>CM034156.1:596163303-598563303 GCA_019776745.2 Taxus chinensis
TATAGATGCTGATGAGAGAGGACAAGCTTCTATGCTAGACAGATAGGGGAGAGAGATGCCACCCTCACACAGGACACATCAGGTGCTCTAGAGGAGATCAGGGCTTGACGAGGAGAGGGAGGCCCTGATTGTTGAGACGGAGACACCGCTTGCAAGGAGCGAGATACAGTGATCTAGAAGAGGGACCGCTACTTTCGGTAAGGGAGGCCCTCAGGGCAAGTAAGGAGAGACTGGTGCCACATCAGAGTTGGTACACAGGGCAACGACCTAGGAGGGGCACCACCAGCAGCGTCAGCAGGCCCGAGACCGAAACGCCAGGCATAGTTATGAGCACCGGGTACTGTGAGACTGAGCATTGTCCAAGCTTCTCTCGCTGAGGTGAGATATTACGGGTTATGCCCTAAAAGCATTTGCCCAAATGTGCCTCAATAAGGGGCGAGGAGGAGAGCAGCGGACGGCCTACGGCGAGTGGAGCCTCAGGCGGACGGGAGCACTGGAGAGATCGAGGTGGGCCGAGACCTCCAGCAGTAGGTTGCATTCGAGCTGATAGGCGGCGGCTAGGAGAGAGAAGAGCCAGGGTGAAGAGGAGGTGGAGGAGATAGTGTCCTCCACGCTTCAGATTTTACCATATCAGAGATTTGATAGATTTTGTATTTGTATAGTGATGTAGCCTCAATTGGAAGGCATTGTATAGATGGCTTGATTGAAAGCCACCCATTTTTGTACAGACACACATGTATATAGATTGTCATGTTATTTGTCATATACTTGTACTTATGCTTTTTAGTTTTGATATACATGGGTAGATGGATATAGATAGAGGATAAAATTAGATGTGATGGATCGATATCGACTGATAGATGATAGATGTGATGTGGGATAGAACTTTGATAGATGGATATGATGTAACTTGGATGTACATGTGTTTAAATATTTTGATGGATAGATAGCCAGTTGTGTTGATGTATGGATTAGTATAGTAGATAGATGTATTACCTTGGATGTACATTTTTTTTTTCGATATTTTGATGGATAGATAGATAAATGTGTTTGATATATGGATGTAATTGTAATGAGAAATGAATACAGATAGATGTTTTGATAGATAAGATGAACTTAGATAGAAGATAAATTTTGATTGAATTAACATGTGAAATGCCAATTTAACAGGATGCAAGACAAAGAAATGGAGAATACTCCTTGCAAGAGCCAAAGATGAAAGCGGAAACAACCGTGACTTAGAAGAGAAGATCTCGGAGAAGAAGAAAAATGATAAGTTGGACTTCCAACCGACCATAGATAAAATCCAGAAAGGAAACCAAAAGACCAAGCATATAAGGCCCTATATAAGATTAAAATAAATCTGACACTAACTAGTCGCAAACCAGATCTAGGATAGAAATGGAAAGAAAAGTAAGTATCTTGTCAGAATTTACAAGGGACAGGATACATGTCCATGATAGGAAAATAGGATTCTCCATATGATCGACAAAAAGGTCCTAAATCTCAGCTTCATGATTTTGACAGAAAAGCAAACTGATCAATGCGGGAAGTTTGCTTGATATGGAAAGACTGATCGATGCGGGAAGTCTTTCAGTGATGCTAAAAAGTGTATAAACTAACTGGAAGGCTGATTGATTACAAGAAGCCTTGAGTATTTCTTTGAGAAACAGCCGTCCTTCAAGGGAGCGGTCTGTATTTTGAATTTTAATGATAGCCATCCTTCGAGGGTATGGTCTATGTTCTTTTTGATTCACTTAATAATATATATGGATAGCTGTCCTTCAAGGGATCAGTCTATCTTTTGGATAGCATCCTCTTCTTCTTCTTTCTTTTTTTTTTTTTTTTTTTGAAACTTTTTGGAAGAAGCTGAGTTTAGACCTAGATAGATCAGATGAAGGGGAGGAGAACATAGAAGAACATGTACTCATGCCCCGAGCAGATCCGATTAAGATAAGTACTTGGGACAGATGAAGTGGTGATTAAGGTATTCCTACCATGAGGAGGAACATATCAAAAGAAACGTGCAATGAGTAGAGCCGCGATACTCATATTTAAGGAAACGAGGCAATAGGCGGAGAGCCACACAATTTCAAATCACCACGAAAGTAGATGACTGGTTATTAGGACGGATGAAAGATCTGGTTGCGACTAGATTTGTGTAAGATAGATTTTCAACAATAGAAGGGCCGTAAATGCAAAGCATTGAGAGGTTCCGCCTCAGGTACACCATCCATGGAAGATAAACGATAAGCCCCAAACCCATATTTATGAGTGATAATGTAGGGGCCCATCCAGTTGGGAGCAAACTTTCCACATTGACTTCTTTCGAGTGTAGTGACATTTTGATTTTCCTTAAGAACAAGGTCACCAATTTTGAAGTCACGGTGTTGCAAGTGCTTGTTGTAGGCATGTTTGACACGCTCAAGATAGACCTGATGATGCTCAAGAGCGTTAAGACGCCGCTCATCTAATAATTCAAGTTGTGCTAGACGATTTTGACGATAATCCTCATCGGAGACAAATTCTCTGAGAGAAACACAGAGAGATGGGATTTGGACTTCTAAAGGAAGGACAGCCTCAGACCCATAGACGAGAGAGAAGGGAGTAGCACCAGTAGGAGTACGAATGCTAGTCCGATAAGCCCAGAGAGCAAAAGGGATATGTAGATGCCAATCCCTGCCAGCTCGACTAGTTACCTTTGCGAGGATACTACGCAAAGTTTTATTGGATGCTTTAGCCTGACCATTAGCTTGAGGATAGTATGGAGAAGAAAAATTGAGCTTGATGTTGAAAGCGTTGCAGAGATTCTGCAAATCAGCATTCTTGAAAGACTTACCATTATCTGTGATTATCTTATGTGGAACGCCAAAGCGACAAATGATGTGTTGATAGACGAAATCAACTATGGGTTTAGCCTTTGTTGAAGAAAGAGGGATAGCTTCTACCCACTTAGTGAAGTACTCAGTGGCAGTAATGATAGAATGATGATCGCTGTGAAGAACGGGGATTGATGAGACCAATAAGATCAAGACCCCACTGCGAAAAAGGCCACAAATCCACCGCAGGTTGCAAAGCTTGACTAGGGATGTGTGTGAGATTGGAATGTTGCTGACACTTGACGCATTTCTTAGTGTATTCACAACAATCTTGATTAAGAGAAGGCCAATAATATCCCAAACGTAAAATGCGCTTGGCTACAGCTAAGCCACTAAAATGTCCACCACAGATACCGTCATGGACCTCCTGAATAGCTTTAGATGATTCATGGGTTTTGAGGCATCGAAGCAAAATACCATCAAAACCGCGTTTGTAAAGAAGGCCGCCTAGAATAGTATAGCGATTGGCGCGTTGGACAAAAGACCTTCTACCATTGGAAGTCATATCTGGAGGAAGGATCGAATGAGATAGATAATCAACAATCTGTTGATACCACTCATCCTGAGTATGGGTTGTGACAGCATTGATCGAAGTTAGTCATTGAAGATGAGATGGTTGGTCTAATCGTTGCACAGCCACATAAAGACGCGAGTCTTCGGTAAAAGGTGGGATAAGTGAGGCTAACGAGGCCATTGTATCTGCGAATCGATTTGCAGTGCGAGGAATGGCTTGGATGGTGAACTTATCAAAAGATTGGAGTTGAGCAAGAATGATGTCACAATATTTTTTAAGGATATCATTCTTGCATTGATAGACACCCGTGACCTGATTAACGATGAGTTCAGAATCACCGAAGATGTCAATATGACGAGCGCCGAGATTAATGGCATTTTGAAGACCTAAGACAAGAGCTTCGTACTCAGCCATATTATTGGTGCACTCAAAGTTTAATTTGTGTGCAACTGGGATAGTCGTACCCCAAGGAGGAATCATCACGAAACCCACACCTCCCCCTTACTGGCATTTAGATCCATCAAAGAAGAGATTTACTTTAAATGGAGATAGACCAAAATCAATTTGTTGGATATATTCATCGGGGAACTGAGCAAGGGGGTCTTGAGTGTCCGGAAGAGGAGCATCAGCTAATTGATCTGCAATAACCTGACCCTTGATAGCCTTTTGCGGGATAAACTCGAGGTCAAATTCTGTCATGAGCATAAGCCAACGAGTGATACGATCATTATGATAAGGCTTTGCATGAATTGTCTTGAGAGGGATTGATACTTGTGACAATGTAAGTTTTATGATTAAGGAGATAATGACGAAGCTTAGAAGTTGCGAAGAAGAGAGCACAACATAGTTTTTCAGCTTCGGAGTAACGTGTCTCATACTCATGGAGGGTGCGACTGAATGTAATAGACAGCTTGTTCTTTACCACAAGTGTCCCGATGCGAGATCATGGCTCCCAGAGCATGGTCAGTCATAGAGATATAAAGATAGAAAAGGCTCCCCCTCGCGTGGAGGTGTAAGCACGGGTGGAGAAAGAAGATAAGCTTTGAGATCATCAAAGGCCTTTTGGCAATGCTCATCCCATTCAAAATGAACATTCTTACGGAGGAGATGGTGAAAAGGTTGACAACGGTCCGACAATTGGGAGATAAAACGACGCACCTGACTGAAGACGTCCTTGGAGACTGCGGAGTTGCTTCAAGTTAGACGGGGAAGGCATCTCAAGGATGGCTTTTATTTTTGCGGGATCGACTTCAATACCCCTGATGGAAATGATAAAACCTAAAAGTTTACCAGTGAGAACGCCAAACACGCACTTAGCCTGGATTTAGACGAAGACAGAAAGTGGATAAGCCTCTCAAAGAGAGGTGCAAGGATGAAAAGATGATCCTGACGACGTTTGGACTTGCCTGAGGAGATCGTCAACATAATCTTCCACTAGTTTTGTGCAAGAGATCATGGAAGATGTAGGTCATTGCTCATTGATAGGTTGCTCCTGCGTTCTTAAGACCAAAAGGCATGACACGATAGCAAAAGGTCCCCCAAGGAGTTATGAAGGAAGTCTTATGTTGGTCTTCTGGTGTGATGAGAATTTGATTATATCCAGAGAAACCATCCATAAGAGAAAGCATCTCATGACTCCGCAGTTAAATCTACGAGTTGGTCGATATTAGGTAAGGAAAATCATCTTTTGGACAAGCAAGATTAAGATCCCAGAAGTCGGTACAAATTCGAATTTTCCCAGTAGCCTTAGTTCCTGGTACTACATTGGACACCCATTGTGGATAATCGATGGGTTGGATGAAGTTAGCCGAGAGCAAGCGCTTGTAATTCTTCTTTAACAAGAAGGGCTACTCTAGGGTGCATTTTACGTAATTTTTGTTTAACTGGTTTGATGTTGGGAAGAGTAACGATATTGTGGACCACAATATCGGGATCGAGTCCTTGGCATATCCTCATATGACCAAGCAAAGGCTTGACGATGTTGGAAAGAAAAGTGGTAAAGTCCCCTAATTCCGTGTGGATTAAGGGATTGGCCGACCTTAATGATACGAGGGTCTTCAGAAGTCCCTATATTAAGGTCGATAGTGGCCTCGTTGAGAAGGGTAGATGTGTCAGAAGGAATAGTTTTGGGAAGATATGAATCCTCTGCCCCAGATAGGTGAGGACAGGAATCGTCATCCGCACAGTGGATAGTGTTGATAGTAGGGAGAATCATCTCCAACTATTTCAGGGAAGATTAATGGTATAGAAGCGGACCGATTGTTAGTCTCATAGGACTAACGGCCCTAAGGAAATGGTATTGATCAAAAAAAAAAGTTAGGTGGGATGGAAATGTCATCGTCCACATCAAGTGATGCTTCTGACTTAGTGGGGGAAGATGGTTCCTTCAGTAGGAAGAGGCTCATCGAGAATAGTGACGGTGGCTTTTGAAAGGGGTTTAAATCCTAAACCAAATTTCTGATGTGGCATGAGAGTAGGAATGGATTTGAGGTCATGTATACCTTGTTCATATTTTCCCAGGCCAAAGCCTTTCCACGCGCATCGATATAGATAAGTTTTTGCAAACGTGGGATTCTGTAGATAATCAAACCCTGTTAGTAAGGTTTGGTCCTAGGAGGAGAATCTGGGCGATAGTGAGGTGTATCAAGACCACCGTAGATGAAATTAGTCTGTTGATTGGGCAGACCAATGGTGACGATGCGACCGAGACCTGGTTGATATTCAGGTTGTTTTTCTGGTCTACCATACTCATTAGGTTTGAGATGGGCATCAAAAGAAAAGAGAGGGAGCTCTCCTAGTGAGAAACGCTGCAATGTCTCTTCTAGATTTTGTAAATCCGGTAGTTTGGTTACAAGTATGGAAGAAGATGAGGCCCCGTCAGGAGAACATGCATTTTCTTTTAAAGGGGCAGATCTTGTGGTCATGTCGCATTGTGCGAAAGGAAAAGGATCTCCTGGATGAGTATATATTTTGCCCTCATATTGATATTTTAGGCATCGATGGAGGGTGGATGGGACACAATGCATTGCGCGAATCCAGGAGCGTCTGAGGATCATATTATAGTGGAATTGTCCTTCAACGATGTAGAAGAGTTCATGAAGCAGCTTCTTACCTACTCGAATGGGTAAGACCACAGTTCCTAAAGTAACTGCTAGCTGATCGTTAAATGATCGAAGGGCAAAAGGCAGGGGTGACACTACATTCTTTGGTAACTTAAGTTGCTCAAATGTGTGCGAGGAGATGACGTTGAGTGCAGCTCCACTATCGATCATAACACGTTTTAAGGTAGTGTTATTGATTTGGACTGTGATAAAGAGGGGAGCCTCCAAATCCTCTGAAGAAAGAGGAGGAATTTCTGAATCTTCAAAAGAAATGGCGGTTGATGGTCCATTCAATCCAACAACCAACTCGAAGGGCTAGGGCTCATCGGAATTCACTGTGATGCGACGCAGATTATCGATTAGAGCCTGGCGATGTTGTGGAGAGGATTGGATGAGGTCAAAAAGAGACATTTTGACCGGAGCCTGGGTGAGTTGTTTCATAACACTCTCCTCAACAGACACGGGAACTTGAGCCCGAGGTGTAGCACGAATAGAGACCCTGGGTCGTGGGGATGATGAGGAAGGAGAAACGCCTTCAGGGGTTGCAGAAATGACAACCCGTGGTCGAGATGCTGGAGATGAAGATGGGTTATCATAGTGTTGGGTTCTAGTGGTGATATGGATTGTGTCAATTTGAGAAGGAGGAAGATCAAGTGGAGCAGAATCACCAGAGGTCTGAGTGGATGGTTGAGGCTCATATGGGGCTAAGATGACAGGAGGTACCTGTTCCTCCTCCTCCAGCAAAAGGTCACTATCTTCCAGAAGGTTCTTGACAACAGCTTGAAGTGCTTTACATCCCTCAGTATCATGACCCGGGGTACGGTGGTAAGCACAAATCAAATCAGAGTTAAACCAGGTAGGTTTCACTCCTTTAGGGTTATAAGGTTTAATTGGAGGAAGGGTTATGGATGAAGATTGGATAAGTTGATGAAGGATTTTGGTGTAGAATCCAGTAGACGAAGAGGAGGATAAAGATGATGAAGATGGTTCTTTTACATTAACCGACTGCCGAGGTAAAAGAACTTGCATGTTAGGGATCCTCTTATTGTTTGGACATTTGGAGGGGCAGTCTTGGGCACTTGAGATGGGAGTAAGTGAGACATGATTGACTTTGGTGGAGGAGGAGCCCCTAAAATAGATTTTGAAGATGATGGATATGTGACAAATTTTGCGGTCTTTGGAGACAAAGGGGGTTGCTTGGTCGAATTTACTGATGATTTAGATAATGTCTATTTAGAAGAGGAAGAAGCTCCCAAAGTAGGTGTAATCAGAGGAACATAGGGTGCCTTGGTTTTTGGTAATGAAGATGATGATCCTAGTAGAAGAGCTGACGTCTTTTTAGTAGGTAAGTCTATTTTTCGGGGTATTGGTGAAGAATGTGTTGTAGAAGAAGATGATGGCTTTGATAAGTGTGTAGAAGAAGATGCCTTCTCAGCGGGCAAATCCAATCGTTTATGAGGCATAGAGAGAGATTTTTGTGGAAGAGCACCAAGAGTCTTGATGGTCCGAAATATGGGCTTTCCTTTTTCAGGGATGGTGACAACTTCAACGGCATAAGGTGATTGTAACCTTTTCAGAGGAAGCAGGTGGGGAGGTACTGATGGTGTAACGTTAGATTTTGGTTGTCTCGATTTAGGTTTAGGAACCGAGTGTATAGGTGTTGGTGCTACTTCTTTTGATTTTTCCTTAATAGGCAAAGTAACATTAGTGATGGAAGAAGGGGGTGATGAAGAAGCAGTTCCTTGCGAAGGGACTACTTCTGATGCAGTAATCATAGGTGAAACTACTGTAGGAAAAGAGATAGGAAGGGTCAAAATCGAAGATGCTTCCGTCAAATTCGGCACAATTATAGGTACGTTCACCAAGGGCATAGTTGCAGCGGGAATGGGAGCAACAGAAGTAGATGTGTCTGTAGTGGAAACTCGAAGGGATGTAATTGCCTCGAGTATTGAAAGAATGTCTGATGATGAGACAGATGAGGATGACAGTGTCTCGGGTATGGATGGAAGGTTAGACAAAGGAGCGGAGAGAGATGACTCCGTGCTTAGTAATGTAGGAATATTCAAAGACGGGCTATCTGAAGATGGTGGAACTCCAGTGATTGATGAAGTGGAAGGAGGTTCTGATTCGATTGATGTGTTTGCGGATGGCTTGGTTTCAGAAGAAGATTCTTCGGTAGAGATGAAGTTGATGGTATGAGTGTTTGGTTTTTGAGACTCTGAAGCATTATGGTTCGGGGCATGATTGGGAAAAGGTTGTTTAAAAACATCGAGTGCCTGATTTGGGGGAGCATTTGGGTTATCTAGAATGAGCTCGCCTTTATCAATGAATTTCTGGACAAGATTTTTGAAAGTCTGACATCGTTCGATGTCATGACCCTTGGTTCTATGATAATGACAGAAATCATTTTCCCTATACCAGAATGGACGTTCTTGGTTTTCATCAATATTCCTAATGGGGGGAAGTTCGATCATGCGAACTTCCAACATTTTTTCTAAGATAGAGGCATATGATTCCCCCAATGGAGCGAAGGATCGAGATGATGAAGTCCCTTTTCGAGAAGATGAGGGGTCTCTTCGTGGTGTTTGATTAGAAGTATTGTCAGCCCGTGATGCTTTTAATACGATAGTGTTGGTGGATCCTTGATTTTTATCTTTAGAAGGGGAAGAATTTGGTTTGGTAAACCGAGAAAAATCTGGTTTGGATTTAGAGCGAAGTTTTAGCTTCCCTTGCTCAATGGCACGAGATTCAAGTTTGCGTGCCATCGTGAAGGCTTCTTCAAAGGTATGAAAATTTTAGATCCTTAAAGTGGAAGAAATGTGATTAGCACAAGATCAAGTAAACAACTCGATTTGTTGGGATTGAGGAAGGGAGAAAGACAATTGGTTGATTATCCCTCTCCAATGAGCGACAAAGTCTGCAATAGAATCATCATTGAATTGGCGAATGTTATAAAGATCTGTGATCGAGATCTTATGCGCGATATTTATTGAAAAGTTTTCAACAAACATCTGGGCCAATTGAGAGAAAGAAAACAAGGAATGTTGAGGAATGTTATTGTACCAGTCTAAAGCAGGACCTGCTAGAGACATAGGAAAGGTACGGAGCATAAGCTCCTGATCCTGGACTATGAGGTAGCAAGCATGTTTGAATGCTCGCAAATGTTGTTGAGGGTCTTCCCGACTATGAAATTTTGAAAATTTAGGAAGTTCCCATTGGGGAGGATAAGGCTTGAAAGCTACTGAGGGGTGAATGGGTTCATTACACACTTCTTCAAAGGAGTATGAAGGACGAGCCCCTTTTGTGGAGGCTTCCAAGTCTGCGATTTTCTTGAAGAGAATTTGAACCACGTCAGATTGAGGAGGAGGTACATTGGTATGTCCTACATAAGAAGCAAGTGGTGGATGTTGTTGAGGTGTCAATGGGGGATTCATCTGTTGATGGATAGGATGATAAGAGGAATAACCAGGTGTTCTGGGTGACACCGGGTGGGGTATTTGCTGTGAGGTAGCTTGCGTATAGGCAGGCTGTGAGATAATAAGTGGTTGAGAAAATGAAGGTTGGATGACGGATGGAGCCTGTGATTGGTGGACTCCTATGTTTGTTGATTGAATCGAGACAGATTGAGGAATATGAGTGCCGGCTTGATTAGACATATTGGGGAACAAGACCTGAAAGGGGCCTTCTACTACCGGATTAGGTATTAAGGGTGCCGATGTTAGAGGATGGGAGAAGGTCACAGTTGCTGGAATATTGGAAGAAAGACCACCTAGAGGACGAGAAGTAGGAGCCAACTGACTATTCGAAGGGGGTTGGCTCTTGAAGAGGTACTGACCTTGGGACACGATGGAGGGCATAGATGAATTAACAGCAATATGTGGGTGTGCAGACGCATTCATTATAGCCAGGGCAGAAGACCTCTCAGAAGTAGGTTGTGGAATACTCGAGGTAACTGCGGTGTTAGGAATAGGTAAGACTATTTGGGAACTAGTCGATATGGTAGGTGGAAGAGAAAAGGGAGGCATAGGGGCCTTGCCCTTCTCCATGACTCGAGGCAAGAGAGATGATGCAAACTGCTCTACAAAGGCCTGGGGTGATCCACGAGGATAATCGTATACTTGTTGGATTGGTGGTCCTTGATCAGATATTTGAATAGACTTGTGTACTAGGTAGTCCATGAGGGCTATCGGATTGCGGTCGAGGAATGCCTGGAATTCAGGATCCTCGCGGGGAACATACTCTGAGCCAGATGATATTTCCGAAGAACTAGGGGAAGCTGAACGTGATGGGATTGCTTTGGCTTGATAGAAAGGATTATATGACCATGATGGGGAACCAACTAACAGCGGTCCCGAGGAAGATTGGGGGGGTGCCGTAACCTCCACACTAGTGGTGATCTCGGAGGAAGAAGGAACCAGTTGAGCCATTCTTCTAGATTGTGACTGAGTGATAACCATCATAAACACGCAGAAAAGAAGATTGACCTAACTAATGCACAGACAATTCAAGCAGCGCAAGTGATTATCTCCTTTAAATTTTGATGCTTTTAAGAAAAGAAAATGTTAGGGAAGGCTTTTTAGAACAGGAACTACTCAGATAGCCAAACTAAGGATGGTTTGGGTAATTTTTGGTGAGGAGTCCCGAAGGCACTTCAATAAAAGACCGGTACGTGGCTTGATATAGGGGCCTACCCCCGCACTTCACACACTGCTGCGATAAGGGAGTCGGGTGCTTTGCCAATATATACCAAAATCTTCCGTGAATTTATAGCGCGGCCTGAGTACCGCGTAGGCTCTTCCTCTTGGATATCACTTCCAAGTAGGCGAGGCCAGGGAAGGAATTTTGTTTAAATGCTTTATACCTAGTGATTTTGGCTTTGTGTGCAAGGGTGAAAAATAAAAATCAAATAGTGTCACTACCGATTTTGATCAATTTTCCAGCCTAATTAAAACTAGATGAAAAACATGCAGCAATGACAAAGGAAAAGTTCTTTTAAAGCACTTAAAAATGAAGTGTTTGATTTCGATGAAGACAAGTCAAACAGATTCTTTCCCAAATGCGATTAAGTTCTTTTTAAGCACCAAAAATTGAAGTGTTTAGATGTGATAGGCAACTGACAAAGAAATCCTAAAAAAGGAGAAAACACCGTAAAAGAGGAATACCTGTAGATTTAGCTCTCCAAGGTGTGTGGACTTCAAAAAGCGCGTTGTTGAGCTCTTCCCCTCGAACAATCCCATGAACAAGCAAAGTGCTCCGCAAGAAGAGGTTAAGAAAACACCAAAGAAAACCCAAAAAGATATATCCAGATAATAGTGAAACAGAAATCTCTATTTTTAAGGAACTAGAAAAATTTCGAAGATAACGATTTCGCCTAAAAAAGCAAGATTGAAATGATGAAAAGAAATGCTCAAATAGGACTGATAGAAATTAGTGAAGAAAAGGAACAAAGTTCAAAACTAGGAAAGAAATGAACTTACCAATAAGGGACTTTGGTTGGGTCCCATCGGGCGTGCCAGAATGTAGATCAAGAATTTCACGCTTGTTACCTGTCCAAGTTAATGCACCAAACTAAACACAAAAACCTTGAAAAACCCCAATGAAATTGATACCTGATGAAGATGTAGACGGATGAGGAAGCCGATGTAGATAAGACGGGCGCACACGAGCAATTCACACAATAGATCCAAGTAACCTGCAAAACACCGATGCTTGACAGAAAAAGACCACGTTAAAAGATATTTAGGTGGACTGCCCGAGAAGCGGGTCTGGGAAATGATAAGCTTCCTCGGCGGATGTCAGTCCACGTTTTCAATTAAGAAAAGAAGCATACATGATAAAAGATGTAAGCAAAAAGCTAGATTTTCTGATTGCAGTAATAAGACAGAATCTAAACAGTAGACAGAAAGTACAGAAAACAGGGAACTATGAAATAATGTCAGATTTGTGTTGCCTGTATCCTTTTACCTATCTGCAGGGAAATCGGCGTCGACTGGGTAGAATCGGTGTCGACTGGGTAAGATCGGCGTCGACTAGAGGCAGATCGATCAATCAGGGACTGTGCGATAAGATTCGGGAATTGCAAGGTGAATGTAGTCTGCTGGATGTGCCGAAGTTGGCGAGACACTGGAACAGAGTCACCAGATGATAGATGGTGGTGTGCGATGCTGATGTGATAGGGACAGAGTAATGGTGCTCCTCTCAGGGATTGATTCGGACAGGATCTGCCCTAATTTGATACAATTGATGCTAAGAAGATCTCTCTTTCTCATAACCTGTATCTCTCTCGCTCTCTGTTCGTGCGTAAGTGCTTCCTTTTTTCATCTGTTCACTTTTTTGCTCATTCGTGGTCTCTTTTTCCGGTCCCTAGAACTGAGTTCTGGACTTGCTTTTATAATCAGCGCCGACCATATGCGTCGGCGCCGATCGCGGAATAGACTCCCGAGATGGCCAAAATGAGCGATTTCAAGAAAGATGAGAATTACCCCGAATACGGGAAATATCCCGCTTAGGGAAGAGGAAAAATAGATGTGATACATAGATAGAATAAATTTGGGGTAGATAAGTGATTAAGATGCATGGGAAGAAGCGTAATTAAATATTTAATATTTAATCACTCATGGGTAAGATATGATGGGGTGAATTAAATTTAGAGTAAGTGATTAAATCACAAATTGGATAATATCCCAAGGGGATAGTTGGTGACGTAAAACGTGCCCCAGGTTACCTAAGCAAGTAAATGGATGAGAGGGACACTAAATTGAGTAACCAATTTTAAGTGTCTACAACGGGACCCCGGGTCTTTTTATTCCTTTAGCTCCTTTTCCCCTCAAAAGGAAAAAATTTCACTTTTCCTCCGAAAGCCCACACCTCTGCCATTGACTGGAGCAAGCTTTGACCTTTTCCATTGGGCTTGCGGGCCATTTTTGATATTTCAACCTTTATGAGGAAAAGAGGAAAAAGGTTTAAGTTACCTCTGATGGTCTGCTTCCCCGCCCCTTATGAATTTTCAAATTACCACATGTCACGATGGCACACACCTTGAGAAGGTCCCTAAAATTTGAAAGCTCGAATGAGTGCAAGCTCGCCATGTGTCCTGCTCCAGAAAAATTTGATTGAAGGCTTGAAGCTCAAAGGAAGGTGCCATGTGTCATGATTCGAGGCAGTCTTCCTTGGTCGTTGAAAATTCCAAGCAAAAATGCAAAGTGAGTGGAGTGCCCCACATGTCCTCAAGGCGCTGCTCCAAGGCCAAACCAAAAAGTAAATCTTCAAATGAGCGTTGTCACTCCATGCGTCCCGGATTTCCCAAAAACTTTTTGAAATTTTTCTAAGTATGGAAAACCCAGTGGAAGCTTCCATGTGCCTCTATCCTGCCAACCCTCCACGTGTCCTCCCGGTGCTATTTCTAAGCCAAACCAAAAAGTAAATCCTCAAATGAGCATCGTTGCTCAACGTGGACACATTTTAAAGTTGAGGTTTTTCATAGAAATTTTTAAGTGTCCAACCAAACAACGTCCAACCAAAGGATGCCACATTTCCTGTTGATGCAAGGATGAAAAATTGATTGGGAGAAACGCCCGTCAAACCGTAAAATACAGAAAAACGTCCATTTGAGTTTGAAAAATGAAATTTTCTTCAAGGATAGAGATTTTAGAAACATTGCAAGACTCAAATACGTTCCTCAGGGACACATCAATTCATTTCTCTTCGATTATTTAGGGAAAAAATTGAAAGGACAATAGATCTTGACTGTGGAAAATGAAGAAAACGGGAAAACGTGAGTTTTGAAGGAACAAAGCACGGGAGACCCAAAATACAGAGCTATTCTAGAGGAACAAATAAACAAGGAGACAAACACGGACCCATACATGATCTTTGACCCAGGAGCAGATTAAAAATGGCAATAAGACCAACTAAGCACAATATAGGGAAGGAGATAATGACAGAGGCTGTGAATTAATAAACTTTTCAAAGGCACAGATGGGGCGAGATAGTTTTGAGCACCAACACTGGCTTCGACTCGAGGATGGGCACTCCCTGTAGGTGCCATAAGAATAATAGTAGACCAAGTGCCAAAATATCCATTGGGCGACAGAGTCATCTTGTAGAGTAGAGAAACAAAGACATCTCCAAAAACGAACAAAGAAGCCAACAAAAATAGGTCACCACAGACCAAGACGAACAAAAACACAAAAACAAGATGCAAACAACAAAATATACACTATACAAAAGGTGTTTACCTTGATTCTGGGGAATCAATCTAGGAAATGCTTTAGATGCCTGCCATTAACAGGTAGTTCAAGAAATTCACCATCTAAATCCTTCAATAATAAGGTGTGTTCACCAATCCTAATGTTAATAGAGTAATGGCCAATCCACAGTGAATCAAATTTTCCATGCTTGAACTTATCTTCATGCCCGCTATCCCACAATAGCAGAAGATCTCCAATATTCAACACTCTGGGAGTCACCTTTTTGTCAAACCATTTCTTTAGCTTTTATCTAAATTTTATATGCCTCTGGTGAGATCCCCTCCTCTCTTCATCAAGCTCAACAATCTGGTTGATGCAGGCATCAAAAGGACACGCTTCTTGATATTTCAGTTGTTGAATGAACTGGTATGAGGAAAATTGCATATGTAGGGGTAGCAGGGCCTAAATTCCATACACCAACTCAAATGGACTCTTTCCAGTTGTTCTTTTAACGGTGATCCTATTAGCCCAGACAAAAAACTTCATCTGTTCACCCCATTTTCTCTTGTTCAATTCCAAGGTTCTTCTGATGATCTTCAACAAGTTCTTATTACTGGACTCAGCTTGTCCATGTCCTTGGGGATTATAATTATAGGCATATGTCAGATTGATCCCATATTCCTTGCACATTGCCATCAGAGGTTTAGCTCTAAAAACTCATGGCTTTATTAGCTATGATTTTGAATGGTACTCCAAACTTGCAAATAATATTATTTAGCACAAAGTCTATGACAACTTGGTGTGTAGCCTTCTTGGTAGGGATTGCTTCCACCCATTTGGTAAAGTAGTTAGTGGCTACAAGAATCCACTTATTGCCAACACTCGAAGGGTCTGAAATCTCACCAATGAATTCCATTCCCCATTGCTTGAATGGGGCTTCAATTGAATAGGCTACAAAGGCATGGAGCTTGAATCTTTTAGTCTTCCATAGAAAAGCTGGCAACTCTCACATGTTCTAACCAATAAGGTTGTATCCTTGAAAAGAGTTGGCCACCAATAACCAACTCTTAGGATCTTATGTGTTGTGACCCTTGTAGCAAAATTCCCCCCACAAACTCCTCCATGGAGATCAGTAATTATTTCGGGGGCTTCATGTTCAGTGATGCATCTTAAGAGGACTCCTGGGTTCTTCCATGCCAACCCAAAATTAGTAATGACATATTTCTGGGAAGCCAACTTAACAGCTCTTTTCTGGTTCTTACTTAAATGCTCAAGGCAGTTTAAATGTCTAAAATAGAACATCACATCCTTGTACCACTCAAAACTCATCAATTTTTCAAAAACAGTTGCCCTTTCATCTTCAATCTCATTTACCTCCATGGTCTGCAAGTTTCTCTCAATCATAATCTTAGCCAACCCTAAACCTCTCACCAAATTCGTGGTTTGGATGTCCATATCATATTTCCGCAACATTTTTACCCATCTACATATTTTATTTGAGACTTCCATCTCTGACAAGATGTCTTTAACCATGGTATGGGGAACATAAGCAACAACTTTTGAACTTACAATATAGGGCCTGAAAACATTTATTGCTTTGACTAAGGAAAATGCATGCTTCCCCATGATGGTGTATTTTAGTTTTTCCCCTTGCAGTGCCTTACTGAAAAAGGCAATTGGCCTCTCAGCCCCTTCATCATCCTTCTGTAGCAGGACAAAAGCAATAGTGTTTTCTAAGGCAAAAGAAAATAGTTGGAAAGGTTTCTTGTAATATGGGGCTACCAAAATAAGGGCATGCTTCAATGCCTCTTTGATTCCATTGAAAGCTTGGATGGCAGCCACCTCCCATTTGATGACATGATCTTTCTTTAACATGGAAGTGATTGGGATGGTCAACTCAGCAAAATTTGATATAAACCTTCTAATGAAGTTTATTTTCCCAAAAAAGGAATGAATTCCTTTCTTGGTTCTTGGAATTGGGACTTTGATAATGGCCTCCACTCTTTCTAGATCAATCATCACTCCCTCATAAGACACAATGTGACCAAGCAATTTTTCCTTCTGCACTCCAAAATGGCATTTCTTTGGGTTGAGTGAGATGCCATATTCCCTACATCTGATCAGCATCTTCTCTAAGTGCAGCAAATGGTCATTTCTCTTTCTTGAAAACACTATTACATCATCTTGGTAAATAGCAATAAACTCATTGATGTAACTAGCAAAATCAACATCCATTGCTCTTTGAAAAGTGGCTTCAACATTCAACAAACCAAAGGGCATCTTGACATACACATATGTTCCCCATGGAGTAGTGAAGGTTTTCTTGATCCTTTCTAATTCCTTTACCATGACCTAGTTATAACCAGAGAAACCATCTAAAGTAGAGAGCAACTCAGAACCATTCACCAACTACAACATGTGTTCATTGTTAGGTAAAGGATAGTTTTCCTTCATTGAAGCCTTGTTCAAATTCCTGAAGTCTACACACAACCTAATGTCACCATTCTTCTTTCTTACTGGCACTAGGTTGGCAACCCAAGAAGAATACCTTGTGGGCTGGATAATCCCTCCATCTTTTAGCTTCTTCATCTCTTCATGCATCTTGAGAGATAAGAGAGGATTAATTGGCCTCTGCTTCTATTTGAATGATCTTGCATTGGGCTCCAAAGGAATCTCATGTTGAAACAAGTCTTCTCTGTATGCTTTGAGATCAGAATAAGTCCAAGCCATGTAATGTTGGTATTTTTTTAACAACTAGGTGTATGATTGCTTTTCCTCCTTGCTAAGAATCGAGATTGCCATCCAGCCAAATCTTCCTTGGTTTTTCTTCTATTCCAAGGTCATGCTCCTCAACATCCCTTGAGGCTGCCATATGCCTATTAATAATGCAGTCAGCATTATTAAAATTCGATTCAAGAGCAACGGGTCCCCTAGGAATAGTATTGGTCTTTAGCTGGATGATGCCTTTGCTAAATAAGGTTTCCTTTCCCTCTGTTGCACAAATCATTGGCTCGTAATCAATGTTTTGATCAGAAAACTCTCCTTTGTTCTGTAGAAATCTTCGGATCTAAGCATCATCATTAAAAACCTACCAATGTTTGATATTGTCAGGGACAGAGGGTCTTGTCAATATCTTGACCTCATATTCACAATAAGAGGATGTTGCAAAATTGTCAAAGTGAGACCCCAACACTACAAGCTTCTCTGCCAAGTCATTGAACCTCCTATCATGATGCACTATGTTGAACGAGTCAAACATCTCAATGAAATCCCAAACTGCATGCTTATACTATTTCATTCGCTGATTCTTTGTGGCATATAATTTGTTGACTTGCTTGACAACTAACTCTGAGTCTCCTTTGAAAATGATTTTCTTGACACCATACTTCCAAGAAATTCTTAAACCTAACAACAGTGTCTCATACTCAGAAATGTTGTTAGTGCACTCAAAGTTAAGCTTGAAGGAAAAAATGAACCTTTCCTGGCTTGGAGAAATCAAAACAACACCGACACCATTTCCAAATTTGGAGCAAGCTCCATCAAACAATAGAGTCCAACGAGAGCCTACTTGCTCAAGACACTTACACTCTTCAATCTGGTCATCTTTTCCCTTAGAAAATCCCACAAAGTTGTCAGCATCAACATTTGTATACAATACTTCATAGGATGCATTGTTGGGATCCTCAATAAGGTGCAACATTTTCTTCTCCCCATACAACCTGACAAGGCTGCCCTCAACTGGGATGGTGGCATAAGACATGTCCATTTGAACACTCCCACCAACACTTTCAGCCCACTTTCTTGACAGCAACATACCCCACTTGGCTGGGTAATCAACTATGACAACATCAAGTTTTAAATTTTTACCTGGGTATGCTGCAAGCTGTACCACCAAACCCTTCACACATCCCACTACTGGCACTTCACTCAACAATACAGTACACATCATGGCTGTTATGGCCACTAGCTCAAACAAATGGGCATGCTCTCCCACTATATCATCCACTCGATGTGTTAATGTGTTAATGTGTGGATGGATGTGTTTACTATTAGGGACTAATACAAATTGCCTACGAAAAAATAATACAACGCATTAGGCAACCATTAGTAAGCCATAAAATCACAAATGATGAAACATAGTTATATATATATATATATATATATATATATATATATATATATATATATATACTCATGCTCAGCTATAGCCACTACCACATTTTCGGGGGCATGTGCTTCCCCCTCTCCTACTCCTCCCTACTGCAACCTTGCTACATCTGCAAACAATGGAAATAAAAATACCCATCGATGTGTCACCCACCATGTGTAGTACTCCTTTGTGCAACCTACATCATCTACATCTATCAATTCTATCACCGTGTCTATCTCATCCAACCCAAAAGGTGCTAGCTGGTTTGTTGTGGGCTCTAGTCTAGCTCCGACCCTCTTGGGTGCTCTGCTTACTCTTAACCATATATATGGATCTGGGGGCACATCCTAAGCCATGCTAAACTGTCATGATACTCTCTCCACCTGAAAAATCTTGGCCACACCTGGGAATCAATCCTCTAACCACATGGTCCTCTGAATACACCGTAAATCTACAACATCCTCTAGTCATCCCCCATAGTTGTGGTATGGCCTCGATGTAACTGCCTCAGGCCCCATTCTATCTATCAGTGCCCTGTAGGTATTTGTATCTATCCTATGACTATGAATATTGAACCACCTCCTCACATATATCTCTAGCCTAGCCCAATCTCCTCGTGGAACTCCAACGGGTCTCAACACTACTCTATGCTCATACGACCATACATGTAATAATGTCATGGCTCTTACCCTACCGCCACACTCATCATGAGTAAATTGGTATAGATCTCTATATAAGTGGACCAATACACATTGTGCCCATGCATATCTAGTACTCTCCTCCTCTATACGCCAACATATATCATGAATCTTATACAAGATGCCTACACATCCTCCCTCCACTGCAATATATGAACCAATCACCACTGTAATGAAATTCCGCAAGTGTGTAACACCAGACCTTAGAATAACATCTAAACTGATATGGGCCTCAGAAGGTACTCGAGTCCCCAAAATGTATTGTCTCGCTGGTAACATCTACCTCTCCATTGGCATAACCTGTACTCTCTCTTCGACAATTGGAAACCACAATATACAATACATATCCTCCAAAGTAACATTGATCTCCCCTATTGGTAACCAAAATATACATGTATCTGCACACCATCTCTCGCATAATGCAGTTAGCATAGGCATATTATGGGGCACATCCCCCATCCGTGCTCTCTACCATAGGCCGGCACGATCCATCACATCCCACTCATCATATGACAAGCCAAATCTAATATAAGTATTCAAATGACACCCACCACAGAACTCCCTCGAGTGAATATCCCTCTGCACACCAAAAAATGACAACAAACACAACGTTATAACACTCTACACAAAACAAAACACACTCCTTTATCACCTTACTTTACATTACACATGATTTTCACCATTTTAGGCCACATACACACTTTCTGGACCAGGGGGCTCAGATACAAGACCGGGGCACCCAAATGTAGGACATGAGTGCCGAGATATAGGCACTCTTATCCCAAGGGTCACTAGTGCCCTCACCATTATTGTCCAAGTCTCAAATACTGAGAAAATTAAAATTCTCAAATTTTCAAAAATGCAATACAACTGACTACTAAACCATATGTTTTTTGAAAATCAATACACTTACAATTTCTGCAGTCGTGTGCGATGCTACGATGATTGCTACCCTCTCAAACTAACTAGGACGTGTTGTTCTCACTTGTTGCATTTTCACTCACTTAGTGCTCAATCTCACATTCGCATAAACACAAAATGAAGTGATTAAACACTTTTTCACTTCGCTTCTTCAAGTTACTTGTTGACCTAATTTAATATAGTCATTATTTCACACTTATTCACACAACTAATACACACCACACCATTGTTTTCATATCTAGAGAGTTTTTACTCTTATTTACACCTCATTGGTGGAGTTATTTTTAGAATTATTCCTACCACTATAACATACACATTACATGTGTGTTATCTCTCCTTGAATTTTTTGGTCATCCACTTCATACACATTGTTTTTCTTATTTCTATCACTTTCTATCTATTTCCTACTTACTTTTACCTTAGCATTCATTCTTATCATCACTTCCCCTTTTTCCAAATGGGGGAATATCGTTGGGGTCATCCTGTAATTACCCTTATAGTACCATGCAATTAAGAAACACCACCAACTCATCATTTCCAAATATTTACTAACATATTATGCAACATTTCACCATCGACTCCCCCTAATGACCTAACTATGGGGAAACAAATATATGATTTCTATATGTAACATTTCATGAATTCCCCCTAATGACCTAAAATGGGGGAAATAAGAGATTAAAAATATTTATATGCGATCATTCACCAATTTCTATCGATTCCCCCTAATGACCTAACCTGGGGGCAACTAGCGTAAAACCTCTTTATGAGTAATAAACCGAATCAATCAGTCAATCAATCAAACATGTTGAAATTTCTAACAATTGAAATCATATTAGTAAATCAATACAAATTCAATGCAATTGGCCTCCCATATGACCTAACTTGGGAGTTACATGCGATCTCCAAGATGACCTAACTGGGGAGACTACATCCATTTCTCTCCCAGATGACCTAGCTTGGGAAATTATTCTACATTTTGTGTTTTCTTCTAGATGACCTAACTTGGAAGCCATCATTTTGCGCTTGCTTCTAGATGACCTAACTTGGAATCCATCACATTGTGGCAACACATGGTGGGGGAAAGAGTGCCTTTCCTATACCACTCCCATATACACATGTTTTAGGTAGGGAACTTATCACTCCCTTCCCATCTTATCACCATTTTACGCATTCAAAACCATCATACATTACAATCATCACTCTCATCTAGTGCACTTCATCATACTAGTATGATTTTCATTATGTTGCATGGATCAGCCCGTTGATCCATGGTTCAACATGCTTTATGGTTCTTTCAACATTATTTTACTACTACATCTGCATGTTCTACCACAACATGGGATTCTCTGGGTTTTTCTCAAGTACACATCTCTATCTAATTTATGTTACCAAGCTTTCTTCTCACCAACATAAAATGGCGGTGAATGTAGTCACAAAATCACCTACTAACTATTACATTTATACCACCAAAGCATGTTACTTTATATATGGATCTCACGTGAGAAAATTATTCACTAATGACCCATCCCCTAGTCCTATCCTCAGTTAATCGATCATCATCTTCATTTGTATTACACAGTCATCAATTATTTGCATAGTTATGGTCATCTTTGAGGGAGTTTTAGGTGTCGTTATTCGGTCATTGGTCGTCTAGATAGTCTTTAACTAAGGTGCCTAGGGTAGTACTAGGGTGCTCGTGGGCACCCCAGTCCTTAATTTTAGTCACCCTGTTCCTGAAAACACTTGCTTCTAATTTAGAGTTTCAAGGCTAGTCTTTATAATTTTCCCTCCCATTCCCCTAGGTACTAGTCGACATGTCAGGTCATTAGTGTCAAAATTTGAACAAGATGTCCCTATATAAAATTAACATACTCACTACGTTATGGGCGGAGTATCTACTATAAAGGGATAGCTATCTACTAAGGAAAGGGAATGCATTTGGGCATCATTACATCACACATATTGCATAGGAAGGGTTGTATTCATTCTATTCCATCCACCATTTGAATTTTACATCTAGCTATTTCCCCCTAATTCTGCATCATTGACACTAGGGAACCCTAGGAATACAATTACACACAAAAACACATAGAACTACATTGGGTTGGAATGTAGTGCAATGCTGAGTTATATGTCCACCATTGTGGCAGCTAAGGTCAATCTGACCCCTTAATATGTATCTTTCTTTTTTTATGGATTTGATGTCTTGTATGGGGTTTAACAGGTAGATATTCATTGTAGGTTTATAGCGACATAAGTGAAGTTACTGCAAAAATCATATAATAAGGATCGAGACATTGCAAAGAAATATCAACAGTCTAAGATTCAGATCCTGAACTTTGCTATAGACCAGAGTGCCCATACTATAGACCAGGGCACCCATAGGCACCCTAGTCCAATCAAGTCTTCATTTCCTGCAATTTCCTGGGTCGTACCTTCATAATATCCTTCATCCACATATCATCCTATTCAGTCTAGAGTCACAATGAGGTAAGTAATTTTCAGGTTAGTACCTTTATCCCTCCTATTTCAATTATTTCATTTCATTTAAATATCAAATAAAACTAGTTAACATCTATATTTCATTTCAGATCAGTTATTCCATTGTTGTTACTAGTTTAGATTAACTTAGAATATAGAATACATTTCCATATTTTAGTTAATCATTAAGGAAGATATTGGGAGGCCCCCATAGTAGGAATACTTATAGGTGTAAGGAATACTTGGTTTATTTTAGGTGCATCATATTTTGGAATTTAGTTTAGAAAAATCAATGTGGAAATATATCCAATCAAATGAAGATTAGAATCATGTGATGTTCCAACATGTGTTTCCTCAAGTGGGGATTTCCTAACAATGCCTCTTTTTTCTTACTGATATGGATATAAAGTGATTGACCCATTTCATCAGGATATAACACGTTATCTTATCTATCCTTATAAGTATTTACATTCATAACTTTGACATGTACATCATCATGAATATTTACATCAATGAAGTAACCATGATGCTTGAATTAGAATCATCTACATTTTTCTTTTACATGTGATTGAGATAAAGGATGTTAAATATGAAAATAGAAATGCCACTCAAGATAGAACTTCTCCTAGTAGTTATAAATGATATAGATTTCCTAAATAATGTAAGATGAAAACATGAAATTAATCAAATATCTCATAAAATATAATATTTGTATGAATTAGAGTTTATAAAACACTAAGATTTTGAATCAACCTTAAATATTTAAACCATAAGGGGTAACTTTTAGATATGTGACAACAAAGTTAAATGTTGGATCCCTTTGCGGCATAATTTTTCAGCTCACTTCTTAATAGGGGGTGTGTGCAGCCAACACCCCCCAGTATTGTCATGGGTGGGGGGTGGGAAATGGCTTGGTGGGGGCTAGGTGTGGGTCCCCTGAAGCCAAAATTAAAGGAGTCAAACCCCCTATTTCTAGAAAGATGAATTCCACCAGTTGGATTCAATTTTTAGAAAGGAAAATCACAATGGCATTTTCCACTCTATTTTTAGGAGGAATCATAATGGTATTTTTCCAATTATATGTATTTATATTTGTGGAGATCCAAAATAGATCTTAATGATTTTTCATGTAATATGTTCATCTTGAGTTAATAAAATATTGGTATCTTGTACCATGGATGTTTCCCTAAGCAATCAACTAGGGTCTTACCATGTAAATATGTGTTTTGTCTCTTGCATGTTTGGTGTGAATTGTAGATTTATTTTATCTTTTTCTTTGTAAATTTTGTTTGATATTGAATGCTTATGCTTTTTTTTTCTATAGGGTGTGAGGTTTCGTAACAGTAAAAATAAAATGTAGGTTGTGTATTCAAAATTAAAGACCAAGTTCAGAAAATTGTGTGCATAAAATTAAAGAAGTAGATCTATTAAATAAAATTGTGAAATAGTAATCTAGGTTGATAATGGGGTAGTTGTATTATAATCCAAATCATGTGAATGTTGAGATTTGAATATTATCGATCTCTCTAAAATTTGAAAAACAACTATCAAGGAATATAAATGGTGAAAATCAAATTGAAAATATTTTAGATGATGAAGTAGGAGGCTTATATGCTCAAAAATAGTAGTGAAGATAGCCATCAAGACACATATAAAATTATAGTCTAGTTGGCAATGCAATCTAAAAAGTTTGAAAATGGAAGATTTGTTCAATTTCAAACATATATAAGGAAAATTGTAATGGTAACTAACCTATCTGGAGGCTATGAAAACATTAAGAGTTGAATGTTAGGAGTTTCATTATTCTATGCATGTTTTCCTAAATATTGTTCCTATGTCCAACTTGGTGCAACAATTTAACTTTGAGTTGTAAAAATATTCAAATTTGAAATAGATGAAAATGTGTTATTGAGACTAGATATATAGTAGATTTTTTCTAGGAGTATATCCCTTATCCTTACAATACCCTTATGGATTTATTTTTTATAAAAAATAAATTTAAATTAATAACGCCATCTTGGTATGCATAAATGGCTTAATAAAAATGCAAAATTACCAGTAGGTCTACATCTAATCAATTTCCCTCAAAATTTTGAATAAAACACAACATATGAGAGGTTTTTTTGGGTCCAAGATAGGCTCATGAATAAACATGTCTAGGGTTCTCACACCTATCGTTGACTTAGAATATGTGATAGAGAATTAAAAAAGGGTGCATGTATTCATTAGAAATCAAGGTAATCTCAAACGTATGGATGTGAAGTTGTTTGTGAGATGTTTAATAATCTACATTAATTATAATTAATACATAGTATGCATAAAATATGACATAAAACATTGTGAAAAAAAGGTTTGTAAATTATTTGGGTATCTACACTAGGTCGTGTGCGAGTTGTTTAATATTAAGGATTTGTTAGCATTATAGATTGATCTTTGATAATTATATTGACATATAGATGTTTATAAGTGAACATGAATATATGAGTATATATGAGTTTATTCTTACTTGTAATGAGATATGATATGTTGAGTTGTTTTCATTGTTTGTGCATTAAGTGTGGTGTTATGTTTTATGTTTTCTGTAGATCATGATTGTCTCAATATTTAGTTATAGATTTTATATTTATGAACTACTCCTTAGTAATATTGATGATGAGTTCTTTTTTAAAAAGTATAAGTTCTCTCTAACTATATGTCTTACATAAGACTCTTAAGCTTATGTTTGGATGATAATATTTTTATGGGATGTGTGGTGTTTTCCATTTATTATTTGTGAGGTTAGTGTACATAGGTCATTATAATAATATAAAATGTGTGCAATAAATATCTTTAAAGAAGCCAATGATGCACCTTATATATTCACTAAAATGTATGTAGACTTGAAACATGTGCTTTTGGCTAGGTTTGAAGAAGGATATAACCATTTATGTAGATTAATGCATACATAATGTCATAGTCTAAGCTAAGAATGATCATCCAATAGGAAATTGTTATCCCCTTGAGATCTCCCACCACAAGTGGGAAGCAGTGTCAATGGATTTCATCACTAGATTAGCAAATTCCAAGATTTTACATGATTCTCTTTTGGTCGTTATGGAAAAATTCACTGATGTATCTCACTTGATACTTGGTAATATAAATGAAGAGGGATGATATTTATCTCAAAGGTTTTTCAAAGAGAAATTCCATATTAATGGAATTACAAAATCATCATTCTGTACACATAATTTTTTTTACCTCTAGGTTATGTTATGTATTGTGCTTCATGTAGATTTTGCAAAAAATTGATTTTCATTTCTTGGTTCCACCTTAAGCCTAATGAGAAAACATAAACAACAACTAAACATTTTGTAGACATGCTCTGTGTGTGTGTGTGTGTGTGTGTGTGTGTGTGTGTGTGTGTGTGTGTGTGTGTGTATTCTAAGTCATTTTACTTTTTTTTCAATGTTGTTTCAAGGAAAACCCTTGATTGATTTTGCTTTTATCCCATATGCAATTCCTAGGAAAACTTTAAAGTAATGACATAACAATTATGAGAGAAAAATGTCCTTAAGCACACAAAATTTGATACAATTTGTAGGAAAGCAACAAATAATCTTAATTATTTTTATTTTTTAGTTTACATCCATTATCCTCTTGTTCTTTCGTTCAATTTCATTAATTGGTCTTTGTATCTTGGAACTATTTTTATTAAATATTTTTTTACATATACTCTGCTTGTTTCCAATTTTAATATCCTTCTTTATTTTTACTATTCATCTACCATACAATGTCATGATATGTATTGTGCTCATAACTTTTGTGTTCTTATTTATATTTTCCATGATTTATATCATGCATATTTTTTTGGGAAAGGAACTTTTATTTGTGTTATCTCCAACTTTATCTTTCCCACTAAGGTATATTACACTTGTTCCATTATAATTTTACATTTATGATCTTTAAAGAAATATTCTTATTCTTTGAGACAATATTATTCATACCTTCCCTACCTTGGGGATTTTTTTCTTATTGTGCTTATATGATTTATATTGATTTACTTAAGACATTATCATTTTATTATTCGATCCTACAATGATTATACCTTTGTCACACTATGGCCTTCTATTATTTCATTCTTGAGCCCAGATTGTTTTATTTAACCCTTTCATGGGAAGTATTCTCATGTTACTAAGATTATGTTATCATACATTTCCCTACTTGGGGCCTTATATCCATTTTTTAGTCTCGAGAAAATAATGTTTACATTTTCTTCAATTTACATCTTCACATTGGGGAACATGGTTTTATTTTTTTCCTTATATTTACTATACATAAGTCCACTTAGGGGAAATGTAAGTATTATGTAGTCCAGATTTACCCACAAAAGCCCAAGGTGCGCTAACACATAACTCATCCTGAACTGAGCGCTCACTTGAAGTGCACAAGGGTACTAGGCATTTTTATGTCAGATTGTTCAAGGAGTTAGCATGATCAAAAAAATATTCCATATCCATAACAGATAATTAATTATATTGCAATGCATAAACCAGATCTAGATCTCAATCATAAACAAGATTAACTCATACCAGAATCAAGATTAACTTTACCATGTAAAAATCATCAACAATTGTGTCAACAATCAATATCCAAACACAAAGATCCATATATTAATTGTTGTAAAATATAGAAGCTTCATACATACATAATACTGGCACCATAAGTCATGCGCGCCCATAAATTAGCAACATAAATTTGTTACAAAAGTTATACTACTTGTTGGTGCTCAAAACTATCTCACCCCATCTGTGCCTTTCAAAAGTTTATTAATTCATGGCCTCTGTCATTATCTCCTTCCCCGTATTGTGCTTAGTTGATCTTATTGTCATTTTTAATCTGATCCTGGGTCAAAGATCATGTATGGGTCTGTGTTTATCTCCTTGTTTCTTCTTTGTTCCTACCTCCAAACAAGCTCTGTATTTGGGTCTCCTGATGCTCTGTTTCTTCAAACTCACGTTTTCTTCCCATTTATTCATTCTCCATTTTCCACGCTCAAGATCTATTAACATTTGTTCCATTATATTTTAACATTTGTGATCTTTAAAAGAGAAACTATTTTATTCCTTTGAGTACAAATTATTCATACCTTCCCTACTTGTGTGGATTTTTTCTTATTGTGCTTATATGATTTATATTGATTTACTTAAGACATCAATGCTCTTTATTAGTCGATCCCTACAGATTATCACCTTTGTCACAACTAATGGCCTTCTATTAATTTCATTCTTGAAACCCAAGATTGGTTTTTATTTACCCGTTCTGGGAATTATTCTCATGTTACTAAGATTATGTTTTACAATACATTTCCACTTTGGCGGCCTTATATCCTTCATTTAAGTCTCGAGAAAATATGGTTACATTTTTTTTCAATTACATTCTCACATTGGGGGGGGGAACATGCTTTTATTCTTTCCATTATATTTACTATAACATAAGTCCAATTAGGGGAACTGAAAGTAATTATTAGTCCAGATTTACCCATTAAAGCCCAAGGTGCGCTAACACAAACTCATCCTGAACTGAGCGCATCACTTGAAGTGCACAAGGTACCAGGCATTTTTAGTACAAGATTGTTCACGGAGTTAGCATGATCAAAAAAATATTCCATATCCATAACAGATAATTAATATTTGCAATGCATAACCAGATCTAGATCTCAATCATAAAAAGATTACTCATACTAGATAAGATTAACTTTACCATGCAAAAAATCATCCAACAATTATGTCAACAATCAATATCCAGACACAAAGATCCATGATTAATTGTATAAATATAGAAGCTTCATACATACATAAATACTGGCCACAATAATCATGCGCGCCCATAAATTAGCAAACATAAATTGTTACAAAAGTTATACGAATTGTTGGTGCTAAAAACTATCTCACCCCATCTGTTGCTTTGAAAAATTTATTAATCATGCCTGTCATTACTCCTTCCCCTATTGTGCTTTTGTTGATCTTATGCATTTTTAATCTGATCCTGGGTCAAAGATCCGTATGGGCTGTGTTTATCTCCTTGTTTCTCTGTTCCTCAGAAAAAGCTCGTATTTTGGGTCTCCTGTGTCGTGTCCTTCAAAACTCACGTTTCCCATTTCTCCATTTGTCAACAGTCAAGATCTATTGTCTTTCCATTTTTTCCCTAAATACCTTGAAAGAGAATGAATTTATAGTCCCGAGGAACGTATTTGAGTCTATCCAAACATTTGTAAGATCTCTGGCTGATGAGAAAATTTCATTTTTCGGGCTCAAATGGACATTTTCTGTATTTTTACAGTTGACGGGCATTGCCTCCCAGTCAAAATGGATTCCTGATCAACAGGGAACATGGCATCTTGGTTTGGACATGGTTCGGTAGGACACTCTTAATTTTTTTATCAAAAGGCCTCAACTTTAAACAATGTGTCACATGGGGAACGATTGCTCATTTGAGGAGTTATTTTTGGTTTGGCTTTAGGAAAGTGCGGGAGGAAACATGGAGGCTTCCGCTAGGTTTCCCCTACTTAGACAAATTTTTGAAATTTTTTTGGGAAATCTGGGACATTTGGAGGAAGGACAATCATTGAAGATTTATTTCAGGGTTGGCCTTGGAAGCAGTGCCATGAGGACAAGTGGGGGCACTCTGCTCACTTTGTAGTTTTGCTTGGAATTTTCAACGACTAAGGAAGACTACTCAGACTGACACATGACACCTTGCCAGTGAGCTTCAAGCCTTCAAAACAAATTTATCAGGTAGGACACGTGGCGAGCTACACACATTCAGGATTTCAATTTAGAGACATCTCAAGGGGTGCCATATGACACGTGGCAGTTTGAAAAGTCATTCATAAGGGACAGGGAAGCGGACCATAAGAGCCAACTTGTAAAAAAAGTTTCCTTTTGCCTTAAGGTTAAAATATCAAAAAATGGCTTGCAAGCCATAGGGAAAAGGTAAAGGACTTGCTCCAGTCAACGACGGAGGTGCGGATTCAAAGGAAAAGGGAAAAAAATCATATTGACGGAAAAGGAGCTAAAGGGCATAAAAAGACCCTCCCGGGTCTCGTTGGGACCCACATTTAGAACATTAGAAAACTTGAAGTGGAAAGAAAGAGCGGAGATATGGGGGAAAATTGGAAAAATTTCCTTTTCCAAACAAGAGGGTCAAATGATAGATAGAATTTTTCTGCAGTTCCTTTGGGACCCACCTTGGACACGTGTTTAGGCCCATTTTCAGAAGGATAAGGTGCGGAGGAAAAAATGTAAATTTTTTTATATTTTTTCAAAGGGTCAGGAAAAGTGAAAAGAAGCCACGGCCTGTTTTTGAATCTTCCATATGGAGCGAACTATTCAAATCAAAGATCAACGAAAGCTGTGCATCTAAATCTTATTGTCTCCCCATTCCTGTAAAACTCTTGGGTAGTTGTGAGTCTTCATGTTTCTTGCTATTTTCTTACATGCCAAATAGAGGGGCAAGTTTAATTTTGATATCTAGAGTTTGGGGAAGAGATATGGAGACGTCTTTTGCCATTAAAAATGGTTTGAATCTTGAGCCTGATCTAGTTTTCCATTTTTCTTCTCTGAGCACGCAAAGAGATGGATTTGACAGATTAGGGGTGAAGGGGTTGGCGAGATGGATGGAAGCAGTTTTTTCCCGAGAAAGGAGTGAATACGGGGAGATAATCGAAGAAATTTACCCTCGAGAACCTAGTAACTTCTTGCAGGGCTGATTCTAGGAATGAAATCGTGATCTGGACTACGATGCTACGCAATCAATGTTGGGATCTTTTGGAGAAAAGAGGGTCTATTGTAAATGCCCCTTATAAATGGCATGAATTCATCATGCAAATGGTTGGGAGTGTTTGGAAAGGTCAGGACTCGATTTTTTTAGTAGCTAGAAAAAAAGCTTGACAGAGCCAATCCATTTTGAGAGTCGTCGAAGAAGCTTGTCGTATATATCTCTTTGTGTCAAATTGATCGTGTCAAGAGTGGGGTTCCAAGTGGTACGCCATGACAAGCTTTGAGATTGTTCTGGGAAACTTTTGAGTTATGATGTGTTAACTTGAGTAAAGTGTATTATTTCATCTCTGAATGCATGAGAGTCATTTCTTGGCTATACAATCTTGGATCAAAATATGGTCAATCAATAGGTCTCAAATCCTTGTGATAGTTTAGTGGATATACAATTCATCTCTCAGAAGAGCCTTCCATCGGGGAGTGATTTAAACGGTTTTAAAATCACTTTTCTATCATTGTAGATAGAGATTATCTATAGCCTTTGGGTGTAACCTCATACGTGATTGGTTAAATTCTTGGTGCCTTTATTCGAGTTCTTTCTCTAACTTGAGATTTCATTATAGGATCCCCCACAGGTATGTGAAAGAGTCCTAATTTGGGCCTCCCTTGAAGCACATATATCTAGTTGAAGAACATTTAACTCTTGTGGCATTTTTTGGTTGAATTTTCCATGTTTCATAAGCTATCAAGGACCCTGGTGAGTAAATTCATCTATCTCCCCTCCCACCAAAAATAGTTTTATTCAAAAAAAAACAACATCCCTACCATACTTACCCCTATTTTTGGTCTGTATACCCACACAAAGCCAAATTCCATTTGCTAAAGTATGCCATAACAGTCAGGGACCTCAAATTATTTGTGTAAAAACTTTGCCTTGTTGTGAAAATATCTCCCTAATCTGAGAAGTGACAACTCGTGGAGAGGTCAGATTTGGTGTGTTGATCAATTTTCCCCAAGGTCTCCTTCAAAAAATTTTTGCAAAAGAAGGCATAGTATCCCCTTCCAAATACCACAGCTGTTACAAAAATAGGTTCTCTTACCTTGGTGAAGGCACAACCGAAAATAGTTAGGATAAGATCAAATCCTTTTAAGGTCTACCATCTCTCCACAAAACCCACGTAACAAAGAGACAATTAGATTTCCTCCCTGGCTACAAACGACCCATATATTTATGATCTATCTACCCTTAAGATCCATGTTTGAATCTATGTGGCTACTTGGCTTGAAAAAGGAGAACAATTTGGATACCAAATCAGTGGCGCCATTGTGGGAAATTTAACTTGCACCATTGAGACTATTTGTTGATTCAATGCTTAGTTCTTATCTATTGACCCATCAAAACACCAATATTCATGGGTGCCATTGTAAGGGACATTGTTGATACTGTTCATACTTAGACCTGGGTAAAACTGTTCTTGTATGCTTTAAAGTGCCCAAAAATCCATTTTAAATATAGCCTGTGTTCGACCCTATATGAAGTTTCAAGTGAGAAGTGTTATGTGCAACTTTCCAGTCTCTACATGTTTGCACTAGTATTCATTGAAAAAAAATTGGTAAAGGAAGGTCAGAGCTTTCATTTCTAGTTTATAAGGTGCTGATAGACATTTGACAGAACATATTTTAGTGCATTTGCACACACTAAGGTGGAAATCCTTAGGGCGACTCCCTGTTGATTTGATTCTGATAAGGGACCCATTCTTAAACCTCTGTCAGTAAGATTTGTTTTCTAATATTTTCAAAGTTGGAAGGAAGAAGATCTTTCTTGCTAGGATCCTGCTAGGACATTGTTTCCTGAGTTAAGAAAAGCAAAGTCAGAAGAAGAAGAGCCTGGAGAGTTGTAGGGGATCAGCGGGCAAGAAGGGGGATATCCATTGATGAAAGTGATCAGCCTATCACTGAAGATTGCCGCTCAATGACTCTAAATCAGGTAGCCTCTTGTGGAATTGAATTCTCCAAATGGAGAAGGGCCTTCCATTTTATTTTGAAGATTTACTTCACATTTTGCACCTGTCTTTGCTAAAGTTGATAGGGATGTCCAAGAAGCAAGGCCTTTAGAGGGTGTCCATTTTGAAAGCTACACTCTTGTGTTCCAAGGACCCTCTACCCCTTATTAATTTGTCACCCCTCCAAGATCACCTCCTCGAATCAATATGACTCAGCCCCCACCTAGACCCCCATTTGTTGTAACACATTTGGACCTATAAATTTTGTGGGAATCGTTGGTTATCCAATGCAGTACCTCAAGATGTGAGGAACAAACTTCAAAAGTTCTAGGTAAACAATGCCATAATTGGTGATCAACATCTAAAGATCTTCCTCAATATGATGTAAAGATTTTAAGATTGAACATGAATATGTATACATCAAATTGTTTGTTCACACTCTAGAGGAGGATGCAAGGGACTAGTACAAAGAATTTCTAGATAAATCTATTGATTCTTGGATTGACGATGAACAATGCATTTAGGTTACAATATGGTGATAGGACTGACCCTAGGTTTCTTCTATTAGAGTTTGAAAATATCAAGAAGAATCCCAATGAGTCAGTACATGATTTCGACACAAGGTTCAATAAGACCTTGAGGAGATTGCCTTTCAAGAAAGGGCCCCGTTGTGAGGAATCATGTTTAATCAAAATATACCTGATGCATTTGTTAAAAGGCCTATTGATACTTGAGGGATAAGAACCCTACCATTTGAGGAAACCATTCACTATGGCCCTAGCAAATAGAGAATAATATCAAGGCAAATAGGAAAACCTCCTAGAGGGATGGTGTTGTGAAGCTGATTAACCTAGAAAAACCTCAGACAAGAAAGGCTATTGACTTGGAAGAAGTTGTGAAGGACTTTGGTAGGGGCTGTCAAGGAGATCTCCTTCAAACTAGCTCGAGATGAGAAAGGAGTTGGGAAGAGTTCCCAAGGACAACACAAGCAATAGGGACAAGACAGATTTACAAATCATTAAAGAACTGATGATAGAGGTAAAGGCCCTGTTGGATTTGGAAATAGGCAGCCTCAAGGTAGAGAAAATAGAATGGTGCTTGATCCTTTGGCTGCTAGAGTTACTCTAATGGAAGAGAAAAAGATCATTGATTGGTGTAACAAGTGTTTCATGCCCCATGCTCCTTACGAAGAAGATCAGCAAAAAGAAGAAGAAGCTGATGATGACAATGATGATGATGTTTGCATGATGGGTTGCTCCACCAGCTCACAACAAGGGGCAACCTCAACTAAGTGATAAGTGCTAGAACTATGCCACTTTTTGGGACTGCATTCATAGGGTGCTTATTCTTCCTCTTCTCTCATACTTAGAAGTAGATTATATACAAGCTTTTGAATTCCCAATAATGACTTTGAATATTTAAGGGATTTAATGATAAAAAAGTATGATGGAGGAATCCCATATGAGGAAGATAGGGTAATTGTATTAATTTGTTTTTGCCCCAGAGAAGGATATACCACAAGGAGTAGGGTTGTCAAGGTCAGGGCCTCAGCCAAGCCAAAGCTCCCCTACTTTCAAACATTCCTAAAGAAGGCTCTTAAGAAGAATGCACTTGTTAAAGGCCCTGCAGTTCCAAGAAAAAATCACACCCCCTCCTCATGCTCAAATTAGCAAAATTCTTATAGCACCTAATGAGTGTACAGCTTTCCTTCCAAAATTGCCTTGCCCAAGGTTTAAGTCAAATCAAAGTCCTCTGTTCCAATTGTTGAGTTGCTTATGATTCCTGAGAACAAGAAGAGAGCATTTGAATACTTGGATTGAATGAAAAGAAGACTGCCCTAGGAAGAAATGTGAATATTTTAGAGAATCCTCTAGTTATTGAAGATTCTGAGACACGGTCAGCATCAGAGAAGGCTAGTTGAACCACTTGAGTATATCTAGGGACATCCTTGTAGACTCTCAACTGAATGTGGGGTCCATTCTTCACCACTCTGATCATCAAGATAGCTGCTCCACAATTGTATGTTTGACTCAGGGGCATCATGCAATGTCATGCCTTTGGAGGTCATGAATGAGCTGAATATAAAGTAACGAAGAAGCATATTGGAAGTGCACTTCCATGGACTCCAGAGAGGGATGAGGCATGTAGGAGAATCGATGATCCCGAGTGGCTTTGGGTGGGGTCCCTTAGCACAGGATGTGTTTACATGATATGTGGATTTTAGCGTCATTTCTCCGAGTAGTCTACGAAGATACCTTATTACTTAGGAAAGTGGAGAGATATTGAGGGCGTGAACAGAGGCACAAAGTTAGTGGCGAGGCATCTAGTTATAGGGCTCTTGCAATACCCGAGAGCGATAGTGATGATGAGGCGTGATTTGGAAATTATTCATATGATTCAGGGGATTTTCCCCCCAATGATGATTGTATTTTCTAAATATGTATGGACATACATGATTTATATATGATAGTGTATTTATGTGTAGTGCTGTGTAATGTGATTGATAATGTATGATTTGGTGATTAGTGTTGGGATGTATGTGATCATGTGTTTATACTGTAACATTTATTGAATGAAATTTGTAATGCGTAATTAGTATGATGATGATAGTATAATGAATGTCAAAAATATATAATGTATGATTATTGAGATTAACGTGTTGTGATTGAATGTTAGTCGTGATAATATAATGTAAGTGTAATATGTTAGTGTGAAGACACAAGGGGGACAATGGATGATGCCCCTAGTGTATGGATGAATAGGTTCATGTATAAGACCCCTAGCATTCAATAATGAACCATCAAAAAGACAGAGTGTGTCATTTGGAATGATTAGGTACACTAGATGACGATAGAGAACATGATGAAAGGTTATTAGAGAAAAAACCCTCACGGTCATGTAAGCACTGTAAGAAACAAAAGTTCCTCATTGAGGTAAGGGGATTAAATCACATACCACAAGACAAGGTAAATGAGGTGGTGAAGCATGTTGGGATGACGAAGAAGAATGCAAGTTGTTCCAAATTGAATGTCTATGGAGTTGTGATGGTGGCACGAAGGTGGTATCTTTTGTAAGCAATGTGAAGTCTCAACGTGATCTGCGGTGAGTGCAATGGGTGATATGAATAAAGTTGAATGTGATGGATTGATGATGCAATAGTGTAGGGATGTGGTGGAGAGTGTGTATGAGTCAAAAATTGTGATGGTGACGTACCATGGCATGAGCACCACCGGAGGAGAACTAGAATGAGCGAAAAAATATGAAAGCTATGAAATGAATGAAATATATAGGCTAATTAATTTTATGTGATATTTAAATGAATAACCTAATTGAAATAGGTGGGATAAGGTATAATCTCCACTGATTTACCTTCATGTGCTTCTGGAATGAACATGATGATACGCGGATGAAGGAGAGTGAAGAGGTACGACCAAGAATTACATTAGAGACGACTCGAAAGGGAGAGGGGCGCCTGGAAGAGGAGGGATGCCTATGAGCAACCTAGTCTATAGTATGGGTGCTTGGTCTTCAGAAAAAGTTTAGGAGTTGAATTTTGGAGTTGGGATAATTTCACAATTTCTGGACCTTGCTATATGATTTCATAATACATGCTATTATGTCTCCCTGAACTCCACTCCTGAATATCGACCCTTTAAAAAACACCATATAAAGCATCAACCCTAAAGAAGAAAGATGCATATCGAAGGGGACAGAATACATTAGCTACCACAATGGTGGCTTATAAACTAAGAGTCGCACTACATTTCATCCCATGTAGTTCTATGTGCTTGTGTCTGTACTTGTGTGCTAGGGTTCATTAGTGAATTATTTTCTCACTCGAGATATATAGATAAACTAACATGCTTTGGCGGTGGTATAAATAACTGTTCATAGTAAGGCTGTGTGATTTTGTGACTACCACTTAAATCCACCACCATATATTCCCCATCACAAACTATTTCCTAATCCTAATTTAATTAATTTTAGGGTTCCTCCTCACTCCATGCGTTCAATCATAGAAACTGATTCATTCGAATTCGATATACATGGCACGACAATCTTGGTTTAGATATATGCACCCAACAACTTCAAGACATACAAGCTCAACTCCTTTCCATGAAATAAGGTGTTAAAAATTACATGCTACAACAATTTATATTTATTTATATTGTATATTCCTTTATCTCTTTATATCCTCAACTATCCTCTACCCTATGTCTTTCTATCCACCTAACTTGACCTTGTTTAATGATATGACTGAACCACAAACATATATTTGATCGTATATTGTTATAAACCATATCTTATGTGGGAAATGAAAGTTATTAATTAAGCTCTCTGCATTAATCCCAAAATAAATACACATTAAATGTCTATACAACCTTAATGAGGAGTAATATTTATTGATTTCAATGTCCCATCAACAAGTTTCTAATTGAATTTTCCATTAATATTGATTAATGTGTTACCTTTTATCAAATTTCTTAGTATAAATAAGGAACTAATAAACACATAGTGGATTTTTACTCCAATAAAACATCCTGCTACCAAAATGAGGTATGTATGAAAGACTAACTATGTCATAAGAATTAAAACTAGCACCTAGTAGCTTCAAGACATGATTAGATCCAAACAAAAACATCAAGATAAGAGCTTAGAAAACTAACTTCTTTGCATGCAAATGAACAAAACAAACTACATGCTAAACCCATTTTACTCTTTAGATTACTAAACTAAATGTGAACCTAGTTAGATCCTAAGAAATCAAATTGGATTTGTTGTTTTGCTTTAAGAAGGGAAAGAATCTCTCTAAACAATGGCTACAAGGCCATGTCAGATATTCCTCTACTAACCAAATGTGAAGAATGGATGCAAGGAGAGAAAGCTACTCCAACAATGGAAGTACGTCTGAAGATCATATATTTTATATCAGATACTATCAAAAGTATGGTGTTTGATATGACAAGCAAGGTTGTAAAGTTGAAGGGATGCCTTAGGCTTGTATTTATAGGTTTCCATTTGGAAAATTTTAGGACTCCTAGTACATATGGGAAAAATGGTAAAGCCCAAAATAAACTTTTACAAGTCAATGCCACTTTTGATTAGATTAGGATATAATTAATCTTTTAATATTAATTAAGGATCCTAAGTAGGCTTAGGAATATTTTGAGAGGCATCTGGAAGGGGTTGGAATAGATTTGAAAGTTCTGGAAGCGGGATTTACTAATAAGAAGGTTTATTAGTTAAATGCAAGATTAGAGGCTTAATTAATATATAATTAGGTAATTAAGTGGATTATCACTAATCGAAATGTCATTAATTGGCATCCTGAGTGAATTATAAGCATAGTTAGATAATGAAATGTCATTAATTGACAAAAGTGAGAGGGAGTGAGATCATTAGTGCAATTAAAGTATTAAAATGGCTTTGATCTAAATCTATGTGTCTACAAAATTATCCTAAACAATTTGATGAAGATGAGTTAAAATAAGTGGTAATTAAGAGCATAATTACAAATATGAAGAAAATTTTCATTTTTTTCCAATTATTCATCTTTTGATGGCCTTTTCCAAATGGTTAAGGTTTATGAATAAAAATATAATCAATCACCTTTCTATATAATGCTAATGGTACTAGCAAGAGTATAATAAATTCATCAATTTCACAAATTAATTATAACACTTACCCCCATGTCTTCTTAAATGAGGAATTCACATATTTAGTTGACCCCCTTCACTAGCTATTCTAAAGGTTAAATGAGTGAAATATTGTATCTCTAACTCCACTCACATATTGATTCATATAAGCCTTTACCTCTAATAATACTGATCATAACTCTTACTATGATAATTACATGATCATCATTGATGTTTTTGAAACATAACTATTTAAAATGTTTCGAAATGTGCCATAAAATTCAATATCTCATTTATGACAAGACTATCCATATTGATAATTAATCTACCAATGAATTAGTTTTTAACCCAATGCACATTTTAATATTTTTATGTATTATTTCCATCATCATAGTACACACAGGTACTCAAATTTGTGATGAGGTACATGTGGATATCATGAAAAACACCATCTCCTAGCTCTTATTCCATTGATTCAAATCTCATAAAAATTCTCACTTGTATTTACAAAATATGAGGTTATCACAAGGTCAATAATTACATTTTATGACATGAAGATATATTGAATCTAAATATTGAATCTCTATTCATATGAGATTAATTTACTCACACCCAATACAAAGAACTATCATTCATAATGGATCAAGTGAGAATGTCTACAAAATTACACCTCTCTATTCTCAATATACTTCAGCAGACATATTTAATCTCATGGACACAATATTGAAAGCATTTTATTGGAAATATCAACACATGCTTAAAGGAAATTTATCACCATACAAGTTAGGAACCATAAGGGTAGCGACGTGGATCCCAATTTTTTTTTATGAATCAACATACACAATTCAGTGTTTGCACCCACATGGATACATAATATGTGTTGCATTGCTTCCACGTGGATAGAATCTTGAAGTACATACGCAACAAAAAAGGTAATATAGCGTATAATGGTCACCATGACTACCCTACACAACATATGGTAAAACAAATCATACTTATAAGAAAACTCACTATTTTACTTACACAAGAACAAACGGTTGTAACAAGTTCAAGTTAAAAAATCCAATCATATTTTATTACAACATATCCTTCACCTCCCATTACATTATCCTATAGTGTATACTCATCCTTTCCATATGAATATTATACAAAATATTTCAAGCACAACAAGGGTAATTTCCTATATAAAAGAAAGTCAAAAAGTTTCTCCAACTATTCAATGATCTCCAACTAGGGACATATCACTTTCCCTCACTCTCCTTGATATTGATTAGCTATTACACCATGGTGTGTGTTATGTGTTGACATATGCTATGGAATATCAAAGTCCTTCCCTTTATTCTATTTTTTCCTTGGCCTCATGTGATAAAATGACGACTTTATTTTAACATTTCAGTATTCAAGATGAAGCAAAAAAAAAATCAAAACATTTTAAAAATTAAAAAACTAAGACGTACTTGTAGCTTTCATTTTTGGTACATAGATTATGCATTGTTATTTTTCACAATCTTTAAATTTACATATGTGGTTTATGCACATTATTTTGACAATTTAAAAGATTTTATATGTAGGTAATATGGGTTACATACTATCATGGACATAGATATATTATTAGTTTTACCTATCCATCACCTAGTGATATTCTTCCACATTGGATGCATGACTACACTGAGGGTATCTAGCATAATTTTTCTAGTTGTATATTTCTATGCCACTATAAATTGATATTATAAAATTACTAATATTACTGATATTTGTTTTTTTGAAATTAATATATTTCACTGAGGCATTTTCCTTGTATACAATACACTCCAAGAGTTTCCTTGTATTCTATATTGTTACTTATGTAATTTTTTCCAATTGCCACATGATTATTGAAAACTATTTACTTATTATGAAATGCATATAAATAATATATTACATTTTTTTTGCATGCTACATCTTTCCTTATTTGTTTGTTCTTACTATGTTACTTATTAATGTACCAATTGCATTTTAGAGTTGTAGTATTATTAAGTCAATGTCTTGTTAACTATGACATGTTGGGTCCAATCATGTTGTGTGTCTTCATGTAATATTTCCATGTCTTAGAGGATCCTCGTTTCATTTCAAGTCACATTTATTAGTGTGTTTTTTATCATGATAATTTATTCAATTCTTACATCTGTTTTTTCTCAAATATCTGCATCATACATATTTCCTTGTAATTCTGATAATTACTATGATTATATTGTTCGTCCATGCAATCTGTCATACATTTATAGATGTTACCATATTCTTAGATGATATACTTTGTTGAATACTTTTTTCTAGTACTAATTATGTTAACTCATGATTATGCCTTAATTTCCACACTAATACTTTATTTTTTTAATTTATATCTTCCCAAAATGAAAACTCCACCATGTTGTGTATACAAGATTTATATGTTTTTATTTATATATTGAAGACAGGTGAATTTAAATCCTTTGAGATGAGTGATATTTATGTACTCCTCCTTCATCACCTAAATAGGGAGGATTATCATCATATTTAGATAAATACTTTAGATATAGTATTCATATGTACATTCAAAATCTAGTGACATTCTATATGTGTTTCGCCATTTCCAATACCAACCCTAGCTAGATTTATCAATATTTTACAAAGCCTTTTTAAGGCATTCAAGTGTATTCTAGATAATATTAGCAATTACTTTATGAGTATATGATATCCCTTATCAATTATATATCGAATATGGAATTTTTACTTTAAAATGTTTCAAATTTGGGTTCTATTTTTCTATAATGACATATCCTGGTCATCATAGCCTCTATAGAGAGCTCAATTTTCCTGGTATCCTTTTCCCTCCATTTTTATCATGACTACCAGGGCTCTTAGTTTATTTTTACCTATTCAATTTATTTTTCCAACATATCCCTTGAGTCTATCTAGGTGTCTTATCATGTTAGTTTATTTGGCTATCATTGTCATTGAGTTTTATTTTATCTTAATATCCTTTATGTAGTTTAATATATTGAATATTTCCATAAGTGTTATTTCACCTCCTCCTATATAAAGGTCACCTCTTTGTCCCCATTGATGATTGTGTGGACTTTTCCTCAATAAACATCACCTCTCCATTACAAATGCTAACTTTCATTTTTCTATAAGGGGAACCTAACTCTAAGAAGTTTTAATAGTTACTCTAATTGTGGAATTTATACCCCATGAAACTCAAAAAATGGTTTTATAATTGTGGTATCATGGATTGATATATTAGTTAACTTTTGTTTTTCCTATGCTCACTCATTTCATGTTTTTCATATATTTAATTTTGACATATTTCAAGTTTTTCAATTAAACTTCACTTCATGCATCACTATCTCTTCCATTTTTGTTGCTAAACTTCTTTATCAACTTCACTAAAATAAATAATCAAATTACTTCACCTCACATAGGGATTTATTTCACTGCATAAACATAACCTTAGTATTAGCATCCACTTCCTCTCATGCATCACTCCCTCTTTTCACAGAAAAGTGTATGTATTTGTATGACCATCATGTTGCACTAGTGGTAAAAATGTTAAATCCTCCTAAGAAAATGTTTACAAGCATCCATGGGCATGTTATCACATAGAGCTTCATCTTTTTATACATGAATATGGAATTTCAAAAAAAAGTCTCATTGATAAGAATTTGATGACCATTCAACAATCGTGAAACCTTGTTTATATTTTGATTTAATATCTTGTTTAATGCAATCGTGTTTACCATTTCCTATGAAATAATGTTATGATTATTTCCACTTCCTGAAATTAAGGTACAAGACTTACCTTCCAATTAAAGATATAAATTATAAACAATTGTTTTGTACATAGAATTGTTTTCCTAGTTTGTAGGATTCATTAATATTCTCTTCACTATGAGTAATGTCCATATTTTAGGTTAATGGGTTTGATGCATTGACACAACACTTTTTCTTTCCACTTGTAAAATATGAAAAATTCACATTTCCATCACCATTATAATGTGTCTAAGGAAACAAAAAGGCTCTTTGTCCTACTTCGCCACATTTTAAACAAGTTCTTGTGAATCCACATCCAAAACCTCGACATCTTCCTATGAAATTCCCTCACCTCTTTATTAATTATTCTCTTCCTTTAAAATTACCTCTTCCTCTTTATGGACTAGTATTATTGTGAAATGATGTACTCACTAGAGCTCCTTGTTTTGTAGAATACCCTCTACATCCACTCTATCCATAACCACACATCAAATTAATTTTTCCTTATGTTATTTTTTTCTTACATACACAATAGTATTTTAGATATGCCTTGAGCATACATTTATAACATTATTAAAACAAAATGTAATTTTACCATCCCAAATTCATCTTAAATTTCCATACACAATCCATTCATAAGATGTAAAAATTTTCATGTGTCTTCTTTAAAATGAACAACTCTAGTACTCATCTTTTAAAATTTCAATTCCTCTATGTGGTCACTTACACTTAGATCCCTTTACCTCAAATTTTGTAGCTTCTTTTTTAAATGCACATATAATAATACTAGAGAATGAATTCTTCATTCAGTTTTGGGAAAACAAATATTTCGTGTCTTGATTTTATCCTTGTACATTTAAAAAATACCTCATCTTATACATGTTCCAACCATATATATGCATGTTCTTTAAATTTCATGTGAAACACATTTACTTAGCTTGATCTTCAAAATCATTATACTCAATTTATTTTATCAGCTAAGTTAGTGAGTTCTTTAAGAGTCAACTCTCTAGAGTAACTACGTATGTATAACTTAGGATTAATTCAAATTCTTGTGAAACTTTTCAAAAATTGATATTCATGTTACTTAAAATTTTCTTCTTGGTTTTAGGTGTCCCTTCCATGACATAGATATATCTTTCATTTCTTCAAGAACATCTTGTCCTTTCACTATCTCCATAATCTCAAGATGAGCATCCATATCTCTTATACAATAAGATGAGCATCCATATGTCTTATCCAATAAGCATACTAGATATGGGAGTCTAGGTACTCTTCCACATTTACCTATGCCTCATGGTACTCTTGCATTATAGTTTCCTTTATTTTTCATTTCTTTATAAAAGATTTTATTTTTTGGGATATCTTTCTCACCTTATATCCAACACATTCATTGAAATATGTCTTCAAATATTACTAAGCACCAACTGGAAATGATCTTCTATGCCTTCTTCCTTATTTCTAATTAACATTGGAAGATTATTTAGTTACTTTATTGTAACACTTGTAAATGTGAAGAACAACAATAAAAAAGTTACAATCAACTTCATTAAGAATAAAACCTTATCTCTAATAAAAATGATGTATCAATGGTTAGGGGTGTCAATTAAGTTGTGCCTTATAAAATGTAGTATGTATACTACTCAACGAAAATAATGCCTAAGGGAAACACACAACACTTGAATGACACATAATGCATAAATCTTACTATTTTGACATAATTTCAAATTTACACATCTATTCATATAGTGATCACACAAGTGGATATACTCAATAAACAAATTTTAGGTTTATAGATCTCACTTGTTAACTCATATTAGTTACTAATATGTCTTATAACACATACACACTAAGTTATAGGGTCCATATTGTTCCTCTACCTCATGTGGGGGTTATACCTAATATACTTGTCAAGGAGTTTTTATATAGACACAAGACCCATCTCACAAACATGCTTTGAAACAAGATAAGTGAACCATATGGCCTTAGTTATATGTCCTAGTAATTTATGCAAAAATAGATCCCATATGATATCTCAACTTGGTGGACAATGATTCAACTTTTAAAATATTATTATGATATAAATATACTAATGTTTTCTTCCTAGGTAAATGTTGGACTTATGGAATTCTAAAATTTAAGTGCCACGTTATGCTTATGTATATGAAACACATTGGTTATTCAATGAATACATGCAAGTTATCACAATCTAACTCCAATGGCCTTGCACTTTTGGTAATATATGTGCATCAATGAAATGGACACATATTATTGGTAACGTGAGCCTATCAAATATCTTGTTTTGATGCCAAGAACAAAAATTATGAATTTTTCTGCATAGAATAGCTCCATTGAAAATGTAATCTTGTGTTGTGATACTGAATTACATGTTTGTGTAATCTCTTAGAAGAGTTTGTGTAATATGGGAGATACATCTTGAAATTTTCTTGGCCTTTCAATACTTTCTATAATCAAACAACACCTACAAACTATTACATGAAACTTGAATGCATCGATGAAATTTCCTAAAACCATCACAAGCATATGCACATTGCATAAGTAGGTGTAAAGAAACACCAAACACTTATGTGTTGAATAATGATGTAAACAACTATAATAAAGTCATGCATGTATGTAGGATTTTCACTCATTAAAAACATGGGTGTAAAACGTAATGACATAGTCTTAGCGCAATGACCTACATAAAGCTACTCTTAATTGGACTTCCTATACTAAAATATTTTTGGGTGATGCAAGATATGAAGTGAACCTGGATACTCTTATACAGACATATACATACATACATACATACATACATACATACATACATACATACATAATACATACATACATACATACATACTGTAGTGCCCACTTTCCTTTGACAGCTTTTGATGTTGATCCTGACACTGCTGACTATATTATGGAAATTGTTATAGTTTTGATTTAGTATGATGTTGGATGTTAGATCATGGATTATTGTTGATTTTGGTTCATATTTGATGCATGGTGTTTATTAGAGACATTTTTAGATATTGATGTTGATATACTGTTTGACATAGTTATATTTTAGATGTTGTTTAGACTTGTGATATTTGGATATTTTGAGTAAACCTACAAAATGAGAATTGAATTAAAATTGATGATGATATAGTTGTTGATGAAATTTTAAGTGATATTGTTGATTTTCTTGATGATTGTTGTGATTCACATATATATTGATGATCTTAAAATTATATTTATATTCATTTGGATGTTCTGATATGGCCATGAGGCCGAAGGAGGTATTTGTATTTTGCATGCTTAAAATATCACAACAAACATCGAGGGATTGGAGACCAACCACTTTGGAATTCTAGATGAATTCAACAAGGTTACCATGGCAATTATATTGTTTGTGTGTGTTTGTTTGTGTTAGGGATTCCCATGGGGGGGGGGGATCACCTTTAAATGTGACCAAGGGATTTTATGTATCTTCTTTTATTTAGTCTCTTTGTTAATGTTTGCATGTGTTTATTTTGTGGTGCATTGACCCTTTCATTATCTATTAAATAATGTGTAAATATTGTAAGTAAACATGTTGTTAAATTAATTAATTAAAATATGTCATAAGAAAGTAATTAATAGAGTTGTTGGCCTTGAATTAAAATGTTGTAAGAAATGTGTAAGAGATATGTAAGTTGATTTTGGAGTATGAAACACTTCATATTCTTTGAAATTCAAATTGGTCCTTGGAGGCTTGTGGGACAAGTTAAACTTGTCCCATACCTCTTAAATTTGTACACCAACCTTGCCTATGGTTGGAGAGTTAAATTTAGACCTTCTTTATGCATTTTTGTAAGTCATGTTGCATGTTTTAATTGCACTTTCTTCATGTTTTAAATTTTAGTCCTTATGGGGTGTGGGCTTGATTGGAGTGTGTAAGTAGAACTATCATATTATTCACCCACCTATTTAATATGAATTGCAGAATGAAGTTGAATTTTGTGTTGGGGTTGAGGATGTGTGAAGTGGCATCCTACATGGATCCACCTCATCCTTTTCTCTTCCCTCTTCTATAAATTGGAATTCCTTACCTTGTTTTGGGTTGCTTCACTTTTGAATACTCCATTTTGGGAAACTTATTTTGGTTTGGAGAGCTCTTGCTTTGGAGAATTTTGAAGATCGTTGAATACTTTTGCTTGGTTGATATTTAGATTACTTGTATTGGAAGAGCTTGTTGTTTTGAACTTGGAACAAACTCCATCATGGAGAGGTAGGAGCTTGGCTCTTGAAATGCTCCTCTTTTATTTATGTAAATGTTATTGTTGTGAATGTTTTGGAATATTTGTGGGTTGTTGGATAGATGGCCTAGGAATGGTGTAGGAGAAGGCTATAGGGTGTATTTTTTGGGAGACACAAGTGTTTTGGGGAGGTATAAGTGTGGAGTGAGTTGGGATTTTGGTTCCACCTTATAAATAAATAGCTTGCATTTCTTTACTCGTTATGGGGTGTCATAAGAGGTTGGGGAGGCATAAGAAAATGTGAGGAATAAGGGGTACTTGGGGGAGGCATAAGGGTATGTCAGGGTTTTTGATATATTATGTTTTGGCGGTTTTTTCTCAGGTGGTGATACCCATTTCCCCTTTGGTAGGCATAAGTAGCATCCCCCATAGTTTCTTGCTCCTTTGGTTTACTTGTTGAAGCCTAAGTATTGTTGTGTGTTTATCTTGTGGTTGCTAAAATTGTTGTTCTGTTTTGGATTGTGTTTTTTAAATGTGAAATTTGCATGTGTGTTTGTGGAAGCCTGTTAATGCCATGAATTGAAACACATTTCTTATTGCATTGTGGTTGGGGATCGGGGGCCAATGAAGAAAGATGACTTCTCCTTTCATTGGATGTCTTGGTTGGGTAGAGAGTGTTGCCTTCCCCCTACCTTTTTTGTGATCAAAATTGAAATAAATGGAGGATCTTCATGTTGTTGTTCTGGAGCAGAGGAAAAAAAAAGACAGTTGGACAGTCCTTGTTGAGATTATTTCTTATTGTAACCCTCTTCTCACTTCAAGTGGATGACCTATAATATTATTGGCATTGGATAGTTATTCTATTTTGGAAATAAAATTTTATGTTTAAACGAGAAAGAGACATACTATGTAATTTTATTTTGTGGAAAGAAAAGAAAGTTTTGTATTCTATCTTTTGGAATGGAATGGAAAGGAAAGTTGTAAATGAATCATCCAAGTCAATAGAAGTTATTTTGTGTTGTTATAATGATATTGTCTTCATTGGAAATCTGTGATTGCAATGCATTATGAAATCTTTGTATAAAAAAAAGAAAGAGAAGAAATACACATGAGGGAATGTTATGTTACTCTGCTCTTTGGAATGCATCCTTGTTCTTAATATTTGATTGAAGGAAGATGAGATATGAAGTAAAATAGCATGGAATGACTCAAGATTTTAAATTTGGTAAATGTAAATGTAATAATTCGTTGTAGAAGTTGTAGAGCTCTCTGTTAGATAATTTTCAAACTGGTAAATTTTAAATTAAAAATGTTCAGAACGACCCTACTACCTTAGGAAATGAAATGAAACAATTAAATTGAAGTTGCATGATTAAAATGACCCCAAACAAACTAAAACACTTAATAAATTTTTAGAAAACCTTTCAAATCATGCAAAGGAAAACTGTAGTTGTTTGGCTATCAAAAGTTGTAAATTTTTGAATTGATATTCGTTAAACAAAATATACCTTGCATTCCATTATAAATTCCTCTAAGATTAATCCTTCATGTCTGTTTGACATGTTGAGAAAGGAAGGAGGTCGAATTGAAAAAAAATATATATGTCAACTATTACCAAGTTTTCATTTTATAAGCTTGCAGAGCGTTTTCTCAAAATCGACCCTTAAAACTTTATCCAAATTAAATTCTTAAGATTGTTGTGCAAAGAGGACGTCGAGAGATTTCCGAAAAGTCCTCATTTGCAAAACGGAGTTCCCTATCAAAAGTTATGGCCTTCTGAAGTTCGAAGAAGAGGAAAAAGCTTCTTATGCACCTTTCTTGCATGCCTAGAGCTTCTTGTGCACCCATCTTGCATGCCCATATCTTCTTGCACACCCAAAGATTCTTTCACACCATGGAGAAAAAAAAGAGTCTCTTACGTGCCCGTCTTGTGTGCCCATGAGTAAAAAGAGCTTCTTCCGCACTCGTCTTGCGCACCCATATTGCATGCCCATGAGGAAAAGATCTTCTTCTATGCCCTCTTTCGTGCCCTGGAGAACAATTGTTTCTTCCGTGTCATCCTCTCGTGTCCATGAGAAAAGTTCCTTCCCGCGCTTGTTTTCCGCCCCTGGGGGAAAATTTATTTCCGCGCCCTGCAAGAAGATAATCTATCTGTGCTAAGGATGAATTCCTCTCTCTTATTTTTTTTAAGGTGATTTGATAATTGCTGTAATGGAATTTTGGAAATTTTGTTGGGAACACAAAAAAAAAGTAAAAAATATTCCATACTTTTTCTAACAATACCTAGGCTGTTCTTGGGTCTCAAGAGGGAGATTTTAGGTGGCGTTACACATACATACATACATGCATGCATGCATACATACATGCATACATTAGTAAAAAATGTCACATTCCACCTTTACGATTCTGACCAATGACATACATGGTGATTTATGCATATATATGTTGTGTAAAATCTACAAATACAAACAGGATAAATTTTAGGGGTGAATATTTGTGAAAAGGTGAATATAAGGGATTTTTAATTTTGAATCTAGTGAATTTTGTACTACCGTATAGTAATGTGTTCACCAAAATTTTACAAGACCTAAAAAATTGAATATAATTTTGCCTACGTATTTCTGCCAAGGGCCAACTAAAGTTAGTAAATTCACCTTCATGTTATAACATTCTAATATATATAGGATTAATTCGCCATAGTATAGTCCTATTTTTTACATTATAAGTGTGTGAATAATCCAAAAGTATAAGACCACAAGACGAAGGATTTAGGAAAAAATGAGAGACTCAAGAGGTAAGATAAAAAAAGATAACTCTGTCTGTAGACTGGCAAGGTTATTTTCTGGAGATAGATGATAACAATTATTTGTGTTACCACCTGACAATAAATTCTACAGTGAGCCATGACAGACGACAAGTCAAATTTGTAAGTGCTACCGGCCAACAACATGTATCAATGTTACAGGTCGGTAACATATATATGTGTTACTGAATGACAATAGATATATCTGTTACCAGCTGGTAACATATATATGAGTTATCGACCAGTAATAGATATATTTGTTACTAACCAGTAAAAGATATACATGTTACTAGTTGGTAACAAATATATGTGTTACTGGCCAGTAACATATATATGTGTTTCCAGCAGGTAACAAATATATGTGTTGTTGGGCGATAGCATTTATCTATATTGTCAGTTGGTCGGTAACTCTATGTTCTACAGCCTTCCTACATATTCCTTTGTCATTTGAGTTCTCGGTTGTGTTTTCATTTGTCATTCTTAAGTTGTGTTGGCTTGTGTTTGGGTAAATATTTGTTGTCGTTGGTATTTGAAAGTTCTATGTTTTTATCACATGTGAAGACTTCAAAATCATCCATTTGATGGCCCCTATTACAAATGAGAAAATAACTCAACTTCAAGGAAAAAGAAAACATAGTATGGAGATTTCAAAATATTTTAGTCAGCTAGAAGTAACCCCAATGGCGAGAGGTAAGAAAACCAATTTCTACTATGATAATGTTACTTTAATTTTTTGATTTACTTAGGGAAGCTGTAAGCAAACCAATTTCTCTCAAATGCAGAAAACCCTAGCAGTGACCTTACTCTAGATGAAATTTTCAATCACCAAAGTAATCCAATTCAAATTGATAGTATTGATAATATCATTTCCCATCCAAATCAAACTTCTGATAAACATTCCAGAAACTCACATCAAAAATGTAAGAGTGGGAAGTGGACTATAGGAAGGACTTATAAATTTGAATGGTCAACCAAATATCCATTCATTGAACTTGTTGAAACTTAAGAATAGTACTGATACTCCTACATAATGTAGATGTACTATATGTAGTTAGAAACTTGGCAGAGACCACAAAATGCAATTGAAGTTGGATACAATAGAGAAGCATTGTGGGAAGATATACAAGTCTAAAAAGCAAGATGATGGAACAGTTATAAAAACAACTAGATGGAAAACTAAGGAAGATTGTTTGCATATGAGATATGCTGCAGAATATGATAATCATCATAAACATCTTCAATACCTTGTTGAGAAAGGTGGAACTATAAAGGCTAGATTTGAAAAAGCTACTGACGTAAGTCTTTAGGAAAAACTCATTCAATTCAGAACAATATTTCACATTTTAAAAAATGGTAGACCAATTTTAGATCTGATTGATTATAAGACATTGTATCAATCTAATGGATTTCTAAATATTCCAACAACACACTATTCAGATACCAGTGCATGGGAGATGGAAAAGTGTATGGGAGAAATAGAAATCATTGATTTGAGAGAGAAGGTAAAAAACACAAATTTTATCACTTTGTCAATTGATGAGGTCACAAAAGTAGATAATACATCTTGGGTGTGCATGCATGTCTACACTTTCAGTTTCAGTAACCATTTCAGGGAAAATCATCTATTAAATATGCACAAAATGACAGAGAACTACAATGCTGAGAACATCTGCAAACTTGTTATTAAAAATTTGAAGGAAATAGCTAGTATGGATGATCATTCCATCTCAATAAAGCTGATTTGTGTAGGATTTGATGGTGCATCTGTCATGCAAGGTCACAAAACTAGACTTTGTATCCATCTACAAACAAGAGTATCCCCTTACATGATACCTATTCACTGTATGGATCACCGAATGAATTTGGCTTACAATATTGTAAGTAATTTTGAAAATGTTGCTAAGGTGGAGGAGCTGATACGGGACTTGCATTCATATATGTCAAGTAGTCCTAAAATATTTGTGGAGTTTCAAATATTTTCTATTGGAATAAAAAATGGTAAAAATTTGTTAAAATATGTTGACACGAGATGGATATCATTGTATGAACCAACTTGCAGGATTTTTGAGGAATACAAGTCCTTAGCAGGGTATATGTTCAAGCATCGAAGACAAGTGGACAAGGCTAAAGATTTATTGTATCGCTTGAATGATATAAAGACATTATTAACTTTATGTGGTATTTTTCCAATGCTGAAGGAAATAAACAACTTGGTGAAACATGCTTAGGAAAGATCCATATACATTGTTGATTTTCTAAAATTAAAGAGACAAGTATGTATGATTTTAGATACCTTGTATATCACCCAAGATTGGATTCAAAATCTATTTTTTAGCAGCTTCAAGGTTTTGAAAGACACCAAAGATCCAAAAAATAGCTATTTAAATTTCAATATCAGTGGTCATCTTTTTATTTCTGTTGATGGGAAAAATATTAAAATGCACACTTTATACAAAGATCCTTATGTAGTAGGTTCTGAACTTGAGGAAGTACCTGTCACAAGCTGTCTTTTTGATGCTGCAGTTTCTGATGTACATAAAAATTGATGAAAATATCTTGAAACATTATCTTCTGAGATCAGAGAGTGTTTTAAAAATAGTGATTTGCTGGAGGCGATGGGAGTTGTAAATCCCATTTTCTAGAACCCGATGATTGATGAAGAACAAAGAAATACAAACTTTAGGAAATCCATGGCTACACTTATGGAATAGTTTTGAAAATATTCACATGTTGATGGAGGGGAATTAAATGGTATATTGGAAAGAAAATTACTCATATCCTAGTCACAACATTTTGGATTTACAATGTCTGATCAATATAAGCTTATTCTTGACCCAACAGAAATGGGAGTTTTCATGCTATTGTGGAGAAGGATGTATCAGAGTAACATTCTGAGAGAAACTATAAGTGAATACTTCAAACTATATGAACTCATACAGACAATGATTCTTGGTTTTGTTGAAGATGAAAGGGTATTTAGTGCACTTTTGTTTGTCAAATCAAAACTTTGCAATAGATTGGACAAGAATTTGGAAACTTGTTTGAGAATCTATGTTTCAAGATATAGGGTGGACACATTTCCATATGAAAGAGCACTAGCTACATGGACATCTCTTGCAGAGCACAGATACTGTTAATTAGTTAGTGAACAATGAAGTCTCTAATAATGGTGAAATTGACTTGGAATCTGCTAGACAAGAAACTATACAATAGATATAAGAAGTGATGAAGGACCATCCAGGATAGGGTTGTTTCAGTTACCAGATAGTTGATTGTATTCATTTTTTGAAATATAAATTGTTACTTGATATTTTTTCATTCACATATATTGGGCATATAATGTTTGGAAATTGTTTAATCCCTTCTATATATTTAATAATGTTTGAACTTTGCAAATAAAAATGGTAGACAGTTCATATTTGTGCAATATGTAAATTGGGATGTTCTGATGTAATAAAATTAAAGTTTGTTACTAATAAAGTATGTTCATTCTTTGATTTCTCACTTTCAATTCCACAGGAATTCCCAATTTTGGAAAATATCTTATAAATTATAATCCATATATGATATACAAGTAACAACATCATGATTATTAGGATTAATCAAAAAACATGGCAGTCTATGAATACATCACTTGATCCATCATTATTGGAGATAATATTTACATGATGAATTCAAGAATCAATTGACAATTATCAAGATTGATAACAACATGCACATGCAACTTTCAAGACACAAGTTTTAATTATTGAGTTCATACATTTTGGAAACTAAATTGAACAATGTAAATCCAGATTCCATAATCAATGTGTACTATTCTAATACTATAGAAGCTTGAAAAAATAAAGGACTAGAATTTTCATTTGACAACACCCATGAATGAAAAAAAATCAACAAATAACAATTTAACATAAAGATAATCTTCTCAAATTCCAATTATAATCCAATATCACTATCACAATTCCAGAAGCACAATTTTTCACAAAAATAGTATAATCATATATGTTATATAACATTGTGATTATTAGGAATAATAAAAAACATATTTGAAACTAAATTCCAGAATCCATGTGTACTATTTACAATTGTTTCACATAAAGATAATAAATCATTTCACATGAGATCTAATAATAAAAATATCAACAATTTCTCATAAAGATAATGTTTTCAAATTGCATTTGTCACAGTAAAATACTGAATACATAAATAGTAACATAGATAAAAGTTTTAATTCAATTTAATTGGACCCTTATCCTTGACCAGATTCAACAACAGCTACAACATTTTCACTATCTCAGATTACACTAGACTCTACTAATTCCTTTTCTGCAGCCTTAATGTTTTCTAAATTTTTTCTGTCTTCCCTAGCTGCATCTCCTGCTGAAAGGATAGAAGGATCCTCATCAAATTTTTTTCTTCATAAGAATTTCCAGATCCATATGATGCTCCTTGATAATCCTCCACAAAGTATTGTTCTACTTGTTTAACAGAACAAGTTTTTCTTTAAAACCAATAGCCCCTTTGACACTCTCTTTCACTTTTCTCAGGTGCTCCTCCAACAACTGCACCTCTATCTTCAAATTTTGGTATTTTGACTGCAATTAAAAATCACATAATTAGTATTTACAATAAGATAAAGAATAACTATATATATGTAACAATCTACACAAAAAAAATAGAACTTACCATGGCCAAGTCTTTCTCTGCATTAGCAATAGTGACAAGATTCTTGTCACGATTCCACTTGTTGTAGTATGACTGCACCTCAGAATTCAAATTATCCAATCTATTCAACATTATTTTCAAAATTTCATCCCTGTTGTAAACATTATCGGTGACTACATTTACTTTTTGTGCTTGAGCAAGAATACCATCAATCACCACAGTTGATTTTTAACCAATGAAAATGGTTGTTCTCTGTTTTCAAAATTATGATATCTATCATTAATTTATTTTATCACAGCTTTCACTCTGATCTCCCACATCTTCATCTCCTTAAGGTTAGGAATAACATTTTCCATGACAAGGGTTGTAGCATTATCTAACATAAGGATGTCAAGTGAAAATTTGGTCTTTGCATCATCATCCATTTTTCCTACGGCTGCCCAGTTGGGGAAGGAGGATCTGAAGAGCCTACCGGCTGTGGCATTTTATTACGAAAAAGATTGCGTCAGATCCTCGACATTCTTCCCTAAATCTTACATCTCATAATAGTTGTCCAACCCAAGATACTCCTCATCCATATCTATATTGTTTAGAAACAGAAGTTCCTTTAGCACTCAGCATGCCCTCAACATTAAAACTGGGGAAATCAAGATGTTGTGAAATTATGAGTTCCCTTGCTCATACTCATTATAGCATTAGGGAGCATAAGCCTTTTTCCCCTACCATAAGCAGATGACAGAGGTAGAAGGGGAGGTCAGATCAGGAACTGATGCACTCCTTTTGGTGTTGAGATGGAGTCGGAGCATAGGTGGTGGCAGTGGGCATGGCCATAGGATGAATTTCAGATTGCAAAATATCTGTAAGCATATATACTTTAACAATATAAGATTTAACTACTAGTATCAGTAATCAATATGTTAAAAATTTGAAATTAAAAGAAAACAAGTGAACAATAAGAATTTCTTACACTGTGAATGTTGTCTGTAGTCAACAAACTCTTGGTGTCCGTGTGGTAATGGGGGGAAGGGTGGTGGTGGCACAGGATCTGTTACAGAAAATCCTAAATTTAATGAAAACCAATTAAAAAGAATGATAAATTTGTAAAAGAAATTCAAAACACTAATATAAATAAATTTTAAGTCACTATTTTTTAGTTTCTTTGTACTAGAACTTGAAACCTGGGTCGGTTACTGCAATAGACTGAATCTCTTCATGCTCAGCCTGGCCCTCAGGTATGTATGTGGTGTCTACTACAACATGAGTATCACTATCTCTGAGGTGATGTAGATATGCCAGAAAAGGTTGCACATTAGGATAATGAAATTATGAAATATGACATTTTAGAGAATCAAAGATTCAGATTATCAATATCATTACTCTGTAAAATAATTAAATAAAATTGAAATGATTGATCATTGTGTAGTATGTAAAACTTAAAACCTTGATTTTTTGTTGGATAGAAGTAGAGCACGTTTTACTTCTCTCCTTGCTATGGGACTGAGAGCCTGAGCGTGACAAATCCAAAGAACCATGCATCTATTTGTCTGGTCTTGACTCTTGAGCCATAGATTCATTGGACTCGGAGACATCAATTGCATTTTTGTCACCAGACCCCTCAAGCCTAGCAGAGTTATGCAAGCAAACTACCTTTTGACGATGTTCCAGTGTTTCACTTTCTTTGACTTATTCATTGGTTCAAAACAATAATTATAGATTACATATTTAAAATACAAGAATTAATTTAACAATGATTTTGTTTTTGAAAGGAATCAAGATTAAATGCTTTTAAAACAAAATAATCACCAACTATTGGTCAATAGGAATTTCATGTTTTTCCATCTTCTCGTGAAGATTAGTTGGAATAGCTATGGATTTGAGTCCATAAAAACCCTCATAATATAAAGACAAGAACATAACAAGAAGAACAAATAACTGTAGTATGATTGATTTTGGCCTTGTCAAGATCAAAACGAAATCTTTAACGCTAGATATGTGCACAAAATCGAATCTAATGTCGGCAATGGTTTGAAGAAGGTAGTGCATTTCCCACTGAGGAATGTTCGGTGTATCTTCCTTGTAACACGATACGGGACTGGAAAAATTCCACCATGGCCAAGAGAAAGGGGTATTTGATAGATTGAGAGTTAATGCCTCTTTTGGCCAGATTATTTACCTCAACCTCAACAGAGAGATTGTAATGAGACTCTAAAATTTTTTTTCTCATCAAGAAGAATGAATTTGGAGGTTACAGGTGATACGTTTTGATGGGGAAGGCATGTTATACGATGAATGTCTTTAGGTGTTATTTTGATGATAAATTTGTGGGAGGGTAATTGAACTACAAATGTGCCATCAGAATGATTATAAATTTGCATTAAATTATTTAGTAATTTGTGCTCTATCTGATACTGGGGCATGTAAATAAGACCATGGAACCCTGAGCTACCAATCCAACTAGATTGTCTAAATATTTGAGGGTCTTCGAGCAGTTGCAGCAACTGGGGATATAAAATGTTTCGGTAAACATAGGAAGTTCAGTTTAATGGTTTTTTTCCTTGGGGGCCATTATTCTTGAACATTGATTTCTTGATAAAAGAAGAGGTTTGAAAATTACAGATTAAGATACCTGTATATGATGACAAATGTGCCTTCACCTTGAATCTTGATGATCGACCCTAATAGTGGAAGACTGGAAGTGGACGAGAAGGCTGGAAATCTTTGAAAAACTCTATCTCAGAGAAACCTACAGGTGAAAATGGGACAAAATGAATGGGGATGGTTATATATATAGGAGAGGAAAGTGCATTAAATGAGGAAGGAACATGTCATATTAAATGACAGACATAACTTTAGTGTTACCTATCTGGGGACACCAAACACACGTTACTAGCCAAAAATTTTGTCATTGTTACCATCTCATCAACACTGACTTGTGTTACTAGCCGGTAATGCCAATCACACGTTACCTGGACTGGCAACACCACATAATGTTACCAACTGAAAACATTGAAAAGTGTTACCTAATAGTAACACCAACCAATGTTACCGGATTGAAAACACTCGACACCAAAAATGTTGTCGGCCAGTTGGTAACACTAAAAAGTGTTGTCAGCCAGTAACACTGAAAAGTGTTGTTGGATGGTAACGGCTAAAAAGTGTTGTCGGCCAATAACACTGGAAAGTGTTACCTGATCGACAACACTAAAAGGGTTGCTGACCAGTAAGACTGGAAAGTGTTACCGAATGGTAACACAAAGATTTTTTTTACTATTGTCGTTTAAAATTTCAAGTAAAACAAACCTATAGTCCACCATTTTTTGGAAAATGGCTTCCTTTTGCCACCATCACGAAACCCGTGTTTTCGCACTTTTCCCCTACAGTGCAAATGGATTTTTTCGTCAGATTTGCCACACATTCTATAATATTTTTTTAGGAGGGGGGTCTTAAAATGAACCCTGAAGAAAACTCTATACAAGTCATCGTACAACTCTTCTTGCAACCATGCATATACTCAATGACCTTATTATCCCTTCACTCTTTTCATGAAGATTATTGTTTTGTTTTCAAACCACTCCTTTACATGCTGAAAAGTGATATGACCCACAACTCCACATGTAATGCACTCTAAAAATCTTCATGACACAATCAAACAATATGCTCTACACAATGGAAGGAAAAATTAGCTTTTATTTTGGGCTTCTCCAATTTCTTGTGTAGATTAACTTTATTTGAAACAAATAACAAAAACCACACAACTCTACACTGATTATCTGGGATAGCTAGACTCACAACCACTTTGATCTGGGGCTAGGACTTATCACTCTTGATACTCTCTACAACATCAAATGTTGTCCCAATTGTTTCCAATCTGTTTGTTGCTTCATTCTTATTCCTTGGGATGGAATTGATGCCGAATGCTTCGAAGTCCTCCATGAGGTCCCATACCCAGTTCTTGTAGCTCTTTAACAGGTCATTCTTGGTAGCATTATGTCCTCTGACTTGATTAGCAACCAATTTATTGTCACCAAACACCTACAAGTTCTTGATTCCTCTTTTCCTTGCCCAATGCAGTCCATGGACGAAAGCCTCATACTCTGTTGTATTGTTTGAATAGGAAAATTGGAAACGGAAAGCTGAGTAGTATTTCATACCTTGGGGGCAAACAAGCATAGCTCCTCTTCTGGCTCCTTGTCTACTTTTTGAGCCATCAAAGAACAACTTCCATACCTCATTATCATCTTTGTTGTCTAGCTTAATGATGCCAAGAAGAGGATTATTCTCCTCATGTAAACAGTAGACTCCTAGCTCAGATTCCTCCATCTCTTTATAGGGGTCAAAAGCATGCCTCTTATTCACCCACTCGTTGAGGGTCAAGTCTGGGATACACCCCACTTTGGTATATGCTTCACAAGTGCTTGGGAGATCCTCTTGATCAAAGGTTGAACAATTAACGTTGATCAGGCTGGGTACATAAGACTCAATATGGTAATCTATAATGGGCTCAGATCTAATTTTCGTCTTATCTCCATACCTTGTTCTAAAAATCATGTGCGATCAATCAACAGACAGATAGCCTCCAATTCTAGCGGTGAAGTCTCTCGACAATCACAATGCAATATGTGGTGGCAAGTCTATGACTGATACAATTTGCAACATAGTCACATTGGGGCATGCGTTCAGGGCGAGGCTTAAATATTTGATGACTCCAACTGTCGTTACCGTTGTCCCATCCAATTACACTATGCCCCTAGAGATGACTTTGTATTGAAGTCCCAGCTAATCAGCTATTTGTTTTGGCATTACAAAGCTACTTGCCCCCGAATCAATCATGCAATTATGTACCAGTTTATCTCTAATGATCAATGAAACATAAAATGGAGGGGGCTTCAGATTCTTACCTTTTTGTTCTCCATTTTTTCCCTTAGGCCAAACCACATTGGTAAACACTTTCTCTTGCTGGTTAGGGGGCTGATTTGAGCTTGACCAATTGGCCATAGTAGTCTGCAACATATCTCTCTATCATGGAATGGCCAATGACTCCCACATTTAAATTTTCACATTCGTCTTCTTCATTTGTTCAATGATGTTAAATGAACTATCCTTTTGATGCCCCTATCCTAATACATTTTTCTCTTGCACATGGATCATTACAACCCATTCCTGAGTGGGTTTGGAAGGTGGCTTGGTCTGACTCTACATATTGGGAGTTGTATTTTGAATGCCAATACCTTTGTGGAGCAATGAAGGATTGAGGGTCACCTGAGTTTTGTGAATGTCCATTTCTAATGTTTCTCTTCTTGGACCATGTATTGGCAGCTATACTTTGAGAGGGGAGTCTGATTCATTCCACAGATGTCTTCAACCTACCAATTGACAAGCATAGTTTCAATTGGGGGTCCCTCTTGCTGAGCTCCTTACTGTTGATTTTCTTCGTGGCTAGGTTCTTAGTGACACACCAACGGTTTTACACCATCAGAGGCCTGAGTTTAATGCACCATTAAAGCACATCGATTGATTATGTGGCTGACAGCATGGGAAACACTAATCATATTCTTGTGCCATGTTATTATGTGCTAGGAACCAATGCTCTTTATGTTGAAGCCATGTTTGGATCATATGACCTGAAAGGCCATAGCAACTTGAGGTTACCCTTGGTGTTGACTCTGATTTATAACATGGGCTGGTGGTCTATTTTGCTGATACATGGGGGTCTAGCCTAATATTGAGTCATCAGGCTGATATGGCCTAGAACTCTAAGCCAACTGTTGCCTTTTGATGGTTACTAACTCATTATCTTAGGTTTTGTGGCTATTTCATAATTTCTTGAACCTCTTTTTAGGTGGTAGATGATGATGTGGAGGCTTCAGCTAAAATTTGACTCCTGGGTGTAGGTATAGGAGCTATTGTGGGTGTTTGGCTGGTACTTGGGTTTCCTAATTCGGGGTATAGAGGCATGGATGGCCTAGAGAGCAAGTTTTCCATCCTGAATTAAATGATTCTTAGCTCCTAATGGAAAGGCTATAGGTTGCAGGTAAGGTGGTGCCTCCCATGGATTGAATCATTAAAGAAATATCGGAATTTAGAGCTCTAAGAAAGTATAAGAAAGCACCTTCATTTGTGGGCCTTACATCCAATGGAATCCTATCCCATGTCCTTTGGAATCTGATGTTGAAATCTGTCAGCTACTCATAAGGGGCCCTCTTGATGGTTGTCAAATGCTCCAACAAGGATAGATTATCTCCCTTCTCTCCAAATTGGTTGTGGAGAGCTCTGTACAGATGGTCCCAAGTCTTAATAGAGTCTGTTGTTAGACTCCTGAACCATTGTGAAGCTTTACCCTTGAGTGAAGAAGCTAACAACTTGACTGCAATGTCCATCTCAGTGATCTCATGAATTGCATAGACATTTACAATGTCCTAAATATGCTCATTAGGAGAAGTCTGGTTCTCTCCTGTGAAATGGGGAATGTTGTTTAATGTTGCAACTGGGATTGGATTTTGTGCATTGAGAGTGAGTGGGATGCTACCAGTGAAGTCGACATAGGGTTTTGGTGGTTGTGCCATTATGATTGGCCTAAGAACCCTTGTTGATTGAACGAACAACCTACTAGGTGGAGGTGTTGATAAGGTTTTGTTTAGTGGAGATGAAGACCTCTGGGCTCTTCTCCCCTCTCTCCCTATGTTTGGGGACAAGTATAAATAGACAAATATTCCCTCCTCTTTGGTTCTTGACCTTTTTTGTATTCTTCTCATGAACTTGACAAGCTTGGACCATTGAAACCAGTGGATTTTGTTTCTTTGGGATTTTCCAGATGTGTAATTTCAAAGCTTCTTAAAAGCTAAAATTATAGCAAGTGCACATTCATTCTTGCTGCAATAAAGATGGAGACCTCTTTGGTCCCACCGAGCGTGCCAAAATTGTTAATGCATAATCACAGCACCCCTGAATGCCTACAACCAGATGGGTTGAGACTCTCAGTGTGATTACACAACATGGATCATCTCTCAAAGTGTGGGACCTTGCGAGTTGAGAGAGCTCTCCGAATTAAGGTTGGTTCCTATTCCTCTATTCAAGTGCACACAAATAAATTGTAGAGGATCTATTCTAAACCTACTCTATCTTACTAAGGAGATAGGGTTGAGTAGATACAAAAATATAAACCTAAGATAATGAGGTGATGCACCAAAGGAATGTTAAACACTCGTTTTGCAAGCTAACACAAACCATAGAACTACAATGCAAACACCATGCATAGATAACTAAACTGCAATGAAAGATCATAAGGAAACAATAAACACATGAGAGGGTCGAGAATCATCCACAAACATATATTATTACTCCAAAACTCGATACAGTGCATTACAGTGGCCAAGAGGAAAAATATCTTGCATTACAACTCGAATGGGAGGTTTGGAAACTCCACAAATTTTCTTATAGACAAGGGAAGAAGGGAGAGTGCAAAATAGAAATGTCCAACCCTTTACAATGAGCCTCGTCCCTTCTTTTATAGATTCAGCATAGAGAGGAGGAGAGAGGCGGGAATAATAATTTGAAACTCAACTACTAGCCATCAATGGCCCTGTAAATCCGCCCATAATCTGTCAAATCTACCTTAATTACTTGTTCAACATGTTGAAGGAGGAAGAATTGCGGATTAGATCAAATCGGATCTAGTTGGTGGAGCAAATAGATCATGTATTAATGGCACGAAGATGTTTTCCATTTTTCCCCACCCAACTTCTTCAAAATTTAAAGTTTCAGATCTCCATTATGTAGAGGAGGTCGAGATATCTCCAACGGTGCCAAATTTGTTGGATTTCAGGCACTGCATCAGAAGATATGCCCATTTGAATATTTGAATCGGGTCCATACAATAATGGTGGAAACCAGTTAGTAGAACGGGTTCGCGGGCCCGAAATTCACTTTGTGCCCTTTTGGGCACCAAAATACAAAAATGCAAAAATTGCCCCATAGCCCTGCAATACCTTTTTGTCAAAAAATCATGTTTGGGTCTGCTGGTCCGCATTTTTTCATTCGAGAAAAAAATCACTTCAAAACCCATTGGCCCAGATGTAATTTAGGCTTGACACGTGGCTCCTTGGGCATCGACGGAGGCACGGCTCATTTTTATACTTTATGTCTCTTGGTAACGACGCCAAAAGTTAAAATTACCTCCTGCAACCCGCCTTCCCGCTTTGACTTGGAATATGGCCACGTGGAGGGTTGGCGCTTATTTGGGGACCGCTTTTGGGTTTTGCTTTTGAAGTATCACCGGGATGACATGTGGCTTCTTCCGCGGCTTGCTTTGTTCATTTATGTTTTTTGACTAAGTCCTTTTGCTTGGTGGCGCCGTATATCTGACCTAGGACACGTGGAGGCTTGGCGCTTGTATAAGGACCTGCTTTAAGATTTATCTTTGAAGATGCGCCGGGCTAACACGTGGAAGACTTTCGTTCATTTGATTTTCCACTTTGTACTGTGCCTTTGAATGTGCATCGTTGGACACGTGGCGCCTTCTGCCTATACTTTTATACTTAACTGATTTGGGCCCACTTTTAGATTTGACCTATATTGACCCCTGTCCATGTGGAGGGCTGGCGCTAGTTTGAGACTCTACCTTGGGCTTCCATCTTGAAATTGCGCCGAGATGACACGTGTTTCCTTCCGCTTGTTTGGACTTTTCAATAGCTGGCTCTATCCTTTTTCGGGCCTAGGACGCGTGGAAGCTCCGCGCTTGTTTGAGTCTACTTTTTGAGCTTAATCTTTGGAGATGCGCCAATGAGGCACATGGAGGCTTCCGCTGATTCCTCCATACTTAGCCAATTTTGGGCTCGTTCTGAATCATTCGTAGAGCCCAAAGACTTCGGGTATTTTGCCACTTCTTTTCCTTACAACCTCTGGTTTTCTTTGACACTATTTACCTCCCTCCCCGACCCTGTTACTCCATTTTAGAGCCTGTTGTTACTTATCCATTGGATTTGAAGCATGGATTCGTTCGACGGTACCGTTTCTTGAATTTCTTCCTGCACAAGGTGATGTTTGATCAATTTTGTCTAGGGAAAAATTGAGATAATAGACACGCGTTGTATTAAATGATGGATGTACTTCAACATTACCGTCTGAGGACACCAAACACACGTTATTGGCCGACAATTGTGTCATTGTTACCAGTCGTCAACACTAACTTGTGTTAACATCCGGTAATCCCAATCACATGTAACCAGTCGGAAACACCACATAATGTTACTGACTGAGAACACTAAAAAGTGTTACCGATTGGCAACACTGAAAAGTGTTGTCGGTCGGTAACACTAAAAAGTGTTGATTGGCAACACAGTGTTGTCCGATAACACTAAAAAGTGTTACCAGTCGGTAGTACCAAAAAATGTTACCGGTCAACAACACTAAAAGGGTTGCCGACCATTAACACTTGCAAGTGTTACCGACTGGTAACACAGATTTTTGTGCTATCATCATTTAGACTTTCAGTAAAAAAACAGCAATCCACCGTTTTTTAGAAAACTGCTTCGTTTGCCGCCATCACGAAACCCGTTTTCGTACTTTCGTCTATAGTGCGATTGACTTTTTCGTCGGATTCACCACCCATTCTATAATATTTTTTTGGGAAGGGGGTCTTAAAATAAACCCTGAAGACAACTCTACACAAGTCATTGTACAAGTCTTCTTGCAACTCTTCTTGCAACCATGCATATACTCAATGACCTTATTATCCCTTCACTCTTTTCGTGAAGATTATTGTTTTGTTTTCAAACCACTCCTTCACATGTTGAAAAGTGATATGACCCACAACTCCACATGTAAAGCACTCTAAAAATCTTCATGACACAATCAAACAATATGCTCGACACAAAGGAAGGAAAAAATAGCTGTTATTTTGGGCTTCTCCAATTTCTTGTGTAGATTAACTTTATTTGAAACAAATAACAAAAACCACACAACGTCTGTACACTAATTTTCATTTGAGGGTTTCATACGAGACACATAAAGAGAATATTAGACTCCCTATTACGGTAATATACTACAAAAATTATTGATGCACAATTAGTAAAAATTAAAAACCTTAATTAAATCTTTGAGCTAATAACGATTTATAGAACATACCCCCAAACAAAACAAAAAACCCACTAAAACTATGAACAGTATTAAACCTAGCATTAATCACCACAAGTAGGATTCATGCATAGAAAAGTATATATGCTACTGCAATCACCAAGGATCAATGTATAATGCTTACAACTCCTTAAAAGTTACGTATCCACATCATGCATGACCTATTATATGACTATAATATTACATCAATAATGCATATAAGGCATGTTTTGTACACATATACTTAATGGAACCTAGCTTGAATCTTTCTAGGGAATTACTCTCCTTCATTATCTCCATCCGTAAACCAGTTTAACCAAACATTAGAATGAACATGAAAATTAGGTAGTCTCAACTTGTAAACCAGTTTGTAATCAGTAAAGATTGAAAGAAATGCTCATAGAAAATAAAGGAATCATCATAAAGTCTCAAATTGCATAACAAGTTGAAGTATTAAAGATAAAATAGTGTGGAGTGTGTCTGGCACAAGCAGCTGATGGGAGGTGCTTGGAATGTCAGTGTCAGGGAGATTTAGGATGAGCAGTTAACTGTGAAGCCTTCCCCACAAGCAGCAGTCCCCACTTTCCCCAAGCAGAACAATGAAACATCAAGTCAGATGGATTGTAAGATGCCATTTTTCTTGTTTGCGATTTGAGTCCAGAAAAACTATGTGAAATCTCCACCGTGGAATGTCTGGCTTTGAAACAACAGTGAATGAATCCACAGCCATTATTTGGTTGGTCCCGCTTCTGCTCCTTATTCATATAAATTGTTGGTGATGATAATGAACATGTATTCCTTCCCTGATACAAAGGGGGGATGTGTGGGAAACTGCAACTCCTGACAGAACTGCAAAGCTTGACGATATGTGGTTTCACAAGGGGCATCTCATGAAAAATCAGGGTCCCGCCCTCGGATTGCATCAGCATTCAACATTTATGCAGACTACTTTTCCATTAACGTTGTTTTTGGACCGCAATAATGGGGAAACAAGTGTCGCTTGTAATAATTAGTTTGTTCATTACTGTTTTCAGAAGCCAATAATTGCCATCACCAATGTTTTGAATATCTCTGATACGTTTTATTGCAATTAAATTCATATTGAAATCTGAGATCGAATTTGACATTCTCAGTGCAAATTGGTTTAATAATGAAACCCTATTATATTACAGTTTCTAAAAACTATTATTCAAATAAAACTATTTTTTTTATTGAATACTGAAGTATTATACTGGGCACTGAATTATATAGAATGTTGTCATAGCATTTCTGTTTATGTTTAGGAGGATATAGATGGTGAATTATAAAATTTAGTAAGTGTATTTCATCTTTAACTAATTAATTATGATTACCGGACATCTAATACCAAATTAGAAAACTCGATAACCCTATATCTAAATCATTAAAACATGAATTTGTGATTTATTGTATTTTCGATGAGGGAATCCTTAATTTGAAAATTATATTTTTCCAAATATTATTTTAAATTAAAATTTTGTGATAAGTTAAATTAAATTTTACAAATTTTAAATTAAAATATTATTAAATATGATTTTAAATATTTTATAATTTTATTTTAAAAAATATTGATTAATTTTTTTCTATATTTTATTTATGTTTTCCTTTAATTAAAATTTAATATATATTTTAAAAATAATTAAAATTGTTTATATTATAATTTTAAAATTTATAAATTTATATTATTATAAATAAATAATAATAAAACTTAGAATTAACTTTCAATAGAATAAAATTCATTAAAATATTTGCTGACCTCATCATTATCATTTATTATCAAACTTTACTCCTCATAAATATCTTAAGAAGCCAATGTGCAATATAATTCCTATCGAATCATTCAATCTACTAATATTATTATTCCCTTTTCTCAACATTATATTTTTTAAAAGTTTAAGTTCATTTTTTATTTATATTTTAATTTAGTGGATTTAGAATGAATATATTGTTAGGAAATTAGAGACCTTCCACTAATGAATAAGTAGAAAGTTGAATAACAAAAAAAATAGTTTATAGAGATATATATAAAAGAAATATACAAAATACCAAATGCGGAAGAGGCGAACATTAGATTTAAGTGGTAAAACTCCAACTGAATGTATAGGGTGAGTGTATAGGGAAACATCCACGGTGCAAGATATCAAACTTTTACTAACTCAAAATGAACACTGAGCTATTTTGAATTTCCACAAAAATAAATTCACCTAATTAGCGAAATACAGTTAGGATTCCTCCTAAAAATATAGTGGTAAAACCCCATTAGGATTTTCCTTCCTAAAACTAGAAAAATAAGTAAACAATATTTTTTTCAAAAGTTAAATTAGCCTTCTTTATTTTAAAACTAACCAAGTGGGAGAAAGTTCGTTTGAATACAATTATAAGTAACGATAACTGTCTATCTCAGACCTGCCACTGCCAGTTTTACTGTTTGCTTTTCTGTGTAACAAAAGTTAAATTGCTTTAAAAACTAACCAAGTGGGAGAAAGTTCGTTTGAATACAATTATAAGTAACGATAACTGTTTGCTTTTCTGTGTAACTGCAAGAAAAATGCTTATGCAGTTATCCATGCTTATACTGAAAATTTAATGTATTTGTTTAAAAATGCTCTTATATTCCTAACACAATTTCTTGTCACTCTAAAGACAGGTTTAGGGAGGAATCCGATGATGTTTGTGATTGAACGGTCAATGTTGATTTAGTTTGTCCGATGTCGGTGTCATGTTTCACATTTGTAACCTTGTTAAATGATGCAGATTCCATGAATTCCTTCCTAATGTTTGGTGTTTGATGCATTATCTTAATCTATATATCTACCCATCCCTGCTTCCCCTAAGGCCTGCATTGACATGGGATTGAACGCTGTCAAGCTTTTTCCTCCTATGTTTTTGGGCCACAATCTGTCTTTCAATCATGCTGAATCATACCCCAGTGTACATCATCATCTTGGTTTTCTGAAATATCTATAAAAATAAAGTGGGTATTCCCAAGGATAGTATTCTGTACAAATAAGAAATATCATGGCCAGTCAGACAATGAAAAATCGATCCAAGCAACGTGGAGTGGGCAGCAAGGGTGGATTAGATCGTGGGCTCAATGAGCCAAATCTTTCAGGGGCATACATCAGGAGCCTTGTCAAGCAGCTTACCTCTTCCAAAAGTCATTCAAATTCAGGGGGCTTGAAAACAGAGGTGCCCAAATCCGGTACTAGAAGTACTCAATCTGGAACTAATGGCAGTAGCACCAATATGGAAAATTCTCTGGAAAGCAATGACACCCAGAAGCCCGAAGTTAGCAACAGCATATCTCCAGTTTTGGGTCCTGAACAGCAGCAGAAGAAACAGGTAAGAAGGCGGCCTCATACCAGAAAGACATCACAAGATTGCCCTCTGGACATTGCAGAGGCAAGAAGAGAAATAGTCACTGCATTGCATCTTCACAGAGCTGCTGCTAATTCAAAGCTACTTGCAGCAAGGGACCAGACAGAATCTCAGAAGCCAAGGAAGAATACTAATGCCTCAAGCAATCAAAATGCTAATGTATACAGCCCGTCTGCAGGCATGAGCAGCATTGGTAGCAGATGCAACTCCTGCATGTCCAAGGGTGCTGCTGAAGCATTGCATAGAGAGGCCAAGGCAATAACAATATGTGGTCATCTGCTCTGCTGGACATGTCTAAGTGAGTACTTGTTATATTTATCTACTTGGGTTGTGAGGGGTTGCCCTGTTTGTGCCAAGCCCCTTACTACAAACCACATTTTCCCCATAGCCCTAGGTGTACCCATCCTAAATGAGCAGAGTTCTACTTGTACTTCTTCTGTACTGCTTCAGTCTTCACCACTGTTGATAAATCCTCTGCCTCTGCCTCTGCCTCAGCCAGCATGGTCCACAACAGGACCTTCTTTGGGTCCAAGCATGGATGGAATGGATATAGCTCAAGATATGAATCTAAATTACATATCTGAGAGGCCTGCACTATTGCACAAGTCTTTCACAGTTGACATGGATAATGCAACTTCAGCACCATTTGCAATGGTTTCTCACAGCACCAAAAGCGATATTAGTTCAGTCAATCTACAACAGCCGGACTCTATTAAAAGTAATTGGCATGTGGCAATGGACGAAGAGGAGCTGGCAGAGATAAGATCTTTAGGTGACCAGCATGAGATGGAATGGAGTGATAGTGTTGATCTTGCAACATCCACATGGTGGTTCACATTTCTCAAGGCTTCTGAATCCAATCAAGAGATGAATGTATTGAACCAGGCAGACTTTGATATAAGTGATCATAGCAGCTTAGAGAATATATTAATGCAGGACGAAGTGGGTTTTTATCCAGAGCTGTTGGAGGATCCATTGAGCACCATTAATGAAAGCCAGTATATCTCGTCTGAACTTCCTGTGGAAAGCCTGTGGCCTGATCATGAGTGGTTTGATTATGACTGGTTTCAAGACCTTAACAATCAGGAGTATCATGATATTCTTGAAATTGAGTTGGATGAAAATCCTTTCTTGACCAGTTCAGAACTCTTCCAGGATAATAAGCCTGCCTGTGATCAAGAAATCTCTGATGATACAACTGATCTCCACAGGTTTGAATTATGGTACATTCTCTGTGTTTTCTTGTTTGTTAATATACATAAATAATATTATACTCTCTCTACGTAAGACTCGCTAACATAAGCTATAATATAATATTGGCTCGTATTTGATATTGCAGGAGTTTCAGTTGGAGATAAGAGAAAAAAGCAATTCCAGCTAATAAGTAACTGAAGTTTTGAAATCAAATGGCTATGAGGCTAAGAGAATTCAGTACAGCAGAATGGTTTGAAAGGTAAAATGAAATAAACAATTGTTTGTTCTGTTATCTCAACTGCTGGGATTATTAACATGTATCCTGCTACGGAATCTGAATAATTATGTGGTTATTTTCATATGAATACTCTAGCTTGTCAAGGGTTCATGTTTTTACATATTTTCAATTTATATTAACTCATAAATATTCTGTTTATAGCATATGCAATATAAAAAAATATGGGTATTATGCATTATTTATTTGTTTCTTACGCTCAGCTGAGGTTAATGGTTTGAAACCTGCATTCTTAAATTGGAAGGAATCAGAAAAAATATTGTTCTGGTGATTATTCATGCCACAAATGATTTCACCCCTAACTAAAAATAAATTCAAGGCAACCACAGGTTTGGAATCCGTATATTATATGTTTTTATTTAACAATCTTATGTAGTGATGGATTTAGAACAGAGAATTATATGGGTGCCCTTTAAAGGTTTAAAAGTTAATACAAAATAATTTTTAAATCTTATATCATAACACCTATTATTTTAATATATATAAAAATAGAAAACTTAAATTATAGATGTAAAATATATATATATTTTTTTAATTTTTAAATTGTAATATAAAATTATAAATTAACATATAATATTTATAGATATTTATATAGTATAAATATCAAACCAAGTAAATCATGTCATCGAAAACTTAAATTACAAATATATATATATATATGTATATATATATATATATATATATATATATATATTCTTTTCTTATAGAAAATGTTTAATGCACTTTTTTACGTTTCTCCTTTCTAATTAATGATAAGCTAATCAATTTGAAGACCAAGAAACACCAAATTAAAATTTATGGGAGCCTTTAAATATGATTTCAAATTACATTAAAAAAATTACAAAAAATGATGGAAATGACTCACTGGTGCAAGCTTGCAAGTGCAGATGAAATGAGTTCCAAACTTCCAACTTCAAGAATTCCAAGACCAACATTCAAGTTTGAAACTTTTTACAAAATCTCAAATCCATAATTTAACCTATAATGTTAGTTTTTTCTTAATAACATATTAAGATGTTTTTATTTTCTTATTTTATTAATGAGTAATAGTAATTTATAATTTATTTTAAATTTAATATGATGATATTTAGAAGTGTGTGTGAGTGTGCGTGCACGAGTGTGTAACTGGTAACTTTTCAACATATATGTCATTTTGACATAATCCGAAAATAATCAGATTATTACTACCTGATCTCGGACCCTTATAGGCTTTAATTATTTGCCGATAATTTACTCCTTTTAAGTAATCAATTTAAAATAATGCAAGACAATAATGACAATTGCACACAGATTGATTACGGAGTTCGGCAATTGCCTACGTCTCCGGGTTCGTGGTCGAACCGTTCCACTAGTCAAAACTTGTAAGTTACAATAGTACTTTCACAAGAAAACCTAATGGAATTTTACTTGCCTATCAGTACACCAGTTCTTCGGATGACAAGGGTGAAAAATAGCACCCGACTTCCACCTTCCTGGCGTACAATCTCCTTCGGCTGTGATCGGCCTTCCCGACGCAAACAATGTGAAGCTAGCACTCCGGTCGACAATCCAGGATTTGCAAGTAATTGGTGTGGCTCAATGGGCCTATTGGGTAGTTTATAATTTACTCCCAATCACAAATATTTCATCTAATATTGCCTAAAATAATAGGCCAATAGACAATACCTGTTGACACATCCCCTTAACAAATAATAAGCTCGGGTTGTGTGTCCCCAAACAAGCTTAACAAATAATAAGCTTGAGTTGTGTGTTGCACCGGTGTCCACCGTTCCGCGCTCTAGCAATGAGCTTCTCCGTTGCATCGGTGTGTGTCCATTACAATAGAATGGGTTCCCTATTTATACAAAAAATAGGGCCCTTAAAATATGCATTTAACATCATCCTTAGGCTAATATTAGCCTTACCCGTACATAGAAATTGGGATAAAAATTCCCATAATTGGGCATAGAAAATGGGTAATTTTTAAATGGGATAAAATCCCATGTGGAGCGGATTGCATTTTTAATGGGATAAAAATCCCATAAGGTGAACGGCATTTGAAATAAGTTCCCACATTTTTTGGTCCCACATGTTGGGCGGTGGGGGATAATGTCTAAGGCTTTAAATAGCCTTTCCACGCATATAAAGTGGTAGACTTAGGCTTAACCGCCCCCATCTCAACCGCTTCATCCTCCTTCTCCACGTGGAAGTTTCCACGCATGGGTCTAATGCCCCCTAACAACCGCTTCACCACCTTCCACGTGGTCAAAGCATATGCATTTGATTTGGCAGTTTATACTAATGTTTTAAACATTAATATATATATGTGGCATTTGGAAAGTGGACTTACCAAGATAATATAATTTCGACCCATACAATGTGGTATAGAAATAATTAACTCGGTAATAGCATATAGTCCACTTGTCGTCTCCCGATAGGAAAATCGAGAAAATTCGACGAGTGGTGGCAAGCCACATGTCACAGTGCGATTCGGTCCAATATTGACCAGTTGACCAGAGTTGACTTTCCCGCTGTCTGAACTTTGACCGAACATATCTAGAGCTCCCGATGTCCGTTTGTCGCGTTCTCATAGTCGTTGGAAAGATCTCGAGATGATCTTCTACACTGACACCATTTAGGGATGTTTAGGGAACTTTTGAAAATGATCCCCTGATCACACCTCCCCACTGAGAAAAGCTTTTTGTCCCAAAAAGCTTCCATACTGTCCTGAATCTGAAAAACTCTGCTGCCACCTCGGAAGTGCTGCTGTAGTAGACCCTTGGGTCTTCTCCTCCAACCTTCTCACTTCGAAAACTCTGTTCCGATCCTGGGACCTGTGGGTTATGGGCCCACGACGCTTCTGCTGCGCCACTCTGATATCCGAAGAAGACCTCCACGCCTCCGCTTTTTGGTGCTAAGTTTCTGAATGAAACCTCAACGCTCCTTCTGTGCGGTGCTAAGCTTCTTGATATCTGACAACAAGGATCTTCTTTGACTCTATAACACAGCTCCTGGCTCCGAGTTGATTCCACAGAATCTGAACTGGTTTGAAGGAACTCCATGTTACGTAGAGCTTTGATTGATCCGATGTCGGTGATGGACAATGCCTTGTCCCTTTACAGACCTCAATGCCTCCGATGCATGATGCTAAGCCTCTTTCAAGACCTCGAGCCTCCGATGCACGATGCTAAGTCTGTTGTAGACCTCAACGCCTCTGATGCATGATGCTCTCCGATGCATGATGCTAAGCCTCTTTCAAGACCTCGAGCCTCCAATGCATGATGCTAAGTCTCTGTAGACCTCAACGCCTCCTGATGCATGATGCTAAGCCTTTTCAAGACCTCGAGCCTCTGATGCATGATGCTAAGTCTCTATAGACCTCAACGCCTCCGATGCATGATGCTAAGCCTCTTTCAAGACCTCGAGCCTCCAATGCACTAATGTTAAGTCTTCAATTGATGATAAGCCTACCATTCGTATGTGCTACCATTTATGTGTGGTCGCAATGCCTTGACACCGAATGACATTCTGAGCTAATCCTTTGAGAGCTCCTCTTGTTGACATACTAATATCAGGTACCATTCTGCTGCACGGTCGCAATGCCTCTACACAGAATGAAGTTCCGACCTGACGTCAATGCCAATGGTGATTCAGCTACCATTCTGCTGCATGGTCACAATGCCTCTACACAGAATGAAGTTCCGAGCTGATCTTTGAGAACTCTATTGTCTGCACAAATGGCAGATCAATCTCCAAGATTTATATGAGTTAATTCCTGTATCCAAGCTGTAACAGGTACTCACAAGCTGATTAGGAGATATGTTTGGAGCATTAATCAAATTTTCTAAGTAAGAAAATCCACTGAGTATTGTAAACCTTTCTCTCATCATTTTCTCACAATATCTGATCTCCAAACTTAATACTGCATACGATTCATCAATCTGAATTATGTAATATATAATTGAAAAATTGTTGACTTACCCATTTTAAAGGACTTTCACTTTCAGGTATTACCTGGTCCTGGGTTGAATTGTCAACTGGTGGTGGAGTAGAAACTTCTTCTGCCTTTGCAATAGGCCTCCATTCCATCTTTGGCTTGCCATTACTCTGATGGCGAGATGGATGCAGTTTCCAGCAATTTTCCACCCAATGCCCATTCCTCTAGCAATGAGCACAAAAATTCCTCTTAATCTCCTTCTTCTGGGATGAGGAACTCTTTCTGCCATTTCTCGACTCTGCATGACGAGATTGGTCTTTCTCCACTGCATTGCAATGTGGATTGACTTCATTTGTCTCCTCCCTACCAGAACAATGACTAAACAAGGAAAATATACTGCATTTTATGGTGTTAGCAAAATCACCAAAATAATTGCCCTCTGGGGGTCTTACTAATGCAAGTATAACAGAGTACAAACATTGCCCAGAATTGGGTCTTTAACTAATGTGCCATGTCTGGTTAGATGTATACAAACATTGCCCTCAAAGGGGTCTTACCAATACATTCTACCTAACACAATAGTTTTCAGGTTTTATCTGCATATGAGATATAATGGATTCATCCAAATAGAAATGCGAGAAAATTACTGAGTATGTTAAACCTGTCTCTCAGTCTATCCCACCAATCTGGAAATCCAGAAGTACAAGCCAATGCCATCCCTATCAAAGCAACCTATACTGATTAACCTGCTCGATACCAACTTGCTTTAAAGATTAGTAAGTTTGCAGGTGTCGATTACCAGCTCTGATACCAAACATGATCCGAAAATAATCAGATTATTACTACCTGATCTCGGACCCTTGTAGGCTTTAATTATTTGCCGATAATTTACTCCTTTTAAGTAATCAATTTAAAATAATGCAAGACAATAATGACAATTGCACACAGATTGATTACGGAGTTCGGCAATTGCCTACGTCTCCGGGTTCGTGGTCGAACCGTTCCACTAGTCAAAACTTGTAAGTTACAATAGTACTTTCACAAGAAAACCTAATGGAATTTTACTTGCCTATCAGTACACCAGTTCTTCGGATGACAAGGGTGAAAAATAGCACCCGACTTCCACCTTCCTGGCATACAATCTCCTTTGGCTGTGATCGGCCTTCTCGACGCAAACAATGCGAAGCTAGCACTCCGGTCGACAATCCAGGATTTGCAAGTAATTGGTGTGGCTCAATGGGCCTATTGGGTAGTTTATAATTTACTCCCAATCACAAATATTTCATCTAATATTGCCTAAAATAATAGGCCAATAGACAATACCTGTTGACACATTCCACAAATAAGCTTAAATAATAAGCTCGGGTTGTGTGTCCCCACAACAAGCTTAACAAATAATAAGCTTGAGTTGTGTGTTGTGTCCACCGTTCCGCGCTCTAGCAATGAGCTTCTCCATTGCATCGGTGTGTGTCCATTACAATAGAATGGGTTCCCTATTTATACAAAAAATAGGGCCCTTAAAATATGCATTTAACATCATCCTTAGGCTAATATTAGCCTTACCCGTACATAGAAATTGGGATAAAAATTCCCAATATTGGGCGGATTGCATAGGAAATGGGATTAATATCCCATGTGGAGCGGATTGCATGTTAAAATAGGATTAAAAATCCATTTTTTAAGGGATTAAAAATCCCATAAGGTGCGGCTTATGTTTAATGGGATTAAATCCCCACATTTGAATAAGTTCCCACATTTTTTGGCGGTGGGGAATAATGTCTAAGGCTTTAAATAGCCTTTCCACGCATATAAAGTGGTCAAAAGACCACGTTAGGCTTAACCGCCCCCATCTCAACCGCTTCATCCTCCTTCTCCACGTGGAAGTTTCCACGCATGGGTCTAATGCCCCCTAACAACCACTTCACCACCTTCCATGTGGTCAAAGCATATGCATTTGATTTGGTGGTCCATACTAATGTTTTAAACATATATAATATATATATATGTGGCATTTGGAAAGTGGACTTACCAAGATAATATAATTTCGACCAATATAATGTGGTATAGAAATAATTAACTCGGTAATAGCATGTAGTCCACTTGTCATCTCCCAATAGGAAAATCGAGTGAATTTGATGAGTGGTGGCAAGCCATGTGTCACAGTGCGATTCGGTCCAATATTGACCAGTTGACCAGAGTTGACTTTCCCGCTGTCTGAACTTTGACCGAACATATCTAGAGCTCCCGATGTCCGTTTGTCGCGTTCTCACAGTCGTTGGAAAGCTCTCGAGATGATCTTCTACACTGACACCATTTAGGGATGCCTAGTCGAGGATTTGATTATTTTCCTCGGGTTTTAAAAAGTGAAATACAATGCGAATGGACCTTGCTTATATAGGCAAGGAATAACAATCAAAGAACCAATCAAGGTCGTAGATCAAGCCATAAATCATGGAAAGAACTATACCTAACAACTAGATAATATCTCCTAATATCTAAATAAGATAAAAGAAATATCCACACACATAATTGGGTGGGAATAAATACAATAAAGGTAAATAAAGTACCTAGGTGAACATGAGATAAGGTAAATACCTACTCTAACACCCAATTAGGCCCAACAACATTAAGAGGTAGTGACACCGGAAATTTCCCGGGAGGTCACCCATCCCAGAACTACTATGGGGCTGGCACGCTTAACTAGCTCGTATCAGAACTACACAACTTTCCGTCACACCAAAAGCTCGAACTGATGGTGGAGAGGGATCTCATCATGTTAATCAATTGCTACGTTAATACCCTCTTGCACGATGGAGTCAGGTACTCATTCGTGTGATAACTTGCACTATTAGATGGTCGTAGATCTGATACCATGAAAGGAACGATAACTAGATCGTACCAAGCCAAGAACACAGATGCTAATCAAAAACCACGATCAATAAGATGAAAGCAATTCACTAGAATAAATTTACATAAAACCTTTGCAAACAAATGAGAAACAATATCATATATTATTATGGAACTCAATGCAATACATTGAGAATGCGCCTTGCTTAAATAGGAAAGGAATAACAATCTGAACCAGTCAAGGTCATAGATCAAGCCATAAATCAAGGAAATAACTAGTCATCAAAGAACTAGTCAAGACCATAGATTTAGGAGAGAACTAGACATGAAGGATCTAGTCAATACCATAGATTTAGGAAAGAACTAGTCAATACCATAGATCAAGGAAAGAACTATACCTAACAACTAGATAATGTCTCCTAATATCTAAATAAGATAAAAGAAATATCCACACACATAAGTGGGTGAGGATAAATACAATAAAGGTAAATAAAGTACTGAGGTGAACATGAGCTAAGGTAAATACCTACTCTAACATGAAAGGAACGATAACCAGATCGTACCAAGCCAAGAACATAAATGCTAATCAAACACCACGATCAATAAAATGAAAGCAATTCACCAGAATAACTTTGCATAAAACCTTTGCTAACAAATGAGAAATAATATCATATATTATTATGGAACTCAATGCAATACATTGAGAATGGGCCTTGCTTAAATAGGCAAGGAATAACAATCTAAGAACCAGTCAAGGTCGTAGCTCAAGCCATAAATCAAGGAAATAACTAGTCATCAAAGAACTAGTCAAGACCATAGATTTAGGAGAGAACTAGACATCAAGGATCTAGTCAATACGATAGATCTAGGAAAGAACTAGTCAATACCATAGATCAAGGAAAGAACTATACCTAACAACTAGATAATATCTCCTAATATCTAAATTTACAAGTATAACACTAAAACACAAATAACACAATGAACTTAACAATCCAAACTATAGTATCAATTGTGCAAGCATAATCTCTAACACAAGAGTAGTCACATGCTTAAATTATGCAAAACATGCCTACTTACAATGTCACATTGAATCTACAAGTGACCCATATGAAAACTATTGATCCCAATTCTCTATGTAAGATAGGGTGAGGATAGGGCCCAATGACAATTCGATGTATATTAAGTCAGCCACCCAATAGTTTTAATTTTTAGATTATGTAAAATTTATGCCAATTCATATGATAATTTTTTATATGAAACTCTACAAGTTATGCATTATTGAAAATAATATCTTTCTCTAAACTACTTCACTAAATCCTTACATGTTATCTCAATATACCTCTAATGACTCTAAAATTTCAATTATATCTATGCACACCATCAAATAGAATAGACATTGTTAACGTGAATTCTAAGAAAAATCTTAATGCATTACCCCACATAAATTTTTTGTAAAAACCTTCTCTCTCAAGCACAAAAAAATGGGCTAGAAATTATTTTCCATCACTAGAGAAAGAGTGTTAACTAAGTTCAAAATCCAAAATTCTAGTCTTGTATTAGCTAAACACAACTTACTTAGTTTCTAAAGTTAAGTAATCATCAGCTTATCTGATAATGACCATAATTTTTGGTTAGTTATTGTGGACAATGCGTGGGCGATGAACCTACTATGCTTCCAATATATAATTCATACTAAAATACTTAGTTTTTTAAGGTTCTCTTGAGGTATAGCCCATTCATCTCATACATACTATTCAATTTTATTGTTCATAGATTGTTGAGATGTACAAAGTTATGGCATGTCATATTAACTTACCATGAGATCTACTCTTTGGTTAGGTTTTATCTCTAGAGTGGTCCTTATCCATTGAGTTTCTCAATTAATATTGTAAGCATATATTTTCTTTACTCATCAAGTATGTTTCATTATTTTGAGGCTCTAATACTCTTCAATTATATCTATCTCTAGAACCCTTACCCATTGAGCCTCTCAATTAACGTTGTAAGCCTAGACTTTCCCTAGGCTATCAAGTTTTTTTCTTTATTTTGAGGATCTAAGATTAGTACCAATGATCCAACCATACCACTATCTCATTCTTCATGATTTTAGTTAATACAAGTGCAATACATTTTCATTTTGCCAAATTTAACCTCAAGTCATCAAGTTATATAAAGTGTATTAGTGTGTCCCACTTTTTGGAAAAAAATTCTTCTAGAAAAATATTTTCCACAAAAAAAATTAACTAAACATGCAAAAAAAACTAATCAAACACATATTTTAAAAAACACAAATATACACAAAATCTATGGATCAACAATTTTTCTAGAATTTTATAGTTTATTAAGTATTTTTGTAGATTTATTTAGTTGTAAATTTTTAAATATTTTTTGCCACCAATTAAGACACACTATTATAATTTGACTGTATACTATTAATATTAACGTAACATCCACATTATTCTTACCTGGAATGTGAAAACATCCTATCATGAATTAGCTAATAGAATTGTAACAGTCCCTCATGCATAATATTTAAAATACACCCAACATAGTAAATCAATTCAATATCTTCAAAATAATAAAATGACTATGTTGTTTTTTGGCTGCAAAGTTACTGTTATCTGGCAGTTCTGGAGCTGCTTTTTGGGGGAGTTTTATATGTTGTATCTCTTTTGGTTGCTTTTTGATCTTTTCTGCTTCTTTTTGGATCATTGTTCGTTTGGATCCTTTCTTCACATGTATTGTCATATTTGGCTATTGAGCCCTCTTAGGTTGGCCGTTTTACCCTTCTCTGGGTTGTTTCTCTCACCTTTGCTATCTGGCTTTTGAGCCCTTTTGTATTCAGGGTATAGTCCCTTCAAAACTATTTGCCCTTAAAAAAATAAAATAAAATGACTATCATTCCTTTACGCCAATAGTTTTTACTAAAAAATAAAGAGATGTGAGGTATAACTACATAGATTAATATTAAGATCTAGACTTGAATAAGTGTAGGACATAATTTTGTGATTCCATGATATATAATTAAGGGAGTGATTACATACCATTTTCTTCCATAGGCTTGTTGTGGCCAATGCCTTAGAAATGGATCAAATGATTATTTTCCTTTCTTTTGTGCTTCAATAAGTGGTTTAAACATTTAATTTTAGGATCTTGGAATTTTTACTATGCCCAATCATCTTAAAGATTTGTATACTTATTCTGAGACTATATTAGATATCAGAGAGTGTGGCTAAAAAACCACATTTACTAGTTTCCAAAAATGCTACCCTCATGCAGAAGAATATCTAAGTTATGCTACAATCTTTTTTCATATTAAGAAAAAAAATGACCTAATTTACAGTAGGACCAATGTATAATCCTATTACAAATAACAAAAAAAATATATAAATTTAGGCTTAGCTCAAAAGAATGTATTAATGGAAATAAAAGTTCTATAGTCTAATCATAAGACGTGAGTAATTAACTAGTAGAAGGGTATAATATTGTAAGTAGTGCAAGATATTTTCAAATATAAAATTTACCATCCACTTAGTGAAACAATGAAATTAGATAGTGGAAATTGTAATAGACCCTAGTTTTGTTCTAGAAGGGTGCAATAGTAATATCCATCCTAAGATCTTGCCCATATATATTTCACAAAGTATTACACACAACTAGTTTAGGAAATTGAAATGTCTTTTGAGACTTTATCAAGTAACTTAAAAATCATCGTTAGATAATACTCACGAGGTTAAAACCTCAATGGATTTAATTAGATTTTATTCTTGGTCTTTTATTATTGTTTAATAGATTATATTCCAATAAAATATTATAAGTCAAAATAAAATCATTACTTATGGATAAGATACTTTTCGCAATAACTTCATAGATCAATGCAATATCCACTATATATATAGTGTGTCAAACTTCGTTACAATTACATAATAAAAAATAAGAGAATTCAAACATCTTGATAGATCACAAATGATAACTTCCTATAGTTAAGAAAATTCTAACCATTCATAAAATACATCAATTAACATTTCCATTGATATAAAAACTAGTTTAAGGGTTCTAGTAATGATTTAAACCCATTTAAATAAAGGATGAGCATGCCATGAAATGTTTTAGGTTTATAAGCTATAATTTTATGTGTATGTTCATAATTACATTCACATATTCATATTTCCACCCCCATTAAAATATTCACATTAGGTCTATATTCAATAAAATGAAGACCTATTCAACTAAATGAAGACCTATTGTATCAAGTCCTTATTTAGAAATTACATGCCTATATAGTATGATTGAATCATTCATGACTCTAGAGTCCATTTAGAACTACGGTATATTCCATTAAATGCCAAGTTTCAATCAAGAAAACATACTAAATAGATTTATTACAATTATATGATCAAGAATCCATCTTTCATATATTTATCATGAAAGTAACATCAAATATCATGTCTTTAGTAAAGGAAAAGTGATACATATTCTCCCTTGCAAAATATTCTAAGGTTGTAATATATAATTATAGAAGACTAGCCATAATGAGTACATCCATTTTAATATAAACTCTTATGTCAAATGATATTCCTAGAGGCTTCCATTAAGGATTTTTGAAACACCATAGGTTATCATGGTTATTGAAAAGGAGCACACACCAATGTAAAGTACACATATATCAAATTACAGCCACACACTAAGGGAATATACACTTCAAGAATACAAATGTATTCCTTTTTATAACCAAGAAATTGCACTAGCTAATGAAACTAGACTTATTAATTTCCTTTGTATCATTAATGTGATTAAGAATTCAAAGAAAACATCTTCAATATTTCACACCTTATCTAGGCCTAAATAATGTTGTGAATTTTATTCTCTTCATGGTACCATAATGATCTAGATTAAATAATAATTTATAACTATAACGCTTCAATTGTATCAACAAAAAAAATATTACACAATGTCAAGGATCAAAATCCCACTCATTTCCATTTCTATAAATGGGAATACCAACATCATAATTCTTGCATACTCCCTCAGATAACATTAAGAAAACTAATTTTTAATTTTCTATATATGTCATAAACTCGAAAAAAATAAAAAATAAATCAATCACAATAACAAAAGTAGACATTTATTTATAGATACAAAAATGTGGACCTATTTCATTTGGATATTCATCCTTATAGACACTAAAATTGGTAATTTATCACTTGGTAGTGTTAGTATTGGATTAATCCCTAAATGATGACCAGTGTGCCTATTCTAAGCCTAATTAATATATCCTTAGTTATATTTCAAGAATCATTATCATCATTGTCTTGTTTGGTTTCTCCAAAAATTGATCACAATAATTAAAAGTATTAGAAGCATCCTAATTGTCATACATAAAACATTATAGCACCAAAATTCCCTCATGGAAAAAACTGTCCAAATGGGACCAATCCAAAAAATGATTTGGTCCGAATGTAATGGTTTTTTCATATGCCACACAATAGTTAGTTTCTCAATTTGATGTCTTTTATGATTTTTCTTCCTTTTCTCTGGATGAGGAGTATTCCTCACTCATAAAGAATCCATAGTTAGTTTCTCAATTTGATGTCTTTTATGAGTTTCCCAAGTGTCATTCTTTATGAGTGAGGAATACTCCTCATCCATAGCAAAATTCCACTAAGGAATCCCAGAAGCTTCCTGGAAAGATGGTGGATCAAAAGCATAGGCGAAGAAGAAGTGGGGTCCAACAAAACTCAAGTGAGTATGTCTCTCATCTGAAGGATCTCCAACTAAATCTCTAGCACTCTGTAAATTTTTCCTTGCCTAAATAGGTCCTGAAGGTTCAAGCTCAAAGTTAGAATATTCTTCACTCGAGTGAGAAGGGACATAGTCATCATCATCACTACTATCAGAATGAGAAGAATCAAAAGTTTGAGGATCAGGAGGAGTAGGGAGAGGAGGAACTCACTCAACAACATCATCATCTAATGAGTCAGAATCTGAATCAGTGGGAAAAAGAACCTTAGTGGAAGTCAAAGTCAAGGATGACTCATCAAAATTCACACTCCTCTTAATATATAGCTCATGGGTAGTAGGGTTCAACAATCAATATCCCTTCACACCGTCAGGATACCCAAAAAAGATACAAGGTTTGGATTGAGGATCCAATGCCTTGCGTTTCTTCTTGGGAATCTAAGCCATAGCCTTGTTTCCAAAGACTCAAAAGTTCTCAACATCAGACTTATGTTCAAACCAGAATTCAAAGAGTGTCATCCCTCTTACTACCTTGTGTGGAACATGATTCTGAATGTAAAAAAGCACAATTCACTACTTCAGCCCAATACTACGGAGGAAGGGACTTCGAGTGAACCATACAAGTGGCCATCTCCTTTAAAGTTTGGTTATTTCTTTCTGTAACTCCATTTTGGGAAGGGCTGTAAGCAACTATACGCTACAAAGCAATCCCCTCAAAAGTGAAAAAATCCTCAAACCTATTGCTCACATACTCACCTCCATTATCGGTTCGAAGAACCTTGATAGACCGTTCCGCTTGTTTCTCAACAAGAGCCTTAAAGTTTTGAAAATGCTTAAAGACTTCATACTCAAGCTTAAGAAAATATACCCAAGTATAATGCAAAAATTCATCAATGATTGTTAGTATATATAGAGCTCTAGTGAAAGAAGGAGATGGAAAGGGACCACAAACATCACTATGAACAAGATCCAAGGGATGAGTAGCTCTCCAGGATTTTCCCTTATCAAAGTTTTTTTCAGGGTGCTTTCCGAGGCTGAAACCCTCACAAAGACCTTTAGAAAACTTAACTCGGGGTAACTCGTAGAACATTTCATTTTGGCTCAATTGTTCAAGGTAATGATAATTAAAATTCCCAAAATGCTCATGTCATAGCTTGCTAACCTCATTTGCATGAGTGAGCAAGGCATTGGGCATCAAATCAGAAGAGAAGTGGGAAAAGGTATACAACCTTGAATGGTGATCCACCTTTCCCTCAGCCACAGTGCAGTCAAAGTTAAGCTCACAAATGATCATCGAGTTAGGACCGAATTCCACTCGCATTCCTTCACCAAGGTGGGTGATTTGGTAAGCCGATAGGAAATTGGGAACACTCAACACTTGGTTAAATGTTCCACCTTCTATCTCTACCGATCCACTACTGGAAACTAACAAATGAGTGTCATCACCCAACGTGAATTGGGACATGCCACATGGTTCAATGCTAGAGAATTCAACCTCTGATGAAGCCATGTGGTGCGAGGCACCAAAATCAATAGTCCAAGTTGATGATGGAGCTAATCTAGCTATGAGGGCCATACCTTTCTTCTTTTCATTTTTAGACTCCTTTTTTTTAGAAGAATCACCCTTCTGAGCATTTTGTTTAACATATTCAGGAACACTTATTTTATTTTTCTCAAGTAAATGAGTTAAGTGATCAATTTGTTTATGAAAACAATGATGCTCATCATGGCCAGATTTCTTATAATAGGATCATTTACACTTTTCCTTCTTCGCTTTAGGCTCAGAAGTTGAAGTGTTAGTGTTGGGCTTAGCTGGGGGTTGGTTGATCTTGGTTTATTTCTTAGGTTGGTGCTTTGTTTCTTTCTTCTTTTCATTTTTCTTTCCCTTATTCTCCACAAGGGCATGTGACTTGGATTTTAGAGTCCCCATTTGAATGAGTTTTTCCTGTTCTCAAATGAGTTGGGACAAAAAACTATCAAAGGAGGGCATTGTCCAAGTGCTACCTAAGGTGGCTTTCATGGCATGGAAATTTAAAATGAAGACAGCGTATTCAGGACCTAATTTAGAAAGAATCGACAAGATCCATTGAGAGTCTTTCTTTTCCACTTTACATTCTTTATAAGCAGTCTAGTGTGGAAAAACTTTGAGAAGAATGCCTACAAGTTTTCAAAGTCACTAGGATTTAACCCTAGTAGTTCATTCTCCAACTCATGCACTCTCTTGTCATCTTGCTTCCCAAACATGTTGTCAAGCATTTTCCACACTTTATCAAGTTTCGAGGAAGTTTTGATGTGGAAGAGCAAGTCGAGAGAGACAAACATATAGAGAAAACCTAAGGCTTCATCACAACAGTTGAACCACTTAGATTTTTCCAGTTCATCATTAGGTTCGGTCTCTAACCCCATGGTGAAACAGTATAACTGTTTACTTCGCAAAACCAATATAATTTTAGATTTCCATTCAAAGAAGTTAAAAGGTGTGAGCACTAGTACTTTAGAGATATCCATAATGAAGAGATAGAACCAAAGGCTGCAGAAGGAAGGTGAGAGAAAAGAAACAACCACCCTAGAACAATATCACACCCCCCTGAATTTGGCACTTTATAGTTCAGTGCGTTAATTACAAACAGATGAGACTATGTGCCGAGAACCAGTCTGTCACTCACCTTGCAATCAACATAATAATGTGCAATAGTGGAGACAACAATCAAGGTTCATTAGGCGCAGCAGATCGACACCGCAAACAAGCACAAGAATGAGAGAAAACAAGAAGGGGAAGATAGGGATTTTTGAGAAACAACATCTCACGTTGCACGAAAGAATCCGTTTCCTGTAAGACTGTGGCGGACACACTCACAAGTCCACAAGCAATAAAAGGATAAAACAAGGCTCGAAATGAGCTAAAGCAAGCAATACAAAGAGACCCCCCAGAATGAAGCACTTTATAAAATAGTACATTTACAAAATTGATAATCCTATCATCTAGAGTGCAAAAAAACATGCAAATTTGACTAAAGAAGTGCTCAAAACGGAGCAACGAGTCAAAAGTTATAGCAAAAACCAATTCCTGCAACTGATGGAAAAATGATATTAAGCTTGCAAACAGATTTAAAAAGTGCCCTAAATGCATGCAAAGGGTTTTGTATGTATGATCGTTGGAAATGACATCAAATTTCAGATAGGGTTTGTTTTAATTACGAGGGGAGATTAGCCTCTTGCCAACCCCAGAACTCACCCTCCATCTTTGACACTCGAAGGAAGGTTTAATCAAACAAGAAAAAAATAACTAAAAAGAATTACAAATGCCAATTAAATGTTGTACACCTTAAAATATTTAAAAGGTGATTTATTTTTACCAATAATCAACTCTAAGGAGAATGGACTGGGGCCCATGTTGACCAAGCTATGAGTTGTTGGTAAACCACCGATGGAAAGAATATCTCCAACTAAGTCCACGTGTTGATGAAAAGCAAGGCCACTATGAAGAGGAATCTCGGGTAGCATAGATTTTGAGGAAGGTGCTCGGAGATACGTCGGGAGTTTGAAAAGGAAGCATTGAGGCAGCGAAGGATGAGCTGACTGAGGAATCCTGTGCCAAGTAAGTTTGACCGAGACAATGAATAGCTCGGAGAAATGGCAGAGAGGGCACTGGAACTAGGCAGAGAACGGTGCAGGTTTTAGACAATGAACCAGGTGGGACTTCAAACTGTAGCTTTAGGTAGTGATGAACAAGAGCCTGTAAACAATCCTGGAGTCCAAAAACCACGGTAAAAAACATCCACACAATGCACAGAGAGCTCGTAAGAATCACTATCAGTAGACTGAGCTTAATGCCGTTGAACAAGGAATGAGCCGACGGTAATGGTTTTCCAATACAAAAACATGTGTTAGGAGAGTAGAGCACTAAAAACCTTGGATACAATGTAGTGCAAGCTCAAGGAATGAGCCAATCGATTACTGTACCAAAGCAACCCCGAATTGAGAAAACTGAGCCACAAAGAGGAACGAGCTAGATGTAGGTCAGGTAAAACACAATATGAACCATCTGAACAATGCAAATTCAAGGGAGAGTCATAGGCTGATGCAATAACTATAGGCCAAGCAAGGAAAAACGTTCAGTCAAAGACCAAAACTAACGATGCTGAGAGCAAAACGAGTTATAGAAGATGGATGAAGCCAATGCAAGGAAGAAGGAAAGGAATGCATGGGAAAGAGCCAATGCATGGTTCCACCAGTAGAGGACACAAGCCCATTCAAGCAAGGATCAAGACACAATGTAAAAGTCTGACAATATAGTGAAAGCAACCTCTGAAACATGGATCTCCAACCTCTGAAATGCAGCCTCAAACTATAGTAGACCCGAAAAAGGCACTTATGCAAAGCTGAAACACCCAAATAACTCAAAAACTCGAACCACGAACCCAACAACCATGATAGATTAAACCAACCAAATACCTCAAACTTGCAACTTTTGAAACCTCAATACGAGGTGAGAAATACAATTCAAAAATAATAATTGAAAAAACTTGCACGAGAAAAATAAGAAGAAACCAGAAGTAATAAACAACTTGATAAATGAAGAGTGCATGTTTTATCGAAACCATCTCTGATACCATGAAAGAGGGAAAAACAAGAACCGATGTTGAAAGCAATGCACCACAACAAAGTTGCACTCTGATGGTAACATCAGGCTCCAACGTAATAAGCAAGATTCGAATCAATGGAAAGAAAATGCAAGTAAGAAAGCAGGTCTTCTCATCCTCACAGATCAAAAAAAGGAAGTACAAATAGGGGTGCTATGTAACCCCCATGCCTAAAAAAGGAAAGAATATCAATGACACCACTGATGCATATGATGCCACTAAAGGAGGAGTTACAATTCCAAATAAGGAATGTAACTCCTATGACGCACTGATGCAAATGAAAATGACAGATTCTATGACAAAATCTGACACTTGTCATTTGACTTCCTAAGACCTATGACTCTCGCAAGGCGAGATGACTCACTAGGTGATGTGGATGATGACTAGGCATGTCACACACACCAACACTCTATTGAAAATAGAACTTTTTGTGGCATATCTAAAAAATAACTAATCTATTTTAAAATCCCTTGAAGGTTTTACATCATTTCAACAACTTAAACAAAAACCTCCTTTTTTTGTCATAATGTTTAGCACAATTTTCAGAATTTAAAAAATATTATTTTCCATTGATAGCCTTGGAATTTTTTGTTCAACACATAGAGGTCCCCAAAAACATATTTTTTGTTCCATAAAATTCACCATTAAATTTTAGAAATGGTGGTTTTATTAATTCGAAATGTACATTTTTTCTAAAAAAGTAAATTTGGGCTTACTCATCTTCTTATATTTGGGATTACTCTTATACATATTCAAACATCCCATTTTGTCTCTATGGTGTATGGTATTTTTTATTTCGGCCTTACATTATTATTTATGGCTATATCATGTTTGATCAATTCATAAAGGATAATAACTCAAAACATTCTCTTAGGATGTCTTTTATGGATGCTTCATCAACCAATGGTCATAGCAATGACATATATATTATAAGGATATCCTCCAACCTATTCAAGTATTACAATTTTACCTTCACACTCTTATTCAAGATATTAACATTGACATCAAATCAATCAAGGATGAGATTTCACATCTAATAAATCTAGAACATGTTTATCTCAACCATATCTCTACACATAGTTTTGGCCTCAATAAGGCTCATCTTGAGCATGGTTTAAGATGTAAGATGAATGTATTCCTTAGGATAAAGAATTTTTTTTTATAATTATAGTATATAAAATACATTTTATAACTCAAGAAATAACAAAGTCCTACATCGTAGTAACAATTTTCATCGTACAATAAAACATCTTGCATAATTATACAATCAAATTGAACCACATGATAATCTACATGATTTATATGGTAATTAATTAATAAATTTAGTACTCAATTATTACTATCCATTCCATAGTACTGATGAGGTAAAAGGAAAACCAATTGACAATTCTCATTACATCAATTGGTATCATGACAATGATTTTTTATGATTTATAAATAACCCTAAAATAAATTGAAAACACATATTATAATATTTATTTCAATATATAAATATACTATATCTCTTGGGTAAGTGTATGAAGTTGGGGGGGCAAAAAGTGGACAAAAACCCAAAAAACAGATGAAACGCACTCGCGTTTTAATTTTTTTGGTTTGGTAATTACCGAACCTATAATGCGTACATGTTTTGAAGAACCCAAAACACATACGTGTTCCATAATATACAAAACGTGTTCGCATTTTAAAGAAGTTAAAACACGTACGTGTTTTGTATATTATGGACTATTTATGTGTATTTGGGTGTCTTATTATTTAAAGTATAGGAAATAAAAAAAGTATAAGATTTCTTTTATTATTTCTTATACTTTAAATTTATTTTAGTAAATATAAAAAATTAGGGTCACTTTGCACCTAATGGAAGTGGTCCCGTAGCTCTAACAGTTATAATCTAGAAGATAGTTTTTCAAAATCTAATCTAGTCAGTACTTACTCATTTTCAGGATTTCAGCAAAGACCTAAAACTTTCAGGGCATATATATTGTAGTCATTCTTTGTTTTGGGAAAGCATATAGTCATTTTTAAAGGTTTTTTGACCTTCTAAATTGGATTTTATCCCTACCACAGCTCGAATTGGAACCAGTTTTTAAATTTGGTCCATAATTCACTTTAGTGACCATGAATCAACTCTATGATGTTTGTCTACTTCTTACTAAAAAGATATCCTCACTTTGTACATAGAGGATTGTTCCCTGAATGGAATTCCTGTCCTATTGCAAAAATGAGGTGATTGTAATGTGCCTCCTCCTTAAGGTGTGATAACACTACTAGGTGTTGAATGAGTTTTTACAAATAGTACTAAGTGAGTTGCATCAAGTGAACTCAGATGATTGCTAATTCTTAGAAACATGGTGATCCATATAAAAATCATCCCCTCACCTTTCCTAGCTCTAAAAGCATTCTTTCACGGAATCAAATTCATGATTTTCATACATGTTTTTGCTCATATGTCTCTTATGGAGACAAATTATGCCTTAATACTTCACACATGATGGTCATTGATACCTCGGTGACATGAGTAGCTCATTTTAGCTTATTCTGAAGGGTGTTCAATTATCTACATAATGGTCAAAAATGTCTTTTCAGGTCTTCAGAGGAAGTAGTCTCTCATCAAAACTAAATGATTTGATCGATCACCTTAGAAACTATTCCCTACACACTGAAACACGCTGAATGATCTTATTAGGACTTTCCTTTGGGTGAGGGTTTATGATTTAGGGTTAGGGTTTAGGGATCAGATTTTAAGAGTCAAGGTTTAGAGTTTAGGGTTTAAAGTTTAATGTTTAAGGCTCATAGTTTATATTTTAGGTTTAGGGTTTAGGGCCTAGGGCTTAGGGTTTCATGGTTTAGGGTTTAAGGGTTTAGAGTTTTAGGGTTTGTGGCTCAGGGTTTAGGAATGAGGGTTTAGGATGTAGGGTTTAGAGTTTAGGACTCAAGGTTCAAGTTTTAGGGTTTATGGATCATGGTTGAGGGTTTAGGGTTTATGGCTCAAGGTTCAGGGTTTAGGGTTTATGGGATCAGGGTTGAGAGTTTAGCGTTAAGGGTTGAGAGTTGAGGTTTTAGGGCTTAGGGTTTAGGGTTGAGGGTTTATGTTTGAGATTTCAAGGTTTAGGGTTTTAGCTTAGAGCTTTGGGATTATGGCCTAGGGTTCAGGGCTTAGGGGTTTAGGGTTTATGGGCTCAAGGTTTAGGGGTTTAGGGTTTAAGGACTAGGGTTTAGGTTTTAGGGTTTAGGTTTAAATTTTAGGATTTAGGGCTTAGATTTTAGGGTTTAGGGCTTAGGGTTTATGGTATATGGTTAGGGTTTAACACTTAAGGTTTAGGTTTTAGGGCTCAAGGTTTAAGGTTTAGGGTTTATGGTTTAGAGTTTATAGTTCAAGGTTTAGAAATTAGGGTTTATGGTATAATGGTCACGGTTCAGGTTTTAGGGAAAAGGGTTAAGGTTTTAGGGTTTAAGGCTCGGGGTTTAGGGTTTAGGGTTTAGGGGTTAGGGGTTTGGGTTTAGGGCTCAAGGTTTAAGGGTCATGGATTAGGCTCACCAATTCACTCACTATAATGTTCTATGTCTTACCCATTCTTATAATTATTGACAAATAGTATTCAACTAAAAAGGGTTCATCTACTTCATAGGTAGAACATTTGAGGGAGTCATCACAATTTTATGCCTTTCATCTACTAATATTTTAAAGGAGGGAAATTATAGATATCCAAGAACAATTTAGTATAAATAAATGTTACCCAATATAGAGCTATCTTCTTCTTCCCATTTCATGCGAGCTATTTCACTCATTGTAATGTTTTGTGGCTTACCCATTCTTATTAGTATTGACAAAGAGTATTCAACTGAAAAGGGTTCATCGACTTCGTAGGAAAGAAATTCAAAGAGATTCATCAAAATTTTATTTGTTTCATTTGTTGATATTTTGAAGGAGTGAAATGCCCACCTCTCATAAACAAGGTAGTTGTGATACCAAATTTAATGATGGTTCTAGGCACAAGACTAGGAAATATGATCCTAGTATATTGAAAAAGATGACTCACTCATGAGACCTAACTAAAATATATAAGGTTTAGGGGTTTAGCATTTAGGGCTCATGGTTCATGGTTCAGGGTTTAGGGTTTAGGACCTTTAGGATTTAACATTTAGGGGCTTAAGGCTTATGGTTTATGGTTTAGGGCTCATCACTCCGGGTTTATGGTTTAGGGGTTAGGGTGCATGGTTTAGGGTTTATGGCTTAGGATTTGGGGTTCAGAGGTAGGAGTTACGGGTTTAAGATTTAGGGGTTAGATCTCAGGGCTCTGGATTTAGGGTTTAGGGCTTAGGGCTCTAGGTTTAAGGTTTAGGGTTTAGGGCTCAAGGATTAGGGTGTAAGGTTCAAGGCTTAAGGTTTTATGGTTTATGGTTTAGGGATTAGGGATTATGGTTTAGGGTTCATGGTTCATGGTTTATGTCTTAAGGTTCGAGGTTTAGAGTTATTGGTTTAAGGTTTAGGGGTTAGAGCTCAAGGCTCTGGATTTAGGGCTTAAGCCTCATGGTTTAGGATCTAGGGTCTATGGTCTAGGGTCTAGGGTTTAGGGTTTAGGGCTAAGGGTTTACGGTTTAGGTTTTAGGGTTTAGGATTTAGTGTTTAGGGTTTAGGATTTATTATTTTAGTTTTAGGGTTTAGGGTTTAGGTCTCATGGTTGAGGGTTAAGGGTTTATGTCACAAAGTTCAGAGTTTAGGGTTTAGTGTTTAGGATTTAGGGCTTATGGTTTAGGGATTAGGGCTCAGGATTTATGGTTTAGAATTCGGTGTTTAGGGTTTAGGGTTTAGGATTTCGTTTTTTAAGGTTTATTGTTTAGGGTTTAACATTTAAGGCTCATGGTTTAGGGTTTAGGGCTTAGGGCTTAGAATTTATGGTTTAAGATTTATGGTTTAGGTTTTAGGGTTTAGGGATCATGGTTTAAGGTTTAGGGCCTCAAGTTTAGGGTTTAAGGTTTACGGTTTTAATTGTAGAATTTAAATGCTAAAATATTTAGGCTGAATGTTGAAATCCTGAAAATTACCTATGTATTGACTAGATTATACTAGAAAAAACTATCTCCTAAACCATGACTAATGGATATGTGAGACTAATTCCATAAGGTGCAGAGTGACCCTAATTTCTTATATTTACTAAAATAAATTTAAAAGTATAAACATTTATTTTTGTACATAGAAGATTTCCACAAACATATACAATGTTTATACTATACAAAATGCATACGCCTTCTAGTGCATATGTGTTATAGTACGTACACGTTATAACACGTATACGTTTTGTTTTTTCACTTTTTTCCAAGCCATGCCTCAAGGCTTGGGATCTGGTTTGGATCCCCAAGCCTAGGCATGGACTTGCACAAACACAAAAAACAACGTGTTTTTGCAGGAAAATGTAAAAATTCCACTTCCTCCATGATAAATAAATATAAAATAATCGGTTTTTTTTTAAAAAAAAATTATACCACGACGTAGAGTAGAGTTTCTTCTTTCTAAAAATATAAATTTTCAAATTTTCTAGCGAATATAAGGTTTCCATATTATTTATTTTCTAGCTATGCCTTTTTATATTTATTTTTTGAATTTTAAATATGTCTATATTTCATCATGTATCTTTTTCTGGGGTCATCAAAATTGAAAAAAATATATACTAACACAAATTAGGCCTAATTCTATACATATTAAAAAAAAATATAATTTTCTATATTTTTTGAGGTAGTTAGGGGGGGCACAGTTGGAGCTTTGTTATTTTTCAAAACATTAACTTTTTGTACTATAAAAATCATAAAAAAAATTCGCTAAATAAATCTAAAAACAATTCTAGCACAAACTAGATGCTCCTAGCTATCTTTCTACCAAATAGTTTTCAAAACTACTAAATGGTGCTCAAAAAATGGTGGGGGCCACGAAAGTCACTATGTTATGTTTTTTAACAAAAATAGGAGCAATTGTTGGTATTTTAGTTATTTGAACCACTTAAAATTATCCATTTTCAATAAAATTTAGTAGCTTAGAAACTAGACTCAAAATGCTATGATTCATGTTTACATAACATCTTCCAATTTTGAGTGTAACTATTTCAAAAAACTCGTACAAGTTGATTTTTTTATTTTTCATAAAAATGTGTCCACCAAGCCCCAACTTGGTGCACTTACCATCCTCTAATGTATCACTTTGCAAAGGTCAATATCTCCCGTATGGTACCCCTTTAGGGGATCCACTAGTTTCTTAGCCTCCTATGAGAGGTGTTCTTCATATAGGATTCCCTCCTATATGGTCATATAAATATCCTAAGTCTATATGGGTACTTAAATATAACACACGCATGCACATGCGCACGTACACGCACGTGCGTGCGTAAATGCGCACACACACATGGGATTAAAATTCACACACCAAATGAGAATAATATGATAATAAATAATACAATTGCATCCATAATGTAAAGGAAATATAATAATGTAGATGATATGAAAAGTAATACATTATTCAAAAATATTATCTTAAGAAATGAAACACACACACACACCAACATGAGAATAATATGATAATAAATAATACAATTGCATCCATAATGTAAAGGAAATATAATAATGGTTAGATGATATGAAAGTAATACATTATTCAAAAATATTATCTTAAGAAATGAAACACATCATACTATTCTGAAAAAATAAAGAAAAACAATATGAATGGAACAAGAAAAAATCACAAAGGAAACATTGTAAAGGGATAAATCTGAAAACAAAAGACTAGAACAAGAGAAATTACGCATAGCTATAAAACAATTAGACAATAGACAAGAAAATATAAGGTAAACATGGAGAAGGTTAATGAGGTTATCCTTTACCTACCATTAGTAGTCAATTAAGAGTAGCAAGATACTATGGTAACTAATTCACATAACAATGATGATCTGAAAAAATGATATATCAGTTGAGCATATGCAAAATTTAAATTTTAATCCCATCGATGATAAAGATTATGTTTACCTCGACAAGTCCATAAACATACCGGGTTAAGTTTTATAAGGTTTTGATTAAAAAAAATTCTCCCACTATGGAAACTAGTCAAAATACAAAGAAATACAAGTGAAGGATAAGAAAACCACTATTTTAAAGAAATTAGTTCTCAACAAGGAAGGTCCACAATGAGATATGCACATAGAGGATGTTGTTTCAATAGAGGAATTACTCATTTCTGAGTGTCTGGATTATGAATAACAAGCCGAACAAAGAGATAAATTTTACAAATAACCTCCTAAAAATCCTAATCTAGCAATAAATAATACAAATATGTTTGTAATGAAAGAAAAATATACTATACAACAAATGAATAATCAATTAGTATCATATAATTATAATGCATTCTTATGGCCTCGATGACCATGCATCCATTATTATGCTAGCTCATTTATCTATCTATTAACCCTACACATGTTATATATACAACTCCATTTTTATGTATAACTTATCCTAGATCTCTTGTAGGAAGTTATCCTCTTAAGCATGTCCCACTACCTCAAATTAAAGTGATACACCCTACTCCTATTGTGCAAAATATAATTAGGAGTTCATAGTCCCCTACACTTTTAGGGATATCTCTTCACCCTCTTGACCATATCATAGGGTCACATTTTGTTATTATATATTATTAGAAAATTAATAAGCATTCAAATATTTCAAAATTCCTAATTTACGACGTGCACATGGCTTGATCTAATAGTTTTATACTTTACATGTGTTGTTTGTCACATGGTATAATAGCTTTTATATTTTATACTACTTACACACATGTGCTTCATGAAGTATACAAGAATGATGTAGGATACATAAGACTCTATAATTCTTATGGATGTTGTACTTTTTGTTTTACTAGATCACCTTGTTTATCTTGGGGCATATTCTACACTATAATGTGCCATTATTTCATCACACAATTATATTTCACATCTTGGTTATGATTATATTTTATATTACTATATATGATACTTATAAATAATATTGGGACTAACACATATGGACCGTGAAGAACTAGTATATCTTATTCCATGCACCCAATGGCCATTCTCGACTAATTTTTATCATCACACATTTGATTTATTATATTCCTATCTTATGTGTGATGTATTTGGAATTATATATGTGGGTTATACACTTAGGTGGCCCTCATTTGTTTACTCTATTGTTTTTGTTTATGTGACCATATGGCACTTGTTTTTTTGTGTGACGTCATTGTGTCCCTTGTATGTATCCTTTGGAATTAATCTATAAATGTATATGTAACAATAATTGATACACTTGTATAATTACATGCTTATATTATTATATACATATATGTTTGTTCTGTATATTATCTCTTTGCGCCATGGTTTATACCGTGCACTCTTTCTCAAGGCTTGATTCTCAATTATGGAAACCTAAAAGTATCTTCTATGTGATGCAATTATGACTATATACAACATATAGCATTGATACAGACTAATTGTTGTGATCTAAGGCATCAATAGAACATATAACTCACCTTAAAAGAGGGGGAATTAAATGGGTTTATCACATTAAAATCAATGTAATTTAAGAACTTAGAAAAATTATGGACTACAAAATATAGTTGATACAAATATAGGGACACAGGAATAAGAAGATTAAGAAATTATTCATACAACTTATATATGTACAAATCCCTCTAAAAAATATGAAATTGATAAACATTACCATCCTAAATGGAATATAGTGTCCTATGTAACATTTTGGCATCCGATTTAAAATTTTGTATGACATAAACGGTTTTACATAATTTAGTATATATTCAAGGCCAAATACACAATTTAGAGTGGATTTTACTATATTTTTATATAAAATGTTGGGGGCATGAGTGTACTTTGTTTATTTTTCAATTTACACATATTGGAATTTAAGAAATGTTATAATAAATGACGAGGGAATGAGTGTACTTCATTCACTTTTGAATTTTCAAATTTGGCATATTGTAAGGATTTATAATGCATGGTTGATCTAAATTAAGGTGCAACACAGATGAAAAAAACCTAATAATGGTGCTTAATGCGCTATGAAATTTAATTCACAATGGAATATATATAAACAAAAACAAATTTTATGGCTATTCTAATGAATAAAAATTGGCAAATTCCATAAGAGAGAATATAAAAAAATAATAAGAATAGAATATCAAGGGCTTGGAGGGGAAACAAAAGGCCATCCTTCATGGAGACCATTCGTATCCTCCTTAGAGATGGATCTGAAAAGCCAGAAGTCAAAGAATTCAAAATCTATCATTTTATTACTATTATTTTATTTATTTTTTGATATTGGTAAAGCATAGGTTTCTTGACAGGGACCCTACCCTGTTACAAAATAAATGGTTCTAAAACCCATATTGTAACAATAAATAATAGGATGGATCCAAAAATCCCAAATAAAGCCATTAGCATAAAAAAAAAAAAAATCAAAGTGAAACTTGGAAAACAACACTAAGAAAACAAAACTCTAACATAACATAACACAAAAACAATAACGAAAGGAAATCAACCTAAAGTATGAGACTTGAGAGATATATGCAAAGGTATTGGTTCCTTTATATAATAATTTATTTTCCTATTTTAGATGATTGTCCACTCTTCCTTGTTCTTATTAATATTTGGTTAAGTCCTGAACAATAAGTGTACTTATATAGTATCAATTGGCCAAAGATAATTCTTTAGAGGAGAATTAGTAACATTAATCATGTACCTACTAATTGGATCAAAATGAAGAGGCTCTACATTGGGCTCCCTCTTTTCCTTTATTTGAGTTTCAAGTATGTTTTTAATATGTTCCTCTAAAGTTGAACCTAAAATGGGATCCATCATGGCAGTATCATTTACCACTAAGTGACTTGGGAGGACATCCTTACACTAGGTGTTTTTCCAATTTTTACGTATCGAGTTCTTGAAATATGAAGCTATGTGTCCCAAGGTGAAACACCTCCTGCATCTAAAGGGAATACCTTCATAATCAAGAGAATAGGTATAAGTTATGTCTTGCACTTTCATATCAATATTTGCAGGGATGTTCTGTGAGACATAAAAAATCACAAGAATACAAGCATATGTGGTATGTGTGTATCCCACGGTATTAGAATCAATGAGGATAAAATTTCCAAATGTATTTATAATGGTTTCCATGAACTTAACATCCCACAATTTCCTTAAACCCCTTAGCACATGGGTAAATATCAAAGTTACCTTCAAGAGAAGGGATCTAGAACTTGGAGATCTAGGAGTGTAGAGTAGGGAGGTTTGGCCAGAAATTATTGAATTTGCAAATCAACCCATGTTCCTTAAAATAGGATTTTTTGTCAATGACATCTTCACCAGATGTAACCGAAGGAGTAGAACTTGTAAAATGTATAGAAAGAGTGGGTAGGTGTCCATAACCGACATCCTCCTTTATAACATTACAATAATATATTTTGGGATGAGACCCTAAAAAGGGGATTTCTCTAAGGAACTATCCAAAATGGGAGAGTGATCTCTGACATGAATCCTATGAGGGAATCAGTCCAAACTCAAACTTTCTAGAGTGCTAAGGGGGGGAGGAATCTGAGTAATATTGGGTATATAACTTTTCCAACACCAAATCCTAGGCATTGAGGAGAAATATGCATATGATTAATTATTTTTTCCATCATCACATGCACAATCTAGATCCATATGATTTGGGTTGGTATTTTCAAACAAGATATCACCTCCGTGAAGATGTGAAACGTCGATCTTTTTCTTTTGCATGGTTTTCCCATCGTTGACTTCTGTGCTAGAGGGGTCGACTCTTGTCTCCTATGAGAATTTCCTGGCACTACCATTTCTTGAGCTGCAAGCTCTATTTCAGTTAGGGTTAGAGAAATAATTTTGTTAATGCTTTTATAATATTATTTTATTTACCATTAATTTTTGGGGTCATAGATCTTATCTTGTTGGCTCATTTTGTGAATTGTAGGATCCATTGGAAAGATATCAAAATGAACTTATAAAAAATCACCACAAACATAGAACATTAGCTATAATTATATAGATTGAAGCCTAGAAATGCTTCAAAGACCCCCAAAAATGTAAAGTACTAAAAGTTGTTGAAAACTACTAAAAATATATATTTTTAGGATTTTCCAAACATAAATTTTTAGAAACCCTATTCTAGATCATTCGTCCCTCCTTAAGAAGTAATGGGCCCCATTTCTCCTAGATTTATTACTAGGTGTGGGAATTATTTCTAAATATAACTCTTGGTGAAACATTTCCCTTGGTGTACCATTTGCCTTGCTTTCACTACATAGTAGAGTGTGATTTATTAATGCTTTGTATCCCTGACCAACCTGTCAATTATCTTATCAGTGTTCACTAGAGTCACATAGTATGGTTTCAGCTATATACTTGTAATTATTCACCAATGTTTGATTTTTCCAAGAGTGGAGAAAAGTATGGGTAGAGAAACTCAACATTGATAACTAGATGCAACCCGAGGTATGATGGAAGATTGAGCTTAAATGCGTCCTCACCAATCTTTTTAGTTATTGTGCATAGCCCATATCATAGAGGTATGATAATTTTTGTATGGAACTTGGATTCAATCTTTCTAGAGATGTAGTAGAATTTATACCCACTTGAGATCGATGAGAAACCCAATGGGAATCATGATTCTACTTGTACTTCTAGATGATTTTTTCCAAGATCTCATGAACCTGTTAAATGTGTCAAATTCATTCTACAAATTTGGTTCCCTTGTCCACTTATTTCTGTGTATGGAAAGATTATTCTTCCAACATGAAGGGAAATGTTACATTAATGGGAGCCAATGGTTGGAATCCAAGACATACCTAAAATGGGATATGTCTCACGGAGCTATGAAGAGCTCAGTTCTAGCTATGTTGTACATACACAAGAATTTCATCTGATGTGAATGGATGTTTGGAGTGATATATCTGAAGAAGATGTATAATCATACATTTAACTACCTTGGTTTTCCAATCATTCTGAGGTTTGAATACAGTGGACTTATTTAGTTTTGTGTCCATCATGGACCAGAATACCTCCACACACCTAGAATCTTGATGAAACATACTTTTTGGAAGGCCAAAATAAACCCAAACATGCTCAAAGAACAACTTTGCGGTCTCCTTTGCTAATATTATCTTCTTACAAGGTGTTAAGATTACCTTTTTTAAGAACCTATCAACCACCACAGAATCATAGTCATGGTCATACATGGTGGAAGAGGGGTATAAAGGCCGTGATTTTAATTAGATGTCTTGAAAATCATATAGGATTTGTAGAATCTAATGTATTTGGTAACATCATGAAAAAGATTTGACTAATTAAATTCTTTCACAAGACTACCACTATTTTCAATACTCCAAAGTGAACTATAACCTAATTTTAGTGATCCTCCCAAATCAATTTATTGCACTCCCCTATAGTAATGCAAAGGTGTCCCATGTGACATAGAACCCCTTCCTGTAAATGATAGTTTGGAATATTTTTTCCATTCCTCATCCTTTGATAGATGTTAGAAAAATCAATATCGTGTGCATATATTTGAATCCGCTCTAATTTTTAATTCCCTTATGATTCAAGGATTGTTATCAAGGAGGTGATCGGGGTCTAAATGAAAAAATCAATAACTCATATCACACTCTCATTTTCATGTAGGATGTTGAGATGGAACTATTATAGATAGATGGACCACATCTAATGATGATCGTTCTATAGCTTTCCTTAGGTATGCATGAATTGAAAAATCTTATTATCTATGAGTATGATAATTTATTTTTCTATAATGTAGTGCTTCCACTATTTCTAAGCTTGTGCAATGAGATACAACTCCTTTTCATATGTCAAGTAACTACACAATGCTTGAAATAAGGTCTCACTATGACATGTCATTAGATTCCCATGTTAGCTTAGGACAACTCCAAGTGTGTATTCGGAAACATCTATTACTATATCAAATGACTATTATAGACATGCCAAGACAAAAAATAGTGTACATAAGAGTCGATCCTTCATTTGTGCAAATTTATTCTATTGTTCCTTTATTCATATGAACTTTACTTTCTCTCCTCTATGATTCACCTGATTAAAAGACCATGCAATGTGAGAAAAACCAAGTACAAACCTATAATAGAATTTGGCTAGTCCTAAGAAACTTTGGATTTCAGTGATAGGATTTAGTTTCATCCAATCGCAAATGACCTAGATCTTTTTTGGGTCCACATACACACTTTATCTCTTGATTATGTATCCCAAGTACCATATACTCTCCATGTTAAAGTAATATTTATCTATATTGGCATATATCTTGTGTTGATGGAATATTTTAAGAACCTATTGCATATGTTGAATGTGTTCCTCCCATGTGTTACTAAATACTAGAATGTCATCCAGGTACATGACCACGAATGAATCAATAAACAATTGCAAGATATCATTCGTCATCCTCATGAATGTTATAGGTGCATTCATGAGACCAAAAGGCATGACCAACCATTAGAAAAAATCCTCTATTTCACCAATAATTTTTACACTTTCTAGGTTGAAACACATAGAAGGTAAATGGTTAAGGAGGAATTCCCGTGAGGTGAAGGTAGAAGGTAGAATGCATGTGTTGTTGACATTATCCAAGATGATCGTAGAGAGCTCCTTTCTATCTGGGAAGAACTACCTGTAGATACAAAACAAGACCACAAAATATTATTAAATAGCATATGATTGTGGACTGCCTAGTCTATGCTGGATCCAAGAAGCGTGGTGTTCCCTACAGAGGCTTTCAATCCACTATTTAATAAAAATTTAATGTGAATAAGAAACTAAAATAAATAAGTCCTATTACAATGTAATGATTTAGGTTTTTCATACACACAATACACTAGATTTTATGCTAGATATCAAAATAACAAGAAATCTAATTAGAACTAGGGTTTGTTCAAGTTAGACAGGTTTGTCAAAGGTATGGTAAGGATCGAGGGCTGATTGGTTGAGGTCTGGGTTGGTTTTGAGTGAGTGGGATGTTTGCTGATCTGAGAATATAAAATGACGTAGAGATCGATATCGGTCTGGTTACCGATGCCGATACGGGGATGAAACTGACGGCGGTCAGGTAACCGGTTGGTAGGGGCAATAGGTAATGAACTATTAAAAATGGGGTTTTAGGATCTATGTGATTCCACAAAGAGTGAGGGTAGTGTGGTTTGGGTCGTAATATGATTGAGAAGACTCGGGAATACTAAGAAGGAGGTTTAGAAGGGTGAAACGGATTAGGGTGATTGAATAGTGGGTTGGTGAGAAGAATATGATGTATGGGTAACAGAATAAATAAAATAATGAAAGAAGCAAGAGATCTACAATGGAATAAGCACGAATGATTAAAATCACAGTTCTTTCTTGGTATTTTGTAGATCCTGTGAGTTGATATGGTTGATGGTTGATAGGAGAAGAGGTTCTTGAGTCTAATGCCACAGAAGTACTACCTGTGTGCTCTCGTGAATATTCCAATGCTCTGGAAGGAGAACCGACTACTTTTCTTGCATTGTGGTTGTGTGTGTTCGTTATCTGGATGTAAGAAGGATTGAAGATTTATGCTTAAATGTAATAAGGCTCTAATGATTGAATGAACAACCTGGGTAAAGGGTTGTAAAATTCTATATAAAGGAACCGATGGAGGTATAGGTGATCGATGTCGGCCGAGGATAAACCAGCGTCAGTTATGGTGAAATATTCTTATTTACCAAAAATAGGCAGATCTTCCCGGATTTGGTGTGCCATCCTTGTTAGGTTTTCTCAAGGAAGTAGAGTTCATGTGAGAGAAGGAAGGAATATATTAGAAGAAGTCTAGTTAATTTTAGGAAGAATTATTAGTTAGTTAGGTCAAGTAGTGACTTAGCACTGGTAGTGAAGACTCAATGTTGAGAGTGATGAATTGGTCACTATGAGTTAAATTCCCCTGGAAGGTCTAGGGTGAGGTGTAATGATGAGGTGGAGGTGTGGGGATGAAATTAACTTAATTAAATTAATTAAATTAATTAATAAGGTGAGGATGAATATTAATATGGTGCAAAGGGGTCATGATTAGTTAACTATGTTACGTTAATTAATTGAGGGGGAGAAAGGGGAGTATGACCTAAATTTGGTGTCTACATTTGACCCTTTTTTCACGTAGATTGTATGTATAAGCGATGCTGACAAAAATAGGAATTCGGTGCTCTAGGTATGAGTGAAGGTTAGGTTTCCCCAAGTGTGGGTGGAGGTGATCCCCCTCAAAATAGGCACGGATGAGGTGTTAAACTGAGTCGGTGAGAGGTTTGATAAATGGGTAAGTGATGAAAACAAGGGTAGGATGGTTGTAGCTAAATGGTGATTTTGGTTTGAGTAATAGGTAGTGGCAGTCTAACACACACACACGTATAAAATGCGATAAGGTGTTAGGGTTAAGAGCTTGTAAACTCTACGTTTTCAAAGGTCAATAAATTTATCCAAATAAGGTTGATGTGGTTTAGGTATCCAAGGTATAGGATATGGTCCTGAAACAAAACTAGGCTAGGTGCTGGAACGGGAAATAGGTTTGTTCCAGGGCACCAAAGATTAGGTCGGGATAAACAACACAACATTAGGCAAGGTAAGATCATTAGGCTAAATAACATGAGTAGCAACATGATAAGGTATAATGAGTAAATGAATTCGAGTGTCACAATGAGCGAGGTTAGGTTGGGTGATTTAAGTAAGGCTGTAGGTAAGGCCACATGAGGGGAAAAAACATGGCCTAACAGATGGTGAGGTTGGGTGATAGGTAATAAGGTCAGGGTCAACGTTGGGTGGTAAGGCTGGGGTTAAACTTGGGTAAGGAAAAAAGGGTTTTAGGAAATTAGATGTGGTGAGAAATGGTGCAATGGTTTTGAATAGGCTAACTGATACCTGTTATGGAAAACTGATGGGGGTCAAGGGAAACCAACCACAGTACACTAGGGCATGTGACCGATGTCGGTCAAGTTAAAATGACATCAGTAAAGTCGGGGGTAGGGTAAAAAGTAAAAATCTGTATGTTATGGATTCATTTTAACCCTTTCCACTTATATAAAATGACAGAGCGAATAGATTTTAGCATTTTCCATAGAGAATAGGATGATTCGTTGTACCAAGATGAGTTAATGGTATTTGAGTGGCTAGAGGAGCTAGATAGATGGGTCCATGAGATCATTCAAAGTGATTGGATTGGTAGGAGGATCGAGAGTTTGATTTGAGACATGGTTGCATCAGGTGGAGGCACTAAAGTTCCACTAGTTAAGATACCGAAGGTGCCAATGAGGAGGAGGTAACATGCTGAGGTAGGAATCAATCCACATCATGTTATGGCCAATTGAAATTGGAGCTAAAATGAAAAAATGGTGTGGGAAATTAAAATTTTGAAATGTGGATAAAAATGAAAGAAAAATGGGTATTGGGAGGTGGGAAAATGAATTAGGGTTAGGTTTAGGTGGGATTGGGGTAGAATTTAGGTTGTTTTTTCATTTTTTTCAAAATGTGGGGTGTGGGGGTTTGGCCTTAGGGTCAAACCAGAGAATGATAATGGTTTTGCATTTACCAACATCAGTTGATTAGACCGACGTTGGTCGGTTAGATAGGTGTCCGGTACTGGTTACAGTGACTGATGTCAGTTTAAGGTAACCAATGTCGGTCACTGTGAAAAGTGACCTACGGTAGAAAAGAGTAAATGATGGGGAAAATTGGATTTATAAAAACAAATAGGTAGTTGAATTTAGAGATATGAGAGGTAGAGTAGAATAGAAGTAGGTGTGAAGGGAGATATAGCTAGGAATAGGTGGGTATGGGTTAGGTCAAATATCGAAGGAAAGAAAATGATGAAATGGAACATGGGGACTTGGTTAGGTGAGATAAAATGGATGGTAGGTTAGCAGAATAGTTAGTAAATAGATAGGTAGTTAGAGTAATGTGGGTGTGGGGTGGGGGTAGGTAGAGGTGAATAAATGAGTAAAGTAGGTAAGTACTTGACATTGTTGAATTTCCTCGGATGCAGCACAACACCAGTTGACGATGTCAGACATGGTCCCACCATTGTTAGTAGAGATGCAACTCAGTGTCATTGAGGATGAGTGGATGCACATTCGAGAGGTTGGATTGGTTGGGATTAGGTGGTACATGAAGATCCAGTGGGATCATAGTCTCATGGTCTCTCTCATCGATAGATGGGATGCAGTAACCAATACCTTCCACCTACCCACCGGTGAGATTACAATCTGAGCCTCATGGTCTCATGGTCTCATAGTCTCATGGTCTCTCTGGAGGATTTTTATAGGATTATGTGGCTACCAAATGTTGGTGAGCCTGTTTACTTCATGTCAGTAGATGGGGTTTTCCACGGTGATGATTGTATTATTTAGGGAGATGGCGAGTGACTTGACTAAGTACAATGCTAGTTTTGTTTATGGGGCTATATATGCGGCACACTCATAGAAGACACAGTTAACAATATTGATGATGGTAGAGGTGGGGTGCTATGCACTTCCAGATTTAAAGGGTGGCCAATTTTCCAGAGGATTTATGGGAGTGTTGCGAGATATGATTGAGGATCAGGTTTTCTTTGCATGGGAACCTATATATTTAGTGCAACTATATAGGGAGTTGTGGGTTTACTAGAGGATGTGACACTACGGCATCTATTATATGTTCCTAATGCACTACTGGGCATACGAGCATATTGTGGTAGTGCAGCCACGAGGAATACCGGTACTAGATTGGCACCATTGGGGAGAGAGGGCAGGTTACAAGAGGACGATGGCCATAGGTGGTCATCCATGAGTACAGGAGGTAGCTCATGACGTAGTATACTAGAGGTAGGAGCTGGAGGGCTTGTATACGATGGACATAGTCTGACGGCCCTATGTTATTTTTCCAAATTTAGAGGGATGGATTAGGAGCTGCATGAGTTACAGTTATTGCATTAGATATAAGTCATATGTGTTGCCGATGAGAAAAAGATGATACCCGTGGACAAGGTCAGAGTCTGACATCAGTTTGGACTACGATCAAGACATGCCCCCACCTTTCCCATAGTACCAGTATAGATGACGTGGAGATACCCATGTATCTCCACCATGACCCTGAGTTATCCCAAAAGGACGGGAGAAGGTACCAATGTGGTATGATCAACAGATTGATGATGTAGAGCATCACTAATGTGATATACAGATAGTAGTGGGCAATAGAGTTACAGTTAGCGCCACCACAACTAGGTCAACCAAACTTATCCATAGTGATGGTTCATAGGTGGATGTCCTATATGAGACAGGTGATTGTGTTAGGTGTTCAGCAGAGAAAGATGACACAGCCACATGTAGTTTCTTTGATAGGGCATATGACCACCTTACAGGAACAAGATGACAACAATACTGAGACTCAGGTACCAGTACAGGTGCAAGCTCCCACATAGGGTGGATATTGGGGATGAAGGGAAGGTATCTACACTTATAGGCACATGTGGCATTAGATTAAAGGGCTAGTTGGCCAGTCAAAACAGGCATAAGTTGTGGCCATATAGGCCCAGGTAGCTATAAAGATATCCACCACATGGCACTCGAGACATGGTCCCATAGTAAAAGAATCCGGACACCAGGACACCGTACACTCTATTGGTCAGGGAAAGATTTCATAGGGGGTAGTGAGGCCGATGAAACCACCACTAGACCATATCCACGGCGAGGTTGAAGGGATTCCTTGAATGAGGCCCCGTCTATTATCAGGACAATCTAGCCACCACAAGGTATTGATGTGTCTCTCATATACCGAGTATCGATGTCCTAATAGGCAAGCCAATGAGTGGACAATATCCATAGGAATCACAGGTTATGGTAGCATAGGGGGTTATCAACCCTAGAGATAAAGGGCCAGGGTGAGGTTACTAGCTCTCAGAGACTAGGCCCGGTAGAGGGCCAATAGGAGGAGGTGGAGGTCAGATAGGGACCGACAGAGGGTGGAGAGATGCTTGGTAGGGCGATTGAAAAGGAGAGAGGAGGAGCATCAGGTGGGGGTGGATGATTGAGGGCCTCAGGTAGGGCTGAGATATTTATGATTGTACTATCATTTTTACTTTGATATATATATTCGTCTACGTATTATGAAGATTGTACGATATTGTACGTGATATTTTTTGAGACATTGAAACTTATTTATATCTGTGTATATCTGTATCGATTTACAGACATCTCCCATTATATAGTTGATGATATATTATTGGATGGATGATGTGACCTATTTTAATTTCTTTATTGCTATTGTGTATCATGTGGAAACTAGCTGAGTTAGGCATGATTGAGTCGAGGTCATGTAGGCACGATGGAGTTAGGTATAAGCATGATGGAGTTAGGTGTAGGCATGGTGGATTCAGGTATAGGCATGGTTAAGTCACGTATAGGCAATGTTTGGAGTCAGGTATATGCATGATGGAGTTAAGTATAGGTCATAGGAATAGTTGAGTCTAGGTGATTTCTAAGTTACCGATTTTATGGAAATAGTGTGTTATATCTATGTTTTGGTCAAATTTCTAAGTATTTTATATCATGGAAATATCTAAATTATTTAATGTATGATATGGTTGATGGTTATAAAATGGTAGGTATGCATGTTTTTATGATAGATTAATTTCCCAATTTTGTGTAAAATGGAAACTAAATAGGGTAAAATGTGAATATAAAAGGAAAAAATTGGTTAGGGGTAAAAAGTGGCCGAGCTAAACTCCAAGGGCCCCATGCCCTCAGAGTGTTGCCTATATAGCCTCAGAGAAAAGGGGCCTCAGGGTGATATAGTTCTCCCATAAGCTAGGGAAGAAAATGATAAGGGATATGAATGGGTTAGTAGGTTTTAGGCATGACTGATTTGAGGTCATTTAGGCATGGTTGTCATTTAGTTTAGGTCATTTTAGGTCATTTAGGCATGAATGAGTATAGGTTGAATAGGCATGGTTTTTGTCTATGTTGAATAGCTATGGGTGATTTTGGTGGAAGAGAAATTCCCAAAATGTAGGTGTTGAAGGTCTGGTCCTATGAAGGAGGATCAATAATTAAGAAAAAAGGTGAATAGTAAGAGGAGAGAAAAAATATTGCCTAATTGGTAAGAATCCATTATGATTCCATCGTAACAAAGATTAGTCTTATGAACATAAAAACCTAAAGGCGTTGCATGAGTGATTGTCTCTAAGGGTGAATACGGTCACATGATCACGACATGTCACATTTTTGGCAACATGTCCCTTGAGTAGGTATAATATTAGAAAGGAAATATGGTGAGGTGAAATGAGGTTGTTGTAGCATAACCTTGGTTGTGAGACAACATGCCTCTTCTATGCAAGATACCCAAGATCAAACAAAATAGGCAAGTCCATGACGAAAAATTTATCTTTTTCTTTTTTCTTTTATTTTATAGACTAATCGATGTAGAGAATTCTATGTGGGATGAATAGAATATCTCCTTAAGGTCTTCATGAATTTTATTGATGCAGGAAGTTTCATAATGTTTTTATTTTATTTTTGATAGAAATAGTATTCTTTTTGTGATAGACTATGTGCAATATGGCTAGATTTGTGTAGCTGTCCTTCGGGGGAGTAGTCTGTTTATAGTAGCAAGATAGAAAGGTAGATATCCTTTTTGAGGGAGTCATCTATTTTCTATAGAAGTTTGACTCAAGGAGTTTGAATTTGAAAATCCCATGTATTACTTGTGATTTTTGAATTATTTTTTGGACTTTTAGGTCATGGACAAGACTATAGAAGGAGTATAGGCTTCTTTTATGAAGACAAAACCATAGCAAACACAGAGGTTAGCTATGAAAGAGAGATTTTAAGTGAAGAATGACCATGGGATTCCATCTTTAAAATTAGATGAAAATTATCCATGAGAATCATGCCATGAGTAGAGCCGTGCGATACTCATATTGAAGATAAGCCTGAAAGATGACAAGATAATCACGTGATTATTGTTTAGTCATTGATCCTTAAAATAGGTAAGATTGAAGGTGGATGTTGCTCAAGGGACAAGCACTTAATAGACTAGAAGGTTATATAGGACTATGATTTGACAATAAAATGGTCGAATATGTAAAGAATTGAGGGGGTCAGGTTCAGGTTTACCTTCAAGTGAAGATAAATGATAAGCACCTGATCTATAGGCATGAGTAATGATATAGGGTCCAAGCCAATTAGGAGTCAAACTTGTCCCATTTACTTTTCTCCACTTTTGTTACATGTTGATTTTCCTTCAAGATGAGTCGCAAACCTGGAAGGTTTGTTCTTGTAAATATTTATCACATGCACATTTGATATAATTTTGGTATATTTGGAGGTGATCAAGATAATTTAGATGATTTCATCTAATAACTCAAGTTCTACCAAATGATCCTAGTAAAAAATCATTGTTGTTGAGAATATATTTGAGTGAGATATGAAGAGATGTAATTTTTAATTTAAGAGGCAAGACAACCTTTGTATCATAGACCAAAGAGAAAGATGTGGTAGAAGTTGAGGTACAAATACTAGTGTAATAAGCCCGGGAAAAATATGTGCTATGTGCTAATCCTTGCCAGTATTGTCAACCACTTTCATAAGAATTTTATTTATGTTTTTTTAGTTGATTCAACTTGGCCATTTGTTTTAGCATAATAAGGTGAAGAAAAATAGAGTTGAATGCCAAATGCATCATAAAGTTTCCATAGGGTTTTATTTTTTAATTATTTTCCGTTATCAATGATGAGGCAGTGAGGAACATCAAAGAGAAAAATGATGTAATGTTGATGAATTCACATATTTTCTTCGACTTTTGTAGAAATAAGAGGTATGAATTCCACCTATTTAGTGTAATATTTGGTAGCAGTCAAAATCCATTATATTGACATTGTGAAGAATGAGGGTTGATCTCTTCTAAAGATCCAAACCCCATTGAGAGAAAGGATCCAAAGCTCTCGTGTGACCTATAAGGCATGACTAGGGATGTGATTAAGATTAGCACGTTACTGATACTTCACAAAATACTTGACATAATCACAATAAACATGGTTTAGGGTTGGCCAGTAATAGCCAAGGTGAAGGATGCACTTAGCGACAGCTAAGCTACTAAAGTGACCCCCAAAAATCCCATCATGAACTTCCTTGATGGTGTATGGAACTTTAAAATTTATAAGGCATTATAAGAGCATAACATCAAAGCCAAATTTATAGATAAGACATCCATGATGATATAGATGAGAGAAACTTTTAAATAATGCTCATTGTTCATTGTGAGTAAGATATCAAGAGGAATAATTAAAAGGGAAATGTAGTCAAAAAACTTATTTATACCAAAGGTCACGTGGGTCAATTTCAATGTTTCCTACAAAGTTGACATATCGTAATAGGTAAAAAGATGATTTCAACCTTTGTATTGTGACAAAGATTTTCAATTCAGAAAAAAGAGAGTATTTGAGAAGTAAGATAAGCCATGGTGTTCACAAATTTATTAGTGGAATGTGGAGTGGTTTGATAGTTCATAATGGTTAAAGGTAGTCAAAAGCATGTCAACATGATGTTTGTACTTTTGAAGTATCTCACTATGACATTGGTATATACCATTAACTTGGTTGATAAAAATTGATATTTTCACAAAAGATATTAATTAGACGTTTAAGGCTATTGATGGTTTGAAACCTCACAGCACCCCTGAATGTTGCAATCGATGGGCTGAGATTCAGTTATTATTGCAAACATATAGCTTTTGAAGGATAATGGGACCTTAGGCGAAATCAAGAAAAGTGATAATAAATTTGAAGCACCGGTTCCACATTGACATTATTCAGATGCACACATAAAGTATGCAAGGTCATCTAGTCAAAATAATCTATTTTCCAAGGAGAGAGGGTAAGCAATTGATTCATAAAAATAAACCTAAATAACAAAGGTGATGTTAGGAATGAAGAACAACTGTCTTGCCAATAAACACAAACTATGTAAAATGGTCATGTAATGGATCATGCCCTTTGACAGATAACAGATTAATGCATGAAAGATCTAGGAAGATGTAAATAAGCAAGAGCCAATGTCATCCACAGACATGCATTTTTTCTTTGGTAGGGATTGATACAATACACCATAAAATGCCAAGAGGTCTGTATTGGTGACATTAAAGTTTTAGATAGTTGGTTTGAACTCCAGAAAATTTTCACCTGCCAAAGGAAGAAGGGAGGGGCAGTCTAAGAAGAGTCCAACCTTTGGTGAAAGAAGCCCCTCCTTATAGTATAGGAAGAATGAGAGAGTCCAAAAGAGTACAAATTATCTACCCCCAACCACCGCAGGTTCCCTATTTTATTCATCTCATTAATAGGTGAGAACCATAGGCACCAAAAGTGGCTAACTGATCAGTTTTTCATTTTTAAGGTAAAATTTTTTGGTCACATCAATTAGGGGGGTATCCAAAGGTATTGGAGGAGGATCGTAAGCTTTCCAGGAATCAGTCCAACCTTTATGGAATTCATCAGCTCCCAGTCAAAAATGAGACATCCTGAATTTTGAGAAGAGGGTGAAACGGATGGTAGTAGTTGAAAAGATGCCATAAAGTTAATAATGTTGCCTCCTAAGGTTTCCTTGGCGCAAACTATGAAATTCGACATGAAGGTTACAGGTGGAGGTGTAGAACTTTCTCTGAATAGCCTTGAACTTAGTAGTCATAAATTTCAATGCAACTAAAGGAAAAAATAAAATCTGCGTCGACAGCTTGCTGATGCGCCAGAGAACAACAAAGACACAACTTTCTCTGGTTGACACTCCGTGTGCGCCATTTCTATGTGCACAAGTCAAAGAAAAATTTCTCTATGTCGACACTCAAGGTGCTTGGCTAAATTTCGACACTCCGTGTCATATTTGGCAAGGCACAATGATTCTTCATAATCTTCCAATATTTATGCTATGATGTCATGAATAAGGGGGGATAATCATACAACATGTTGAAAGGTATGGCACCAGCATTTTGAAGACCTAAAGGGATTGCTTCATATTCAGTGAAAAGGTCCCCTAAGGAGTGAAAAGGTAGTTTTGAAAGATAATGCATAGACTCGACCATCAAGAGGTGAGGATAAATGGTTACCAACCCCATCGTAACATTTGGAACCATTAAATAATAAGGTCATCTGATAAATGGTCTCATGGTTGGCAGTGGATATCAACTAGTTCCTCTATAACTAGATAGAGGAAACTCATCTTTAGGCAAAGCTAAGTTAAGGTCATGGAAATCCATGTAAATGTAGAGTCCCCCTATCACTTTAGTGACTAAGAACGAATGTTAGAGATCCATTGGGAAAAGAACAATGGGTAGGATAAAGGAAACCAAAAGAAGGTATTGGAGTTATTCTTTAACAAGAAGGGCAATGTGAGGATGCAATTTTTCGCAGCTTCTGTATTCGAAGGGTTTGACATCAAAGAATATAGGTTATCAAATATTGTGTACCACAATGTTTGTAGTCAATACCAGGCATATCAGCGTAGGACCATAGAAAAATCATTTCTATCCCCATCTCAGAGAAAAGAAGTGAAATATTCCTTTTTAGTGGCATGGATAATAGATAAAGGCCTAATTTTTAGAATATGCGTTGGTCATCCTGAGTGTGAAAATTGATCTCAATGGTTGATTCATTCAGCATGGTTTACATCTTAAAAGGTAATGATTGGTGAGTATAAGAATATTATGCACCAAGGTAAGTGAGAATAGAATCATCATCTTGACATTGAATGACGTTAATAGATAGGGGTATCACCATCGATCATGTTAGCTCCTACCCTATAAGGAAGGGAAGAGAAGTAGGTGGAGCCTCACCATCATACTGATTATGAAGTCAGATTTCATAGGGACTTCAATGGTGTTCAGAAAACGAAAAACTAGGAGGAATGGATTCGGTTGGCATGGAGGTCCATAGACTTTGTAGGTGAAGGTCGTGAAGTTGGTGAACTGGGTGGGGAATGATTTATCATCCTCAATGAGTTCAACAGGCCTTCATAGGAGGTAAGGTGGAAAATCTCAATACCACTTAGCCTTTATGGAAAGAGTCATCAACATAATGGAATGAATATGCTATGACAACCTTGATGTCATAGAAACCAAATACAAAGCCCTTCTAAAGCCTATGATGGAGGAAGGTGGTGGACCAACATTTTAGTTAAGGTGAAAGGGCATGAAGGTCATGATAAGGAAAACCCCTAAGGTTTGATGAAGATGGCTAAGACAAGTAGGTTGAATCATCAAGTTCCCCATGACATTAAATTTGGTGTACAAGGTGGTGAAACTACCATAGAGGGATAAATTTGGCCATGTGGTGTTCATAGACTAGGTGGTCATGTACTAGGTGAAGGAAAGTCATACTTCTTGGGAAATAAGGTTAAGGTCAAGAAAATCTTATGTAAAGGTGGTACTTCCCGAGTGAGACATGTAAAAATAGGAATGATGTTAAGAGATCCATTAGTTGATAATCAATGGGTAGTGGGAGTTGAAGGAAGCCGAATGGAAGCACTAGAAGAAGCATTAGTTCTTTGACAAGTAAATGGGAAATGGATGAGGATCTGAAAAGAGTTTGTGAGAATCGAATCAGAAACGAGGCACCACGAAGTAGTTGCACTCCAATGGAATCATGAAAGCTCCAACGATAGCAAGGAAAAAATTGATCATTAATGGAAGAACTTTCTCAACAAAAACAAAGCTTGCATAGAGGAAAGATAGTGGAGTGTCTTGGCATGCTCATAAATGAATAGAAAAGGGGTACATATAGGGTGCTGAGTAACCCTAGTGCATGACACACATGAAACCCTAAACCTAACCCATGTGAGATGACCCTCCAACATGAGAGGAGAACACATAGGATAACTCACACTAACACCCCCCTTCATCAAAGCTGGGGTAGTGGCTATGATGAGTCAGATGGAAGAGGAAGACACTCCTAAACAACTAAGAAAGATGTGTCAATGGGGCCCAATAACTAAAGGCCTAATAAGGTGCCCATATACAAACACAATCTTCCTAGAAGAAGAAGAAGAAGAAAAGAAGGACTAAATAGCCCTAAGAAGATGGGCAGCTCTAGAAGACCTCACCCCAAGAAGAGACCATAAGTGAAGAAACTTCATCTCAGTGAAATTCTTGGTGAATAAGTCTACAATTTGATCAGCTGTCTGAATGTATTGAATGTCGATGATACCATCATGAATAAGCTCCCGTATGAAGTGCATATGGATCTCAATGTGCTTCGGCCACTGATGTTGAACTGGATTTCTGTAAATAGAGATAGTGCTCATGTTATCACAGTAGATAATGGTAGGCCACCGAAAGTGGATGCCAAACTCTGTCCAGAATACCCTGTAGCCAAATACCTTTATGTGGTAGGGTTAACTGCTCCTCTGTATTCTACCTCTGTAGATGATATCGCAATTGCATTCTGCTTCTTGCTAGACCAACTAATAGGACCCGAACCAAGAGAGAAACTATAGCCAGAAGTAGATTTCTCAATGATCTAAGTCACCGGCCTAATCAGAATCTGTGAATCCAATCAAGTCAATATCAACCCCTCCATGATAGTGTATGCCATCAGCATAAGTGCCATGAAAATAATGAAGGATCCATTTAGCTACTTTCCAATGCAGCTCATGTGGCTCCTGCATGAATCTGGACATGATCCCAAAAGCATATGATAAACCCAGTTGAGTGTGAGTCAAGTAGATCAAGCTCCTAATTAACTGTCGGTAAAGAGTACCTTCAACCAAGGGAGTAGAGCAATCTGAAACCAACTTAACCCCGGAAAGAAAAGGAGTAGGAGAAGACTTGTAATTAGACATCTGAAACTGAGCTAGCAAATCAAGAGCATACTTAGGTTGGGAAATCAAGATTCCCGACTCAGATTGTGAAATCTGGATCCTAAGAAAGTAATGAAGCATACCTACGTTAGTTATGGAGAACTTGTTGGCTAAGGTGATCTTCATAGAATCAATAATAGAGGAAGAGTTGCCTGTGATCAACAAGTCATCAACATATAGAACAAGAATGAATATGGAGTCATCTTGCCGTAGAATATAAACATTTGGATTAGAGTGACACCTAGTAAACCCTGATGTAAGTAAGGAGTCCACCTTAGCATACCAAGCCTGAGGAGCTTGTTTAAGGCCATAAAGAGACTTCTTTAACTTACAAATGAGGGAGGAATCTTGGACATAACCCAGAGGTTGTTCCATATAGATCTCTTCCTCTAGGTCGGCATGAAGGAAGGCGCTTTTAGCATCCATTTGATGGAATTTCCATCTGTTTGCTGCGGCAATGGCTAGGGTTAGTCGAATCGAAGTCATCTTCACAACTGGAGCAAAGGTTTCTGTATAATCAACCCCAGCTATCTAGGAGAAACCCTTAGCTACTAATTGTGCTTTAAACTTTTCGACGTCTCCATCTACTCCATACTTTGTTTGAAACACCCACTTACGCTGAATGATTTTTCTTCCTTTCGGAAGAGTGGTGAGGTCCCAAGTATCATTCTTCATGAGAGAGGAATACTCCTCATCCATGGAAAAATCCCACTCAGGAATACCAGAAGCCTCTCGGAAAGACTGTGGATCAAAAGAAGAGGCAAAGAAAGAGTGGGGTCTAACAAAATCTGAGTGAGTACATCTCATATCCAAAGTATCTCCAACTAAATCCCTAGCACTTTACAAAGTTTTCCTGGCCCAAAGGGGACCAGGAGGATCAGGCTCAGAGTCAGAAGATTCTTCACTTGAGTGAGAAGGGACATAGTCCTCGTCATCACTACTGTTAGAATCATAAGACTCAAAGGTCTGATGGTTGGGAGGATCCAGAAGAGGAGCACGCTCAATAGTATCATCATCTAATGAGTCAGAATCCGAATCAGCGAGCTGAATTACCTCAATAGGTGGAGAAGTAGAAGTCAAAGAAGACTCATCAAACTTAATACTTCTCTCAATATATTGCTCATGAGAAGTAGAATTCATCAACTGATATCCCTTCACGCCATCAGGATACCCTACAAAGATACAAGGTTTGGATTGTGGTTCCAAGGCCTTGCATTTCTTCTTGGGAATCCAAGCCATAGCCTTGGATTCGAAGACTCAAAAGTGTTCAACATCAAGCTTGCATCCAAACCAAGCTTCAAAGGGTGTCATCCCTCAACCTGCCTTGTGTGGAACACGGTTCTGAATGTAATTTGCACAATTCACTTCTTCAGCCCAATACTGTGGAGGAAGAGACTTCATGTGAATCATACAAGTGGCCATCTCCTTCAGAGTACGGTTCTTTATTTCTGCGACTCCATGTTGCGAAGGGCTATAAGAAATTGTATGTTGTAGAGAGATCCCTTCAAAAGTATAGAAATCCATGAACCAATTGTTTACATATTGACCTCCATTGTTAGTTCGAAGAACCTTGATAGACCGTTCCACCTGTTTCTCAGCAATATCCTTAAAGTCCTAAAAATGTTCAAAGACTTTAGACTTAAGCTTAAGAAAATATACCCAAGTATATCGCGAATAGTCATCAATGAAGGTTAGCACATAAAGAGCTCTAGTAAACAAAGGAGAAGGAAATGGACCTGAAACATTGCTATGAACAAGATCCAAGGGACGAGTGGCTCTCCAGGATTTTCCTTTGTCAAAGTTCTTTTTAGGATGCTTTCCAAGGGTACAACCCTCACAAAGACCCTTAGAAAACTTGACGCAAGGCAACCCATTGACCATTTCATTTTGAATCAATTGTTCAAGGTAGCGATAATTTATATGTCCAAAACGCTCATGCCATAGCTTACTAACCTCATTTGCATGAGTGAGCAAAGCAGTGGGTGTAGAATCATAAGTAAAGTGGGAGAAGGTGTACAACCGTGAACGGTGATCTACCTTTCCCTCAACCACTATAGTGTCATTGTTAAGCTCACGAATAATCACCAAGTTAGGACCAAATTCCACTCACATTCCTTCACCAAGGTGAGTAATTTGGTAAATTGATAGGAGATTGGTAGAGAGATCAGGAACACTCAACACTTGGTTAAATGTTCCCCCATCCATCTCTACCGATCCACTACCAGAAACCGACACTGTCGTGTCATTACCCATCGTGATTTGGGACATTCCACAAGGTTTGATGTTGGAAAACTCAACATGCGAAGAAACCCATGTGGTGTGAGGCACTGGAATCTATAATCCATGTTAATGAAGGAGTCAACTTTGGCTACAAGGGCCTTTCCTTTCTTCTTATCATTTTTAGCACCTTTTGCAGCAGAAGACTCAGCCTTCAGAGCACTTTGTTTTATGGATTCAGGAACACTTATTTTATTTTTCTCAAGTAAATGAGATAAGTGATCAATCTGTTTCTTAAAATAGTGTTTCTCGTCGTGACCAGTCTTCTTACAATAGGAACAAGAATACTTGCTTTTTTGTGCCTTAGGCTCAGAAGTCGAAGTGTTTGTGTCATTTTTAGGTTTGATCTTGGTTTCTTTCTTAGGTTAATCATTTGTTTTCTTCTTCTTTTCAGTATTCTTTCCTTTGTTAGTACTTGCTACAAGGGCATGTGACTTGGACTTGAGAGACCCCATTTGAATGAGTTTTTCCTGTTCTCGAATGAATTGGGACGAAAAATAGTCAAATGAGGGCATCGTCTAAGTATCGCCCAAAGTAGCTTTTGTAGCGTAGAAAGTTGACACAAAGACAGAATATTCGGGACCTAGCTTAGAGAGAATCGACAAGATCAGTTGAGAATCTTTCTTTTCTACTTGACATCCTTTTAACAATAATTTAATGTGGAAATTTTTTGAGAAGAAGGCTTGTAGGTTTTCAAAGTCACTAGGATTTAACCCTAGTAGTTCGTTTTCCAAATCATGCGCTCTCATGTCATCTAGTTGTCCAAACATCACATCCAGTGTTTTCCACACAGATTTAGGTGTTTCAGACGCCTCAATGTGGAAGAGTAAGTCAGGAGAAACGGACATGCAAATAAGAGCTAAAGCTTCATCACTACGGTTTAACCACTTAGATTTTTCAGGTTCATCATCTGGTTCAGTCTCAGTTCCCATGGTGATATGGAATAACCTTTTACCCCTTAGTTTCATTACTATTTTCGATCTCCATTTGAAAAATTTGAACGGCGTAAGCAAAGGAATTGAAAGTGCATCCATAGTGAGAGAGAGAGAGAAAGAAATGCAGAAAAGAAACACAACACCTAGGACAATAACAACCCCCTTCTTTCGGCACTTTATAGTTTAGTGCGTTGATTACAATCAGGTCCGTGCGTGTGGTTTGAAACACTTGGTAACTCGTCTTGTAATTAACATAATAGTGCACAAGAGATGAGACCACAACAGTTTTTCGTGGAGCGCAACAAAAAAGGAACACCGTAAACAAGAATAAGTAAAAAATAGAAAGGAGGCGAAAGCCAACCCTAGTGGTGAGAAAAAATATCTCACGTTGCACGAAAGAATCCCTTTGTCGTAAGACTGTGGCAGACACGCTCACAAGTCCACGAAAAAAGGAATTGAACAAAGCTCAAAAAAATGAGCTGAATTAAGCAATACAAAGACACCCCCTAGAATGCGGCACTTTATAAAATTAGTGAATTTATAAAGGTAATGATTCCATCATCTAGAGTGTGAAAAAATATGTAAATTTGACTAAAGAAGTGCTCAAAACCGAGCAATGAGTCAAAAGTTATAGCAAAAACCAATTCCCGTAATTGATGAGAAAAAGCCAATAAGCCTGCAAATGGATTAAAAAGGCACCCTAAACGCATGTAAAGGGTGTCGTATGTATGCTCATTGGAAATGGAATGGAATTTGAGATAGGGTTTGTTTGTATTGTGAGGGGGGATTAGCCACCTGCCTATCCCGAACCTCACCCTTCATCTTCAGCACTCGACGGAAGGTTAAAAATACACAAATCCAATAGACCAAATTTTATAATGCCAAAGAAATTTAGTGTTTAGATAATGTGAAATTAATAAAAGATAGATTTAATTAAATTAAATCTAATTAATTTCAAGAAATAATAGATTGAAAAAAGATAAAAAAGGAATTAGAATTGTAGATAAGATCTTTTAAATATATATGAAACTTCTAATTGAAACAAATTGCTAAAATGGTTTTAGAAACTTGTTATAAATTAAAAAACACGGTAAATTAAAAATCTTTTAAAACTTACCAAAAACGTTTGATTTGTTTTACGAAACAAAAAAACTTAGCATGTAAAGAGATACGGCTCGTTTTTGGAAAAAAGCAAAGGTTTTTTTGTTTTGAGTAATATAAAAAAGAAAGAAATGAATTTAAACTTACCAAACCAACTGATTTAAGTGTATAGCCATGCATATGAGTGTACAGCTGCACACAGGAGTGTACAGTCATGTTTTGCGTTGCCCACACAAAAAAAAATGCCCTTTCAAGCAAAAAAATGTGGCTGTGTTGTTGAAAACACCCTTGCAAGAAAAAAAACATGGCTGTGTTGTTGAAAACGCCTTGGCAAGCAAAAAAAACATGGCTGTGTGTTGAAAAACGCCCTTGCATGCAAAAAAATGTGGCTGTGTTGAAAAACGCCCTTGCAAGAAAAAAAATGTGGCTGTGTGTTGAAAAACGCCCTTGCAAGCAAAAAAGCGTGGCTGTGTTGTTGAAAAATGCCTAGGAATGATCTTACAGTCCACACATGATAGTTAACAGCATGTGCATAATAGTTTACAACCCCTTAAAAAAAATATGGCAGAGGTTAAAAACGCCTAGGAATGAATAAAAAAAGTGCAGGCCGCATGTGAAAATAGTCTAAAAATGGTCAGAGGGACAACAATTCGTTGATGAGCAACCACGACTGAAGAACTCAAAGATCCTGCAACCACAGACAACATGCATAGACAAATATCCTGCAAAAACTAGAGATTTAAAAAAAAAAATCACTTCCATTTTAATAAATGAAAGGAATCTCTATTTTGGATTTTGATACATCCAACAAAAAAAAGCAGTTAAAAAAACCTGATTTCTCAAGGTATTTTTAAAAAACCTGCACATGCACAAGAAAAAAAACACAAAAAACTTTTCGAGAAAGCTTGTTAGAGATATTAGCAAGATAATTTCTAGAAAATAGTGATCAAAAGACTTGCATGTAGAGTAAAATAATGAAACCAAGTAAGAGTAATAGAAACAAAAAACAAATCGAGTGCACGTTTACCCGATCTCAGCTTTGATACCGTTTAATCGAGTGCATGCATTTTTCACAGCTTCTGTTTCATGGGTTTGGCATCAAGAATGGTTACAATATTGTGGACCATAATTTTTGGGTCAATATCGTGCATATCAACATAGGACCAAGAAATTTTTTTGTTATGATCCCATAGGAAAAAAGTGAAAGCTTCTTGTTCAGCAACATATAAAGATTGGCCTATTTTTAAAATGTGTTGGTCATCCTGAGTGTGAATGTATATTTTGATGGTTGATTCATTCAACATGGTTTGCATCTTAGAAGGTAACGACTGGTGAATATAAGAATCTTCCACACTAAGGTAGGTGAAAATAGACTCATCGTTCTAACATTGAATGACGTTAATAGAAGGTGTACCCTCATGAATCATGTCAGGATATAGGAAGGTAAGAGAAGAGGGAGCCTCACCATCATGCTAATAAGTTAGAGGTCTCAGCAAAATGGTGTTCACGAAAAAAAAAGTTATGAGGAATGGATTCTGGATCCATAAACTGTGTAGGTGAAGGTGGTGAATAAGGTGAATGGGGTGGGGAATTTTTATCATCCTCAATGAGTTTAACTCAGGCCTTCTTGGAAGGTGGTTTAGAAAATCCAATACCACTGGGGTATTTATACTTACGAGTGGTGCAAGGAATGACAATTTGATAGCCTTGTTCATAGAAACCAAATCCAAATCCCTTCCAAGCATAGCGATGGAGGAAGGTGTGGGTGAAGCTGAGGTTGGTGAGAGATTGAAGGTTGAAGGAAAATGGTCGAGTTTGGGAAGGTGGCTCGAGTGAGTAGGTAGAAGAATCAAGTTCCCCATACATTAAGTTGGTGCAAAGGTGAGGAGTACCACAGGGGAAAACTTCACCTACGTGGTGATCATAGTGGGGATGTTGGTAAATGTTACCATACTCTTGAGGAGTAAGGAATGTGTCAATGTTATAAAGGTGGTACACCCCCAGAGTGAGGCATTGAAAAACACCTTCTAACAGATCATTAGTTGGTATGTGGGTTGTGGGAATGGATGAATCACTCAAAATCTAGGAAGAACCATTGGATGTTTGAGGAGTAGATGGGTTGGCTAAGGGGTTAGCGAAAGAAGCTACGGAAACAGTCTGAATAGAGGAGTTAGTTACAGAAGATGTATCGGCAGAAGTGGTAATGGTGGTAGATGCCTTAACTGGTATAAGGACATCATTAGGTCAATACAACATTTTACAGGTCTTGAAAGGTGAAGGGTCTGCTGGAATGGTATAATTTTTCCCTTCATGTTCGAATTTTAAACAACATTGTAAGGCTAAAGGAACACAACCCATGACATGAATCCATGGTCTTCTAAGTAGTGTGTTATACTGGAATTCCCCCTCTAATACATATAATAATTCAAGAATAGTATGGGGGACCACGCGAATGTGGAAAATGATGGTGCCGAGGATGAAAGTCGTGGCATTGTTAAATGAACGCATCATAACTGGGTTATTATGCATACAATTGGAAGGGATGTGCATTTAGTTATACACATGGGAGGAAATGATGCTGATACTGGAACCTTGATCAATCATAACACATCATACACATATACTATCAACATAGATGGAAATAAATGGGGTGGGGTCAGGATCATCTGATTCAAGAGGTACAATCTCATCTTCAAAGAAACTGAGAGTGGCTACTTGATGAGTGGTTTTGGTATCAGAGGAAGGGGCGAAGTGGTGAGAGAGGCAACATGGTGAGGAGTGATAATGGATGCAACATGCGTAGATTCATTAGGTAGAACCTCAATAGATTGTAGGATCTCAATGAGGGCCTAAAGATGAGACTCATAGGTTTGGATGAAGTCATACAAAGACATTTTGAGAGGCAACTAGTTAAACTTTGTAAGCATTATATGATTGTAAATCCCATCAGAAATAGGGTATGCAGTTCCATGGATGGTGATTTTGGGTGCAGGTGCAGATGGAATATTGGGTAAGAGAATAGTGGATGAGCTGGTTATTTTCTCCTTTGCTTTTTCCTTCTAGGATTGAGTGGAAACTTGAACCATATTTATATGTGGTAAAGGAGAAGGTGATTTTTGATAGGTATAGTGACAGGACAAGTAGAAATAGGGTGAGGGAATATACTAGTCTTGTGAAACCAATGTAGCACATTGGCATTTTGGTGGAGGTTTGGCTAGCTCTCATATGCAGACCATACTGATCTTAAATGTTAGAGGATAAAATGGTTGTGGAGGTGGAGATGGATTTCACTGAATAGGTAAGGGATGAGGATGTGTTGTGATAGGTACAGGTGGAATAGGGTCCTCATCTAAAATATCATCATCGTCAAAGTTTTCTTCGAGAGAACATAGTTGGAGAAGAATCATCTTAAGAGCCTTACAATCTTCCGCATCATGCCCTAGCACATGATGGTAAGCAAAAATTTTGGTATCATCAAACCCTTTTTTTTAGGTGTAAGTGGTGGCAATGTGATAACTGAGGTTTCCAAAAATGTTAGCTAAGATGTTAGCGTAAGACCCTACTAATGGATCACAATGTGAAGTAAGTGTGGGTTTGGATGGAAGTGTGGGTCACTTTGGTAGGAGAGGCATCGTTGGAGGTTGAATCGGAGGTTGAGTAAGTTTGACTACTTGTTTGGTAGATAGTATGGTTTTAGGTTTGGATTGCACCTTCTTGGGTAAAGGTGTAGTAAGTGAACTAGTTATTAAAGGTGGTGTAGGTTTAACTACGTCTTTGGAATTTAGTGGGTTTTTGGGTTTTGGTTTCACCTTCTTGGCTAAAGGTGAAGAAGAAGTGTGTGATGTAGAAGGGAAGGAAGATGGTTGAAGGGGATGGGTTAGCCAAGGTGATAATGGAGGTGTGGTGAAGGTTGTGGTAAGAGGCAATGTGGAAGGGATTGGTTGAGGAAAAGGGAATGGCATGGGTAATGATGAGGATACTAGAAGTGGTGTAGGTATAGGAGGTAGAAAGGATGTAGGTGATGGCGAAGGTGCAAGATGTGTAGGTAATTTAGGTGTAACATAGGATTGTGATGAAGTGGGTTGCTGTGTTTTTGGTTTACTCTGGGTAGGAAGCTATTTGGCCAAGGTTGATGGGTGGGGACCTAGTATATATGGAAGTGGTGAAGGTGATAGAGGGGTAGTGGGTGAAGCCAATGTATACGGCCTAAGGGATTGGGTCTTCCTCTTAGGTAGGGGAGTAGTATTTGTGATGGATTGTGAGGACATGGCTAAATATAGTTTAATAAGAGGATGGACTAGACTTGACATCGGCATGAATCTTAATGTGGTAATGGGTCTGGACGCGGAGGAAGGTATAGGTGTAGGTAAGGTTTTAGGAATAGGAAAAAGTTCATTTTTTGGTAAAGGTTTAGGTGTGGGCAAGGGTGAAGAATAAAAGGCCCCTATAACTAGCATGGGAATGAAGGGTTTGGTTTTTTGAATACCTTTGGATAGATTGTGGAAGTGTCAATAGACAACATCTACATTTGAGTTGAGATAGGTAGTAGAAGACGTCTCCAAAACATGGAATTGTCAACATAATCCAAGTGGTTGGTCAAATGTGAGAATGACACTGATGTAGTGGGGAATGCTTTTGATTTGGTAGTAATCCCAATAAATAATGTCTGTGAGACAGGGAAATGGTTGGCTTCAGACTCTATGGGTAGAAGAGATGAGAGCAGATCAAGAAGATCCTTGAAAGCTAATGGAGAAATGTCACCAATAGGAAGGGGTACTACTAATGGATCCCCTGTGGGTACAGGAGATGTAAAGTTGGATGAGGTAAGTTTATCTTTTGGCGAAGAAGAAGGTAAGCATGACTCTCTCGTGGGTAGAAGAGTAAGTATTTCGGGTTGTTTTTCAGGTTGAGAGGTGATTAGGGAAACTACAGTGACATATATGGTGGACTACTCCATGGGTAAAGGAGAAGATAAGGGAGACTCCTTTGTGGGTAAAGGAGTAGATGAAATAGGTCCCTCCGTGGATGAAGGATCTCGTGCAAGAATATCCTTGATAGATGGAGTAGGAGAAGATTTAGTAGGAAGAGATGGTATGATGTCGAAGACATCATGAACCTCACGAATGTTACCATCATTGGTCGAGGTTTCACCAGTTTGGTTAGATGATGGGGTGTGATTTGGGAATGAATTCTTGAAGATGTGAAGGTTCTATTAGCCGGTGCATTAGGATTATCCAATATGAGATCTCCATTATCTAACATTTCTTGGATGATGTTTTTGAAAGTTATACAATTATCGTCATTATGACCTCTAATGCGATGATAGTTGCAGTAATCATTTTCTTTGTACCATGTAGGCACAAGATGAGAGGGGTCAAAAATAGTATGTAGTTTGATGGGTGGAAGAGTGACTACTCCATATTTTACAAGTTTTTCTAAAATTAAAGAGTAGGATTCTCCTATGGGAGTATATTTTTGTTTCTCCCTCTTGAACTCAAAATATTGAACAGGAGAAAGATTGGAAGAAGGATTTGATCAATTGGATGGATGAGATTGGACAGCCTTTAAAACTATTGCATTAGCATATCCTTTTTCTTTAGAATAATTATTTTGCAGTTTGGAAAAAGAAGAGGTATTGTTTGATTTAAACGCAAGGTTCTTATTACGTAATTATATCTTATTCTCTTTAATGACACTAATTTCAAGTTTCCAGACCATGGTGAATGCCTCATCAAATGTGTCGAAGGTTTACACTTGGAGAGGTTACGAGATGTGTCTAGCACAATCTATGGTGAACAACTCTATTAAATTGGTTTGAGGAAGTTGTAATGTGATTTGGTTGATCAGGCTCCACCAACCAATGAAAAAATATGCAATAGATTTGTCTTCATATTGGTGTGTCACATACAAGTCATTCATGGTGACATTCTTGACAATGTTGATAGAAAAGTGGTCTAGAAAATATAGAGCTACCTAATTAAATGAAAATATGGAATGGCTAGGTAGAGCACTATACCAATCTAAATTCAGTCCTGTCAAGGAAATTGGGAATATCCGCAAGCGCAAAGCATCATCTTGAGCGATCAGATAACACACATTTTTAATGGATTGCAAGTGTTGTTGCGGGTCTTCTTTGTTGTTGAATTGGTTGAATTTAGGCATTTCCCAATGGGGAGGGTATGGATGAATCGAAATGGACAGGTGAATGGGATCATTACAAATCTCGTCATATGTCAGAGAGTTACATGAGCCGGAGATAGATGCTTCTAATGTCTACATCTTATCCATCATCATTTTGATAATATCATTGGTAGGTTGTGATGATGCGGAACCCCTTGTAGTATAAGGGGGTAGATAAGGTGGGTATGACATGGTAAGCATCCCACTATGTGGTGGTGATGAGTATAAAAATTGTGAGGAAGGAACATAGGCCAGAATAGATGTAGATGGCAAGTATCCTAAATAAGTGGTAGATGAAATAGGGGGCTTTTGGTTATTAGTGTAGGTATGTGGAGTGGAAGTAAAGAATATCATATAAATCGTAGGAAGATATTGCGGGATGGAGAGGATGATATTTTTTAAGGGAGTGTGGGCTGCCGACACCAATGGTGGCTTAGATGCAATAGGTATATGGGAGGTGGAGGGTGTAGATATACCTACACTAAAGGTGGTTTTTAAAGGCATGGTTGACATCATAGGAGTGAAAAATGTCAAAGGCATGACAAATTTCATAGGTGTAGAAGATATCAATGATGTAGGGTCAAGCTGGGAAACCACAGGCGGTAAGGTGGAAGAGGGTAAGGCCAAGCTAGTAGTGGTTGATGCAGAAGTGTGTGCAACGGTAGGAGGAATAGACACAAACATTCCATATACAAGATAACCTGATGAATTACTGGTAGATGAATGGGCTAGATAATATTGTAGAGTAGCAGGGTTGTGATCAAGGAGTTTCGTGAACTCCTCATCACCAGTGGGTATAACAAGAGCTTGATTGGGGTCCATAGGTGATGAGATGGAAGGGGGCAATGGGATAAGTGGAAATGGGTGGTGGCTAGCATGAAACACGAGAGAATTGGATTGGCTACAAGTCAAAACCATGTGACTGACAATAGAAAAATTATTTTGAGCTTCACTGATAATGTAAAAACATGGAAGGAATGGAGAAAAATGGGTCTAAAATGTGTGATTTGATCGTTGTTCTAATTGAAAAATTAGAACACAAAGACTGACGTCACTTGGGGTAACCGATGTCGGTATGAGGGGTAACTGCTACCAGTTAGATAGACCATTGTCAGTGACTGTGATAAAATTTTAGATTGGTAAATCTGGCAATAAATGGTGAAAATGACATAGAACTGGATTTTGAAGGTAGTGTCAAAGATTCAAAGACTAGTAAGATGACCAAGGAAGTCAAAAAAAGAAAATAAATGAAGATTTGATGCTACTTTGGAAAAAAATGACCAAAACAACCTAAAACTGACAATGGTCAATGAATTGACGGTGATAAGATGATGAAATTGATGACGGTCGCTAGACCAACACCGGTTAATGTGAAATTTTTGAAACATTGAAAAAGTGAAGTTTTGGTGATTTAGGTCAAATAAAAAGATAAAATCAAAGACTGAGTATGGAAATGATCAACCCTAACACACTCAGAAATAGTCAGAGTATACCAACTATGATGTTGGAGTGTGTAGGGAGGGAAAAATGAATAGAACGTACTCACACCTCAAAACACAAATCAAGCAAAAGCTAGCAAAACATGAAATCCTATGATGTAGATTTTTTTGTTGTGGCTTATGCCATTTAGGACTGAATTGTGAATAAAGTAGATTTTTTCGTTACCGATGGTGCACTACAAAAATTGACAAATATGGCTAGTTTCAGGCGAGTTTTGGCATGGGGGACCCTTTTCTGATATGATAACCAGCCAAAAAACCAACTAGATCCCACTGTTAATCCTCTTATCATGTGATGCTTGACAGCTTCTTCCAGGAAAGATGTTGTTCAAGAAATGTGTAGTTTGTTTTCAATGATTTGGTATAAAGAGTGTGCAAAATTTGAACTACGGTTCAGTTTTTCAACCATCAACTGGGCATGACTTCCAACATATAGGTTACCAATAAATTAGATGAGATAGAATGCATAAAACATAAATGAGATGCAAATATTTTAAACCCAAATCCACAATGAAATTCGATGAGAGAAATAATGAATAGGAAAGACTATTTCTTTCACTAATGCAATACAGAATAAAAAGAAGTGTTCTTTTAATTCAAAATACAAGTTTCACTGAGATCAATAGGAGGAGGAGAATGTTTCCAAGGGAGAAGATTTTAATGTGAACTTTATTTTAAAAAGAAATATACACACATTGATTCCCTAAGAATGAATAATTCAAAGAAACCGAAATTGGTCCCACCGAGCGTACCAAAATGTTTCACCAATAATTTTAATGGTTTCTAAGAGGAAATAGATAGAAGGTAAATGGTTACAGAGAAATACCTGTGAGGCGAAGGTGGATGGTAAAATACACGCATTGTTGACGTTATCCAATAATCCAAGATGATCATAGAGAACTCCTTTTTGTCTGGGAAGGACTACCTATAGATTCAAAGTAAGACCACAAAAGAGCTTTAACTATCATATTGCAGTGGACTACCTAGTGTATGCTAGATCTAAGAAGTGCGGTGCTTCCTAGAGAGGTTGTCAATCCACATTATAATAATAATTCAATGTGAATAAGAAAATGAAATAAATAATTCATATTGTAATGTAATTATTTAGGTTTCTTATACACATAATACACTAGATTTTATGCTAGATATCAAAATAACACTAAATCTAATTAGAACTGAGGTTTTTTTAGGTTAGATAGGTCTATCTAATCTCTGGTAAGGGTCTGGGGCTGATTGGTTGAGGTCTGGGTTAATTTTGGGTGAGTGGGAAGCTTACTAGTATGAGAATATAAAATGACACAAAGATCGATATCGGTCTGGTGACCGATTCCGGTATGGGGATGAAACCAACGATGGTCAGGGAACTGATGTCGATAGGGGAAATAGGTAATGAACTATTAAAAATGGGTTTTTAGGCTCTCTGTGATTTCACAAAGAGTGAGGGTAGTTTGGTTTTGGTCGTAATATGGCTTAGAAGACTCATGAATACTAAGAAGCAGGTTTAGAAGGGTGAAAAGGCTTGGGGTGATTGAATAGTGGGTTGGTGGGAAGAAGATTATGTATGAGTAATAGAAGAAATAAAATACTGAAAGAAGCAAGAGATATGCAATGGGATAATCATGAATGATTAAAACCATAGTACTTACTTAGTATTTTGTAGATCCAGTGAGTTGAGATGGTTAATAGGAGAAGAGGTGATTGAGTCTAGCATTACAGCAATACAACCTATGTGTTCCCATGAGTATTCAAATGCTCTGGAAGGAGAAATGGTTGTTTGTCTTACACTGTGGTTGTATGTGTTCATTGTCTAGATGCAAGAGGGCTTGAAGATTCATGCTTGAATGCAATAAGGCTCCAATAAATGAATGACCAACCCAAGTAAAGGGTTGTAAAATTATATATAAAGGAACCAATGGTGGTGTAGGTGACTGACGTCAGCTAAGTATAAAACGACATCGGTTATTTATTTACCAAAAATAGGTAAATCTTCCCAAATTTGGCATTCTTTTCTTGTTGTGTCCACTTAGGGAAGTAGAGTTCATGTGAGAGAAGGAAATAAGATCTTAGAAGAAGTCCAGTTAGGTTTAGGAATAATTCTTAGTTAGTTAGGTCAAGTAGTGACTTAGCACTAGGAGTGATGACTCAGTGCTAAGAGTAATGACTTGGTCACTATGAGTTAAATGCTCGTAGAATGGGTCCAGGGTGATGTGTAATGATGATTTGGAGGTGTGAGGATGAAATTAACTTAATTAAATTAATTAATAATGTGAGGATGAATATTAATATGGGGTAAAGGGGTCATGATTAGTTAAATGTGATATGGTAATTAATTGAAGGAGACCAAGGGGAGTGCGACCCAAATTTGGTGTCCACACCCTCCTTAGATTAGAATTTAGTTTTATAAACATATGTGGGATGGGTGGGAACTTGGTGGTATCCTAACTTCATATCAATCTTTGTGAAGAACTTAACTCCCCTGAGCTAGTCTAAGAGGTCATCAATTCAAGGAAGTTGGTATTGGTTATTCACTATGATTTTTTTCAAGGCTTGATAGTCAATGAAAATCCACCATATCCCATCATTTTTATCAAGAAAAATCAAGAATCCAAAAAGTGATGTACTTGGTCGAATTCCCCTTCTGAATCATTTCTTAAATCAAACGCTTGATCTCTTCATTCTAAAGTACTGAGTACCTCTACAAGGGCCCATTTGAGAGTGGTTTTCTAACAACCAAGTCACTTTTATGCTTCACATAACAATTTTGAGGCACACATATCAGTGGTATGGATACATCTGTGTATTCAAATATCATCTAATCCATCTACTTCCGCTACATAGTTTGGCATTTGGGACTGCACTTGTGGTCATTGCAACATTTTGTTTCTCCTTAGGCTAGATCATGAGTAGGAAAAAGGTCCTAGTTTGATAAATCAACCTCCATCAATACTTTACACTGACCAAGGCCACTTATTTGATAATATTTACCTATGGGATATAGTAGCACTTATGGCCTATAGTAATGATGGCACTGCTAGACCTCATCGCTTAGACACCATCATGATCCCACATGTATGGTTGTCCAAGAAGTACATCACAAGCATCTAGTGGTGTGACATCACATACCACCACATATTTAAATGGTTTGATTGGATAGGGGAGGTGACACTTTCAATTCACACATATATGTCTCTTCCTTGACTAATCCAACTAATAGAGTATGGTTGTAGATGAGGATTTATTACTCGATTTAACCTCTTTACTATTTTTATAGATATTAGATTCTTTTGACTATCACTATCTATAATATAGTGAATATACATACCATATACCCAAATTTTTGAGTGGAATAGACAATCTGCATCCTCTTTTAGAGGATATACTATTCATGCAGTGGATAAATTGATTTATGGATTTGCATCCACAATCATATACTCTTATGCATGTTTACCTTGGCTCTCTGCGGAGGCTTCTCCTTCATCTAGATCCAATGACTTTGTTATTATAATTTTTTGATATCTCAATATTCCCTCATGTCATGGTACCTACTCTTGTGCTTATCACACCACATCCTTATGTTTTTTTATGGAATTTCTTTTCATACATGCTTATTTTCCTATCTTTTTGGTAGTGCATCCCTTTGTTGTTGTTTGGTGTCAACTTTCCCTTTCTTGGAAAATGAAGTATTTTTATTTCCCCTACATTTTTACCTTTCTTCAATCTTACTACAAATCAATAGGCTTCTTCAAGAGTATTGATGTTGGTAAACTCCATCTCTTCCTAGATGTAATATCATAACCTAGAGTAGTATTTAAGAATTTAATGTTATTTAGTGTCTTGTGTGACCACTTTTTACGATATCATATGAAACTCATTGGTACATTCTTGGACCATCTAATCACGACCTTGTCATGATTGGTGCAGTTTCTTAAACTAGTCCTCATAGGTCTTCACTAAATAATATTGTTCTATAATGGCCTATATAAAACCACCACATATTTCTAGAGGTTTTGTATAGATTTTTACATAATAATCATATTCTTATAGGTAATATGATTACCACCATTTTTTGACATGAAGAGATGTTTTCAGAAGTGCAAACATTATCTTTTCACTAGTAGAAAATTATTGATAGAAAAATGTGATTTTAGTTAGTCGATCCATTTATTCAATTCATCAACATCAATTTTTCCTTCAAATAGTGAAATGTCAATATTTACTTATACCTTTAATGGTTTTAGTCCCCCAAAGGGCATGCTTGATCTGGATGCAATTATAGAGATGGGTTCAGTTATAGGGATGAACCAAGAGAGGACATCAATGAACTTTTCCATCATCTCCCTTTGTTTCTCAATGGCTTCATCAAGCATTTATCTAAAGGGGTATCTCAATTTATGATGTGTTGTTTGATGTCCTTTGAAATGAAAAGGAATGTAATCTAAAATATTGTGATTCTAGGAACCATGAATTTTTTATTTTTACCTCATGTGTTCTGACATGAAAGAGTGACAGAACCTAGCTTTGATATTATTGATCTAGATTTTGGTGCAACAGAGTACATAACACACTAATAATGGTGTTTAATGTGATATAAAAAATCAATTCAAAATGAAAGAATTGTAAAAAAAAAATTATTGAAATTCCAAATGAATAGAAATAAAAAAAAACTCCATAAGTGATATGTATTCCCGTAGATCTATATCTTTATTCAAAACAAACTATTTAATAACTATACAATGGAAAATATGAAAAACTACTAAAACTTGAATATGAAGGATTACGGAAGGGAACCAAAATCTCATCCTTCATAGAGACCATTCATATCCACCATAGGGATGGATTCAAAAATTGTAACACTCCCATTTTAAGACTTTAGAAACAAGGGGAAAAAAATTAATACAATGTTCTCTGTTTTAAATCAAACATCATTTAGAACACACATTCCATGTTAATCAATCTCACAATAGATAACCATATGCAGCTGTAATGACACCGTAATTTACCGATCTCTCATTCCATGTCTCGATTACCAAATGATCTCTCATGTTTATCTTAAAGTATAGAATACTTTATGTATATTACGTATACTTGGTTTCCTACCCTGATCCAGGTACTAAGTGATTTTTTTAAAGAACCTATATGAATATTTGTTCCCAATATTCATCTGACATCACGTTTCTTTAAACTAGGTGACACAGGATAATGTAACCAGCAGCTTGCGATACTTTGGCCAAATATTTTCGACATACTGCTAATGTTACTATTCCTAGATGACATACTTTTCAAATACGAATATGTCCTTCACCTCACTCCACTGTTATTTCGAATGGTCTTTACTGACTACTGTCAGTCCACTTGCCCAAGGTTTGACCCTAGCCTAGGTTAGCAACATAATTTATTTTGGGAAGATGTTCATGATGAATTAGGGTATATGGGCATACTCAATTGACCTAAGTCGACTGAATGTGCCAAGGTACCCTAATTCGTAGAAAGATACTCCCTCTTCTAAACATGCTACTAACTTGACCTAGAGAGAAACTAAGTTCAATTATAGATGCGTGTAGATCTAGATGAAAAAGTATGGAAGGGTGTGGCCACATGTCAATTGCAACATTGTATCCTCGAGAAGCCCTTGTTCTTCTCGAAGGTACAGTCCTACAATTTGCATGTGCCAACATCAATTAGAACTGATTCATCATGATGTGCATACCCCTTAGTGGTCATTTATTCATAATTAAATTGGATTAAGATTCAAATTGCAAAAACCATGTCTAACCCTAATTCCAACATTCATTAAGTTATTTATCCATAATTAATCTGATTTGATATTGATAACTTCAGTAAATCATGTTTGCATTGACGTTCATTAACATGGCATAACAAGAAATTATCCCAAAAAAAGGGCAGAAAACATCAAATATTAATTTTTAATGCAACCTAGCTTTCCAAATAAGGTGTATCATCCACCTAGGTTTAGCTAGTGTTTACTCTTTATACACAAAGTACAAAGATTAAAGATCATAACCACCATTCCTTTTATCTTTCATTCTTTTGAGAGAGGAAGCGTCTTCCTCCTCATGGTTAGATGTTAGGGTTTATATAACCTTCTTATCATTCATCCCTCATATAGTTTAATTGTATATCCAATCCATATTTCATTATTAAACTATAGTTTTTTAGATAGAGATCAACATCTTTTGCAACTTAATAAGTTTCACTATAGTAAGGGAGATTGTACTATCCCCTTAATCTAACTTATTAATCGATAATAGTAAAAGTACACAAACAGATATAAAGAATATCGACAAGATATCATTACTATTTCCTTTATATAAAGTATAAGAGAATTTACACCACAAATTGGAGTCAATCTCCAACCCCTTTAAATTCATCAAGATAAAATATACACTTTACAAGACTATGCATTTTAGGCATACTGCATGTCGATCAACATTAAGATCATAAAAGAATATCACTTTTATTTTTCAATACAACTCAAAAATGAATCGAAATTCTTTACAAAAGATCCAGACTTAAATAAACCAATACATCATAAAAAAAAAATTCCTTCTTTTATCACTTACGAAGTCCATCTACAAAATTTGCTAGCACGGATCAGTTCATTGAACTAAGCATGATAAGCACTAAGCATTAAAACAAAGTGCATTCCACTAATTGTTCCATTAAAACAACTCTGTTTTAATGAAACAATTAATAAGTATCATACAAATAAGCATAAGTAAAAACAACTAGAAAAGAAGAACAATACTAAGTCTGAATTTACTTTTAATAAAAGAGTGTAATATAGTTAGCAACTGCATTATAACATATAGTTTAATTGATCCAATCAATTACTTTTTAAACAACCAACAACTCTTGTCGTCTAATTATTTCATAATTGTTCCTGAATTGAAATACAAAATTTATCTTTACTATGTAACAAAAAGAGTTACCTTCATCATAGTACATAATTAGAATGATTCAACCCAAAAATTTAACAAAAATAAGAATCAAAACATAATATCCACCATTCAGTAATCATCTGAAAGACATAAACAGGTTCATAAAGTACTCAACTGATTACCCACATAATTGCTTTAGTTCAAGGAAACCAATATAAGGATTTCAACATTAAAGAGACAAAATCTAAAACAAGAATCCCAAATCAATCTGAGAAGGGACAGAGAATCAAAACAATCTACTTGCAATCCTTAAAAAAAATCTACATTATATAAGATATCATCCATAGATCTAAAACCATTCGTTCCAAAAATCAAGGCAAGACTTACACAAGGAAAGTCTCTTCAGTGTCCATCCAGGGAAGATCTATAACATGCTAGAGTACTGACAGAGGAGTCCTTCTAATAACTGAATTCCAATGGAGCATGACTTAGTCAAACAAAGCAATCAATCTAAACACGATTACATTTTCCCTTCAATAGGGCAGACTCAGCTGTTCATTTTCCACATCAATACTAGAATCGACTTGATACAAAATAGACTAAAAAAACCACAAGGAAGTTTCCGTCCCAGAAGAGTGCTTTTCCCACTATTTCCTACAAGACAAAAAGGATAGAAAAGCTGATCCCAAGAAATTGAACAGGCCTAAGAGAATAACCACTCTACAGCCAAGAAGAGAGTCGTGCTATAGAGAAGTTCGATAAAATGAACTTATCTTTACAAAAGTTAAAGGATCTCAAATAGAAAAGATCTAATCAAGAATTCATTTCTTGTATACTATCAAATGAATTCCCATTTATATTTCAAACTCAGAAGTTCTTTTACTAGTTCCCAAAAGAGAACACAAAATCAAACACACAGTTTATAGAAAGCAACACTTCTAGTTTCCCTTATGAATTCAAACAAAATCAACACAACCTGGTTATCTATTCCACTTTATTTAAACACAAGTTTGAATTCATTTTACAAAAAGGAGTACATAGTACAGTCCCAAAAATATAATATTGTCCACAAGATAAATATATTCCTTTCTCCTTTTAAAGACCTAGAGATTCATTCAATGAATCTAACAAAGAATACCAAAACCCAAATCAATATAAGCTAAGAAATTTTCTATAATACTCACGAACTCAGTAGAAACTGAAATCCCAACTACAAGGTCTTACACAATTCCATACAAAAGAGACATATAGTTTGGGGTCATAATGAAGAACAATTTATACGAAACAATCCCAAACTAGAGGTATTAAATCTAGCCAACAAGATTCAGTAACGAGAGTATTAAACTCTTATTTCTTTTAAAAACCCATAAATCAATCAAGAAGGATCAGAAAGAGAGTAAGAAAAAGTCAAGCAAGGTCTCAAAATTACCTAGAACTTGACTGAAACGGAAATCACAACAAAGTGACTTTCACAGCTCCATCTAGTACATGAAGATCGAGACAAAGAAGGTAATTGTTCCCCTCAACTCACACAAGAAGAAGTATGCATACATCATTTTTATAAACTTCAAAAACCATTATTGACTATTTCAAACGAGCTCTAAGTCAAACCAAAGAGTAAGTAATAGTACAATATTAAACCAGATACATTTCTACAAAATGTCCAGGTATCAGGATAGTCAATACTTCCAAACAAGACGTGGGTTACTAGAGTAGAGGAGAGTAGAAAATCCTCAATTTTTGTACGCCATCACATACTCATGGTAAATGGTAAATTATGGGACAAAAGTACCACAACCATTCCAAACTCAAGATGCATCTAGGAGAAGTTTCCAAAAAGACTTAAATCAAAGCCATTAAATCGAGCTCCCTTCAAAAAAATAGTCCCGAATATGAATTCAAACCACACAAAGCTTGAAGCACAAGTTCAAAACATCAAAATCCTCCAATACAAGTTCAAAACAAACACAAAGCTTTGAACACAAGTTCATAACAACACAAACCTCAAATATGATTTCAGTACTAAACACAAAGCTTAGCATACGAGTTCAGAACCAAACACTATTCTTTGAATACAAGTTCCACATACTTATCACCATCAAACTTGTATAGAGAGAGAGAGAGTTTCCAAATGTAAACATTATCATCCAATGGATTCAAATCCAAAAATCATAGAGATCCATACACCCAAGAAAGTAAATAAGCAGAAAAAAACATGCAACCATTTATCTCATGAGAGCAGAAGTTTTTTAATGAAACATGTAGAAGAAATCAAGAAATCTTAATGGATAGAGCCTATCATGCCTGATAGTTCTTCTGCCAATTCAAAGGATACTTCCAGCTGAGCTTCCAATTCTTTTTCTCCTCTAAGAAAGATCAACAACCAAACATCTTTTCTTCTAATGCCTCGTATACTTTCCCTGGATCGAAAATAGACCAGAGAAACAAAAAATAGCCACAAAGTAAAAGTCAAACTTCTAGTTTGAAGAACCAAATAGCTCTATGCAGAGAAAAAATCACAAAGCATGCAAGACCAAAAAACCTCCAACAAATCCACCTTCCTTATTTCTAAGATGGTTTACACACAAAATTAGAGGTTCATTAATGCAATTACTCCCCAATCTCCCCCTATCTCTCCTTGCCACCGCCTCCTAAAACTAGCGAATGCTATTTCCACTACAGAATGCATTTCCAACTTTAGTGAAGACTCCACGTATTCTTCCACTAAGTTTACTTACCTCTGCCAAAACTAGAAGTACTTCCCATTTATTCATCAAATCAAATCAAATAAATGCCTTTGGAACCGTCACCAAAATACCATGCGACCCTAGGTCCCTCTCAATAGTTTAGTTTAGATTTCATAACTTAGGTTAGTCTAAAAGTAATTACCTTAGGTTTTAAAAACATTGCCATAGGTAATTCCCACCTTAGCTTAGATCAAATTCACAACCAAATAGTATTAGGTAATAGGTTAAAATAGCCTAGCATTACCTTAGTAATTTCTCCCTTATTCCATTTAGCATAACTTAGGTTAGGAGGACATCCCAACAAAATAGAATATGAATCCTAGGTTAGATTGCAACCCGAATAAGTAGACATAGCTAGGAAGTAGGTGCATTTACCTAGTTTAGAATACCGTTAGGATAATAATCCCTTAGGTTTAGGATTTAGATTCCCTTCATAATCGTGAAGCAGGATTCATTTTACTTATGCCATTACATGTCTTGAAGAGATCAATCCCAAAGATACAAGCACAAACATACAACCGAATGAAGGTACATTCTTACAAGACCAAAGAATTTGTAACAAAAAAAAAAATCAGTCCGCTATGTCTCTCAAGCTTATGAATGTCAATTTACCATTCAGTCCGGTAAGGAGATTTAAAACATTCCTTGGATCACTAGAATTGATCAAAGGATGAGTCAGTTAAAAGAGATAAGTTTGCAACCCTCAAAACCATATTGCAACTCGCCTACAAGAAGTGAAAATGGATTCTTGCAAGCCATATCATTTCATTCTAATGAATCCAAGAGCAGAAATGATTTATCCATAAAAATCATGATTTTCAAAAATCAAGGGAACACACCTCATTCAAGAAAATCACATGCTAACGCTTGCAATGCAAAAGAGAAATATAACAGTTTGTCGAAGGTGTTACAAAAAGATAGAAATCAAAGAATTAAAAATTTATTCTATTATTACTATTATTCTATTTACTTCTACTTTTTGAGGCCATTTCTCTTAGCTTGTTAACCCATTTTGTGAACAACGTGATCTATTGGAAAGATTAAAAATGAAATTCTAAAATATTATTACAAGCAAAAAAAATTGGCTATAATTGTATAGTTTGAATCCCAAGAATTCTTTGAAGACCCCAAAACATACTAAATACTAAAATTTGTTCAAAAATACTCAAAATAAACTTTTCAGGATTTTATAAAAATAGATTTTTAGATAACCTATTGTGGATTAATAGGGTGCATGAGTGTACTTCATTCATTTTCAACTTTACACAACCTTAAAAATTTAAATGTAGATCCATCTATAATGGTATGGATATATGGGTGGACTTTTTTTGGGTTGTTAAACACCTTGTGACACACTTCCTCTCACTATTTTTGGGGAACCTAGACACCTTATGACCTCTTTCCTCTCTCTCTCTCTCTCTCTTACATATTTTTTGGGTTGTACCTTGTGACACCCTTATTTTTTGCACAAGGACACCTAATTCACATCATAGTTCTAGCTACTTCTCCAAATTGGGTTTTCGTCACCTCTAATCCTCTAATTTTGAAATTCACATCCCTCTCTTCAAATGATTCAAACAGGAAGCTCCTTCTTCAACAAGGAAAATAGGTTTTCATTATAAGATCTTGTAACCACCCAAATATGTCAAGAAATCAAACAATTGAGTAAATAAAAAGTGTGTTTACACACTTTAAACAAGTAAATCACATTATCTAGATTAAATGAAGGAAATTATAGAAACCTAAAATTGATTAATTTATCTCTTGATAATTTCATTGGATTAATCCATAAAGCATGATTTGTTTTACTATTCTAATCCTAATTATTATATCCTTAGTTCTATTGGAATATTTTCCCTCCACAATGGATTGTTTAGTTGCTCACATAAAACATTGTATCAATAAAAAGTAGTACAATCATCTTAATAGTCATAAAACAAATTATAACACCAATATTCACTCCTAGACCAAACCTTCCAAATAGGAACAAACTACCAAATAGTTTAGTCCCAAAATAATGGTTTTGTGATGACCCACGCAATGACTAATTTCTCAATTTGATATCTTTTATGGATTAGTATTTTCCCCATATGTCATCCTTAATGTTATACATAAATTAAAATACACTAAAATCAAAGTAAAATTCACTCATTTACTCACTTGGAAATTTTAAGAGATCCACTAGAAAATATCACTCAATAGGTATGCAAAGTTCTCCTAATGTAGACACCTAAATTTGATATTTATACACTCATCACCTGTGTACGCATACTTAGTTAATCATCTCCCTTATTTAATAAAATTCCCTCTTTCGATTTATTTAATTCATCCCCATTAATTAATTAAATCCCCATCACCTTTAAAATCCTATTTAATCAACATCAATCAATCAATTAATTAATTAATCATGCCCTAACTAACTTTCCATTTTGGAGTGTTTTCATTCTAAATCCACACCTATGTTTTTCCCTACTCTTTTTTTAACATATCTCCACTTCTAACCCATCCACATATCATCCCCAAACAATCCCTTCTTGCCTAATGCTTTAAAGCATTCAGACAACTCCTTAAAAATTAGGAAAATCTCCTTATTGTGAAAACTTTCCCTGGAATCGGCGATGACCTAGCCTGGTCATCGTTGACCCTATAAGACTAGCTTCTTCCTTTATATTCATTATCAGAAAATCAAATGCATGCACATACCAGAGCTCTCTTGTGACTTGTGAATTTTCTATCTTGCCTGAGCATTCTTACAACAATTCCAAATCCCTCAGACATCATTTCAACATGCTTGCACCACTCACGGTCATCCTTCATGAGATTATATTTATTTTTGTATTGCTTTAATCATTTTTTATTATATTACCAATTATCTTCTTGTAACTACTATTTTGTAGGTATAGAGAAGCTTCCGCAATACTCAAAGTTCCCTTGACAACTTTATATCACAACTCCTTTTCTTACAGGTTGCCTTTTCCATCCATTTGTGCTCGACCTTATCATAGTCTGTTGTAGTCGCCATCGATCCCACTTGGTCGTAGTTGACTAGGGTCCTATTCATGCAAAAACTGATCCAAATAATTTCTTTCTATCATTTTCTCTTCCTTTTTGTCTTAGATATCATTTTGCATGTCATCCTTCAGCATCCACAGGCCTCAACCATCCACCATATTTTACTTAGACCTTGCACACCTACATATTTAAAATTTAGTTCAAATCTTAAATATTAGGTCACCTTTGACCTACCTCTGTCTATCCTTTGTCGCCGTTGACCCTACCAGGTAATATTGTTTTGCATTCATCTAGATCAGATTTGTATGTGCCTTATATTTCTGCATATTTTAGTTTCTGTGTGCCTCTTATTATGCATATTATCTAGTTTATTGTTACTTTTATCTTATCTTATCAAACACGGGGGTTTACATCCTCCAAGGAAGATAATTAATTATTGGAGCTGGCATTGTTCGAGAATCCCCCACCTATCTTATCAAATCAATTTTCTTTAGTGTCTTTTATTTGCAGGTTCATCAACTTATAGTAGAAAATATCCAATCATCCATCCTTGTGCTCATATCATCACATCTGAGATAACATAAACCCTCCAACATTTTCTGAGTTGCTAATTTCTTTAGTATTTAGTGCATTAACTTCATTAAGAATGAGAAATTTTGACAACATTCCTGGCACACCCGGTGGGACCACCCTTTTGGTGATCTCTTTCTTTTCTGTCTATAGTTTTTATTTTTCATGTATTCCACTAACACTGTAGCATAAGGGTCCAATTTATTTCTTACTCATGTTGGGTTCATCGCTTGGATTACTCATTTCTCCGAGAAGTACAGACAAATAGGAAAAGAGCTATCTAGGTATTCCTCAATTTTCCCTCATTTTTTCCTTTTTGCATAGTAATTTATCGTTATTTTCTATGTCCTCATCGAATATCACACTTCATTTTGGGGGTTAAAAAGAACATTCTTTTTTTATCCTTCTTTCTCATATATCTTAATTAGGGGTTCAACTTACTACATATCACATCTTATCACACACGACTTGGAAATCATAAATCAATTAACACATCAAAACACTTCCTTTTCCCAGTAGACTGATTGGGATTTTATCACCCAATAGGAAGCCGCCTGAGACTTCCCTAGCCATAACATCCTAGAACCAAACATAGATTACCTTGTCTTAGGTATATTGTTAACCATCCCTTTTTCTTCCTCGAAATTTCTTGATTAAGAACATAAAAAGAATTGTTTTCTTGACTTGATTGATTTAAACTGGAATTGAACTTCACCCCAAATGGTTCTACACAAACATCTACCATGTAAACCATGCATGTCTTTCCCAAAATGATTCTATAAAATTTGAATTCTATAATGAATCTAAGAGTACAACAAAGAAATAAATAAAATATAATGAAATATAAATGCTAAATAATTTATTTGATATTTTAAATGAAATGAAATGAAAGGGGAAAGATACTAACCTAAAATGAACTTACATCGAAGTGATCTGGGACTAAACAGAATGATGAAATGGTGGAATAGAGTGTCGTAGTGAACCTCAGAAAATTGCAGCAGAGGCAGATCTTGCCAAACTGGGGTGCCTAGGGCAGGATGAGGGTGCCTAGAACACCCTGGTCTAGAATATAGGTACCCTGGTATACGAAACAACTTGGAATCTGAGTTTGATATGGTCACTAGGTATTTACAATACTTCACCTTTGGTCATGTGGATGTTGACATAGTTTGTTGATGTCACCATGAACCTACAATGAAGAATCACTTTCAAAATCCCACACAAAGTGTCAAACCCTAAAAAAAAGATGCACTTGAAGGGTTCAAAATATCCTTAGCAGCCACAATGGTGCTCTTACAACTAAGTGTTGCACTACATCTCAGACCCAATATAGTTATGTGTGATTATGTGTGCAAAAATGTTCCTAGGATTCCCTAGTGCTATTAACGTAGAGATAATGGGCAATAGCTAGATAAAATGCAAAATGGTGGATGGAATAGAATAGACTTCCCTTTCTTATGCAATGTGTGATGTAGAATAGTGCCCAAATGTAGTCCCTTTCTCTATGTAGATAAATATCCCTTAGTAGAAATAGTCCGACCATAAGATAGTATGTATGTTGTGTTTATATAGGGATATCTTGCTCAAATTTCGACACTAATGACCGAACATACCGATTAGTACCTAGGGATATGCAAGTGAAAACCAAAAAGACTGACCTCGAATGTCTAAATTAAGACCAAGTTTTATAGGGACCAAGATGCCTGAAAATCAGGACCAAGGCACCTTAGGTGCCCTAGTCAAAGACTAGTGATGATAAGTGAGTGAATACTAGCAGCTAAGACTCCTTAGGAGATGATCGGAATTGTGCAAGTGAGTGACAACTATGCAAGAAAAATGACAAAAAATACCAACTAGACTGACGAATGAACTAGGGGATGGTCATCAGTGAATACTTTTCTTATGCAATATCAATATATTAAACAACATACTTGGCAGTATAATAGTAGTAATAAGTGTGTGATTTTGTGACTAAAGCAGTACAAAACTTGGATTAGTTCAATAGTTGGGAGTTTAGCCACCAAAGGTGGTCTAGTATCAAACACACACACACACACACACACACACACACACACACACACACACACACACACACACACACACGTTTTTATCCTTTTATTTTCTAATCATTTGATGAAGGCTTCTACAGGCTGCTAGGGTTTCTACTTTGTTACAATTTATTATAGGTCATCATGATGTTGTGGAAGAAAGAGTGATATACGATGAGAATTATCGTTAGGAAATTGAATCACACACAAAATTGTAGATCTAGAGTGTTAGAAGGTCATAAATCTTGCATCTCTAGGTCATAACCATACCATTCCTACATAGACCATAGAGAATCTTTATTGTGAACTTCCCCTACTTTTTTCCTAGTTCTAGAACCTCCACTATAGAATCCATCTCTCTAGATCTTCTTATTCCACTACCTTACACACCTACATCATTATTATATCATCATGAACAACTATGGTTAAATATATTCTCATTTTTTGAGCAAGTACTCTTTTGCATCTAGTTTAACCATTCATGCACATGAAACTTTTACCATGCTAATGCATTCCAATATCACCATCTACCTGCGTTGGCATATCATACTAAGAGATAAAATCTTAGTGTGTTCACAAAAATCATGAGTAATTCTGAGCTCTCATGTCATTTATCATATCAAAAATGAGGTGTTTAACTAAAACTAATACAATCATGAACATTCATACATATAGCTAGAGAAAAATTAATTATGCACATAGATTCATACAAAATAAGGTTTCATAACAACCACTTCATATTACTTAGCCAAACATAGTCTCTATACATTGAATCATTACTTACAAGATATATAAATATCTTCACCAAAATTCCATATCAAAATTTATCACTCACTCACAAATCCTAACCAACCTCTCATCTATCTATCAGTCTCTTTTTCCATCCATCTATATGTCTAACCCCTTTTTATAGGGTTCTGAAGGGGTATTTATACTAGTGGGGAATTTCCCTTCACTTGTTTTAACATGTCTATTATTATTCTTGAATCCCAAAAATAGATCCTAAATATTACATAGGGAGTCATTTATGCCACCTATATTCATCACCTCCCTTCTCGACCTACATGAAACTTCAATTCTTTCTTTTCATTTTTTCTTGTTTTAATCACATATCTTTAGAGTTTCTATACTTTTTCCATTTACTTATTCTTGTGTTCCACCTATTTTTTATATATCTATATTTTCAATTTTTGGCACACCAAATGTATTTCCCATGCACTCCTCAACTTTTGGTTTTACGTTTTCCACGAAATTTTTGCCTAAATATATTTTCTTACTTTATTGTGATTTTCCATGTCTTTATACATAGTTCCTTCCCACAATCCTCATGCATTGTTTTCCACCTTTTCCAAAATTCTCATATGCATCCCTTTCAAAATTATTTCCCACTTTTATGGAATGTATAGAATAAATAATAAGTCCAAATGTGAAACTTATCAATAAAAATATATACCAATTTTAGATCCCAACATCATCCCACTCTAAATTTGTTTTATTTCCTATGGTAACATTTTTTATAGCCTCTTCAAATATCTCTAGGAATTATTCCCTAATAATGTCTTCATGTTCCTTCCATTCATCCAACGATTTCTGGAAGAGGGGTCTCAATTGATCAATTTTCATGATGAGATCAATCAAATATTTGGCACCTTTCTTACCATCAAATTCCTTAGCTTGCATCACTTGTAATTCATCACCAACCTAGGTGGTTGTATTTTCCAGCTCGATCTCCACTTTGGATGTTAAATTTATTAAATCACCTAGTCACTACTTAATATTCTATCATTTTCACTTGCCTCCTCCCCTAATTTTTAATATTATTCTAGGAGGTGCTAATGAGTAGCCTTGTTAACATCATCAATATTTATCTACAATTCCAAGGCATATTATGTTTGGGTGTCTTGGAGCATGCTTGCATCTAATATTTTGGTTTGTTTGAATAATCCTTTGATTAGCTTATTTGCATACACATCCTTAACTCTAAGCTTCTTTTCTATATTTGTGCATGTTTTTAATTTCTCCATGTAGATGACTGTTATGTTATCTTGACGGTAAGGGGAATCTACCAAGAACTCCCTGAGCCTATCATTTTCAGAGTCCAACACAATAGAATGAAAATCAATGGTTTCCTTATATTTATTCAAAGGCCTTTACAGATCTACATTTAACTTATCTCTAGGAGCTTATATTCATTTATAGAGAGCTTTATAGACTAAATGGTGTCTCCCTAAGACCCATCCTAAGATTGGATGCATACTCATAGTAATATTTGACAACCTCGGCCAATCCATGGCCTATAAATATTATCTACCCTTAACATCCCTACTTCAAATTTGGCCAACCCCTTGAAAATTATGGACTAGTCCTTAAATAGTTGTGTGTCATTCTCTTTTCTTGTTTATCTCTCCTTGTTTTAATTTTACTTAGGCAAGATAGTTCCTAGTAGACACTTCCTAACCTTTCTGATCATTTCAAATTTAAATTTGAATACCTCTACATGTGCCATGTAAATCTAGTTGTTGGAATTTTCTGACTATCCATCCTTGTCATTATCTATATCAGGTAACTTCTGACATCTTTTTCTTGTTCCTCAGCTACCCAATCTTCTGCGCACCTTCTTTCTCACATTCCTTCTCCACACCTTGGTTTTCTTCTGACATGCGGTCACTTGTTTGAGCCTTATTTTCAACTCTTTTCATGTAATATTTCGAGGTTTTTTGCCTTCTCAAAATCTTTTCACGCCTCCATCCTACCAAGCTAGGTCAAGCTCCATCCTATTACCAAAATTTTACATGCATCACCATCTTACTTTTTCAAGCCTACCCCACAAGTATATTTCCTAAAAATTATCTCTACATATATCTACTCTTCTACACACTGCATCTTTTCCAAGCCATGGTGCTAAATCATTATTCCCTTCCATGAAATTTCCCTTATACTATGTTGTGTTCTTCCTCTTCACTCCTCGCACCTCCATTCTTACACACACCCATGCCTAGGAAGACTTTATGTAGAATTTCCCCGGATCTTGGATGATCCTACATCAAAAACCCTAGATACTTAGAACTTGAAGTCATCCTCAAGTGGAATGAGTGAGTGATAGAATAAACCTTTTAACTATTGAAGTAGATAGTTCCAATTCCTTCATCCTCTAAAGTTGTTTCTAGCCTTGTCACTTATTATGGCATCTCTTCTAGTCCCTTGTCACATTATTGTGACTTCTCCGCACTACCTTGCACATACTTATGAGCTTATTCCCACCATATCCCGACATCATCCTCCAAATGGATCTCTTTTCTTGATCCTTCATGAGTGTCTTCACATTACTATCCTTCTTCCACACTATTGTGTGATTTCCTTGAATCGTCCTCCTCCTCTTAAGGATCCTCTCATGATCTTTCTACTTTTTGAGTTTACACTCATCTATATCTCTTTCTTGTGTGATTCCATGATCACCAGGGTCCATCCACCACCACTTAAATCCTTCAAGTATTTTTTTCTCTCTTTCCCATTTCATCTCTAAGGATCCTCCTTTTGCATGTTCCTTCTACGCACACTTTTCTCCTTGTATTCTTCTCTTCTTAACTTGTTTTCTTGTCACCTTATAAACACAATTTCTCTCCTCTACACTTATTTTCTCTGTGTACTTCCTCTAATCCTTTGTACTTATATCTTCCCTTTTGTAACCTTATCCCTTTATGCCCTTTTTCTCTCCATGGGTTTCTACTGCACACTTCCTTCTTGTGATATCCTTTACGGAACTCTATCACTTTATGAATCCATCTTGCCAAACACTCATGAGCTTAGGACCATCTTTGAATTCTTCCCCTTAGGCAATTATCCATCTCTTCACCTTTCTCTTCCTAAGGATTTTCTCCATCATGCATCTACCTTTTTGTGCACTCTATGTTGTGCATTTCTTCCTTGAAGTCTCCATCTTTACGCATAATATGTTTTTTAGGATTCTTCACATCTTATTCTTCTCTTCATGTTCATATTTCCATACTTTTCCCTTATCTGGTGCACCTTCATCCTCTCGCACTCTCTCCTCTCCATGTTTCCCTTTTCTCCCACACACACTTCTCCTCTTATGGATTCAAGCAACCTTTATTCTCTTCTTTAGGGAATCTCTTTTCTACCATGTACAACCTCTTTGGTGACTTCTTCTGCACCTTATCTTTTGAGATCTACTGGGATACTTTTATCCTCAACTTCTCTTCTTGTGCTCTACTCCTAGTGCAATTCTTTCACAACTTTCTCTTCACAACACTCCTCCTTCATTTCCTTTACGTAAACCTCTCGTTATTCGTGTAATCCCTTCACTTGTTTTTTCTCTTCTTCTCTCACGTAGTATTCTACACATTCCACTTATTTAATACCTTTTTTGGCCTATCCTTCCTTTTGCACACTCTTTTTCACATGCACTCTATTGACCTCATATACATGCTACTTTTTTTAAGTTTCCTTCAGGATAAATCCCTTCTCCGCATCTACTTATTTCTAATGGTTCTTCCATTCTTATGCATGTTTTTCCCTTCATGTTCCTCAACTCCTCTACTATAATTTAATCTTCTCATGTAATCATATGCACTATATATCTCTTTCAGGGTCTCTTATTTAGTGTACTTAACTACGTACCCCATATGTCCTTTATTTGGGACATCTTATTTTTTGCAATCATTTGTTCACTCTGGTCCTCCTACTGGAACTATTTCTTAAGTTTTCCCCTCTTCATTTGGATGTTCATTCTATCCTCTCCTTTTATCCTCCTCTATTTTCGCTCTTGCTCAATCTTCATCACACTCATAGTCTGTAATAATCATCTCTTTCATTCTTGCAGCCTCCTTCCTTGGCATAATACACTTGTGCATTTTCATTCACTCCTAGGCGGCTTCTCTTTTCACCCTTAGCTCATCTCATGAGCTCTTGATATGCACTTTATATATTGCATTCTCTGGTGGTATTATTTTTCATGTTTCATCTTCACTCTTGCACTCCTCTTGCATAATCTTTAGTTGTGCCTCTACACATGTCTTCTATTCTCTTTGGCGCTCTACTGAAACTTTCTTTGTGTAATTTTCTATTTGTTATTAAATATTCATTGAATATTTCATCTCATTCTCCTATTTACTTCATGGCATAATACCCCATGTCCTTTGGTAGTGTTTCTATAAATCCTCTATCTTGGTCCTGACACCATTTAGCTCCTCCATCTCTCTTTCCAAAATTTATGTGATTATTATATCTGAGTAGTCCATTCCTCTTGGCATAATATCACATTATCACGTAATATTGTTAGCTTATATGGTTGCTACACTCTAGGATCTCTCCTTGCATTCCCTACCCACCTTTGTTTCAAAAGGGAGAACAAAAACATTTTTCCTAGATACATCACATTTGGTGATCTTTCAGCTATTTCGCTTCCTCTCTTTCATGTAGGAAAGAACCATATCTAATACCACTTGACAAAGAGTAGAATATACCAAGTAATCCCTGAGAGATTTATTTGTAGAGTCAAACACATCATAATTGTAGTATTTTTATTGCACATTCACTAGCTATGTGTGTTGGCACTTCATTCGGATAGATCTGAATGCTCACTTGAAACGCACACAGCCACTAGGTCCCTCCTTTGTTATGATTACCAAGGTGTCAGTATACATGTTCATCATATTGTTAGCCATTAAACTATTCATATCTAGATAATCAATCTAACCATGGTAATTTGGAAAAACATATAATAATGAAGATGAATATTCTAAACAATAACCAAGATCAATTGCATCATTATAACACCATATTGAGTTATGTAAAAAATCATTATCTAACCACAATTATCAATCATTAACCATAATTAATTACATAAAAAAATTTGAATACATAACCAGTCAATACAATAGCATGCAGGACCATACATGTGCACATCAAAACCCTTACACCATAACTTTGTCCATACACACATTTTGCACTCTCTCTTTCCTAATCAATTACTAACTACTATAATAATAACATTCATCATATATACATAGGCATGGGGACTTTCCCTTTACTACCCATGCACTCTCCTAATAATAGACGTGCTCACAAAAATAGCTTGCATGTTTTACATTATGAGCTAATAATGGATTATCTTATTTATATAACTTACTTTAATCATATTACTAGTTGGATCCATGCATGTTATTTCTTTATCCTTGTTTGGCCATCAAGTCTCATTTCTTTTCTCTAGTTTTGGATATTTACTTGGGTGGCACTCCAACTCTACTTTTCTATTTTTAGCCTATGTTCTCAAAATCAATTAAGTCCCTAACTCTATCTGCTCATGTACGAACCTCTGTATGTTGTTCCATTCTGCATGCACGTGCTTCTTCACGCACCCATTACACGCGGCTTTAAACATTTGCATGTGGCTAGTACTAGGCCATTTCTTCCACTCAACATTACCCCACACTAAATACATTTCTCATCCTTGGAAATTTGTTTCTCAACTTAACCTTCCAAAGAATCAAAGAATATCCAAAGAATAAAGAATATGAAAGTGAAATAATAGGGTACCATACACCTCCAAGTAATGAAAGAATACCCAATCATGCTCTTGTTTTAACATGTCTATTATTATCTTTGAATCCTAAAAATAGATCCTAAATATTACATGGGGAGGCGTCTATGCCACTTGTATTCATCACCTCCCTTCTTGACCTACATGAAACTTCAATGCTTTTTTTTCATTTTTTCTTGTTTTAATCACATATCTTTATAGTTTCTATACTTTTTCCATTTATTTGTTCTTGTATATCTATATTTTCAATTTTTGGCACACCAAATGTATTTCCTATGCACTCCTCAACTTTCAGTTTTACTTTTTCCATGAAATTTTTGCCTAAATATAGTTTATTACTTTATTGTGATTTTCCATGTCTTTATACGTATTTCCTCCCACAATCCCCATGCATTGTTTGCCACCTTTTCCAAAATTCTCATATGCATCCCTTTCAAAATTATTTCCCACTTTTATGGAATGTATAGAATAAATAATAAGTCCAAATGTGGAACTTATCAAGAAAAATATATAACAATTTTAGGTCCCAACATAACCCCACACTAAATCTATTTTCTTTCCTATGGTAACATTTTTTCTAGCCTCTTCAAATAGCTCTAGGAATTATTCCCTAAGAAGATCTTCATGTTCCTTCCATTCATCCAAGTATTTCTAGAAGAGGGGTCTCAATTGATCAATATTCAAGATGAGATTGGTCAAATATTTGGCACCTTCTTACCATCAAATTCCTTAGCTTGCATCACTTGTAATTTATCACCATTGATGGTGTATGCCTTGAGGATGGGGTCAAGGTCCTGGAAATTGTTAAGTGCCCACCCTGCCTTCTTTAGATCATTCTTTATGGTCTTGATCATTACCTCATATTCAACTATTTTGCGTGCAACTACTACCTTATTCTTCTTTTATCATGCAGCCATTTCTTCTTATGAAGGCCTCTACACATATTTATGTTCCTAAAGAAGCAATCCTAACCAGGTCCTCTAAGTAATACAGTGTTGTAGGATATTCATCTTGGGCCTTATCTTACAAGTTTGGGTGTACTACAATAATGGATTTAGTTATGTGTTCAGCCTTTATAAATGTGTACTTCACAAACTTCTCTACTTTTTCCCGCACCTCAGTCATTTGTTTCACATCTTGTTTTTTATTTTGTTTATCTTCCAGTAATACCCTGATAGTGGCTCCTTTATCTACATTTCATCAAGCTAATTTTTTTTCCAATTTATTCAATACATTACTAACATGTTCATCAGTAAACTTGGTCATCTTTATAGTCACATGATTTGTGTGTGGCTCCTTCATTCTATTCCTTATGCACGCTTCATCATTAATGTAAAAATTTGGTTCCTACATGTGATTATGCATGCTCCAAGAGAGAATATTCTTGGTAGAAATGGTCACACCCTCGAGATCCATCATTTCCCAACCATAGAGTTTCTTTATGGGTATGATTCTCTGAAATATTGTGCACAACACTTTTTATTGATCATCGATGTAGCTTAAATGTGGTGTGTGCATGACTTCCTCCCTTCTCCTCCTTTTTCTGGTGCGCTTTCCTCTTGGAACCTACTTATATCCACTTTTCTTGCACTACTTGTCACTCCACCTAAGGATCCTTCACCTCTTGTTGACTCACCATCACCCTTACCTTCCTCTTCTTCCTCGAAGTCTCCTCTTTGCATTTCATGTTATTTTGCATTGTGCTGGAAATTCTCATCATTGGGATCTTCCTCCTCCTCCTCCACATCATGGATGATTCAATTTTCTACATTGTGTGCACCCTCTTCCTTGAACTTATCCTCATCACTATCTATAGGGTGCACCAAATTCTTCCTTCTCCTTACTGGAGGGTTTTTCTTATCTGTACTTAGATCTGGTGGTGTGATGCTTGGTGATTCCCTCATAAGGTTCCGAGGTCCCTGCACCACTATATATTTCCTTTTGGGTTCTTTGTAACTTCCTCTGGTGGCTTTGGTTGAAAGAACCACTATTTTTCTTCTCTTCATCCTCCTCATCATCTAAGAACCCCACACTTAATGAGAAAGAGAAAAATATATACATATATTTGAAGCCCAAGTTAGTCTATTCCTCTTCTTCTTTCCTAGGAGGCGTAGCCTCATGTGTTCTCTTCTATTTGACTTTCCATTAACTAACTTGGGATTCAAATATATGCATATATTTTTCTCTTTCTCATTGCCTATTGCAAAAAATTTGGAATTGATGTTGATCTCATTTGATATCATTGTTTCTATATATGTTGTCTTTATAAGGTATACATATTTCTTGCATAGCGTATGGTATTCGACATCCACTTTATCCACATCAAACTTTAACTTATGCACATTAAAAAACTTTTTCACCAATGATTAAAATTACCACGCTGTAAAAGCATAGGGAATCCTACACCAAGGACTCTTTCCACTAGTCTTCAAAAAAAATATACCGAAGAAAAAGTGTTTATAGACTGCAAATTTCACTTTATCTTCAAACACTGAGGGTAACTCCCTTGGGATGTACCACTCATTTTCAAAATTTTCATGCATTTTCCTATACCACCTTTCCATCTGTAAGTTGTATGCATTATTGATCCCCTTGAAAGTGTACTAAATGAATCTCTTTGCATGGAATTGTTCTCTAGTTGGTACTTCCACATATCGTCACTTGAACCATCGAGAACACCAATATCTAAGAATATGATCAATAAGAGTATTTCTCCCAAAGTTATCTTATCTCCTACACATAATTCTTCTATGATTCTCTCAGAAATAGTTATATTATCCATCTTCTATGCAATATGAAGCCATATCTTGTTTACTTGAGTCCATCTTTCATGTGCTCCCAACTTACAATTGACTAGATGCGCAGTGACTCTTACAATAGGGTCAATAATTTTAACAATTTCCATCACTCAACACCCTTTTTGGTACTTAAAAGGTAGTGGTAATGACCTCCACTCTAGCATCATCATCATCCAAATAAATTTCTATTTCAGTTCTCGGATTGCACAGCCTAGTAACTCTCCTAATTAGCTGCATAATAAGGCATATCCTCCTTCCTGCAAAATAGAAGAAATCCTCGTGTATTCATGGCTTCAACCATTGGTAGAAGCACTTGGTATTTCCAAATTTAGGAATCTCATTGATTTGGAGTGATCATATTCTCTCTAGGTCATTGTACCCCTTGTCATCATAAATCTACTTCCCATCAGCAATCCTCTCATTCATCTTCTCTATTAACTCATCCTCTATTTCACGCTCATTTGCATCTAAGGGATGATTGTAATCACTGATATTACATTTCCTCATGTTTGAATCCAATTTTTCCCCATAATGATGTCCATTAGATATTGCATCTCTGAATAACATTCTTCCAGTGCATCTTCTGCTTCATTCTTCTTTCATTTTCCCTTTTCATTGCCTTTAGGTGACACTATTGTTGGTTTTCTTGGTGCCATTTTTTCAACTCATATTATAAATCAAGTAAACCCTAGGTACTTAGATATTTTTACCTAAATTCCATGCTCCTCTTAAGTTCTCAAATATTTCTCAAAACCCTCATTCATTCTTCAAACCCTTCAAGCCCTAGCTTTGAAATTGAAATCTTCTTCGAAACCCTATCTCTACAAACCAACCTTGAATCCTGTATTATTTTATCGACATGCCTCTTTTCCAAACTAGGTTATGAAAAATATTCTCTAGTTTGTCTAATTTATGTCTGCACAAGCTTGTCACACTTGGTTCGCACTAAAATCACTCTTTAAGGAATCAAATTCTTCAACATGCAAGGTGAGAATGAACTCGCTCACATTTATTTTTATAAATCTCTAAACAAATCCCACATTTATTTCTCCTCACCTACCATTATACTACAACTTTAAATATGTTTTTTTCTTTTTCCATGCTTTACTCTACTTTCTTCTGCACGTGGTAGTCATAATGTTCTAGCATGTCATTACATTAGGACCGCATTCATCCTTGCGTGTGCTTCCCTACATCACAACACATATTCCATTGCATCATAAACCAAGTAGTCCATCTTACTACTACCTCCCTCATGTTACACTATGTGGATCCTTCCTTGTGTGGTCTTTAATCCAAGTAATTCTTATTAGCATCATTAACCTTAGACCTTGTAACAACTTTTCCTTTTACTTGCAAACATCTTTTAAATAGAACCGTTTCCTTTATACTGATGCGCAAACATATGCACCTTTACACATGGTTCACCCCACACAAAAAGTATGTGCAGTCCTCTGTGCTTCATCTCAATAAATAGTAAGTAGATTCTTGCATGCATGCACACTTATTATAAAAAAACAAGAAAATAAAAAAAAAGACATGAAAGGGAAATATAATCTAAATGGAAATACTACCTTATTACAAACACAAATAATCTTATCTAAAGTACGAATTCACTCTACCCCCATATAAGTAATCGGACAACAAGGTGTCATCCAGAACCTATAATTGACATGCACCTGATTCAAGTATCTTGGTTACTACAAAGGGTCCCAACTAGTTCAACTTAAACTTACCTTAATGGCGTGTAAAATTGGAGTCATAGAGAAGGGAAGTTGAAGTTTGGGTCTGGTAATTCACATTTTTCACAAACTAGAGTAAAAATTCATTTGAAAAATGCCTTGGATTTACAAATTGAACCCCCAAATTGATTAATCTGGACCCTGCAGGCCAAAATGACACAAATTGGCAAAAAAATCGATGAAGATTGATGTAAAAAATACATCTCCAAACTTGTTGGAGCTCAAATGGTGGCTAAACTGGTAAAATGCACAGTTACCATCGATCTGTTCTTATTTTTAAATATGATCCCTCCACATGGAAGATCCAGGTAAAAATGGGCCTCGAGACATCTTTTACCTTTTTACTACTTTTTGAAAATTTACAAAATTCTTGATTTCCTCCTTCGCTCTACGTTTGTGATTTGAGTCTGACACGTGGCACAATATGACTGGATACAGAGTTGTGGCTCAATTTTACACATTTTACATCTTTTTAGACAAAGGAAAAATTTTCAATTTTCCTTTGCGGCTCCGCCCTCCCATAGGACATGTGTCCTCATATGATTGGTTGAGGGTCAGTGCTCTCATTTCATATTTTAATCATATTTCACGAAGGAAAAATTTTAACATTTCCTCCACCAACCCGCACCTCCACCATGACCGGGGTAAAACATTGACTATTTCCATCAGGTCCTTTGGATTTTTTGATACTTTAAGTCATTTGAATACAAGAGGAAAACTTTCCAAGTTACCTCTGATGGTCCGCCTCCCCACCTCTTTGACTTTTCAAACTACCACGTGTCACCACGGCGCACCTTGAGGCTGTCCCAAAAATTTGATACCTTGAATGAGCGCAGGCTCGCCACATGTCCTGTTCTGCCAAACTACTCCAACTACATAAAAAAAATTTCTAAGTTCGGGCCAAGTAGCGGAAGCCTCCACGTATCCTCCCGACGCTACTTCAAGGCCAAACCAAAAAGTAAATCTTTAAATGACTGTCGTTCACCCACATGGATAGATTTCTAAGTTGAGGATTTTAATAGAATTTTTGAAGTATTTAGTTGAGCCGCGTCTAACCAAAAGGTGCCACATCCCCTATAGATGTAAGGATGTAAATTTGACCAAGAGAAAACACCCACTAAACCGTAAAATACAAAAACATAAGCATTTGGGCCTGAAAATGAATTTTTCTTCAATGACAGAGAGTTTAGATTGTTGTAAGGCTCAAACACAATCCTTTCAGACATATCAACTCATTCTTCTTCAAGTATTTCAAGGTAGAAGCGTCAAGAACACAAATTCTAACTGAGACAATAGAGGGAATGGGAAAGCATGAATTTTTGAAAGGACAGAGCATGGGGGACTCAAAATATAGACCTTTTCCAGAGGAACAAAGAAACTAGGAGACAAATATGGACCCATACATGATCTTTGACCCAGGGGTAGACTAAAAACAACAACAAAGACCAGCAAAGCACAACATGGGGAAGGATAAAATGACAGAGGCCGTGAATTAATAAATTTTCAAGGGCACAAATGGGGTGAGACAATTTTGACCACCAACAGGATCCATACCAAAGGACAGGGAAAACAATTTTAAAATGGGTCTCCCTTTTGAGATGAGACACGTGGCAGCCAAATTAGAGAAAAAATTGGGTTTGTGGGTCTGTAATTTACCTTTTCCCCTTTTCATGAAACAAAAAACTCAGAAAACCCCCCCAACCCTGAAGCTTCACCTTTTGACTCTGCTTGACCATTTTCCCCTGCCTCTCTGACCTTGCAATTCCATTATTTAATCTTCCCTCAACCCTTTAAATATATTTAAGACATGGAAATGCCTAGAAGAACCGTTCTTTCTATTTCTTCTTGTGTAGGGTTGAATTTTACTTTCTCGGGCCTCTATTTTCACTTCGCCTAGTTCTGGAACTCAAGCTCATGGATCTGAATCATTTCCCTTCATGTTTTCTTTATGTTTAAGGCTTGTTCTAACCAAAATTTTTGGGGGGAAATTTGGGATGACAGGAAGATTATTAGGAACTTTTTGATGCAAAAGATCAGTGGAATAGAGCTATAAATTGTTAATGGGAAGGTGTATTTCGTAATTATAATTTGAAGTAAAACATTTCTACGCATTCTTTCCCTCAAAACAGAGGGTAGTTGATGACACACTGAGATCAAAGAGAATGATGAATAATGAAGGTTTTGAGACTCTTGTGGAAGATGAGGAGCCATAATATCATGTCCTCCTAACTTTGGGAAATCACAGTAGAGATACCCCATCGGATACTAGTGAGAGCACATCAAAGGAAAGAGTAAGGATTGTGGCCATGCATCCGTTCTAGCCTAGCTACCTAGCACTTACGTAAGGTGTTTCAAATCCAATAGTAGTTATTGAATAACATCTTAGTAAATTCCAACAAATAACATATCCGTAAAGGGAAGGAGATATAGGTGGAACTAGTTTACATTCGTCTCAAGAAGGGAAACATATCAGGAATGTGTACATGGCCATGCAACAGTCACTAGTGTTTAGAAGTACTCTTAGAGGGTTGTTTACAAGCATGTCATCAGGATAAAGTGTTAGAGCACAGACCATTAGAAGTAATCTAGTAGGTCTTGCGATGGTGTAGATGGTGGGCGTCTAGTTTAGTACTACAATTGGGTTATAAAGAAGTTCATTTATAGGAGCACATGCCACAACAGGTGTCACAGGAGGTGCAGAAGAATCAGGTCAGCCACTGCACATAGGAAATACTGGTGGAGGTTCTGAGTCTAGGTCTGGTCCTAACCCAAGGAAGGGTCCTCCTCCACAACCACCATTGAATCAGTCAGCACAATCAACACCTTATCAACCAAAGTAACAGACACCTCAAGTTTAATTTGAGATGTCTCTTCACTTACCAGAGTATAGAGGTGTAGAGGATGCAACTGAGCACGTGCACAAGTATGAATTATTATGGAGAGCAAAGGGAGTCATGACCACTAATATAAAGCAAAGTTAATTTTCTACCACACTTCAAGGGTGTGCACATAGTTGGTATAGAAAGTATGGCTTGCACCAGACTATGGTGGATTATGATGTGTTGCACACAAAATTTTTAGCTTAGTTCCACATTCTAGAGTTTAAACAGTAGAGTATCAGCGCACTCAAGAACATCAAACATGGCTTATCTGAAAGAATCAGGGAGTATGATGCACATTTTAATACCTTTTGTCTAAACTATCCTATGACATTCATCCTAGTCAACATGCACAATGGTTTGTTTGAGGATTGTTGACTCCATTTAGAAGAGCCTTATTACACAAGAAATATGTAGATCTACGTGAGGCCTTGGAGGCACTTCTACACGTGATTGAGCCCATGTTTGAAGGCACATATAACATCTATGACTAAGTAATTGAAGAAGCGTTTTGCTAATTTAACACATGAGATGCATAGTGGGTTGTTGTGTATGAACTGTAATGTTGAGGGACATATGAAGGATAACTATCCACATAAAACAGTGTGTGTATTGCTACAATCTTGTGAAATCTATCACAAGAACCATGATGTTTGAAATTGTCCTCTATTGTAGCATGCAACGATGAAGAATGTATCTGTGCATTGCAAGATATGCAACTCACACACTTATGATACACATGATTGCTGACTGATAGATCAAATCCATGAGTCATGCAAGATTGGGATATGAAAAAACCCCGGTGGCAAGAATATCTCAGGTATAGGAAGATAGAATTTTAAAGAACATAACAATGGATGAGGTGGATTCCACGGAGGTTATAATAGAAAAGGTCATAATGGTAAAAGAATATTTACGTGTGGGACTTACTACACTTGTGGGTTCCCAAATCATTATCAATGATATTTCCCATAGAATTTGGTATGCACATATTGTGGAAAGAAAAATAAGGTTATGGATTTCCTTGACATGTATAAGCATATGGGTAAAATTAAGAAGAAGGATAAAGGTGCAAGAATGATCAAGGTGCAACGCACAAAGAATGTAAAAGGAATGATAACCAAATCATACCAAACCAAGAACATAGATGCTAATTAAACACCACGATCAATAATATGAAAGCAATTCACCAGAATAACTTTATATAAACCTTTGCAAAAAAATGAGCAACAATATCATATATTATTATGGATCTCAATGAAATACAATGAGAATGGGCCTTGATTATATAGGTAAGGAATAATAATCTAAAAACTAGTCAAGGTATGTAGATCGAGCCATAAATCAAGGGAAGAATTAGTAATCAAAGAACTAGTCAAGACCATATATTTAGGAAAGAACTAAACATCAATGATCTAGTCAATACCATAGATCAAGGAAATAATTATACCTAACAACTAGATAATATACCCCTAATATCTAAATAAATAAAAATAAATATTCACACACATAAGTGGGTGAGGATAAATACAATAAAGGTAAATAAAGTACCTAGGTGAACATGAGCTAAGGTAAATACCTACTCTAACAAAATGATCAATGGATGCCAAAGAAGTTTGATCCATATTTACAACCTATGCTAGTAACCACATGCGTAGAAGCAACATGTGCACGAGAACCTTTTAAGGCTAAGCCACTCATTCGGAAAGAGAAGGTTATGCATGCCAGGTACCCAGATGATGCCTACTAGAAGGAGGTATACTAGGATACTATGGGGGTGATCAAAGAACTATAGAGAGAAATTTAGTGCTTAAACAAACATGCGTGCATGAGAGAATACACAAAGAACATTGAGCTTCTATAGAAAGACGTAGATGACTTGAATGAGGTATGCAAGATCCTGTGAAATGAGTATATCATCCCGATACTAAGGGAATGGCTACGTGAAAAGGTATTGCACATAGGAGATGAGCGTGAGTGATAGATACTCCATGCAAAATTGCCGCCATATAATCATGAATATGACAAGGAAATCACTCTTGATGTAGTGATTGTTCAATGGTTAGTGAGCAATATTTTGATTGATACAAGTGTGTAGGTAAATGTCTTAACTCTAGATACATGGAACTAGATGGGGAGACCAACATTATAACCATCTTCCAATGTGTTGTATATGGAAAACAATACTAGGGCTATGCCTATTGGGGTGTTGAAGGATTCTTCAATTACCATTTAAGGAGCCAAGTTTACCAAGGATTTTGAATTCTTAGAGCTTGCTGAGGTGGATAATTTCCCAGAATTACTTGGACCTCCCTAGTGGTATGCAAACCATGTTGATCTATGATTCATACCCCTAGATTATATAAAGGAAATGCCATATGTTGAGCCCTTGAGTGAAGAAGAACTGAATAGAATCTATGCATAGATGGTGCGTGACCCTGAGAATGTAAAACCATCAAAGGAATGTGTCTTCCAGTGGGAATGCGCATAGTTTGTAAGTGATATTATAAGTTTTTCTTGTGACAACTGGGCTCATGGAACATATGAGATGTTTGGGTGTGAGGTAAAATGAAGAGTAACCATGATGATTGGGTCACGCGAGTTTAGGCATATGGGATTAAATCAGGTACAAGGTTATACAGGTGAGGAGAGGCCTGATATATTCTTTTGCACCATTGAGAACCACTAGAAGAATGAAGGTGATAGAAGAAACGTGTTGATCTATAGTTTGCATGGGACAACAACGTGCTGGTGGGAAACACATAGAGATAACTTTTTGGGATGGCGATAAGTGAGAATCACCTTTTCCACAAGGTTTACTCAAAATAATTTACATACACTAATACATGAATATATTGGGAAGAATCCTTTTTTGGTACATGTCCATAATTTTTAGATACTATGGGAGCAAGGAAAAAAATATTTACCACTATCACTGTGGATTCATAAGTTCTATTCCACTTTACATAGATGTGCACGTGCTTGGTATGTCTATGTTGATGTAGACACCAATTTCTGGTATCCTTACCCTTCACCTTGTGTTATTCCCTAATCCTCACCTATCATGTTCATCCTTTTCCTCCTATTTTCAAAATCACCCACTCTCCCTCCTAAAATCCTATTTCACCCCATATCCCATTCTATTTACTATTTTCCTATATATTTACCATCAATTTCATCATCCCCATTAATCCATAATATTTATATAAACCACATCCTAAACCTATTTAATTAACCCCTTTTCTATCTCCACTCCCATATCATTATTACCCATACATTTAATCCCCTTCCTAAGATGCTCTTATACCCATTTAATCCACCCTTATCATCCCATAACTCATAAATTCCATCCAACATGTGTACAAACTCTAAAAATATCCCACCTCCTGTTTCTTATCTATTCTCACCCTTTCATTCATATCTCTAACGTTTCATTGTAGGCTATCAGTCCTAGCCACCAACGACTAACCCGGGTCACCAACGACCTTGCCTTGTTCTATTTAACTCCCCCATCCCTCCTTCCACAGGAGGCCAACCCTTTTTGAGTTGAATCAATCTTGCATGTCTATTCCTCTTCATCCATAGAAGCTATCACCAGTAGTTCAATCCATTCTTACACCTCTTGCATGTGCTTATCAAACTTGGAATATCGTGAAGACCATTTGGATGTTTCATCCATACATGATGTTTCTCTATTTTTCAGGTTTACAGGTCATCTTGGAATTTTTCCTAGCCTTTCATCCATCTGTTATCATCCTCATATCTTATCATCCATTCCATTCAATGGTTTAAATCCCATTTCCATTCTAATCATTGCTAGTTGGTTTTGGTCACCATTAACCGTATAAATCTTGGATTGTTTTATAGTATTTCCTTTATGAGCTATCATTTTAGTACCTTTAACTTCAATAGATATTTCTTTCAGATTCACTTATATGTATACATATATTTCAGTATTGATTATCTACATCTTTTATCATGTGGGCTGACATCCTTTTTAGGAAGATTTCACTTCTCGGAAACGACTTCATTGGGTAACCCACCATATCTATCACTAATCCTTTTCCATGTTTAGTTCTTTTTTTGTGCAGGTTATCAAATATTAGTGAGGAAGACTCATCCTTGTGCACCCGTACCATCTTCATCACCATCCACATCAAGAGGTTCCTAAACCCTCCCATTTTATGAGGTTTTTTTATTTCTAGTTTAGTCTTCACTAATCTAAAGCAGGAAGCATGAAAATATTAAAAAACATTTTGGCATGCCCCGGTGGGACTGAACCCTTCTTTGGTGAGATATTTTGTAGTTTTCATTCATTTCATTTCATATTTTCTCCCATATCCATCTTCTACTAACCTTGCAGGTAAGTGTCTCAATTTTTCTTTCTCATGTTGGACTATAGGTTTCTTTTCTTTTCTTTTTCTCTCTCACATGCTTTGAATATCACATAAAAAGGAAAAACATTTATCAAGTATTCCTTGTCTTTATTCCCCATCTCTTTCCTCCATCACATTGCATATCTTTCTTGTTGTCCTTATCAAATCTCCACATTTTGATTTCAGATCTTAAAAATAACACCCTCATTGTTTTCTTTTTCATCTAGTCTAACTAGGGGGTTTAAAATCCTTTACATCAACTCTTTCCACAGGCATCCAAACTCACACATTAATCAACACATCTAATTCTCCTCCCAAGTGGAACTATTGGGATTTCATAACATAATAGGAAAGTCGTCGTGGTCTTCTGGCCACATTATAAACTTCATTACAGAATCATGCCTCACATATCTTTGGGTAAATCGAGGACTCTATTCTTAAATTTCCTAAAAATAGCCTCAAATCGAGCATTTCCTAGGTTCCCATTTGAGATTTTTATTTTTTCACACTCTTTTAATAATCATGATGGTAAAAAATTTGTTACTTGATTTTTTTGTTAATGAGCTAAACAAATGTTTATCTCCTTCATGCCTATCATCACTCATGCTCAGGCCAAGAGAATCAAGTAATCTACCTCACCTGATAACATCCCTACTCCTAAGGAGTTTTCTCAACAAAATCCTACATCAACGTCAGTGTCTTCTACACCAACGGCTGTTGTACCCTTGTTTTTCCAGCCCTAAAATTCTATGGTTTCTCTTCACGAAACCCATGTCATCCTAAATGAATCTGATCTTGAAAATAATCCTCCTAACCCTCATCGACATGTTCCATCTAGAACTATTACGCCACCATCTCTTGTTCCCTTAGAGATTCTTATACCTCCTATTATCTCATGTGGATACATGGAGTTTTGAGATCTCTTGAATGCTAATCATATTTCTCTCCATGAGTACCTCTCCTATAATACCATTTTTCTTCCCATCTCTCCTTCCAAAAGCCATGCAAATTTTTCTTCCTCATAGCCCCACCCTTCAGGATCTACTCCAACTTAACAACCCTAATCCTAAAGTTTCCTTCAACATGTATCTAACAATCTCACTATCCAAATGTCCCAGTCTCCTTATCATACATATTCTCAATTCAATCCCCTTATCACACATCAATAAATCCCTCGATATTTTCCCCCTACTTACACACCTTTTTCAACATCCCATCTCTCAACCCATTCCATCCTAACCTACCACTTATAATCCTCCTTATCATCTACCTCCTCGGACTCCTACTTATCCTAAGCATTATTAGCTGCATCCTCAATCTAACCCATGCACTTCTTATGTTTAGTAGCCTCATCCTTGGACTTCTCTTCCACTTACTTCTAATGGCCCCATACAAGCATTTTTGAGTAGGTTAGCCACCTTGGAATATGCTACTTCAAGTACCAAAATCTCATTATCGTATGAAAAAGTATGTAATGAGATCATCCATCCTTCTATACCCATTAAACATTATCCTCCTGATTAGGAAATTCCTAAATTCTCTAAATTCAACAACAAGGAGGATCCTCAACAACATGTCCATGCTTTCAAAAATGCATTTTATCTCATAGCCTACGATCACGATATTATGCTTAGAACCTTCCACATTTCATTATCCAGCCCCACATTGGACTAGTATAATAACATCCCTCAACATTCCCTCTTCTCCTTCACACAACTTGCCCAAGTCTTTTTAGATAACTTCTCTATCAACATCACTCACAAAATTACTACCACTGACCTCTATGCTATTAAATAATATGAAGACAAACCCATCTCATATTTCATTGCAAGGTGGCATGGCATCATCAATCAATTTACTTTCCTTTTCCTCATACTAAGTCATCAAGATATTTTCCCAATATTGCGCTAAGAAAATTTATTCTACCCTTCATATCCAATCCTTTCAGAGCTTCAAAGAAGCTTTTATCTAGTCCATAAATTAGAACTCTGCACCCTGGAATAAGGACATGTTAAACTCAAATCCAAAAAACCTAAAGCTAAGTTCACCAAATCATCCTTCCCTCCCAATGAGAAATCCAATAGTACAACAAACACCGTTATCATCAACTCCTCTGTTAAGTCTCCACAAACAACTCCTCATTCTCATTCCAATTATACTCCCCATGGGGGAGTCTTATAGTTCTATATTTTACAATTTTATGAATTCCAATCTCATCCATCTTCCTCCCATCTGCCCCTTAGATGATTCTCATCCCAAACCCATGTGGTTTTGTGAGGACACTTATTACAAACATCATCGACTTTGTGGGCATGAAATTGAAAAGCACCGTACCTTTAAAGACCTTGTTCAATGCCTTATCAACAAGGGGAACCTCCATGTAGACAATCTTTATGCTCCTCCCAACTAACCTTTGGATGTCTTTAGACAACCCTTCCCTAACCACACACTAAAAAAGCATGTTGACCCTTCACTATCTTAAACAACCCAATGCTCATATGAATAATACTCTCTCTCAGGACACGACATCTCTACCCACGTCTATTACCTCCTCTACTCCACCTACATCTATTAAATCCACATCTACTTTAACATCCACCCTTACCTCCACAAACCTGTATAATTCCATACGCACATCTACTTCCCTATCCATGTTCACTTCTTTATCCACATCTATTATACCTACATCCACATCTATTTCATCCACTTCATCTATATGCATTCCATTCACATCTATCTTACACACCCTTATTTCTTTATCCATGGATACATCCACGCCTATCTCTACACCTACCCCTATAGCTACACATACTTATATACCCCCACCTCCACCATCTATGAACATATCCTCTTATACATCTGTTCCCGCATCTACCCCACCTCCTATCTCTATATCTATGTCTAATTCTACATTCCCTTCATCATCCACATCTACAATTGGGTCCACATATACACCAACATCTGTGTGTTAGATTTAGCAAGGGAGATATAACCGAATGATTAAAGATCCACCATTAAAATGCCAATGACTATATATAATGATGTGTAGTCGATTAGACACAAAAATATCTTATAATAAATAGTGAATTACAAAGCTTAAAGAAAATAAAAAACAAGAACAAGAGACAAATAGCACTAGATTTAAGTGGAGAAACCCGAAGGAAAAACTCCACTGGTAAAGCATTGTCTATATTAAGAATTCAATAGATTTTACCCAACACTTCCACTTTGCTCCTAGAATGATTGTAGAGATGTTTCTCTTAATCATTTAATAACAATGATCATCCAATATATCTTTCAGTATGATCTCAGTCTTTAATATTTGATTGTACAAATGTAAACGTTGTTAATAGTCAATCCCGAGAGGGATCACCCAAATCAATGTGGGTGGGTGAATCGGTTGAGTCGCTTCACTCTTAAATGTGAAAGACCTTCATAATAAATTTTGATGAACAAACCTTTAATATAATATTGGGGCGTACTGTAGTGGTATATTCCACTTGAAATTATCACCCCAACACTCCCCCTTAATGTTAAGTGGGAAGAAAAACCAGACATGCCAAATTTAAATTTTTATACAAAAGGATTTATAGAACCTTGAATCAACAACAAGTGATTTAGGTTAGCATGCAAACAAGGGAAATCCACATATCTTCCCATACAAAAATTCTTAATGCCAATGCTTTACATATGAATACTTACATCAAACTATGGAGCCTTTTATAAACTAAGGCATACCCATAACTAAAGCTTCAATGGGATTTACAAGTAACTTCACATAATGTGACACATTTACTTATTACAAACTGGAGGAAGTATTGGAAGTTTTCAACAGGCCTGTTAAGAGGTGGCATTTTCATGTGACACTCCCCCTCAAGGGAAAATCTGATAGGCCCAACAAGGCATGAAATTTGTAGAACTTTACGAAACACAATGGTTTTGTGAAGATATCTGTACAACTTGATCTTTAGTTGAACAGAACTTGAGATCAATATCACCATTTAAGGACTTTCTCTCTAATGAAGTGCATATGAACTTCAATATGCTTGGTCCTTTGATGTTGAACTAGATTCTTTGCAAGAGTAATGCAAGCTATATTACTATCACATAGAAGAGTAGTACTCCCTTTGATGCCCATGTGCAGCTCATCCAACAGTCTTTTCAGCCACATAGCTTCTTTTGTATCTTCCATAACACTTCTATACTCTGCTTCAGTAGAAGAAATAAACACTTGTTGGTTACTTCTTTCTACTCCAAGTGATGACACCTGTACCCAACTTGAAAATATATCCAGAAGTAGACTTCCTATCTGCAGCATCACTAACATGATCAGAATCACAATAACCAAATAATTGTGCATCATTACAAGAAGAATAAAAAAGACCATAATTGACTGTTCCTTTAATATATTTCAAAATCCTTGTTTCCATTTTCCAATGATCCTCATAAGGTTCTTGCATAAATATTGAAAATACTCCCATTGCATAAGAAATATCAAGTCTAGTAATAGTCAAATAAATTAGACTACCAACTAGCTGCCTATATAGAGTAGGATCAAATTTAACACATGCTGGTTTAGGGTCTAACTTAACACCAAATTCAATAGGAATGGAGACAGGCTTATAGTCAATCATGTTAAATCTTCTAAGAAAATTCACAGCATACTAAGATTGAGATGCAATAATAGACTTATGATCTTGAAATATAATCATGCCAAGAAAATGATTTAATAAACCTAAATCAGTCATTTCAAACTGTTGTTTTAACCTTTCTTTGATTCTAACAATTAAATTTCTATCACTGTTAGTAATCAAAATATCATCAACATACAAGACAATAATGATAATATGATTGTTTTCAACTTTAACAAATAAATCATTATCAGAACAACAGTTAGAAAAACCAAGATCCTGAAAGAAACTGTTAATTTTAGCATACCAAGCTCTAGGAGCTTGCTTAAGACCATACAAAGAATTTTTAAGATTACATACATAAATTTCCTTTCCAGGTACTTCAAAGCCTTTAGGATGACTCATATAGATTTCTTCTTATAAGTCACCATTTAAAAAATCATTTTTAACATCCATTTGGTGAATCTCCCAACCATATTGGGTAGCCAATGCAAGAAGAATTATAAAAATGCTCATCTTAGCAATAGGAGAAAACATCTCAACATATTCAATACTATTGATTTCTGAGTGAAACCACGAGCTACCATCCTTACCTTGAACTTTTCAATCTCTCCTAGAGAGTTATATTTGATTTTTAACAACCACCTAGATCCTATAATGCTTCTCTTAGAAGGAGGAGGGACTAATTCCCAAGTGTCATTTTTTAAAGAATTGTATTCATCCTATATCCATACATATATCATCTTGAGATGCTTCTTCGAAGGATTTTGGTTCTACCTCATAGAGGGTCATCAAGGCATGATAAGTATGCTGACTTCTAGTTAGTTTTCTAAGACTATCAGGATGAGATTTTTGAACAATATTTTTAGCCCATTTAGGAATATTAGGTTGCAAGAAATTTTGGGATGACTCCCCCTCAATCTCCATCATATCTAGATCAGGATAATCATCCTCTTGAACTTATTTTTCCATAATGTCAGTAGAAGGATATCAAGATCTATCTCTAGAGTAGTAGAGGAGGGTTCATGAGAAACATCAGAGAAAGTTTTTCTCTAAGACTTGAACATTTCCTATTTTCAACAATGTCATGCTTGAATGGATCATAGAATTCTTAATCCTTTAGTTTTACAACCATAGCCAAAAAAAATACAATAAAACGAGGTTGGTCAAGCTTCTTCTTTTGTCTTTTGGATGAAGATAGAAGCATAGAACTACCAAATATTCTTAAGTTTTAAATATTTGGTTTTTTCTTTGTCCATACCTCATGAGGAGTAGTTTGACGAAGAGCTTTAGTAGGTTACTTTATTAAGGATATAGACAACAATGTTCATAGCTTCAGCCCATAAGAACTTAGGCACATTAGATGCATGAATCATAGTCCTAGCCATTTCTAAGACAGTCCTATTATTTTCTTTCTAGCAATGCCATTTTGCTGAGGGGAATAGGGAGTAGTCAATTCTATTTGAATCCCACATGACACACAAAACTCATCAAAACTGTTTTGCTGACATATTCACCTCCATTATCAGTCCTAATTCTCTTAATTTTCAGATTAGAAGCATTTTCAACTAGAGCTTTAAATTCCTAAAATTTAGATAAGACATCAAACTTTTTCTTCATAAAATAAGACCAAGTCATTCTAGAGTAATCATAAATAAAACAAACAACATACAAAGCACCACTGAGAGAAGGAACCTCAAGTGGACCTCTCACATCACTATGAATCAGTTCTAATAACTGAGAAGAATTTGGATCATGATGTTTGTGAAATGGTTGAGCATGTTGCTTACCACGTAGGAAACTTTCACAAGTTTCATGTTCTGAATTTATCTTTGGTAGACCCAAAAACAAGATTCAGTCTAGACATATCATACAAGCTTTTGAAATTTACATGACCAAGTATTTCATGCCAAAGCTGAATATCATTCCTAGAAGAGGAAGAAAAAGAAAGACTCAGACACAAAACCATCAAAGATATACAAGCCATTTTTATGAATACCAAAAGCAATAACATTTTTAAACTTATCTTTTACATACCACTTATCTTGCAGTAAAAATAAATTTATAGGTTTTCTTTAGTTAGCTGAGAGCAAGACAAAATATATCCTTTTACAATTGAGGAACATACAAGGACATTCCTAATTACACTATTTGATAGCTTAACATTGCCACAACCTTAAGATATAATGATTGAGTTATCTCCTAGATAGATATTATCTTCACATTTAACTACATCTGAGAGGATACCAGGAGTAAAAGTCATGTACCTAGAGGCACCACTGTCAAGAATCCATTCATTGTCATTTGAAGCTGAGAGGGCAGTATACAAGGCAATAGACTACTCAGCTACAATTGCATGATTTTTGCTTCTGATTTTTCTTATGATTATTAGGCTTGTTGTTCTTAGACATTCTTAGCTGATTTGTTAATCTTTACTCTACAATCAGACTCTTTATGCCCAAATTTTTCACACTTATTACAAGTTCCATTAAATTTGACTTTAAATTTCTTATTGTTCTTAGCAGAATTAATGTTTTAGGATTTGATTTAAATCTAGATTTGATATTAGACTTTTGATTTGGATTGATATTTCTATTATGAGATAGAATTATGATTTTGAGAGAACAATGCTTGAGAAGCAGTCTCTTTTGAATCAAAGTTCTCCATTACATCAGCTCTTCTTGAATTAACAAAGAAGACAAAGTGTTCTAAATCGAGGCAAATCATTCTCATTCTGATACTTAGAGTTAAGAATAGAGATATAATGTCTGAATTTTTCATGAATATTAATATTGAATTATAAAATACAAGTAAGCTTATCTTGAAACAATTCATAGTTACAACCATCTAATTGAGCTTTAATGTTCTTAATTTTAGCTAAATAATTGATAATTTTCTCATCCCCTTTCATAGGAGTTGTAAACAACTCTAAAACTAGCTTAATTATCTTAGACAACCTATTTGCCTTCATGCATGGTTTCTAATTGCTTCCATGCATTTGCAGGCGAGTCCATATGGCCTATATGCATCAAGAATTCATCTCTAATGCTTTGCAATAGGATGGACAGAGCTTCCTGAGATCTCTGAGAAAAAGAACTAAGGTTTTCAAGGGTAGCTTGTCTCCCTGTGGGACATTTTTCAACACTAGTCACAAGATCCCATAGAGATTTATAGCCATAAAACAAGATTTCAATTGAACTCTCCATATGCTATAATTTGTTCCATTCAAAAGTTGAGACTTATCCATAGAAAAATTAACAGAACTAGCCATTTCTAATGCTCAAACAGACAATGAAATACAAATACAGCTAAAAAATGAAATTAACGAAGGTAAATGGAGACAAAACATACTAGCTACAGATATCTGTTAATTTGCTTATACAAATGCTAACAACTCAAATTAATTCAAAGAGGAATAGCTATAAATGAGAATAAGATCGATTTAACAAAGCTACAGTCCTTTTAGAAGAAAAATTAGCTAATCGAATTAATTAAGGGATCAAGACCACGACACAATTTGGCAGAGTTTGAAAAATAACTCATTTTGGTCAAGTTTACAGGCGAGCTAATCGAGCTCGGACTGAGTTGAGCTACAGGTTATATTATCTCAATGAGTTATTTAGAAACTTGAAGGGGCGAGCTCAAAAGTGAGCTATACGAGCTAAAAAAATGAGTTAATTAACAAATAAAAACAAGGTAAAAAAATCCAAGACAGGGGACAACTCGTGACATAAATCAACAATACCGAGAGAGACATATGTCTGCTTTAAAATAGGTCCTCGGGCGGATGCCAAAGCTTTAAAAAACTAAATTCAAAGTCTTTTCGGGTCCGCAAATAATAAACAAAATAAACATGTGTCAAAAATCTATGAAAATACATGATAACGGCGAAGAAGTAAATACATGCATGTCACTTTTCAATTAGTTTGCACATTTCACAATGCAAGCTAATAAGTCAAGAAGACAATTAATACAAAAAACAGACAACATATATACATGTGTCTTTAATTAATTGGTTCACTTTTCGCACTCAAACATAACATAATGCAAAAGAAAAGTCACTAAAAAATATCAATCAAATGATGCAACTTGTTAAGGATCTAACAACTGACAATACACACTTGGCAGCTTCACCACAATTTTTATTTTTTTTAAATTCCTTAGGTGGACTTAAGGTCTATGGAATAAGCCAAACTTAAAATAATGTTCGGGTCTGAAAAATAAAAGATAGGTGTCATAATCTTAGTGGCTAAGCCAAATAAAAAATTGATACCCTGACACTTGCAAAGGATGACACAATTAAAAGATGAATATACTTATCAAATAAAATTGGTTCACACTTCACAAATATGACAAATATTAAGCCAAAAAGAAGATACATGAAGCCTTTTAAATGGATTTCACTTCACAAGTCTGACAAAGACTGAAAAACGTGAAAAAATATATGTACGTGTCCAAATGCTATTGGTTCACACTTTGCAATGCAACCAAAATGACTAAAGCAAACTTAAGACACGTCCAACCTTTTAAATGGATCATTTTTCATAAAACTGACAAATACGAAAAAGGTGGCTAATTATTATTGGATAGCTTACTGTCTCAAATGAAAATACTGACAGATGTGAAATATGGAGCAATTCTATTGGCTCAGATTTCACAAATCTAAAAAATGTGAAATAAAAAAATACTTGGAGCACTTTTATTGGTTTACCCTTCACATATGACAAAAGAAATCGAAAAAAGGTATGACAACATGAAATATTAAGTGACTTGGATTTTTCCTATTGGATCATATTTCACAAATGAAAGAGGATAGCTAAGCTAAGTATGACAACGTGAAGACATGCGTAAAGACCTTATTGGATCACGTTTCAAAACTGAAATTAGATAAATAACATGACTGACAAAGCGAAGCAAGATGGAGCCTTCTGATCGGCTCGGGATTTACAAAAAAAGAAAGGTCTAATTAGAAGACTGAAAATACGAAGCTAGCTGGAGAAAAATGATTGGCTCAAGCTTTGCAAAGACAAAAAGTCACAGAAAATAAAATATCTAATCAGAAAGATGATTGATTGAAGCCACTTGGCACTCTAAGAGTGGATATAGCTTCACAAACATGAAAAAAAGAACAATGAAGCTATTTAGAGAAATTTTATTGGTCGAAGATTCCCAAAACCAATTGGAACTATAAAAAGACTGAAAATGTGAAGCCAAGAGGCACAAAATGATTAGCCAAATCTTCACAAAGACAAAAAAATAAATAAGGGTTTTTACTGCCATAATGGATTTAGAAGCTTCAAGAAAACTAGATATAACTAAATCTTTTATATCCATAGACAAAAAACTTCTCTAATAGCTATAAATGGTGCAAAAACATAAAATAAGCTTGCAGATGATGGATTTTAAACTGTAAACAACTGAAACAAGATGTCGAAGCAAATATATAAGCATGCAAAATCTCAAACATGATCTAAATAGCCATTTAAACAATATTTCAAGAAATATTTGGGTGGGAATTGGAAGTTAAAACCCAGTTAGCTTAAAGACGACTATAGAACTTTTAAGGTTTTGTAGATTTGTAAATAAACTTAAAGTTTCTTCACCTCTTCAAGTTAAAAATTTCTAGATCAATCCTACACACACATAATCACCAACTCTGATACCATGTTAGATTTAGCATAGGAAATATAATCTACAGATTACAGATCCACCATTAAAATTCCGATGACTATAGATTATGATGTGCATTTGATCAAACACAAAAATAGCTTATACTAAATAGCGAATTACAGAGCTTAAAGCAAATAAAAAAAGAACATGAGACAAATAACACCAAATTTAAGTGGAGAAACCCAAAGGAAAAAAATCCATTAGTAAATTACTATATGTATTAAGAATTCAATAGCTTTTTACCCAACACTTCCACTTTTCTCCTAGAATGATTACAGAGTTGTTTCTCTTAATCATTTGATACAAATGATCATCCAACATATCTTTCAGTCTGATCTTAGTATTTAATATTGAATTGTATAAATGTAAACATTACTAATAGCCAATCCTGAGAGGGATCACCCAAATCAATGTGGGTGGGTGAGTTGGTCGAGCCACTTCACTCTTAAATGTGAAATACCTTCACAATAAAGTTTAATGAACAAAATTTAATATAATATTGGGGTGTACTGCAGTGATAGATTCCACTTGAAAAACTCTACACCTAAAAAATATAAAACCCCTAGCACTCCCATCCTGAAATCCCTCACTCACTCGCATTAGAAATTAGCCCCCCCTTTTAGAGCCTCAGCAATCCAACCCATCCTATTATTCCAACACCTCATATTCTATCTTGGGACCTCCCCCGTCTATCTTAGGACCACACCCTTTATCCAAGGCACCTCTCATTACTCCTTCTCAATCAACATCATTTAAGGTGCCTATCAAGCCTCACAAGAGAAACATTCCCCTCTTGCCTTCATCTATTTCCCCTACATATAAATCATCCCTCACCCCTCATCCCTCATCCCCCCTTCAAGGAACTATATTGGGTCCTCTACTGATATCCTTTAGCATCTTATCCAAACATCCAAAATTAGTCTTCCCACTATGAAATCCTATGACCCATATTAGCGGAAGCCCACATGGTTTAACCCTACTACTGCATTTTCTTATCATTTTACTCCTGGACATGGCACAAAGCATTGTAAATCCCTTCATACTATCATACATGATCTCATAGAGCAGGAAGGCCATCTATTCAAAGAAGGGAACCCTATTCTACCTACCTGATACCCATCTAAACCAAATCCCCCAATCAAATCCACACATCCCAAAGTACCTAAATCTAAATCCTTCATTGCAATCCCTCCTCCTGATTCCCTCTATTCTAACATACTTCCCCCATCTCCAAAAAAAATTATTTCTAGGTTATCCAATGCAAAAAAAATCTCTTAGTGGGGGAATGTCAGCCATGCACATTTAATTATCCTCCACATACCTCTTTCACATCTCCCATATATATCAATCCATCCTCTTCTCCATCTAATAACCCCATAGGCATAGGTGACTCATTTTTCCCTCCCCCTTTATCTGCTTAATCAAATTATCACTACTCTAGAGAGGATCCAATGTGGAAATTTTTCTCCCAAATGGATTGGACCATACATTATCAGACACAAATATTGTTCTGACGCTTATCGTTTAGCATCTCTAAATGGTAAACATGAATCATAACCTCTTAACACCTTGCACTTGCGGCCTTCCCACTATTAGCCTACATACCAACATGACCTTGGTCACCTTAAGGATCTCCTTTTCCCATCAGTTACCTCTTCCATCTATCATTGTAACGATATGGAATTATGTAGTCCACCATCACTATCCTATTTATGACCTTAAATATGGGCACCACAGTTCTTCCCATAACATGTTCCTTATGGATAGGTTCTTCCTCCTTGGTGAGAACTCCATGATCATTACTTCCATTTCCATTTTATCTACCTTTTGGCACCATTATAAAGGTCCCCAAGTATAGTTTGTGCATATTTTTATCCCCTCCCCAAGTGGTCTACATGGTTATCCCCAAATCCTGTGTAAACTTCAAAATCCATGATGCTCCTAAAAATATATTGCTCCCTCAAAGGATAAATTTTCATGTAAATCCCAAATTTCCAAAAATATAGAATTATCCCTCAAAGGAAAGCTATCATGTATCCTACCATCTCAAAAATAAAATTACCACTCCCTCGAAGGATGGCTACCTATTGTATTATGGCAGTAAAAGGCTTCCTGCATTGATCATCCTTTCATATATTCAAGCATCCTAGGAGAGCTTCCCACACTGATAAGCTTTCCCATTAAAATAAACCTTCCCGTATCCATTAGTTAGCATCATTATAGTTTGGGAATAATCCTAGGAATACTGCCTAAGGAGAACATGTTTCCCATGTGCATGTTATATCTTAACCCTATGTTGTGTCTATAGTAGGTTTTTAAGCTCCCCCTTTCCGTCTGATCATGAGAGTGACTAACTATCATTGGTTCTATGTTAAAAACTACCTTTAGTCACAAGTGCATCACTTTGTTTGATTCCCATTCTTGATTTACCTATAATCCAGTTTGGATCACTCCTTCCAACCACACTCCTTCCTATGGTGTAGTGTCTTTCATACCCGTTATTCACCACCCATTAAATTTGTGTTCCTTCCCATCCTTCCCTATCTATTTTCCTAATCATCCCACATATCTCATCACAATAATCACATCTTATATCTACCCTTCTTCTAAATCCATCCAGTCTAATCATTTATCTTATTCATTTTTTTCATCCATTATCTATTGTCTCCATTAAATTGCCTCCTGTGTTATTTCCAGTGTGTCACCCACAACACACTGTCCCTTCTCATATCTAAATTTTATTATCATCTCACCTTTCTGGCCATATTTGTGCTCCTCGCTGGGACACCATTACTTGTCCCATCATCCTCATTCTTCCTAGATGCATTCACCGCTCGATTCCTTATGTATGAAGGATTTTGCATCATTTTCATATTTGTTTGTGCATGTTATCAATGTATGCCTTTGACCCATTGGTCATACGGATTGTACATCCATTTTGAGTGGATTCCCATTAGATTCCCTCCATGTCATGGTGTTTTTTTCTATTCACAAGTTCGTAGGACATTTTCCTCATCTCCATTGAGGTCATACTTTGTTTCCTACCATGTGACTCCTAAAATCACTACCATGTTTTAATATTTACCCTTATTTCTTGCGGCATCATGCCTCATCTTAACTTTCATCCATCCTTTCCCACCCACCCTTTTCACCTATCTCTTCCAAAATCATGATCAATTCCCCCTTTTTTCATCAATCCCCAGTTTGAGGGGGGCATATCATTAATTATACTTTCCTCATTATTTATATTTCCCTCATTAAGTACATTTCCCATCCCTTCTAGTTTCTTTCTCATAGTTTGCTATCACAAACCCCTAAAAAAGGAGCAAATGTAGACACCAATTTCTAGTATCATTACCCTTCACCTTACATTCTCCCCTCATTCTCGCATAGTCATCCTTTTCCTCATATTTTCAAAATTACCCACTCTCCCTCCTAAAATCCTATTTTCCCCCATATCCCATTCTATTTACTATTATCATATCTATTTACCGTCATTCTCATCATCCCCATTAGTCCCTACTCTTTCTATAAACCATATCCTAAACCTATTTAATCAACCCCTTTTCTATCTCCACTCACTTATCATTATTACCCCTACATTTAATCCCTTTCCTAAGATGCTCTTACACCCATTTAATCCACCCTTATCATCCCATAACTCATCAATTCCATCCAACATGTGTGCAGACTCTAAAAATAGTCCACAACCCATTTCTTATCTATTCTTACCATTTTATTCATTTCTCTAATGTTTCCTTGTAGGCTGTCAGTCCCGGTTGCCGACGACTGACCTGGGTTTCCGAAAACCCTGCCTTGTTCTATTTAACTCCCCCCATCCCTCCTTCTAAAGGAGGTTGGTCCTTTTTGAAATCAAATGCTCTTTCATGTTTGTTCCTCATCATCTGTAGAATCTATCACCAACAGTTCAATCCATCCTTACACCTCTTGCATGTGATTATTAAACTTGGAATAACATGAAGACCATTTGGATGTTTCTTCTGTGCATGATTTTTCTCTATTTTATAGGTTTGAAAGTATTCTTAGAGTTATACCTATCATTTCAGTCATCCACTATCATCCTCATATCCTCTCATCCATTTCGTTATTTAGTTTAAATCCCATTTTTTTTCCAGTCACTGCCGACTGGGTCTGGTTGCCATTAACCGCATTAGTCACACCCAGGTGACAGTCAACCTACCTTGGTTTGGCTTTTTTTATGACCTATTTCCTTTATTAGATATCATTTTAATACCTTGTTGTTCAAAAAATCTTTATTTCTGATTCACTTATGTGGATACTCCCATTTCAATAATAATTATCTACATCTTTTATCATTTGGGATGACATCGTTTCTAGGAAGCTTTCACTTCTCAAAACTGAATTTGTCAGGCAGCCCACCTTATCTATCACTAATATTTTTCCAATTATTAGTTCTTGATATTGTGCAGGTTATCGACTCGCAGCAAGGAGGAATCATCCTTGTGCTCCCATACCATCTTCATCACCATCCACATCAAGAGGTCCCTAAACCCTCCCATTTTATGAGGTTTTCTAGATTTCTAGTTTAGTCTTCACTAATATGAAGCAGGAAGCATGAAATCTGACCATCAGCTAAGTTGAAAAGAGATACGGTGAGTTGGTGTGAGATGAATAAAGGTATTGTTCATACCTTTGACTATTTTTCTAATAATCCACATGTACATGAGGCTTTATAGATCATGAAGTGCATCACACCGGGGGATAACACAAAAGTAGAAGAGATCATGCTTGAGTTACTTGGAAAACCTGATCCTAAGGTGTGCAGAGACATATTTGAGACAAAATAAATGTAATTGGGTCACACCTATAAAGAAAAAGAAAAGGGAAAACTGGTATGCATGATTGATGAGGAAGATGGGAAGTTTTTTTATGTTATCCATATAGAAGGTGCGTGTGAAGTAATGGACTTTACAGATGAGAAAGTGTGCACATACCATGCTCCTATGAAGAAAAAAAAGTTAACATTGGTATAGAGGATGCGTCTAAGGAGGCCATCATTGGAAATTACTAGTCAGAACAAGAGGTAGTGAAGATCATTGATCTCTTGCATGAATTTCAAGACTTGTTTCCAAGAGGCTATCATGAGCTGAAAGATGTGCGTCCCTCACTAGGGGAAATGAAGTTTAAGATGAAAGAATGCATGCATCCTATTTGAAAGAGGCATTATATGATGAATCATAACCTACATGTGAAGGTGAAAGAGGAAATCGATAAGATGCTTAAGTCTTGTATTATTGAACCCATTGAAGAGTTAGAGTGAGTTAGCCCTATGGTTATTAGCATGAAAAAGGATGGGAGGATCCATATCTATGTAGCTTATAGGGAACTTAATGCATCATGTCTCATAGATCCTTTTCCCACACCATTCACCGAGGATATCCTTGAAGGAGTTGTAGGGCATGAGATTTATTCTTTCATAGATGGATTCTTTGACTACCATCAGGTGCAAATTGTGCATGAAGACCAAGAAAATACCAATTTTACCACTGAGTGGGGATTTTTTACTTATATGGTTATTCCTTGGGTTTAAAAATGCTGCAGCAATATTCTCATGCATAGTTATGTAGGCCTTCCATGACTTTATGCATAAGTTTTTACAGGTTTATTTGGATGACTGAACTGTCTATGGACTTGTCAAAGATCATTGTGATGATGTGAGGCTCATGTTTGAGAGGTGAAAGTAGTTAAAAATATCTCTTAACATTAAGAAGTGTATTTTTCTCCACCTTTTGGCACTTTTCTTGGGCACATCATTTGTAAGGATAGATTGTTAGTCGATCCAACAAAGATAGCGGTGATTTTGGAAATGGAAGATCATATAAACTAGAGTGAAGTGCACGGATTTTTGGGGCATACAGGTTACTATAGAAAATTCATAAAGGGATACGAAAAGATAGCTACGCCTCTGGAAGTAATGCTCAAGGCTAAAGGAAAATTTATTGGGGAGACATGCAGCAACAAACATTTGATAATTTGACGGAGAGATTGGCAACTTCTCCAATTTTGCATTTTCCTTCTCGGAACAAACCTTTCATGTACATGTTGATTCCTCTAGCATGGATATTTGTGTAGTCTTGGTGTAACTAGGAGATGGAAATGTGGATCAACCCATATGATTTATAAGTAGGAAGTTTACACCAGAAAAACAGAATAATACTACAAGAGAGCACGAGGCATTGTCTATGGTTTACGTGCTTCACAAGTTTTTATAGTACTGATTGGCCACACTGTTAATTTTATATATAGATAATATGGCACTAAAGTACTTAGTTAATAAACCTTTTTTTCAAGGGTGCATCTACCAGTGGATACTATTATATTAGGAGTTTAATTTCACAATTATTGTAAAGCTAAGAAAGAGCAATCTGCAATCTAATCACTTATCACAAATTAATTCTAGAGAGGATGCACAAAGTATTGAAGAAACAATTCCTGATGCATAGTTGTTTAGGTTTAACCATGCACCAACAAAATTGGAGGACATATAAGTATTCTTGTGCACTAGAATTGCACCAGAGGAGATAAAGACATTAGATAAAAAGAAACTTGTTATTTATATTGTGCCATATCAACTCATTGGAGGAGACTTGTATAATATGGCCACAATGAGGTCTTGTGTAGGTGTGTTTTGGAACATGATCATGAAGCCATTATGGAAGAATCTCATGGAGCTATTGCAGGAGGACATTATGCCATAGATGCAACTACATGCAAGATCCTCCTAGCTAGCTTATAGTGGGAGATATTGTAAAAGAATACCAAGGCTTATGTCAAAGCATGTGATCAATGTCAGTGCCTTAAAAAACTAAGAAGTAGAGATGAACCACCTTTACGACCTATAGAAAGTGTGAAACCTTTAAGAAGTGGGATGTTGACTTTGTAGGACCTATTAAACACCCACGCGTAGGACTGGTGCACACTATATTATTACATGTACCGACTACTTGACCAGGTGGGAAGAGGCCGCACATAAAATGGATTTTATGACTACCACAACAACCAGGTTCCTTTCAGAGAATATTATTAGTAGGTATGGATGCCCTTTGAGCTTCACCACTGATAGAGGAACTCATTTTTTGAATGAGATAATAAGAATTTTTCTAGCAGAGTTTATGGTAGCACACCATAAAACTACCCCTTATCACCCTCAATAAAATGACACCACTAAATATTTTAAAAATATCTTGGGACAAAAAATTGTGAATATATGTGATGTTGGAAGAAAGGATTGGGATGAAAAGGTATCAACTATTTTTTGGGCATACAAAAAAACCTATAAACGGTTGAACAAGGCCACACCTTTTTAGTTTGTGTTTTGCACGAAAGGTTGTCTTACCTGTGGAGTTCTTATTACCATCCCTACATATTGTGCGTGTAGGTACGTTGTCAGATGAGTAGGATGTGGAAGAGCACATTTAAAAATTGATGCAATTGGATGAGTGGCATACCATTTTGCATTGGATCCAGAAGAATGAGAAGGCCCCAACATAAGGCTTAGTATGATAGGAACATTAGAAGCAATTATTTTAGAAGAAAGTATTTTGAAGCAAGTATTTTGGGCTTGGTCCTGATGACGTGCTTGTAAACAATCCTCTAAGATTACTTCTAAACATTAGTGAGTGTTGCATGGCCACGTACACATTCTTGGTATGTTTTCCTTCTTGAGATGAATGTAAACTAGTTCCACCTATATCTCCTTCCCTTTATAGATATGTTATGTGTTGGAATTTACTAAGATGTTATTCAATAACTACTACTGGATCTGAAACACCTTACATAAGTGCTAGGTAGCCAAGCTAGATCAGATGCACGACCACAATCCTTACTCTTTCCTTTGATGTGCTCTCATCAGAATCTAATGGGGTATCTCTACTATGATTTCCCAAAGTTAGGAGGACATGATATTATGGCTCCTCGTATTCCACGAGAGTCTCAAAACCTTCATTATTCATCATTCTATTTGATCTAAGTGCATCATCAACTACCCTCTATTTTGAGGGAAAGAATACGTAGAAATGTTTTACTCCAAATTATAATTATGAAATACACCTTCCCATTAACAATTTATAGCTCTATTTCACTGATCTTTTGCGTCAAAAAGTTCCTAATAATCTTCCTATCATCCCAAATTCCCCCCCAGAAATTTTGGTCAGAACAAGCATTAAACATAAAGAAAACATGAAGGGAAACAATTCAGACCCACGAGCTCGAGTTCCAGAACTAGGCAAAGTGAAAACAGAGGCCCGAGAAAGTCAAATTCAACCCTACACAAGAAGAAATAGAAAGAACAGTTCTTCTAGGAATTTCCATGTCTTAAATATATTTAAAGGGTTGAGGGAAGATTCAACAATGCAATTGCAGGGTCAAAGAGGCAGGGGAAAATGGTCAAGCAGAGTCAAAAGGAAGAGCTTCGAGGCCGCGGGGGTTCTCTAAGTTTTGTGTTTCACGAAAGAGGAAAAGGTAAATTACGGACCCACAAACCCAATTTTTTCTCTAATTTGGCTGCCACGTGTCCCATTTCAAAAGCGGGACCCATTTTAAAAAAAAATTCCCTATCCATTGGTATGGATCCTATTAGTGCTCAAAATTGTCTCACCACATTTGTGCCCTTGAAAATTTATTGATTTACGGCCTTTGTCATTTTATCCTTCCCCATGTTGTGCTTGGATGGTCTTTGTTGCTATTTTTAGTCTACCCCTGGGTCAAAGATCATGTATGGGTCCATATTTGTCTCCTAGTTTCTTTGTTCCCCTGGAAAAGGTCTATATTTTGAGTCCCCCGCGCTCTGTCCTTTCAAAAATTCACGTTTTTTCATTCCCTCTATTGCCATAGTTAGAATTTGTGTTCTTGATGTTTCTGCCTTGAAATACTTGAAGAAGAATGAGTTGATATGTCCCTAAGGATCATGTTTGAGCCTTGCAACAATCTAAACTCTCTATCATTAAAGAAAAATTCATTTTCAGGCTTAAATGCTCGTGTTTCTGTATTTTATGGTTTGACGGGTTTTTTCTCCCATTCAAATTTACATCCTTGCATCTACGGGGGACGTGGCACCTTTTGGTTAGACACGGCTCAGCTAAACACTTCAAAAATTCTATAAAAAGCCTCAACTAAGAAATCTATCCACATGGGTGAACGACACTCGTTTGAAGATTTACTTTTTGGTTTGGCCTTGAAGTAGCATTGGGAGGACACGTGGAGACTTCCACTGCTTGGCCCAGACTTAGAATTTTTTTTATGAAGTTGGAATAGTTTGGCAGAATAGGACATGTGGTGAGCCTACGCTCGTTCAGGGTCTTTGCTTTGGGCACCATCTTAAAGAAGTGCCAGCAAGACACATGGAAGCCTCCGCTTGCTTTGCATTTTACTTAGACTTTTCAATGGCCTAAAGGAGAATACCTCGGAGTATGACATGTGGTGCCTTCTACTGAGCTTCAAGCATTCAAACAAATCTCACTAGAATAGGACACGTGGCGAGCCCGCGCTCGTTCAAGGTATCAAATTTTTGGGATTGCCTCAAGGTGTGCCATGGTGACACGTGGCAATTTGAAAATTCAAAGAGGCGGGGAGGTGGACCATTTGGGGAAACTTGGAAATTTTTCCTCTTGTATTCAAATGACTCAAAGTATCAAAAAATCCCATGGACCTGAGGCAAATAGTCAATGTTTTACTCCGGTCAACGGCAGAGGTGTGGGCTGGCAGAGGAAATGTTAAAATTTTTCCTTCGTGAAATATGATTAAAATATGAAATGAGAGTGCTGCCCCTCAACCAATCATATGAGGACACCTGTCTTGCAGGAGGGTGGAGCCGCGGAGGAAAATTGAAAAAATTTCCTTTGTCTAAAAAGATGCAAAATGTGTAAAATTGAGCTGCGACTCCATATCCAGTCATATTGCGCCACGTATCAGACCCAAATTGTAAAGGCGGAGCGGCGGAGGAAATCAAGAAATTTTGTAAATTTTCAAAAAGTAGTAAAAAGGTAAAAAGACGTCCAGAGGCCCGTTTTTACCCAGATCTACCACATGGAGGGCTCAGATTTAAAAATAAGAACATATCAACGGTAGTTGTGCATTTCACTAGTTTGGCCGCGATTTGAGCTCCAGGAAGTTTGGAGATGCATTTTTTGCATCAATCTTCATCAATTTTTTTGCCAATTTGTGTTGTTTTGGCCTGTCGGGTCTGAATTAATCAATTTGGGGGTTCAATTTGTGAATCCAAGGCATTTTTTAAATGAATTTTTACTCTAGTTTGTGAAAAATGTGAATTACCAGATCCAAAGTTGAAAAGTAAAAATTGAAATGATGAAATGAAAGAGGTCTACATGCGCAGGGAATGAAAAATGTGCTCCCACTTTGAAGAATGATGAAATTTTTGTAATGATTCACCTTTTGAAAGAACAACTGACAACTTTTGCGAGTTTGTTAAATGTCATTTTAAAAAATATTACAAAGTAAAGGTGATTCGAATATTCCACTTTTGGAGGGAATATTTGAGGGGCAAAGTGAGTGAGTGAGTGAAAGTTATATATTTCATGAATTTGTCATGCAAATGGTTAGAGAAATTTAGAATTTTCATGGGAAAATCTAGGAATAATCCCATTCTCTGAGAAACCCCCTGAGAACCTTTTTAACTCCTTTTTGCATCAAATTTGTATCATGTTAGGTTGGTTACAGATGTATAGCCACTAAAAAGCTCTGAGTTTGTTCTTATAACATTCCCTTGCTGATAAATTTGGTCATTCTAGATTATTTTGTGATGTCTCTTGGTAAAATTTGCATTTACTTATGTTTCAAAATGTTTTCAATTTGTGTTTCTTACTCTTGTTGCAATCTGGTGTTTGGAATTTCCTTTTGATCATGCAGATCTAATTTTGGTAACAACTTAGTGTCATTTGCAATTCCATATTCAGAAGAGCTTTCATCTTATGAAGGGATAAACAAATTTAAATTCACTCTGCTTTCCTTGATATAGATTTGATTGTAAACCTTTGGGGGTACCTTAGGTTTGATAGAATAGAAATTTCTAAATGCTTTGCTGATTCATTTAACTCAAGATTTTGTGATAAATCATCAGAGATTGTGTGGAAGAGTGTAGATCTGGGCTTCCATTTGATGCACATATCATGGTTGAAGGAATACCTTAACCTCTTTGAAGCATTTTTGTTTTTTGAGTCTTTCAAGTTTTTGCAAAGGTCCTCAAAGAATTTGGAAAATTCTGGTTAGTCTTGTCTGAATATCTCCCACCCCAAAATTCATTTCAAATTAACTCATCCTACCTATAATACCCCTGCATTGTATTGTGTGTCAATAAAAGAATACAATCCATTTACAAAAATGCACAAAGCAAATCAGGATCATACCATGTCTTTAGTAGCCTTAGCCTTGTCTTGAAAGCATTTCCATCATTTAGTAGTGACAGATCTGTTGAGTTTGAATAATGGGAAATTGATCATGTTTTATCAAGGCCATCTCCATACAATCCGCATAGTACAAGGATATTTTCACCTCCTTCACAAAGCAGAGGCTACAATATAGGTTTTCTAACCTTGGCTGATAGGCACAACCTAAAATAGTGAGGATTAGATCAAATCCTTCTAAGGTGCTACCCACTTCTTCAAAGCCTGAGTGCTAACAAGTTAGATAAATTACTTCCCTGGATACAAAACGTCATATAAACCATTTATTTTCCTCTGAGTGTCTTGTAAAATCCATGATGCAGCTCAATTTGTGAAGGAGATTAAATTTGGGTACCAACAGATTCGATACAAACTTTGAAGGGGCATATCTTTCAGCTCAGGGCTCGAAATATTGCAAATCTGACACCATTGGAAAGATCTCGGACTCACCTATGCCATAGAGGTCTAAAACATTATTTTTGAGGAGGTTAGGTAAAGGAAAGTGGAGGAAACGTCTTTGGGCCTTCAATGCGGGATCTTCTTGCCTCAATAACCAGATTAGATTTTATATGTTTTTCCATTTCCTCTTCCTTCAAGGTGTCGAACCAAGGATTGATGCATTAAAGATGGATTTGGGGGTATATTTTATTAGAAGCATTAACAGCAGTGGTTGAGTTTCAACCTGTTTTTCCCACTTCTCTCTCTCTCTCTTTCTTCTCTCTGATCAAATCTATAAATACATGGGCAGTATTCATTGTAAAAGGTTGTTGTTCATTCTTCTTCCCTGCCCCCCTCTCTCTTTTCTTCCCCAGGGTTGAAAATGGAGTCTGAACCTCCTTTCATGGATTTGTAATGGCATTCTCTTGCCTCTTTCCCACTAACGATGCACTGTGTGAATTTTTGGAGCAATAAATTATGTTATGTGATGCATCTATCCATCCTTTACTTATTTTATTGCCTCTCCTCGCCTCTCGTCGTTGCAGGGTATACTGTGCATATTTTGATGTTTGTTTTAGGTCCTAGGAGCTTTGTTTAATGGGTTTTGTAGTGGTAATTTGTGTGAAATTTATCTCTGGTCTGTGGTGCATCTTGTCCACCCTCTCCTCTTCTCACCTCTCTCCACTTCAGGCAGCTGAGATTGTGACCAACACTCCCCTTTTCTTGGTGCTATCACCTCATTAGTGTAGGATTTCCCTCTTTATGCACTTTCTCTCTCCCTGTCTCCTAGAAATTGTTATATTTGGAGTAGATAGCTGAATTTCCTTCCTTAGAAGTAGTTTAGTGCTAGGATTAGGAAGAGGAACCAACCTTCTCTGGAGGATCATTCCCATTTGCAAGTCCCACAGCTTGGGGAATGATCCAATGTTATACAAATCACACCAAATGACCCTACCTTAGAAAAGTAGATCCATAACTCATTTGAGGCTGTTGTGATTTCACACTAACAGTTTTGGCATGCCCGGTGGGACAGGTTTGAAGCACCTTACCACTTCACTTCATCAAGTTCGATGTGCTCTTGGTGAATATTTCAGCCTTTGGAGGCACTTTCAATCACATCTGGTGACTCCATCTGGTTAAAAACACATTCTCTAGGTTACAAACCTTTTCCATCCATTTCCACTCATTTCATCCATTTTCTTCTTCCATATCTTTCATTTTCTCCCATTCCATGAGGTTGTGCAATCATGACTTCATTCCCACCATGGAATTCACATCTACAGCAGCAACAATGCAATCCACCTCCAATGCATTTCCCAACTCCTCTAGATCAATATTATGATCAGATCCAAGACCATTATTCTTACCCCTATGAGCAGTTTCAAAACTAGTTTGACTATGAAGCTTATCAAATACAAGGGGACACATATGATGGTGATAGTTATGTAGAGGATGCTGGTCTACTGGAGAAGATTCAAAAAATGGAGGCTGGCATGGTTCAATTTAGGGAAACAACTCAAATGATGGCTTTTAGAATTGCACAGCACCTTGTCCATGGGAAGTCCCTTTTCCAAGAAACTACAGCCCTCAGGAGAAGCTGGAATTCATGATTGAAATGCTACCCCAACTTCAACAATGGACTAAGGAGATCAGGGATTATGAGCAAAGTGTTGCACAACCTTGTCAATGGGTAAGTACACCACCTCATAGTTTTTCTTTTCCTCATTCTCAGACTTTATCATTTCAACATGATCAAGATTCAAGCTTCCCAGTTGCTGCCCCAAGTGTTGATTCCATTTCTCCATTCCCTAGTCTTCCACCCCATTTCAATTATTTTTCCCTTTTCCCTTCCAAACAGTCATCCCCTCTGAACAAACAAGAAGTTCCACCTCCCTTCCCATCAAAAACAATTTCAAATATGGTAGAACCCCAACCCACCACTCCTCTTGCCTTCTCAAGTCCATGTTGGGAAGAGACTCCAAAAACTAGCCAAGGAGAACATCAAACAGAGGAATCCAACAGAGAAGAAATGATAGAAAATCTGAAGAGTTGGGCTACTAAATTTGAGTTTTCAAAGGTTCCCTTGTTGGTTAACCCTATGGAGGAGACTGAGGTCAAGCCGTAAGTGGTGGAAGCTCCAGCTACAACATAAGTAGGGGAAGAAGGATCTACTCCTAATCCAAAAGAAGAGGAGTACATTCCAGCTGTGGAGGAGACCATACAGTTTCAGAGGCTCCAAATGCGGAGCAGGCCATAGAAGAACCTTCAGTTCTTCCTCTCACTTCATCCCCTTCAAGCCCTGATGTTGAGGAAGAGTTTGAGATTTCAAAATTCATGTTTGAGGATGAAAGGAACCATGGTGATTCAATTATATATCAGGAGGACACCATGAAGGAGGTTGAGCACCTACAGAAGGACAGCAAGGAGGCAGATTACTTGTCTGACTTGGAGGATTGCCTTGATGGAGGGGAGCCCATGGAGATCACATCATTTTTTTCTCCATCTCTCACATCCCAAGCACATGAGCCTACTGCCATGGAGGAGAACATTCAGGAACAACAACCTGCACTTCATAACAACCCTCTGGAACCAAGATTGGAAGACATGACTCTCCCATGTTCTTCATAGGATAAGGAAGAGAAAAAGTAGGAAGATGTCGTCATCCCTCTCACCCCATCCATCCAAGAAGGTCCACAAGAAGACTTCATTTTTAGAGTTGAATTTCACAGAAATGGGCACATTCAAAGGATTATATTATGCCCAATCAGGTACTTGGCTTCATTAGAGCCAAAGGAGAAACAAAAACCAGTCATGCCCATTTCAGGGCATGAGGATGAGCTATAAAGCATCAAGGCTCATCTATCATATCTCTTCAATCTAAATGTAGAGAAACTAAAAAAGGTATTGGTTTTGTCTTCTATTGATAATTTGGTTATTTGGGTGGAAGATCAGCTTGTAGTTAGTTTTTCACTCATCCAACCAGCCATGTTCAGTGCTAAATCAGTTGCATGGATGCCATTTTTGAGGAAGGGAAGTTATTTTTCCCTACTAGTTGCAAGCTTTGTTTGAGCTCCCTTTTCTCTTGGTTAGAGTAGTGTAGGTAGGTTTGTTTTCAGTAGAAGAAGTGTTTTTAAACACTCTACATGTTCCATTTGGAGCATATATGATTTTCAGTTTGTACATAGTTTTTGGTGCTGTTGTATTGCTCTTGCACAGTGCATTCAGTTGGCTTTTGGTGAAGTTCAACTTCAAGTTTCAGCGGGTTTCCAAGAGGCTTAGAGGTCAAAATTTCAGAGTTCAGATAAGAATCATTTTAAAAGGCTAGACTCCATGCCCAATGAATGCTTCAAGGCCACTGGTCTCTTCATCTAGCAGGAAGATGTCCCCATGAGTTGCCAAATTGTTATCCCAAATTCCCCCCCAGAAAGTTTGGTCAAAACAAGCCTTACACATAAAGAAAGCATGAAGGGAAATGATTCAGACCCACGAGCTCAAGTTCCAAAACAAGGAAAAGTGAAAACAAAGGCCTGAGAAAGTCAAATTTGACCCTGTACAAGAAGAAATAGAAAGAATGGTTCTTCTAGGCATTTCCATGTCTTAAATCTATTTAAAGGGTCGAGGGAGGACTCAATAATGGAATTACAGGGTCAGAGAGGTAGGGGAAAATGGTCAAACAGAGTCAAAATATGGAGCTTCAGGGGCGTAGGGGTTTTCTGAGTTTTTCATTTCGTGAAAAGGTAAATTAAGGACCTGCAAACCTGATATTTTCTCTAATCTAGCTGCCATGTGTCCCATCTCAAAAGGGGGACCCATTTTCAAACCGTTTTCCCTATCGATTCGTACGGATTTGATATAAACTTCAAAGGGGCATATCTTTCAGCTCAGAGCTCAAAATATTGCAAATATGACACCATTGGAAAGATCTCGGCCTCACCTATGCCATGGAGGTCCAAAATTTTATTTTTGGGGAGGTTAGGTAAAGGAAAGTGGAGGAAACATCTTCAGGCCTTCAATGTGGGATCTTCTCGCCTCAACAACCAGATCAGATTTGATCTATTTCACCGTTTCCTCTTCCTTCAAGGCACCGAACCAAGGATTGATGTAGTAAAGATAGATTTTGGGGAAGATTTTATCATAAGCATTAATAGTAGTGGTTGAATTTTGACCTGCTTTTCCTGCTTCTCTCTCTCTTTTTCTTCTCTCTGATTAAATCTATAAATACAAGGGCAGGGTTCATTGTAAAAGGTTGTTCATTCTTCTTCCCTGCCCCCCTCTCTCTTTTCTTCCCCAGGGTTGAAAATGGAGTTTGAACCTCCTTTCATGGCTCTGTAATGGCATTCTCTTATCTCTTTCCCACTAACAATGTACTGTGTGAACTTTTGGAGCAATAAATTCTACTCTGTGATGTATCTATCCATCCTTTGCTTATTTTATTGTCTCTCCTCACCTCTCGTCATTGTAGGGTATAATGTGCATATTCTAATGTTTATTGTAGGTCCTAGGAGCTGTGTTTAATGGGTTTTGAAGTGGTTTTTTGTGTGAAATTTATGTCTAGTCTATAGTGCATCTTGTCCACCCTCTCCTTTGCTCACCTCTCTCCACTTTAGGTAGCTGAGATTATGATCAACACTTCCCTTTTCTTGATGCTATCACCTCGTTAGTGTAGGATTTCCCTCTTTATGCACTTTCTCTCTCCCTGTCTCCTCAGAATTGTTAGATTAGGAGTAAATAGTCACATTTCCTTCCTTAGAAGTAGTTTAGTGCTAGGATTAGGAAGAGGAACTAGCCTTCTCTAGAGGATCATTCCCATTTGCAAGTCCCACAGCTTGGGGAATGATCCAATGTTATGCAAATCATACCAAATGACCCTGCCTTAGAAAATTAGGTCCATAACTCATTTGGGGGTGTTGTGATTTCAAACTAACACCTCCTTCATTTAAGCTCTTGTTCCTAGGGAGAAAATTTTGTTTGATGCATAAGCTATCAACCACTGATACAACTCTACTTGAAAGAAACTGAAGAATGTCTCATACAGGAAGTCGTATAGATTATCCTCCACCCACTTTCTTGCATTAAAATAAGGTCCATTGTTACATCTTTTTTCAAATAGGTCTTTACCATATTCTACCCAACCTTTAATACTCTCCAAATATATTTGATACACCATTTGTATACAACATCCCGGTATTTAATTTGAAAAGAGGTCCTGGAAACAAAACCAAAATGTATTCTGATGTTTCACATTCATTAGCTATGCGCACTGGCACTTCATTCAAATAAATATGAACGCTCCCCCAAAGCACACGCAACCACAAGGTCCCTCCTTTTTTATGTTTACCAAGGTGTTAACATGCATGTTCATTATATCATTACCCATTAAACCATTCATATACAGATAATCAATCTAACCAAGGTAACTTGGAAACACATATAATAAAGAAGATGAATAGTCTAAACAATAACCAAGATCAACTACATCATTATAACACCATATGCAGATATGTCAATAATAGTTACCTAACCAAAATTATCCATCTTTAGCCATAATTTATTACATAAATTTTTCTGAATCCATAACCAGTCAATATAATAGCGTGTAGGACCATGCGCGTGAACCTCAAAACTCTTACAACATAACTCTCTCCATACTCATAGGCTCTCTCTCTCTCTCTCTCTCTCTCTCTCTCTCGATCAGTTATGAACTACTAGAATAATAACATTTATCAAATATATATAAGGGTGGGGAATTTCCCTTCGCTTCCCATGTACTCTCCTAATAATTGGTGTGCTCACAAAAATATCTTGCATGATTTACATTCTGAGCTAATAATAGATTATCTTATTTATACAACTTACTTTAACCCTATTATTAGCTAGATCCATGCATGTGCTTTCTTTATCCTTACTTGGCCACCAAGTATCCTTGTTTTTCTCTAGTTATGGATCTTTACTTGGGCGACACTCCAAGTCTTCTTTTCTATTTTTATCCCATGTTGTATAAAATCGGATAGGTCCCTAACTCTATTTTCTCATGCGTGAACCTCCATGTGTTATTGTATTATGCATGCATGCACTTCTTCATGCACCCCTTGTATGCAGCTCTAAACCTTTGTGCATGGCTAGTATTGATACATTTATCCTACTCAACAATAATAAAAATTAAAGGTTTCTTTATATTTCTTAAAAGGAATTTATGGAATCTATATGCAACTTATCTCTAGGAGCTTACCATCATTTACATGGAGCTTTACAGAGTAATTGGTGTCTCCAGAAGTCTTATCCTAATACTTGACATATTCTGATAGGCACATTCTATAAGCTTGAACAACCCATGGCCTATAAATATTATTTTCCCTCATCATCCTTGCTTCAACTCTGGACAACCCCCCCAAAAATTGTGGACTCTTACTCCTTAAATAGTCACACACCTTATTATTTTACCACTTCTTTCTCCTTGTTTGAATTTACCTTAGGTGGGATAGTTCCTTCTAGATGCTTCTTAACCTTCCCACTCATTACAATTTTGAATTTGAGTCTCTCTACATGTACCATGTCAATGTGTTCATTGGGATTCTTTGAATATCTATCCTTGTCAACATCCATGTTAGGCATCTTATGACATCTTTTTCTTGTCTTCCAACTACACATTCTTCCACACACCTTCTTTTTCAGATTCCTTCAGCATGCCTTGGTTTTCTTATGTTACACACTCACTTATTTTACCCTTACCTTCAAATATATTTTGCACATTATTTCTTTGTTCTAAGCATTCTCAATATATTTGCATGCATCCATCCTACCAATCTAGGTCAAGCTCCATCTAGCTACCAAAATCCTACACCCATCACCACACCTTACTCTTCATGATTACTCCATAAGTATCTTGTACACTAGTCCTCTCCACATGTATCCACACTTATGTGCATTGTATCTTCATGTTAAGCCATGATGCTTAATCATTGTGCCCTTCCAAAAAATTTCCCTTCTACATTGTTATGCTCTTCCCCTTCACTCCTCATGCCTTAATTCTTGCATGTACCCATACCTAGGAAAAATTTGTGCAAGATTTCCATGGACCTTGGATGTTTCTGTATCATACACTTTTCACCATTTCCTTTATTTTCCCTCTATTTATCTACTTCCATTTTCTTGAGTAGAAGGTTTATCAATTTTTCTAACTCATCTATATTTACTCCTAAATTTATTGGGTTTTGTTGTTGCAAATCGGCAGCACCCCTGGATGCAAATCAAGGTTCTAAGTTGATGTTTAGGGCATCCAGTGTGATTGCACAACATTGAAACCTCTCTCCAAGTGTGGGACTTGCAAGATGAGAGAGGAATCTCTAGATTAGAGGCTGGTTCCTCAAACTCCTCTGATTAGATCTATTATTTACACAACTACAGAGGTTCAGATCCTAATTTCATCTTAAATTGCAAGGAGACAGGGATAAGAAATGTAAAAATTAAAACTAAACTGATAAGGGTGATACACCAAAGGAGTGGTGAGCACTTCTTGCTCATGCAAATTGACACAAATCAGAAATTGCAACATAAAACATCATGCACAGGTTGATAAGATGTAAACAAGGGTTTGAAATGAAGCAAACAACACATACAAAGGACTGAAAGCATTCACAGAGCCTGCATTGTGATTTTCAACATCAAAATCCTTGTATTCCAACACCAAAGAGGCAGAAAAACCTGTTACAATCCCTGGAAGGTCTGATACTTGCCAAAATCACTTGTTGAAAGTGAAAACAGAAGCTTGCTGTGCAAAAAAAGTGTTCAACTTTGAAAAATGAGCCAAATCTGGCTTTTACAGTGCATGGGTCGAGCCCAGGAGAGAGAAAATGTGAAAAAACATGGGAGCCATTCCCCATTGACCAAAATGCATTAAAAACAGCATGGAGGTCCTTACAAACCCATGCCCTAACATTTTTGACCATGCTGGAGAAGAATGCGACCCATTTTGCATTAAAATTGGTTGTTGAAACGTCAGTTCTGTCCATGGGCACGTACCAGAAGTGTTTTTTGATTTTCTCCCTCCAAACTAAACCAAAATTCAAAATTGACCATGGAATCTTGTAGATAATTTCACCAGCTTTCCATTGATATAAAGAACGTGAAAATCTAAGCTCTGGATCGAAAGTTATGGCCATTTGAAGATTTAGGGCAAAAATAGGCCAAAATCGGATCGGCGGGCAAAAAGTTTGAATTTTTACCCGTTTGGTCTTTGGAACATTTTTCAAATTTTCCCTGCGCTCCACCACTCTAGGTGCCACATGGCATGTTCTGATTGGGCATGGGCCCTTCCTGACCATTTTTTCCTTTGGGTCGTTTGGTGTTTTTTCACCCTTGGACACGTGGCAGCTCCTGATTGGCTGCGGGCCTTGCAAGGGAAAATTTCCCACAAAAACTCCGCCGAGCCATAACTTGAAAAATACGTGGAGTTAGGAGGAAAAATTTACCTTTCTGGAAAGTTGAGAAAGATCTCTATCCAATGGTGTCATTTCCAGAAGGTTTTGAGTGCCTAAAAAGTAAAAATTTATGACTGAGGCACAATAGAAGGAAAGAATGAAAGGGAGTTAGCCACAAAATGAGCACGGGGCACATTTGGATAACAATTTTGGTGACTCAGAGGGGTCATCTGCCTGCTGGATGAATGATCAGTAGCCTGAAGAAATCCATTGGGCATGGAGTCATGAGTAGTAGCCTGAAAACTGATCTGAACTTTGAAAACTTCCCTCTGAACCGCTTGAATCCCACTGGACATGGAGTTGTTCCCACCAAAATGCCTTCAAAACGAACTGTGCAAGAGCGAAACCAGCAGCACCAAAACTATGTACAAACTGAAAATCATACATGCTCCAAATGGAACATGCAGAGTGTGCACAAGCACTTCTTCTACTGAAAGCAAACCTACCTACTCTACTCTAACTGGAAGCAAAGGTGAGCTAAACGAACCCTGCAACTAGTTGTGCAAAATAGCTTCCTTTCTTCAAAATTGGCAGCCATGCAAATGATTTGGAGCTGAGTATGGCTGATTGGATGAGTGGAAAATCAACAAGAAGTCTGGTCTTCTACCCAAATTAGCAAGGTGTCAACTAAAAACAAATCCAATACCTCTTTTAGTTGCTCTGCATTTGGATTGGAGAGGTATGACAGCTGATCCTTGGAACTTTGCAGCTCATCCTCATGCTTAGAAGCAAGCATGACTGGTTGTGGCTTCTCCTTTGGCTCCAATGAAGCCAAATACCTGATTGGGAAAGGTTTGATCCATTGAGTATGCCCATAATTCTGATTTTCAACTCCAAGAATGGAGTTCTCTTGTAGACCTTGAATGGATGGTGTGGAAGCAATGGTAGAACCCTTCTGCCCTTTCTCTTCCTCCAATGAAGGACATGAAAGATTAAAATCTTCCAATCTTGGTTCCAAAGAGCTTCTATAAGATGCAGGCTGCTGCAAATGAATACTCTCCTCCATGACAGCAGGCTCTTATGTTTGGAAGATGGATGATGAAAGAGAGAATGGTGGAAACTCAACCGGTTCTTCTTCATCAAAACAGTCCTCCAAATCAGACAAGTAAACTACCTCATTGCTGTCCTGCTGCAAATGTTCAACCTCTCCCATGGCGTTCTCTTGATCTGCAACTTGATCACCATGGTTTCTTTCATCCTCCAGCATTGATTTTGAGGGATCAAACTCTTCTTCAGTACTAGAACTTGAGAGAGATGAAGTAGAGAGAAGAACTGAAGGTTCTTCTATAACCTGCTTTGTGCTCAAAGCCTTTGGATCTGCACTTTTCTCCCCCACAGCTGGAATGTGCTCCTCTTCTTTTGGATTTGGATCAGCTTCTCCTTCCTCTTGCTATCCCTCATGACTGATTTTTGCAATTTTTTGTGGTGGTGGAGGAAGTAAAACCTCTTGTTTCTTTGGTCCTTCAGATCTTCTTCATCCCAAATTTAAGGAGAGGGTGGTTCATTTAGCTCTTGTGGAGGGGATGACTGTTTGGAAGGGAAAAGGATAGAAGAATTGAGATGAGGTGGAAGACTAGGGGGTGGAGAAATGGATTCAACACTTGGGACAACAGATGGAGAGTTTAAAACTTGACACTGCTGAGATAAAACATATTGGGAAAGAGGAAAAGAAAAGGCATGAGATGGTGTGCTTACCCGTTGACAAGGTTGCTGAATACTCCTCTCATACACCTCTATTCCTTCAATCCACTTTGCAAGCAATGGCAGTGTTGCAATCATGAAGTCAAGCTTCTCTTGAAGGATGTAATGCCTTGGGAAAGGTCCCACCCATAGACAGGGTGCTCCACAACCGATTCCAAATGCTTTCATTTGTGCTTGAGCCCTGGATTGCACCATGTTTACCTCCATCTTTTGGATTTTCTCCAATAGACCAGCATCTTGCATCTGATTTTCTTCATTGTATGCACACCCTTGCTCTTGGAAAGCTCCATAGCCAAACTGATTTTGGCATTGCTGCTCATATGGGTATGTATGCTGATTTTGAATTTGTTCAAAATGCTGATTTGGAGGATTTAAAAAACATGTTGGAGGTGGGAAACATTGCTGCTGTTGTAAATGTGAGTTCCATGATGGAAATGAAGTCATGATTGCAAAACTTCATGGAATGGAAAAGAATGAAAGAGATGGAAAGAATAATGGATGGAAATGGATGAAAAACAAGTCTGCAACTTCAGAAATGGGTTGCTGATCAGATGGAGTCGCCAGATGTGTTTGCAAGTGCCTCCAAATGCTGAAATCTTCACAGGAACACACCAACCTACAAAAGATGAAGTGGAAGACCTCTAAGGTCCCACCGGGCGTGCCAAAACTATTGTTGCAAATCAGCAGCACCCCTAGATGCAAATCAAGGTTCTAAGTTGATGTTTAGGGCATCTAGTGTGATTGCACAACATTGAAACCTCTCTCCAAGTGTGGGACTTGCAAGATGAGAGAGGAATCTCTAGATTAGAGGCTGGTTCCTCAAACTCCTCTGATTAGATCTATTATTTGCACAACTGCAGAGGTTCAGATCCTAATTTTATCTTAATTTGCAAGGAGACAGGGATAAGAAATGCAAAAATTAAAACTAAACTGATAAGGGTGATACACCAAAGGAGTGGTGAGCACTTCTTGCTCATGAAAATTGACACAAATCAGAAATTACAACATAAAACATCATGCACAGGTTGATAAGCTGTAAACAAGGGTTTGAAATGAAGCAAACAACACATACATAGGACTGAAAGCATTCACAGAGCCTGCATTGTGATTTTCAACATCAAAATCCTTGTATTCCAACACCAAAGAGGCAGAAAAACCTGTTATAATCCCTGGAAGGTCTGATACTTGCCAAAATCACTTGTTGAAAGTGAAAACAGAAGCTTTCTATGCAAAAAAAGTGTTCAACTTTGAAAAATGAGCCAAATCTGGCTTTTACAGTGCATGGGTCGAGCCCAGGAGAGAGAAAACGTGAAAAAACATGGGAGCCATTCCCCATTGACCAAAATGCATTAAAAACAGCATGGAGGTCCTTACAAACCCATGCCCTGACATTTTTGACCATGCTGGAGAAGAATGCGACCCATTTTGCATTAAAATTGGTTGTTGAAACGTCAGTTCTGTCCATGGGCACATACCAGAAGTGTTTTTTGATTTTCTCCCTCCAAACTGAACCAAAATTCAAAATTGACCATGGAATCTTGTAGATAATTTCACCATATTTCCATTGATATAAAGAACGCAAAAATCTGAGCTCTGGATCGAAAGTTATGGCCATTTTAAGATTTAGGGCAAAAACAGGCCAAAATCGGATCGGTGGGCAAAAAGTTTGAATTTTTACCCGTTTGGTCTTTGGAACATTTTTCAAATTTTCCCCACGCTCTGCCACTCTAGGTGCCACATGGCACATTCTGATTGGGCGCGAGCCCTTCCTAACCATTTTTTCCTTCGGGTCGCTTGGTGTTTTTTCGCCCTTGGACACGTGGCAGCTCCTGATTGGCTGCGGGCCTTGCAAGGGAAAATTTCCCACAAAAACTCCGCCGAGCCATAACTTGAAAAATACGTGGAGTTAGGAGGAAAAATTTACCTTTCTGGAAAGTTGAGAAAGAGCTCTATCCAATGGTGTCATTTCCATAAGGTTTTGAGTGCCTAAAAAGTAAAAATTTATGACTGAGGCACAATAGAAGGAAAGAATGAAAGGGAGTTAGCCACAAAATGAGCAGGGGGCACATTTGGATAATAGGTTTTCTTAAGTAAGTTTAAGCTCATTATGGAGTATCTTTTCACCTAAATATTTCACCTTTTTATTTTCCCATGTGTATTTTTCCTTCAAGGTTCTATGTTTTCTAGTTAAATTACTTGATTTATTCTTCATTCCTTTGACATCTTTGGTTAGTGTACGTACCCAAAATTGTAGGGTACTGCACCACCAGAAAAATGTTACACATGCCCCAATGATGATACAAGTCTCCTCGTAAGGTGTTTTGGATCCATAAAATCTCTCTAAGTATGCATTAACATCCCGCATGCCCCAATTAGCCCCTTCATGCTTTTTTTTTCCTTCCCCCCTCTTTTCTTTTCTTTTTAGTCTTCAGTGACGAAACTGCCGCCCTGCTTGGGTGGTGGTCTCGTGACTGTTGCCCAGGCAGGGCGATAATCCTGTAACCACCACCCTGCTCAGGGGTAGCAGTCCTTCACGCATTTTCAAGAATGCTCTTTTTAATGCAAGTCGTGTAAATTTTCAATGTTTACCATCTTTTTTCACCGCCTTTGCTTGTATTTATGATTCTAGTTCCCTGGAATAGTGTTTTGGCATTGTTTATGGTTTAAGAGATCAATTTGGTTTTCACCTTTGGGTAAATGGGATTCTATAAATAGCTAGCTTGTGCTCAATCAAATGGCCCCTCAAATTTTCCTCTAAATTTCTCATTTCAATAGCTTAGCCTTTCAATTTTTCTTAAGATCCATAGTTTCATTTGTTATAGGCATGGTTAGTATTGTTTAGCTATTAGAAAGCCACATATTCTCCTTGTGCAAGTACTGTTATTATTTCATCTAATCAATTGGAGTAGGATAGTTTGATTTTTAGTAGGAAGCCATTAAAGTTACAGGTTCTACTCGTCAAATAGGATAATTTCAGGTTTTAGACATTTTATGTTGCATGACTCGCAATAAATCCCGCTAGGAATTGCATAAGCCAAGCTCTGTTCTCTTGCACTATCCCTCTCCTACTCGCATTGTATTCAGTCTGCATCCTAATCTGCCATTGTCTCATATCTACTTCTACTGATGCTAGCATTACACACTTTTTTGGATCCATGTGAACACGAAAGAACGAGGAAATCACACTGAGGGGACAAGGCCACACACCATCAGATTCACCACTGTTCTGCAAAATCTAGGTTCAAACTTTCAAATTTCTAGTTAAAGCATATCAAGGAGAGTAGCCAATCATTTCATTTTAGTTAATTTTACTTTCTATATTGCCAGGGAAGCTATGGGGATTGATAGTTTTTGAGAAAGTATGATTCACTCCTCACTTATGAGGTAGGATTGAGAGTCTTTCAAATAGATTAGATCAGTTATCTGGTTACTTAGAATAGATTCACAACTGCACAGTCAAGTAGCTATACTCGGCTGATTTGTTTGTTTTAATTTCGTTATTAGTTTAGTTGTCAATTTCTAGATATATTAGATAATTTCCCTTTTAAATTATGTTCAGTAGTTTATCAAAATATCATATTTAGGAATATACATAGATATATCTTGCGTAGTCGATTTATTTTGTCATTAATTAGCTTTATATTATTTCCTATTGCATGAAAATCACGAGACCTAGGGAGCCCAGAGAATACCTATTCGAGCTTATCATGCCTCAACCCAATCTTGTTGCAGCAATAACCGATATAGGCCAGAATCTTAGAATCCAATTCTTTCCAACAACACTAGACTTACAATAGATCAGCTCACAGTTAAGAGGGTTAAACATAGAAGATGACCAAGCACACATATTCTGGTCAAACCAGCCAAACTACAGGTTACTTGTAACATTCTCATTTTAGACATTAGAACAGGGGAATTTTTTTTTTATAACGTTCTCTGTTCTAATTTATATAATTTAGAACACACAACCAATTTTTAATAATTGTTCTCTATCCCATTAATGTAATTTAGAACACACAATACTTTTAAAACCAATGTTCGCTGTTTGCATATTTATAATATGGAACACACATTCAATGCCATTCAATCATATAACAGATACCATTTGTTGCTGTAATGACTCGAAGAACTACCGATCTCCCATTTATGGCTCGGCTACTTACCGATCCTTCATGTTAATCCATGCATTGTATACTAAGTATACTTGGTTCTCTTACCAATTTCGGTTATCGAAGTGTTCCATTTAAGAGGCCTATCTGAATATTTGTTACCGATACTCATCTGAAATCCTGCTTCTTGAACTAGGTGATTAGGACAACGCAACCAGCAACTTGTGATACTTTGGCCAAATATTTTCACATGCTTTGCATGATCATATTCCTAGACGTTATACACATCAATGGAATACGTATTCTTTCACCTCACTTCATCTGTTATCTAGAATGGTATTTTTTGACCTTTGTCAGTCCTCTCATCCAAGTTTAAACTTTAACCCAAGCTAGAAATATGAAAGAGTATAGGAAGACACTCACAGTGACTAAAGGTACGCAGACATACTTTGTCGACCCTAGACGACTGCATGTGTCTAGTTACCTTTAGTCTTCCTGAGTCACTCCGTATACACGATCACATTCCTAACCTCATCCAAGTAACTTGGTCCCAGTTTATGTAAACTTGATGATTTGATTCGAAGAGGGCATTGTAACATGTCAGCTCCAACATTGTGTCGTCATGAAGGCCCCACCTTTATGAAGACACCAGATTGCAGCTGGCGTGTGCCAAGGTCCTATGGAATCCTCTCATCAAGGGATACACATCCAGCTAGAAGTGTGATTAGATTATAATCTTAAGTATTTTAATAATAAGTTTGAGCAACCGTGCTGATCTTCTAACCTCACTGCTCATTACAGTTGCATAACTAAGAGAGAATTAAATTGTCTTAAAGCTTAATATGCTTTTACTCCTCCTTACTGAAGGATTTCTTAATTCCATCTTAATTCCTTAATTTAAGCTTTGGACTAACATTCCACTACATCTTAACGTAGTAAGATCAACTTACTAAACTTAACCAAGTTTTATATGCAACTGAATTTAAATCCAGAATTCCATCTTATTAGATGTCATTTAAATGAGGTCTAATTCCAAATGAATGTATTCATTTATTCACTATAACCTTACTTCAGTTAAGGTTTGTTACGAGGAGATATGATTCCTCATACCGAATATCCTTTAGATCAAACATCTCAAGGATATTAACGAAATCAGAATACAGGATTCAATTGTCTCTTTATTTATATTCATTAGCTTATATACTAGTTCTGAATATCGTTCATTTAAGAGTTCATATTCACTTAACTCTTTTCAAATGTCAATTTAAAATCCATATTGACCTAAGTATGAATTAATTGCACATTCCAAATTAAAATGTGTATTGAAGTAAAGAATAGATATTATGTCCCTATAAATATGTCAACCATCATTTGAATAAATCCAAATTCAATGAATAAAATTATATTCTCAATCTTATTCAACAGTTCCAATGTGGTACAACCATTAAAATAACACACCTTTCCTTTTACTCATTCCTCTAGATTAGAATTTATACAATTTGCAAATCCATACATGTTAAACAACATTAACAACTCGTAAAGAAAGAAGAACACAACTTTTCCTTTTTTTCATTTCCTCGTGGAAGAATAATAAAATCTCAGAAAAGATCCATCCCTTAGTTAATCAGAAGAAGCATCATAAAACAACATATCTTCATTTTTACTCACGGAATCCATCTACAAAATTAACTTGCACGGGTCAGTTCATTGAACTGAGCATATTAAGCACTTTATCATTAAAATGAGGTGCTCTTGATTAACTATCTCAATAAAAGAACTCTGCTTTTATGAAACGTTTATAAATTGAGATGGACATCATCTACGAATTAAGTGATGATAAGGATGAACAACTTAACAACCCAACCCCCTAATTACCATCACAATCAGACAAAAATATTTACTAACTTTCTCCCAAATAATTACTACAACCCGCAACACTTTATTCACATTTCCTTACTATTTTTATTCCAATAATGCAAGGGGTTCATTCCGTATTTAAAACAATTACTACCAGAAGTAATTTCCTCTAAATAGTTCCAAATTAAAAACATCTGTAAGAGCTAATACACATATGTATATAATGTTGTTCTAATGCAATTACTATCAATTCCATTCCCTTATTATAGTTGAAATTTCAAGATATGAATTTTAATTAAAAATTCAAACATAACTACTTCCCTTTTGTACTACTCATTTAATTTCAAACAAATCAAATGCAGAAGAGAAAAGTAGTCATTCACCGTGACAACACTGGTGTCATTTCTCAAAATTCAACAAGCAGCATAGTACTTCTTTCAAATCATAAAAGAAGAAAAACAAACAATTAAATGCATTTGCTTACACCTAAGGTAGTAAGAAATTCATTCAATATTAAATATAGAATTTCAACTAGATAAGAGAAGAAAATAATTATTACTTCCGATTACCCATCTAATATTCCCTTTCTTTTCATCACAACTGAACTGGATGATTTAAATAAGAAGTGATAACAATCAATGATAACAGTCAAAGAGAGAGAACAATTAAGGTCAATAATCAAATGAAAGGAAGAAGAATCATATTATCTCTTCTCAATGCCTGGCCAAATATCAACTAGTTAGTACAAACCTGTTCTCATAAGATGATTTCTTCTAACAAGTCTATTTCAATATATAAAACTTACTAACTACCATTCATGTAAGCATGCCAGAGTTCATTAACATCTGATTCCGCAAGTATTAAAAACAACTGAATCTTTCAATTAAAATCATTTTCAATAATTATTCACCAAAACAAGCATTTCCAGCTAGGTCTGAAACAAGCAAGAATGTACAGCTACCTATATAACCCTAATTATTCACCAAAAACGAACATTCCAGCTAGGTCTGAAACAAGTAAGAATGTACATCAAACAACAAAATCATGATTTTTTATCATAATAATAAAAGGAATGATTTTTCAAACACCAGAGTAAGAAATCAACTTCAGTTCAGTTTTAATGAAACAACGAAGAAGTTTAGACTGAATTTTGTATATATATATAAATATATATATTCATCATCGAATTCAAAGGAGAATAAAATGATAAGCTCTATTCCATCCAACAGATAACCAGATACTCTGATCCATATTTAAGTAAATCATTCCTTAAAATCATTCACGTATTTCAAACCAAATAAGGAGTCATTGAATCATTTTTAAATCACGTAAGGGTAAGATGATGAAATAAATTCACTGTCCCAAAGAATTTGTATTCTATGCACTGTAATACGACCAGAAAAATAACTCACGCAAACAGTTCCATCAAGCATTCTCACGGTTTTTCCAAAACCATTTACATGCACAGAACTTAGAAAAAAATCTACACATCACTGTTACTTCCATCAAATCAAACCCATAATGGGAAATAAAACTGAATACCCATTACTGTAAAAATTCAAACAGCAAGGATAGATTTCATCTCATTACCCTCCTAGTAAAGAAAACACCCAATTCGTATTTATTCTCAAAAAGGCAACTCAACCCAGAAATCTCATCAGCATATCAACATTTTCATTTTACAAAAACATCCAATAAAATAGCAGAGTTCTTTTAATGAAGACGCTTAACAAAGAGAAAAACGGTTTAAAGAGAAGAGCTCAACATGCCTGTAAAACTTCTTGTGGCTTGAAGAAAACCGCGTCCGTGCCCTCAGGAATTCTTATTTTCCACGGCGACAAACAACAAGTTTTCCCCAACTATATCCTTACTCCCACAGGCTCCAAGATAGCCGTGGTTAATCAAAAAAATAGCTATAATGACCAGAATGGTTGCAGGTTCGAAAGAACCTCAAAAAAAATGCAGAGTGAATACAAGAAACCCAAATGAACACAATAACCAAAAAAATTCCTCTTTCCCCTTTCCAAGGCGAGCTGCTCACCAAGACCGAGATCAATAAATGCATTGCTTTTTCCTCTATCTCCACGCCACCACTGACTCAGGTTTGGCAAGTTCCACCTTTAAATTTTTGCATGTAATTTCATTTTTAGCTACATTGCTAGTTGGATATCTCCAACTTTCCATGTTCCCACCAAACTTGGCATTTAAAACTTCAAGGACATCATTTAATGTCCTTTATTAAATTTCTAACCTTCCCTTCTTATCCATTCATCAGCATGTATCCATAGGTCCCCTCCTTAGGTTAACAATAGTTTAGGTTGTATTTCCCATAGTTAGGTTTCCACCTAGGTCGCAAGTCATTAGGATTTGTAAAAATTTACATCCCATTTAATTTATAAAATCCTCCTAAGATAGTTATTAGGTCATAGGTTAGAACTTAACCCCGTAGTGTTTTAGTTAATAGGTTCCTTAGTAAGTTTTACAAACTTACGTTCATACCTAGCATAATGCAGGACATTCATTCCATGCTCGACATATCTATACCTTGTTCGCTTGCACCAAAACTCTTACTGTCTTACGCTTTTCGACGTTATAATTTGTATATAGTTCAAAAATTGAACCTTTCCATTGGCAACATGGTGCCGAATAATTATACCTGTAACCAGGTTCTGTAAAATTTATAATGACCTTTAGTCTGGTTCCAGAATTCATTCAATTAAGAAAGTAAATCAATAAAGTGATCACAAAGAAGGCCGCAGCATACCTTGGATCAATGGAATTGATTCAAGGTGTTTTGTCAACAACAATATGAGTTCATCAAACACAAAAGAAAGTTTGTTGTTTCACACTTTGCAAAACACACGTTATAATGACCTCCGTCCCAAGTAAACAAGTTACAGTAAGCAAGGGTTCATATCAATAACACATTATTTTTTAGATTAAAAAAATATATCTTAACATAATTATCCTCATTTCCACAGTTACAACATCACGAAAAGTGGTTATCATAGTAGCTTCCAAAAATCAAGACGTTACATTACCCTAGATAAACATCCGCATGACTGTAGAAGGGCTTGAAAGAGAACAAACATTCGGTTTTGATCCTTTTGTCCCACAGCCAAATGCAAGAGATATTCTCACTGATATATACACTAACTTAAGAATTCAAGTTGCAAGAAAACCTGTAAGATACTCATTAAAGATTGCACAACTTTTAATTATGAACATAGAGGCCGAAAAGGCATATGACTATTGGATACTAGGGATTAGAGACTGATTCCGCACATGACCATAGCAGGTCCACAACAACCACAAATCTACGGTTGTGATTCACAAATCCCACAACCCAACGAGTCCACAGGTCAATTCGATGTTGACGCTGGTTTACGCACATTAGTATTCAGATCCACTCCACTTTCACCTATTATCATCACACAATTATCCTTGTTGGATATAGTAGCTAACGAAGCTAAGGATTTCTGGACTAGGCTGGAGAATCACCCATAGAATCCACCACATCCATAATCCATCCTATGACCCTATCTAGAGATATACAAGAAACAATCCCAGGTCATTTTCCCCTTATCCCACAACCTATAGATCGAATCACACCAGAGCTCGATATTGATTAGAGCCTTCAAGCTGTCATCCTCGCCAACTGATCTATCACACCAGTTCAAGTTAGGAGGGCCTTCTTTACCTTAGATTCACATATTCCATTAGTGTGTGTCGAAGATATAAGATTGCCTAACTAGTTTACCCATACCCCACATATAGTCCATCCCCATCGGCTGTCTTGGCATGACCTCGGAGAGGTCGGGTGCGAGGAAGATTTACTTGTAGATTCCCATGCTCGCTTGTCACTTTTCCATCATACAAAATTGGTTGAACCCAACATGAACCACACAGTACTTCCCCTTTTCTTTATTACCTCTTTCTTCCACCTTTGCTCTTTCCCATTATTCTACGGGTATTCATATACCCCCCGAATATGTCAGGATTCGATGCATATGGCAGACCTCTCCTAGGTCTTGAGGCATACTACGCTCAACTAAATAGACAGTCATCGCCCTCGCTCTCAGTATGGGGTGAAAACTATTTAAATAACCAATTATTAACACAAGCTCCACCTCTAAGGACTAGATATAGTTCTTCTTTCCAAATAGAGGAGTTGGATCAGCTCACGCAAACACAACAAACAGAGCCTTCAAGCTCAAACAATATGACATTCACAGGAGAATCTGGTTCGTCTCCTTAGGTGCTACTTAGAACACAAATTAGCAGACAATCAGATCCATACTTGGTTTTAGATGATGAACATTCAGTGTGTTACGCCAGGAATGAACAACGCTCTGGGAGTATGTACCCACCTATAGGAAGTTTACAAACACGACCCGAGTTCTCTTTTCAAGAAAAACACCTCCATACCACTACCTATAGGAAATGCCCTCGGTGAAACTTGGCAGGGCAACGATCAATTCATAGTGGGGTATCACATGACTATACAACCTCAAAATATACAACAAATGCCACCAAGGAAAAATACTGTGACTTCACCAAATGAAGTCATTTTGACTTTAATAGAAAGAGTTAGAGGGTTAGAACTTGCTCAAGTGAGTCAAACATCTCAATTCATGTACGCAGGAAATTCCAATCCTCCACATCATCCTAGCCAAGTAGACCTCCTCATAGGAATAGGCACGTTGGGCATGCCTCCTCAGTATTCACAACAAATACCAACTAGAACCACCACCTCCAACACCGTTCGGGTGGAAAATATGATACCTCCCGGTCTTGTACAACACAATCCACTCTTGGGGAATACTCCTTCATACTTAAACATATACTCCAAGTCACCACAAGAATATATGTTCTCCTCTCCTGGCATGCTTGCTCAACCACAGGGGCTTCCTTATGCCTCTGTAAATGCATACGCTATGCCGTATCAGCAACCCATTCCACCTCCTCCCCCTCAATAGGCACCATCAATGGTCGAAACCTATGCGATAGGGACTTACTCATAGTACTTGAAAGAGCCTTTAGACTTCACCATACGAAGCGTCATGCTTCTGAGACCTCTTCTCGATTTGCCCAAATACAAAGGGGAGGGAGACCAGAATACACACATTAAGGCCTATGCTATAGCCATTCGAGAACTACTTCCTTGGGATGGGGTTGTTGCCAAAATATTCCCAAAAACCTTGGAGGGCATCACCCTCGATTGGTATTACAGAATACCTGAATTTTCCATCCATTCATTTAAACAACTAGTTTCATAGTTCATTAAAGCATTTGACATGAACAAACTGTTAAGAATATAAATCAGGGAATTCTTGCACATTAAACAAGAGCACAATGAATCTTTCACTCATTTCATCCAGAGATGGTGTACAGTCCTTTATTCTTCGTCCAGTGCTCCAAACATGGACCAAATGGAGCTATGCGATTTATTCTTTCATTCACTCAGCAGAGAGGTGAAGGAAGAAGTCTAGAAGTTCCCACTAAGGACTTACGATGAAGTACTTGAGAGTGCTCTCCAAATAGATCAAGCGGCAATAGATAGTGGTCGTAAGACGTATGGAGCAAATGGGAGGTTAATCACCCCCAACCAGAATACTATGACTTACCCTACTGCCACAAATGTCAATCAAGGACCTAAAATCTTTAACAAAAATTGCGGTTGCAACAACTAATGGGGTAACTGACCAAGCTAAAAATGTCAATGTTCTAAATACTCCACCGTTGGTTAACAATCAACGAAACAACAACTTTACCCCAACAATCAATTCAGTGGATTTTAATCATCCATAAAAACAACAACAACAATGGCGGATCTAGACATAGGGTCCAAGCCAAAACTCAACTGGATATCAAAATCAGAACCAAAACCAAAAACAACAAATACAAAACCTTAATCCTAATAAACAGCGGTTTGATCAAAGTTTTGGACCACAATATACGCCAAACCAACAACCTAGAAATTACAATCCTAACTCGTATTATGGTTTTCACAAGATTCGAGGCCACGACACTAAAACATATCATGACTACAATAAATTCATGCAACGTTTTCTAGAGGAGCAAAGACAACTTTTTATAAATATGTTCTTGGCAGATCCTGCATCACCAACACCAAATGATTTTACAGGGGTAGTTTCCCCTCAAAATCTTCAATGATCCACTCCCAAGTCACAATAACAACAAATTAAATCCAAATGGTACGAACAAAGGTGTAATGGTAGGAAATAATGATTATGAAGCCTCAACTTCACTAAATCCACATGTTGCACCACAATTAGGAAGTCAACCACGACCCAAGATAGTCGGTTTAGTAGAATTAGATACTGAACTACCCGTGGAAGCCGTAACAAGGACACGAGAGTATTCCTCTCAGCCAAATCCAAGTTACTCGCTAGAGACAAATAACATCCAAAAAATATTAGTGAAACCCGTAGGTGCCTATGATCTGATTAATGACCTAACAAAAACCTTCTCTCACATCCGGTTAGGTCTTACATTTGCAAGTGTGGGTTTATAACAATTACGTTAAATGTGTAATGGTTGACGATGGGGGCAGCAGTTAACATAGTCCCCTTCTCTTTCCTTCAAAAGCTAGGGTATGGAGAAACAAACTGTTCCACAACTCGGAATACACTAAGAGGCTATGATAGCCTTAAGGCCACTTCGATTGGAACTATAATACTACCAGTTACCTTAGGACCCAAAAACAATCCTGACTAAGTTTTATATTATAGATCGGGAAACCAATTATAATATGATCCTTGGCCGACCATGGATACACTGTATGAAGGCAATCCCTTCTACGTTATTTCAAGAAGTAAGGTTCTTGCACTTAGGAAAGGTATTCGTAGCCAAAGGCAATATAAAACCATTCGATATACACCTAGCTAACTTAAAGAAAAGATCCAGGCATTCACTATGAGTTTGAACTCCCAACAAACCAACTTAATAAACCATCTGACGTGAAACCAGAAGAAAATTTGGTACCTACAACAGATCTTGAGACTATGAGCCTAGTCAAGACTATCCCAGCCCTCAAGGATGAGACTAACATTGTAGAAATAATATCATTAGGAACTACTGTGAATATTTTCGACTTACTAGAATTAGGATCTACCAATTTTCCTACCATTTGATTCTATAGGTATGGGATATACCCTAGGTGTTGGTGCTCTTCCAGCAGAGGATCTCTGCATGGTAGAAGTAACCAAAGCAGAAGAAATTAACGTAGCGAATGTCCCAACGTCCATCTTCCCAACTAAATATTGGACTCTCCATTTCGATGGAGCAAGATGTCGTTATGGGGCTGGGGCAGGTGTGATCTTTACTTCTCCTGAGGGAAAGATCCTACCATTCGCCTTTAAAACTAAATTTCGAATGTACAAACAATGGCGCAGGAGTATGAATCCCTCCTCCTTGGCCTCATCATAGCTAAAAGGCTCAGTGTTAACAACATTAGGGTGTTAAGAGACTCTCAATTAGTAGCAAACCAAGTCTCTGAGGTGTATGAAACCAGAGCTGAACACTTACAGCTCTAAAAAAACAGCGGGTATTAACTTTGAGAAAATAATTCGACTTCATATCCATTGAAGCAATCCTATGAGAACAAAATCTTCTTGTGGATTCTATAGCAACCTCAGCGTCACGCTTCATCCCAAACAATGAGTTAGAAGATGCCCGTCTCATGGTATCCCTTCGTACTGAACCATTAGTGAAAACAATGTCAAACCCTCTTTTAACGAACATAGATGAGAACAAATCTATTATCATATACCACGTTGATAGTGATAGAGCCACTCTGGATTACTTAAATTCCTATGCAACGTTACATCTCACCCATCATGAGGTAGATTTATCCTTAATCCCACATTCATCTTCCTACTTCAGAAATCCCATGATAGAGCTTCCCCCACAAAAAGAACTCAGCATGTACACAGTAGAGAATGGAGATGACCTGGAATTACCTCCAGTCCCACCTGAGTTTGAAGAAGGTAACGATTCTTTAATCGAAGAAACAATTGATATTAACATTGGAATGGAGGAAGACCCAAAGATCTTGAAACTAGGATCTTCATTAACTCTAGAAGAAATAGAAATACACACTCGAATCCTCAAATAACATCAGAAGGCTTTCACATTTAATTATAAATAAATGACAGGGGTTGCACCACACATCACGGTACATTACCTCGTCACCAAATCAGATGCAAAGCCAGTTAAACAAAAATCGAGACCAATGAAACCCAAGGTGGCTCTCATGGTAAAGGAAGAAGTAATGAAACTCCTCCAAGTAGGATTCATCAAGCCAGTCGATTATTCTCAATGGATATCTAATATCGTTCCCGTTCTCAAAAAGAATGGGAAGATACACATTTACATAGATTTCTGAGACATTAACAAAGCATGCCCCAAGGATGACTTCCCATTACCATCCATTGACGTCATCGTTGACGCAACAGTTGGCTTTGAGCTTTTGTCTCTCATGGATGGATTCTCAGGATATAATCAAATCAGAATATCCAAACAAGACCAAGCCAAAACCACGTTTATAACTCCTTGGGGAACCTATTTGCTACGTTGTTATGCCATTCGGTCTCAAGAACGCTGGTGCCACATACCAGCGGGTAATGACATACATATTTTATGATCTTATTCACAAGATCATGGAATCCTATGTAGATGACTTGTTGGCCAAGGCCAGGAAGCGTTGTGATCACCTAGAAGTGCTCCGTATCATTATTTCACGTTTGATAGAATATGGAGTCACACTAAACCCAAAAAATGCATATTTGGTGTGACAGGAGGCATGCTCCTAGGTTACATTATATCGTCACGAGGGATCGATATGGACCCAGCTAAAATCCGCATTGTTCTTGAAATGATCCCACCATTGGATGAATTTGGAATCAGGTTGTTTCTTGGGAAACTTGGTGCAATCTGAAGATTCATCCTAGACTTAAGCTTTATCATTAATCGAATCAACAATCTACTCAAGAAAGAGTACAGTATCGACTGGACTAAAGACTGTAATGAGGCTTTCAAAGTAGTTAAGTGTTTCCTATTGTCACCACCCACGCTAATGCCACCTAAACCAGATCGCCCTTTAATCTTATATTCACGAGCTACCAATGTCTCGCTAGCCTGTTTGCTAGCTCAAGAAGATGATGACAAGAGAGAACACGTAATTTATTTTATAAGCTGCACGTTACTCGATTATGAAACACACTATACGCAAGCAGAATGAGAGTGCCTTGCCATAGTCTTCGCAACCAAACGCTTAAGACATTACATGCTAAATCAAGAAACAAGGGTCATTGTAAAAACAGACCATTTACGAACCTTTATCACACAAGGGTCCTTGTCTAAGAAGGCTAGACACTTTATGACCTTAATGGGTGAATTTGAATTAACTTTTGTAAATAAAAATTCTGTTAAGGGACAAATCATAGCAGATTGGTTAGCTGACAACCCATTAGATGGAGGCGATCTAGTCGATTTGGAATTTCTCGATGAATGCATATATTACGTCGAAACTAGACCTCCCATCTCTTAATGTCCTTGGTATACTAATATTATTAATTATATCATGAACCATACATATCCAGAAAGTGCTATGCTAAAACAAATAAGGTGGTTACATATTATTGTAGCTAAATACGTTATTATAGACCAAGTGCTATATCGTAAGGCTTTCGATGGAATGCTTCTAAGGTGTGTTGACACAAAAGAATCCAAGAATATTCTCCATGAATCTCACAGTGGAATATGTGGAGGCCACTTTGGTGGTCATGCCATCACTCACAAAATACATCGGATGGGCTATTTCTGGCCCACTCTAGAACATGATGCAGTAGAGTTTGTACACAGGTGTCATAAATGCCAAGAATTCTCCCACGAGATTCACATGCCGGAACAAGCTCTATAACTAATCACTACTCTATGGCCCTTTTCTACGTGGCGGCTAGATTTGATAGGGAAATTCTCTCCCTCATCTACAGATGGCCATAACTTCATAATCACGGCCACCGAGTATTTTACCAAATGGATAGAGGCTATGCCTCTCACCACTGTACCAGGTTCCATGATCGCCAAGTTCATTTTGACCCAGATCATTTGCAGGTACGGTGTCCCACAAATCGTTATCACAGATAATGGGACTTCTTTTAAGAATGACAAGGTTCATGAAATATGCAATAAATTTAAAATAAACCATCATACAGCCTCCCTGTATTACCCTCAAGCCAACGGACAGGCTTAAAGCAACAAACAAAACATTGAAAGCCATTCTCCTTAAAACGGTGAAAGAAAACAAAAAATATTGGCATTTAAAGTTATACCTGGCCTTGTGGGCCCACCAAACCTCAATAAGAACACCAACAGGAGCAACTCCTTTCTCACTGGTATTCAGAGCGGAAGCAGTTCTCCCACTTGAGGTTGAAATACCCAGTCTCCACATCTCATTACAAGGGATTCTAGATGAAGAAGCTTATAGAGAAGCACGTCTCTCTCAACTAGAAAGCCTAGATGAGGCTAGGTTAGATGCTGAACAGTGGCATAGAGTCTATGTTGACCGGATGTGCCGGCAGTATAACAAGAAGGTCTATGAATGAGACATATATGAAGGTGATCTAGTTCTAAGACTAGACAGCCGGATCGATAAAAAGACCGGTGAAGGGAGGAAATTCTGGCCCAAATGGTTGGGCCCATACCAAGTCATGAAGGACTATGGAAATGGTGCATATCTCTTATGCACACTAGAGGGTGAGGAATTTGGTGAAACTGTCAATTCCCTACACCTTAAGCGATTCTATGCATAAGTGACCAGCACTATCTATATAATTATATCTACATTGCATCTTCATGTAGTTAGGTTCATTTCATCTGCTTGTTTCATACAAATCTTGTGATCAAGGAACTTATTCCCAAAGCAATTCATTACAAACTTCTGATGATATTGACATTAGCTTTCAAATCATACTTCTTCATTTCATAACATCATCACCATTTTAGAATCATTTCATCCATACAAAGCTAGATATGACAAAGTCTTAACGGTAACCATACCAAGGTCTACATGCTTGTTCTCACTTTTGGTTTCTCCCTAGGATAGGTGTCTTTCCTATGGTCTGTTCTAGAAGCTTCATCGTGTCACATCTATCCCATATGCATATCTCTTTGGAAGTAAGAACATACTGACATTTTTCTCAAATAAACAAGTCAAATATAGATCAAATAGAAAATTTTATTTTTACACATTTCCTTGCCCTACCAACCTTCGGTGATGAGCTTGCGTCTCTTACTAGTGACGTAGGGTTGGGAAAGGATGGGAATTCCCTTACTCACCTGTACCTTATCCATGGTGATAAGCCCACACTTCTGACTAGTAGCATGGGGCAGGGTATGGGGGGTCCTCTTAACAATAAACGTTGAAGGTAGTCAGCAAACAATTCAAATGAACCTTTGAAATCTTGAGTCAAAAATGAATGAATTAGATGTCTAAAATTCCAAGAGAGTTCAAAACCCTAAAAACCAGATTTTGTCAACCATGTGGCCATCTACGGATCTAAGTCTAGATAAACCACAAAGCAAGTAGCATTCTAAACTATGGAGTCACTTGAGTAGAGTAGGTTTGTAGCATCCTAATTTGGTTCAACCAAATCTTTGTCTATCTCTCATCACTATCATTCAACAAATTTCATAACTTGTGCCCTTTCTAGCTTCTCGGTGATGAGCCCTCACATCTTACTAGTTGCGTGGAGATAGGAGTAGGGAAAGTTCATCTGCTCATCATACCGGTTTATCATCACATTTTGTCAAAAACCAATATGAAGTACCAAAAATTGCTTATAGAAACTAAAGTTCAAAATCAAATTGTGTCTACATTATCATAGATCAGCATCACAAAATACAAAAAGAAAGAAATTATTTGTATCATTTGTTCTATATTGCATACATTCTGAAAGGCATACGAAAACAACATTATAACTTACATGCAAAAGAAAATCACAAGAACATTGTAATACCAAGAGTCGGATCCAAAACGAATATAAAAATATATATATATATATAAACAAGTTTCCTGTATAATGCCATCATGTGCTGAGCATGGTCAAAATGCTCAAAGAGCTTGGAAAATACAAATACATCATAAAAACAATCTAAGAGAAGCCAAGCGGCCTCTCAACCCCTATGAGATCCCTCTGAGGGTGTACATGCCCACGTCTAGGACTCCGGATACGTCAGCACTCTGAGTGCATAGAGGGCTCATGGTCCCGAGGAGCAGCTGCAGCCTTGCCATGAGAGTGACTCCTCATCTGGTGCTTTACTGTCCTATACCCTACCAGATCGGTACGAAGGGAAGTCATCATCCTGGCCACATGCCAGATAGGGGAAAAAAATGTCAGTATGCCTACCGACTGCTAAAGGCTCCCCTGCATCCACGGACAGCTCCGCGCGCAAGTCTTCTCCATAGGGATCATCAGGGTATCATTGCATACCCGGTGAATTAGGGTCTCACCACTCATCAGCAGTCTCTGCAAGGAAAGGAGAAAAACCCAATTAGAAATAATCAAGAGATAGAAACAAATGTAAACAAAAGGAGAGATGGAACAACTAACGCAATTCTAACTAGAAACAAACATTAAAAAGAAGGATGATAACTCACTTGGATCTCCAAGCCTCCGAGATGGATGTCTAGGGTCATCACCTGTCACAGATGTCCTCCACTAACTAGTGCAGTCCTCCTATGCTTAGGGCCACATAATGTCCTACTACAGACTCATCCTCTCTGCACCTAAGTCCCTGAGAGAGTGGCTCCTCTGAAACCAAAGTCACCCTCTCCACACTCTGCTATGCCCTCTCTGCTTGTAAGATATCCTAAGTGTCATGCCACTCTAGGATTGTTGTCCTCCTCTCTGCTTGAACTCACTGATCTTAACCTCGGTCTCCTCCTCCATCTCCCCCCCTGTGAACTCCTCGAGACTCAAAGTCTATGTCAATGGGGTTATCGCTGTTGTTGTGGGCGGGACCGGCGGGAAATATGAAGCAAGGGTGGCTAAGGAGCACCGGCTCTCCCTCGAGCTCGTACCACCCTCCTAGCTGCAATGGGGATACCAGGAGTAACAAATGTATAACCCCAGCCTCTAAGACCTCCTCTAGCCTCTCGATACTGATCTATATACTAGTACCACTGGAGGAAGCATACCCACGTACGGAAGGCCAAACTGATAGGGCACTCAACCAAACAAATTTATCTCCACCCTCCCCATTCTTGTCAACAAGCTGCCTTGTGGTGGAGCAAGAAATCAAAATAAGAGCCTCCTCGCCCCATAAACCTCCCATGGCCTGATAAGGTGTGGCATCCATGTCATCAGTGGTTAAGGAGGTGACTGGCTGGTGAGGTGCACTGAGCACTGACATGTATGTCCATCTGGCTGCCTTCACAGCTCCGGGATCTGCGTCCTCTACACCTCTCCCATAAGGGATGATACGCTTATAGACCCATGCTCATAACCAGGGTTGGATGGCTCAATGACTGCCCCTATAAACGGACCACCCGGTTACAAATCATGATAGGTGGTCCCAAGAATGTCGGCTCCCCAGGAATAAATCTTGACCATGCCCCTCAATCTGTGCAATGATGGGGGACCAGCAATACAGTAAGGGTGTCTCCTCCCTTTTCCCCAATCAATATCTTGAGGCAAGGATCCCCATAATGGCCTAACGAATCAAGGGGATAGGTAGGATAGGAATAGATCAGACTCTCACCCTCTTTTTCAAACTAGTGGAGGATAACTACATCTCCCATATATGAGGCCCACTGTGTTGTCTGAGCCAGTGACCTTGCTGTCTCAAGAGTGAGCCATCTCCTAATAATCGGGACCCCCAAGATATGGTAAACCAAAGTAATGGTCCACTCACCCCGGACCCCTGGTAATCAGAAAGTGTTCTGATCTACATCCCAATATGAAAATAAGTCACAAAGTATGTGACTAGATGGTAAAACATGTGGGACCTGTGATATGCGTAATATATCGGCCCTCTGAAGAGTGTCCTACTCATCCTGAGAAAGGGCATCCAATACTGTCGGAAGCCAATCACACTCCCTCTCCCGAATCCATCGGATATACTCCTCTTTCACCTGCATACACCCAAAAACACACAAAACAGAGTAAGTTAGTATCCAAGTGACATTAGAAAAATCACGAAAATAGGCAAGGATGCTAAAAATTCAAAAACGAATTCAAATAAGTATTATTTGTACATTGTGTAGGACTGCTGCCCTGAGTAGGGCGGCAGTTCCGTAATCGCTGCCTTAAAGGCGGCAATCTTGTAACTGCCACCCTGATCAAGGTGGTGGTCTCATAACCGCCACCCTGCTCAAGGTGGCGGTCGTGTCCCGAAAACCCACGTGGGTCATGTGCCCTAAAAGTGGCTAAAAATGCAAAATAAAGACCGTTTTGACTCAAACAAAGCCTACCCAGTAGGCGCCCCCCCTAGTTGACCCTATTAAAACTAACATTTTCAAAAATAATCCCCCCATGACAAAGATTTCACCATTTTAACATTTTGGGGGCAAAAACGGTAAATCGAGAAAAACTAACCTATGATCTCACGAGTCGGTGTTCCGCTCGTGGAGGCATGATCACGATCTCGTCCCAAATGTTTTGACTATACTCTCGTGAGAAACTGTCACCATGGGTCCTAGAGCTCAAAATCAACCAAATCGACACACGCAAATGAATAGGAAAATGGGCCCACTTTTACATATATAGCAACTTGACTTATTTTGAATGCCCCTTTCCGCAGGTTTGGAGCACCGACGGAGGTAAGTTCTTATCCCTGCACAAATGGTACGTCCTCATTTCATAATATTTTAGTGTTTATTTTTCGATCTATTTTGTCTATTTGCACTTGAATTCTCTTTTCATTTTACAGGTGGCGGGAATTTTGGATGGTGTCATTTCGACACAAGAACGCATCAGGTATAACTTATAATTTCCCATTTCGTGATTGCCATACTCAGACCCACCTTTTTATGCCTCTTCATGGCTAAAATGCTTCTCCGAGGGGGCAATATGTAAATACCCAAAATTATAGGGTATTGCACCGCTGGAACAATGTTACACGTGCCCCAATTATGATACAGGTCTCCTCGCAAGGTGTTCGGGATCCAAAAAATCTCTCCAAGTATGTGTTAACATCCCGCATGCCCTGCTTAGCCCCTGCGTGCTTTGCTTTTTCCTTCCCCCCTCTTTTCTTTGCTTTTTGGTCTTCAGTGACAAAACCACCACCCTGCCTAGGTGGTGGTCCTTCACGCGTTTTCCAAAATGCTCTTTTTAACGCGACTCATGTAAATTTTCAACGTTTACCAACTTTTTTCACTACCTTTACTTGTATTTATGATTCTGGTTCCTTGGAATAGTGTTTTGGCATTATTTATGGTTTAAGAGATCAATTTGGTTTTCACCTTTGGGTAAATGGGATTCTATAAATAGTTGGCTTGTGCTCAAGCAAATGGCCCCTCAAATTTGCCTCTGAATTTCTCATTTCAATAGCTTAGCCTTTCAATTTTGCTTAGGATCCATAGTTTCATTTGTTATAGGCATGGTTAGTATTGTTTAGCTATTAGAAAGCCACATATTCTCCTTGTGCAAGTGTTGTTATTATTTCATCCAATCAATTGGAGTAGGATAGTTTGATTTTCAGTAGGAATCCATTAAATTTGTAGGTTCTACTCATCAAATAGGATAGTTTTAGGTTCTGGACATTTTATGTTGCATGATTCACAATAAATCCCACTAGGAACTACATAAGCCAAGCTCTATTCTCTTGCGCTATCCCTCTCCTACTCACATTGTATTCATTCTACATCCTAAGCTGCCATTGTCTCATATCTACTTCTGTTGATGCTAGAATTACATGCTTTTCTAGATCCACGTGAGCATGAAAGAATGAGGAAATCACACTGAGGGGTCAAGGCCACACACCATCGGATTCACCACTATTTTGTAAAATTCAGGTTCAAGCTTTCAAAGTTCTAGTTAAAGCATATCAAGTAGAGTAGCCAATATTTCATTTCAGTTAATTTTACTTTCAATATTGCCAAGGAAGCTGTGGGGATTGATAGTTTCTGAGAAACTATGATTCACTCCTTACTTCTGAGGTAGGATCAAGAGTCTTTCAAATAGATTAGATCAGTTATCTAGTTACTTAGAATAGATTCACAACTGCACAGGCAAGTAGCTATACTTGGCTGCTTTGTTTGTTTTAATTTCGTTATTAGTTTAGTTGTCAATTTATAGATATATTAAATAATTTCTCTTTTAAATTCTGTTCAGTAGTTTATCAAAATATCAGATTCAGGAATATACATAGATATATCTTGCATAGTCGATTTATTATGTCATTAATTAGCTTTATATTATTTTCTTTTGCATGACAATCACGGGACCTAGGGAGCGTAGAGAATACATATTCGAGCCTATCATGCCTTAACCCAATCTTGTCGCAGTAATAATTGATATAGACCAGAATCTTAGAATCCAAGTCTTCCGAAAAACAACAGACTTACAAACAGGTTAGCTCATAGTTAAGAGGGTTAAACATAGAAGATGACCAAGCACACATATTCTGGTCAAACCAGCCAAACTACAGGTTACCCTAGATAAATACCCACATGACTGTAGAAGGGCTTGAAAGAGAGAGAACATTTGGTTCTGATCCTTTGGTCCCAGAGCTAGATGCAAGAGATATTCTCACTGATATAGACACTAACTTAAGAATTCATATTACAAGAACGCCTGTAAGATACTCTGAAAAGATTACACAACTGTTAATTCTGAACATAGAGGTTGAAAAGGCATGTGACTATTGGATACTAGGGATTAGAGACTGATTCTGCACATGACCATAGCACGTCCACAACAACCACGAATCTACGATTATGATTCACAAATCCCACAACCCAACAAGTCCAAAGGTTAATCCGACGTTGACGTTGGTTTACGCACATTAGTATTCAGATCCACTCCACTTCCACCTATTATCATCACATAGTTATCCCTATTGGATATAGTAGCTAATGAAGATAAGGATTTCTTGACTAGTCCAAAGAATCTCCCATAGAATCCACCATATCCATCATCCATCCTATGACCCTATCTGGAGATATATACGAAACAATCCCAGGTCATTTTCCCCGTATCCCACAACTTATAGATCGAATCACGTCAAAGCTCGATATTGATTGGAGCCTTCGAGCAGTCATCCTCGCCAACCGATCTATCATTCCAGTTCAGGTTAGAAGGGCCTTATTTTCCTTTGATTCGCAGATTCCATTAGTGCGTGTCGAAGATATAAGATTTCCTAAATAGTTTACCCATACCCCACATATAGTCCATCCCCACTAACTGTCTCAACACGACCTCAGGAGGTCGGGTGCGAGGAAGAGGTACTTGTAGATTCCCATGCTCGCTTGTCAGTTTTCCATCGTACAGTTAGCTCATCCACCCTTATTATTTGAATGTGGTTTTCCACACTATTATTTAGATTTTTTTTGCACCACTTTGTTATTTATTTTTAGAAGTGCTTCTCTTACTTATGTTCCTGGCATGTGATAATTTTCCTCAATTTCTATTTTCTCTTCATCCTCACCTTTAATGGAAACTTTTTTCAAGTTAGAAATACGTAACTAAAAAATGGGTTACTTGGTGTAAGCATCCAAAATGAAGTATAAATCCTTCTTCACTTTTATCAGCCCCATTGAATCTTTTAGGATTTTCCATACAAAAAAGTATCTATATTTACTCCCTTTTTGGACTCTGGAGTGAAGATATTTGATGGGTTTATTTTCATCATACTTCAGCTCATATTCTCCTTTATCCTCCTTCTCTTTGTATTCATCCTCTTCTTGTACATTCTTTCCCTTGCTTTGTTTTTTCTGTCATCTTATTCATCCCTAAATCATGTTTTATCTTAATATTATGTACATACTCCTCATGTATTTAGTATTCTTCCTCATTCTACTCCTTATTTTCCTCACACTCTCCTTCATCTTCAACATTGATGACCTCATGGTTTATTCATGAAGATGAAGTGGTTCCTACACCAGAGTCTATAGTATTCCTTCCTTTTTTGCTCACTTTTTACATGTGAGTGTATTATTAGAGGGGTGGGTAACCTTGGTAGAGTTGCTTTTATGGGCACACCCAAACCTTTTTATTCCCCTCCCTTAGGTGAAGGATTTTATACGCCACTAATTCCTTCACATTGGTGTCCATTTGGGTCTGCGCCCTAAGTTCTTCTGACTCGGTACTAGGTCTTGTGCTACAAATTTCTTTCCCATTATCCTCTTTTTTCAACTCTCTTTCCTTAATCATGTGAGTTCATCTTGAGTCTAGGCCTAGCACAAAAATTCCTATGACATCCATTCTTTGTTTATTTTTTATCAAGGGCTCAAAATAAAAAAGGAAACATTACAAAGGGAAAAATATGTAAAACAAAGAATAGAACAAGAGAAATTATGCATAGCTATAGATAAATTAGATAATAGTCAAGAAAAGACATGGTAAACATGGATAATGGTTATGATTTTATCCTTAACCTACCATTACTCGTCAATTGAGAGTAGAAAAATACAATCGTAACTAATTGGCATGACAATGATGCTGATAAAAAATGACATGGCAGCTAAGCATATGCAACATTTAAATTTTAATCCCATTGATGAAAAAGATTCTTTTTATACCTCCACGAGTCCATGAACATATTGAGTTAAGTTTTATAATAATGTGATTACAAAATCCTCTCCCACTAAGGAAACTAGACAAAACATAAAGAAATTCCAATTAAGGAAAAGGAAACCACTATTTTCAAGAAAGTATTTCTCAACAAGGAAGGACCACAATGGTATATAGCCATAGAGGATAGTATCTCGATATAGGAATCACTCATTTGTATGCATCTTGTTGATGAACATCAAGTTGCACAAAGAGATAAATTTCACATGTAACCTAAGTTAGAAAACCTAATATAGCAATAAATAACTTAAATATGTTTCTAACGAAACATAAATATACTATGCAACAAATTAATAATAAATGAATAGAATATAATTACAATGCATTCTCATGGCCTTGATGACCATGCATCCATTATTATGCTATCTCATTTATCCATCTATTGACCCTACTCATGATATATCTACAAATTATTTTTTATGTAAACATTATCCTAGTTCTCCTCTTGCAGTAAGTTGACCTCTTAAACAAGTCCCACAACCTCATATTAAAGTGATACACCCTACTCCTATTGTACACAATATAATTATGAGGTCTTATTCCCCTACACTTTTAGGAATCTCTCTTCACCTTCTTGACTAGATGATAAGGTTTAATTTTTGTTATAAAATATTCTAAAAAAAAAACATTCAAATATTCCTAACATTTAAAAACATTCAAATATGTCAAAAATCCAAATTTAGGACTTGAACATGGCTTGATATACTAGTTATATACTTTACATATGAAAGTAGTTTTTCACATGGTATGATAGATATCATATTTTATACTGGTTACACATGTTTGTTTCATGAGGTATATGAGCATGATATAGTATACATAGAACTCTGCAATTCTTATAGATGTTTTACTTTCCCTCTTACAAAATTACCTTGCTAATATTGGGTATCTTTTACACTATCATGTGATATTATTTCACTACATAATTATCTTTCACATCCTGGTTATGATTATATTTTATATTATCATATATTATATTTATCCATTAAATTTGTACTAACACAAAAGGGCCATAAAGAATTAGTATATCTTATTCCATGCACCCATTGGCCATTGGCTAATTTATCTCATCACAAATTTAATTTATTATCTTATTATCTTGTTTATGTTGTATTTGACATTTTCTATTTTTTTGCTACACTTAGGTGTCACTTATTTTATTCCTCAGTTTCTTTTTCTTTTTCTTATGCCACCACATTGCCCTTTTTTTGTGTGTGTGGTTTCATTACGCCCCTTTTATGCATCCTTTGGTCTTACTCTATAAATTTATATTAGATGTTGATTGATATATTTGTATGCTTATGTGATTCTATGCATATATACATATATTTTTATTATGTATACTATCTCTTTCTATCATGGTTTATACCATGCACTCTTTCATAAGGCCCAGTTCTGAATGGTGGTGATGCAACCTAGAATTTACAAGATAACACCCTAGACGCACTGGCACATCACTCAGCCTAAAATGAGTGCTCACCTAAAGTGCGCAAAGGTACCATGTCCCTCTTCATGGTTATTGTAGCAGGATGTTAGCGTGATGAAGGAAGAAACATATAGATCCATAGCTAATCCATCATTCTACAATGCATGCCATATTCAGATCTATGAAAATAAAAAGTTTAACAATAATCATGATTGAATCAAGAACATGCACTACTCTAATTACACAAAGGAATGACACTTAGATTCAGCCAATAACTTCCATATATTAATAAACACAGAAGCTCCTTACAATAATTGCATTTTATAATGATGTGTGCATGGATCTGATACAATAATCCATTCATATGCACATATCTCTTTATGCTTACCTATTGCACTCTACATATACCTATATATTTCTCTATGCTTACCTCTTGCGCTTTGCATATACCTATATATCTCTCTCTACTACTATGTGATTTACATCATATATATAGGGTGGGGACTTTCCCTTCACTGCTTATCTATTCCAAAAATAGGCCGCATGTTATTTATAGCCATGCATCGTTTACATGCATAGCCACACATGCAAGTGTGCTATCTATAGACCTCTTACATTTAACTGAAGTGATAATCCCATTCTTAGCTTGCCTCCATGCAAAAATCTTCAATCTGATCCTCTAAAGGTAGACAATGTGTGGCATGCACATCTCGGTATCATTGTTTATGTGTTCCGCATGTCATCTTCTAAAAATAGGTCTTCATGCTCAAAATTAGCTAAGTCCTAAATGTTGAAATTCTGCTCCGCACGTGTGTTCTTCTTATCCATTCGGGCCCTTAAACCTAGCTTGTTTTCCCATGCATACTTCTTGTGTGAGTTTTGTCAAGTGTTCTCTGATCAACATTACCCCACACTAATCTCATTGTCGCCCCGATAATGGGTATCTCCAAAAACTGAAGTAAAGAATAGAAGAATGGAAAGAATAAGAAAGAATGTACATGAATTTATAAAGAATTTTTACCCTGAGGCAGCCTCCTCGGTATCAGTTTGAAGGACTAAACTCTGGATACTCCTCCTTTATTTCAGCCTCCAAGGCCTGTCATTCAATGAGTGTTTATTCTACTTTTTCTGGAATTTCCACAGCAATGGAATCCAATTCATCCCTTGTAATTTCCCCTTTTTCATTTTGCAGAACCAACAGAGTTCTAGACATTGAGGTCATTTTTCCTTCTAGAAGATCCATCTTCTACACAATGGGCTTCTCAAGCTCTTCCAGCCGAGTCTTGTGCAGCTCTTGTGTTGCTGTCAGGGCCTCACACTTCTATTTAACCATTGAAAATCTTTCTGTGTGGCCCAATGTTTCATCCTTCATTTCTCACTAGACCTCATTATTTTCTTCCAGTGTCTTTATGTTGATAAAAACCTCTAGAGCTATGCAGATGTTCAAAGCTTGTTCTGCTTTATTCAATTCTTCTTGTAGCACTTGTAGCAGCCCTTCATAGGATGCAATCTTTTACATCACTGAAGCTTTCTCATCATTCTGCCTCTTATTTTGGATTCATTGGTGTTTTCATGTGCAGAGGTTCATCTTCAAGTACCAAGTCCACCAAATTTCCTACATAATGTATCGCTGAGGGAAACATCTGTGGTACCTTGGTCTCCAAGTGTGGCCTAGATCTTATGACATTGTCTCCAATCTCCTTTGTGATGCTGATAAATACTTTGTTCTTCTTCTGTGCTAAGTCCCTCTCTTGAATTGTGTGCACTATCTCTGCATCCTTTGTCTTTAGCTCCTTGCGCAACACTCTTATCGTTACAGCTTTGTCCATGTTTCTTCTCACAACTTCAGTAGAAACCTTCACCAATACATTGCTGACCTACTTATTTGACATGACAGTAGGCTTTACTGTCATATGTCTAGCTTGGGGTGCCTTCTTCAGCCATCTGGAAATGCATGACTCTTCACATACATCAAATTCAAGCTCATCCATGTGGGTATGCATTGACCATGAGAGTTTCTTTCTAGTGTGAATGGTCGCCATATCCCCATCCATTAATTCCCAGCCAAATAAATCCTTTTGTTTTATAATGCTTTGGAAACGTGTGTGGATGATTTTTCCAGTGTCCTCTACATAGCCCATGAGTGGTACATTGTGTTCCCCACTCATCGTATTTAATCTAGGACCCTTGGGAATTGTAGCTTCAAGGTTAGGAATCTGTCTCATTACACCGTGAGCAGTCGCATGCATGGATCCAGAGGTTTCCTTCTCTCTTTCTTCTCCGTCCTTCATCTCTTCATATTTTTTTTCTTCCTCATTCTGTGGCTTGTCTTCTTTCTTAAGTGGGGTAGGATATGCATTCTCACTCTCCTCTGATTCCTCTGCTTCTTCATCCAACTTTAACTTTCTTCTCCTCTTTGGCTCAGGGGTCTCCTTGTGTGGAGAGAGATGAGGTGATTTTCTTACCATTTGTGGGGTTCCACCTTGAGTCCTTGTGCATCTGAATACTTTCTTAAATTTTTGCTCCCCCTATTCAACCTTTGTATCTTCCTCTTCTTCTTGTCCCTAAGGTGGAATGGTCACACATTGTGACTCTTCTCTGTCATATGGTTGCTTTCTTCTGCGCTCTAAGCCTCCACTATCTTCATGCTCCTCTTCTTCATCCTCTACTTAAATAGTTTATGTGGGCCTTTACGCCTGGTATGTTTTCCATTGTGTGATTACCCTTTAGTGGCCTTGGGAGCATGAATTCATTCTCCACATACTTATTTTTCTCCATCTTAGGCTTCAGCTAAAGATACACTAATGCTACCCCTATATCTGCTACACCTAGACTTATTGGCTTAGTATTCAATACCTCTGAAATGAGCCTCTCAACATAGGCACTTCTTCCTGGATACACATACTTTTGCCTCAATGTGTGATAGTTGCATAGTCTACCTTATATGCATTGAATAACAGTTGTCGTGTGTCTGTGAATATATGAACAGATGCTTAAAAATACCTTGCAGTGAATGCGTAAGGCAATTTACACCAAGGGCTCTAGAATCCATCTCTCATTGGGAAGTGTGCAATGTAGAAATGTTGATATACAAAAAACTAGACTTGTTTCCCCACTACAGATGATAGGTCCTTTGGGATGCACCATTCTTCTTCAAATGCCACATAAAGCCTATCGTACAATTTGTTCACCCTTTTGTTTGATGTCATCTATCATGGACCCTTTACATAGGTACTTGTTAAACCTTTTAGCTGGTGACTTATTCTCCATGGGGTATTCCCATACCTTTTCCTTCGGCTTGTTTGGTACTCCAATTTCCATGAATACCAATGATAATAGAATAGCCCCAAAATTGATCTTCCCTCTTGTGCACACTTCCTCAACTATTTTCTTTGTAATGTAGCCTGCAATATAGTAGACTACTCCTTCTAACATCTTGCATGCAATGTGTAACCACATAGTATTTACCTGTGACTACCACTCCTGAGTCATTCAACTTTGTAACAAGGTGTGTTGCTGCTTGCACAACCAGAAAGTTCTTCAACTTGTCTATATCCATACCATGTCGACCCTTCAGGTACCCCAACTCCTGTCTGGTCTTTAAGATCGTGGCTTTATCTGTTAGATCATTATTTATATCCTCTCCTATGGCCTTCAAACCTGTCACCATTGAGATAAGCTCACGGATGAGATTCTAACTCTGCGTCCTGCAAAGTAGAAAAAGTCCTCATGCACTCTGCTCATGAGCCACTGGTATGAAGGGCTCATACTTCCCGAAATATGGAAGTCTCATATAATTGGTAGACCCTAATTCTCTTTAGAATCTTCTCACCTGCATCATCATAAACCATGGCATGTCATCTACCATACATTTGTTCATCCTCGTAGTGAGAAAGGAATCGATCTCCTTCTTGTTCTCTGAGGTCCTGTGATTGTATTCACTTACTTTTCTCTTTCTGATGTGTGAATCCCATTCCTGGCTGATGATGACTCCTGGATATTGCATTTCTAAAAAATTGCTTTCGGGTGTCCATCTCTTCCTCCTCGACACGACCACCTTCTTCTTTCCTTTTTCTCCTGCAACAGCTACCTTCTTGGGTGCCATTTTTACCTTGCAATCATCTCCTCTTTAACTTTCTACAATTTGTGAATCAAACCATAGCTCAATTCAATCGTGCCCTAGGTGGAAACTTCATGCCCTAACTCCTCTCTGTCACCTTTCTTCACTCAAACCCTTCACCACCGGGGGATGCAAGATTCTTTTTGAATAGATCTGTTTGTCATGCTTGGTTTCACACCCTTCGCACCTTAACCTGATCACTCGGCTCTTCACACTTATCTCTTTCCTTAAATACTCTTAGTCGTAATGGTAAAAATGAATTCGCATCCCATCCTTATATAATTTTTCAAATTTTGATGCATTTATTTCTCCTTCACCTACCAAATATCCTCTCATTCATTGACCAAATTCATTTGTTCCACATGGTACATCTTCACCCCAGCTATAACCTTCTAGTCTCACCTTCCTACCCTCTGGTCATAGACTTCTCTTCAGCGCGTGCCCTTGCTCCTAAGTACCTCATCATTGTACCTTCTCCGAGTAGTTATCATGGCCTCTGCTTACCTCATGTTATATTTATCCTTTCATTCATCTCCATCCTTGGTCACTTTTGAGAATCAATCTTCTTTTGACTTCAAGCACACCCGTAGCAGTTTATTCTTTTCACCTTTCAATTCCCACAGTATTTTACTTAGATAACTACAACCACCCCACACTAAAATTATGTGCAGTCCTCTACGCATAAACATTCTTCACATAGTAATTAGCTTCATGCGCACAAGTGCACTTATTACACAAGAACAAAAACTAAATTGACAAAGCATAATGACAATGAAGGAAATACATTAAGGAAATACATAATTGAAAACCTAATCTAAATGGCAAATACTCCCTTATTACAAACACCAAGAAGACTTATTTATAGTAGGGATTCATCCTACACCCGTTAAAGTAACCGGGTATCCATGTTCCATCAAGTGCTTCTAACTGGAAAGCACCTGATTCAAGTATGTGAGTGATGACATACGGCCCCAACAAATGTTACTTTGAGCTTGCCTGGATGACGCAAGAACTTAGAGTCATAAAGAAGTACCATTTTTCCAACTCACCAACTTCTTATCCTTTGTATTTCTGTCATGTCATGCTTTCTACCTGGCCTTTTCTTGCTTCTGACTCCAACGTGCTATGGCTCATCGCTCATCTATTTGAATCATCTTTTCAATCCACTCTTCTAAATCTTACTCATCAGCTAGACCTCCAGCACGCGTGTAATGCACAAAGAAGGTAACATAAATTCTATAGGAAGAATGGTTTCGATGCCAAACACCAACTGAAATGGTGTGGCCTTTTTTAATCTCTTATAAGTGGTTCTATATGCCCAAAGAACAGCTGACACTTTATCATCCCAATCCTTTCTTCCAACATCACAAATTTTTTTCAATGTCTGGCTCAAAATCTTGTTGAAAGCCTCAGCAGTTTCATTTTCCTGAGGAGTGGTAAGGTATAGTCTTATGGTGTGCAACCATAAACTCATCTAATAGGATCCTGATTGTCTCATTCAAAAAGTGTGTACCCCTATCACTTGTCAAGCTTAAAGGAACATCCATATCTTGTAAGAACATTCTCCCATAGAAACCTAGCTATTGTAACTATTGTATAGTCCTTCGTAGGTGTTGCTTCTTCCCACCGTGTGAGATAATCTATGCAAGTAATGATATAGCAATCTAGTCTTACACACAGCTGGAAAAATAGGTCCTACAAAGTCGATGGCCCATTTCTCAAATGGTTCAGCACTAGTAATTGGTCTCAAAGGAATCTCATCTCTTTTCCCTGGTTTACCTAGGTGCTGACAATGGTCACACACTTTGCAATACTCTTTATAATCTTTATACATTGTCTCCCACCATAATCCAGCAAGTAGGATCTTCTGGGCAGTTACATCACCTGCATATTGTCCTCCTGCAATACCACCATGGGATTCTTCAATAATATCCTTACGCTCATGCTCTAATACACAACGGTGTAATACTTCATCTCTGCCTAACTTGTATAGGTCACCACTAATCAACATAAATGGTTTCACACGTATAGCAAGTTATTTCTTTTCTAATGCCTTCATTCCTTCTGGTGCCACACCATTCCTGTAGAAAGAAAAGCAATGTATTCTAATTCTGATGGTGTGCATTATAACCTATATAACTGAGCATCTGGCATGGTTTCTTCAATTGTCTTTTCTTCCTCTCCTGAGTTAATTCTAGACAAGTGGTCTAGTCCAGAGTTACTTTTCCCTTGCTTCACCACAACTGTGAAATCAAACTCTTGAAATAGGAGTACCCATCTGCATATGTGCCCTTGTAAGATGGGATTTTTACCAAATACTTCAATGCCATGTGATCCATATAAAACACAAATGGGGTTGCTAACAAGTATTGTCAAAACTTGTGCAATGCATAGATCATTGACAAAGCTTTACACTCTGTAGTTGTATAATTATGTTCAGCAGGCAGTCAGCTTCCTACTAGCAAAGTAAAATAGGATGATCGACAATACCTTCTCCAGGTTGAGTTAATATTGTGCCAATGGTTGTTCCAGAGGTGTCCACATGTACATGAAATGGTTTTTCCCATGAAGGAAAATGCAGGATAGGCATGGTAGTAAGTTTCTCTTTCAATGTTTCAAACACGCACTGTTGCGATTCTCCCCAATAGAATGTACCTTTTCCTTTCAGTAACTCCTCCAGAGGTGCAGAAATTTTTGCATATCCCTTGATGAATTTTCTATAATATCCTATATGACCTAAAAATCTATGCACCTCACTCTGACTGGTAGGTGCTTCCAGGCCTAGAATGCCTGCAACCTTAGCTAGATCAACCTAAGCAATCCTTCCTTGCAGATTATGTGTCCCAACAGTATTCCAAAAGTGTAGCAAATATGCACTTCTTGATGTTCAAAGAGATACTCAATTGTCTGCACCGTTCAAACATTAAGCACATATTTTCACAGTGATCCTTAACAAGCCCATATAATGTCCAATCATCGAGGTAGACCTATAAGAAGTTGTGAATAAAATATTTGAATTCCTGAACAACTATGTGTGAGAATACAGCAGGCACATTTTTCAATCCAAAAGGCATCACAGTATAGGAAAAACCTCCCCATTCAGTAGTAAAAGTTGTCTTTTCTTGATCCTCCTGAGCAATCCTAGCCTGATGATACCCAGAAAACCCATCTGTGAAGGAATATATTTCACGTGCCCTGCAACTCCTAGTATTTCCTCAGTAAATGGTGTAGGGAATGGATCTGTTACACATGCAACATTCAGCTCCCTGTAGTCCACACATATTATGATTCGTCCATCCTTCTTGATACTGATCACCATTGGACTAACCCATTCTGACTCATCAAGGGGCTTGATAATTCCAGATTTCAACATGTTATCAATCTCTTCTTTGACCTTTTCACGCAAATTGGGGTTCATTCTATAAGGTCACTTTCTAACTAGGTCGTGCACCATCCTTAAGCTTTATCTTCATTTCCCCAAGTGATTCATGCATGCCTTTAAGTTCATGATACCCTCGAGGAAATAAGTCATGGTAATCCCGTAGTAACTCAATAATCTTTTCCACCTCCGAACCTGACAAGTAGTCTCCAATTATGGCCTCCTTAGGCTCAGCCTCTGATCCTATATTGACCTTCTTTGTCTTCATTAGTTCATGGTATGCGTGCGTGTATCCTTATCTGCACTATCCAAGACCTCGTGCACCCCCTGTGAATGGTCAATATCTAGGTTTTCAACTTCCTCATCATCCACAATGTACACCATCTTTCCTTTTTCTTTCTCAAGGAAAGCACATTCAAGCAATATGGAGTCTTCTCCTTCTTCTTCAAAACGTGCGCCTAATTCTGTCTCACCAAATAATTCTATATGAGTTCCTCCACCTTTGCACTATCTCCCATGGTTAACCGCTTGACAAATTTTAATGCCTCTTCTATTGGAGGTTGGGAAGAAAAGTAGTCAAAGGTCTGGATCATTCCTGCAGTCAAATTTTTCCAGTTTCCAGTCTCTCGATGTAGTTTTGTGTATACATACCAAGCGCATGTGCACCCTTGTAAAGTGGAATACAATTTATGCACCCAAAGTGAAGGTGGTAATGCTTCTTGTCATGTTGTCTAGAGTCTCTCACATTACTAAATGTGGTTCTGAATAGGTTGATCACCAGTATAAGTGCAAATCTACGTAGGTGCATTGCTTCTTACAAACCTAGTAGATAAGGAGATTTTGATTTCCTTCCACTTTGTAAGATTATCTCTGTGAACTACCCACCAACGCGCTGCTATCCCACGTAAGACATATGCTAACATGTCTCTTCTCTTGACCTGGTCTATCCATTGTGCCTCCATGGCTTGTAAGAATACAAGAAGATCTTGTTCTCCAATATACCAAGGAACTGTGCTTCCTATCTGTCAAATAGAATGAAGTCCATTCTTGTGCGCAACCAAACTTTTTACCCTGCATCCTACTAGTTCATATGTACCATAAGCCCAATTATCACAAGCAATACTCGTAGTATCACTAATAGAGTGAGAATCCTCCCACTGTAGGATTCCTTCCTTTGATGGCTCATTGACCTTTGGGTCTTGAATAGCATGTATATAGATTTTATTTAAGTCCTCCTCACTTAGAGGCTCAACATAGGGTGTAGAATTCCCATCTATCAAAGGTATCACAACCCTTTCCTATTTATTCTCAAAGCTAATATACCCCTTATTGAATCTCAAATCAACATTATTCGCATAACACCAAGGGCATCCAAGCAAGGCTAGAAAATTTTCTACTTCTAGAAGTGCTAATACCTCAAAATCCCCATTGAATTTGGTCCCTTGTATGGTTATAGATGCATCCTTCAAAAATCCTATGGGAGTGGCCTTAGTCCTATTTGCCATAAAAAAACACATTAGATGATGTTTGTAATGGAGGTCTCCCCATTTTTACCCATACATCTAAAGTAAGCACATTGACTTCCGCACATGTATCAATCAAAATATTACTCAGCAGTCATCCATCTACACATCATTCAAAGTGATCTCTTTATCATAGTCAATGCTATCAGGGGGAATATTTACATGTAGGATCTTCCATTGATTCTCAGTGCTTTCACATGGAGTGTTCCCCTTCAACCAATTCCCTAATAATGGAATAATATTCTCCTGACGCAACAAATTACACACCTCTCTGATGTATTCAATATTAAAGGGAACCTTCCCTGATTCTTTCTTTTGTTCCATCTTTCTGGATTGCTCTTTTAAACATTGTATTTCACCTTGAATATTTTTGAGGACCTGCATGGTCTCTTGATAGACTTCCTTCTGATGGGTAGAATCTAGGTACCTTACATGCAACACCTCCTCCTTATTGATTTCAAGCTTCTGGTATGATGCCTCTCTTGCACGTGCCACTTCAGCACATGTGGTAATCTTTACAGTTAAGGCCTCAAGTTCTGGTGTAATCTTAGGCATCCACTGATTTTCCTCTACATGCTAGATCCTAACCATCCCTGCGCCTTTGTTTTCCTGCTTATGTTTTTTACTGAGATGCTCATATAATTCCGGGAACTCCTCGTAGCTATGATTCTTTCTGCAGAAAGAACATGTAACATTCTGGTGACATTCATGCCTATAATTATCAGGGGATCTACATGTATATCACATTCTACGAGGAAACTCACTTCTTCCTCCACCATGGCCTCGTCCTCCATATGTACCTCGATATTCATGTCCTCTTCCATGATCTTCTTCAAAATGTACCTCATTCATGTCATCATGTAGTTGATTATGATCCATATCCTAGTACTTGTTCTCATTCTTAGATTTATCCATTACACTTGTTTGTCATACCCCAATGTCTATAACATCATAGATCTGACCAATCAATTGACAATCCTCAGTATCATGGGTCGTGGACCTAAAAATCTTATAAAAGCAAGATACATTCTTCCTTATCACACATTGTAACAAAGGACAGTGCCTAGAATCACGATTCAAATAATAGATTTCATAGTCTAACAACAATGAATGTATAGATCTGCGAGGGAAACTATCCTTGGTGTGAACTTCTACCTCACAATCTGTACACCAAATCCTTGAGCACGTTTCATAGGCTGAATTTGCTGATAGCTTCTCTAACTATTTTTCCATATCTGTAATCAATGCCTCTAAGAATGGAATAACTCTAGTGTCAATGCTCCCAACTACCTCAGCACACAAAGCTACTTTCAGTGCTTCACACAGGTCAGTGTATGTCTTATGTGAAAGTGCTCTTTTGAATGGTGTAATCACTCCACCAATGAACCATTGTGCATGTTGGATTGTGTGAATATCATAAGAAAACTTAGATTGGAGTGTTTTAAAATGGGCATCATACTCATGTACACTCTCATTATTTCCTTTCTTGATATCCTTGAGTGTGCTTATACTCTTCTACTCCAATTCAGGGATATGGAAACCTTTCAAGAAAGCATCCTTCAGTGCTTACACTCAGAAATCATGATCCCTTTAACATGCCATAATATTTCATACATATGCACATGTTCGGAAGCATCCTCTATTCCTTTATACTCCAAGAGATGAAGAGACATCTCCATATAGATATTTTGTCGTTGTTGTGGGCCTTGACCACCTAATCGAGAACGTCCTATGTTTCCTCTTCCTCCAGAACCACCAGATCCACTGGAACTTGAACCACCTATACCTCCTTATCCTCCACCTGTAGTTGGAATATGACCTATAGATGTACTCCCTTGTGCTTCGACAATAGTACTATATTGAACCCCTACAGTTTGTGAGGTGAATCCAACATTCTATGCACTCACATTCTATGCAGATGATGTGCCTAAAAATGTTCCTCCAAATAATGAATCCATCTAACCTACCATTGATGTGCTTACTTCCTGACTTACTCTTGTTCTCCTACTTCCCAAGTTATCTTGCTTCTTACTTGTCGTAATATATACTGGAAAACCAAGCGCAAGGGCTAGGTCACCAGGTGGATTAAGATGTGTTCCTGTGGCCCAGGTAGTCTTTGCTGGCATAATTCTATGTGAAGCCAAGGGGGTATCTCTGCCATGCTTTCCAAGATGGGGGAATTCCTGATGCTCTAGCTCCACATCTTCTATGTGAGCTTCAAATCCTTCACGAGCCATCTCTCTACTCAACACCATACTTTCTACAATGGTACACTGCTTCTCTATCTCCCTCTCCCATGCCTCATTATACTTAATCTACCTTTCCTCTCTTTTCCTTTCTACCGTTGGGTCTGCCATCTTTCTCCAAACATGTTCCTTCCCTCATGCATGGTGAGGTTTAGTTAGCCATTGGTTTACTCTCCAGGTTCAAATTTACCATCAAGATTTTGATCGCTAGTGGAATACCTTGCTGATATGCTCCTCTAGGATACCACAAAAATTGGAATTCAGCTACCTCCGTGAAAGAATACGTCAAAATTGAATATTCTAGAATATAAATATTTAGAACACCATGAAACCACGTATCCACAATGTGAGTCCAGATCAGCAGCATCATAAAGGGCCTGAAATTTTTTCTGTGTCCAGACAAGTGCGCGATACCTCCAATTCCACTTAGATGCATAAGAAATCAGCCACTCATATAATTCTACTGGAAAGATAGTGAAAAATCTCTCATACAAACTATCACACATATTTTTTTCTACCCAAGTGCATGTGTTAAAATCAGATCCAATATGGAACTGTCGTGCATATTCTTCCTCCAGATCGTGTATCCACTCCTTAATACTTGCTAGAGTTAACCTTTACATCTTCATCATGAACCATCCTAAAAACAACTGAAAAAGAGTTCTCAGCGACAGAACCAATGATGTAGCCTAGAATTTACCAGATAACACCCTAGACGCGCTGACACATCACTCGGCCTAGACTGAGCACTCACCTAAAGTGTGCAAAGGTACCAAGTCACTTTTTATGGTTGTTGTAGTAGGATGTTAGCGTGATGAAGGAAGAAACATATAGATCCATAACTAATCCATCATTCTACAATGCATGTCATATTTGGATCTAGAAAATAACAAGCTTAAACAATAATCATGATTAAATCAAGAACATGCACTACTCAATTACACACAGGAATGACACTTAGATTCATCCAATATCTTCCATCTATTAATAAACACATAAGCTCCTTACAATAATGTCAATCTATACCGATGCGCACATGGATCTGATACAGTGATCTAGTCATATGCCTGTATCTCTTTATGCTTACTTCTTACGCTTTGAATATACCTATATATATATATATATATATATATATATATATCGACTAATATGTGATTCACATCATATATATAGGGTGGGGACTTTCCCTTCACTGCTTATCTATTTCAAAAATAGGCCACATGCTACTAATAGCCACACGCCGTTTACAGGAATAACAACACATACAAGTGTGTTGTCTATAGACCTCTTATAGATAACTGAACAGAAAATCCTATTCTTAGCTCATCTCCATGCAAAACGCTTCGATCCGATCCTCTAAAGATAGACAATGCATGGCGCGCATGTCTCTGCCTTTTTTATGTGCTTTGCATGCCATCTTCTAAAAATAGGTATTCATGCTCAAAAATGTCTAAGTCCTGAAAGATAAACTTGCCCTCCGTGTGCGAGTTCTTCCTATCCATTCGCGCCCTTAAACCTGGCATATTTTCTGACATAGACTTCTTGTGTGAGTTATGTCAAGTGTTCTCTGATCAATAGGTGGTAACCTACAAGTCTCTTCTATGTAATCTAATAATGACTATATGCAACATATAGTATTAATACACATTAATTCCTATAAGATAAGATATCAATATAATATATCAATCATCTTAAAATATGGCTCATTCAATGGGTTTGTCACATTAATATCAATGTAATCCAGGCACATAGAAAAATTATATACTACAAAATATAGTGGAAAAAATACAGGGACATAAAAATAGGAACATTAAAAAATTATTCTTACAACTTTAGTCTCTATAAAACCCTCCAACAAGGATGGAATTGCTAGACATTACCATCCTAAATGGATGATAGTGTCCTAGGTATCATTTTTGCATCTAATTCAAAATTTTATATGACATATAGGGTTTCACAGACCTTTGGTATATATTCAGGGTCATATACAAAATTCACAGTGGATTTTATTATATTTTGGTATAGAATGTGGGGGTATGAGTGTATTTGATTCCCTTTTGAATTTTGACTTATTTTAATCTAATAAATTTTATAATGCATGGTGAGGGAATGAGTGTACCTCTTTCACTTTTGAATTTTTAAATTTGACATATTGGAATTTTTTACAATGCATAGTGGGGAATGAGTGTACTTCATTCACTTTATAATTTGCAAAACTTTACAAACTTAGACCAATATGCATCTATAATGGTTTGGTTCTATGCAAAAATAGTATTTAGGGTGGCTAGACACCTTGTGACACCCCTCCTCTTGATTTTGTTTGGAAGGTTTTTGGGGAACCTAAACATCTTGTGACTTATTCCCTATCTCTCTCTTAAATATTTTTTGGGTGGTACCTTGTGACACCCTTATTTATTCACATTAGGAAACCCAATTCCCTTCATGGTTATAATTATTTAGATCTAAAATGGGTTTTGATCACTTCCAATCTATTAATGGTGAAATTTGAATCCCTATCTTCAAGTGCTTCAAATAGTAAGCTTCTTATTCAAAAATGAAAATATATTTTCACTATAGGATCTTGTAATCAACCAAACATCTCAAAAAATCAAACAATTGAGTAAAGAAAAATTATGTTTACACACTCAAGTATACTTTTCCTTTACAAAAATAAATCTCATTTCCTATCTTAAATGAAGGAAACTATAAACACAAACTTTATTAATTTATATCTTAGTAATGGCATTATTATATTAATCCCTAAATCATGATATGTTTTACTATTCCAAACCTAATTACTATATGCTTAGTTCTGTTACAATATTTTCCCTCCTCATTCTACTAATCAATTACTCACATAAAATATTGCATCAATAAAAAGTTAGTCTAGTCATCCTAATTTTCATCCAAAAAAATTTACAGCATCAAACTTTACTCATGGATTAAACCTTCCAAACATGACCAAACTACAATTTTTTTTGGTCCCAAAATAATGGCTTTTTCATCTGCCACCCAATGGTTAGTTTCTAATTTAATAGATTTTATGGATTAGTATTTTACCATATGTAATCCTTAATGTGAAATTATACCTCAATAAAAATTCACTCATTTACTCGCTAAAAAATGAAGGAAATCCACTATCCCTACAGCAGTATAAAACATTATGCTCTACCCCCATAAAGGTCTAGAGTAAATGTTCTCATGCCAAAGGTTTTGGAAGTATAATGAAATGAGAGGTGGGGGGGTGAATCATTCCCTTAAAACCCTTACTTAATTCCCTTAAGTTGCATACACCATTTAGAGATTCAAATCAAAATTCTTTACCCATTAAGAACACATTAAACATTATTAACCATACACATGAATGAGAGAGGACAAAATAACATTATATGTGAAGTGTGAAAACCTCAAGGGGAAAAAAACCCACTGAAAAATTTTGATTATATTCTCAACCCAAAATAATTTCATGAATATGACACATCACACAAGATTTGTACAGTGAGACACCAATCCACCAAGGAGCACCAACCCCTATTTAGCAAGGCACCAATATTGCAAGGAGGATATAACCCCCTAAGGTGATCAAACAAAAACTCAACCACCTAAATATGAATAACATTGATTTATTGTTTCTGCTACAACTGATAGTGATCACAATTTCAGCTCCACTCGCTCAAAACCCCTCTTCAAACACACTCTCTCCTATTTCACTCAATATTACTTCTTTTTGGGCTTATTAGGTATATTTGCATTCCAAAATATCTTCTAAAATACCCTCAATACTTCATACCTTATTTCAGATCTATAATTATTCTCACCTACCTCTAACACACTCTCTCTAAGCTCACACTTTTCTCTCTCACACAACTAGTCGCAAATGACCAAATACACTCACTTAAATACATGACTCTTCTCCTAAAAAAAACTAGGTTGGCCATGAGTATAAATTTCAGTCATAAAAACATAAATTATATTTAAAAAATCATATAAAATCATAACAAATACCCATATAGGTCTCCATAAGACCAAGACACTCAAACATGCATAACTAGGCCAAGAAGACTAAATCCTTCTCCACCTAGCACTTTATGGAATCCAAGGGAACAAATAAGATTTTTCAATACTAAAGAAGATGAAAAAAAATTAATCCACATCCTATAAACATATCCTAACATCTCAAGAACATCTACATTATCCACTTTCTTCATGTCATCGTCAAGTAGGATTGTTTTCTACTCAAACGGGGCACCTCCAGCAAACCAGTCTTCAAAGATGAAGACCAAGCTCTCACAAAAAACCTCAAACATGGAATGCAAGCACTCATTATAAATCCATTGACCCAAAGACCAATTTAAACCACTTTATAAATCATGACTTATCCTATAGAGCCATCCAAAGCTCTTTAACCTTCAAGCAATTTGAACTGCCTAGAAACCAACTTTGAAAACTTGAGCTTCTCATGCATATGATAACAATTTAAAGAAATATAAATTCATTTAATAGGATAATTTTTCATCCCTCATCACTCTCCCAATAGATATTAATCATCAACCAAGCCAATATATTAGTCTTTCATACCAATTTCATCAAGGAACCCAAACTATCTTGAAACCCTATCAAGTAGTCAAATTGTGACCCTCAACCATACCACCAACAATGACCTGTATATCTCAACCAAATCATGCATCATGTCACATTGGGTGTTTATAACACCTCTGTATCCATTAGATTGATCACCTTAGTCCATATATTCCCAAGATCCTCCTTTCACCATGACTGTTAAAAATGCCTTCCAGGCCTAAAAACCAGTCTTGTTATTTAAACATGTGCAAACCTCCAAATGGATTCAAAAATATATTAAATATATATAAACATATATAATATCTTACATATTACTCAGAACATAACTTTAGATCATAGGTCAAATGGAAAACATGAGAGAAAAAAAAACTTTCTTGGAAACATGTAGATTTGAGTGAGCTCCAGCTATATTTAAGTCACCAAACCACCACCATATGAAATATAGGAGAGTCCTCTCCATCCTTAAATCATAAAATTTGATTATTTAATTCATTATAATCTCACACCATGAATATACCTTCCATCACTAGTGAACTAGGGTTTAGGAAGGGTTTTTGACCAACTTACCTTATTAACAATCATTTATAAAGCACAGGGCCTTATTTAACCTCATTCTAACTCTGAGATATTCTTAACTCTGTACCTCAAAATGCCTAAAAGGATGAGGTCCCCATGCATATTTTTCATGTGCCAACCAACATTATTTGTCTCACTTCGAGTTGGCAAACTCACCTTTTTAAGATCGATATAGAAAAAACATCATAACTTGAAAAATCCCCATCATACTGACATGAAACTTGGGCCACATCACTAAGAAAACATTCATTGAATTCTCCAATTCTCATATAATCATGATTATCCCTGAATATTCTCAACCACCATGAATTTTTCAGCTAGGTCCTAGGAATAGGTCTAGTTTAAGCTAAAACATAGTAGATAGACATAATATCTCATATACAAAAATCTTCAAAATTCCCTAACACATTTAAGACAAGTCTCGCTCCTTTACATGCCATCATGGTCCCATAAACCTTTTCACCTCATCTTCATGCTTCATTAGCTCACCAAGCACCTAGATTAGGCCTAGATGAACACCTTCAAACCATGTTCTCACCTTCAATCATCCTCTGATACCTATGTGAATTTATTAACACACTCTCCTCATGATCTTCATACCTTTTTCATGCTTCTCAAGCCTCCATGAATCTATAATCTTCATGTATAATCACCCTTACTAACTAGGCCTCCTGATTAGACCTCTTAGGTAAAGAAATTCATACTTTCTTCACTCTTACAACCATGCCACAACTTATTTACCCATGACATCATCATAACAAACATCCTCTTGCACTCCTTGCATCATACTTTGTATTTAATCTACTTTTTACATCAATGAAAACACTATCAAACACATGACAACAAAAGGTCCTCAAATCCAAGTCAAGCACAAAGAAAGCCATTGCAATGCATTATCAAGTGACCAGGTTGATAAATTTAGTTTTTTTTTTATAATATTACATCTCTAGGTACAAAAATACATGTAGTTTGAGTCCTATTCATATTAGTTCCAATGCAAGTGGTGTATGGATTGTATTTCAACTAAAACACTAACCTTTTTTAAGGGGATTCATCTATGGTTAGGATTCTTGGCCATTTAAATTGATTATGAGGGATTCAAACATTTTCCAAACCTAAAATCATACAATGAATAATAATCTAGTCACTCACAAAGTCACAAAAGGTTGTAGATCTCCATCATAATCCCATATACAGGAACTAGATCTAGATAAAACTACTAAATAGTCTAAACAAAAAATAATGGTTTTGTCCCTGTAGATAGACACCTGTAGTTTGATCAATGCACTATTATTCCTAATATTGCACTACCTATTCTTCCCCTTGCAAATTGACAACACACTGCACCAGTTAGACCTATCTAACTCCCTTCTTACGACATCTTTTTGGTCATATTTCCTCTTGTAAACCACTTAAACAGGCTGTCATAGCCTCGTTCTGACTACATTAGCTTCTTATTCCCTTCTAGTTTGCTTTTATTAGCTCCCTGGACTATCAATCCATTTCATTGGATTGATTAGAGCCTTTCAGAAACCCTTCCAAAACCCTAATTCCTCTCTAAATGAGATTAATTAGTCTAACCTAGGTTAATTACCCTAAACCTAGTCAAATCCTACTTTGACTTGCTAATTAACTTGTTGACTCCCTTTTTAGTCCCACATGCACCCAAAAGCCTCCCATTTTCCAAATGAAAAACTATAAATAGGGCTATACCCCCTCCCTCATTTCCTAAGAATTCTCTCTTCTTCCTAGCACAGATTATAGTATTTTGTTTAGGCTTTAGATTGTATTTCATTTTCTTCCATTGAGCTAGTAGCATTTGCTTTTGTATTTTATAGCACCAATATGGAGTAAAAGGGAAGATCCATTGGCCTTGAAGCCATTAATGGGGAGATCTCTTTCTCTTAAACACATAACTGAATGCTTAGATCCTCTTAGGTTCATTATTTCAAGCTTTCAAAGAATAGAGGTTAGCTTCATTTTCTTAGTTTGCTTGTTTACTTCAAATTAATGTATGCAAAGAAGAAAACCTTGCTCATTTCTTATCAGATGGTCCATTGATCAGTTTGCTAAAAGCCTTTGGGGTTTCTTTAGAGATTCTTACCCCAAATCCATGGCTTTTGCAACTTTTCATTGAACACATTTGGCACGCCCAGGTGGGACACTTAGTCCATCCTCCATTAATGGAGTCACTTTGAAGATTTTTGTTTTAGTTTCTAATTATTTCTTAGTTTTAATCTTTCTAGGATAGTTTCAAGCTTTTTAGATTAGTTTTTCAAAGTTTTTTTAGATTAGTTCAAGTTTTTGATTTCACTAAGATTTTTGTATTAATGGCTAAAAATCAGGTTTCTTAACTAGTTTAGCTAGGATTGTCTTGCTTTTGTGCTCTTTGTAGGATCGAAGGAGGTAAAGTGCTGCCAAAATTGAACCAAATCGATGAAATTTTGACATTTTTTGAGATTTTGTTTGAAAAATCCCGTGTTTTTTTAACCACCTATAGGGAAGGGCACGCATACACCTTTCTACCAGTGCAGGCACCACTGACTGTCATTTTTTGACAGAGGCACGCAGGTACACTAATCCTGGCGCACATACACTAACTCTGGTGCACATACACAGGTACACTAATAGTGGTGCAGGTACACTAACTGTGGTGCAGGTACACTAACTGTGGCGCACATGCCCAAACCTTAGCGCAGGCATCATTAGCAATCTTCCAGAGGCCATAACTTTTTCTTTCGAGCTCGAAATGACTCATTTTTGTTGCGTTGGAAAGGTATTGAAGAGAACGCATACACAATGGAATCATAAAATTAGGATTTTGACTTACCTAAAATTTATGGTTTACATTATTAGGTAAATAGTCATTTTCTAATGTATCTTAAAATCTAAAAAATTGTTTTCTTGACTATTCTAACACTTTGAAAGGTTTTTGTGACACTAATCAGTTGGTTGTAGGGTTTTGTTTTATTATTTCAACTTGCATTAGCTTAAGTGTTTTCATTTCTTAGCTTGAATAAAGCTTGTAAAGTGTGTATGCTCTCTCCTCGCACCTTTTTGGCGATCTTGGAGATCAAAAACACTTGTTCAAAACTTTATGTCATACTTTAAAAACACTTTTTCTATGATGGCTAAAAAAGTAAAATAGATTTCCATACCATTTGTATTAGTGGAATTTTCACATTGTGTATGCTCTTCCTTCGCGCCTTTTTGGTGATCTTAGGAATCAAAAGCAAAGTGTAAATTCTCTTTCTTAAGTTTGCAAATGGAAAACTACTAAAGAATTGTTGTATACAGGACCCAACGCTTGTAGAAGAAAGACGTCCAAAACACAAAAACTTCTAATACATGTGCTCTTACAGGTTGCCAAATGGTGTGCTACTTAAAACCACATTAAGTTAAGCAAGATAAAAAACACACCATATTCAAAACATTGTATTGCAGGTTTCGGAAAAGGGTACATCCCTATCCACTCAACTGGAACATAACCCCTTTGGCATAACGCCTTAAGCTATAACAATGGGGGTGGTTCCAGGAACCCTAAAGTAATCCACCGCTGAGTAACCTCGTGGATGAAACAGGAAGCGCTCTGCTTACCCACTTGACTAGTACGCCTTGTGAGATAGAGTTACGGGTTGTCCGTATGGTGACCCCAGGGAGAGCACACGTGGACGCACTAGTTTCCCTTTGTGCTCGAAGGGGGTAAAGTAAAGCCGAGATACTCCCAAGATAGGCAAGGGACTATTTGGGTAAATCATGCTCGCTTAAGATAGCTTTGTAACACCTAGTTGAGAGAACTTATTAAGGAGGCCATTTTATCTTGGAGCCCACTTTACTAGTCCATTGTTGCGTCAAGCCATCACAAAGTGACAACTCATCTGGAATCTGAACCTTGTTTGTCGAACAAGGCAAAGAACCCTTGTGAGTTTGATCTAAGTGTCTTTCATCATGAAACTAAACTACGTCCCACTTTCGCTTAGTTTTGTTCTTATCTTCGGATGAGGCGAAACTCTGCCCAAGTGGCACTTGGTTTGTTTTCATCTTTTTGATCTATACCCTTGCATTCTCACCGCCCATTTTTTTTGGGTGAGAAAGGTGCATACCTTGTGCATTTTTATCAGAGATAGTGCTTGCCACTTTTTTGTCCGTTTACGCCCATCCATGTTTACTGGCTGGGTTGTTAAACATCTAAAGTGTGTAGGTACACTTTTTGTATCTTTGATAAAAGTCCTTCCATCTTGATTTCAAGATCATCTTCACCACTATGAGTCTGGTTCATCTTTCGTCTCTTCTTGAGTTGATAGTTTTGTTCGCATCCTAGATGCACAATCTTGGTACTTACATCGTATTCTCATTTTTTGAGAAAATGGTATAAGTCCCTTTATTACGCAGTTATGCTGCTCACATGATTAAAAAATCCTTGTTATACTTATCACTTGGTTTCAGTTTTGACGTCATCTAAGTCTTCTTGAAAAGTGTCGATAACGCCTTATATGTATTGTAATAAGGTCGTCATGGTACTAACACCTTGCTTTCTCAGTTAATGTATCACGGTGACATTGTTACGCTATATCTATTTCACGACTTCCATTTTTCAGAAGGTTTGGCTTTCATCGGCATTCAAACTAGTTTTAAGTATACCTTGTCGAGGGACTGCGTCAACATCACGTCAGTACTTAGGCCTTGTTAGAGTTCTAACTTGACCTACATATTGGTATGGTATTGTCACTATCTGTTTTTAGGGCATAGGCTTGGTAACAAAAAATTGAGTGATCATTACATTTAGGTGTGCATATGAGTGTTCCTTGATAAAACAGACTGCATAACACTACATCTAGGATACACTGTAGTATAGTTCAAACATCATTGTCTTGAGTGGCTTGCAGAAACCATACACTTAGGGGTCACGCTAGCTGCACACAAACGTCTGCTAGTAATGCCTAAAATCATAAAAATGGCAACCAAATCAAACGAGCATGACATAGGAGAAAACCCTTTTGAAACCTTCCCATTTAGCGACAATAATTTAGCACCTCTCTTTTCTCAAGTCAAAGATACAGAGCTATTAATTGATCATAGTGGAGAAGATTGGACTCTTCCAGAGAACAACAGAGGTTAGACCTAAATAAATTTGATGAACTCCTATATTATAATAAAGATCAAGTACTCGCAAGAGTCTTAGCATTAGGAGCTAAACTTCCTGCAAGAGTGCGAAGAAGAAACAAAGGTCATTAACCCTAACCTAGGAGAACGAAGATTCATCTTAGACATAGATAACCCTTTTGATGTGGGATACGCTTCCACTTCTGGGAAACATAAGGCCACTATCGAAGGAGAACCATCACAAAAACCTCACTATAAAGCTTCACGTAAAGTGAAAATTGAGCGTAAAGCTTCCCCTCCTCTGAAATTTGATGAAGAAGAGGACCCCTTGGTTGAGGAGGAGATCCTCCAAAAATAGATCTTGAAGTTGAGCCAGAAAATAGCAAACCTAGGCTCTTCAAGAAGGAACATATACAAAGACAAAGACAAAAACAAACTTAGTGAGTTTCAATTTGATCCACACACAGACTATACCTTTAAAGTGACTCAGGTACAAAGACCAATGTCACCTACTAAGGAGCAACTCATTCAGGAAGAGTTAAAATCTATGAAAGATACGCTTACTACATTACAACAGGGAAATGTAGGCCAAAATAAGAAATATTCGTATGAAGAACTATGCCCTTACCCCTTTGATAAGGACATGTTACAACAACCTTTCCCAAAACACTTTACCATTCCCAAGTTTGATAAGTATAAGTGCAAAAGTGATCCTCGTGATCATATAAAAGACTTTTACATGGCTTGCCAAGAGGTCGCATATAGCGACAATTTCTTAATACGATTTTTCCTCACAGCCTAGGAGTCATGGGATTGGAATGGTTCTATAGCATACCCAAGGGCTCCATTACAACGTGGCCCGCATTAGCAGAAAATTTGTAAGGCATTACTCCTATAATATGGAAAGTGACATCACAATGAACAATCTATGCAATACAAAACAAAAACCCAATGAGACATTTGCAGGATTTTTACAATGATGGCATGGGTTAGCCAGTCGTTTTCCTTGTGCATTACCAGAAAAATAGTTAGTGAGCATATTTGTTCCTAACTTGAACCCTGAAATAGCCTTTCACTTACAAATGCATTGCGGCTCAAACTTCGAAGAAGTTATAGAGAAAGGCAGTCAAATTGAGAAAGCCCTCATTGCCAAGGGAATGCTTAAACCTATCACTAAAAACAAACATGAAGCCAAATCCACAGACAAACCTAAATTCTTCAATAAGAATAAACATGTTGTTGGTGATGGCATTACAGACTCCAAGAGAGTCCAAGCCATATAGACAGGCCCACTTTTAAAGCTTTCACAAGGACCTCGTCCCAAAGCACCTACAAAACGTACATTTACATCCTTAACAGAGTCCTTATCTACCATCCTAAAACAATTAGATGATGCAAAAATGGTGGAATATCCAACTACAACAGTACCATACCCAGAGGATGCTCCAAAACTGGTTTGGTTCAAAGATCATGAATATTGCGACTTCCACCATGTTAAAGGACACAAAATGGATAGGTGTTTGAGACTACGCCATTATATACAAGACCTCATCGAGGAAGGAAAGATCACTGTGGATTCTCCCCCTGAGTCCAGGAAAGTTCCAAATGAAAAAATGGGTATTTACAAGGAACCTTTTCCTAACCATGCAAATAAAAAGAAAAGGAAACTAGATCAAGGGAAAACCTCCAACGACTATAGGATTGCTACCTATGTTTACCCTACAAATGATAGTCCTTATGATTCCCTCATTGGATGTATTAGCTCATCTAATGAACAGATCAACACCATCCAGATTTTGGAAAAGAGTTGCACAGTAGGGACAAGACGGGCCCACTTAGTCATACCAGATCCTGTGCCTATTCCCTCAGGAAGGTCAGTATAATTTAATAGAGTAGTTAGAGAAAACACCTGCTAGGATATCTATTCTTGATCTCCTCAAGATCTCTAATGCCCATAAGAACATATTGTACAAGACTTTGCAAAATTCAAGGGGTTTCCACAGATGTAGACCCCAAAAACCTTCAAGCCATGATTGCATGCACCTAGACTCCAATGATCATATTACTTTTGATCATACTGTAATCCCACATAACAACCCAGAACATAACTTACCCTTGTATCTCGAAGTGGTGGTTACCCATCACAAAATCAAGAGAGTACTTGTAGATGGGGGATCTGGTCTAAATATTTGCACTTTGAAGCTGGTTAAGTAGCTCGGTCATTCAGAAACAGAGCTGGGAGCTAAGACTATCACAATCATGGTGTATGACAATGAAGAAAGAGAATCAGTGGGGACTATAGTGGTTCCCATGGAGGTAGGCCCAACGTGTCATGACACAACGTTCCATGTCCTTGACTTGGACCTTCCATACAACATGCTCCTGGGGCACCCATGGATCCATGCCATGCAAGCTATTCCATCAAATTTTCATCAGTGCATCAAGTTATGTCATGAAGGTCAGGTGGTTACCATTTTGGGTGACCCAAACCATTCACACATTGTAGGGCATTGCACATAGTTTTTCTCATGCAACTTATGAGTGTCCTTCTGCAGATGTAGTTGTCCCCCTACAGATAGAAGCTATGAAAAAATGGATAGATTCAGAGTCCCTCACGCCTTACAATCAAGAATTTCCTTCATTGGTCAACCCATTCTCTTCATGGGAGGCAACATCAGCAAAGTATGGCCCAGATAAGCCATTTACTCTTGAACAGGCTTTGTTGATATCAGACTTATCAGTATCCCCTAGGACAAGGGGTAAGCCTTATTTTCAGTTCAAGAGCACTCGCGAGCAATGTCCTAAACCATTGGAAAAATTTTTCCATAGTGGTCTCCTATCTGAGGAGAAAATGTTAGAAGATCCTACCAGTAGAGTGCCTAGAAGGCACCATGGCTTCATGCAATCAAGCACCTCAATACATCAAAGGTCCCCTGCATGATGTTTGTCATGGGCTATAGAGGGTTTGGATGTGGCATTAATGCACAAGGCCAGTTAGAGCCTATTCCCATCCCTCATTTTAAGTCTGATAAACATGGCCTTGGGATAAAGCCTCATAACACTCTACCTTCTGAGAATGACACCACCTCTTCTAAACGTGAGGATGTTTCATCTCATTCTGATAGTGATGCAGATTCCCAATGTAGCCTCTACAAGGATCTTGCCTCCATGAACCTATTCCCAAATTCGTCGGTCCTTACCTTATCTGAATCCATCCCCTTAAACAAATATCAAGTAGCCCTTGTATATCCTGAACTCATAGATTGGGATCAACAACTTCACGTGCCCCTATATTTCTTTGAAAATGATGAGGCATTTGCAGAGTTCATGGGACTCAGGGATTTTATTCCAGCTGGAGACCACAAGAAAGGATTTAAGATTCAACTAGACACATGTGCCTACTTCGGGGAAGAAGCAGAGATGTGTGGATGGTTGAATAAGAAGGCTGTAAATAAAGGTACAACCACTTTTGAGAAACCTGGCAAAAAGGATAAATGGAAATCTCACAGTGACAAACTCTTTGATAAACTCATAGACAAACAGAATGAAGAGTCTAAAGATGAAGTGATTTATCCATTTAAAGATGATCATGAACTACCACAGGAGGTCGATCTTACTCTTCCCCCTGATCCTACACGGATGGAAGATGCTTCTAAAATGCTTGTTGAGGAAACAATCAATGTCAACATTGGCTCAGAGGAGCAGCCTAGAATAATAAAGTTGGGAGCTTCACTCTTAGCTCAGGAACAAAAGATCTTTGTAGAGTCTCTTAAAAGAATACGTGGACATATGCATGGACATATAGATATGCCTTGGTTTGGACCCAGAGCTAGTTGTGCACAACCTCGTTGTGCACCCAGATGCCAAACCAATCAAGAAAAAGTTGAGAAAGATGCATCCTAAGGTGGCGCTCCTTGTCAAAGAAGAATTGGAAAAGTTGTTAGCTGTTGATTTTATTAAACCTATTGACTATTCAGAATGGATCTCTAACATAGTCCCAGTATAGAAAAAGCCTGTTGGCATAAGAATCTACACTGATTTCCACGTGACATTAACAAGGCATGTCCAAAGGATGATTTTCCCCTACCTAACATTGACATGATAGTTGATTCCACATATGGTTATGAAATGTTGTCCTTAATGGATGGCTTTTCAGGTTATAACCAGATACGAATTATGCAGAAGAAGATCAGCATAAAACAACATTCATCACCCCTTGGGGAACATTTTGCTACAAAGTCATGCCCTTCAGGCTCAAGAATGCTAGGGCTACTTATCAGTGGGCCATGACAGTTATATTCCATGATATGATAAGTGACATCATGGAAGACTATGTTGATGACATCCTAGCGAAATCCAAGAGTAGAAGAGAACACCCTAGAGTATTGAGGTGTATTTTTCAGCATCTACGAGACTATAAGGTTCACTTGAACCCTAAGAAATGTGTCTTCGGTGTCTTATCAGGAAAACTCCTAGGGTTCATTGTTTCACAAAGAGGGATTGAAGTGGACCCTGCAAAGGTTACAGCTATCATAGAAATTCCACCACCTACCACTCTCAAGCAACTAAGGAGTCTACAAGGGAAAATTCAGGCAATCTATCGCTTTATTTCACAACTTGCGGATAAGTGCCACCCCTTTACCCATTTCTCAAGAAAGATGTCACATTTAATTGGGGACCTGACTGTTAGAAGGGCACTACTAAAATATTACTTCAAGCAGATCGTACCAAGTTGCTAGATGCTAATCACACCACTTGATGAAAGTAATTCACCAGAATAACTTTACACCCTTTGTACCCATTTTTACTCAATGCAATAATTGAGAATGGGCCTTGCTTAAATAGACAAGGAATAACCTACCATCAAATAACTAGGTAGAACCTCAAGGATCTCCTCTTATACATTCAAGGAAAAACTATACCTAACCTAGTTTCTAATGGTGCATTGCTATCCCATACATAGTGGGTGATAAATACCTCTACCTAGATGAACATGAGCTAAGAGTAGCATTTTACTATCTCAGCCTATACTACCCTTGAACCTCTCCTCTGATACATTTCCGCTACCCATATTGGTACATTACTTGCCCATAAAGAGAGAGTAGTTTACTATCTCATGCACCTTGATCGTGTATGAGTTGAACTATCCCCAAATAGAAAAGGCCTGCTTAGCAGTTGTCTTCACATTCCAAAAGCTTCTTCATTATCTCCTAAACAATAAAACCAAACTCATATCCAAAGTTGACCCTCTCAAGTACCTTTTATCCAAACCTGCCCTCACAGGCCGAATGGCTAATTGGATCATTCTCCTGAGTGAATTTGATATCGATTTTGTGAATCATAAGTCTTTAAAAGGACAGGTACTGGCTGATCAGTTGGCAGAAGCTCCTCTCCCAGGAATGGAACCTTTGTGCTTAGATTTACCAGATGCATCTATGATGTATATTGAAGAATCCATAGAATGGCAGGTCCATTTTGATGGATCTTTCACCTTCCATGGATCCAGAGCAGGAGTGGTCCTCATCACTCCAACTGGCGATGTCATACCATGAGCATTCCGGTTGGGATTCCCATGCACAAATAACATTGCAGAGTACGAGGCACTCATCGTTGGCCTCAAGCTAGCTATTACATGGAACATCAGACAACTACGAGTCATTGGGGACTCTCAACTTATCATAAAATAGGTTAATGATGAGTACAAGGTTAAAGATGAGAAGCTTATTCCATATAAAAAGATGGTTGAAACCTTGAAAGAATATTTCACACAGGTCATATTTGAGCAAAAACTGAGGTCACATAATAGATCCACAGATGCTATGGCTACTATTGGGTCTCTCTTACACATAGCACCTGAAGAAAGTAAGATGCCTTTCTTCGTAGAGCATTTACAAGTGCCTGCATATGATATGTCAGAGTCATGTTTGGCATGTGAAGTTGTTGGTCCTTTATCCCCTTGGTATGACCCTATCTTTCAATACCTACAAGATGGCACTCTTCCACCAGACATCACCCATTCTGAAAAGAAATCCCTTATCCACTGCATAGCCCATTATACCCTCCTAGGAGGCACCCTTTATCGTCGTGGCTACGATGGGAATCTGCTTCACTATTTGGATGTTGCTGATTTTATCCACGCCATTAAAGAAGTACATGGTGGTATTTGTGGAGTGCATACTAGTGAGCATGGTCTTAGCTAAAAATTTATTGAGGGTAGGCTATTATTGGCCTACCATGGAATCTGATTGTTGAAACTTCATAAAGAAGTGTGAACTATGCCAAAAATATGGGAACTTAATACATGCACCAGCACAAGCCTTACAGCCTATTGCAATGCCTTGGCCATTCTCTAAATGGGGCCTGGATCTCATAGGGAAGCTCCATCCTTCTTCTTCAGATGGTCATACTCACATCATCACTGCCACCGAATACTTTACCAAATGGGTAGAGGTTGTCCCTCTTACCTATGTCACCGGTGCGCAAATTTCAAAATTCATCATGAACCATCTCATATGCCGTTACGGGATCCCTTCGGCCATTGTCACTGATAATGGTAAATCCTTCAAAAACAAAATGGTTAAAACCTTATATCAACGCTTCCATATCCAACTCAAGTGGTCTACCCCCTATTACCCTCAAGGTAATGGATAGGTAGAAGCCACTAATAAAACCCTTGTATGGATTATGGAGAAAATGGTCAGTAAAACTGGTTGTAATTGGCATCTACAGATACATCCCACCCTTTGGGCCTATTGTACCTCCATCTCGCACTCCTACTAGTGTGACCCCATATTCACTTGTCTATGGCACTGAAGCCATCATACCTTTGGAAGTGGAGCTTCCTTCCCTGAGAATATCTCTCAGAGACTATCTTGATAAAGACGAGGACTACAGAGTTGCTTGCTTAGCAGAGTTAGAACTATTAGATGAAAAGCATATTAGAGTGCTCAATCACCTAAAATTCTATCAGAACAGAGTGTCCAGGGGGTATAACAAATGCATCATTCATCGGGAATTTGATGTAGGAGATCTAGTTCTCAAAGAGAATCAGAAGAACACCGTCAAAGACAGAGAGAAGAAAGGAAAGTTTGAGGCTAACTGGCTAGGTCCTTATGTAGTGATTGCAAAATATGGATCAGGAGCCTATAAACTTGCATATTCAAATGGTGAAGAGCTTCCAGAACCTATGAATGCCATGCACCTCAAGCGGTTCTACGCTTAGGCATGACGAGAATATCATATAAGAACTAAAAATTAGAAAAACAAAGAAAAAACAAGCAAAAAAAATGGAAAAATGAGAAAATAGTAAAGAAAAAGCAGGTCATCCTCATGTGAAAACCACGCAATTGTGGGGCAGTGGGAAGGTCTTTGAGTGAAAACTAGTTTTTGGCACTCAAGGAAGATTCACCAGACGCAAGTTACTCTTACGGTAGGATGGGTAATCATCACCACTTTCTAGATATGACTTCCTTTGCTAAGTCTAGGAACCCTACTAGAGACTACCTTTGTCATACCGTGATCTAGTTTATTTGCTCTTATATCTGCATGAAGGACATTACCTTTGTATACTCCCATCTAATGCTGAGCATACCTACACCATTATCACCTTCTCGTACATACACGTGTGGCATTCTACCTTTTGTATATTCCCACATCACGTTGGGGGCATCCAAGCTTCTTTGTTCTTGTACATTGCTTTCAAAACATGACCTTGTAAAATACAAAAACATTGGAAAAAAAGATACACAAAAACCTAAACATCTGGAAAATTTCCCTTTTCAGGGATAAAGCTACTTTCATTTCACAACGTTATCTTAGGGAAACCTAGACAACAATGAAGACCGCAGCTGTAAAAACTTATCTTTTTAGATAAACCCAAAAACATTAGAAAATATATCAATGTTGTCCCACAAAAACAAGGTAATGCTTTAATTGCTTTTAGTTGTTGGTTTGTATAGTTTTGATGTACTTAGTCTGTTGAATTGTTTGTTCTTTAAATGGATCATTTGCTTACCTTATATTGACTCTTGTTTGATTTGATTGTGTATGGCATTGCATTCATTTAGGAACTCTCATACTTGTGAAAAATTGTTGTAGGATTATTTTTTTGTTATGTGCATCTATTAGAATTCATTTTACTTGCTTAGATTGAGTACCACTTTAATCTCTTGCTAGCATTTGCATGTGTTCGTTTAGTTGTATTTTGTTGTGTTGTTTGAATGTGTATATTTGTTTAGTTTTGTTAACTTTTGCTTGTGTGTTTTGCACAGTTGTTTGTTATCACACCTATCATCTATCATTTCATCACATTTCTAACATCATTCACTACATCATATATATACAAAAATGCTAAGTATTACATCATGCATGTATGCTAAGCTAATCATCACATATTGTATCATCAATGGGGGCAAGAGGGGTTGCGCATGATCACAAATCTATCCCCCCCACACCAATATCATCTAGTATCATCCCAAGTGCTAGAATAAAAACTCAGAAAGATCTCATAAATCTAAAAACATGTAGTGCTATCTGCAGATACATGATCAATATGAAAGCATGAAACATACACATCTCTAAATCTAAGGTATGTCACATACATAAAGGAAAGAGCAATCATACATCATAATCAATGTTCGTACAAAGCATAAATCACAGTATGGTATATCAAAATGTCCATATATACATGTATAAACTGTCTAGGTCAGTGCTCAAAATATACATCATCGATATAATATATCATCTAAAAGGGGCATGCATAAAAAAGAATCGATCCTTCATCAAGAGGCTGTCATCAAAACAATGGTACATACAACTATACATCAAAATCGGTCCTACCTACCCTAGAAAACACCCTAAAAAGTGCAATAAATGCGTAATTAACTAGGAGGGATAGGCCACTCACGTAGGGTCCATCCGCTGGGTCCGCATGAACTCTCGGATGTGATCTGCGTGTCTCGTCCTGCTCGGTATTCTCGCCATCTCACTCCAGGGTTATCGCTCTCACTCGTGGTAAAAATTCACAAGAGCTCTGGTAGAAATGAATTTGTTCATGGTTGATTTACCAACCCCATGGGTGGGTATATTAACCCATCGCAATGCCCCTGGAGCATGTTTTCTCCGCCGTGATCATTCTAACCTTCTTCTATCCCCTGTGATAATTATTTTTTGTATTAACATAATTATTTTTGTCTAATTTTCACACGTTGGGGCACTTCGTAGCCATCCTGCGGTTACTTCTCTGTTGCACTGAAATAATTTACGAACCTTTCAGGTGCCTTTTCCCACCTTTTCCTCTATTTTTCATCTATTTTTCCCCCATCGTGATAATTATTTATTAATTTATTTTAAATAAATTATTCCTAACCCATCTTTCTTCTTATGGGAATATATTCTGGCTCTCTAACAACCTTTCCTTCCCACTATCCGCCCTCGCATGCCTACTTCTAAAATATCTTTGATCTTTTGAAATTCTTCTAAACCGATCAAAAATCAAAAATAAAAAAATTAATAAAACCATTTAAAAAACCAAAAAACATTTAAATACTTTGAAAATTACCAACCAAAATTGGTTAAAACCAATCATCTACAGCGTTGAAATCTGATGTCTATTACATGACACTCATCCCAAATCTTGCTGACGTTTTCAAATAGTTTGAAACCAATGACTCGCAGGCATCATATAAATCTTGCAATCACCTACTCAAGCTATGTTTCTTACTTCGTCTATACTCTGGGGGCATTATCAGTTGCTTGGTACTGATTTCCATCATGTACATAGCTTTTTTCACAGGACCTAAGTGTCCTCCATATTTCCCCTTGCATAATACACCTTGCTTGGGGCATCATTATTCACCCTTATCATTTATCAGAACATTTGGGACTACATCTTGATAATAAAATATTTGTGCAACTATCTTGAAACGTTTTTGGTTTAAGTGTGTGTGATTGTACTTATTTCCCTGCTAGGTGATATTGTTTATTTCTCGTATTGCATTGCATTCATGTATGTTACATGGAGTTGGTCGTTTTTAGCACAAAGATAGTTATTTGATATCTTGGCTATTTTCATGTCATTTTATGCTTCTGTCACATGCTCACATTTTAATAAGGACCCGATGAGGAGGATTCTAAGCATTATGATTATTATATATCAATAGCAATTGATTTATGGATAGCTCAATATCCTCGCTTTCTTCTTGTTTCTCATCTTCTCTGTACCACTTTTCTGTCTGTTGTTTTCTTTTTTTTGATCATCCGATCAAGTTTATTTTTCAACCCATCAGCACTCGAGGGGGGCGTCCATCATCCTTTCATCCTATTAATTTTCTTCTACCCCCTTCAAAAAAATTCTACTCATTTGTGTTTGTCTACTTTCTTTGAAGTGACGTAGCTTACGTCATCCCAAAGAGGGGAAAATGTAGACACCTGTAGTTTGATCAATGCACTATTATTCCTAATATTGCACTCCCTATTCTTCCCCTTACAAATTGACGGCACACCACCAGTTAGACCTATCTGATTCCCTTCTTATGACATCTTTTTGGTCATATTTCCTATTGCAAAACCATTTAAACAAGTTGTCATAGCCTTGTTCTAACTACATTAGCTTCTTATTCCATTCTAGTTTACTTCTATTAGCTCCCTGGAATATCAATCCACTTCATTGGATTGATTAAGCCTTTCAGAAACCCTTCCAAAACCCTAATTCCTCTCTAAACAAGATTAATTAGTCTAGCCTAGATCATTAGCCCTAGTCAAATCCTACTTTGACTTACTAATTAACTTGTTGATTCCTTTTTTTAGTCCCACATGCCCCAAAAAGCCACCCATTTTCCAAATGAAAAACTATAAATAGGGCTATACCCCCTCCCTCATTTCCTAAGAGTTCTCTCTTCTTCCTAGCATAGATTATAGTATTTTGTTTAGGCTTTAGATTGTATTTCATTTTCTTCCATTGAGCTAGTAGCATTTGCTTTTGTATTTTATGGCACTAATATCGAGTAAAAGGTAAGATCCATTTTCCTTGATGTTTCACCTTTTTCTTAGATCGTTTCTTTGAAGTGTTGATGGAAAGAAATAGGGTAACGGACGTAGGAGGAATACCTGTTCAAATACTTGGTTGATGGGTTGTTGCATACGTATGACTTCTGAATCCATAGCTGATCATGAGAGCTTCCTTTTGGCTAGGAGGAACTACGTATAATGCAAAGAAAGACCACCAGAAGGAATTAAACAATATGGGCAGTGAACTACCTAGCGTATGCTAGATCTGGGAAGTGTGATACTTCCTAGATGGCTGTCCAATCCACTGTTTTAAACAATTTAATGTTGTAAACAAAGTAAATCCTATTGTAATTTGAAATGATTTAGGTATCTCACTTAAAACACAATAAGAAATAGATCTAATCTAACAGGCTAAGCTAGAATAGAATCCAAAGGTCAAATGATTGGTTCTGGGTTCTGCAGGTTTGATAGAGGTCTCAGGTAGATCACAGGTGGATGAGGGTGAGATGAAATTTGGTGGGTAGGTATCTATTCTGGGCTGTATGGGAAAATAAAAAGACTGACGTCGGTTAAGGGTAACCGACGGCAGTCAGGTGTAACCAATGCTAGTTACTGTGGAAATCTGGAAATATGCCACAGAACAAGCTTTAGGTCTCCTTTGTGATTACACAAAGGACTTTGGTTGGTCGGGATGAGGTATTGGGTGACTGGGGTAGGCTTTGGGCGAGGTTTTTAATGGAAATATGGAGGTGGAAATGTTGGAGAAGGTCAATAGGTGGCTAGGTAAACAATGGATGATAAAATGATGATGAAATGAAATAAACCAGAAAAGTATGACGTTATACTTACTTGGATTCCAGTCCTAGAATGCCTGTGTGTGAAGGATGGAGGTGCTGATGAGAGGTTTGAAGGTTGCAAGTGATCACCAACTGAAGGAAAGCTTCTGCATGGGCTGCATGTGCACTCCTCTTTGCTTGGTTAGATCAGATCTTGGCTGGGATGGTTGTGCAGGAAAAGATGTTTGATCTCCTTCCTTACATGCGTGATTCTCGCTGGAATTCACTCTCTGAAGATGTGTCATCTCTTTGAGATGTGTTAATGCTCGCTAACCTTGATTCTTTCTTCAAACTTCCAACTTCTAACTTCCAACCTTGAGAATAAGGTTGTTTTGGGGTTAAAAGGGTAACTGACGGTGGTTCTGGCTTAACCGGTGATGGTTAGGGGTAACCGGCATCAGTTAAGGTAGGATTTCTAGGTTTACTAAACTAGGGAGATCCTCTTGATTTCCTCGGATCTCATGTTGTTAACCCACGTGGATTAGACTGGGAGCTTCTTGTGAGCATGTAGGAATGTGGTTAGAGGGAATGTAGGCATTGATTTTTAGGGTTTGGGTAAGTCTTAGTTAGTTATGGCAACTTACTAAGAATAGGTCTTAGGTTGAGTTGGCTTGGTGAGGTGTCTAAGTGAACTGTATGTGTGGATATTATTTAAAATAAGATATTTAAATAATAAATATAGTGAGGATAATGCATTCATTTAATTTGATTAATTAAATTAATATTAGTGGGGTGAAGGGGGTCATGGCTAGGTGAATGTGATGAAGGGTGTTTATTCGTCGAGGGACCAAAGGGGAGTGTGACCTAATTTTAGTGTCTACATTTTTCCCCTTTTTGTTGTGTAGCTTGTATTGGTAAGTGACGCTAACAAAAATAAGATGTGGTTACCCCATGTGTGGGTGAAGGTGATCCCCTCAAACTAGGAACTGATGAGGCAGAAGGGAGAATTAATGAGTGGTTTGATAAAAGGTAAATGGGAGGAAGAGGTAGGTGGGCACGGGGGAGAAAGGGTTAAAGGTCTACGTGGGAAATCTAGGTAATGGGTCTGGGTCAAAGGTAGCAACAGTCAAATGCACACACATGAATAAACTGCAGCATGCTACCGAGGTTGAAGAGCAGGCAAACTCTACATCGTCTAAGGTCGATAGGTTTATCCAAACAAGGTTGAAGTGAATCCGGTATCCAAGGTATAGGATATGGTAAGGAAACACAACGTAGGTTAGGTGCAGGAATGTTTAGGTATGTTCTGGTACACCAAAGGTAGGGTCAGGATAAACGGTCACGGTAATAGGCTAGGTAAGGTCATCAGGTCAATCAACACAGGTAACAGTGCCGCAAGGTATAGTGAACACATGAGGTCAAAGGTCACTAGCGATGGTCCAGGTCCAAATATCTAGGTTGCGGCATGGGTAAGGCCAAGGTAGGGGTAAAATAATGAGTCCCCAAAGGAGGAAAAATGGAGGTAGTAAGTGAGGAGGTCAGGAAAGGTAAGGTAAATGGGTTGGGTAAAGGATCAGGGTGAGGGGTGGGGTAAAGGATCAAGGTAAAGGGTGGGGTAAAAGGATAAATTAAGGGCAATGTGCAGGTGAAAATTAGGGCGATGTGTGGTAATGGAAAACTGACATCAGTATAGGAAAATTGACGATGGTGAGGTAGGGCACGCGACCGATGTTGGTCAAGGGTAACTGATGTCAGTTAGGTCGGGTTGGTTATAAAAACAAAAAATCTACATTTTTATTATTCATTTGTTATTTGTGAAGTGAGAAAATGACAAAAAAGAAGAAAAGAGAGAAAAGTGTCTGGAGGAAATGGGACAGTGAGTTGGCAGTGTGATTGGATGAGGGTTGGGTTGGTGAGCAGCGGGTCCACGGGATCAGGGTGAGAGATTTGATTGGGTGGAGGTTACGAGTAGTTATTCGGTGATGGCAGAGGCTGGAGAGGGATCTGGTGGGCCACCAACATAGTGACCAGATGTGCCACCGAGATGGCGACAGCATGATGAGGTAAGCACCCAACTCTACATTGTGAATTGGATAGATTAGAGGTTTGGATAATTGTTATTTGTAGGTTTTTGTGGGTTTTTGTTTTTTTGTGGGTGGGTAAAAATAAAATTTGGGTATGGGGGGAATAATGGGAAAAAAGAGGGAGGGGAAGGGTAGTAAATGGTATAGGTGGGGTGGGTAGAGGTCCAGGGGTAGTTTAGGTCATTGTAGGTGGGGTAAAAGGGGAAGGGGGTGATTTTTAGAAAATGGGGGTTTTGGGAAGTCACAGGATTTTCCATGACAGTGACCGTGTTGGGTCAAGTTTGGCCAGTGTGGTGGGTAGAACTAGTATGGTCACCAAACAGGTGACTGATGCTAGTTATGTGGTAACCATGGTTGGTAAAGGTGAACTGGTATCGGTCACCAAACAGGTGACCGATGCCGGTTTAAGGGTGACTGGAGTCGGTTAGGATGAACCAGCACCAGTCAGGATTTGAGGCACAAGGGTCCAAAAGTGATGTGGGCTAGGTAGTTGAGATGGGTAGAGTGAAAATAGGGTGGAGGGTAATGATAATTGGTGAATATGGTCATGGTAAATGTGGATTAATGTCGTGCTTGGATTGGATGTAGGGGAGAGTGTAGTTACATATGCGGGACAGGGTTCCGCCTCTACTGGTGACATTGCATGGCATAGCGACCCCTTTGGAGCTGCAGCATGTGGAGGTAGTGGGCTTGAGTGGGATTCATCGCTACCGACATGTTGTTTGGCAGCCCAGCTTGATGGTCATGCTCATCGATAGATGGGATCCCATGACCAACACATTCCACCTTCCGACGGGTGAGATGACTATCACCCTAGAGGACGTGTTCCAGATTTTTTGGTTACCCATATTGGGTGCCCAGGTGTATTCTATCTCCTATCTGAGGCCTCAGAGGAGTTGATTGGGACTATTTTTGGTGAGGGGGCGGCTGATCTGAGATTCCATAGCACCAGTTTGAGCTATGGAGAGATGTACCTAGCCCATCCGGATGAGACGAGGCTAGTGGTTTTGTTGATGGAGGCAGTGTGCTGCTATGCACTACCAGATGCAGAGGGTGGATGCTTTCCCCGATCACTGATGGGGGTACTCCATGATATGATGGTTCATGAGACATGCTTTTCCTAGGCACCAACATTATTGGTGTAGCTATATAGAGAGTTGTGGGCATATGGGCGGTTGCGCAGGTTTAGCCTGTGTTGTACATTTATACTACACTATTGGGCATATGAGCACATAGTGTGCATGTGACCTATAGGGATGCCCCAAGCAGATGCATTCCCACCTAGATTTGTGTGGGTGGGATACAGGAGATGGGTGCCAGTGATAGGAGAGTGGAGATCGGATAGGCTGACACATGATGTGGCCCATTTTTGGTAGTTACTGGAGGGGTTGTCCGGAGTGGACATTATCTGGAGGCCATATGTGGGATTCCCCTCATATAGGCATATGCATGAGGAGCTAGCTGAGCTCCAGCTAGAGAGGTGGATACAGGGTCACCGTGCCATGGGGAGGATGAGATGATCCCGGTAGACAGAGTCTGATGGTAGTTTGGGCTCTTACAGGACATTCCTCTACCCTTCCCATAGTATCAGAGAGATGACATGGAGAGGCCCTTACCTCTACCACAGCCTACAGTGCCCACAGGGGAGGAGGAGCAGCCAGTGGATTGGTGGATAGATGATGTGCCAGATGTACAAATAGGTATAGGTAGTGGTGGGTGGCTCAGTTATGAGCCATACCACCCAGACCTGGGGCAGCCAGACCTAGCTACCATTACAGTGCAGAGAGATGCCCTACAGGGGCAGGTAGCTATGTTGATTACCCAGTTGGGTATACTGTAGACATAGTCTGGAGGGTTCTGAGGTAGAGGTAGCAGAGCTACACGTATAGGTAGCCAGCCTGTAGGCCCAATGGCGAGATGGAGGAGATGGAGATGGTCAGGGGGGATGGTCAGGTGGCAGCCTTACAGGCTCAGGTGGTAGGTTTACAGGGCCAGTTGGCCACAGCCCAGGCATAGATTGGGGCCTTACAGGCCCAGATATAGGCACAAGGGTAGGGGCACCACCACAGGCACTAGGAGTAGGTCCCAGTTCATAGGAAGTGCACAGGTAGGTTGTGCTGCAGGGTAGGTACAGGGGCTGAGACCTATGGGACCACCACAGACCATGCCTGTATCTAGGTTATGGGATGCCCTAGGTGAGGTGAGATATTATCAAGACCAGCTTATGGTGGTCCGGGATAGATTTCATATCCTATGCCGAGTACAGGGCACAACAGGCATCCAGTGAGAGGATGAGATCCCACACTCATAGTGTGGAGAGCACAGGAGGTCAGCGAGCTCTGAGGCCTAATCAGGGAGAGGCCACCAAGTGCACATGGTGACCAGCTCTAGGTGAGGTGCCAGCAGGGACACAGGAGGCTGAGGGTACAGGTGACACAGAGATGGAGGACATCTGACGAGATGCCTGATATGCAGTCACCTAATTTTTGATGTATATTAGTTATTTTTTTATATATATTCAGCCTGCGTGCTGAAGATAGTTGTATTTTTTATCACATACCAGCCTGCGTGCCAAAGATAGTGAGGATGTATGAGTGATTTGTATATTTTGAGCATATACCGGCCTGCGTGCCGAAGAGATTTTGTATTGATTCATTCTTTTTTGTATATATGAGACCGAGCCTGCGTGCCGATGACATTTTGTATTGTATATCGGCCTGCGTGCCGACATTTTGAGATGATGGACATGATGAGATAGGCATGTATATTGAGATACACATTTATTGATTTATATGATGAGATACATGGTATTTTGTGATTGGTTGATGTGTTTATGAGATATTGGTTTATGGCTTGTGTTAGATGAGATATGGATTTGTTGTTTGATGATGGATGGAAATTAGGTGAGTTAGGCATGATGGAGTCAGGTCAGGTTTAGGCATGGATTGAGTCAGGTTATAGGCATGGTTGAGTCATGGTTGATAGGCATGGTTGAGTTAGGTTGGTTTAGGCATGGTTGAGTCAGTTGTTATAGGCATGGTTGAGTCAGGTTGGTTAGGTTGGTTGAGTTAGGTTATTAGGCATGGTTGTATTGAAAGTAGGTGAAGTTGTGATTCATTATTTTTTGTAATAAATGATATTATGGGTCATATGTGAGATGTGGTATAATCTATGCATAGTGATGATAGAGAAATGGTAGGTGTAATAAATGTATAAAATATGAAAAAACTTGTTATGTATGTGGCTTAATTTCCAATTTTGTATATAAAAGGGGAACTAAGTGAGATATGGTGTAAATGGTGAGGGAACATGGAAGATGAATTGTTTAGGGTAGAGGATGGCTGAGCTAACCTCCAAGGGCCCCATGCCCTTGGAGTGCTGCCTACATAGTCTCAGTGAAAAGGGACCTCAGGCCGATGTAGTTCTCCCATAAGCTAGGGAAGAAAATGAGAAGGTGTGAAAATGAGTTGGTAGGTGTTTGGGCATGTTGTGGGTTTAGGTTTGTTAGGTGTGGGTAGATTATAGGTAAAATGATGTAGGTGAAAGTGATTATGGTGAAAGAGGAGAGATTACCCCAAAGGTAAGTGTCGAGGACCAAGTCCTGTATAAGGTAATCAAAATGTAAACAAAGATGGTTAAAAGATAAAAGGGGGCAATAAAGCCACCTGATTGGGTAGGATCATACCAAGTAGATCATACCTTGGAGGAGGTGATGAACATAAGACCCTAAAGACATTGCATGATTGACATGTTCTATGGTGAAAAGTAGTCACATGATCACCAAATGTCTAAGTTCCAAGAAGTCCCTTGAGGTAGTAGGAAATGAGAGTGGGCATGGTTCATAGGGTGAAGAGTAGGTAATTTTTATATGGTATGAGGTAGCATGCACTTTGGGCAAGAGATCCGAGGTCACAATGGGCAAGTCCATGACAAAAAGGTTGAGTTTTTTGACTTATAGTTGAGATAGACTGATCGATGCGGGAAGTCTATATGGGAAAAATTGAACTCCTTGAGGTCTTCGTGAAGCTGATCGATGCGGGAAGCTTCGGTTGCTCTCATTTTTTTTTGAAGAGCTTTACATAGCTGTCCTTCATGGGAGTAGTCTATTTATAGCAACAATTGGTCGAGAGGAAGATGTCCTTTTGAGGGAGTCATCTTTTTTATTAGAAGTTTGACTCAAGGAGTTTGGTCCCATTGTGAGGTCTTTGTAGTCATGGACAAGACCAAGGTGAAAGATAGGACTCTTGTTCAAAGGGCAAGGTGAAATGACCATGGGATCTCATCTAAAGGTAGATGAAAAGTATCCATGAGAATCATGCTATGTGTAGTGCCATGGTACACATATTAAGAGAAGATAACAAGTGACAGGTACTCACATGATTCTTGTTTAATCGTTAGGGAGGTGTATGGAGTGAATAGTGCTCAAGGGACGAGCTGGAGAAGAGACAAAGGGTGAGGTAGGACAATGAGTCAACAATAGAATGGTCAAAGATGCAAGGTGTTAAGGGGCTCAGGTTCAGGTTTACCCTCAAGAGAAGATAAATGATAAGCACCTGATCCATAGGTATGAGTCACGATGTATGGTCCAAGCCAATTAGGAGAAAATTTTCCCCGTTTACTTTTTTCTACTTTGGTTACATGTTGATTTTCTTTCAGGACAAGGTCACTGACTTGGAAGGTTCATGTTCATGAACATGTTTTTCATAGGCACGTTTGATACGTTGTTGGTAAACTTGAAGGTGATCCAGAGCGTTAAGATGACGTTCATCTAATAACTCTAGCTATGCTAAACGGTCCTAATGAAAGTCATCATCAGTGAGCATGTCATGGAGAGAAATACAGAGTGAGGGGATCTAGACTTTGAGAGGTAGAACATCCTCTGTACTGTAGACCAGAGAAAAGGGTGTGGCTGCAGTGGAAGTGTGAATACTAGTGCGGTATGCCCACAGGGAAAAAGGAATGTGCATATGCCAATCCTTCCCAGTATGTCAACCACTTTCATGAGAATTTTGTTGAGGGTTTTGTTAGTGGATTCAGCTTGGCTATTGGTTTGTGGGTAGTAGGGTGATGAGAAACTAAGCTGAATGCCGAAGGTGTCGCAAAGTTTTTGCAATGTTTTGTTTTTGAATTGTTTTCCATTGTCAGTGATGAGGCGATGAGGAACACCAAAGTGACAAATGATGTGGTGGTTAATGAACTCACATATTTTCTCAGCTTTCGTGGAAATGAGTGGTATGGATTCTACCCATTTTGTGTAGTATTCGGTAGCAGTGATGATCCATTGATGGCATTGGGAAGAATGAGGATTGATTTCTCTGACAAGATCCAAACCCCATTGAGAGAAGGGCCAAAGGTCACGAGTGACCTGTAAGGCATGACTGGGTGTATGATGAAGATTGGAATGTTGTTGGAATTTTACACAACATTTGACGTAGTTGCAACAATCATGGTTAAGGGTCGGCCAGTAATAGCCTAGGACAAAGAATACGCTTAGCAACAGCAAGGCCACTAAAGTGACCTCCACATATGCCATCATGAACCTCCTTAATGGTATAAGGAATTTCAGAACTTGTGAGGCATCGTAAGAGAATACCATCAAAGCTGTGCTTATAGAGGATTCCTCCTAGGATAACGTAACGAGAGACCTTTTTAAGGAAGGCACGTTGTCCGTTACGGGTGAGATCAGGAGGTAAGATGGAGAGAGAAAGGTAGTTGGAGTATTTTTTATACCAAAGGTCACTCAGGTCAGGGGTATTGGTTCTGATCGAGTAAACATCGTGAGGTAAATAAGAAGGTGAATGGAGGCATTGTATGGTGACAAATATTTTAGAATCGGTGGGTGAAGCAGGTATTTGGGAAGCTAAGCAGGCCATGGTATCTATAAATTTGTTGGTTGAACATGGGATGGTTTGAAGGGTGTAACGATCAAAGGTGGTCAAAAGTATGTCTACATGATGTTTATACTTTTGAAGTATCTCGTTATGACATTGGTACATACCATTGACTTGGTTTATGACCAATTGAGAATCACCAAAGATGTTGATTGATTTGACATCTAGGGCATAGGTGGCTTGGAGACCTAGTACGAGTGCTTCGTATTCAGCAATATTGTTGGTGCATTCAAAATCTAGTTTGAAAGACAAAGGCATGGGTTCTCCATCAAGAGGAATGAGGATAATACTAGCCCCACCCCCATGCTGACACTTGGAACCATCAAAAAAGAGTGTCATTTGATAAGGAGGTTCGTCCAGGGAAAGGGTAGCAATTGACTCATCTGGAAAGTCAAAATTAGAGGGTTGATCCCTAGAAATAGGTGCATCAAGCCAATTGGTCAGCGATAGCTTGGCCCTTGATGGACTTTTGATGAATGAATTCGAGGTCAAGATCAGCTAAAAGCATAAGCCATCATGCGGCACGCTGATTTTGATAAGGTTTGGCATACATGAAGTGTAAGGGGTCAGTGTTGGTCACAACATAGGTTTTGTGGTTGAGTAGGTAATGGTGGAGTTTGGTGGCAATGAAAACTAAGGCTAAGCAGAGTTTTTTGGGATGGTTGTATCAGGTTTCATAGTCCAAAAGAGTACGGCTTATGTAATAAACCGCCTGCTCCCTATGTTGTTCATCGCGATGAGTGAGCATGGCTCCCAAGGAATGATTAGTAGTGGATATGTATAGGTAAAAAGGTTGATCATCTTTAGGTGGGATGAGTACAGGTGGTTGGAGAAGGTATTGTTTTAAGGCCTCAAAAGCTTTGTGACAGTCATCATCCCATTTAAAGGAGACATCCTTCTTGAGTAGATGATGAAATGGTTGACACCGATCAGATAATTGTGAAATGAAATGGTGAATAGACTGCAACTTACCTTGCAGGCTACGGAGTTGTTTAAGGTTAGTGGGTGGAGGCATTTCAAGAATGGCCTTGACTTTAGTAGGGTCAACTTCTATACCATGGAGGGAAATGATAAATCCCAGGAGCTTTCCTGAGAGAACCGCGAAGATGCACTTCTTAGGCTGAAGGCAGACGTAATATTTAATGAGGTGGTCAAAGATGGTTTTGAGGATGGCAAGGTGCTCGGAGTGGCGTTTAGATTTGGCCAAGAGATCATCCACGTAATCTTCCAATATGTGATGCATGATGTCATGGAAGATGTAAGTCATAGCCCACTGATATGTGGCACTAGCATTTTTAAGGCCAAAAGGCATGACTCGATAGCAGAAGGTCCCCCAAGGGGTGATGAATGAGGTTTTGTGTTGATCTTCTAGGGCAAGCAAAATTTGGTTATAACCCGAGAAGCCATCCATGAGTGATAGCATCTCATGACCAGTGGTGAGGTCAACCAACTGATCAATACCAGGTAAGGGAAAGTCATCTTTTCAGGTAGGCTAGGTTGAGGTCATGGAAGTCCATGCAAATGTGGAGTCCCCCTGTTGCTTTAGTAACAGGGACAATGTTAGAAATCCAATGAGGATAATCAATGGGTAAGATGAAGGAAATGGAAAGAAGGCACTGAAGTTCTTCTTTGACGAGAAGAGCAATACGAGGGTGCATTTTCCTCAGCTTTTGTTTGATGGGTTTGGCATCGGGAATGGTTACGATATTGTGGACCACTATGGTGGGGTCAATACCAGGCATGTCTGCGTAAGACCAAGTGAAAGCGTGGTTATGATCTCTGAGAAAAGAAGTGATGGCTTCCTGTTCAGCAGCATCTAAAGATTGTCTGATCTTTAGGATGTGCGGGTCATCCTGAGTATGAATGTTGATCTCGATAGTTGATTCATTCAACATGGTTTACATCTCAGAGGGTAATGACTGATGAATATATGAGTCTTCTACACCAAGGTAGGTGAGTATGGATTCATCATCCTGACATTGAACGATGTTAATTGTAGGTGTGTCATCATCGATCATCTCAGGATATAGGAAGGGAAGAGTGGAAGGGGCCTCACCCTCGCGTTGATAAGTCAGAGGCCCCAAGGAAATGGTGTTTATGAAAAAAAAAGTTAGGAGGGATAGATTCAAGATCCATCGACTCCGTCGGTGAAGGTGGTGATGAAGGTGGAGCGGGTGAAGAAGGTGGAGAAGGGCTAGTGTCCTTAATGAGTTCAATGCGGGCCTATTTGGTAGGTGGTTTGGGGAAGCTGATACCACTATGGTCATTATGTTTATGGGTGGTACATGGAATAATGGTATGGTGGCCTTGCTCGTAAAATCCAAAACCAAAACCCTTCCATGCACAATGGTGTAGGAAGGTGTGGGTGAAATGGTGATTGGTAAGTGATTGGAAGTCAGCAGAAAATGGGCAGGTTTGTGATGGTGGTTCAGGTGTGTAAGTGGTAGTATCAAGTCCCCCATAGGTGAGACTAGTACGAAGGTGGGGAGGACCATAAAGGAGACATTCTCCTATATGGTGATCATAGTGAGGGTGTTGGTGAAGGCTTCCATACTCTTGTGGAGTAAGAAATGTGTTGACACTATATAGGCGGTACTCCCCCAGAGTGAGGCATTGAAAAACACCTTCCAAGGGATCAGTGGTTGGTATGTAGGTAGCTGGTATGGATAATGTGTCAGAGGTCGATGCGGAGGTGGAGTTAATGGATTGGGAAGCTGATGGGTCAGCCATGGAGGTTATGGTAGTGGTAGGAATGGAGGAGGTATGTGTGGTAGAAGCAGTGGTTGTACTGGTAGGTGGAGGTGTAGGTGAAGCGGTAGTGGTCACGGAGGTAGATGCTTGATAGGTATGAGCACATCATTGGGTCGGTAAAGCATGTTGCATGTTTTAAAAGGTGATGGGTCAGCTGGAATGGTATAGGTGTGTCCTTCATGTTCAAACTTTACACAACGATGCAAAGTGGAAGGAACACAACCCATGACACGGATCCAGGGTCTACCAAGCAACAGGTTATATTGGAATTCCCCCTCCAAAATGTAAAACAATTCAGGAATAGTGTGGGGGCCCATGCAAATGTGGAGGATGACGGTGCCTAGTGTAGAGGTGATAGTGTCATTGAATGAATGCAACATGACCAGGTGTTTATGCATGTAATTGTCAGGTATGCACATTTGAGTGAATGCATGGGATGAAATGATGTTAATGCTAGCACCCCCATCAATCATCACATGACATACCCGTATGTCATCGATGTGGATAGAGATGAAGAGGGCTGGGTCTAGGTCATCATTTTGGTGTGGCGTGATCTCTTCCTCTGAGAAGCTAAGGGAGGCCACTTGGTGAACAAGGTGGGGTGAAGATGAAGGTGGTAATTTGGTGAGAGAGGCTACATGATGGGGTGTGATAATGGAGGCTACGGGTGTAGGGTCATTAGGTAAAACCTCAATTGATTGAAGAACCTCCATGAGAGCTTGATGATGGGATTCTGAGGTTTGGATGAGGTCATATAAGGACATTTTGAGGGGTGATTGGTGTAATTGTTTGAGCATGGTGTGATGTGTGATGCCATTAGAAATGGGGTACATGGGGCCGCGGATAGTTATTTTAGGTATGGGTGTAGATGGTATGTTGGGTATAGGATTGGTTGGTGGGTCAGTTGCCTTTTCTTTACCCTTCTTCTGCAGCACGTGTAGTGATGTGTATCATGTTGATCTGAGGGGAGTTGGAAAATGGAGAAGGTGTAGGGTGAGTGGTATAATGACACGAACGGGAAAAAACCTACGGAGGAGAAAAACCCTGTGAGGTTAGTTGGGTGCAATGACATTTGGGTGGTGGCGTGGCAAGTTCTCTGATGCAAACCATGTTAATTTCAAATCTTGGGGGTGGCTCTAGGAGAGGTGAGGGTGGAGGTTGTGGTCATTGAGTGGGCAGTGTGGGAATGGGTGTTGGTGAAGCAGGATCCTCGTCGAGAAGGTCGTCATCATCAAAGTTGGTTTCTGGTGGACACAATTGGATAAGGATGGTTTTTCAAGGCCTTGCAGTTCTCCACATCATGTCCTGGCACACAATGGTATGCAAAAATTTTAGTATCGTCAAACCCTTTTGGCTTGGGTTTGAGGGGGTTCGTAAGGTCTGAGTGGCGGTAATGTGATGACAGAGGTCTCAAGGAGGTTGGTTAAAATTTTGGCATAAGACCCTGCTAGTGGATCACAATGGGAAGTAAACGTGGGTTTGGGTGTAGGTGTAGGTGATTGTTGAGGAATGGTCTTTAGAAGAGGAGGGGGTCGAGCCATGGGTTTGGGTGCTGGTGTGGTTTTAGGTGTTGGTCGTGTTTGTTTAGGTATGGGTATAGTAGATGGACGGGTAGGAGGGTGTGTGGTTGTTTTGACTACCTTATTGTGGGGTAGTGGAGTTTTGTTTTTGGGTTGCACCTTCTTGGGTAAAGGTGATGTGGGTGTATGAGGTCTAGAAGGAAAAGCCAGATGGAGGAAGAGGGTGAGTTACCCACATGGGGATAATGGGGGTGCTGTGAAGGTAGATGACGCGGGTCGTGCTTGAGGTGTGCGAGACAACGACTGAAGTGTAGTGGGTAGTGAAGCAATAGCTGAGGGTATTGGAGGTATGGGTGGTAAAGAGGCTGCAGGTGTAGGTGTAAGTCAGGTTGGGCATCTGGGTAGGTCAAGAGGTTTATGAGGAAGGAATGGGCTGTTGTGTTTTTGGTTTATTGATGGGTGGAGGTTTCTTGACCATGTGGGGAAGCTGAGATCCTAAGACAGATGGGACAGGTGCAGGTGTGATTGGTGCAGCTGGGGTATGAGTTCTATGGGTTTGGTGCTTCTGTTTGGGTGTCAGAGTAGGTATGGTGTTGACTTTGGAGGATGTAGCTAAATCTAGTTTGATAGGCAGATGAGTAAGGCTGGTGGTCGGGGTGACCCCTAAAGTGGTAATGGGTTTAGTCGAGACAAATGTTGTAGGTATGGGTTTGGGTTTAGGTGTAGGTTGAGTTATGGGTAAGGGTGCGGTTTGAGCTATAACAGGTGTCATGGAAGGGGTTGTGATAGAGGTGGTTGGTTTGGTTTGATTGGTCGAAATATTTTTGGGTAGATAGTGGAGGTATCAGCAAGGGATCTCTGCATCTGTGTTGAGATGGGGAAGTAAAAGGTGCCCCCATAGTAGAGCCCTATCCACATAATCTAAGTGATCAGCCAAATGTGAGAATGGAACATGTCTATAGGTGGAGTTGGTGAGGACCTAATGGTAATTCCCATAAAATGTGTCTTAGAGATGGGGAATTGGCTAGCTTCAGCTTCCATGGGTAAGAGAGCCAAAAGTAGGTCTGTAGGATTTTGGGTGGCTGATGGAGAATGCTCGCCAAGAGGCAAAGGTATCTCAACTGGGTCTATGATAGGCGGTGGAGATGATGGGTGAAGGAGGTAGCAGGTGCTCCTCTATGGGTGGAGGAGGTACTGTGGGTAAAGGCTCTCTAAGTGGTGAAGCCAGGGGTGAGATGGTCTCAATGTTAGTGAAAGATTCCTCCGTAGGTGATGAAGGAGATGAAAGGTGTTCCTCTATTGGTGAAGGAACAGGGGAGGTTGGTTCTGATGTGGAAGGAGGATTTCGGGCTAGGATCTCCTCTATGGAAGGAATATGGGGTAATTGGGAGGTGACAGGTATGTCATTAAAGATAGCGTGAACCTCGAGGGTATGGGTATCGTGAGTTGAGGTCTCACCGGTTTGATCAGACGAAGGGGCATGGTTGGGAAATGGTTTCTTGAAGATATGTAGGTTTTGGTTGGTAGGTGCATTAGGATTATCCACGGTTAACTCACCTTTCTCGAGCATTTCTTGGACAATATTTTTGAAAGTGATGCAAGTTATGTCACTATGACCCTTTACTCGATGATAGTTATAGAAATCATGTTCTTTATACCATGTGGGCATGGGGCGAGCAGGGTCAAAACCAGTGTGTGGTTTTATAGGTGGAAGGGTGATGGCTCCGGCTTTGATAAGCTTTTCTAAGATAGAAGAGTAAGGCTCCCCGATTGGGGTATATTTCTGCTGCTCTTGTCTGAATTGAAAAGTCTGGATAGGTGAGAGATTAGATGAGGGGGTAGCCTGATTTGACGGATGTGCTGGGCCGGCCTTAAGTACCACTACGTTAGCGGTGCCCTTAGCTTTTGAATAATTGGTTTGTGGTTTGGAAGAAGAAGAGGTATCATTCGACTTGAATTCCAAATTCTTATTGTGTAATTGGATTTTCTTCTCTTCGATGGCCCGAATCTCTAACTTTCGTGCCATAGTGAATGCTTCATCGAATGTTTGGAAGGTTTGGACCTGCAAGGTCAGTGAGATATGCCTAGCACAAGCCCATGTGAAGAGCTCGATGAGTTCTTGTTTGTGGCAGTTGGAAGGTAAGTTGGTTGATCAGGCTACACCAGTGAGTGACAAAATCTACGATAGATTCGTCCTCATACTGACGTGTGGAATATAGATCAGTCATGGTAACCTTCTTGACGATATTGATAGAGAAATGATCCAAGAAGGCTTGGGCTACCTGATTGAATGAGAATATAGAGTGTTTAGGTAACCCACTATACCAATCTAATGCAGGTCTAGTGAGGGACATGGGAAAGGTTCTCAAGAGCAAGGCATCATCATGAGCGATCAGATAACACCCATGTTTGAACGACCACAAATGCTGCTGCGGGTCTTCTTTGCTATTGAAATGATTGAATTTAGGCATTTCCCAATGCACGGGGTATGAGCGGATAGGAATGGATGGGTGGATGGGCTCGTTGCAAATCTCATCGTAGGTGAGAGTGTTGTTGGAGCTAGAAACTGATGCCTCCAATGTCTGCATCTTGTCCAACATCAATTTAATTAGGTCGTTGGTGGGTTGTGATGATTGGGTGCCTCCTATAGCATGAGAGGGTTGGTTTTGGGCATATAATAGGGGTGGCACTCCAGTGTATGGGGCTGCCATGTAGGTTGATTGAGAAGAAGGTAGTGAAACAAGGGGTACGTACCCAGAATGTATAATGGATGAAATGGGAGGTTGTTAGTAGTATGTATATGGGGGGTGGAAGGGTTGTGGTAACCCTAGTGGCAATAGGGGCTAATGATTGTGGAATGGAAAGGACCACGTTTCTAAAATGGGGTAGGGGTCACCGACACTAGAGGTGGTAATGTAGCTATGGGTATGTGTGAGACATTAGGGGTAGATGAGGTTGTGTTTGGGGTAGTTTTCGAGGGTACAGGTGGATGTAAAGGGTGCCACAGAGGTAAACAGATGATGGCAGTCATAGCGGGTATAGGACCTAACTGTGAAACGACTGGGGTAAGGTAGATGCGGGGCAGCACGGAGCCAGATGGGGCTGATGCAGGAGTGGGAAGTGAGAGTCGGGGGGATAGATATGGGCATGATCGTATATCAACTGACCCGAGGCATCTCAAGTGGATGAGTGGGAAAGGTAAAACTACAAGGCGGTAGGGTTTTGGTCAAGGAGTCATGCAAACTCCTCATCTCTAGTAGCGATAGTAATAGGCTAGATGGGCTCCATGGCTGGTGATAAAATGGAAGGTGGTGAAGGACTAGGTGAGAGTGGTTGACAACTGGCGCGAAAATACGAGTGCGTTTTCTTGTCTTTAGGTCAGTACCATGTGAAACCAGTACTAATCAGGTAGGGCTGCTTCTTTATAAATGACACAGAGAATAGTAGAGAATAGGTGAATCTGGCAGGCAAAAAAGTGGATTAGGTACCAGATGGTGGTTGGAATGTGAAACAGATCTAACCGATGCCAGTTATGGAAAACCAATGCCGGTCAGGGGTAACCATTGTTGCTGGTCACTGTAGAAAATGGATAATGAGTGAAAACCCAGGCAGAAGGTAAAATCTAATAGGTATGCCAAATCTGAGGATGTTTACAGCATCAATGGGTATGATGGTAGTGACAGGGACTGTGAAAAATGGAAGAAAATGAATTAAAAGTGTCCTTTTCAATAGGTGAAGAAAAAGGACCTAGAACCGACATCAGTTTCGGTATAACCGATGGTGGTCAAAGGTAACATATGACGGTTACTGTGAAATTGAAATAGTGATGAAAGAAAAGTGGTTGTGAATTAAAATATGGTGTGGAATCAGACCCAAAATTTTGAGAATGATGGTGATATGGCCCAGGCACACTCAGGTAAAGCCGGAATACACCAGCTGTGATGAGGAGCGTGCAAGGATGAACAAAAAAGTGAAGAACATGATCTCTCACCTCAAAATGCAAGCCAAGCAGAAAACACTAAGAAAAATGTGATCCTAGGAGTGCCCTTTTCTATTATGTTTGTTTAGCTTATGCTATTTAGGGACTGACACATGAATTGTGAAATAGATTTTTTGGTGAGGATGGCTTCCTACAAATAAGGAGATCTAAAAGGTGAGGTTTTAGGTATGTTATGGTGGGGGCGGGCTTTGCTCTGAAGTATGACTTGACAGAGAAGAGAGTTGGGTGCCCACTATGCCATGATCATGTGGTCACCTACAACTTCTTTCCAGGTAGAATGTTGTTTAAGAATGTATGTATTTTGAATTTTTGTGAGGTTTGGTAAGACTCAGAGAAAGAGAAAAAGTAAAGAAGTGTCTTTTCTACGATTCATTTATCAACCATCAGCTAGGCATGATTTCCAGCGTATAGGTTGCCCTCAATTAATTTGAGCTAAAGCAATGAATTAGAATGGAATGCCCTTATTTTTTAAGCCCAAATTGAAATGTGAAGTTGGATGACATAATAAGATGAAGAGGAAGAGGGATGCTCTTTCACTACAATGCAGAAAACATGAAGAAATGATTCTTTTTAATTTCACCAAAAGAAAAGTTTCCTTTAGAGAAAATAGAAAGAAGAGGTGGGGTTACCAAGGAAGAAAATTAGTGTGTATGCTTTTCAGAAGGTAAACAAACACACAAATTTTCCTAGGAATGAATGAAATGTAAGGAACCTTGGATGGGTCCCACCAGGTGTGCCAAAATGTTTCATTTTCTTAGATCGTTTCTTTGAAGTGTTGATGAAACAAATAGGTTAACGAGCATAGGAGGAATACTTGTTCAAATGTTGGTTGATGAATTGTTGCACACGTATGACTTCCGAATCCACAACTAATCATGAGAGCTTCCTTTTAGTTAGGAGGAACTACCTGTAATGCAAAGCAAGACCACCAGAAGGAATTAAACAATATGGGTAGTGAACTGCCTAGCGTATGCTAGATCCAGGAAGTGTGATACTTCCTAGATGGCTGTCAGTCCACTATTTTAAACAATTTAATTTTGTAAAAAAAGTAAATCCTATTGTACTTTGAAATGATTTAGGTATATCACTTAAAACACAATAAGAAATAGATCTAATCTAATAGGCTAAGCTATAATAGAATCCAAAGGTCAAATGATGGGTTATGGGTTCTGCAGGTTTGACAGAGGTCTCGGGTAGATCACAGGTGGATGAAGGTGAGATGAAATTTGGTGGGTAGGTCTCTGTTCTAGGTTGTATGGGAAAATACATAGACCAATGTCGATCAGGGGTAACTGACTGTGGTCAGGTGTGACCGGCACCAGTTACTGTGAAATCTAGAAATGTCACATAACAAGCTTTAGGTAGATTACACAAAGGACTTTGGCTGGTTGGGATGAGGTATTGGGTGACTAGGGTAGGCTTTGGCAAGGTTTTTAATGGGTATATGGAGGTGGAAATGTTGGATAAGGTCAATAGGTGGCTAGGTAAACAATTGATGATTAAATGATGATGAAATGAAATAAACTAGAAAAGTATGACGTTATACTTACTTGGATTCCGGTCCTAAATTCCTATGAGTGAGGGATGGAGGTGCTGATGAGAGGTTTGAAGGTTGCAAGTGATCACCAACTGAAAGAAAACTTTTACATGGACTACATGTACATTCCACTTTGCTTGGTTAGATAAGATCATGGCTGTGCAGGAAAAGATGTTTGATCTCCTTCCTTGCATGTAGATTCTCACTGGAATTCACTCTCTGAAGATGTGATCATGCTTACCAACCTTCTGCTTCTTGCTTCCAACTTCTAACTTCCAACCTCCAACCTCCAACCTTGAGAATAAGCTTGTTTTGGGGTTAAAAGGGTAACCGATGGTGGTTCCGGCTTAACCGGCAACGGTTAGGGGTAACCGGCATCGATCAAGGTGGGATTTCCTAGGTTTACTAAACTAGGGAGATCCTATTGATTTCCTCAGATCTTGTGTCTTTAACCCATGGATTATACTAGGAGCTTCTTATGAACATGCGGGAATGTGGTTAGAGGGAATGTAGGCATTGATTTTTAGGGTTTGGGTAAGTCTCAGTTAGTTATGGCAACTTACTAAGATTAATTCTTAGGGTGAGTTGGCTTGGTGAGGTGTATAAGTGAACCGTATGTGTGGATATTATTTAAAATAAGATATTTAAATAATAAATATAGTGAGGATAATGCATTAATTTAATTAAATTAATATTAGTGGGGTGAAGGGGTGAGTGGCTAGGAGAATGTGATGAAGGGTGCTTATTCATCAAGGGACCAAAGGGGAGTGTGACCTAGTTTTACTGTCTACACTTGAAGCCATTAATGGGGATATCTCTTTCTCTTAAACACATAACTAAATGCTTAGATCCTCTTAGGTTCATTATTTAAATCTTTCAAAGAATAGAGGTTATCTTCATTTGCTTAGTTTTCTTGTTTACTTCAAATTAATGTATGCAAAGAAGAAAACCTTCCTCATTTCTTATCAGATGGTCCATTGATCAGTTTGTTAAAAGCCTTTGGGGTTTCTTTAGAGATTCTTACCCCAAATCCATGGCTTTTGCAACTTTTTATGGAACACATAAACCATATTGAGGAAAAAAATTCCATCTTGGAAAAATTCTTGCCAGTGAAAATATCTACCATAGGAAACTTCATCCTCCCCTCAAATTCACAATTCCATATTTTCATGACAATGGAATGACACTCTATAAAACCTTCATGTATGCTCTCATATCATTGTTACTCTATCTCATTATAAAATTATTGTAATATCATTTATGCCTAATTTTTACTTTCTTTAATTAGCTCACATATGCTTGTGCAATTGGCATGTTTATCTATACATGATTTAGGATCTATGTGTTTCCTATCTTTACTATATTATGATCTTAATTCATTATTATATTAAATCATAATATTTTACAGATATAAATGCTATTTTTCTCTATGATTGTATTGCTTATACTATGTTTTGTGTGCTCTATGGTGTGTTTTCTTGGTGCACTTGAATGCTTTATGATTTATTTTCTCATATGTTATGTATGTCTACACTTGATTTTTACTACATGTTTGATTTATGTTCATCCACATTATGGTAATATAAACCCTCTTACTTCATATGATACACTACATGTTATATCCTTATTACATAACAAACATCCTATGTCACACTAGTTTCCATATCTTTGATATGATCAAACATCATATGACATATTGCTTACTTTCATATGTTATTTCCATTATATACACATTTTTATGATATATATTCCTTGATACATACTGCATATTGTACATGTTGTTTGATACACTTGTTTGGAACACATTGCTTGATTGGATTTATAGCTTTAGGGCTTGTGGTTGATTTACACAATGATTATTGCTTAAAACATATTGGATTTTAGCATATTAATTGATAGATTATTGTTTATTACCCATTTCTCATGGAAATTTTAATTAGTGTACATTATATTTGGATCATTTCTTATACACATTATTATGGGCACAATAATTCTTATAATTCATAATTATGACAATGCTTGATATATGATGTTTCTTCAACTGCTTACTACACACTGATTATCATGACATTTTCTTAGAAGAAAAATGAGGGGATATATAGGATACCTCACCAATGAAATATTTATATTTACTAAAGTACATATCATTCCATTTAGGACAACAAAATATTAGTAAAATATTTACTTTACACCATGAAAAAACAAATATATCTATATACTAAAGGCTAAAAGTGCCTATATCTTAAGACCTGTAGTTGCAAAAGTCAATTTTGGGACTGAAAAGGAGGGATCCTACACTTACTCTTTGATATTCATTTCCTTCCCAAAGAGATATAACCCATCAAAGGAGAATAAAAATAAAAAATTTGGGTAAAGAAACGTCTTCTTTCTATCTTGGAATTATTGATAGTTACCTTATACTAAATAAATAAAATGGATTTGGCTAACCAGAGAATCCGAAAGGCCTAAGGAAAAAAAATTAGCCTTAGAAGGGAGAGGCCCATCCAAGATTTCTATCAACTTGCTCTTCCCATCAACATTCGAAAACTAATATTTTTTTGTGATTCCTACACAATGGTAGGGTGTCTTCCTCCTTTATATGAGCTAGAGGGATCCACCTTCTCCTTCCTATAAAAATATTTCCTAACATGTTTTCCCTACATCTAATTAGAGATAATTTTTAAACTAGTTTTTTAAGGGATTCAACCATATAGGAGAGAGAGGTGAAGGTTGGTTCGAGATATGAAGTGAGTGATAATGGATATAATCCTAAGTAGGAATAATTCTAATAACTCAAAAAATAATCCACCTTAGAGAAATAGGGGGAGGATCCAAGCAATTCACCCCTAAGAATTTCAAATGGAACTTATGCCAAACAGGCCCAATGGATTGGAAAAAGAATTCAAAATTTATAGGACAAACATATTGCATTAAAAAATGAAATATGTAAAAGACAATGAACAATACAAGCCTAGAAAATAACCCGTACATCATTCTTTTAGGAGTTGATGAAGCTAATTTTGAGTCCTCTAGCTTTGGTACACTAATAAAATGAAAGATAAAATGTTTATCTACACCTTCCAAAATAAAATCAATTCTTATCTTTATCAATAATATTTATTCAATATTAATCCTTTCAAAAAGAACTTGGAAACCAACTAGTTGTTTAAAAGATAAATTCTAAATTTTTGCAACAATGTATGACTAAGTGGAGAAGATATTAACCAACTTTTCTCAAACATTTGAGTTGTCTTCTCCTGATAAGAAGGGACATTGGAGTCACTAATATAAAAAAGTTTCACGGTTAGATTGCCTTTCTAGTTGGGATCAAGTGAATAATTAAACCACTCATTTCTTGGTGTGCATTGTACTCTCTATGTATGCGTAGACACTAAAATCTAGTAACTTGTCCTTGCGCGATGCCAAATTTGACCATGTATCCTTGCTAAGACAAATTATCACATTCAATATCCAATTTTCTCATATCTTTAAACACTCTACAGATTTTTTATCCTTATACTCTTTTCTATCATTAATTCTAGGAATATTATTTACTCAAAGCTAAAAACAAATCTTATATTCATGACACAACTATCAATTTATATTTTCATCTCTTTAGTTTAAAAATGTTTTGAAGGGTTAGGTTATATGGTTTGGTCTTTTCCAACCTATATTGTCTAATCCCTTCACAATTATTGATTGTGATTTCAATTTCAAATCATTCTTTGGGTCATTTCATCTTCCTAAGGTCGGCCTTATTATAATACCTCACCTTGTTTTATGCCATTATTATATTATAGTAGATTTAGTGAGTTAGGTATACTAAAAGGATGCACTTGGGAGATACATGAGGTTATTATGATTAACTGACTTCCAACACTAACTATGCAATATCATAATAACACATGGATTCTTGCAACTAATGTATATAATATGATATGAGATTGAAAGGATGAGAGGATGCTCGTGTACTCAGTTGATTACATATGGATTTGGGAAGTTATGGGTGTGTAAAGTTCTAAAACTGGGAGATCTATACCTAGGAGTGCTTCGTTCCTAGAGCCCTTGTTATAAAATGACATATTATAAGATTGTATAGATCTTCAAGGATAGTTCTTATAATTTTGTACTTGTTGCATAGTTATGGACCTATGAATATTACTATATAACTTCCTGAGGTTGTCTCCTACTTAGAAATATTTGACGCTGTCAAATCCTTTTTTTTTCTCATGTTACAAATCCCTCTTTAGAGTGAGGTCTCAAACCCTAGTTGTGGGTGAGATAACCTAAAAAACAAAATTTATCTTTGTTGAAGTGTAATCATTGCACCAATAACATCAGGCACTACTCCAAAGACCTCTCAAACCACATGATTTTATCCACATAGCATGTGATATTTGAATAAAAACAAATATGATTTGGCAATTGGAATCTCCTTGAAAATGCTTGAGTTGAGTTTGGCTCTTGCTAATTTTTAGGATATAGTACCTAGGTTAATTCATCATTGGATTATATTTGACTAATTTAATAACTTAAAGTAATTTATTTTTATTACTTTAACTGAAGCTTCTAGTTTTCATTAGTTGTTCACTTAGTGATATTTTTTGTCCTTATGTTTAAGGGAAGTTTCTCGATTGTGTGTTCACATATATATATTGCAGCTCTCTCCATTATTTGTAATCTTATTTTTACTAGATCAATAAAATTACACATGTACCATCATGTGTTTTGTAATTACATTTGGTATCAGAGTTGCTTTATGATCCAAGAAGAGTGTAGGAAGTTTTAGGGAAGTTTTGGGAGATCTGTAGAAGTTTGTGTTGAAGTCCAACAACAAATTTGTAGATTTTAAAAGTTGAAAAAGCAAGAAAAAATTCTATTGAAGAGCGTTACCAGGCCTTGCAGACCTAGACTCAGCTTCATTTCAAGTAAAGGTGATATTGTTCATTTTTTTGAAACAATTCAATCTCTTGAAATTTTAAAAATATGTGTTTTACCTCTATAATTAAAGTCGAATTTAGCATTCACTAAAATTACCATTCTTCAATATCTAGAGGACTGTGTAAAAATTTGGAGCTCTACTTTGTTTTTTGGATCTTTGCATAAGGTTTTTAAAAAAGGTGTTAAACTAGTAAGTACCCCAAGCTCTTTGAGCTCCCCACCTTATAAGCGAGCTTCTCAAATTTGGAGAAAATTTGAAGATTCATATATGAGCGTGTCAAAAAAAATAGACAAAACATCTAAACGGCATGTTGGTGAGCTACAAAACCAGACCAAACATTCCATCCCTCCTAACAAATTCTTTGGGAAATCACGGTCAACTAACAAATTCTAAATATTTTTGTTTTGTCTTCTAAACTATGGCATGGACTAATAATATTGTTTTCCCTAAACAAAGAAGTCAATTTATTTGCGTTTGAGTAGAATGATACATGCAAGATGCCTATGTGGAAATAAAGTGAGTATTTTTTTAAACAAAGAATTGTTTTTTTTTTAACTTTAAATATCAAATCATCCATTTTATAGTTCAAAGCGCATATGTGCTCAACTAGCTATTGACTACTTGATAAGTCATTTGAAGCCCCTAAACTCTTTTTGCATTCTATAAATTTTAGTGAAAATTTTAGAGGGTTCTGTTATATTCGGCTTTCAAAAGATCCACCAAGCCACTTAGTGACAGCTAAAACTCCACCTAAAATTAGAGGGAAAACCCCTATTTGGACTAAATTATTTTTTCTCCAAATTGATTGTAGAAGTGATATCGGAAAAATTTTGTAAAGTAAAAGAGGCCAAAAATGCAATTTTTTTTCCTGAAATTTGTTTTTTCAAAAGGGGGGGGGGGGGGGGGGGTCTTTTTTTGCATAGTGAGCAACCTTCCCTCAAAATGCCATAACTCTCCTTTCGTAAAGTGCAAAATTGTGAAACATGTTTTGAAAAATTATAGATTCCGATATGGAACTGAAAAAGCTAGTTTAGGGAGATTTTGGTGAATAGATTTTTTGTACAAAAATCAAAGGTTAAAATAATGTGTAAAAGGAGGTATTTTTTTAACATTGGTTATTGGTGCCAAATTTATTGATTATTGTAAATCAGTCGATAGTTCCTCAAATTATAAACAGATGATGAGCAAGCCCAAAATCAATAAAATAACATTTTTTAGTGGGGTGTGTATTGCTTTAAGGGGGGAAGTGTTAAATTTTTCTACTATTATTTCATTTTCCAGTTTTCACAATGGCCATAAATACGGCACCCAAGTTCTTTCTACCTAATTCACAACTTATTTATATTGATAATTATCTAGTGTGAAAACTAAAATTCATGCACAAATTGAATTCAAAGATATATGCCATGTTGTTTCTTATTCACTAATACGATCTAAAAAATGATGTTGCACAACATTCCTTTGATCGCGCAAATCAAAAAACAAGGTTAATAATTTTATTTGGTGTTTCAAATGTGGTTTAATCTCATATTTGTGAGGCCACGACAACAAAAAATCTTGGGACAAACTAAAAATTGCACATGAGTCGAAAAATAAGAATATGATACTTCATAGATCCATATTCAACTCTTGAATTTGAAAATGCAATCAATAGAAAAATTTGAAATATTTTTTAGAAGATTTGCAAATTAGCAAGCATCGCTTCAAGCTCTAGAAGAAGTAACTGACACATCACTTGTGCCAATAGTGTTGAGAGCCATGCCTCCTTCATGTGGGATTTTTGTGACCATGTTAAATATAATTGGTTAAACAACAACTACTAAAGATGCTACAACAAGAGGGATTTATTCACTCAACTACTAAAAATGAAGAGAAGTAACTTGCTTCTAATCACCAAGGCAAAAAACAAGCTAAGTCTAGTAAATAGCCTCTGAAGAAAGGTAACACTCAACAAGGCCAAAAGGCCCAACAAAAATTCTCTATTTTTGGTTGAAATGGAAATGATTTAAAGGATTTTGGGTACAAAACATTCCAAAATGGATTGTCAAGTGAAAATAACAGTGAAAACTAACAATCAAAACAACAATGACAATAAAATAAATAGGTGCAAAATAAGGAAAAGTAGAAGAAGAAACCAAATCAACAAGGAAATGTAGCCAAATAGGAAGATCAATTTAATGACAATGACTTCTTGTATACTGAAAACTAAAATGAAGTATCCAATTCTACAAGTCAAATTTGGTATGTTGACTCAGGTGCAACCTGCCACATGACAAGAAGTAAATAATGGTTCTTCATGTTGAATAACACAACCATAAAAAATGCAATTTCTTTAGGTGATGATACATCATACATTTTGTAGGGAATTGGTTTTATTTCACTACCACTTGGAAAACATACTTGTAAAATTACAGATGTTATATATTTCCATTGTTTAACCAAAAAAAATTATTGATAAGTCAATTATTAAATTACAATCTTAAAATTGATTTTGATTGTAAAGGTAGTAAAAAGATGTAAAGGTAGTAAAAAGATGTAAAGGTAGTAAAAAGATGTTCCTAATTCAAGATAATTCAAGAAGATCTAAAAATTTAAGAAAATTTTTAAATGTGTTAAGAATGTTTCAGTTGGGTTTTTTAATGGGATGATCAAGCCCTTTTAGCCAATGATACAACATCATCTCAAATATGGCATAAAATACTTGGACATGTGATTTTTGGATATCTTTATATACTTCATCGATACGATATGGTTATAGGCCTTCCACCTTGTAAAAAGGGTAGAGATAAATGTGATCATTGGTTGGCAGGCTAATGACATAGAGCACCTTTCAAACATAGTACATTTTATTCTAAGGTAAAACTTCACTTGGTGCATATCGATATATGTGGACCAATGAGACTTGGCCACTCTGAGTTTCAATACTTCGTGATCTTTGTTGATGATTTTTCAAGAAAAATGTGGATATACTATCTTCACACAAAATACCATGCTTTCAAAAAAAATGAATTTCGAATCCCTTATTGAAACCAAGTCTAGTCGAAATATAAAGACACTCTTCTCATATCGAGGGGCAGAATACTCTAGCAATGAGTTTAAGGATTTTTCGAATCACATGACATTCTTCGTCAAATGGAATATTTGTTAAATAAATAATAGAGAAAGAGTGGGGTGAATCAATCCTTCAAATCTTTTACGTCATTTTATATTCATCATTTAAACCATTCTCTCAATATCCATAAACCATGCAATATTATTAAGTGTGTATATAAAAATTACAAGTTCCTGAAAAAATATAGATAACACAAGACACCATATATAAGTGGAAAAACCTCAAGGGGAATAAGACCCACTGAAACCTTTTCTAATATTACTCATAACAAAGGATTTGAAATAATATTACACATCTAACCAAAAAATTTTAGTGAGACGTCAATCCCACAAGGAGCATCAACCCTTAGTTTAATAGGGAACCAACCCTACAAAGAGGCTACAACCCCCCAATATTACCAAACACCAACTCAACCACCTAAAATGGTTGATCACTGAATATATATTGCTGCAACAACTAATGATGATAAAAAAAAATTCAGATCCTCTCTCTCAAAACCCCTCTCAAACATACCTTCTTTGCTCAAATTCACTTATTCTTCAAGTTGATTTCATACATGCCCTAGATTTTCATCATATTCTCTCTCTCTCCAAATCATCATCACATAATTATTTCCCTCACAACAAGGTCATAAGGACCTTCATCACATCCACCAATATGCCTCCTAGGTTGCACTTTTCATCTACACAAATGAACCTTGTCATTTGCTTTTACACATGTTTCTTTTCAAAAAATCACCTAGGTCGGCCTTCATATAGTAAAAACCATTTCCAAATCATAATAACATGATAAAAATATCATCCAAAGGACCAAGTAGGTCACGAATATCACCAAGACCTACCAAAAGATCCATTGGGACACAAGTCATGAAACCCCAAAACAAACAACTCACCATAGAAGGAATGAACAAGACCAAAATAAATCCACCAAGGCATCCTAAAAACGTATACATATTTTATAAGCTCTCATAAATCTCCATAAATAATGAAACACACTCATACCAAGCATCACACCATGAAACTCACATAAGACCATGCTCAACCAAACACCCTCAAAATTGACCCTCAAAGAATAAGTCATTACTTGATCATACCTTAGAAAAAATTCAAGTGTGATATATCATTGGAAATATATTGGAGTTAGAAACATGAAAAAATTCAACCCAAGTCATAACTCTACCTATAGTACCTCCAAAAGTTCTCTTTTCCTAAACTTCTCAAAATTGCCTAAAAACTAGTACTCATAAATAGGGACAATTTGCATTTTAAAGGCATAACCATGACCTAAAACCATAATTTACATCTATTAAAACTCCAAGGCTTCCATAAATGGTAGTTTAGTTATTAGGTTCAATGGATATCTTTTGCAAAAATTGAAAAATGCCAGAAACTTACCTTTTGGGTGGGGCCCACATATTGTCACAAGCTCTAAAATACATAATTGGAAATATGGAGGAATTATATTTATCATAAAATCATCATGCTAGTAAAAGGATTCAAATATGGAATTGTACAATCATTTTTTTGCAAGTCACTTTCAACCTAGGGTTTTAGGAGGGTTTCAAAATTGTTTACCTTCTTAACGATCGTTCATAAAAATTTGACAATAAAAAATAGAATTCTTATTATAAAACATTAATATTATACCTTATTAACATCTCCTATGATCTAAAATTCCCATGAAAATCATACAGTCCACAACGAGCATCAGAAGGTCAAGATTTACCTTAAATTCTCACCTTTGTAAACTTGATTTTGATAAAAACTCAATATCTTCAAAACTACTCATCGCCCGGACCTAAAATTTGACCCATAACATCGTGATAACCTTATATAAATTTCCCAATTCTCATTAATTCTAAAATTCATTTGCAACTCTCTCACCACCATGACTTACATGTGTCAACATGCCTTATTCCTAAGAAACTTGCTTCAATTGACTTTGAAACAACATCAAACCTTTGAGTGCTGACCTAAAACACCTTATACATATGTCATGCCATATCAAAACACATTTCTTGTGCTCATACAAGAATTCTCTGCTCCATGCTTCATGTTTCCAACTCGTGCACCGTGCACTAGGTCTAGGAATAATCCTAGAATAACCACTTTAACATGTGACTTTTCATGAACTGACTTTATAACCATCTTACAAGCTCATTACAGAATCTTAGACACTACCCTGACCATGTTTTACCTCATACTAACCTTTGACCATATTTATATACATTATACCATACATGTTTGGACCATGCACCAAACACACTTGAACACCATGTTACTTTACCTAAGCAACACTCACCAAAGAAATACATCATCATGCCACCTCATGGAGACTCATATGAAACCTAGACTCCATTTTGCATTTATGACCTTTGATATTAATGACAACCTAAGACACAATGGCCAACAATCTTCCGCTTTGTCATTGATGGAAACCACCTTCAGAAACATTGATGGCAACCTCAAGACAAAACACCTACATGACTCCATTTTTCAAGTTTGTGATGTTAATCTCTATATGGTAGGAAAAAATGTGCCTTGAAACCATGCACTCTTATCATCCATTCAACCAAGGTATTTGAGGCAACGAGTAAGGGATACACCAATACTGACACACAAATGGATAGAATTAAAGGGGGTACAGGGACCGCTATAATCGCATTCCCAAGGGGAAGTATCCCTTACACTAGGACAATCTAAGGTTTTTGAGGCCCTAGGTCAAAGAAGAGGAAGGAACCATATGGAGGCATCGGCACTATGGGGTGATATTATGAATAAAATTAGCATGTAATGTTTATTCTAACTAAAGTAAAGCATATAATATGAAAGGAAATGAATACAATATGCTAATCTAACATGTGCTTAAATTACTAAGCTAACATATAGTAAATAATGAATGTAAGGAACTACTCTATACAAAATGAAAAAACTGGTTAAAGCACTTATCTATTGGGGGTCAGTCATTAATGAATTTATCTCCCAAAGGACCTTACACCAAGAGAGAGAAACTTTCGGGTGGAGAAGGGGAAAAAATCCAGTCCTAGCTCACTATGGATGATCCAAAAGTGCAAGAAACCCATTCTAAGTAAGAATAATCTCCAAGCCAAGAGTCAAGATGTAAGAGATCTAGAAGCTAAGTGAGAAGGTACAAGTTGGCACAAGAGAGAAAAGATAACGGAGAGTTCCTATTGATATGATCTATTGAAGATGTGATGAAATTTCAAAGTGATTTGCATATATAGGAAACCATCACCTGAAAGCAAAGGTTTCAACTCGAGAAAAACTTATCACCGACACCATCATCTAGGGATGAAGGCGTCAGCCAAGGAAAAATATAACACTAACATCATCTTCCATGGATGATGGCATCGGAAGATGGTGTCGGCGAGGCAGACCTAAATGTCAAAGATGATGCAAAAGAGTTGGCATGGATCAAGTAAGTGGATGGAAGGGTGAAAAGAAAATAGAAAAGCTGTACAAATAGTACCAAAATATATTCTCTCTCTATGTATCATCCCTAACCCAATGGTTACATGAATAACCATACCCCTATCTAGGAATGAGCCCCTAAAGGAACTCGTTCCTAGAAATAGATGCATTGGTGACCTCTAACCTAGGAAGAGAAATTATTAGTAACAAGTATGAAAATAGAAAGTGAAAAAAATTAGGTGTATACATATGCCCCAGCCATTTATTACCTATTATGATCCTCATATGTGGATTTCACTAATGCCTCAAGGTTTTTTGTAACAGTTTGTTACATTTGGTATTAGAACAACCACCCAGGTTTGAGTCCTGATACGGGTGGCTACTTTGGCATTGCAGTGTTCCCCCAGGGCTCATATAGGGTAGGGTGTGGTCCCGATATACGAGTGAAAATATATCCCGGGGTTTGCGCTACGGAAGCATGGTGGGATGTTATGATCCTCATGTACAAATTTCACTAATTCCTTGAATTTTTAATGTAACGATGTGTTACATTACCGCATGTCACAGTAGCGAAACATGGGGTAGTCAGTGGAAATAACAATGTATAACACCAAAATTGAAAGTAAATTCTGAAAATAGAGAAAGGACTAGCTAAAATGAAATATGCCTACCAATGCATACCTAATAATGTTGATTTTCTTGCCACGTACAGGCACAAACCATGCTACTGGAACCCTGGAGAAGCAACATTTAAAGGAAACACTAGATGATCATTAGTAAAATAAGACATAAATTTCCTAACTAGGGGCCCATGGGATGGATTTTATGTCATAATATCATGGAGGTAAAGTGTCATAGTGTCAAAGCCAAACGGCGGGTAGCAATGATAAAAAGTGCAAAAAAAAAGTATGGTAGAAGCTACAAAAAGGTATTGTCACAAAACTTGAAGGTGTAGATAAATAATGAAGATGTAGAAAAATGATAATAAAACTCTTTATATGTTATTACATATGCATGTGTTACATATTTATATGCCAATACTGCTCCTATAACATAGGAACCAATTATAACCACTCAAACAATATACACTAGTTGTTCTAACAACTCGTAACTTAGAATCTTTTTACATGGGTTGTTTATAACAACCTCACTCATATATTAATATTCATATGTACACACTAATTAATTCCTAGCATTCCCCCCCCTTATTGTGAACATGGGGAGAAAAAAAATCTCAAGAATTGGAAATAGAATCGCATACCTCTACATACTTTTAGGTCTGCATATTGTTGGCTTGGATCTTGTTGCACACGAACAATCTACTTCACCACAGTGAATCCCATATCAGATGATCAAACTTTCACCGATCCACCTACATACACAAACTCAACAGTCCCTCTTTCACTTCCAGTGAACTCTCTTTCACCTATCGATTGATGTTAGAAGTATGACAGTCAAAGAATCTCAACAGTCAAAGGATCACTCCAGTTTATCTTCCCTCCTATATAACTATTCTCATATTCTAAAATTCATATTCTTCTCATTTTCATCTTAACAGGGAAAGGAATCCACACGCCATTTTATTCTACACACACCACACAACTGAAAAAGATATGCCACCATACAAAAATGTGGCCCCTTCATTGGTGACTAACGAGAGGAATTGATCTCCCTCCTTCCTTTGTTGCCTCTGACCTCCAATGCATTATATTCTTACTTAGTTGATGAAGACATGATGCTTAATGATTTCCACATTGTTTTTATTCTATCTCCCCCTCGCAATGTGAAAACATTTATTTTCCAGGACGTCGAGTTACACCGAAAATGCATCCGTAAGATTTCTTTTCTTTTCTTTTACAATAAAACTTTGATACTAACTAGACACCTTGAACATTTATAGAAAAACTACACAATGTTAAGAACACTTGATTACACTCATCTCACAATCGACTCTTGACTGTAACTCTTGACTCATTTTATTTTGACAACAGACTTAAGATGTTAATGACTCACAAACTATAACCAAGTCTACTATAACAAAAAATAAACTATAAAAATAAATAAATAAGCATCACTAAACAATTAAAAATAGAATTAAACCTAAAAAAACTTAAACTAAAAACTAAAAAAAATATACAATTAAATGAAAATATAATTAAAACTAAACTTAAAACCACGTATTATTATAAACTTGATGAATACTAGGGACTCTCCATTAAAGAAAACTTTAAACTTTTAAATCTCATGACTTACTATTAACCTTAAAGACATGATGGACTAAAATATAGAGAAAAAACAAATCGCACACACAAATCCACCATTGAGTAGCTATATGTGTATAGCACTATTAAAAATGACCTTGAAAAGACAACACTATTCAGAAAGAGCATATGCACAGGTGATGCATATGTTTGGTATGTGTTTGGTAGATTGGAACAAGTCTTCTCTCCACCTTCATTGACGCAGGTAGCAAACCAGTTTTATACCAATTCCAAAGTCTACGCAGCGTAATGTGGAGAACTCGCATGCATGGATCAACACGTCTTTATGTCAAGAGTAATTGAATTAGATCCCATACACACATAATATGTATACACAGAAATATTTGATGCCCAATCACCAAAGATTCAATCTGGATCTAAGAAAAACATGTGTGGAATGGAAAGTCTTTGACAATATATGCAGCGTATGGTGATTGAAAAGAGTAGAAAAGCATGAATAGAACTTAAATTTATTCATTCATGCAAGCTATAGAAAATTCTACTAAGAGGGAAGCCAAAATGAAATAAAATACTTTATCTATCTATCCTTTTAATGACTCATACACTAGGGTGAATAAAATGCATCTACCCCGCCACTAAATTCAAAACTCCATTATACATAGGATTATATTTTCTTTGGTACCAAATGAACGTGTAGAAAAATGATAATAAAACTCTTTGTATGTTATTACATATGCATGTGCTACATATTTATAGGTCAATATTGCACCTATAATATAGGAAGCAAGAATAACCACTTAAACAATATACATGAGTTTTTCTAACAACTCGTAACTTAGAATCTATTTACGTGGGTTATTTATAACAACCGAGCTCATATATTAATATTCAAATGTATGCACTAATTAATTCCTGACAAATAGATCATGAACGATTGGCCCAAAGGGCGAATAGTAATGCTGAAAAGCACAAAAAACCATGAGTTAGATGCTATGAAGAGGTAAATTAATCCAAGAAAGACTGTGATCCTAAGTGAGGATGTACAAGACCGTGAAATTCCAATGGTAGGAGATGTCAGGGAAAAAGAAGCCAAGATAGGTGGAATCAAGATCACTACATTCCAACCGTAGGAGATGTCAAGGAAAAAGAAGCCAAGATAGGTGGATTCAAGACCGTGACATTCCAACGGTAGGAGATGACAGGGAAAAATAATCCCAAGATAGGTGGAATTGAGACTGCGACATTCCAATGGTAGGAGATGTTAGGGAAAAAGAGAAGCCAAGATAGGTAGAATCAATACCGTGACATTCCAACGATAGGAGATGTCAAGGATAAAGAGATCTAATGATAAACTCAAGTGGGGCAGAGAGTCCAAGCAAGATTAAGCAAGTTTGAATATGTGTGTAAAACCCAAGGGGGTATGAGAGCCCAAGCAAAGGAAAGAACCCAAACCAAATAAATATGTATTCAATATATTTCTAAAGGAGATGCTTAGCCACGAGGGGCAAACAATCGTAGAGTATTTTTGATGTTACGGTTGAGTTGATGTGATATGTGACTTCTAGCTCAAGATATAGTAACAAGGGTCAGCTGCATATATAGGGGAATAACCAAGAGTTTTGGTGAAGTTTAATGAGGTGATATATGTGTAAGGTTGACCATCTATGGTGAGATCAGTATGCATAGAAAACATCTTGCACTGACAACGGATGCTTTCCTCCAAACTATGTAATGTGGGGCTCTACCCCAAAGAGGAAGGAAAGAGAATGTTCATAAATAATAGGACTATCACGATACACTTGTGGTGGTGAAGTTTGATTATCACTATGTTAAGGTCTATAGAAGAAGAGTTTCCTTTAGAGGTGGGTGCTTGTCTGTGATTATTATGTTCATTAGTGGTAGTTATAGAGGACCCATCCTAATTAGTTTTGTAGGGAGAACCGTGATCATGACTGAGTGCTTCTTGATTAGAATGAGGCCTAATTATTTTCATGGCACTCACAGGTATCCTTTGAAAACCTTTATCTTGATTGGGTGCAAGATATTCATTATTGTTCATATTTTTAATGATGGATCTATTACCTACATGCCCAACCTCAACCACATTACACTCAGCTGAGTGATCTTGTTATGAGTGATCAAAAGGACAAGGTGAGGACAACGGAGCTTCATGGGTAAGATTAGAATAGCTAGGGATATTAACACTTATAGGATAAGAACTATAACACATAAGTGCATGAAGAGGAAGTGCATGCATAAGTGAACAACCCATGAATAATTTTATGGGGTTCAACTCAGCCAAAAATAACCTGAGAGGAGACATTGGCATAATCTGAAATTTGAAAACAAAGCTTTGGAATTTAGATGCAATCGGTCATGTACAGGTTTTACACAGGGGTCAATGGCATCAGGAAAGAAGATGAAGTAAAACAGACACATTTTTCCCTACACATAAATGACAAATGGGCCAATGACATCTGGGAAGAATGTTTTCCAAGACAAATAGGATCGGCCTACACAAAAATAGACACAAAGGCTGAAGGTGTCTAGGAATTGTTTTTTAAGATTTTTGGAATTTTAAGAACTGAAACAAGATAAAACTGAAAAATGGGTGATTTTAATGAGTTATGCTCGATTAGAATGGAAAAAATAAAGTTCACGTTGGTTTCACCAAGGATGCATTACAAAAAAAAACGTGTCTAGACACTGTGCACTATTATCATCCATTCAACCAAGGTATTTGAGGCGACGAATAAGGGATACACCAAGAATGACACAAACACAGATCGAATTAAAGTGGGTAAATGGAATGCTATGATCGTATACCCCAAGGTAAGTATGATTTTAAAAAATAATGAATTCCTAGAGGACCTAAGGGGATATCTAGGATATTAATGTTAATCTAATTAGGAGGACTAAAACGTTGTAAATGAACTAAAGCAGTATGAAATAAATGTAAATAAACTACTCTAGATGAAATGAAACCCTAATGTACAATAGAAGAGTCAGGAAAAGACTTAGTTGATAAAAAAATATTGTCGCATAGTGTCACAGATCTGGAAATGGAATCTAGAAGTACAGATGAACCCTCAAGGACCCTGCAAAGGGAACATCTGGATTGTATGAGATGAAACAACGCCTTGGAGTATATAGGGTGCCCCAGGGTGCCCTAGTCTGTAATCTAGGCTCTCACAAAACTGCAAATCCTCAAAATCTGAATATGGTATGGTCGTTAAATTTCTCTGAGTACTTCCTATCTATCACGTTGGATTCGTTGGATGAACTAGATAATGACCTGTAATGCAAGGAGAAGTATTAAACCCTAGAAAAAGGAAAGATGCAAATGACTTGGTCAGAATGACCTCAATCGCTAAGCTAGTGGACTTATCACTGAGCATTGCACTACATTACGGACCCTAATTTAGTTATGGTGTGTGCGTGCTTTTTTTTCCCTAGGTGACCTTGTGTCAGTTGTACTTTGTGAAGTAGTGAGAAATAGTACCTATAGAAATGTAAGCAACATGTGTGAATGGAATAGAATGGAATCCCTCCCCCTATGAAGTGTGTGTGATGCAGATCTCCTAGCTTGAGTGCATGGCACTATGTGGATGCAAGTGATGCAATGGATGCATCCCTAGATGGAGTGATAGTAGTGATAAGATGTCATGACTTAGGACCCTTATTATGGTCTTATAGCTTTATATTTATAGGGATATCAAGCTCAATTTCATAATTAATCCCAACAAGGTCGACTGAGAAGAAGATAAGGATGACCAACAGCTAGAAGTGACCCAAACATAAGTGGAATATGTTGTGCATAGACCAAGGTGCCTAGAATGGGACCAGGGTTCCTTGGGGTGCCCTAGTATAGGCTGGGGCACCCTGATTTTAGGTTAGAATGTTAGAATGGTCATGAAATGGGCTGATAGGTATTGGTAAATACATGGGAAAGACAGAATAAAAGATAAGAAAAAGGTGGCCAAAAGGTGGGATTAATTAGTACTTTGTACACTTGAGAACCTTCTAAATAGTAGTATAAGACGAGGCTAAATATTGTCTAATGTGCAATATTTGTGTCTACATTTGACCCCACTTTATGTTGGTGAGCAGAAATCTTGGTAACATAAAGTAGATAGAGATGTGTACCTAATAAACATGTAGATTGTAGAAGAAGATGTGCTGATGGACTAGAATCAAGTATGGAATGACAAAAAGAAAAATGTGGAGGAGCATGGATTCTAAAGATGAAAAATGTGTATAAAAAGTGATGAGAGTGAACCTAGGGCCGAACGCATATGTAGTTGTTGTTGTGTGTAGTGTATCTACATGGTTAGTATGGAAAGTACCACCGCGGTGTGTTATCATTGTTGTTTGTTGCCCCCAATTTGACTACTTGTTTATCATACGGTGGACCTAGAAGGAGAAAACAATCAAGTAGTCAAATATGTATGTATGTAAAAATATTGTGTAAAAATATGCAAATGTAAAATCGTTAGAATAGAGAGTGTAGATGGAAAAATAGAACATGTGCATCGGATCCATGTCAAGAAAAAAGGTGTAGAAGGATATCTTGTACTATCACAAGTTTTTCAAGTAATCTCACGCCACCCTGGCTAAAGAAGTTGTTATCCAAATAACTCTCCTAGTGATTTGGATAACTTGTTTACATCTTATGGCTCTAAGCACTTCATTGCAAGATTGTGTGCACTCAAGTTCCCCTGGCACATTCCCTTATTTTCCTCATGCACCCTTGTGTGCTTCACCTTCTTCCCTTCCTTTCCTTTTCTTCTTTGTTCCATCTTTCCCTTGGGCGTGTCTTCTACGCATTCATCTTCTTTTTAGTACACATTCACCCTCATGCGTGCCTGCATATCATCTTGTAATGGTTGCACCTTGACCATGTCTTCTTTGATCACCAATTTGCCTCATTTCCCCACACGTGTCATGCACGCATTTCTTTGTGCCTTCCTTTGTTTTCTTTTGTGCATCCTTTCACTCATGGCCTCCTCTGCACCCTTCTGTGTTAGGTCATCTTCTGACATGCTTGATTGTGTCACATGCAACTACTAAAAGTGCACCAATAGGGTGTCAATCATTGTAAGAAATCAGTGAGTGAAACATGGAAAAAATGAAAAATATTTTGCATAGTTGGCCATTCTTTCAGCCAATTCACACATGCCACATATGTTGCGTGCACAGATGGTTCTAACATTCCCTGACAGTCCGTATCTTTCACTACATAGCTCTGATTCGCACGTTCATGGACTTGTTAGAGAGCTGTTAAAATCAGCCACAGTGCTAGACATTCAAATTCAAATTCTTGGTGAATCTGATAGGTGAGAAATGGGAAAACATATCTATAGTCATTAATGAGAAAATATGGTTGCTTCAACCACCGGATTTGATATGATCTACCCTCCTTCCTCCTCCAACATTCCAAACGGACCTAGGTAAATGCATTTGATAGATTATTAGGTGGATTTATAGGCATTCTAATGCTTCTTGTTGGTGGTTGTATTTCAAATTTAGGTTTTTCCTCCTACTATAGATTCATCTATAAATGTAAGAGTTAGGCTCATTATTAGCATTGGATACTCTAGATCCTTACGTGTTTTTTGCTAAGGACTTCGTATTTTCTGTATTATGAGTTGCAAACCTCTATATCTCGATCATGCATGTGGATATCGGCCTCTTTCACCATTGTAACAACTCTGTGCTTTTTTGGAAGTAATTAAAGCATCATTTTATGACACTATTCTCTATCCTAGCATGTTTACATTTCTTCTTCTTTCTTTTCTTTTACATTTTGTGCTCATTGTGCCACTTCACATCCCTTGCAGTTCCTTATTTAGTTGTATTCCATGAGAATGATCTGGTAAATGCATTTTCAGTTGTGTTACTCGTGTCTAGCCTCCTTCAACAACACGTGTTCCCTTTTCATTCCCACTTAGAACAGATATTATTCATCCCTCTTTTTATGGTGCTATTTCCTTTTTAGTGTGGTTAGTTTTCATGTTACCCTTCTATCCCTAATCCCTTGGCATTTATTAGCTTAGTTTCCCCTTTCAGCACTAGGGTAGTACATAGTAGTAGAAATAGATAGAGGAACCCGCCTTCTCCGGAGATCTATCTCAAGTGCATAATTTCCCACAACTTGGAGACGATTCCATTGTGATCTCAAATAGCTTAGCACTTCCATATATGAGGCTTGGGTGCAAGTTTTAATACCAAGAGAAGTGTAGGGAGGAAATGCTAATGTGTCCTCTAACTCTAACTTCTTTTGCTGAAATTTGTTGAAGAGATCTTTGTATTGTCCTAGTTTTTTGGGCGATCTAACACCACTAGACAAAGAAGTGTAGAGAGGAACACCCACTGTAACCCCTAATCATGTGCCTATTCCACAAAATTTTTGAAGGATAACATGTCTTGTTGATGCCGCTATGTATGGAGTTCATAGACTTATCTGAACTCACTCTTATTGTGTGCGAACCAGTGTAGATACGTATCTGTTACTAGAAACCCTAATGATGCCCCCCTCTTTGGGAGTGCATGTGATGACCCTGGAAGGAGAATGCGACACCAAAAGAGGACCAACCCCACTCTAACTTGTAGAACTTTTCCCTATAGGGGAAAGGGAAATGCTTGGTAGATACCAAGGTGGGCAAAAAAGGGGATGACTAGCCAATAAAAGTTTTACTCTAAACAAATGTATGTAAAATAAGATAAGTGTAAAATACGCAGACAATGTAAAACTACTAAGCAAAGTAGTGAAACATGCATTGAAAACAAGTAGGCCACATAAATTGGGATTCAAACATGGGACATCACTCAAAATTATGTAAGACACGCAAGTCCATTATGGTTGTAAACAACATTCAGGTGTGCACACATGCAAAGGGAAAAGCCTACATACAATAGCAAACAAATAATAAAAGTAAAAAGAAATATGTAGTCTTGGAAACATGTACTCCTGCAAAACAAGTGTTGCACATGGAACACCCGTTAGCATGTCAGAGTGATAACCAATATTTCAAAACATGTAGAAGCAAGTAGTAAAATATGGTAAGTGTAAAATGAAACAATAGCACTTGTATGAGATGAACGTGAATTCCCCCAATGGTCATTATAGTAAGGGTAGAAGGTGAGCATACATGCCATGTGTAAGTGTAATGTATCTGTGATCACACTAGACAAAGGTGTGAACGCACATGTGTGTATGATAATGACATAAAATAAAGCAATCTAACATGTGTAGTAGAATGAGCATACACTAGTAACAAGCCTTCAACTATCAAGTAAGCATTTCCTTGTTAGATTAAATGCTACCAACTGACAATTGTATTTGATCGGAGGAGTGATGATTTATCCCTACTGTGTATAATATATCAATATAGTATATCATGAGTGTATGGGAATTAGATATATGGAATTATATATGTGTGTGGACCCTATAGCTTAAGCGTATACCACGATGTGTTTGAATGGAAGAGTGATGATTTATCCCTAACCATATATCACTATAGAAGGAGTGGATGGGAATGAGATAGACGGGAATATGCATGTGGAAACTATAGCCTAAGAAATATACCATGTCTTGTTGAATGTGGTGAGTGATGATTTATCCCTAAGTGTATATCACCAAGTGATTAGTAGGATAAATGATGAGGTAATAGAATGATCCGTAGAATAGGATAATAGAATGTGTGATGATAGGATGCCAGGAGGATAAGGATAAATTGATGAAGAGAGTGGTGATTTAACCTAGGGTGTATACCATTCCTGCTATGATCGACTTTTCTTTTCATGTAATTTTCCAGTCTGGAATCCAACAAGAAATTATTCATCCTCTCTTTCTTCCTTTTCTTCTCAACTCTCTTTTTATGATCGTAGAATTCATCAAGAAGAGTGGTGATTTCACCTTTCTTCTATCACACACTATTGGATCTGATGATGTGTCTACCTGAAAAAGACATTTTAGTGCATTGGTCAACCTCTTTACAATGAATCTGGTCCATGATGACATGTCTCATTTTTTTCCAAGGTCTTTTTTCACCTTGGATATCTTCTTCTCTCGTTCTTCGAGTCCTGGAATCAGGACACTCACAAGTGCATCAAAAAAATCTGGTTAGTGCAACATCGTAGAACAATTTATTTTCTAGAATGCATTATCACACTGGTGAATACCATATGTAGATGCAAAGCATCACCAATGTACAACCAGTGTCCAGTGATAGGTGTAGATATCAACCAATCTCAATAATTTGTCAAACTTGCAAAGCTAGACTCTTCTTTTCTTATGTCAAGAATCCTAGTCTCAAAATATAGAAATGTTTGGGATTAAAAGAAAAAACTAGTCTTATAGATGGATGACTATTTTGACTTGTTTCCCTAGACCATATCATTCCCATCCAACCATAAACTCAATCAAAACATTCAAATGCACCTCCATCTCACAAAATTGTCAATTTTGGCTTCTTAAGAGCATGTTTTTGGTAGTATAGTATTTGGAACGAACTATAATCTTTCAAGACAAAACTAAGACACCATTACCCATGGGCAAAGGTTTCAGCAAGAGAAAAAATTATCACCGACACCTTTTTCCATGGACCAATGCATCGAACAAGGAAAAATATAACACTAACACCATATTCCATGGAAGATGGCATCAACAGGCAGAAAATTGATACTAGCACCATCTTCCACTGAAGATGGTGTCACCGAGGCAAACCTAAATGCCAATGATGATGCAAAATAGTTGTTATGGATCAAGTAAGTGGATGGAAGGGTGCAAAGAAAATAGAAAATGTGTAAAAATAGGAACAAAATCTATTCTCTCTCCATGTATCATCCCTAACCCAATGGTTACGTGAATAACCATACTCCTATCCCGAAACGATCCCCTTTAGGCACTCATTCTCATAATTAGATGCACTAGTGACCTCTAACCTAGAAAGAGAAATTGTTAGTAACATGTATGAAAATAGAAAGCATAAAAATTAAGGTGTATACACTCTCCCTCTTTTACATCTATGACAAAGGATACAATGACAACTCAACATACAAAACAATGACAACACACAATAATAACAAGGAAAAAATTCAAACTTGCTTGTTCACATGAGTCCCCCTTAGACTGTACTTTGTTTCTTGACCTTAATATCATCAATAAGGATCCATGGACTTGATATAACCATGCAAAAAAATACCCCTTAAAGATACTCCTAATGACTTCACCCTTCACACATATTTTACTAGACTCTACCTTATATAGCCCCTTCAAATCCAAATAGAATACTTTCAAGCTCCTCATGATGATAACTTGACTCACAAGCTTCTTTGATGATCACACATTATCACAAACATTCTCTCGTAGATTTTTCTTAATATACTTGTCCAACGATCTCTGACTGACTCCCCTTGACCTAAAGCATTCCTTCTTCAAGGATCACAATACCATCAACTTACCACCACCTTAATCATCCACATGATCATACTTGAGATGGTATATACCTTTTGAAGCATCTTCTTGTTCTACTTTGGTGGACCTCCAAACATTCATTATGATGATTCACAAAATATATAAATGGTCATTCAAATAGCATTTCATACATGTCTCTCTATCAACTAGGCCTCAAACATATTCTTGAAACTTAACTCCCTCTTTACAGTGCTTACTAATGAGTAAAAACATGTCTATTCACCTTGTTTCTTGACTGATTAAAATGAGCCCCAAAACCCATACCTTACAATCAAGTCACAAGACCTCTATCAACTTTACCTCAACCCTGCATGTAACATCCTAATTTTATACATTAGAACAAGTAAAAATTTTTTTGATAAATGCTTCCTGGTTCTAAATACATAATTTAGAACTCACAAATCAAAACAACTATTCTTATAACAAGTAACCATATGCAGCTGTAATGACTCGGAGTACCTCCGATCTATTCATTCCATGACTCGGTAATCTACCGATCTATTCATGTGTATTAAGAGTTGGTGTTTTTATTTAACACATCACTCTTGCGGTTCTCTTCCCTAATCTGGGATTCAAAATGCTCTGTCTAAGGAACCTATCTGAATAATTGTTACCATTATTCATCAGCATCTCATCCCTTAGACTAGGTGACTTAGGAAAACACAATCAGCAGCTTGCGATACTTTGGCCAAAGATTTGAAACATAATGCTTATATCTCGTATTCCTTGATGGCATACTCATCAATCTGGAATACGTCCTTCACCCCATTCCTATGTTATATAGAATGTCTTATACTGACTCCTGTCAGTCTCTCCTATCCCAAGTTATTCACTCGGGAACGGATTAGTAAGATGACAACGTTATATGGATGCTCCTGAGGACTAGGGATACACTGACATACTGGGTCAACCCTAGTTAAACCAGTGTGTCAAGATACCCCGAGTCTCCTAGGGCAGCCTTATAAAGAAACCACATTCCTAATCAGTCCCAGAGTAACTTGTTCGAGTTTAAGGTGTAAATATTAACGATCAATGCAAAGGGTGTCGTCATAAGTCACCTGCATTGTTGTATCTTCGAGAAGATCCTAATCTTCTCAAAGGTACAACCCTACAGTTGACTTGTGCCGTCAACCTTTAAATCCACCTCGAAAAGATCTACTTATTAATAAGTGTTACATACGTTGAGTTAAATTATACCATAAGATGCTCCCTTAAGATAGTCTTTCCCAATCCCTAGGTTCCTCACCTTAGAATTACCTTCCTTAGTAAAACCCATTACACAAGAGAAGTTATTAAGACTAGAGGTCCCCTCAAGAAGTTCATAGAATATACATAATTCTTAAATTGACGAAATTGGACAATAACCCACGATCTTCACATGAGATTGTTAACCAAAACCTTTTTAGGTTTGCATCAATTCTCGTAACTGAATTTATATCTTACTTATTAGTATCGAGATATACTGATTAAGAATCCAATTAAACGTCATCTTGACTTAGATTAAGACCAGGAAGTAATAATTTATTCAGCTTGTTTAGCTTCCTGCTCAGGTATATTTTAACCCTAGCTTCCAGAAAGACAGTGAACTAAATTCCAATTTAGCTTTAGATAGAACATACTAGAACTACTAAACAATCATAAGTATTCAGTCACATATTCTTGCAAGCTTACATTGATAATCACAAAAGTCTCCAAATTATACAATAATAACAATGCTCTCAAGATCATTTGAACCGAAGAAGGTCAAACTTTCAAGATACGAATACAAATACATAGGTAACAAATATCTCTTTTCATTCCCTTCAAGCTAATCAAATACATTTTATGCATTCAGCATACTTGATACAATACTTCAATAGAAAAAGAACATTTTTCCTCATATAGTACATTTAGAGAATCAAGCTGTAATTCATCATAAAATCAAATTAAAAAATCTGAACATCCTATCAGATCTACGTGCTTTTACCACTTACAACAACCATCCGCAAAAATTGTCAACATGGGTCAGTTCGATGAACTAAGCATGATAAGCACTAACTCTTAAAATAATTGCAATCCACCAACTATTTTCATTAAACAACCTGTTTAAATGAGATCATTTCACCAAACAAATAAACATATTTCAGACTATGCTTTTGTAATACAAACATGACTATAAACGCGTAACTCATATTATCGTTACTGAATAGTCCTAGATACTTTTCAAATATTTCATCAAAATATTAGGGATCAAGAAGAACGAAAGTATCCAAAACAACTAGCCATCTGAATCCCAAGGACAGCAACCATCAGACAGACCATTACATTCAACTTAGTAAAATGAATATCATAACAAATCATGGTTCCATCAATATGTTAAAACAATTCCCTCGGTTAGATAAAGATATATCAACATATACTTTACAACAGAAGAGAAAGAGAACGAGTCATTCATATTTCCCTTCAAAACAAGCTCATGACTGTACCGTCTTCTCAAGAGTAAAGCATTCACCTTATACGCATGCGAATAAATCAGACGAGCCACAAGAAGAACCCTAGTTTTGTTAAAATTAAAATATAACAATTTCCTGTAGCTTACTAGTAGTACAGTAGCTCTCGCGCCAAAACAGTGATGAATAATCTATTAAATAGACCCCACATAACCTTCCATACAAAGCAACAAACAAGAAAATATTCAATGCCATCACTTTCGAGGTACAGTTAACAGCTCTATAGTTCAGTCAAGCTCATGACTGGATATTCATGCTAATAGAAGACATAATCATGTTCAAACACAAGAACAATTCTACTGAGTCAAAACTCACATCAACATTCAATTTAATTTAGTCCCTACTAAAACACAGCAAGGACAAAGATCGAGAATCGAGCCAACATACAACATAACATGGGCTCCAATAGTGCCAAGTTCAACCAATACTTATGTTAAAGTTTTCAAATCAAGTTGAATTCATATGATAACAAGTCAAGAATACTAAAAGTACTCACAGCAGGAACTCCTACAGATGTTACAACATAAATTACTTTTCAGTGTCTCCCCCGAAGTTGATAACATTTAGTATTCATAATAACAACAGCATTCACAACCCAGCTTTGAATGAAATTAAAAATACTAGACACCTTTCAAGGACTCTCACTGAGTCAGTATCGACCGAAATCATAACAGAGCTTTACACAGAAGCAAAATACTGGTTTCGTAACAAGGATTCCAACTGAACCCCTACAACAATATTCGCTCTAAGCTTACACAGAGAGGAAAACATAAAAAGTACACCAACTGAGTCTGTACCAAGAAATTCCTTGCTAAACGAAGGTATTCATAACAAGACAATAGAAGTCGTATTACCAGTTACCCCTCTAGGACTCTGACTGAATCAAACTACTAGTATTCACATACATGACTTCTACAGTAGTTCATAATATACGAACCATTCCAAGGACTCCACAGAGTCATTTTGTATATAAATAAATATATTGCAAACTATCAACGGGTTAAATCCCGTAATTGCAACACAAGGGAGGGAAAACAACTTCTACAAGGTCGCATTAAAATACTGTAAACACAGCAAGTTATTCATTCAAATAACCTAAGTATTATAGCGAAACCCAATAAGATTCAGTAACCACCACTTATATTACCATGACAGAACTTACAAAGAATTCGAATTATACTGAACATTCAAACAAAAATCCAACAGTATCCTTTTCGACAAGTATCTACTGCAAGTATCGACTGTAGCCTGAACCCAACAAGGAAACAATTCATGGGCTCCCACAGAGCAGGTTTCATATACTTTCTTGCATGCATTTCACAAACTTTATCTGGAATACAAAACACAACGAGATAGTATAATCGTTTGAAACAAATATACACCCATCAAGGGTTCTCTAAAAAAAATCCATCTAGTAAGAAGATACAGCAACTAATCCATTCACAGTTACCATAGAAACCAACTAAACCCAAAAATCATTTAAACAGAGTTGTTCTAATGAAATCATTTGAAAGAAAGCAAGATCTTTAAAGGTTAGGGCCTAACATGCCTGGTTATTTGCTTAAAAATCTGAAGAAGACCACTGAAAGAACTCGTGCCTTCTCCTCTTTTTCCACGTTAGATTCAACAACAATAACTTGTTATTTCCATGCCGTATAAACTTTCCTTGACAGAGAAAAGAGCGAGTTACACTCATTTTTGCCATGCAACACCAAGTAGACTGGTGCGAAGAACTAGTGATCAGACAGAGGGAAAACCAGAGCGCATGAAAAACCAAACAAACTACCAGTTTTCCATTTTGCATGCCTTCCCGAGAAACCCGAGCTCGAAGACCGAGTTCATTAATTGCATTTACTCCAAATTTCCCGCTCAATCTCCATTGCCACTGACCGCCATAGTTGGCGATGGATAAAAACAATTCAAATACCATATCTAGCTTTGGCAACTCTGCCACGTCGGCTCTTGCTAGCCGTTTAAACTTCTACCATTTACCTATCCTTCATGCTTATCCATCCCATTTAATGCCATAGAAATTACTGCCCATGGCTTGCACCCCTTCATAGGTCCCCTTTCTTCCTTGTTCATTAGTTAGGTGAGAAACATAGGTTAGGATTTAAGATAATACTTAGTCTAACCTTCATAGCAATAGGTTACTAACTTAGAACATTTAGCCTATAGCTTAGGCCTAGGTTAGATTAACACTAATCTAACCCATAGATTATAGTTTAGGTTTAGGTTACTAATCTTAATAAATCCAGTTTAGGTCTAACATTTAGAATGTTCAGAATAAGAACCTATAAACATACATTCACGAAAAGGATTCACTCCTGCACTGCCAATAGGCTAGTTGAATAAATGTATCTGAATTTATTACCTGGCCCACGATCGAGACCTTCCTGATATTACGATATCGGGAACCAATTCATTTAACATGTTCTGTCTGAGTTAGACTCCGAAATAGCTTGTTCAACACATTCAGACCTTGCAACCTGCGTAAGGTCTATAATTTTTTGTTCATCCCGAATAAACTTAAAGCATCTCTTGGATCAATGCCACTGATCCCAGGCTGGGTCTTATAGATGGATAACCCCATAATTCATTCTAAGATCAGATTAAACTCAGGTGCAAAAATGAAAGAAATAAAAGAGTCCAATCATATTCTGACTCAGTCAAAGATGTTCAATAACAAAGAAGATATAGTACATATCAAGCATGACTTCACAATCAAAGGAACACATCCTTTTACAGAAGAAATTATATATCAACACTTGAATGCTCAAGAGGAAGTAACAACAGTTCAGAGTGTTACACTACAATCTTACCAATACTCTAATGCATTTCAGCTATACTGAAATCTTTGATTCATTAGCATGCTCAAATAATGCTAGAGATCATTTTCTTTTACTTTAGGATCCTCGAAATAGTTCTAACTCAGACCTATGCATGAACAATAAGCACTCAGACCTTAGACATACTTTGAATCATCTCATCATATAAAGTATACCTTATCAGTATCTTCAAACAATCCTCTTGATGTCACATCCTTGATTCTTCTTACTAGATATTCAATATCAAGTTCCAAACTTAACTCTTTTTCCTTCTTGGTGTATCATAGAATAGCTGGAATCTTATCTTCTTCCTCAAGCCTTTCAACATTACTTGAAATTTACTCAATAACTATCAAACCCTTCAAGCTCCAAAAGAATACTATGATTTTACCTACAATCTTAAATTTTATTCAAACTAATCTTTCTTGAACCTCCTCCTTTAAACAAAAAATACTCATATTGTCTCTTGATTGCAACCTCACACTATATAAAAGCCTCTTAGATATATGTCTCCTATCTTTATCAAGTACACAACTCTTTTCTATCAACAAGACAAATCATATAAGCACGTACTTTAGATACCTTGTTTTGATGTTCATACACCTACCACCAAACATGACTTCAACATCCTATTTGTTCCTAGACTTGCTTAGATCCTTCTCTTCATGACTGTACTTCTTAATGTTAGTTTACCTTTGAGATAACATAAATGATGACATACATTGAGCCTTGCAAGCCTTGTAACATCTCTGTCATATTCTCATAGTTGTATCTTCATAATGATGAATCATACATTACAACATTGATTTCAAAGTTCATTAACAACCTTTAAAACCCTGATCTAATACACATTGATACACAATTCTTATTTTTCAAACTTCTTGACACATAAAGGTCTCCACACATTCAACGTGAACTACACAAACCGAAATGAGGTCTTATCAAGCTTATGGAATTCAATAAAAATATTCAAAACCTCATGAAAACATACCAAAGACTTCACATATTTATCAGACCTTAGACATAACAGACTACTCATGAGTGATACAAGATGAAACAATACTTCCTTCAGGGTCTACCAACAACATTTATAGGCTCAAATATGCACAAGAACTTTATGACAGTTCTTATACCTAGATGAGATTAAGATATCCTACAAGACTTCAAAATGTGACTCTAACCAAGACTACACTCATATGCCCTAACAGAACTTTAAGCACCTTACATTCACTTGACACATTACTCACGGTTCAATGGAATTATCATAGAACTGAAAGACTCCATAAGACTATATGACATCATGTACTTACTTTTCTTGACAAAAAATCAGACTTTTACTTTGTTTCCCCAATAACTAGACATCTCACTAATTGAGCCTTGCAAACCTTGTAACATCTCTGTCATATTCTCATAGTTGTATCTTCATAATTATGAATCATACATTGCAACATTGATTTCAAAGTTCATTAACAACCTTTGAAACCCTGATCTAATACACATTGATACACAATTCTTATTTTTCAAACTTCTTGACACATAAAGGTCTCCACACATTCAACGTGAACTACACAGACCGAAATGAGGTCTTATCAAGCTTATGGAATTCAATAAAAATATTCAAAACCTCATGAAAACATACCAAAGACTTCACATATTTATCAGACCTTAGACATAACAGACTACTCATGAGTGATACAAGATGAAACAATACTTCCTTCAGGGTCTACCAACAACATTTATAGGCTCAAATATACACAAGAACTTTATGACAGTTCTTATACCTAGATGAGATTAAGATATCCTACAAGACTTCAAAATGTGACTCTAACCAAGACTACACTCATATGCCCTAACAGAACTTCAAGCACCTTACATTCACTTGATACATTACTCATGGTTCAATGGAATTATCATAGAACTGAAAGACTCCATAAGACTATATGACATCATGTACTTACTTTTCTTGACAAAAAATCAGACTTTTACTTTGTTTCCCCAATAACTAGACATCTCACTAATTGAGCCTTGCAAACCTTGTAACATCTCTGTCATATTCTCATAGTTGTATCTTCATAATGATGAATCATACATTACAACATTGATTTCAAAGTTCATTAACAACCTTTGAAACCCTGATCTAATACACATTGATACACAATTCTTATTTTTCAAACTTCTTGACACATAAAGGTCTCCACACATTCAACGTGAACTACACAGACCGAAATGAGGTCTTATCAAGCTTATGGAATTCAATAAAAATATTCAAAACCTCATGAAAACATACCAAAGACTTCATATATTTATCAGACCTTAGACATAACAGACTACTCATGAGTGATACAAGATGAAACAATACTTCCTTCAGGGTCTACCAACAACATTTATAGGCTCAAATATGCACAAGAACTTTATGACAGTTCTTATACCTAGATGAGACTAAGATATCCTACAAGACTTCAAAATGTGACTCTAACCAAGACTACACTCATATGCCCTAACAGAACTTCAAGCACCTTACATTCACTTGATACATTACTCACGGTTCAATGGAATTATCATAGAACTGAAAGACTCCATAAGACTATATGACATCATGTACTTACTTTTCTTGACAAAAAATCAGACTTTTACTTTGTTTCCCCAATAAGGACAAGGTGAGGACAATGAAGCTTCATGGGTAAGATTAGAATAGCTAGGGATATTAACACTTATAGGATAAGAACTATAACACATAAGTGCATGAAGAGGAAGTGCATGCATGAGTGAACAACCCATGAATAATTTTATGGGGTTCAACTCAGCCAAAAATAACCTGAGAGGAGACATTGGCATAATCTGAAATTTGAAAACAAAGCTTTGGAATTTAGATGCAATCGGTCATGTACAGGTTTTACATAGGGGTCAATGGCATCAGGAAAGAAGATGAAGTAAAACAGACACATTTTTCCCTACACATAAATGACAAATGGGCCAATGACATCTGGGAAGAATTTTTTCCAAGACAAATAGGATCGGCCTACACAAAAATAGACACAAAGGCTGAAGGTGTCTTAGAATTGTTTTTTAAAAATTTTGGAATTTTAAGAACTGAAACAAGATAAAACTGAAAAATGGGTGATTTTAATGAGTTATGCTCGATTAGAATGGAAAAAATAAAGTTCATGTTGGTTTCACCAAGGATGCATTACAAAAAAAAACGTGTCTAGACACTGTGCACTATTATCATCCATTCAACCAAGGTATTTGAGGCGACGAATAAGGGATACACCAAGAATGACACAAACACAGATCGAATTAAAGTGGGTAAATGGAATGCTATGATCGTATACCCCAAGGTAAGTATGATTTTAAAAAATAATGAATCCCTAGAGGACCTAAGGGGATATCTAGGATATTAATGTTAATCTAATTAGGAGGACTAAAACGTTGTAAATGAACTAAAGCAGTATGAAATAAATGTAAATAAATTACTCTAGATGAAATGAAACCCTAATGTACAATAAAAGAGTAAGGAAAACACTCAGTTGATAACAAAATATTGTCGCACAGTGTCACAGATCTAGAAATGGAATCTAGAAGTATAGATGAACCCTCAAGGACCCTGCAAAGGGAACATCTAGATTGTATGAGATGAAACAACAACCTTGGAGTATACTAGGGTACCCGAGGATGCCTTGGTCTGTAATCTGGGCACTCACAACACTACAAATCCTCAAAATCTGAATATGGTATGGTCGCTAAATTTCTTTGAGTACTTCCTATCTATCATGTTGGATTCGTCGAATGAATTGGATAATGACCCGTAATGCAAGGAGAAGTATTAAACCCTAGAAAAAGGAAAGATGCAAATGAATTGGTCAGACTGACCTCAATTGCCAAGCTAGCGGACTTATCACTGAGCGTTGCACTACATTACGGACCCTAATTTAGTTATGGTGTGTGAGTGTGTGTTTTTCCCTAGGTGTTCTTGTGTCAGTTGCACTTTGTGAAGTAGCGAGAAATAGTACCTATAGAAATGTAAGAAGCATGTGTAAATGGAATAGAATGAAATCCCTCCCCCTATGAAGTGTGTGTGATTCAGATCTCCTAGTTTGAGTGTATGGCACTATGTGGATGTAAGTGATGCAATGGATGCATCCCTAGATGGAGTGATATTAGTGATAAGATGTCATGACCTAGGACTCTTAGTATGGTCTTATAGCTTTATATTTATAGGGATCTCAATCTTAATTTAATAATTAATCCCAACAAGGTCGACTGAGAAGAAGATAAGGATGACCAACAGCTAGAAGTGACCCAAACAGAAGTGGAATATGGTGTGCATAGACCAAGGTGCCTGGAATGGGACCAGGGTTTTTTGGGGTGCCCCAGTATAGGCTGGGGCACCCTGATTTCAGGTTAAAATGTCTAAACCATCATGAAATGGGATAATAGGTATCGGTAAATACATGGGAAAGACATAATAAAAGATAAGAAAAAGGTGGCCAAAATGTGGGATTAATTAGTACTTTGTACACTTGAGAACCTTCTAAATAGTAGTATAAGACTGGGCTAAATATTTTATGTGTAATATTTGTGTCTACATTTGACCCCACTTTATGTTGGTGAGCGGAAATCATGGTAACATAAAGTAGATAGAGATGTGTACCTAATAAACATGTATATTGTAGAAGAAGACATGATGATGGACTCGAATCAAGTATGGAACGACAAAAAGAAAAATGTGGAGGAGCGTGGATTCTAAAGATGAAAAATGTGTATAAAAAGTGATGAGAGTGAACCTAGGGTCGAACGCATATGTAGTTGTTGTGTGTAGTGTATCTACATGGTTAGTATGGAAAGTACCACTGCGGTGTGTTTTCATCGTTGTTGTTGCCCCCAATTTCACTTCTTGTTTCTCATACGATGGACCTGGAACGAGAAAACAATCAAGTAGTCAAATATGTATGTATGTAAAAATATTGTGTAAAAATATGCAAATGTAAAATACGCTAGAATAGAGAGTGTAGATGGAAAAAGAGAACATGTGCACCTGATCCATGTCCAGAAAAAGGGTGTAGAAGGATATCTTGTACTATCACAAGTTTTTCGGGTGATCTCACACCACCCTGGCTAAAGAAGTTGTTATCCAAATAACTCTCCTAGTGATTTAGATAACTTGTTTACATCTTATGGCTCTGAGCACTTCATTACAAGATTGTGTGCACTCAAGTTCCCTTGGCACATTCCCTTCTTTTCCTCATGCACCCTTGCATGCTTCCTCTTCTTCCCTTCCTTTCCTTTTCTTCTTTGTTCCATCTTCCCCTTGGGTGCGTCTTCTACACATTCATCTTCTTTCTAGTACACATTCACCCTCACGTGTGCCCACATATCATCTTGTAATGGTTGTGCCTTGACCATGTCTTCTTTGATCACTAGTTTGCCTCATTTCCCCAAATGTGTCATGCACGCATTTTTTTGTGCCTTCCTTTGTTTTCTTTTGTGTGTCCTTTCCTCATGCCCTCCTCTACGCCCTTCTATGTTAGGTCATCTTCTGACATGCTTGAGTGTGCCACTCGCAACCAGTAAAAGTGCACCAATAGGGTATCAAATCATTGTAAGAAATTAGTGAGTGAAACATGGAAAAAATGAAAAATATTTTGCACAATTGTCCATTCTTTCAGCCAATTAGCACACGCCACATATTTTGCATGCATAGATGGCTCTGGCATCCCCTGACAGCCGTATCTTTCACTACATAGCTCTGATTTGCACATTCCTGGACTTGTTAGAGAGATGTTAAAATCAACCACAGTGTTAGACATTCAAATTCAAATTCTTGGTGGATCTGATAGGTGAGAAATGGCAAAACATCTCTATAGTCATAATGAGAAAATTTGGTTGCTTCAACCACCCGATTTGATATGATCTACCCTCCTTCCTCCTCCAAAATTCCAAACGGACCTAGGTAAATGCATTCGATAGATTATTAGGTGGATTTATAGGCATTGGATGCTTCTTGTTGGTGGTTGTATTTCAGGTTCAGATTTTTCCTCCTTCTCTTCTCCTTTTATAGATTCATCTATAAATGTAAGAGTTGGGCTCATTATTAGCATTGGATACTCTGGATCCTTACACATTTTTTGCTAAGGACTTCATATTTTCTGTATTCTGAATTGCATACCTCTATATCTGGATCATGCATGTGGATATCGGCCTCTTTCACCATTGTAACAACTCTGTGCTTTTCTGGAAGTAATTAAAGCATCGTTTTGTGACTATTCTCTATCCTAACATGTTTACATTTCTTCTTCTTTCTTTTCTTTTAAATTTTTTTCTCATTGTGCCACTTCACATCCCTTGTAGTTCCTTATTTAGTTTTATTCCATGTGAATCATTTGGTAAATGCATTTTCGGTTGTGTTACTCGTGTCTAGCCTCCTTTAACATGTTCCCTTTTCATTCCCACTTAGAATAGATAGTATTCATCCCTCTTTTTATGGTGCTATTACCTTTTTAGTGTGGTTAGTTTTCATGTTACCCTTCTATACCTAGTCCCTTGGCATTTATTAGCTTAGTTTCTGTTAGCATTTGTTTAAGCATTAGTTTAATCCATTGTTGTTAATGGACAATTAATAGACAGTTGTAACTGTCCTCTCTCCTTCTCTCCTCCCGTAGCCTTTATAAGGCTTAGCACTCTTGTTTGATAAAACACGCATTGAATGAATATCATTCTGTCTTCTGTAATTAAACTCTTGCCATCATTGGTATCAGAGCATCAAGTCTTTCCTTGGCATGGAGTTCGACCTTCTTGGCGTGGTGTGTAGGAGAAATCAGACCTGTGTATTGTCCAACATTAAACTGCAGGCGCGCAGATTAATGTAGGCTGAGCATTCTGTTTGGAGATTCGATAAAAGAAGAGAAGAAGATGTTTTGTCTTGTCAGCGCTGAGATAAAAGGAGAAGACATTTTTTTTATATACCCTGTTGCAGTTAGTCTAAAACGGTTTTGGTGAATTAGTAGTGGCGGGCCTCATTCTAATTGGTATTTTTCTAGACAGTTTTATTGAATGGAATCATTCTGATCTGCTTTCTTTTATCTAGCAATTGGTGTAAGCAGGACGTGTCTGCACAATTAAAAGGTGTAGCATATAGAAAAGCGTGGTAGTTTTTAAGGCATAGAAGTTTAGTATAAAATCAGTGTGTGCTATGCGTGGAGGAGCTTGAGTAGCGTGGCAAGGCAGAGGTGCCAAAGCAAAGCGCAGCGAAGGGAGGCAACTGCCATCATTGTGGAACCGCGACAGCGACAGGATTAGCGTGTTTACCTGCATTCTAATTGGATTTTTACTATTTCCATAGTAAGGTAATTTACTTCCTACTTCACCATTTTTTTCGTTTCTCCAGTAGTTATTATGGACATTCACTTGGAAAAATACTCGGGGTTAAACTTTCATACATGGAAGGTGAAGATTCAAATGCAACTTATGCATAAAAACTTATGGGGTATAGTAGATGGGAAAGAGAAAAAGCCCACAGACGCCGCCAAATTAGCAGAATGGCAGTGCAGAGATGATAAAGCAAAAGCCATTATTGGCCTTGCTCTCTCTGATTCTGAACTCCATCATGTTGATCTCAATAAATCTTCCAAGGACATGTGGGATAATTTAAATCAATTATTTGGAGCGAAAGCAGTGAACGCGAAGTTTTCCCTAAAACTTCAGTTATATAGATTCAAAATGGAAGAAAGCGTTTCTATGTCTAGTCACATTAATAATCTTCGGTCTCTGCTCCAACAACTAGCAGAAGTCAAAGCTGTGATAGAAGATGAGGATGCCAAAGCTATCCTATTAAACAGTCTATCTTCCAAATACAACAATGTTGTTTTTACTCTCAGTCAAATTCAGTCTAAATCTCTAGATGACATGATCGCGGCTCTTCTCGCAGAGGAAAAATGCATAACTGACGATGTTGCAGAAGGTGATACTCAACAAGTAAGTGCACTGTATTCCACAAACAAAAAATTTCATAGGAGATCAGATAAAAATAAACTAAGGCCTAAACAAGAGATTGAATGCCACTATTGTCAGAAGAAAGGTCATACAATGTGGAACTGTCATATCCGAGCAAGAGATGTTCTACAAGGAAATATAAAACACAATGGAGCTAATACTGCTCATACAGAAGATCCACAAGATTCTGACGAGAGTGAGGAAGCTGTTGATGAGATTGGCTTCACATCATCTCTAGTATTGTAAGCATCTGTACAGGAGGACAGAGGATAACGGAGGCTGGAGGAAATCCAGCGACCTCTTGCAAGCCGCAAGCGACGAGGCCGCCGACAGAGATATTGTGGCGAATAAGGTATTGAGGACCTATTCCTCAATTTTTGGCTTGTTTATTTCAGTTTCAGTTTTGTGTCGTGTTCCTGTTGTTTTGTTATTCAATAAAGTACAGATGATACGAAGTTTCCTATTTGGGACCTTCTAATTGAAGAGCGTCGTGGGGAACAGAAAAGCACTAAAAGCAGCGCATGGTACTCACCCTGGGTTCGTGGTAATCCTGTAAAACCACCGAGGTATCATCCTCTTGGGTTCATGGTATGCCTGTAAAACCACCGAGGTAAAATCCTCTTGGTTCGTGGTAATCCTGTAAAACCACCGAGGTGAACAGTCGGAAAGTGTTCCTGTCCCTCTAGGTTTCTGGTCAACCTTAGAAAAACCATGTGAGACCATGTAGGCACATGCTCGTGTGAAGACCCTCTTTGCGGTGTTCTCTTTAAGGGGGGGACCTATCATCAGGAAATGTATGTTTGTACGAACAATGTATTAAGGGGGGGAATGTTAGCATTTGTTTAAGCATTAGTTTAATCCATTGTTGTTAATGGACAATTAATAGACAGTTGTAACTGTCCTCTCTCCTTCTCTCCTCCCGCAGCCTTTATAAGGCTTGGCACTCTTGTTTGATAAAACACGCATTGAATGAATATCATTCTGTCTTCTGCAATTAAACTCTTGCCATCAATTTCCCCTTTCAGCACTAGGGTAGCAGTAGTAGAAATAGATAGAGGAACCTGCCTTCTCTGGAGATCCATATCAAGCGCGCAAGTTCCCACAACTTGAAGACAATTCCATTATGATATCAAACAACTTATCACTTCCATATCTGATATGTGGGTGCAAGTTTGAATATTAAGAGAAGTGTAGGGAGGAAATGCTCTGTGTCCTCTAACTCTAACTTCTTTTGATGAAATTTGTTGAAGATATCTATGTACTATCCTGGTTGTTTTGGTGATCTAACGCCACTAGACAAAGAAGTGTAGAGAGGCACACCCACTGTAACCCCTGAGCCTGTACCTACTCCACAAAATTTTTGAAGGACAACATGTCTTGTTGATGCCACTATGTATGGAGTTCATAGACTTATCTGAACTCACTCGTTGTGTGTGAACCGGTGTAGATACATTGTGTTAGTAGAAACCATCAATGATGCCCACCCTCTTTGGGGGTGCATGTGATGACCCTGGAAGGAGAATGCGACACCAAAAGAGGACCAACCCCACTCTAACTTGTAGAACTCTACCCTGTAGGGGAAAGGGAAACGCTTGGTAGATACCAAGGTGGGTAAAAAAGGGGGCGACTAGCCAATAAAATTTTTAGTCTAAACACATGTATGCAAAATAAGATAAGTGTAAAATACGTAGACAATGTAAAAATATTAAGCAAAGTAGTGAAACATGAAAGAAAACAAGTAGGCGACATAAATTGGGTTTTAAACATGGGACATCACTCACGATTTTGTAAGACATGCAAGTCCATCATGGCTACAAACAACAATCAAGTGTGCACACAAGCAAACGGAAAATCCTGCATACAATAGCAAACAAATAATAAAAGTAAAAAGAAACATGTAGTCTTGTAAAACAAGTGTTGCACATGGAACACCCATTAGCATGTCAGAGTGATAACTAATATTTCAAAACATGTAGAAGCAAGTAGTAAAATATGGTAAGTATAAAATGAAACAATAATACTTATATGAGACAAACATGGATTCCCCTAGTGACCATTATAGTAAGGCTAGAAGGTGAGCATCCATGCCATGTGTAAGTGTACTGTATATGTGATCACACTAGATAAAGGTGTGAATGCACATGTGTGTATGATAATGACATAAAATAAAGCAATCTAACATGTGTAGTAGAATGAGCATGCAAAACACTAGTAAGCAAGAGTAAATGCTACCAAGATAATGCATTATGTTGTGATGGATGGAATAGAATGTAAAATGGAATGATAGGAGCAATGTGCCCCCCCCCCCCCGAGTATATGGAATGTGTATGCAGTGAGGTTTATTTTTTCCCCTTCAACAGTCAAGAATGAACCACAAATGAGAGTGCATCATTAGGAAACGATCGAGTAGTCTTGGTTGTATTTAACGCGTTGTGATGAGTATGTGTATGGAATGGTGATGAAATGTGACATGGGGAGAAGATGTGCGTGAACCCTATAGCCAAAGCATATATCATGAATTTTTTTATCAGAGGAGTGATGATTTATCCCTAAGTGTATATCAATATAGAATAAGTGTATGGGAATTAGATATATGGAAAGATGTGTGTGGACCCTATAGCTTAAGCATATACCATGATTTGTTTGAATGGAAGAGTGATGATTTATCCCTAACCATATATCACTATAGAAGGAGTGGATGGGAATGAGACAGATGGGAATATGCATGTGGAACTTATAGCCTAATTGTATACCACGTCTTGTTGAATGGGTGAGTGATGATTTATCCCTAAGCGTATATCACCAAGTGATGAGTAGGATAAATGATGAGGTAATAGAATGACATACAATAGGATAATAGAATGTGTGATGATAGGATGTAAGAGGATAAGGAGAAATTGATGAAGAGAGTGGTAATTTAACCTAGGGTGTATACCATTATGCGATGATCGAAAGTGCGATAATGTAATAGACTAGTATGGAATTGAGAAAAGAAAAATGTAATAGGATGATATAATAGGAGATGATAGAATGTAATAGGATGACGTAGAAGTCATGAAAAGAGTGGTGATTTAACCTAAGATGTATACTGCTATGGGATGTGATGATGTGTGTGGGTGAAAAGATAGCCTAGAGATTTGGTCACTAGTTCAATGAATGTGGTATGATGACATGTCACATGTAGGTAAGGTCTATTTGATTGGTAAACCCTCGGTAGTCGAGTATGGAATGAGGAACTAAAGTGTGTCATAGGATGGTGAGTGCAACATGTAGAAAAATGTAATTCAGGTGACCAAATGGTGAATATGATATGTAGATGCATGCTAGAATGTAGAAAGTGTGATGATAGGTGTAGATATAAGATGTAGTGGTGAGATGTAAAGCTAGACCCATGGATAATGTGACCTAGTGTAAATATAGAATGTATGGATGGAATATAAGACTAGACTTATATATGGATGACTATTGTAACATGTGGTAGATAGATGATGGATAAATGACTAATAGATGAAGTATGTATAGGATAATGCAAGATGTGTGGTGTGTGGGGTTCAGTGTAATGGTGATCCCTCAATAGTCCAGTGTGAATATATAGGACACCATTACCTATGGGCAAATGTTTTAGCCAGAGAAAAACTTATCACTGACACCTTTTTCCATGGATCAATGCGTCAGAAAAGGAAAAATATAACACTAACACCATATTCCATGGAAGATGGCATCAACAGGCAGAAAATTGATACTAGCACCATCTTCCACTGAAGATGGTGTCACCGAGGCAGACCTAAATGCCAATGATGATGCAAAATAGTTGTTATGGATCAAGTAAGTGGATGGAAGGGTGCAAAGAAAATATAAAATGTGTAAAAATAGGAACAAAATCTATTCTCTCTCCATGTATCATCCCTAACCCAATGGTTACGTGAATAACAATACTCCTATCCCGAAACGATCCCCTTTAGGCACTCATTCTCATAATTAGATGCACTAGTGACCTCTAACCTAGAAAGAGAAATTGTTAGTAACATGTATGAAAATAGAAAGCATAAAAATTAAGGTGTATACACTCTCCCTCTTTTACATCTATGATAAAGGATACAATGACAACACATAATAATAACAAGGAAAAAAATTCAAACTTGCTTGTTCACATGAGTCCCCCTTAGACTGTACTTTGTTTCTTGACCTTAATATCATCAATAAGGATCCATGGACTTGATATAACCATTCAAACATAACTACCTCTTAAAGATACTCCTGATGACTTCACCCTTCACACATATTTTACTAGACTCTACCTTTTATGGCCCCCTTCAGATCCAAATAGAATACTTTCAAGCTCCTCATGATGATAACTTGACTCACAAGATTCTTTGATGATCACACATTATCACAAACATTCTCTCATAGATTTTTCTTGAGTATACTTGTCCAAGGATCTCTGACTGACTCCTCTTAACCTAAAGCATTCCTTCTTCAAGGATCACAATACCATCAACTTACCACCACCTTAATCATCCACATGATCATACTTGAGATGGTATATGCCTTTTGAAGCATCTTCTTTTTCTACTTTGGTGGACCTCCAAACATTCATTATGATGATTCACAAAATCTATAAATGGTCATTAAAATATCATTTCATACATGTCTCTCTATCAACTAGGCCTCAAACATATTCTTGAAACTTAATTCCCTCTTTACATTGCTTACTAATGAGTAAAAACATGTCTATTCACCTTATTTCTTAACTGATTAAAATGAGCCCCAAAACCCATACCTTATAATCAAGTCACAAGACCTCTATCAACTTTACCTCAACCCTGCAATCTTACCAAAACTCTAATGCACTGCAGCTATACTGAAATCTTTGATTCATTAGCATGCTCAAATAAAGATAGAGATCATTTTCTTTTACTTTGGGAGCCTAAAAAATAGTTCCAACTCAGACCTATGCATGAACAATAATCACTCAGACCTCAGACATACTTTGAATCATCTCATCATATAAAGTATACTTTGAATATCTCTTCAAACAATCCTCTTGATGTCACATCCTTGATTCTTCTTACTAGATATTCAATATCAAGCTCCAAACTTAACTCTTTTTCCTTCTTGGTGTATCATAGAATAATTGGAATCTTATCATCTTCCTCAAACCTTTCAACATTACTTGAAATTTACTCAATAACTATCAAACCCTTCAAGCTCCAAAAGAATACTATGATTTTACCTACAATCTTAAATTTTCTTCAAACTAATCTTTCTTGAACCTCCTCCTTTGAACAACAAATATTCATATTGTCTCTTGATTGAAACCTCACACTATATACAAGCCTCTTAGATATATGTCTCCTATCTTTATCAAGTACGCAACTCTTTTATATCTATAAGACAAATCATATAAGCACATACTTTAAATACCTTGTTTTGATGTTTATACACCTACCACCAAACATGACTTCAACATCCTTGTTGTTCCTAGACTTGCTTAGATCCTTCTCTTCATAACTGTACTTCCTGATGTTAGTTTACCTTTGAGATAACATAAACGATGACTGAGCCTTGCAGGCCTTGTAACATCTCTGTCATATTCTCACAGTTGTATCTTCATAATGATGAATCATACATTGCAACACTGATTTCAAAGCTCATTAACAACCTTTGAAACCTTGATCTAATGCACATTGATACACAATTCTTATTTTTCAAACTTCTTGACACATAAAGGTCTCCACACATTCAACGTGAACTACATAGACTGAAATGAGGTCTTATCAAGCTTATGGAATTCAATAAAAATATTCAAAACCTCATGAAAACAGACCAAAGACTTCACATATTTATCAGACCTTAGACATAACAGACTACTCATGAGTGATACAAGATGAAACAATACTTCCTTCAGGGTCTACCAACAACAATTATAGGCTCAAATATATACAAGAACTTCATGACACTTCTTATACCTATATGAGATTAAGATATCCTACAAGACTTCAAAATGTGACTCTAACCAAGACTGCACTCATATGCCCTAACAGAACTTCAAGCACCTTACATTCACTTGATACATTACTCATGGTTCAATGGACTTATCATATAATTGAAAGACTCCATAAGACTATATGACATCATGTAGTTACTTTTCTTGACAAAAAATAAGACTTTAACTTTGTTTCCTCAATAACTAGACATCTCACTAATTGTAAGGACTCTTGATGCAAAAACTCATACCTTAGAAACATTCATAGATAATACCTTATAACCTTTGAAGTAATCCAAACACCTAAACTTCTTAAATTTTCAAACACTAGTGACTAGATTGTAGTTAGGAACATATGGTTTTCTTCAACCTTTGATTCAGATTCCTTGACTTCATTTGCATAAATAGTATTCTTTGAATCCTTGATTGATCTTGATTTCTCTTTGACAGTATTTTTTATCTACACTTCCTTAATTTTGTAGCTTTAATCTTCTTCACTTGCCTTGATGATTCATAAAATAAAATCCTTTCAATATGACCCTTGTTCTGACACTTATGGAAAATAACATCTTTTATTTCCTTTGACTGATGAATGTTGTGATCTCTTCCATTGCTACAAGGATGCATACAACTGAAAAACCTCCTATAGTCTCTTGCTCTATGACCAAAATCATTGCAAGCATATAAATAACCATGAAATTTGTCATACCTCATAACATTTGGTTGTTTCAAATAGTTTTGCTTCTTGATACTGACCTTGTTTTCACCTACATCTCTCTTTTTATCTCCATTTAAACTAGGACCAATATCTTCTTGTCTTGAGTCGTCATCTAGATCCTTAGAGATCTTCTCATAGGATTCCAACAAGATAGATCCTTGTTCCAATCCTGATATCAATGACCTCATTTCTGATTTGCATTGGATGCTTTCATCTTCTTTAGCCTTTAGGGTTTCAATATCCTTCATAATCTTGACACATTCTTCTTCCTTGGACTTGAGATCAACAAACAATTCTTCAACTTGAGATTCTATTTCCTTGATGCTTGATTTCAGATTGACATTATCCAAACTTTGATGCACCAATTCAACATGCAAATCTACTTCAACCTCTTCACTACTAAGATTATCATAAGCACTACTGTAACATAGCTTAGACTTAAATTGATTATGCTCATCTTCCTTTGAAATAAAACTTGAAATATCCTTCTTCAACTGACTCTTGAGACACTTGATGGTTTCTTCATCCTTCTTGGCCATGGCTCTCAACTCCCGGTTCTCTTTCCTTATTTTCTTGTCCATCTTGTGCTTCTAATATCTCCTTCAAGTTTTTAGACTTACTTCACATGGATATTTATTTGATACCAATTATTAGAAGCATAATGGACTGAGAGGGGGGATGAATCAGTCCTTTAAAACTTTTTCTTCATTTTCCATTCATCATTTAAACCATTCATTCCATATCTCTAAACCATACAAGATTATTAAGTGTGTATCAAACATTTAAAACTGCATGAAATAAGAGAGATAACACAAGACACCAGATATAAGTGGGAAATCTTCAAGGGAAATAAAGCCTAATGAAACCTCTACTAATATTACTCATAACAAAGTACTTAAAATAATATTACACATCTAGCAAGATTTGTTTAATGAGACACAAATCCCACAAGGAGCACCAACCCCTAGTTTATTAGGGCACTAACCCTACAAGGAGGCTATAACCCCACAAGATTACCAAGAACCAACTCAACCACCTAAAATGGTTGATCACTGAAGATATTTTTCTACAACAACTGATGTTGATCACAAATTCATCTCCTCCCTCTCAAAACCCCTCTCAAACACACCTTATTTTTTTATCAAATCTACTTATTCTTCAATATGATTTCATATCTACCCTATATCTCCATCATCTTATATCTCTCCATAAAATAATCACATACTTATTTCCCTTGCAACAAGATCACAAGGACCTTCATTACATCCCTCAATATTCCTTCTAGGTCACACTTTTCATCCACACCAACAACTAACACAAACGAACCTTCTAATTTGATTTTATACCTAGTTCAGCCTTTATATAATAAAAATATCATCCATAGGACCAAGTAGGTCTCCACTATCACTAATACCATCAAAATCTCCATTGGGACACAACAAGTCTTGAAACCCCAAAACAAGCAACTCGCCATAGAAGGAATGAACAAGACCAAAAAAAACTCCACCAAGGAATTTCACACACTTAGAAATGTTTTATAAGCTATCATAAATATCCATAAATCATAAAACACACTCATATCAAGCATCACACCATGAAACTCACTTGAGACCATGTTCAATCAAACACCCTCACACTTTACCTTCGAATAACAAGTCATAACTTGCTCACATCTTATAAAAAACTCAAGTGTTATATATCATTGGAAACATCTTGTAGTAATGAACATGAAAAAATTCAAATCAAGTCATAACTCTACCTGTAACACCTCCAAAACTTCTCCTTTCCCAGACTGCTAAAAACAGCCCCAAAACTACCTAAAAACAAGTCCTCATAAATAGGCAGCACTTTACATTATAAATGCACAACCATGACCTTAAACCATCATAAAAATTTATTAAAACTCCTAAGGATTCCATAAATGGTAATTTAGTCAATAGATTCAATGGAAATATTTTGCAAAAATAAAAAAATGCGAGAAACTTACCTTTTTGGGTGGGGCCTGCATACTGTCATTAGCTCCAAAATACATAATTGGAAATATGGATGGGTCATATTTATCATAAAATCATCACATTATAAAAATGAATCAAATTTGGACCTGTACAATCATTTTTCTGCAAGTCACTTTCAACTTAAGGTTTTAGGAGGGTTTCAAACTTTTTTACCTTCTTAACGGTCGTTCATAAACATGTGACAATAAAACAACCTCATTATTCTTTTAAAACCTTAATATTATACCTCATTAGCATCACCTATGATATCAATTTCTCATGCAAAGCATACAATTCATTCTAAAGAGCTAGAAGGTCAAGATTTACCTCAAATTCTCACCTTTGTAAATCTTATTTTGATAAAAACTCAATATCTTCAAAAATATTCATCACTTGGACCTAAAATTTGACCCAAAACATTATGGTAACCTTATCTAACTATAAAAAGTATCATTCATTCTCAATTAAATCTAAAACTCTCTCACCACCATGACTTACATGTGTCTACATGCCTTGTTCCCAATAAACTTGCTTTAATGGACCTTAAAACAACATCAAACATCTTATTACTAGCCTAAAACACATCATAAATATTCCATTACATATCACAACACCTTTTCCATAATCATAAAATATTTCCCTACTCTATACTTAATGTTTCCAACTCATGCACCATGCACTAGGTCTAGGAATATGCCTAGAATGACCATTTTAACACATGACTTTTCATGAACTGACTTGATAACCATATTACAGACTCATTAACACCTCTTAGAAACTAATTTTACCATGATTTACTTCATACCAACCTTTAAACATCTTTTTACTTCATTCACTAGACCATACATATTTGGACCATGCACCAAACACAACTGAACACCTTGCTACTTCACCTAAACAACACTCACCAAATAAATACACCATCATGACACCTCATGGAGACTCATATGACACCTAGAATCTCTTTTCCATAAATTACCTTTGACATCAATGACAACCTAAGACATAATGGCCAACAACCTTCTCACACACTGCGGTAAAATGGTGTTGTTGAAAGGTGAAATCCTACTATCATAGATATGGTGTAATGTATGATTGACGATACAAGTTCATAAAAAAATTGGGCCAAATTAGATAAAATTCTATTCTATCTACTAAATAGATTTCTCACTAGTGCTCTGATGGATTAACACCATAAGAAGCATGGTCAAGGAATAAGCCATCTATTGTAGACGTTTGAGTTTTCTGATGTAAGCTAGTATGCACATTCCTAAGAAACAAAGAACTAATCTTGACATGAAATTAGAAAAATGTATCTTCTTAGGATACAGTGATGAAGCACTTGGCTATAGACTTATGGATCCAAAAACTAGAAGGGTATACACTAGCATGGATGTTGAGTTCTTCAAGAATAAAGAAACAGATTCTCCATACATACATTCGCATGATGTTAAAAATTAGTCCTATAGTGAAAATAGAGGATTGTAATCACCTTGATAATGGTGAAGATAGTGAAAATCAACCACCCACAGGAACCACTAAATGTATGCCTAAGTTATATACAAGTATGATATGTGATGCAAAATTAGATAGTGTCACCCTACGACATCTACCATTGGAATAAGGACATGCAATATGGCTCATAATGACCTCGGTCAATTTTTCCTTTATGAGTAAAGTTATTAAATCTATTGAACCATCCATAATTTTAAAATCCCTATAGTCGAAACCTTGGAAATATGTTATGGATGAAGAATATAAGTCACTTTTGAAGAATAATACATGACATCTTACAGATCTTCCACCAGGGAAAACGTCGATTGGATGCAAATGGATCTTCAAAATGAAGTACAAAGAATACAGTATAATTGATAAACACAAAGATAGACTATTTGCTAAGGGATATGCTCAAAAATAAGGGATTGACAATGAGGATACTTTTTCTCCCACAACTAAGATAAAAAAATTCAAGTTAATCTTTTCTCTAGCTACAGAATTTGGTTGGAAAATACACCAAATGGATGTGAAAATTATCTTTCTTAATGGTAACTTACAAGAAGAAGTTTACATGACTCAACAAAAATATTTTTGCATACCATGTAAATAAGGAAAGGTATGTAAACTCATAAAATCATTATATAGTCTAAAATAGTATCATATGGCATGGTACATTAAAATCAATGAGCATCCCATTCATCGTGGATTGAATAGGACTCCATATGATCCTAATATTTATCTCAAAAATTAAGGGTGAGATAGTGATTGTTGTAGTATATGTTAATGATATAGTCATAATTGGAGGACTAGTGAGTAAGATTGAGTCAAAAAATAATGATCTAACATGATCATTTGATATACTGATATCAAGCTTCAACATTATTGTCTTGGACTTGAAGTTTGGAAAAGAGAAAATCATATATTTGTATCACAGTTGAAATATGCCAAGATAACGCTTGATAATTTCAATATGATGGATTATAAGCCAATTTCCATGCCTATGGAGATAAGACTCCAGTTATCTCGAATAGATCCATCACTACAAGTAAATGCAACTCTCTATCGGTAGTTGATCGGAGGTCTCATCTACTTGACTTACAATAGGTCAGATATCAGCTATGAATCCAACTATCTTTCTCGGTTCATATAAAAACCAAGGGTTTTTCACTGGAAAGAAATAAATCATTTAGTGAGGTACATTAGGAGAACTATGGACTATGGTCTAGAATACAAGAATAATAATAACTTCTTCTTGACAAGATATTAAAATTTAGATCATGTGGGGAACATAGATTGCATGAAATACACTAATCAGGTTATTTTTGGGATCTTGACCGATATCGTGGGGGAATAACAAGAAAAAGTATGTTTCAAGGTCCTACATAGAATCAAAATATCATGCAACATGTCGAGCTATTAGTGAATTGATATGGCTCTTACGTATACTTGAAGGATTAGGAATACCACAAAAATATCCAACTATCCTACATGTTGATAATGAAGGAGTAGTGAAACTTTTTCAAATTCTATTTTTCATTAGTACACTAAACATATTAAGGTGCAAGTACATTTTGTTTGCAAACATGTTCATAACAACAATATCCAACTCTAATATTTCTCGATAGATATGAATCATGCAGATGTCTTCATAAAGTCACTTGCTCAAGAAAAATATGAGGACTTTAGAGAATTTATCTCATGTTCACTTGAGACCATGCTGAATTAAGGGGGAATGTTAGGATATATTATCTAGGTTAATTCATCATTAGGTTATATTTGAATAATGTAATAAGTTAACGTAATTAATTTTTATTACTTTAAATTAAGCTGTGTTGGTAGGAAAATTTTTTGAGTGGACAAATATATGGATTTATTGCAAATGCTCTAGGAATCTAAGTCCCTCTACTTGAATGGTGTAGCTTCGTGTTTACATGCACGCATAAAAGTGGTTTTTTATGGTGGCCTTATGGTCGGGGATCCAATAGGGGCACTCCACTGACCCTATAACAAAGCTATAAATTTCTTGCTAGAGAGGACTTTGCAAGAGAATAGGAAAGTGAGTAAGAAAAAAGGAGAGGGATTAATGTTGTGGGTATAAAATCAAAGTCCCAAACCCATTAACTAGAAATTTCAACACACATATATTTAAGAAGAAACAATTAATCCATTTGCAACAAGACCAGATAAGATTCAATGAACACAAAGTCTCAATTAAACCTCCTACTCAAAAAGGCATAAACTCTTTCTCTATTTATTGAAGCTTGAGAAAAATTATACATGCAAGACTGGGAAGAATGTATGCAATGAGAAGTGAACTAAAATTAGCTATATCTTTGTTCCTTCATAAGATCACTCTCACATGAGCTTACAAAAAAGACAATCCTTGGAAAATGGGATGCCTTTACAATTTATATAACTTGAAAATGACTCTTCATCTACCCCCCAATGACCTTTCACATGCCTTTACACAAATTATGACTTAGGAAAATATTAAGTCCATTTTTTATAAAATAAAGGTGACTTATTACATTATAATCCTAAATTCACTTTTCAATTACATTAAATGAATTATTAACAAGTGTAACCTCAACTATTGGGGTCAGCACAAGGTTGTATAGATAATATATCAGATCTAACCATACATGCAATAAAAGTGAATATTCTACCAGAAGAAATATACAAAACAAGAGATATAAATCAACACCAGATTTAACATGGTTCGCCCAGTGTGGGCTACATCCACCAAGAAACAAGCCAATATATTAACCAAAGATTTCACAAGATATACAATGTAAGATCTACAATCTTCCACACCTCTCATATGTACAGTACTTTCTTTCACTCAAGATTTTGCTTCTTCTCCAAGAATTCTCTCTCATAATTATTCTCACAATAATCATCAATTCATTCAATTCTATTACTTCTAAACCCTAGCTTTCATGCTTATATAGGCATATGCAAACTTAGGGCACTTAGCTATGTAATTAAAATCAATAGATCTACTTTAATGCTAAAATTAGATCTAATTCCCATGAGTTAATTAAAACACCCACGCACAGGTAACCGACGCCGGTTAGCCCTAACCGATGTCGGTTCCTTCTTTCCTAACCGATGTCGATCATAGGTGACCGATGTCGGTCCCTCCATAACTGATGTTGGTTACTGTGTTTTCCAGCAAGTTTAATACATCATGCTAATCTAAATTAATTGAGCTTCACAACTCAACAATATCCCACTTGGAGATAAATTATTGCACTATACTTGTACAACTTCATTCTTGGATCCTTAGCTTTGTTTCTTCCTCTTCAAGTCTCAAACTCAAAGACCAAAAAAAGTGGAGTGTAGATCCAACTTCTCTTTTGCTAATGGCTTCTTTAGCATATTTGTAGGGTTCTCAATTATGTGAATATTTTCCATTTTCAACTGTCCATCCTCCAATACCTGTCATATGAAGTGATACCTCAACTGAATGTGTATCATTGTTGAATGAAGTGTTGAGTTATTTTCCAAATGAATTACACTCTGACTATCACTGAACAATTTGAAATCATCTTGCTCCTTTCCCAACTCTTCCATGAACCTTCTCATCCATATCATTTCCTTGCTAGCCTCTGTAACTGCAACATACTCTTCCTTTGTAGTAGACAAAGCCACAACCTTTTGCAATCTCAAAATATAGCTAACTATTGTTCCACCTACTTGAAAATATATCCAATAGTTCTCCTTCTACCATCTAGATCCCCGGCCATATCCAAATCAACATAGCCACATAAATAAATATTTGAACCTCCATAACATAACTACATGCTATATGTCCCTCTCAAATACTTGAGTATCCATTAGACTACTTTCCAATGCTCTTTACCTGGATTAGCCATAAATCTTCTCACAACTCCCACTGCTTTTGTAATGTTTGGTCTGGTACAAACCATAACATACATGAGACTCCCAACTACTGAAGCATATGGTACTGGTGTCATGTATTTGACCTCCTCATGTGATGATGGACACTGATCTTTACTCAATTTGAAGTGTCCTACCATAGGTTTACTTATAGGTTTTGAATCTTGCATGTTAAACCTTTCCAACACCTTATTGATATAAGCCTCTTGAGACAAATACAATTTCTTGTTCTTCATGTCTCTATGTATTTGCATGCCAAGGATTCTTTTTGCAGCTCCTAAATCCTTCATAGAAAATGTGTGAGCTAGTTTTCCCTCAAGCTCACCAATGTCCTGAATACTAGATCCTGTAATAATAATATCATCCACATACAGTAACAAAATAATATAGCTCCCATTTTTAAGCTTCTTGAAATAAACACAATGGTCAGATCCACATCTCAAGTAACCATGCTCATGCATAAAACTATCAAACCTCATGTACCATTTCCTTGAGCTTGTTTGAGCCCATATAAGATCTTTTTCAACTTGAAAACTAATTTCTCCTTACCCTTGACTTCATACCCAAACGGTTGCTGCATATAAATCTCTTCATCCAAATCACCATGAAGGAAAGACGTCTTCACATCTAGTTTATCTAAATGAAAATCATGTACTGCAACTAAACTCAATACAACAAGAATAGAAGTCATCTTTACAATAAGAGAAAATATTTCACCAAATTCAATACCTACTTTCTATGTAAATCCCTTTACTACAAGCCTTTCCTTGTATATTTTCTATCCACCCTCTTCTTCCTTTATCTTGTAAACCCAATTATTTTGCAGTGTTCCTCTTACCTGCTAGCAACTTAACCAAATCCCAAGTCTATTTTTTCTCCAAGGATTCCATCTCCTCATCCATGCCATACTCCCACTACACATGAGTCTTATCCTGCATTTCTTCTTCAAAAATTTCTGGTTCACCATTATCAGTTAATAATAAATAAATATAGAAGGTGTAAATATTTCTAGAGGTTTACTTACCCTTTGAGACCTTCTCATGGGAGTTTGGGGTACCAGAGGCTCATTCTGGACTTCCTAGACATTTGTATCCAAATTTAGTGTCTGACGATGGTCACCTATAACTGACCAGTTCTTCTAACGTATGCCAGTTTGGCTCTTCTATAACCGATACCGATTCAGTTGACCGATGTCCAATCAGGGGTCAACTGACACTGGTTATTGTGTAACCTTATAGGTATGACTTTTAAATTTGAGAGTTCATTTTCATTCACAAAATTCTCAACTGGTTCATCCTTAGGTACCAAAAATTTGATCCCTGTACATTCTCTTTTCATTCCATTCAATGTCATGATTCCTAATAATTTTATAATTCTCTAAATCCCAAAAATGGAATCTAGAAATCACCAGATCCATAACCAATGAAAGTGCATCTCTTGGATTTTGCATCCAACTTTTTCCTATTTTCCTTATCAATATACACAAAAGCTTATGAACCAAAAACTTTAAGAAAAGAAATATCTACCTCTTTTCCGGTCCAAGCTTCCTTTGGTATTCCTCCATCTAGTGAACTTGAAAGCCCACTGGTTAATCAAATAAACTGTTTTATCAACTTCTTCTACCCAAAACTTCAAGGGAAATCTAGAATGTATCCTCATACTTCTATCATGTTCCATGATTGTCATGTTCATTCTTTCTGCAACACCATTCTCTTGCGGTGTTCTTGGAACTTTCCTTTCTCTACGTATTCCATTCATTGAACAATAATCATTAAAATCCTTGCTACAGTATTCACCACCATTGTTCAGATCTAAGGCACTTTAACTTTGAATTTGATTCATTCTCAACAAGGGCTTTCCATATTTTAAAAGTATCAAAAACATCATATTTATGTTTAATACAATAAACCCATACCTTTCTTGTAGCATCATCAATGAAAGTAACATAATATTGGGATCCTCCATGAGAAGCTACCTGGGTTGGTCCCCACACATATGAGTGTACAAGCTCCAATTTTTTCTCCTTCTTAGTTGCCCCAACTTTGAGAAATCTCACTCTCTTTTGTTTTCCAAAGATACAATGCTCACAAAAATCAAGATCTAAATATTTCAAATCTGATAACTTACCCTTAGCCTTTAAGATTTGCATTCCTTTTTCACTCATATGGCCCAACCGATTATGCCACATGTATGCATCTGAATTTTAAGTAGATAATACATAAAATGAATCAGTAACACAAGTAGATAAATATAACGTTCCTACCTTATTACCTCTTGCCACAACAAAATCACCCTTGGTGACTTTCCAAGAGTCTTCTATGAATGTAACCATGCAACCAGCTTCACTTATTTTCCTTTCAGAAATAAGATTCCTCTTGAGGCTTGGCACATGCCTCACATCTTTCAATACCCATCTATTTTCATTCTACAATTTTAGATGAACTTCCCCTTTACCAGTAATACTGCAAGGTTCATCATCACCCAGATAAACATGCCCAAAATTGCCCTAGACATAATTTCTGAAATAACCCTTATTAGGGGTTGCATGGAAAGAAGCTCTTGAATCTAAAACCCATGATTCTATTCTATTATCCAAAGAAAGAATAAGAGCATCTTGCATTACCTCTGTTGCAATATTTGCCTCTTTATTTGACTCTTTACCTTTGTCTAGATGTTGGTTCTCTTTTTCCTTTGACCAACAATCCTTCTTTGCATGTCCTTTCTTTCCACATTTCTAACAGGTAATTCCCTTACCTTTGGATTTAGATCTGATATCCCTTGAATTTGATTTCCCATTATTCTTACTCTTGGATCTCTCCTTCTTCTTACCTCTGTTTTCTACATTCAAAGCATTCCAAGATGATTCCTCTGTACTTTTCCTACGAATTTCTTCATTCAAGATTATACTAACCACATCATCAAACTTCAAAATATTATTAGCAGATGTTGTATTACTAATATCCATTACCAAGTTATCCCAACTATCAGGAAAAGAACATAAGAATAAAAGTTCTTTCACTTCATCATCAAATGGAATATCAACTGATTTTAACTGATTTACAATAGATTGAAAATCATTCAAATGAATAGATGCAGATCCACCTTCATGCATCTTAGAACTAAATAGTTTCTTCATCAAATAAAATTTATTTGAAGCACTAGGTTTTTCATATAAATTAGCAAGATATTTCATTAACTCTACCGTAGATGTCACTTCTATAATATTGGAAGCCATGGATGTTTCTAGGCTCAATCTTATAGATCCCAAAGCCTTTTTGTCAAGAATATTCCATTCTTCATCAGTCATCTTTGTAGGTCATAGAATTTTCATCCAATGGTAAGTACAAATCTCTTTGATATAGATAATCCTCAATATGCATCTTCTATAATTGATAATTTGGGTCATCAAACTTCTCTACCTTGTATTTGTTTTCTTCTTCCATTGTTGTAGCTCCCACTCAATCAGAAAACCCTCTGTGAGTAAATCTATCAACACATAAAACCCTTAAACAAATATCTGATACCAGTTGTTGGGGTTAGCACAAGGTTGTATAGATAATATATCATATCTAAGCATACATGCAATAAAATCATATATTCTACCAGAAGAAATATACAAAACAAGAGATATAAATCAACACCAGATTTAACATGGTTCCCCTAGTGTGGGCTACATCCACCAAGAAACAAGCCAATCTATTATCCAAAGCTTTCACAAGATATACAATTGAAGATCTACAATCTTCCACACCTCTCAGATGTACAATACTTTCTTTCACTCAAGCTTTTACTTCTTCTCCAAGAATTCTCTCTCTCATAATTATTCTCACAATAATCATCAACTCATTCAATTCTCTTACTTCTAAACCATATCTTTCATGCTTATATAAGAATATACAAACTTAGGGCACTTAGCCATGTAATTACAATCAATAGATCTACTTTAATGCTAAAATTAGATCTAATTCCCATGAGTTAATTAAAACACCCATGCACAAGTAACCAACGTTGATTATCCCTAACTGATGTCAGTTCCTTCTTGCCTAACCGATGTCAGTCATAGGTGGACGATGTTGGTCCCTCCATAACCGATGTTGGTCACTGTGTTTTCAACAAGTTTAATACATCATGCTAATCTGAAGTAATTGAGCTCCACAACTCAACATCAATGAATAATTAGAACATGAGGAGAGAGAAAGAGGGGTGAGAAGAGAAGAAGAAGATAGAAGAGAGAGAGAGAGAGAGAGAAAAATTGTGCCAATGAAGAATACACCTCTGATTATTTCCACTAATCCTTGACAGAAGATTCGATGAAATGCTCCAATGCAGTGAACTCTGACCTGGAATGTTTTACACCATGGGAAATTTCCTTTGGATGACCTACAAACACCATAAAGTAAGTGTTTAAGAACATTTTTGAATGATTCCTTTGGTTACCATGAGAATTGCTTATGATGACACCCCTTGAAGTAGTTGAAGATTAAAATCAATCTCTGTACGCACCGAGAAGGTGACCCTCGAACACTGATGGAGACACCATAGATGAAAATGAAATATGCTTGTTCCTCTTTTCAGTCCCACCAGTGATTTTAGCCTTCCAATTTACCCCTTTGTACACTTATTCCTCTGAATCCACTCTTTGAGATGACTTAATATTTATAGATAGTGTTCATATAGGGAGCTTACTGTTTTTAGTAAGTGGCCAGTTTCGGCACTGACCAGTCATTTTGATCCTCTGATTACCCTCGGTACATACCATCTTCACCGTAACTAATTCTGGTGATGAATTTCCAAAAATAGAAAGTACCAGTGTATGAAGGCCTCAGTTTGTGAGGAAATGAACTTTCCTTCTATGGGTTTTTTGCTCTATAGCGCTCTTTAGAATTTTTAGCTCAAACCGTTTGCTAGATTGAGAGATTTTAAAATTATAACTTTTTACTGCAGGAAACTTGGGGTTTCTTTGATGAAAAAAATCTAGCCCATGCATGCAAAAAAATCCTTTGGGAGATTCAAGGTGCAGCTAATAAACTAGATGTTTGTAAAAAATGAAATCTCAATTTGTTTAGTAGTTTGTGAGATACAATTGGATCTCCTTCACGGACTTCAGGGTTTTCTGTCAAGATTTCTTCATTTGCTCTTTGTGAATCCATTTTTTTGTGATTTTATTTGTTTTCAGATCATGTATCATGAACAATATTGTTTTTTGAAAAAAAATGGTGGAGAGATCTTTGGAAAAAAAATTCGGTAGCATTTTGGTAGCATATGGAGGATGTGGGGGCTGAGAAGGAGAAAAATGGCTCTTTTTTGGTATTTATAGCTTTGGAAATGGAAGAAGAGAGGTGGGGTTTATTTTTCAGCACCTCATGTCCCTTTTCAAAGGTACAATAGGGACATTAAAATGTGCCTTTCCTTTTTATGACAAGTGGCAAATGATCATTTATTGTGCAAGTGGAGGAGGGGCTAAATTGGAGCACTTGGGGGTCGGGAGATGGTCACATGTGGATCAAAGAGGAAAAATGAGTGTGGGGTGAATTTTTATGTCCCTCATATCCATTTGCAAAGGGGACAATAGGTGAAATATAATTTTCCTTTCCCTAGGAATGAAAAGTGTCACACATGCAGGGGTAGGTAGGTGAGCAAGACAAACTAGTTAACAAGGGCTAGAAGGTGAGCACCCGGGTCATATGGGTGACCAAAACACTAAATGGGGGAAGGTCACAATTTTTTGCACCTCATATCCCTTTGATAACGTGAAATATGGACGTGAAATTGTTCCTTAACCTCATCTTGACATGTGTCTAGGTGTGAAAATGGGTAAGTACCGAAGAGCTCACCGTGAGAGCCAATTTGTGATGGTCATAACTTGAGCTCCCATATGAGTTTTAGGGTACTTCCTTATATGATTTTTCATTAAAATTACCTTTTTAGAATAATTTTTAGGGTCCTAAGACTTTATTTTGACTGCAACACCCCCAAAAACCTGCACAACAAATGATCTATTTTTTCCACCATGTGGAGTACTATAAGATATTTCCAATTATATTTTTTTTCTCTCTCACCTCATTTTGTATCTCCCAGAATCCTTCCTTGAAGATCAAGTTCCTTTTTGGTGCAAGCTCTTTTAGGCCCAGAAACCCATTTTCGATGAATTGGCTCATAAACGCCCAAAACTTCCATATTTTTCCTAAATCAGTTCTTTGGTACTCCTGGCTCATAGATATACCTCCATGGTGAAAATTTTCCTCCTATACTACTTTTTTGATGGTGTTTCTGGCTTAGAAAGGCTAATGAGAGCCCTTTCTAATTTTTCTGCAAACTTGCCTTGAAAACCACTGCTCCAAAATACTTGAATGAATTTTATTCTTCCTAAATCACCTAGGGGTGAATTATGACACCACATATGGACTCTTGGGGTACAATAATGGACTTGAAACTGAGGGTTAGGTTGATTTGGGGGTTTCTAGGAAGGTATAACATGAAAAATTTGTCACTAGGGTATGGTTGTCCTATTTTCGGGTGAATTTTTCCCATGCAAAAACATAGGACAAGAAGTTGTTAGTTGTCATTAGTTGTTTACTTAATGATATTTTTTATCCCTATATTTATGGGAAGATTTTAGATTGTGTATTCTTAGATAATTCCCAGTAGTAGCTTCTAGTAGCAGTTAGGGCCAATATACTATTTCTGCATATTGTTTATAATAGGTTTATTAGATCCATTTTTCATGGAATGGATATAAATTGTGTAATCTTATTTTTACTAGATTAATAAAATTTCACATGTACCATCGTGTTTCCATAATTACATTAATACTTGAAGTAGAGATGTTTTAGTGCTTAAAAATGAGGGAAGATGGTCCCTTTCCCTGGTAAGATTCTGTAAACTTGTAGTGATATTTACCCTAATGATTGTGCATAAGATTTTACTAGATTTAGGTAGCCTTTGGTTTCCTTTTATGTTAGGTTTTTCAATACGATTTCATGATAATGATGGGTTATTCTAGGTTAGCAAATGAGGTGAGTTTAACTTTCTTATATATGGTTCTGAAGTTAAACTACCATGTGAAGGATGACCTAGAGGGAGTAAATAAACCAATGAGGGATATGAAATTCAAATATTAGATGGAGGATATGTCAATTCAAAATTATACAAATCAGCTAGCAATGGATTCCAAAAGCTAACCAAAGCCGATTGTTTGGCATAGGGATGAGAAACATGAGAAATGAAGGTTACATCCTATCAAATTGATATTATCATTTAACCCTTTGAATCTGTCGACATATCAATGTGTGTGAATTAATAATTTAGACAAGATACCTTGGCATATATTTAATAGGGATAGAAAAAGTGTGTAGGTCTAGTAAGGGTGAATTATCAAAGAGTAAATTACCAAATTTGAGTGTCCACATTTACCCCCATTTAAGTATGAAATAAAAACTACATGCTTAAAGGAAAAGATACCTAACTTTATAGACACACTTTATCTTCACTCATATTTTTTTTTACAAGGTCCTGACATTGTGTTGGTATTGGAACACTCCGTCACAAAACCTGTAACATAGAGTGTAGTCAATGTCCATAATCAAGAAATAAGATATAACTCAAAGGTAAAATGTAATATGTATAATTTATCTTTGCATAGAGTGTAATAAAGAGATGTAAAATGTGAAATTAATACACCTTTTTTTAGAGAGAAGCTCCCATTATTTTCTTACACATGGAGATTTGGTTTATTCAGATCACTAAATGATTAGGGGTGATCAGTCCCCAATCACACCAAGGAAAAACCAAAGTGTTAGGTGTATGAAACCTAACATGAAATGTAGAAGAGATAAAAGAAGAGTGAGATATCAAAGCACCTTGTGAAGGAATAATACCATGTATCAAATTCATTCAACAACTATGACATCTTCCCCTTGCATGTAAGAGGAAAGGAAGGAATTAATATGAAGAAACCAAAAATTTCACCATTCATGCTTCTTGGAGTCTATTTGAATTACGAGGGAGATGTAGGAGTCCTTCTGGTTCATATGAAGCATTTCAAGCATTTATATGAGATGAGAAATTTGAATTGTTATTCCTTTGTGTTTTCCCTCCAAAAGGGATATTTGAAAATTTAAAATATGTAATAAGTCATATGGGCTTGTAAAGGTGTTATGAGTGTCATGTTAGGTGTCTAGGTGGAATTAACTAAGTCTTGGAAGGAAATTTAAGTCATTAAAAGGTCTAAACTAATGTAATATGATATATTTGTTATGTATGAACTTGAAGGTTTTTTGAAATTTGGTTAGGGATATGAATATTCAAGAGAGAGAATATATAAGCTCGAGAAAAGTAGTTATGGGGATTCATTCCTTGTGGAGAGGAAGAAAAAAAATCAAACAAGTTTGTATTTTGATACACCTGGGTAGAAGGAGACAATATTTTTGGTGTGAAAATTGTGTGTTTGATTTAAAAGCTCCATGATGCATGCACTAATATAATGAATATTTTGTATGTATGGAAAAGGATTTATTTTTATTACACTCAGGTTTTTTGAGTTGATTGGGGTAACTATTTGCATGAATGTTCAAGAAGTTCATAGATGTCTTTGTCTTTCCTTGATGATTGTTTTCTATAGTAGATGATTCATTGATAACTCTATTTTATTGTAAGAACAAAACTCAAAATTATGACAAGTTTGAAAGGTATTTGAGGTGTTTGGAATGATTTTGGTAAACTAGATCTCATGGCATTAAGGTTATTAGAATGAACTCATGAGTGAACTCTCTATGAACTTGCATACATTTGTAAAGAGTAACAGTGAAAATGGATTGTGTTTTATTATTCTAATTAGCCATCTTATGAAGATACTCCTTAGATATTTGATTTGATTTATTCCATCAAGGAAAGATTATTCATTTCCTTGAAAGAGATATGAGATTTCACAGTTGTCATCTAAGAGTGAATCCCTTGTTTAAGTACGTTTTCTCGAGATAATTGTTTCATGAAATGAGAATCCACCTTCATATCACGATCTACTGGTAATGTTATAAGTTTAATATCCTTGAAATAGACCTCCACAAGAAATTTTGGGGATAGAATCTAATCTGGGTCAAAGTTATGATAAAATTTCCCCTCGCGGGCTTGTTAGGAGGGTTTTTACCAATTAGATCTGGGGTTTGTTTATTGAACCCCTTAACCATCATAGTTTTCTCTTAAACTTCTAAGTTACAAATATGAATACCCTACCTAAGAGATCAAAAAGGAATTATTTCGTTTCAAGGGTTATTTTATAAGTTCTCTTTGACAATTTAGAAGGAGAAGGAAAAGCAAAGTCACAAGGCTAATTTGAAGGATTTGTAAAGTAGGTGAAATCCTTATATTTTTGCAGTGAAAATTTGAGGGAGTGAAAAATTTCTTAAAGGGTTCTCTAAAAGTACCTCACTTTGTCTTAAGACCCCCTGAGCAGAAATATAATCATGACAGTTGGTTTAAAAAGACCTAGTGAGGTCAAGAAGACAAAATTACAAAGAGTGAAGTGTAAGGAGTTTTAGGAAGATTTAGACACTGATATTTTAAGGTCTTGTTAGGGGTATTTAAATACACCTAGTTTAAGTATTAAATCTTGATGGGTATCCTTGGAACCCTAGTTACACTAGTGAATCAGGTAGCTATGTTCTTAAGGAAAGAAGGGAAATTTTGGAGAGCTAATGGTGAGTTTTATATTTGAATCACTGAGAATCATCCTAGAATTGATATGTATTGGTATTGAATCTTGAGAAAAGGGGGTACAAGTATAGATGATACATTTGAGGGGTAAAGTGTCAAAACAGTGTATAGTTTCTTAGACAAAATTGAATATTTTCAATATACTGTTTTTATGAATAGAGAAAATAAGAGTTATTGGCATGTAAGTGATTTATTATTAGGTTTAATAAGCATGAAATGAAGTGTATGGACAGCATCAGGAAAAAATATAAAGATAATGTAAGGTTTATTACGAGAAAATCTTCGCTAGACTTGAACAAAACCATTAGTGAGCTAGTAAAGGGTAATAAGGGTAAATAAGAGAGTTAGTTAAATTTATTTATTTCAATAAATAAAATGGATGTGATGGCATATAATTATAGCAATGAATATGTTATATGCATAGCATGAAGACAAGATAAAGTATTGAGTGGTTTAAAAATTCTTATGGAGGCCATTAAACGAAGTATACAAGTTCTAAAACCAGGTAGTTGATCACGAAGAGTTTTAGACATTGGTACTTGTTTTGATTATGCATTAAATATGAATGGTTCTCTATACCATATAACCTATTCTATATCTTACATAACCATATAGAATACAATTTTGCATACAAATCTATGCCAAATTCTTGTAAATATGGAAATATAGTATAAATGAAGAATGAGTGGCCCCATGCCCTTCCCATGTTCTATAAAATTGAGGAGAAACTAAATAAAAATTATAATATAATAAAATGTAGATGAAGAGAGGATAACCATCCCCTAAATATCCCTAAAATGTAACTAAAACTTGGATATGTGGTGAAGAATGAGTGAATTATTTTCTGCCCTTGTAACTAATTTGAATTGAGTGCAATGGATCTAAAATTGTGTCAAGAAAACTATACTTGTAGCTGGAAATTTGAAATTTATGATTAAAGTTGATGTAATTGTGCCATGAAAAAAACCCTGTGAAAAGGTTAAAATCATCAATACGGTCCTTCCCAAGTTGTATGTTTTTTAACTTATCCATGATTTTATATAATATTGTATACTATATTATTTCCAAGTATATGTAACCTATGTATACCTATTGTATGCATGAATTTGTTAGCTAAGTCAAGAGGATTAGAACTAACACCTAGTAGTCCTACAACAAAGATAAATCAATATCAATACATCATCATGCTAAGACTTAAACAAGTAATAAACATCAATACTATGCATTAGAATCTTGAAAATAAACCTCAAGCTAACATACTAATGTTTATTGATCTACTCTTTAGAAAGTTAAATTAATAAACTAGACATATGTAGATATTTTAGCTATCAAAAGGAGGTAGTGGTTGTTTGATCCAAAATGATCAAAGATGGAGGTTCATCAAGCCCATGGCTTATTAGTGCTTTCTTAATTAACTCCATTTTTCTTCACAACACTAACTTGATTGTTTGAATGCAAAAGGATGATGATTAGCTCCACTCTAATTGAGAAATGCTCAAAGATGATAAAAATGGCTATAGTGTATTTACCTATATGTTCACTTTTACTTATCAAGAAGTAGGTGTAAGTGTAAAGGTAGGAGGAGGGCTCTTTATATAGCCCAATGGATAGAAGAATCTCTACATCCTCCTTCATGTGGGATAAATGGAGAGGTTGGGTTAGTTGTGGATAAGAGAGGTTTAGAAAGGGTTGAGTCAACCTGAGAGTTTAGGAGAGTTTAGTTAGGTGTGCAAGTTTTAGTGACCCATGGGATGATTTTTGAGAGGGAATTAATTTAATTAATTATAAATAATTAATTAATCTAGATTTGATTAATTAATTGGCGTCATTGTTGGATATAAGAGTTAATTAACTGTACGTAATGTAATTAATTAATGACGATAGCAGAGAAAATGTGTTATATTGATGATATGTCATCGATTTGTGGGAAAAGGTATAATTAGTGCAATTTAAATATTTAAATTGCTCGAGCTAAATTATAGGTGTAATACATTTTCCCCTCTTTGGGGTGGTAGTAAGTGATGCCACTTCAAAGATAGTAGACAAATAAAATTTTAAAGATGTAGAAGAAAAAATAGTAGAAGTGAGAGATGCCCCCTTGAGTGTCGATGGGGTGATGATATAAGGTGATCGATAATAAAGAAAGGTGAGAGAAAGGAAATAAAATAATGGGCAGGAGTAGGATGCCCTAGGTGAATAAGAAGAATAGTGTTGATAGGAGAATGATGTAGAGGAGGAATGAAGAATGGGAAGAAAAAGAGAAAAATTTCATCCAATGTATTGAAACAACTTTATTGTCATCATATTGCCAAAGATCTACATCATTGGTCCATTATTAAAAATATAAGCATACAAACAAAGTAGAATGACATGAAAATCCATACTAACAATTGTCCATTGCTAAAAACACCAACTCCATTTACAATGCAATATGAGAAAGGTAAAAGATGCTATGTAAAACCGTTACACCAAAACCTCGAGGCATCTGCACATGAATCTAAAATATCAAGAGCCTGATAAAATACGTACAAGCCCCGCTTCACGACATTTAGTCCCACGGGCCCCGGCTAAGACATAAAACCGATGGGAGTAGAACATGAGATGGTCACTCTAATACCAAATGTAATTGTTACACCAAAACCTCGAGCATTAGTGAAATCCACACATGAGGATGATGAACAGCCTAAATCCTTGCAACATACATAATGCGACGAGAAAGTAAACAAGCTAACCTAACAAAGAAACATAATGTAATGTTTTTGTTATCAATCTTTGATTCTGACCTGTGTGAATTAATGAACAAGGGTTAAAAGATGGTGCCCCAAGAAAGGATACATGAAAGGGAAATAACAGAGGACAGCTTGGGTCCTATGAAAAGCAATCATGCACTATGAAACAGATACCAAGCAACTCATTGTACCCCAGAGTACATACATAATAAGCAAACCAGATTTGTTGATGGAGGTAGATCTAAGATGATCCACGAGTCACACACAAGCTTAGGCGATAGCCCCAAAGAGTGATGTTTTGTAGGATGATTTATATTGTTTTTTAATTTTTCTTGAAACATATTTGAATGTTTTTGTGATTTTCTATAAGTTTTTTGAAGCTTGTACAGGAAGAAAAAGAAGCGTGGATGCCCCCAACAATAAATGGGATGTATAAGGGCAGAATGCCATGTATATGAGAAAGTGAAGATGTGGAGGTTAAGAACCATTGATGGCTTGATGGAAGGATGTGGAGGTGATTGCAATGACGACATTGGCTAGTGTCAACAAATACATCCAAAAGTTCTTCCCAATAAGTTTATTAGATGAGAATAGTGATAGGAAACTCTAAGAGGTCAGTCATTCTTTAATTTACCAAGGTTATGAAAGACCAAGGTCAAACAGATACCATAGAATATACATGTCACAAAATGTGTGTGAATAGGCTAACCACAATAACATCAAAGGGATGAAAATGGTGGATGACTTGTAGATGAATATGAAAGAAAGGGAGGAAAGAACATCCATGTGTATGTAATACCTGATTGTAATGTTTGATATTTGTACCTTTGATTTTGTTTTTGTAATGTTTTAATATTTTCTCATTTTTTTATATTTTTGAATTGTTTTATGATTTTTTTGATTTTTGATTTTTTGGGACCAGTAATGTCAATCTGCATGATAGGATCCAATAATGATGTGTGTGACTTCCTTGATAAGGGAGACTAAGTGCACATTTGTTTATCAAGAGTGATATTATCCCCAATCTTGATGATCATGGTGAGTTCACACTCAACAAATGACTGTGATTTATTTTGAAACATGGGTTTCATATGTGGGATTTTGAGTTCCCTATCCATAGGTTTCTACACTTTGTGCCATACTTGATGGGTAAGTTGGTGTGCATTCTGGAATCACATTTGATTTTGTAATTTTATAATTTTTTGAGTTTTTGGGAGCTTTGGAGCTCTTCGGAGTTTTGATCTTATCTTGATAAATAACATCTCTGGATTTATTATAAGTTAATGTTTGACTTGTCTGATCCCAAGAAGTGAGAAAAGAACGTGGATGGTTAGAATTGATGAGAGGAATGGCACTGGGCTTGCCACAATATTTGGTAGAAGAATAATGTGATGGATTAAAAGGATACAGTCCAAGGATTGAAGAAGATGGGCTACTGGGAGGTGAGCCATAGGAAGAAGACGAAGGGATACTAGGATGTGGCCCAAGAATAGAAGATGAAGGGCTAAGGAAGGGTTGAAGGGCTATGATGTGACCCATACTAGGATGTAATAGGATGGGGGGCTACTAGAAGAGGGGCTAGTGGCCCAAGAATAGAAGATGATGGACTACCTGGGGGTGATCCATACATAGAAGACAAGGGGCTAGTGGGACATGCCCCAAGAATAGAAGATAGTGGACTACTCAAAAAATGTTCCAAAAATAGTAGAGGGAGGGCTACTAGAATGTGACCCACACCTAGACAAAGATGAAGGAATACTTGGCATTGACCCCATAAGAGATTGTGATTGAGGAATTATGATAGACAAAGAGTGATTTGGTGATGAGAAGATAGGCCATGGATCAATACAATACCCAGGAGTTTCATCACATAATGAAGAATGTGAGGATGGAAGAATAAGAGGAGTGTCAAGTTATATGATCTGAGGCTCTTCCTCTTTTTCTTGATAAAAGGAATCAACATTTTCCTCACAATATGTGGATGCATCGAATTCTAAAGAGAATCCTTGCTCGTAATATGCTAAAGGAATATCTTCATGTGCCCCTATAAATTCCCTGATTGTTTCTTCATTCTGAAAGAGATCAATCAGTATGAGTTGTTGGTCGACCACCAGGGGTTGATTAGAAGAAAGAGGTTCACTTGGTGTGGAAGACTTAGAATATGTTTGATGATGATTGATAAGAAGAAGATTGTGTGGGGGACAAAGAAGATGTGTAGCTAGATGTCTCAGGAGTAGAAGAAGGTCATGTGGACCTACCTATATGATGGTATATTGTCTATAAACTAGTAGGATCAATTCGAAAGTCTACACATTGCGACGCGTGGGTCAATTCAGATGTTTCACTAGAAGGACTTTGAGTCACAACAAATTTTCAAAGAAGGAAGACTTTGTGGGGGTGATTGATGAAGAAGGTCCTACAAAGAAGGGGAGGACCATGATTCAATAATCACATTGGATTAATAATATACAAGGGTCATGTAAAGAAAGAGAGGACCGCAATTCAAGAATTGTATTAGATGTTTGATTGGAGGGATTTGAAGTCCACGCGTATCTTCAAAGGAAGAAGACATCACTGAGGCAAATGATAAAATGGGTCCTACGAAGAAAGGGAGAACCGCAACATAGGATTCATATTAAATGTATGATGAAGAGGGTCCTGTGAAGATAGGAAGGACCACGACATAGGAGTCACATTAGATGAATGATGAAGATAATTTTTGGTTACACAAATCTTTAGAGGAGGAGAACATTGTTTAGGTGACTAATAATAGAGGTCCTGCAAAGAAGGGGAGGACCGTGAATTAGGAGTTCAAATTAGATGAATCTAAATATTAGTTTGGATCTGAATAGTAGTTTGGATCTGAATCATCTGAAGAGTCAGAGGAAATATTTGGATTGGAATCCTCAGAATAAGAGGAAATGTTTGGATTAGAGTCATAAGAAGGGTAGGGGGAACTCAAATAATAATTTGGATCAGAAGTGTCCAAACCATACCACAAACTATGAGGTGAAGGTGGGGAACAGGTTACCCAAATGGGTTCTCTAGCATGAAGAACCAAACGTGGTTTGGTCATGATGGGCATATTTTTATTTGTACACCACAAATTTGATTCCTTATTGTCATATGTATAAGGGACCTTGTGATAATCAGTCATTTTTGGTGTGTGTTCGGTTCAAAGGTCTAGACCTATATTATATGATCAAACTTCTTCAAAGTGAATAAGGTTTCATGTTGATTTGGGAAACATAACAACAACCAACTAAACAAATCATAAAGATGGGGATGCTTGTCTGATTTTCCAAAAGGGAAGCTAAGGAAAACATACATCATGAGGACTCAAGATTGATAATCCAATAAGGGATGGAGGTGTAAATGTCAAAGGATTTGATCAAAATTTTAGCAACATAAAGGATACAAAGGAAATATTTCTAATGTTCGATTGATGCAAAAGTTACTTGAATGTTTTTTCCAGGGTTTGAAAGATGTGTTCAAAAATGATCATGAACTTAGGAAAAAACAAGAAGATCAAGAGGATCAAAAACCAAAAGGATTTTCCTAGAAAGGATTGTCCTATAAATGAATAAGTTGATGTGACAAACAAGATACAATCACACAAAGTTTTTTTTAAACCAATCAATCAAATGGGGTAAGTCTTAAGTTTGTTTCAAAAAGGTAGTCAGTGTCATAAGATAATTAACAAGATGTCCCTACTTATGTCGAGTTCAAAGACATGAACAAGGTGTAAGTACTAACAAGAAGTTAATGCGACCTCCTAACAAGGTATACTAGAAGAAAGTCACAATTCAATCAAGAACTTGTTGTTGCATACTCACAGCACCCCTGGATGCAGATCAGGCTTCTAGGTTGATCACTCTAGCATCCAGTGTGATTGCACAACATGGAAACCTCTCTCCAAGTGTGGGACTTGTGAAACTGAGAGAGGAATCTCCAGATTAGAGGCTGGTTCCTCAAACTCCTCTGATTTAGATCTATATTTGCACAACTACAGAAGTTCAGATCCTAATCCTACTTTAAATTGCAACGAGACAGGGGTAGAAATGCAAAAAATTGAAACTAACTAAAGATGGTGATGCACCAAAAGGAGTGGTGAAACATTTCTGTCATGCAAATAGACACAAACCAGAGATTGCAACATAAAACATACACAAACTGATAAGATATAATTTAGGATCTGAAATGAAACAAATAATACAAACAAAGGACTGAAACCATTCACAAAGCTTGCATTATCATTTCAGTGTCAAAACCATGCATTACAACCTTAGAGAGGTAAAAACTATTACAGTCTTTGAAGAGGTCTGATTCTTCAAACAATCACTTGCTGGAGGTGAAAGAAGAAGTTTTCTATGTCCAAAAATGTTCCCCATTTGGTTATGAGCCAAATCTGGCTTTTACATTGCATAGGTCGAGCCCAGGAGACAGAAACGTACAAAAAACATGAGAGCCCATTCCTCCTTGACTACAGATGCATTAAATCAGCATGGAGGACCTTACAAACCCATACCCTGTCATTTTTGACCGAATTGTAGGAGAATGCAACCCATTCTGCGTTAAATTTGGTCGCTGAAATGTCACTTCTGGCCATGAACACGCGTCAAAGCCATTTCTTAACTTTCTCTCTTCAGACTACACCAAAATTCAAGATTAACCCCAGAATCATGTAGAGAAATTTATAATCTTTCCGTTGATATAAAGAACGTGCAAATCCAAGCTCTGGATCGAAAGATATGTTGATCTGAAGATTTAGGGCACAAAACAGGCAAAAATGGATTTTGAAATTTTTTTCCCGCACTCTGCCACCTAGATGACACGTGTCAAGCGCTGATTGGATGCATAATTATCTCTCCTTCCCTGTCCCGTGGGTTTTCCTTGAATTTTTTTCCTTTTTTGTGATTTTAGAACATTTTCCACTTTTTCCCCGTGCCCCCACCACTTGGGACACATGGCATGCATTGATTGGAGGACAGGGGTGCGGGGTCTTCCTTTACTTTTAGCTTTTTGGTTGAAATTTTGCCAAATTTTCTAACTCCTCCCTGAGCTCCACTCTTCCCTGCTCCATTAGACACATGTCCAATTCCTATTGGCTCGGGTCAACACTTCAAACCTCGCCCTTTGAACTTTTTGACGTTTCCCCTTATGACACATGGCGTTACCTAATTCATCTTCGGGCCTGCCGGATTTTCGCGTCCCTCTGTCCTAACTGCCCCGAACTATTTGGGACAAAAACTTCCGATCCACCCAATTCGAGCTTCTCTGTCCCTCTTTCGGCTGATGACACGTGGCATAATGTGATTGGCTCTCGGCTCCTTCGGCTATCCGCGTCTTCTACATCCCTCTGTCCCAAATGTCCCGAACTGAAGTTCTCTGCACCGGCTGATCCGGGCGGTTCACGTCCTTCGCGTCCTCATGGCCCAAATTTCCCAACTGTGCCATAGACTGCCTGGTGGCCTTTCGGCCGATTCACACCTAGATGTCCCTCATGTCCCGACTGTTGCGAGGACTAGGACTTAGCCATTTTTCATGATTTTTCTTGGCCCAAGCTTGTTTTCTGCAACTTTTCACCTTTTCTCAGAAATTGCTCTCTTCTTCTTGGACAGGGGAGTTAGAAAAAATCCAAGGGGACCCTAGAAACATGATTTTTTCCTTGAATCAATCTATTTGCCTGGGACTTGAGAATTTAATGCATGTTATCAAAATTAACCCTGGGGGGTGAATTTTGGATAACAATTTGGCGGCTCAGCGGAGTTACCTACCTGCTAGGTAGAAGATACCAGTTGCCTGAAGTAGTCCATTGGGCATGGAGTCCTCAAATATTCTATTTAGAACCTCAACTGACTCAGAATGTGTAAGGAGGAAGATGGAATATCACTTGATGGAAGCAAGGACTGCAAAACCTCTCCATGGACAGCAAGATGTGCCAAAGCACTTAGGGAAAACAAAACTAACCTACAGCAAAACAATGTGCACAGGCACTTGGAGGAATGAGAATCTAATCTAATATTTACAAGGTGGTGAATTTCCCTCTAGAAGCAATGCTTGATATAGATTCCATTTACTGGAATCTGCAGTTCTTCACCATCCAATGAGGCCAATTAGAAAGCATTGTTGTTCTTGCACTTTGTGACCATGTATGGGCCACTCCAAATGGCATCAAATTTTGAATGCCTTCCCGGTTTTGCTCTATCCACATCCCATTTCAACACTAGATCTCTAACTTGAAAAGATCTATCCTTGGCCTTCCTATCAAAGGTCTTTTTTATGAAAGCTTGATCCTTTTCCATTGCTTGGGATGCCTGATTTCTGATCTCTTGCAGCTCCATCAACTCTGCATACCTCACCTCCATGGGCTCAAATTCAAGCAACTCCAGTTGTTTCATGAGTTCCAATGCTGGCAGCTCAAGTGACATGGGCAAGATTGCCTCTCTTCCATAGACAAGCCTGAATGGAGAGTTACCTGTGGATCTTTTGGAAGTTATCCTATCAGCCCATAAGGCTGATTTCAGTTTGGTATGCCAAGACCTCTGATTCTCGTCAAGAGTCCTCCTAATGATTCTCAACAAGTTCTTGTTTGTGGACTCGGCCTGGCCATTACCTTGAGGGTAATAGTTTGATGAAGTGCTTAGGTAGATACTGTTCTTGACAGCCCACTCAGTCACCTTAGATCCAATGAATGCCAATGCATTATCAGAGATTATTGTAGCAGGTACACCAAATCTGGTTGTTATACCTTCATAAAATTCTAAGATGCTAGACTCATTTGCCTCTTTGAGTGCTACTGCTTCTGTCCATTTGGTGAAGTAGTCTGTGGCCGTCAAAATCCATTTGTGCCTTTGGCTTGAATTGGGATTAATGACTCCGATGAAGTCCAAACCCCATTGCATGAATGGCTGGTCAACTGAGATTGGGTGTAATGGAAGGGTAGCAAGTCTCTCTTTTCCTATGAAGAATGCACAATTCTTACACCTCTTGATCCATGCATAGCAATCATTGAAGATTTTAGGCCAGTAATAACCAGCCTTCATGATTTTTAGAGCTGTCACCCTTGGTGCAAAATGACCACCAGCTGGTCCACCATGAAACTCTTCCAATACCCTTTGAATTTGATTTGTGCTAATGCATCTCAGCAGCACTCCATTTACATCTTTCTTGAACAAAACTCCATCAACAATGGCATACGGAACAACCTATAATATGAAGTGTCTCCTTTGGGTCTTGTTCATCTCCAGAGGGCATAGGCCTATGCCTAGGAAGTATATAATACCTTGGGTCCAGCAAGGAGTGGGGGCAGCATCGTTTTCTTCTTGATTGCCACTTGGCTCATGGCTTTCCTGGACTGTCAAAAAAGTCTCTTCTTCATTGTATAATTCATTTTGCTTCCCCAAAACCAGCTGCTCACACAATCCTTTCCCTCTTACCAGCTTAGTGATCTTGATCTCAATGTCATACTCCATGACACGGGTGACCCAACCTACCCTTTTCTCATTCAAATCCTTGTTGAGGAGGAAGTCCTTAACCCTAGCATGTCAGACCAGCAACTAGACCTTGTTGTTTGAGACTAAATGCTTGAATTTCTTCAAGCTTCTGATTACTGCAAGTACATGCTTCTCAATAAAAGAGTACCTCACCTCATAGTCATCTAGGATCTGGCTAAAGAAGGCAATTGGCTTCTGATCATTATCCTTGTTCTGCTGTACCAAAATGGCAGAAATAGTGTCCTTACCTCCAAATGCATATAGGATGAAGTCCTTGGAGAAGTCCGGGTTGATGAGAGTTGGTGCTTGAGAGATGGCTTCTTTGATTGCTTCAAAACTCTCCTTGCCTTCTGCTGTCCACTTGAAAGCCATGCTCTTCTTTAACATTTTGGAGATGGGCTTGACAAGGGCTGCAAAATCTGGGACAAACCTCCGAACAAAGTTTATCCTTCCCAAGAAACTCTGAAGGGCTTTCTTGTGGCTTGGCAATGGTAGTGCTCTTATGGCTTCAACCCTCTCTGGATCAATTGCTAATCCTTCTTTAGAGACAATATGGCCAAGGATATTTCCTTCATGTGCAAGAAAGATGCACTTCTTAGGATTCAAAGACACCCCAAATCTCCTGCACCTTGTGAAAACTTGTCTCAAATGAGAGAGGTGGTCTGCTGCATTCTTGGAAAAAATAGTGATATCATCAAGGTAAATCAGCACCACATTGTTAATCAAACCTTTGAATGCCATGTCCATTGCCCTTTGGAAGGTAGCACCAGCATTGGACAGCCCAAATGGCATTTTCCTGTATGCAAAATTTCCCCATTTGGTTGTGAAGGCAGTCTTGAACTGGTCTTCTTCCCTCACCATAATCTAATTGTAGCCTGAGTAGCCATCAAGCAGTGAAAACCTTTCTGAACCAGCTACAACTTGCAATATTTGCTCCATGGAAGGGAGTGGGTAATGGTCCTTGAGAGAGGCTCTATTCAAGTCTCTGAAGTCAACACACAGTCTGATCTCTCCACTCTTCTTTCTGACTGGAACTAAGTTGGCAACCCAACTAGAATGCTTGATTGGGAATATGATCCTTGACTCAATCAGCTTGTCTAATTCCCTCCTCGTGAGAGGCTCCATGTGTGGATTGACTGGTCTTTGTTTCTGCCTGATAGGCTTAGTATTTGAATCCAATTCAATGGTATGCTGAGCTAAGTTGGGATTGAAACCCTTCAAGTCTTCATAGCTCCAAGAAAACACGTCAGGGAACTCTTGACACAGCTGTATGAACTCATACCTTTCTTGTTCAGTTGTCATCCTTCCAATTTGCAATGGTTTGTTCTCTTCTACCAAGATGGACACTGAATCCTCTCTCTTGACCTGAATGTTTGCTTTCTCCTTTCTAAACTGGTCATTGGGGTTAAAAATGGACTCCAAGGTGATAATTCCCTTTGGTAGCTTGTTAGTTCTCAGCTGTACTACCTGGTCACCATACTGCTGTTCCAGTTTTTCTTGATTCTTGGTTGAGAACTCAACTTCTTCTTGCAAGAAATGGATGATTTGTTGGTCATTTTCAAACACTTGCCAACTAACATTGTTACCTGGCACTGAAAGCCTCACAATCATGTGGATGTTTGGCTTTACCTTGTCTTGTTGAATGCTTTCCACAATGTCAAAGGCTGCCCCTACTGTTGTAATCTTGTCAGCAGCTTGATTCTCTTTCCTAGGAATGGATTTGATGCCAAAACCCTCAAAATCTTCTATGAGGTCCCATACCTTGTTCTTGTAGCACCTGAGAAGATCATTCTTGGTAGCATGTTGTCCCTTGACCTGATTTACAATCAATTCACTGTCCCCAAAGACTTGCAAGTTCTTTATTCCTCTCTTGATGGCCCAATGCATCCCTTGCACCAAGGCTTCATATTCAGCAGTGTTATTGGAGCATGCAAACTGAAATCTAAAAGCTGAATAGTACCTTATTCCTTGAGGTGAAACAAGCATAGCTCCACCTCCTGCACCTTGTCTACTCCTTGATCCATCAAAAAACAGCTGCCATACCTCATTATCATCTTTGTGGTCTGGCTTGGAGATGCTAGGAGTAGGCTGATTTTCTTCATGTATACAATAGACCCCTAGCTCAGATTCTTCTACTTCTTGATAAGGATCAAATGCATGTATCTTGCTTGCCCATTCATCAAGAGTTAGATCCGGGATGCTTCCAACCTTGGTGTCAGCTTCATCAATGCTTGGGTGGTCTTCTTGATCAAATGCTGAACAATTGGCGTTGATTTGACTTGGAGTGTAAGGCTCAATGTGGAAGTTTGCAATAGGTTTAGACCTGATTGTAGCCTTAGTTCCATACCTCGTTCTGAACAGCATGTGTGACCAATCAGTAGACAAATATCCCCTAATCTTGGCTGTGAAGTCCCTTGACAAGCACAATGCAAAGAGTGGTGGCAGGTCTATGACTGACACATCTTGTAACACTATTACGTTTGGACATGCATGCAAGGTAAGACTCAATTTTCTAATCACTCCAACTTTTGCTACTGTTGTCCCATCCAACTGCACTACCCCTTTGGATGTTGTTTCATACTGGAGCCCTAGCTGATCAGCTATTTGTTTAGGCATTACTTAGCTACTTGCCCCGGAGTCTATCATGCAATTGTGTACTAATTGATTTCCAATTATCAATGAAACATAGAAAGGAGGGGGCTTCAACATCTTACCTTGCTGTCCTCCATGATTTCCTTCAGGTTGGGCAGTATTTGTGAGCACCCTTTCTTGCATCTGAACTTGCTGATTTGAAGTTGGCCAGTCTTTCATGGCAGCTTGCAGAAGATCTCTTTGGCCTGGGATGGATAGGAATTCCCACATTGATATGTTTACATTTGTCTTATTCATTTGATCAATGATACTAAATGGTGATGAAGGATCTCTTTGATGTCCCTTGGTTTGCACATTCACTCCTTGCATGTGGGCAGCAACAACTGGTATTTGAGTTGTCCTAGGAGCTATTCTTGGCTTCCCTTGTGCATTTGAAACTAGATTTTGCTTGCCAATCACTTGTAGAGCCATGGAAGGCTGTGGATTGGTTGGGGCTAATGGTTGTTCTTCACCCAAATTCCTCCTTTTTGACCTTGTGTTGGCAGAAACACCTTGAGAAACTGCCTGATTCATGCCACAAAAATCCTCTGCTTGTCAATTTACCAATGTGATGTCATTTAGGGCTGATTGCTGTTGGAATGTTTCTTGTTGTTGACTGTTTCCTTGACTTCCCTCACCCTCTACACCAGTATTTGTCACCATTAATGCTTGATTCAAAGCACCATTGAAGCACATGGATTGGGTATGAGGCTCATTGTATGGAAAACACCAATCATACTCCTGGGCAATGTTGTTTTGTGTTGGCACCAATGCCTTAGAGGCAGATATGGCATTTGTATTATAGGGATGAAATGATCTATTGGTAGGAGGCCTTGTTTGATTCATTTTTGCAATTGGATTAGGTGGCCTTTGTGGCTGGTATGGCTGCCTATTAGGCTAAGTTTGGGGTTGATAAGAAGGTCTAAAACCTTGGGCTTGTTGCTTCTTGAGAGTAACCAGCTCATTTCCCAGGTTTTGCAATTGTTTCATGACTTCTTGAAGCTCATTTGGGGCACTTGGAGATGAAGTGGAAGCTTCATTTGAACTTTGATTTTTAGGAGTGGGAGAAGGAGCCAAATTAGGTGCTTGATTAGTGTTTGGACTCTCTAAGCTTGGAAACAATGGCATGGGAGGTCTAGGGGAAAGTTTTCCAGCTTGGATCAAACAATTTTCAGCCCTAATGGAAATGCTATAAGCCATAGGGATAGTTATGCCTCCCATGGACTGAATCAACATAGAAATATATGAATTTAGAGCTTTGAGATAATAGAGAAAAGCACCTTCTGTTGTTGGCCTGACTGCCACTGGAATTCTCTCCCAAGTCTCTTGAAATCTGAAGTTGACATCGTTCAGCTGCTCATTGGGAGCTCTCTTGATGGTTGTCATCTGTTCCAAAAGAGACAAGTTGTCTCCCTTTTCTCCAAATTGCTCATGAAGTGCTATACACAGCTAATTCCAATTTGTGATGGAACCAGCTCCAAGGCTTTTGAACCATTGCAATTCTTTACCCTTGAATGAAGATGCCAGTAACTTGACAGCCACTTGCATCTCATTGATTTCATGGATTACACAAATGTTAGCAATATCCTTAACATGATCACCTGGAGTAGTCTGATTTTCTCCAGTGAAGTAAGGAATGTTCTTCAAGGCTGCAATAGGAATCGGATGTTGTGCATTGAGGGCAAGTGGGCTGCTGCCTGTGAAGTTGACATAGGGGTTGTTTTGTGCCATTCTAATTGGTATTAAAACCCTTGTTGACTGAATGAAAGGCCTACCAGGTGGAGGAGTTGAGAGAGTTCTATTTGGTGGAGATGGGGACCTTTGAATCCTTCTTCCTCTTTTCCTTCTTCTTGGAGATAATTGCAGGTATTCGAACAGAACTTCTTCTTCTCCAACTCTTGACTTTGTGGTGATTCTTCTCATGAGTTTTCAGGTCTGCACTTCTGAAACCAGTTGATTCTTCCCCTTGGAGTCGCTAGATATGCAAATAATAGCTTTTTTCAAGCAAGAAAATTGCAGCAAATGCACATCAACTATGCTACAATAAAAATTGAGACCTCTAGTGTCCCACCCGGCATGCCAAAACTGTTGTTGTAGACTCACAGCACCCCTGGATGCAGATCAGGCTTCTAGGTTGATCACTCTAGCATCTAGTGTGATTGCACAACATGGAAACCTCTCTCCAAGTGTGGGACTTGTGAAACTAAGAGAGGAATCTCCAGATTAGAGGCTGGTTCCTCAAACTCCTCTGATTTAGATCTATATTTTCACAACTACAGAAGTTCAGATCCTAATCCTACTTTAAATTGCAAGGAGACAGGGGTAGAAATGCAAAAAATTGAAACTAACTAAAGATGGTGATGCACCAAAAGGAGTGGTGAAACATTTCTGTCATGTAAATAGACACAAACCAGAGATTGCAACGTAAAACATACATAGACTGATAAGATATAATTTAGGATCTGAAACAAAATAAATAATACAAACAAAGGACTGAAACCATTCACAAAGCTCGCATTATCATTTCAGTGTCAAAACCATGCATTACAACCTCAGAGAGGTAAAAACTGTTACATTCTTTGAAGAGGTCTGATTCTTCAAACAATCACTTGCTGGAGGTGAAAGAAGAAGTTTTCTATGTCCAAAAATGTTCCCCATTTGGTTATGAGCCAAATCTGGCTTTTACATTGCATGGGTCGAGCCCAAGAGACAGAAACATACAAAAAACGTGAGAGCCCATTCCTCCTTGACTGCAGATGCATTAAATCAGCATGGAGGACCTTACAAACCCATACCCTATCATTTTTGACCGAATTGCAGGAGAATGTGACCCATTCTACGTTAAATTTGGTCACTGAAATGTCACTTCTGGCCATGAACACGCGTCAGAGCCGTTTCTTAACTTTCTCTCTCCAGACTACCCCAAAATTCAAGATTAACCCCGGAATCATGTAGAGAAATTTATAAGCTTTCTGTTGATATAAAGAACGTGCAAATCCAAGCTCTGGATCGAAAGATATGTCGATCTGAAGATTTAGGGCACAAAACAGGCAAAAATGGATTTTGAAATTTTTTTCCCATGCTCTGCCACCTAGATTACATGTGTCAAGCGCTGATTGGATGCGTAATTATCTCTCCTTCCCTGTCCTACGGGTTTTCCTTGAAATTTCTACTTTTTTTGTGATTTTAGAACATTTTCCACTTTTTCCCCGCGCCCCCACCGCTTGGGACACGTGGCATGCATTGATTGGAGGACAGGGGTGCGGGGTCTTCCTTTACTTTTAGCTTTTTGGCTGAAACTTTTACCAAATTTTCTAACTCCTCCCTGAGCTCTACACTTCCCTGCTCCATTGGACATGTGTCTAATTCCTATTGGCTCGGGTCAACACTTCAAACCTCGCCCTTTGAACTTTTGGACATTTCCCCTTGTGACACGTGGCATTACCTGATTTGTCCTCGGGCCTGCCAGATTTTCACATCCCTCACATCCCTTTGTCCCAACTGTCCTGAACTGTTTGGGACAAAAACTTCTGATCTGCCTGATTCGGGCTTCTCTGTCCCTCTTTTCGCTAATGACACGTGGCATAATGTGATTGGCTCTCGGCTCCTTCGGCTATCCGCGTCTTCTGCGTCCCTCTATCCCAAATGTCCCAAACTGAAGTTCTTTGCGCTGGCCGATCTGGGCAGTTCATGTCCTTCACATCCTCACGGCCCAAATGTCCCAACTGTGCCGCAGACTACCTGGCGGCCTTTCGGCCGATTCGCGCCCAAATGTCCCTCATGTCCCGACTGTTGTGAGGACTAGGACTTAGCCATTTTTCATGATTTTTCCTGGCCCAAGCTTGTTTTCTGCAACTTTTCACCTTTTCTCAGAACTTTCTCTCTTCTTCTTGGACAGGGGAGTTAGAAAAAATCCAAGGGGACCCTAGAAACATGATTTTTTCCTTGAATCAATCTATTTGCCTGGGACTTGAGAATTTAATGCATGTTATCAAAATTAACCCTGGGGGGTGAATTTTGGATAGCAGAACTATACTCTGAAAAGTGTCAGTTACAATTGTGGGTGACACACAATGTCACCAAGATATGTTGAACAAACTTTGCAAGAAATTAAGGTATTGATATCGAGATGATATTGATGTAACACACACAAGTGGTAACACTAAACACTTTTCAAAATTGAGGTAATAATTGGAATCAGACTTAAAGCGTCAAGTATACCTAGGAATTATTAAAATGTGTATAACTTAACCTTATAATGTAGATATTTAGGTAAATTTTACAAGAAATAAGCCATTAATATCAAGATTTTAGTGACATGATACAAACAAGATAACCATTCCAAGGACATTCAAGATGATGAACCAAGCCTAACTACAATGATGATCCTGACCTGGGTATCAAGACCATAAACAACAACCAATGATATGAGTAACAAAATGTCCCTACTTATGTTGAGTTCAAAGAAATGAACAAGGCGTAAGTAATAACAAGAAGTTAACATGACATCTAAAAAATGTATGCAAGAAGTAAGCCCAAATTTAATTAATACCTATATCTCAAAAAGTGTCAGTTACGATTGTGAGTGACACAACAATGTCACCAAGATATGTTAACCAAACTTTGCAAGAAAGTAAGGTATTGATATCAAGATGATATTGATATAACACACACAAGTGGTAACACATAGCACTTTTCAAAATTGAGGTAGTAATGGACTCAAACTAAAATCTTATAGTATAACTAAGAATTGTTAAAATGTGTATAGCGTAACCTTATAATGTAGATATTTAGTTCAAGTTTACAAGAAACAAGATGTAAATACCGAAATTGTAGTGATGCGATATAAACAATGTAACCTTTCCAAGGAAGTTCAAGGTGATGAATCAATCCTAACTATGATGACGATCCTGACTTGGGTATCAAGATCACAAAGGATACCAATGATATGAAAATGTCTCCACACACTTTAGATATTTAACTAACCCAGCCACAAACATGGATGGGTGTAAACGAACAAAAAAGTGGCAGAAACAAACAATTAATAACACAAAGGTAGTCACTCTTCTTTTTATCAACAAAGTGAAGGAAGTAGATCAATTGGGGTGAAAAATGTTGGCCTTACTTCGGCAGAGTTTCGCCTTACCTTAGGGTAAGTGAAAAACTAAGGAAAAGTAACGCTTCCCGTGTTTCGTGATGAATAATGGCTCACAACTCAAAACAGTTTTGAAATGGTGAAAGTTGGCTCCTAGTCAAAGATATCTTCCTAGGTTGTTCTCTCAACTAGGTGTTACAAAGCCATCTTAAGTGAGCTCAATTTAGCTAAAAAGTTGCAATGACTAATTTGGGAGTATCTCTGATTTACTTTAACCCCTTCAAGAATAGTGGGAAACAAGTGCGTCCATCATGTACTCTCACTAGGGTTACCATACGGACAACCGATAATGCTAACTCACAAGGAAAAACTAGTCAAGTAGGTTGTGCGGAGCACTTCCCGTTTTTTCCACAAGGTTCCCTCTTGCGTGGACTACTTTGGGGTTCTTATGACCACCCCCATTATTGTATCTTAAGGCTTATGCAAATGGGGTTATGTCCTAGTTTTAAGCGAATGGGATGTACCCTTATCCAAACCTGCAAATACAGTGTGTTGATTGTGGTGTGAATTTTATCTTGTTTAATTCAGATGTGGTTTTCTTGAACACCTTTTGGTAACCTACATGGAAAATGTATTAGTAGTTTGGTTTTGTTTCAACTCCACCTTTCTTTGACAAACGTGTGTTTGGCTCTGCGCAAGTAGTTAGTAATTTTCCAAAAACACAAAAAAATATATAAAACATCATTTCTGATTCTCAAGATATTCCTAAGATGCAAGAGAAGAGAATACGCAATGTAGAATCCAACTATGAAATCAAAAATGGAAAAAAATTAGCTCAAATGAAATATTTGTTCATTTTAACCAAATTTGACATTCATTCTTTTAATAACAAGTATTTTTCAAAACAAAAAGAGACATAGAAATTGTTCTTGATTCCCAAGATCGTCTAAAAGGTGCGAGGGAAGAGCATACACGACTTTAATCTCATGATTAAACATGTAATGTTCATTACCATTTTAAACAATTCAAATCACCATAAAACATGTAAAAATACCCTACAAAACAAAATTTAGATTAAAAATAAAGCTTGCAAGGTGTTAGAACATCAAAGATCAAATTTTCCAAAGTATTTAGACATGTTAAAAATGAGTAGTTTACTAAAAAAATAAAAATCTTAAATTTTGGTAACTCAAAACCCTAAATTTATGTTTCCATTGTGTATTTCTCTTCAATACCTTTCCAACACAACAAAAATGGAGTCATTTCGAGTTTGGGAGCAAACGTTATGGCCTCCGGAAGATTGCTAATGATGCCTATGCTAGGATTTGTGTGTGTGCATGCCTCTGCTTAAAAAATGATAGTTTTGAAGGTGTTTTCACCATGGTTTGGGCGTGTTTGCCCAGTTTAAGGTGTCTGTGCATGGTTTTAGGTGCCTGCGCGTGGATTTGTGTACCTGCACCACCCTATGTAAAAAAACACAGTGAGAGTTATGCCTGCACACACAAAATGATGTGTGTGCTCCCTTTGATGGGTGACGTCAAAAATATGTCATTTTAACATAAGCAACTTCAAAAAGGTCAAATTTTTGATATGTTAGCTCAAATTTTACAACAACCCATCAAAATTAAACCCCTAAACAAGACTCAACACATGCAAAGTTTGCAAAATCATAAGAAATTTAACATTATTTCACACATGTAATATTAGCAAAAGACACCAAAAATCTCAAAACACTCCAAATTTTAGTATGTTAACTCGAAATTGACAACAACCCATTAGAATTAAAGCTCTAAATGAGATCCTACACATGTAATATTAGCAAAATCCTAAGAAATTGAACATTATTTTCCATATGTGTATATCAAGGGTTAGCCAAAAACTTGAAATAACAATAAAATTTGAGCTAGAATGTTAAGGGAATAAGGACCCTTCCCACCGGGTGTGCCATATGTATGCATGAATTTTTTTAGATAAGTCAAGAAAGATTAAAACTAACACCTAGTAGTCCTACAACAAAGATAAATCAATATCAATACATCGTCATGCTAAGAGTTAAACAAGTAATAAACATCAATACTATGCATTAGAATCTTGAAAATAAACCTCAAGCTAACATACTAACATTTATTGCTCTACTCTTTAGAAAGTTAAATCAATAAACTAGACCTATGTGGATATTTTAGCTATGAAAAGGAGATAGTGGTTGTTTGATCCAAGATGATCAAAGATGGAGGTTCATCAAGCCATGGCTTATCAAGCCTTTTTTGATTAACTCCATTTTTCTTCACAACACTAACTTGATTGTTTGAATGCAAATGGATGATGATTAGCTCCACTCTAATTGAGAAATTCCCAAAGATGATTAAAATGGCTATAGTGTATTTACTATATGCTCACTTTTACTTATCAAGAAGTGGGTGTAAGTGTAAAGTTAGGAGGGCTCTTTATATAGCCCAATGGATAGAAGAATCTCTATAACCTCCTTCATGTGGGATAAATGGAGAGGTTGGGTTAGTTATGGATAAGAGAGGTTTAGAAAGGGTTGAGTCAACCTTAGGAGAGTTTAGTTTGTCCTTTAGTGACCCATGGGGTTTGAAGGGCTTTATTAATTAATCAAAGTGATTAATTAATAGGTGTGCAAGCTTATAGAAGCTTTTTAGAGGAATAATTAGCATGGTTTAGACTATGAGAGGGATTTAATCAAACAAATGATTATTTATTGATTAAATAAAAGAGAGAATTAATTAATTAAGAATAATTAATTAATCTAGATAGAAAGGGGAGTTGATTAATGGAAGGTCATTAATTGGAGTCATTGTTGGATAGAAGAGTTAATTAACTAGCATAATGTAATTAATTAATGACGATAACGGAGAAAATGTGCTAATTAAATACTTAAATTACTCTAGCTAAGTTATAGGTGTCTACACCTATTTCCTCAACCAAGAAGTCTATATGAATCTACTGTAGGTATAGAATATACCTGAATGAATGCCCCTGCTTTTGAGGTGTGCGTGATAAATAATTTGAGCACGCAGCTCAAAATAATATGTGTAATCATGTATGATGAGTCTAATAATATGTGTAGAAACACATGGAAGTATGTAGTAGTATCCACTAATGATGGGATCCCAAACATGCAAAGGGGATGTACATGGTAGAAACCATGGCACGTAAAAAGAGAAATAATATAAATAGTAGTAATAAGACATGTATACGAAAACAATTATAGATATATAACAACAAATTCAGAGTCAATAATATGCAAAAAAAAATCACTAAAAGGCATAAAGCCACAAACATGGGCCACCCATGGTGTCACAAGAAAATTAAGTCCCTTAGGCCTATAAAAATGAGAAGAAAGATCACACAAGATAGGCATAGAGCCACAAATATGGAGCACCCATAGTATCATAAGAAAATAAAGGAACATATGCCACAATCAGGGAAATATGTAATTAGTAACAGATACAACTATGAAGCATGTATAGAAAACAAGAGTGTTAGTATATGATGAGATAATATAATAAGTGATACACACACACACACACACACACACACACACACACATTTGATACAAGAGGTGTTAACACTGCACATGAAATATGTGTTAGTGATGTTAGCTCAAAAAATAGCATGTACACAATTTATGTTATCAAACATAATGTAGAAGTATAAAAGAACTATAATGAAACAAAAGCATGTGTGTTCAGTATATAATAGATGGCCCTATATGTATAGGAAGTATGGGTAAAGAGATGACCAATACTTGTCATCATGTATTTCTCTATGTATGTCTTGCATCAAGCTCAATATACCATGTAAATACATGTGTGTAAAGATTAAATATATGTGGTATCTGTCAAACCAAAGTGACAAAAAAACATGAGTAATATAATTTTCTAATAACATAAACTATATGGATAGGTCCTAGTTTTTTATTTTTACAAATGTATGATTTTTTTTGTATTTTGTAACTATATCCCTATTTTTTATTTTTGAATTTTTAACTCTATACAAAGAGAAGGGTAGCACAAGATCTACCTAGTTTTGTCAAGAATATCATCAATGATGGCTCAAACCTAAGAGGCCATGGGTTATCCATGTGGTGAAGATTCTAAAAGAGAGATTCAATGAACAATCCAGTCTTGCAAAATTGATATAGTTTCATAATGTATTCTTTGTTAGTGTAAGGAATTCCTTATCATCTTATAGAATGAGTCTAGTGTGTAATATTAGGTTGATAATAAGATAATTTTTCATTACGAATAGTAACCATGCCAATGAGTAGGGGAAAGGTGATAGTAGTGTTACGTTCATCAAGATTGTCCGATATATATCATAGCCAATATTTTTTGAAATCCAATGTTGTAGGTTGGGGATTAAGAGTGACCCAAACCTTAGTGGTGATGATGGGTAGGATGAAAGTGATCAAGAGTGTAATATAACTTTGGAAAGTAGTATAATGAGTTAGAAGAGGTATAATATCAGATGACATAAGCATTGAAGTATGTAAAACCTCATAAGTATAAATGCTTTTTTTGTATTAAGGTTGAGAGGCATGTACTATAAATATTCAACATGAATCTATAATGTGCTGGTGAAAATTTCAAAGTGTGTTTTGTGACTTGGTGTTGGTATGTCATCAAAATTTGACTACTTGAGAGGTGATAATGATTCTTGTAAAATAATGATATGTCTATGTGCCCTAAGATTGTTGATTATGGCTATTAATTTTTGATAGTGATATGTGTCATGTCTAAAAACATGGTGATAGTTACAAAAGGGCTTTCAAATTATTGAGAAATATTTTTTGTTACAGGGGTGAAGTTTAGAAGGTAAGGAAAGGAAACCTTGATCAAGTAAGATAGATAAGAGTTCTTGTGATGTATCAAGTTGGCAAGAGATGGTGATAGATTAACAAGTGGTGTAATATCCGGTGTGTTAATTGTATATTACATTAGATCATAATCATTATTGTTAGTGATAGTGTGATCATTAGTAGCAATAGTATCAAGTATAGTGGTCTTAAGTTAATAATACATAGGTCTAGTGGATACAAGGAGAGAATGAAACATAAACTCATCCTCATCAATGGGATTGAAATTGATTTAATACAATTTCTCATCTATAATTTCAATGGGATCATCGTCACTATCAGTAAAATAATCAAGTGCGTTAATTTTTTGAATAACACCATCTAAAAGGTTAGGGGTAATAGTCAGTTATAGGTAATTAGTATAAGATGAAAGAGGCACCAGATTGAATGTATCTATAGGTGGATCAACAGATGGAGGTATAGAGGAATCATATCTATGACTAGATTCATGAAAAACATATTTTCCTAATTTTTCTATAGAAATTGGTTATGATGGAAGAGTGACAAAAAACTTTTTGGGTTTGAAATATCAATTTTCCAATATTGGAAAGGCCCGGGATAAGTAGTTATAGTATGTTCAACATAATTATGTAGAAATTCGACATAACAATGGAAAGTAGATGGGACAGCCTGCAAATCATGAATCCAAAGGTTTCCCAAGAGTATATTGTAATGAATAATATTTTTGATGATGTGAAAAATAGTAGGTAACAACTTAGGGCTAAAAAGGATATCCAAAAATATAGTGCCTAATGTAGATCACATGATTTTATCAAAGCCTCACATAGTAGTAGTAGTATTGATTACAATGGGAGAAATACCATTTTTTGTGAGTAGGGACTTATGACATATGTTAAGGCCAAATCCATTATCAATCGAAACCCACTTGATGAAGAATAATTGAATGTGTGAAGTGATAAAAGGGGTGGGAATGTATCCATATTAGATACATGGAAAATGTGAGTGAAATTAAAAGTAATAGTCTTATCAAGTTCCTTAAAGGTATCCATGAGAGAAGAAAAAGAATTTATTTGAATATTTTTAGTCAAGATAAAATAGAACAAAATTTCTTGTAAGATGTATTTGTAGATCGATGATTTTTGAATTAGCTCTAAGAGAGATATCTTAGCAGGGGTGAGTTGGTGAAATATTTTGTCAAGGAAAAAAATATTCCATTTCATTAAACACTTGTGGGAAAAATGGTGTGGGGAGGCTCCCATTTATTGAAATCTATAAAATATGACACTAGACTGATATCGGGTGTGGATAGATGTTAGGAAATGTGCAAAAAACACCCTTGTTGTGACTGAAATGGTAGACTAGATGAGGAAAATTTTGTATGTAAGATAATAGAGAGAAATGAGAAGGGGAATTGTATTAACGAACTAAACTCAATTTTCATCAACTAAAACTCAAAGGTGATTCTACTTTCAATTATAGGAAATGGGAAAGCACAACACAACATCAATGCAATTTAATGAAACAAATAATACAAGATAAATACAAATCCTTATCAAGATATATTTGTTCTATAAAGAAGACACAAATTACATAAATTTCTTACAAATGGTAGCATGTGCTCAATTGAGTGACTATATGAGAATGGAGTAAAATATTAATGCAATAAATAGAAGAATACAAACTGCTAGAGAGAAAAATATAATCCTTTGGAATGGAGAGAGAATTCCAATTTATAGTCAAAACAAGTGACTCCTTGCATTCCCATGTGACTTTTTAACTTAAAGTGAAATATAAATGAAGAAATATAAACTTTAAGTGATTTAAGTCACTTTTAAAAAAATTATTTCTCAATGAAGAAATGAATTGTTAGGGAGAGAAAATGTGTGATCAAAAGAAGATGATTGAGGATTAGGTTCTACTCCTCCCTCATTGTGAAGATGAATGTTGTAACTGAATAGGATCTTCTTTAGATGCTTCTTTGATCAAAGATTATTTTTTCTTATACTTAGAAATGATACTCCATAGCTTATATAGAATGATCATCTTTGGTCATGCCTCAAAATCTATCTTTCAACTCTTCCTCTCTATTAACAATGGTAGGATGTACAAATCAACTCTTTATTACAAACACCATCTCTCATCTCCCACATGAGAAAACACTTATCTTGTAATAATTAGGAATTATTCAATCACATCATCCATGACCTATATTTGGTAATAAAAATCACACCATGACCTCTCTTAGATTTGACAATATCAAAGATTCATTAGAATCCTTAATTTCTACGTAGAAATCCTCCAAATGGAAACACTTTCTTTTTGTGAGATGGAATCAAGAACTGGCTAAATAAGAAATGTCTCCCTAAAGAATAAGAATACTTCATGTTAAATGTATCCTTAATATATGATGGTAAGGATAATGAGAATACATTAGAACCATGGTTTTAATCATATAATCCTTTAATTAATTCAGCTATATGTGTCATGCTTAACAATCCTCTTGTGCACTCTAGCAAATGATTTTTTTCTTGATATTCAGGTGTTTTCAAGGATCCGCGATGATGATTTTGGTTATAACATGGATTTGGTCACCATGGATGAATTAATCATCCAAATAAATCATCTATGGATTCATTTGAAAGGTTCTTGAGAGAATAAGCGATGCTTCAATTTTGAGATAATTCTCTCGTCAGGATCAATGGGGAAGTACCAAATCTAATGAAGGGGGTAGAATATTATGAAAATTATATTCATCTATATTCCCAAAAAAAATTGACCTAATCATACAATATATGGATAAATTTGAAGGCTATTTTAAGATGAATAGTTTCGCCAAATTTTAGGAAATTTGGCTCACTGAGTCACTAGGAAAAAGAAAAGGCATTTTCAATTGTTATGGGCACAAATTGAGGTTTTAATGAGGTTTTCAGCTGTAACATTGATTAGATAACCATGAGAAAAAAACTTATACAAATCACATGATACTTGATCCTTTTGAAATGTGTCTCCAATAGGAAGGAATGCTCCAATTTTTATGAATATCTCTCATTGGGAATTATGGGAAAATCGCAAAACAAGTTTTGGTTGCATAAGGAGTTTTTTAAATGGATTCATGGATGAAAAATGATTTTGATCATTACAAATGAAATCCTCCACCATATAATTTAAGAAATTAATTTAAAGATTGGAGTTCACAAGTGGAATATATTCTTAAAATTTTAGAGATTTTGCCTCATAGGATCTCTGACAATGAGAAAAAATGTCTTGGGAAAATCTATGTCAAAATAGGCATTTCCAATAGTAAATCAAAATAGAGATAGAAAATAAATGAAATAATCATATCACATGCATGGTAGATCATTCCAAATACATTTTGGAGGATATAAACTTGAAAAAATTTCAAAGGATTTCATCATTAGATTCATTAGCTACGAGTAAAAAATTATTCTCGGAAGTTAGGTCATAGAGCCAGTTTTTTGTGGCTTCCATGGATTTCATAGAGTAAAGGAGAATGCAATTTTTTTATAAAATGGATTTTAATATATTGGTAAGTGTTTTAATTGATTTCACTTTTGATTTTAGAGGGAAAGCACATTTTTGAATGCCATAAGGAACCGAGGCACATTTTGAGTTGGAAGAGCGAACTTTAATTTCCAAAAGCACATTTTGGAGTGTCATAAGGTACCAAGGCACAAGTTTTACCTTCATAAAGAACCATGAGTGCATTTTTGGATCCCAAATGGAACCTTAACTGAAAATGTGCATGCCAACGAGAAATTAGGACATGGGAATTAAGTACATGTCAATGACCAATTAGAACTTGGAACTCACTTAAGTTCCAAAAAGTGAACCCCAACTCAACAATAGAACCTTGAAACAACCTTAAGATCCAAAAGTGAGATTCAAATTCAAAATAGAACCAAGTATCTAACTTAATTTCCAAAAGTGTAATTTTAGTTCCCATGAGGAACCTTAAGTTGAAAACTACACCACAACACCAAATTAGAACATGGAATTCCTTAAAATTGAATTTTCAAGTGTCATAAGGAAAAATGCGCATTTACAACTTTGAATTATAACCAAGTAGTTTCCAAAATCACATTTTGGGTTGTGAGGAGGAAATAAAGTTTCTAAAAGTGTATTTGGAGGCATGAGCTGAAATAGAATAGTGAATATTATTCTTGGAGAAATATAAGAAATTCCAAGGCTATATGATATATGACCTTAACTGTAAACCATCAAATGAATCCATTACAGACATTTCCAATAGCTTAAAGTGTATTTTGTTTTTATTTTTGATTTAAAAAAACCCCAAAAAATGTATCAAGTAGCCATAACTAAGAAGTAGATGGTATTTTGGCCACGGAAAAAATTACAATGATTAAGACCAAAACCAATTATAGAGATATGTGAGGAAATCCATAAGATTTAATTTGACTATTGACAAGGTATTCCATATCCATTTGAAGCTCTTGGAACCTTCTCAAGAAATTTGATACTTCATTAGAGCTGAGGATTTGTAGTTCATGAAAGTTTTCCATCCCTAATGCTTCCAAAATATTACTATGAATATGCCATCATGTAATAAGCTCCAAAAAATTCAAATGGATGTGATCTAGGCTTCTGAAACCACCTAAGGCTCTTAAAACCTTTTGCACAAGATGACCCTTCTCCGATGACCAAAAGCACCTTTTCCTCAAAAAATGCCAAAAGTGAATATGCTCCCAAAACTAGTCCAAAGATTAAAAATTATTCCCTAAACCATACTAAAAGGAAGAAAACTCATATACCTTTCCAATGAAAACAATTTAGACTCATGAAACCACGTATAGCTTATGAAATCTTTCACACAAGTTAATACTTATAAAGAGACAAATTTGATAAATTTGACCAAATTTCTCAAGAAATGACAAAAAAAATCATGGGGTTATCAAATAAAATTCCTAGAAATTTTACATGTCCACAACTCACTCATACTCGGGGATTTGACTTGGTTTGAGTGAAGCACAAATAAGGTAATAAATAACACTAGAATCTCACAATATTATGTAAACCAATGTCTTATCCATTGGGCAAAACTGACCCAAAGGGAAATTCGAATGAAATAAGATAGACGCACAACTGAAAAAAAAAAAAAATAGAAAAGGAAAGGAAACACACCACATGATAGGAAAGGGAACACATCACATGATAAAAAACAAACCTAAATCACCTATGGTACCTGTAGGGGACAACTTGTTTTCACTTCAATACTTTTTTGTTTTGAATATTACTAATGTGCATGAGTAACACCAAATGAAGTTACTTTATAAATCCATTAATTGGTACAATTAAGTAAGACCATTTTCTCAACTATTTGAGAAACGAAAGTTCTATAAGAGGTATCGATGTACCTAAGAAAGGGAAAAAAATATAGGATTTTTGTTGAGAGAGTTATTATGGCTCCTATTATAAGTGAAAATCTATCCAAATGGTTGATTGTATTTTCTGATATAAAATTTAATTTCCATATGGATTTCCAATTTTAAATGGATCCGTGCTTATGATTCCCCATTTTTCACTTTACCCCTACCAAAGGAAAAATTCTTGATCATACTAGTCTTACCATGTTCATATCTAGGTTTTTTCTCTCTAACGTGCATTTATTCTTTGTTTTTCATGATTGAAAAGAACCATTGTTTCTATGAGTTGGTTCTTTAGTATAGCTTTTGTGACTTTTAACACTGTCATAGACTTCCTTCTACTCTATGTTTACCAGTTGTTCCTAACAGTTCCCCTTCATACACACAAGCTCATTCTCAATATTCTTTTTACTATGGTATGAATCACATGGTGTTTCATCTTCTTGAAAGGAGAATAAACACAAGGTTGGGGTTGAAATAGAGAGATAAGAATTCTTAATGTTGACCTTTTTAAGCCATAGTAGTCATCTCTATGATGGATATATCTTATACTTGAGTGAAATCATTCTTGAGAGACTTAATCACCTTTCCATATGTCCATAAATCATTGAGAAGGTCCTCTTTTCCAAACAAAATAGAGAAAGCTTCATATTCACAATCATATTCATTGGGTAATTCCTCATGTTGAATCTTGATAAGATGATTGGAAACTTGGGGCTTACATTTCCATATTTCATTTGATATCACTTTTTCCTCATGGTCTACATTGTTTATCATCTTAGGATTTCTTTGTGAAAAATAAAGATATTCATGATCCTTATCATCATGAAGAAGAAAACCTATATCCACACACAATGAGAATCACACACTATCAAAGTCTAGGTCCATCAAGTCATCTTGTTGTTTCAAAATTGAATCAATCAAACTTGGGTACTCCTTCGTCAAGATGGGAAGCTTGAAATCTTCCTTTAGAGTTATGAAATATTTTCCATATCACGAATCTTGGTACATAATGTCTTCCCTTTGGTCACATTATTTTTGAATAGTGTATTTCATCTTCCTATTAGGGAGAAATTTCTTCATTTTACCCTTGACTGGTATGTTGACACATGACCAATCCATATATATATATATATATATATATATATATATATATATATATATATATATATATATCCACTAACATCTTAGTAGGATCTACAACTCAATAACATCCCATATGAATGTTGAATGTTAGCCACAAGTGTGTCAATATTGTCTTTATTGTTAAGAAAAGTTACAAATGTTACTTAAGAATCTTTGAGCCGACCAGTAAGGGGTACTTATTTAGTATCCAACGAGTAGCAATGGTCAATATCATAGGTGAGATTCAGACCAAGGAACTTGGAAACTTTGGTAGGCATGATGTTTTGAGAGGCACTGAAGTCAATGATATAATTACTCAATTTATACCCATTGATCATAAATAAAGGTAAAAGATTTCTACTTTCTTGAAAGTGGAGGATGTTGAAGCAGGAAGGTTCTGAGAGAGTGTGACACTTGGATTCAGAAGTGGTTCTCTAACATTGGGATTGATGGAAATCAAATTTGAACTAATTATTTTGATAAATTGGATAATCTTATCAAATTGCTTGGGATCAGTTCTCAAATAATTAGACTCAAAAAATTGGACTTTGGACTTCTTAACATGGTCAATAATGTCAAAGGATGAAGAATTATATACCTAAGGAATAATGGAAGCCTTGACAGGAGTAGGAATTGCATTCTTAGGAACAAAAGAAATAGAAGTAGAAATTGATTTGACTACGTGAGAGGAAAGAGACTTACCCAGAGAACGAGGTTTGGCTTTGGCTAAGGTGGTCTTAGATTTCCTCTTGGCTGACTCTATGGAAGTGATCAGCAATGATCCTCTTTTTCTTTTTTTCTATAAAGACGCCTTTTGAGGATTCAATTGCTTCACTTGGGTAAAGGAAGAAGAGGCCTCTTTTTTGTTTGTGTGATCAAGTGAAAATTTCATAAGAGTACTTATTCATATCATCCATGGACTCCTTGAAATATTTATCAGATGTGTGTTCAAAATACCAATATTATCCAACTTTTTCTTCCCCTTCAGGTTCTAATTCAAAAATATCATATTCTTTGTCTTCTCTACTTCCACATGTTGCATTAACAAATGGATCCTCTAAAGAAATATTTTTGGGTGCCCCAGCAATTTTATTCTAGTTTTGGTTATGATATGGGACATGTTGAGACATTTTCTTCTTCATTGTAGTCAAATCATTGACAAACATCTGTAGCAATGATTCAATGTCTTCATCTTAGGAGATTTGGAATTTATTTATTTTTGAATGATACTTAATATTTTCTAACATGATAAGATCAGGTTCCACTTTTATAGCAAGTTTTTAAGCATTTCCAATGTATTCAATTGATTTCTCTAGAATATGAACCCAATTTTAGGAAACTGGGCATGTACAAAGAACCTCTTTTAATTATCTACAATGAGAAGGGCACTAGTAGGGATCATATTAATCAGCTTTTTGAATTTGACTTCTCTCATGGGATCATGTGGTTTCTTCTTCATTTGGGTCAATTGAGAAAGAAGGGAATGATCATCTTACGTCAACTTAAACCTTAATTCGAATTTAGTTTTCATATCTTCCCAATCATTAATTGAGCAGGAAGGAAAATAGTAGAACCATTCTAAAACAACATCTTGTAATGACTTCGTGAATAGTTAAACAACATCATCTTCATTTGCTAATCCAAGAACAACATGGGTTGTAATAAACTATGCAATTGATCTGAAAATGTAAGTTGAAAATTCTAACTCAAAACGTTCACAAGGACCCAGGACTAAAAAATCAACTTTGTGGAATTAAATTGACTTATTCCTACATATCAATTCACTTTCTGAAGTGGGTTATGGATACTAAAATTTATTACATTCAATCCATTCTTTCGATTTAACAATGAAAATGCTTAATCAAATATAAAAAATTTATCTAATCAAAAGCTTCATGAAAAATTGTGAAAAGACTCTCAAGACAACGGAAATTGATTACGGAGTTTGACAATTACCTACGTCTTCAGGTTCTTGAAGAACCATTCCACTAGTTAAAATTTGCAAGTGTAATAAAATCTAATAGAACTTAAAACAACTTTCCTATTAGTACCTCCAACAATTCGAAGGAACACTGATATATCTTGAGGACCGTGCTCCACTTTCTTGGTGTACAAGAATCCTATGGCACTCGATCGGCCTTCTAGACATGCTTGAGACACCCTATGGAACTCTGATCAAACTCCAGGATTTGCAAGTCATTTGTGGGGCTCGATGGGCCAATTTGGTAGTTTATAAATAACTCCCAATTTTATTAAAATTTTCCTATAAAAATAGGACTTAGCTCCCTTACAATTTTATGCCTAAATAATTAGGAATTAATTACAAAAATAGCATTAAAAATAAAAAATTCCTTTGTAAATTTATAAGGAGCCTCTGTATCCTCCTCTTTGGCCTGTAAAAATCCCCCACTTAACTCTAAGAAAATAGCTTAGAGCTCCTCCCTATGTCGAATGGGAGAAGGCCCTTATATAGGCCAAATCAGCCTGAAGAATTTGTATATAGAGCTTATTGCCCTTATCTTATCCCAACCACCTATATGGGTGGGTTGGTGAGGTTGCTTGATCATTGGAGGGAGGTCACGGGTACAAACTTGCCCACTCTATTTTTGGCCAGCTAATTTTGCTATGTTGTGGGATTTTTCCCACATTTTTGGCATGAAAGGGGCATGGAAGGTTTAAATTGGGATCGACCGCCCATGTTACACATGATTCCAGACACGCCTTTGTTCCTCTTGGTCGGCCACGTATATGTGGCGATTCGTTCACTGTAGATCCATCACTATATCTGTCGAGTCATTGGTTTGTTTGAATTGTGGTCTATGCATTATTTGTTGAGCCCGATATGACTGAGATGTATATGTTTTTTGGCATATTGATCCTGATCCACTATGCTTGAACCATCCAATGCTGACTCGCTGAGGGATATATGAATCTTATGAGATAATATATATCCACTCCATGACATATAAGGGGCCTAGCCCAAGAAATATATAAGGATAATCGACCATTGATAAGCTCAAGCTATATGGAAACTCTGCCAACGAATGGGGTCAACTCGGTCATTGAGAATAATATGGGCTTCAGTGGGGATTTTACCACCCCATCAAGCTAGAACCATAGCTCGCCGAGCTTGATACATAATGTAACTCATCCACATATAGTCCACTTGTTGACTTTTGATATGGAAAATCGAGTGAAATTATGGTAAGTTGCATGGTGGCTTGAGGACCCGACCATGGGCTGACGATAGTAAAATAGTCCTCATGGCGGTCAGGTTCCCTTCCGTTATCCAATTTGAGCCTCTTGAACTATGATCAACTTCTCGTTCATTACTAGAGGGCAACCAAATCTAACCTTCATTTTTTTTTCTTTTTGCCACTCGGTCGTAATTGGCCAGTTGACCTAAGTCCTGCCTAAGGTTGACCACAACTTTCACCAGCCACCATTGATAAGCTCAAGCTATATGGAAACTCTGCCAACTAATGGGGTCAACTCGGTCATTGAGAATAATATGGGCTTCAGTGGGTCATTTTACCACCCCATCAAGCTAGAACCATAGCTCGCCTCTAGGTAGCTTGATACATAATGTAACTGGTGTTTCCACATATAGTCCACTTGTCGACTCTCCAAAGTGATAGGAAAATCAGAGTGAAATGGCAAACTTGTGGTGGTAAGACCTTGCATGGTGGCTTGAGGACCCACCAAATCAACGATATTGTTGTAAAATAGTCCTCATGTCAAGGTCTAGGTTCCCTTCCGTTATAAAATTTGAGCCTCTTGTTCTAGTGATCAACTTCTGGATTCTTCTTGAAGACTAGAGGTTGCAACCAATCTCTAACAAAACACCTTCATTTTTTTTCTTTTCTTGGCCACTCGGTCGTAATTGGCCAGTTGACCAAATATGGTCCTGCCTAAGGTTGACCACAACTTTTAAACCAGCCACCATTTGGAACACATACAAACTCCATTTTTGACATTCAAATAGTCGATGGAAAGATTCTCGTCAAGGGAGTGATCTTTCATACTCATGTTGAAAAAGTCCTTCCTAGGATATTTATTGAGCATTATATCCTCCAGCATTTTCCTCTAGATCATAAATTAGAAGGGGGTACTCATTTGGATGTTTCTTTCCATCTCTGTAGAGCTTTATAAAATAGAAAATTTCTCGATCCTCTAGGTAGTTCATGAAGTTGAGTTAAAGTATCAACATATGAATTGGTGTTTTGACCTCAAGGTACTAGCTCTTAACCATCTCCAAAGTGATAGTGTTTAATGGTGGTTGAGAGTTAGAGGATGTAATAATAATGTGGCAAGGATTTTCAATGCCCATGGATCTTTTAGAGGATATTCAGAAATAGACCTTGTCACTTGTAATTTATCTATGGGAGAAAGAATCTTAAATAAGCATATTGTTGTAAGTCAAAAGAAATGGTAGTATTTATAACGTCAATTTCTAGGTCACTTCTTCTTCATATGTTTCTCTAATTAGATCATATCTTGTCTTAGACTTAGAACGGATGTTCCACATTTTATCTAGAATGATCATCTTTGGTCATGCCTAAAAATATCTCATTTTGACTCTTCCTCTTTGTGAGCAATGATAAGCTTCAAAAATCAATCACAAATATGATCTCCTATATCTATCATGATCAAACACTTATCTTTTATAATTAGCAAGCATGAACTAACATCATTTATGTCCCAAATTTAGTAATAAAAAATACAACCATGAGCTCTATTAGAGTATTTATAGTATCAAGAGATTTTTTTGATTAGAGGTAAAAAAGGGTTGAGGGGACCCTACCCCATACCAAATATGTTACTAGTTCCTTAGCAAAGAGGCCAAGGGAATACCTTTGAATCCTAACCAAAAACCCAAAGCAACACATATTTTTTAAACAAAGAGATACAGCCATAAATGAAAGTATCCAAACAGTATGATAATTAGTGAAATAACTAATAGTAGCAATACCAAGAAACTAACAGCAAAATAGCATAGAACTAACAGCAGTAAACCAATATCCCATTTTCTTAATCACTATTTTATCAGGTCCCATACAGAGTTCATAAAATCGTTCCATTCTTTGACAAGGGAGTCGATGGTAGCTTTCCAATACTTATAGTTAGGCTCAAGGGATCTCCACTTTGGGGCCTTTTCCTTATTTTTCTCTTTCCTTAGCAAGTTCCATGGAATGAAGTCATCTCAGCTAATAGCTTGAGATGGTGGATGGTGCTCTTAACATTGAGGAGATGGACATCACGAATTTGGAAAACAACTTCTGTTCATCTTCAGCATATCCTTGGCCATCTCTAGGCTTATCTCATTGGCATTCTTGAGTTGTTCACTAAGGACCAAAGAAGATAACTTTTCCACTTTATCAGTCAGATCCTTGTATTAAAGAGATAAATCATATTTCATTAACTACAACTTAGAGGTGATTGAGTTTCAATTGGAGGAAATATAAAATCAAAACATGAAATCATTACAATATAATTAAATGGATAATGCAAGATAAATATAAATACTTATCAACATATATTCATTCCACAAAGAAGGAACAAATTTCTTAAAATTCTTACAAATATTAGCATGTGCTTGATCGAGTGACAAGATGAGAATGAAGGAAAATATTAATGCAAGAAATAGAAGAGTAAAACCTGCTAGAGAGAGAAAAATATGATCCTTTAAAATGGGGAGAGCGTTACAATTTATAGCCAAAACAAATTACTCCTCGTGCATTCCCATGTGAATTTTCAACGTAAAGTGGGATATCAACAAAGAAATAGAAACTTTAAGTGACTTAAGTCACTTTTACAAAATTTATTTCTAAATGGAGAAATAGAATATTAGAGAGAGAAGAAGAGAGAGACGGGATGATCAAAAGAATATGGTCCAAGATGAATTTATTCTTTTACCTCTTTGTGGAGATTAATGTTGCAACCATATAGAATCTTCTTCATATGTTTCTCTGATTAGATCATATCTTTTCTTGGACTTAGAAAGGATGTTCCATATTTTATCTAGAATGATCATCTTTGGTCATGCCTAAAAATATCTCTTTTGACTCTTCCTCTTTGTGAGAAATGATAAGCTTCAAAAATCAATCACAAATATGATCTCCTATATCCATCATGATCAAACACTTATCTTCTTATAATTAGTAAGCATGAACTAACATCATTTATGTCCCAAATTTAGTAAGAAAAAATACACCATGAGCTTTATTAGATTTTACAGTATGTAAAAAAGGGTTGAGGGGACCCTACCCCATACAAAATGTTACCAGTTCCTTACAAAGAGGCCAAGGGAATACCTTTGAAGCCCAACCAAAAACCCAAAGCAACACAAGACAAATAATAAAGAGATACAACCATAAATGAAAGTATCCAAACAGCAGATAAACAGTGAAATAACTAACAGTAGCAATACCAAGAAACTAACAATAAAATAGCATAGAACTAATAGCAGCAAACCAATATCCCATTTTCTTCATCACTCTTTTATCAGGTCCCCCACAGAGTTCATACAGTCGTTCCATTCTTTGAAAAGGGAGTCGATGGTAGATTTCCAATACTTATAGTTAGGCTCAGGGATCTCTACTTTGGGGCCTTTTCCTTCTTTTTCTCTTTCCTTAGCAAGTTCCATGGAATGAATGATCTCAACTAATAGCTTGAGATAGTGGATGGTGCTCTTAACATTGAGGAGATGGACATCATGAATTTGGAAAACAACTTCTTTTATCTTCAGCATATCCTTGGCCATCTCTAGGCTTATCTCATTGGCATTATTGAGTTTTTCACTAAGGACCAAAGAATATAACTTTTCCACTTTATCAATCAGATCCTTCAGGTCCATGGAAACCATACTAATCCTATGTCTGTTAATATCTGTATCAAGCCTGCAATGCTCAAATTCCCGCATGAAAGTATGAGACTTGACAACAGAGTCCTGGGTAGTAAACAATTTAGTTTGGGCATTTTTAAGAGCATGTATGCTCTCAATGGCCTCCTCTGAATTCTTGGAGCACTTATCATCTGTAGATTCCAAAGATTTCTAGCTCACCACCTCATCACTGTTATCCCTTTTAGCAGCTTCCTTGTCCTTACTGGAAACTGACAAGTCTGGATTCCCATCTTGGTTCTCACCCAAATCTAAAATATCCACGTCCTTAACTGGATTAAGAGCCTCCACTACCATGCCACATTTTTTGACGACACCATGACTCAGGTTGGATCTGGTTTGTTTAGCCACATGTTTTCCAAATAGATCTTCACTAAAATTGTCCTCTTTGGGTGCCAAACATTCAATGGCAGAAGCCCCAAATTTATCATTTTTCCCAAAAGGGGATTTCCTAGCCTAAGAAGGGATTTAATGAGGCCCTGGTGTAGAGGTAAGGGGAAGGTACCTTTCTCGACCATACTAATAGATTTTGCAAGGGAAGTATACAGGAAGAAATGGAAATTATAGGGCGTAGCATTACGAATGTGGTTCAGCATGGGGAAGTGGTAACCATATATCACTTTAGTGGGGAACTGGTAACCCAATATTTGATTTTCTTATATTTACATAGTTTTACATAGTGCTAGTATCAAATATTACTAAGAATTATCAATAGAAACATAGTAATCCTCTAAATGGAAACAATTACTCTATGTGAGATGGAATCAATAATTGAATGAATGGATAAATTATTTATAAAGAATAATAATACTTACTTATATGTCTCTTAAATTATTAATTATATTGAGAATACACTAGGACCATGGTTTTCATCATAGAATCCTTTAATTTATTTAACTATATGTTTCATACTCAACAATGCTCTTGTGCACTCTAGAAAAGGAGATTTTCTTCCTATTTAGGTGTTTTCAATTATCCTTGATGATGATTTTTATTATAACATGGATTTGGTCACCATGTATGAAGGAATTATCCAAATAAATTATTGATGGATTTTTTTGAAACGTTCTTAAGAGAAGAAGTGATGCTCCAATTTTGAGACAATTCTCTCGTCGGGATCACTGGGGAAGCACAAAATCAAATGAAGGGAGAAAAATATTGTGAAAACCTCAATCACCCATATCCTAAATAATATTCCACCTAATCATGTAATAGATGGATAAAATGAAAGGTGGTTTTAATAGGAACATTTTCTCCAAATTTTAGGTAATTTGGTTCACTGAGTGATCAAGAAAAAGCAAAACCATTTTCAGTTGTTCTGGGCACAAATTTAGGTTTTGATGAGGGTTTAAAATGCAACATTGATTATATCATAATGATATAAATACGTATCTAAATAATTTGAGAATTGAACCATTTGAAAGGTGTCGTCAAGAGGAAGGAATTATCTAATTGTTATGAATATATCTTGTTATAAATTATGGTAAATATAAAATAAGATCTTATTGCATTAGGAGTTTTTTTAATGGAGTCGTGGATGAAATAGGATTTTGATCATTGAAAATTAAATCCTACACCTTATCATTCAATAAATGACTCAAAATAAGGGTATTCATTAGGGGAATCTATAGTTAAAACTTTAGAGAGTTTGCATAAAAGGATCTTCGGCAATGAGTGAAAATGTCTTACGAAAAACTAAGTCAAAATAGGAATTTCTAACAGCAAATAAAAATGGAAATAGAAAATAAATGAGCTCATCTGTTGGGCCCCTAAAATATTTACTAAGTACAAAAGTTGCGTATGCACGTAAGGTCCTAATTAAGGAAAGGTGCGCAAGGAAAAAGCACGCAGAGAAGGGTTTAAGGCAGCCTATGGCGCACGCAGGCAGAACCAAGGGTTCAGGACTTAGTCAAATTGGGAGTTCAACATAGAACACATGAAAAACATGACCCGACTGTGCGTGTTGTGCGGATAAGGTGCCATCCTGGAAATAGGTTGGCCCAGGAAGGAGCATGCCTGCAGTAGAAACTTCTAAAAGCACATCATGGTGAAAAGTGGAAAGCTCAGGCCTGGGAGAGCATGCTCACATGGAGGACCACATTCAGACACTTGGCATCAGATCTGAGGGCGCTGGAGATTGAGTTCGTAGTCCAGAAAGGCTATAAATATAAGCACCTACAAAGTAAAAAAAAACAACTAGAGAATGGGCAGAGCTTTACAAAAATACTGCAAGAACTCTGTTAGTGGGTAATTGCACTTGGGAAAGGATGTATTGGGTATGGGGATTGTAATTTTTATTTTTGTTGGCCTAGTTACATTAGTCCAGTTGTAATGCATGACTACAGTTTGCTTCCCTGTGACATTCTGTAATGGCTCCATGGATGTAATGAGGTTATCAATTTATATATATGAATATCAATGGTTCTGATATATACATATTTTTCATAGGTTCTCTTTCATTTATGTTTATGCTAGGTATGGATGCTTGTATACTTCTTTCTGTTGTGATACAAGTCATATAATCTGTTAAGTACTATCTGTCTAGAATGGTTGCAAGGATCTAGAGGCCGTTCTAAGCTCTATGGTTCTTGTATGTCGTAAATCCTCTTTTAATATCTTAAACACAAATTATAGATGATGTTTCCCACTTAACTCACATAAAAGAGAGACTTGGTACCCGTGCATGCCTTGGGTGAGTACCTAGCATCCGCTGGGTGATAGGTAGGCACGCATGGGGTTCCTTTATTTTGTGATAGGGGTAAAAATGACTACATCTTGGTTCCGTTTCTGAGAAATATTTTCGAAGTTAAAGTGGGAAATAGCATATATCATGATCTATGTAGTGAGTAATGACAGAGTGGTTAACATTGGAAAGTGTTGAATCATGGTTTAAGAGCACGGAGGATGAATTTTCTTAGAGATTCAACACTGGAGCTGAGTTTGATGTATGTAGATGGGTAGAAGAGAACCTCTACCATGATCTGTATGAAACTTTTTTATGTTGCTTCCCAGTGGAACTGTATGAATGGCTCTTAGCCTATGCGTCTAGATCAAGTTGGCATTATGGATTACGTGTGTGGACCCAAGAAGTATACCAGAGGCTACAGGATGCAGATCTGACATGGACCCATGTTGTGGATCATTGGTTGAAAGGAGTACTGGCTCACTACACTCTAGAGTACACCATTTCCACATATTCTTGTCTGGAGGTTACTAAGTTTGAGTTTTTGAGGGAGCCCAGACGATCATTTCTATGTGTTGTCCCTCTGGCTATGAAAATCTTGATGGTTACCATGAGTTTATACGCATTCCCAATGGCTGGCTAAACCATTCTAAGAGTTGAGCGAGGAAGCTAGGGTGGAGGAAGATGGTAGATATTACGATGGAGAAGGAAAGGGTGGAGAGACAGCTCGAGTATAATTAAGTGCATGAGAGGGAGATTGTTAGACGACGTGAGGTTACAAGTGTGATGGATCTATGGAGGCAGACATTGCAGGCTCTAACTCATGAGAACAAGGGCCCTAGCCACGCCCTCAAGTTTTTTTAGATGTCATTACACTTACCAGATTATAGAGGTATTGAGGATGTTGCGGAACATGTTCACAAGTGTGAACTGCTATGGTGTGCAAAGGGTATCAAAACCTTAAAACGGAAGGCTAGTACATTTATAACTAGGTTACAATGGCACACGCATAGCTGGTATAGGAAATATGACCCTTATCAAATAGTGGTGGACTATATTGCTTTAAAGAACGTATTCTTGGCAAAATTCCACATTCCTGAGTTTGAGTAGAAGAGCATCAGCACTTTGAAGGAGATTCAACAAGGAATGGCAGAGAGTGTGTGGGAGTATGATGTGTGCTTTAAAACTCTCTTGTCTAAGTTATCATATGATATTCACCCTTCACAACATGCTCAGTGGTGTGTTGGAGGATTGATCTCACCCTTTAGAAGGGCCTTATCTCATAATAACTTTTATAGACCCACACGAGGCATTGGAAGCTTCTCTATGTGCTGAGGCTATTGGTAGTGTTAATAATGGCATTAGCCCATTCCTGGTGGCTTAGATTGTTGCTATGGCCAAGCAGCTAGAAAAGTTGTTTGCAAAATTAGCCCATGAGACTCGTAGTGGTTTATGGTGCACAGATTGTGAAGTAGAGGGGCATGTTATGGATAATTGCCCCTGAAGGACAGTACACACCATGGTTGTAGACTGTGAAATTTGTCATGGGGACCATCATGCAAGTAGGTGCCCCTTGATACAACGCGCAATCTAGAAGAATGTGTCTTTCTACTGTAAGATCTATACCTCTACAACCCATGATACTAAGAACTGTACACTCATTAATTAGATCCATGAGGCCATTGATCATGGGTTGCACCAGACTAGCGTTGTCAGTAGTTCCAAGGGTGATAATCACCGTTATAAGGAGCACATAGATGGAGGAGTGCACAGAAGGGGTTTTTGTGGAGGATTCCATGGTCGTGGTAACTGTGGGGGAGGAAGTACTAAGCTCCTGCAAGTAACATATTTTAATTGTGGGTCTACAGAGCATTACAAATGAAAATTCCCAGACCTATTGCAATGCTCATGGTGTGGAAAGAAGCACAAGTATGAGGAGTGCTTGGAGTTGTTTGAGCACATGAATCAGTAGCACCGGAAAGACAAGGGCATTGCAATGGTTAGTATTAAGAAGGTAGACACATAGTGGATGCCACTGGTAACATAGGATGTAGGTTTGGAGCATGTCTTGGTAACAACAAGGGTAGAAGCCACGCACGCAAGAGAGATACTAAGGTAAAAGAACCTAGTTTTAAGGGAGGAAGTAGTTCATGGAAAGTACCCACACCCCACGCATCAAAAGGAGGTATATCAAGACGCCATGGATGTTATAAGGAGTTTACAAGGGGAAATCTAGTGTCTAAAGGAGAAGTCCAGGAGGGAGGAACAAGGAAGGAGAGTTGAGGCGCCAAAGGATGACCTGAATGAGGTCAAGGAGGTGTGTAAAATGCTAAGGCAAGAGAATATCATTCCCTTTCTAGGATAATGGTTAAGAGAGAAGGTACCACATACTGGAGGAGAGCATGAGAGGCAAGTCTTGCACACAAACCTTCCCCCTCACAGCCTTGACTTTGACAAGGAGATCACATTGAATGCAGTTGTAGATGGGTGACTCCTTAGTAATATCCTCATTGACACAGGTGCAGAGGTTAATGTTCTAACTTTAGATGCATGGCATTAGATGGGAAGACCTGCATTACAGCCATCTTCAAATCTGTTGTATATGGCAAACAATACTAAGGAAATTCCCATCAGTGTCCTAAAGGATGCAACTATCACTATCTAGGGAGCTAAGTTTACTAGAGACTTCAAAGTCTCAGCACTCGCCGAGGCAAAAAAAAATCCAGCACTCCTTGGGTGCACATGGTTTTACAAGAATAATGCAGACCTTTGGTTCAACAAAGGGTACATCAGCTTTGAAAATAAGGAGGAGTGGGTCATTATACCCCTAGCTGATGGGAAGTTGACTCCCTATAATGAACCCCTGGGAGAAGAAGTTTTGGATAGGATATATGTGTGCTCAATCAGGGACCCAGAGATAATCCATCCTACCAACGGAGTTATCCAGTTTGAAGATGCTCAGTCATAAAGTGATACTACTAGTCTAGCATGCGAGAATTGGGTGCATAGAACTTATGAATTGATGGGATGGTAGTTGAGAGGGTCGGTAACTAAGGTGACAAAAGCATGCACAGTCCCGTGATTAGGAGGAAAGGAGCTGCCTAAGTATTCAGGAGGAGCCTTCCTTGAGATCTTTTTACAGAAGATGGAAGCTCAGTGGAAGAATGAGAAGGAACAGAGAGGGATGCTAAGTTATGCCCCACTCAGCACAACGCCATGGTGGTGGGCTACCCATCAGGAGAGCCTTTTGGAATGGCGCGAGGTAAGAATTTCTCTCTTTGTTAGATTCTCTAGGAGCAATGTGCCCACCACCATCAAGGACTGCCATGGGAAGGATCCTACCTCTTTCCATATCTAGGAGTGTGAAAGGATCTGGAGAGAAGGTGTAGAAGCTTTTCCACTATCCCTCTAGGTGCACAAGTTGTATTCTACACTACAGGGTTGTGCGCATGCATAGTACATTCATTCAAAGACACACCGCTAGATAGGGAATTGGAAAGAGCTCGCGGCTGACATCATTCAAACCTTTGAGTATCAGAGTACCAAGCCATCATTTGATAAGTCCTTGTAGGGTATCAAGTGCCTTACCATGGGGGATAGTGCCATGGCGTAGGATAGGCTATTGGAGTTACTAGGAGGACCAGGTTTGGAGGTGCACTTTAAAGAAGAAGTAGAGGAAACATAAGAGTTACATCTTAAGCACGCTTGTTTGGAAAAGGAGAAAGGGGAGTTGGTGTATTTGATTGATGGATAGGAAGTGTAAATCTTAGATGTTATCCATTTTGTAGGGATGCGCGAGGTGGTGGACAATGTTGATACTCGTGCATGCACCTACCATGAGCCCTTATAGACAAACAAGGTTAACATCAGTTCAGGAGGAACCTAAGGAAGCTATTATTAAAGATTACTGGTCAGAGAAGGAAGTCTCTAAGATCATTGATTTGTTACATGAATTTGAGGATTTATTCATGCACAGGTACCATGAGCTCAAAGGCGTTCATCATTCCTTGGGGGAGATGAAGATAAAGTTAAAGGACGGTGCGCGCCCGATCAGGAAGAGACCGTACCGGATGAATCCCAATTTGCACATAAAGGTTAAGGAGGAGATAGACAAAATGATAGCTTCTGGGATCATTGAAGCAGTGGAGGAATTAGAATGAATAAGTCTGATGGTAATCAGCATCAGGAAGAATGGGTGGATTAGGATCTGCGTTGATTATAGGAAGCTGAATGTAGTTTGTGTCATTGATCCTTTTCCAACCCCCTTCACTGAAGAAATTTTGGAAGGAGTCACTGGGCGCAAAATATATTCCTTTATGGATGAATTTTCGAGGTACCACCAAGTTCGGATTGCAAAGGAAGACTAGGAGAATACAACTTTCACCATGGAGTGGGAAGTTTTACATATACGGTCATGCCCTTTGGGTTGAAGAATGTGCCTGCTATTTTTTAACACATAGTGGTGCAAGCATTCCAAGACTTCATCCATAAGTTTCTTCAGGTTTGTTTGGATGATTGGACAGTGTATGGTATAGTAAAAGACCATTGTGAAAATTTGAGGTTAATGTTTGAGAGGTGTAGGTAGTTTAGCATATCCCTCAATATTAAGAAATGCATATTTGATATGCCCTTTGGCACGTTATTGGGGCATATCATATGTAAGGAGGGTTTGTTGGTAGATCCCACTAAAGTTGCAGTTATTATGGGGTTAGGGGAGCCTACTACCCAGAGCGTAGTGAGCGGATTCCTTGGGCATATGGGTTATTACAGGAAATTCATCAAGGGGCATGCCAAGATTGCCACACCTTTTGAGGAGCTACTCAGACATAAAAGTGCCTTCCATTGGGGAGAGGCACAATAGAGGGTGTTTGATACATTAAAGGATAGGCTTGTCACCGTACCTATATTACGTTTTCCCTCTCAAGATAAGCCCTTCCATGTCCATGTAGATGCCTCAGGAACCACTATTGGAGTAGCACTTGGATAGCCAAGTGAAGGAATTGTTGATCATCCTCCATGTTTTGCAAGTAGGAAGTTGACACCAACAGAGAATAATTACACCACGACTGAGCACAAAGCATTGTCAATGATCTACGCACTTTTCAAATTCAGGAAGTATCTGCTGGTAATATCCTTTTTATTTTACACCGATCACATGACATTAAAGTATTTGGTGAACAAACCCATTCTACAAGGGCACATATGTCGGTGGGTATTGTTACTTCACGAGTTTGAGTTCACCATAGTAGTGAAGCCTGGGAAGAGCAATTGTGGACCTGATCATCTGTCAAGAATTGATTCAGGGGAGGATGCATAGAGTATTGAGGAGACAATGCCAGACATGTAATTGTTTAGGTTGCAGTGCATGCCCTCAGATTTGGAGTAAATTACGGTATTTTTAAAGGAAGGTGTGGTACCAAAATGAATCAAGGCATTAGAGAAGAAGCACTAGCCATACGCATCATGCCCTATATGTTGATCAGTGGATACTTGTACAAGTTGGGACGTGATGAGGTGTTTCACAGGTGTGTATTAGAGCATGAGCGCCTCGCCATCATGGAGGAAGCACATGGAGGAAGTGCGGGTGGGCATTATGCAGGTGATGCCACCGTGCGTAAGATATTAATGGTAGGTTTTTGGTGGGAAACCGTGTACAAGGATTGTAAAGACTATTATAAAGCATGTGACCATTGTCAGCACATTAGCAAGCCAAGAATGAGAGATGAAATGCCTTTGTGCCCTATCCCTAGCGCAAAGCCTTTTGAAAAGTGGGCAATAGACTTTGTAGGCCCTATTGCACCAGCAACACATAGGACTAGGTCACAATATGTCATCACTTGCATGGATTATCTGACAAGGTGAGCAGAGTCAGCCCTGACTAAAGATTGCACAGCAGCCACAATGGCAAGATTCTTGTGGGAGAACATTATCACAAGGTATAAATGTCCGTTGAGTTTAACTAGCAATAGGGGTACACATTTCTTGAATGAGACCGTGAGGATCCTATTAGTAGAATTCATGGTGGATCATCACAAGAATACACCCTATCACCCACAGGAAAATGGAATCACAGAAGCATTCAACAAAATATTGAGTCATACCCTAACCAAAATTTGTGATGTCGGCAGACAAGATTGGGATGACAAGGTATCAGCAGTATTATGGGCTTACAGGAAAACTTATAAAAGGTTGAAAAAAGCTACACCATTTCAATTGGTGTTTGGCACGGAAGTTGTTCTTCCAGTTGAATTCATGTTACCTTCTCTACGAATAGCATGCGCAGGTGGGTTAGATAATGAACAAGCGCTAGAAGAGAGAATTGATAAGTTAATGAAGCTGGATGAGAGACAATCACTCGTCAAGTGGAGCCAAACAGTAGAGAAAGTAAAGCAGAAGGATTGGCATGATTACCACATAAGAAACAAGAAGTTTGAGGTTGGGCAGAAGGTCTTACTTTATGATTCTAAATTTTTGTGCCATCCTGGGAAGTTGAAAGTCCATTGGTTGGGTCCTTACACAATCTCATACATCCTTGATTCGGGTGCATGTCAATTACAAATGTTGGATGGGACGAAGTTTCCTGGACACTTGAATGGGAGTAGGCTAAAGCCCTACTATAAATAAGTCTTCTTGGTGTTTGTAAATAATGCAGTTTTACTAGTTAGTTTAGAATTTTCCTTTATGCGTTTCTTTTCTTGTGTTTCCCTTTCGTTTTGTTGTTTTATTTTTCACCTTGGGCACCGGTAACCTTATTACTACTTTTTGAGAATCAGTGAGTGCACAGAGGACCATGCATCAATTTAGTGTGGGATGGACTAATGTGAAGGAGCACATGGTTAAAGTACCAAGGTGGTTTGTATTAAAAATCTCAGTTGAATGGCCCTGTTGAAAAAGGTGTATGGAAAGAAAAGATGGGAAAAGGATGGTTAGTGTCAAGATGAAGCTACTTTCAAATCCCACATACAAAGGAGGAGAAAGTGCATTAAGCAAAATGAGGTAGGCGAGAGCAAAAATCAGGACAGAGGAAGTGCCTTCGGCACTGGGTACATGCGTGTAAGAGTCTCATGTCAGGTGGGATTGCTTGTGCACCATAAGGTTGGAGGTTTGTTCGTGTAGGTTGGGGTGCGTGAGTGAAAGCACTGAAGACGGGCCTTGTTTGAAAAATCCACATTAAATGTAAAAAGTATGATGGTAGGTGAAGCTTAAAAAAGGAAAATACTATAAATAAAGGGGTCGAGACAGTTCATTTTTCAATTTGCATATAAGGAGAACAAAGCACTTTTTACACCTTTGCAAACTAGGGCTTCCAAAAAATTGATCAGTGTGAAGAAAACTTTGGAGAGATTGAAGCATGGGTAACCAGTTTAGGTTTGCGAACCAAGAGGAAGGGATTTCATGGGCGTAGGAGAAGTTGTGAGAAGGCGTTGTCTTGTGAAGGGAGTATCCTAGTTACGGTTTGAAGAACTAGGGCACGGGTTTAAGTAAATTTCTTCACAAGTTCGAGATCTAAGGTTGGAGAGACCAGAAGAACAGAGTAACATAGAGTGATTGAAGTAGCAAGAAGACCTAGATAATGGAACCCAAAAAACTAGCTAGTACACCCAATAAGGGCAAGGGAAAGGGCAAGGTGAAGCAGCAAGAAATTGAAGCACACACAAATGAGGATTGGTATGTAGAAATGCAGTACCCAGATGGAGTGTTATTGGGGAAGGAGTGGGAGTCCCATCTTAGGAACATGTATGTAAATGATTATAATCATCAGAAAAACACAATCGAGAAGGAAATGGTGCTAGATTTAGTGTGCCCAACAAACAAAAGAACACGAGAGGGTTTTCCCATATATAATGATGATGTGAAGGTCAAATTGGAGAAAGTAGGGTTATTACAACTCTTTGAGTTGCCCTACTTTGGGAAACCTGAGCGCTTATATCAGTGGCTGATTTCACGCGTACATGAGGACTATTTCTACTTCTCAGGGTGCAAGATGCGCATAAATCCTCATCTCATTTCACATTTCATATGCCTCATCTATGAAGGAGATGGGTTGGAGGATGACTTAACTGACAAAGAAGTGATTAAGGAAACTATCGCTGCTTTTGCATGCAAGAAGGGGTCAAGGTATTATGATGTCATGAACATTAAAGATCTGGTAATGAAGATGGCCACGCACCTGGTATCAAATTTAAATGGACAGGAGAGATGGACCCAAGTCAATAAGCCATGGTTGAATGTCTATAGAAATATTTCAGAGGGCACCATCTACAATTTGTCCACATTCATCATGGATGAAATTATTAACTGCACGAAGGAAGGTGATAGGATCCTCTTTGGAAATGTGTTGTTAACCATCATGTTCTTAGAGATCAGGGTACCGGATGCATCAGATAATTTCATATGGGAGTACCATGCTAAAGACCCCTCGCTCGCCAAAAGGTTTGAGAAATACACTTGTGAAACTATGACAACAGTACACAAGGCATGCTTGGAAAAGTGGTATACGCGCTTAAGGAACATGTTTGGGGCAGAATGGAGAATTCCTGAACAACTGCCAGTAGCCACCAAGGGAGAAGCAGAATTTGATGTGTACCAGCATTTCTATTTAGGCAGATTCAAACTGTCAGATGGGACATGGAGCCCATGGTGCAAGCTCCCCTTTTCCTTCACAACTCAATACTTCTAAGCGAGAGTAAATAGGTTCAGGGAGTCAAAAAAAATTAAGTTGGACCTTGGTAATCTAGACCAAGACCACAGGGAAATGTGCAAAGGGTTGGTGTACCTCGGCGAGTGTGTGTACATGGAGCACTATGTAGCTTCCAAATCTTAAAGGCGTCGTAGGTGCGCATGGCTGGAGGAAGCACGCAAGTGAAGGCATGCAAGGTAGTATTCAAAAGGATTCTTGGAGAACCCAGAGTGCATGTGCACCTGTGTGAAGAACAATTCAGGACTTAGCTGCTTTTTGCCTTTTGGGCAGAACACATGAAGAACGTGTTCCATTTGGATAAGGTTCCAGCCTGGCGACAGGGTGTCCTGGAAGGGAATATACCTTGTGATAGAAAGATCCAAAAATTTAATCATGACATGGAGAGGCATGCGCCTAGGGTGACCCACACCTTGACACTTGGGGCCAGATCTGAGGCTGCAGAGGAGTTTGTTAGAGCTCAGATGCCTATTTATATGTGCACCCTTGGCAAAGAATAGAGAGAGAAGTGAGGTAGTGGAGAGCTCTGTAGAATTACTACGAGAACTATGGGATGAAAATGGGTAAAGGATTCCAGTAAGGATGTAATGGGGAAATGGGGAATGTAAATTTTTGTTTTGTGAGAATACATGTATGAATCCAGACATGGTGCATGACTATGGTCTGCCTCTCTGTGATACTTTGTAGCAAGACTATGAATGAATATGATAAGGTTACCATCATGTTTACATTAAGATCTCCTTCTGTATTATCTGCATGTTTTTACTCTACTTTTGATCTTGTATAATCATGGACCTTACTTGAATGGTTAAGTATATTTGTGGATTTACAAACTTCTTGGTTCTATTATTTCTGTTGCGCACTTTGTTTCTGTTATGACTGAAGGAGTGTAGAAGCCATCCTAAGCTCTATAGCTTCTTCATGTCTGTTAAATCACTAAGTCAGAATCATGAACTATGCCTTCCACTAGACTCACATAAAAGAGAGACTTGGCTCCCTCTCACACCTCGGGTGAGTGCCCAGTGCCTGTTGGGTGATAGGCTGGCGTGCATGAGGTTCCCTTGTTCTTGGTGGGTGTAAAAATGACTACATCTTGGTTCCATTTCCAGGACCTCTTTTCAAAAGTTGTAGTGGAACATGGCATACATCATGATCTGTGCAAAAAGTGATGGTGGAGCGCTTAACACTTGAAGGTGTTGAAGATTGGTTTAAAAGCATGGAGGACAGAATTCACTCAGAGATTTAGTACTGGACCTGGGTTTGATATGTGAAGATGGGTGGAAGACACTCTTTATCATGAGTTGTACGAAACCTTCTTCTGTTGTTTCCCAGTAGAGTTATTCGAATGGCTCTCGGCTTATACATCTAGATCGGGGTGGTGTTATAAATCACACCCTTGGACCCAAGAAACATATCAGAACTTGCAAGATGTTGATCTAACGTGGACCCCATGCTATAGATCATTGGTGGAAGGGAGTATTGACTAGCTACACTCTGGAATATGCCATTTCCATGTATTCCTGTCCAGAAGTTGCTGAGTTTGAGTTCTTACGAGATCCCAGGGGATCATTTCTGTGTGTTATTCCCCTTGCGATCAAAATCTTGATGGTAACCATGGGTTTAGAGGCATTTCCTATGGCTGGCTAAACCACCCTGAGTGCTAGGTGAGGAAGCCAGGTTGGGGAAGGATGGTTGATCTGACGACTAAACAGGAAAGGGAGGAGAGATGGCTCAAGTATAATGAAGCACGTGAAAAGGAGATCGATAGACAATGTGGGATTACAAGTGGGTTATGGAGCCAGACATGGTGGAAAGGAGTTGAGGTTCATACACGGAGGATGTGGAACCCGAACAGTCTGTGGTACCCCATCTTGGTAAGTGGGAGAGAAAACCTTGTGGCTTCTGATGAGAGTCCGTCACGTAGAGAAAGAAGAGTCATTGTCGCACGCATCTGACCCCACCTAGTGACCAAACCTTGGTGCTTGGTTTGTTTGAATGAGGTAAAAGTATAGTTGATCCATTTGATATCAGTAGAAGCAATCTGATCAGCACCTAGAAGATACAACTTCTCATTTGGGACTTCTATGGCTTCACACACTATTCCGGTATTTGGTGGAATGTTTGGAAAAGGCACATATACAGCTGGTTTTGGAAGCGCGTTAGGAAGTGGTGGAGGAAATATGACTGGGAGTGGTACTAGTTCACAAACTTTCGATGCACAATTCAGTGGGATGACGGGAGCATTCAACATGACAAACACAGGCCCTGTACCTAACACAGGAGGATCTGGAGGTGGAAGTGGTGGAGTTGGTGGCTCAGGATCTAGTGGATCCAGTGGAGGAGGAAACACCGGAGGAAACCAAGGGACTGGATCAGGAGGGCAAGGGCCTTAGCCACCTCCTCAAGTCTTTTTCGAGATGTCTCTACACTTACCAGATTACAGTGGGATAGAAGATGCCACAGAGCATGTGCATAAGTGTGAGCTACTATGGCGTGCGAAGGGAATCATGACCCAGGATTGAAAGGCCAGTCAATTTGTGATGACCTTGCAAGGACGTGCACATAGTTGGTATAGAAAGTATGACCCTCATCAGACTGTTGTGGATTATACCACGCTGAGAAATGTGTTCTTGGTGGAATTCCACATACCTGAGTTTGAACAGAAGAGCATCAACTCTCTCAAAGAAATCCAGCAGGGCATGGCAGAGAGCGTGCGGGAATATGATGCACATTTTAAAACTCTATTGTCTAAACTATCTTATGATATCCACCCTTCACAACATGCTCAGTGGTTTTTCGGAGGGTTGATCACACCCTTTAGGAGGGATTTATCTCATAAAACATTCATGGACCCACACGAAGTGTTGGAAGCTACTTTACATGCTGAGGTAGTTGGTAGTGTTGACACTAGTGTTAGCCCATTTCTGGAGGCTCAGATTGCTGCCATGGCTAAGCAATTGGAGAAATTATCTGCCAACACAGTTCCAAAGATTCATGGAGGGATGTGGTGCACGGATTGTAACATAGAAGGGCACACAAAGGATAATGGTGGGGTATGTACTCGGAAGGTGGTACATGTGATGTAGCAGTAAACTATGAAATATGTCACGAGGACCATGATGCAAGTAGGTGCCCCCTGTTGCAGCGCGTGATCCACAAAAATGTATCTTGTTATTGCAAGATATGTACCTCAACCACACATGACACCAAGGATTGTAGATTGATTGACCAGATTCATGAGGTAATTGATCTTGGTGTGTGCCAGACTGGCATTGCCAGTAGTTCCAAAGGAGATGACCATGGGTATGGAGAGCACAGAGATGGAGATGCATGTGGAAGAGGGTTTCGTGGAGGATTTTGTGGTCATGGTAACCACAAAGGAAGAAGTGAGTTCCCATGTGGGACGTGTTTTAATTGTGGAGCCACAGACCATTATAAGCATGAATGTCCAGATCTTCTACAATGCTCCTGGTGTGGAAAAAAACATAAGTACGAAGAGTGCCCAGAGTTATATGAACATATGAGTCAGCAGTACCGGAAGGATAAGGGCACTTCCATGGTGAGTATTAAGAAGGCTGACGCATAATGGCTTCTGTGAGTAATACGTGAATCAGAACTAGAGCCTGTTATGGTAACAACAAGGGTAGAATCCATGCGTGCAAAGGAAGCACCTAGGTAGAGACCTCTAGTTTTGAGAGAAGAAGTAGTACATGGGAAGTATCCAAACCTGGCTCACCAGAAAGAAGTCTACCAGGAAACCATGGACGTAATTCAAAGTTTACAAGGGGAGATCCAATGCTTAAAAGAGCAGACTAGAAAAGATGAGCAAAGGAGACTAGTAGAAGCACCAAGGGATGACTTGGATGAGGTTAAGGAGGTGTGTAAACTACTGAGGTAGGAGAATATTATTCCCCTGCTAGGGGCATGGTTGAGAGAAAAGGTGCCACGCGCCGGGGGAGAACACAAAAGGTAGATCCTGCATGCAAACCTCCCACCTCACAGCCTTGATTATGACAAAGAGATTACCTTGAATGCAGTAGTGGATGGATGGTTTCTTAGCAACATCCTCATTGACACAGGCATGGAGGTTAATGTTCTCACTCTGGATGCCTGGCATCAAATGGGAAGACCTGCATTACAACCATCTTCAAATGTGTTGTATATGGAAAATAAGACAAAGGCAATGCCCATAGGTGTCTTGAAGGATGTGACCATTACCATTCAGGGGACTAGGTTCACTGGGGATTTTGAAGTCTTGGCGCTTGCCGAGGTAGATAATTTCCCAGCTCTACTTGGGCACCAGTGGTGTTATAAGAATAATGCAGATCTTTGGTTTAACAAGGGGTACATAAGCTTTGAAAACAAGGAAGAGAGGGTAGTTATACCACTGGTTGATGGGAAGTCCACCCCCTATACTGAACCCCTTGGAGAGGAGGTCCTAGACAGAATATATGTGTGCTCCATAAGAGATCCAGAGACCATCCACCCTACAGAAGGAGTCATCCAGTTTGATGATGCTCAATCTATCAGTGATACTACCAGTATAGCATGCGATAATTGGGTGCATGGGACTTATGAATTGATTGGGTGACATCTGAAAGGATCAGTAACCAAGGTAACCACGGTGCGTATAGTTTGGTGCCTGGGAGGAAAGGAAATAACCAAGTATTCTGGGGATGCATACCCTGAGGTCTTTTTGAGAGAAATGGAAGCTCAATGGAGGGAGGATGAGTGACGAAGTATGCTAGGTTATGTTTTGATAGGCACAGTAGCAAGATGGTGGGCCACGCATAGTGAAAACTTGTTGGAGTGGCGCGAAGTTAGAATTGCGCTCACTGTCTAATTCTTGAAAAGTAACATACCCACCACTATCAAGGATTACAATGGCAATGGACCCACCTCTTCCCACATCCAGGCATGTGAGAGGGTCTGGGGAGAAGGCAGCGGAAGCTTTACCACCCTCCCTTTGGGTGCACAAGTTGTATTTGACACTACAAGGATGTGTGCACTTGGTACATCCATTCTGAAACACGCCACCAAACGGGAAGTTGGCAGGAATTAGTGGCTGACTTGGTTCACACATTCGAGTACCGAAGTACCAAGCAACTAGTTGATGAGGTGTTGCAGACTATCAAGCACCTCACCCTAGGGGATTGTGCCATGGTGGAAGATAGATTAGTAAACTTACTTGGTGGACCTAGCTTAGAAGTGTGGTTCAAAGAGGAGGAACCAGAAGACATACAATTCAAGTGCACGTGTGCTAAAAAGGAGAAAGGAAAGATGGTATACGTTGTTGATGGAGAGGAGATGGAGAACCTGAATGTCGACCATTCGGGTTGGACACGTGAAGTAGTTGATAGTGTGGATGCATGTGCGTGCGCATGTATCATGAACCACTCAAAACCAAGAAAGTTAACATCGGCTCGGAAGAGGAGCCCAAGGAAGCTATCATTGGGGACTACTGGTTCAGACAAGGAAGTATCAAAGATCATCGATCTCTTACATGAATTTGAGGATTTATTCCCACGTGGATACCATGAGTTGAAAGGCATCCACCATTCATTAGGGGAAATGAGGATAAAGTTGAAAGATGGTGTGCGCCCTGGTCAGGAAGAGGCCTTACAGGATGAATCCCAACATGCGCGTAAGGGTTAAAGAAGAGCTAGACAAAATGATAGCATCTGGTATCATTGAGGCTGTGGAGGAATCAGAATGGATAAGTCCAATGGTGATTAGCATAAAGAAGGATGGGAAGATTAGGATATGCATGGATTACAGAGAATTGAATGTTGTTTGCATCATAGATCCTTTTCCCACCCCCTTTACTGAAGATATTTTGGAAGGAGTTGTTGGGCGCGAGGTCTATTCCTTTACGGATGGATTCTCGGGATATCACCAAGTAAGGATTGCCAAGGAAGACCAAGAAAAGACAAATTTTTCCACCGAGTGGGGAAGCTTTGCATACATGGTCATGCCCTTTGGGCTGAAGAATGCGCCCACTGTATTTTCACGCATAGTGGTACAAGCATTTAAGGACTTCATCCACAAATTCCTTCAGGTATATTTGGATGATTGGACAGTGTATGGATTGGTTAGGGACCATTGTGATAACTTGAGGTTGATGTTTGAAAGATGTCTATAGTTGAGGATCTCCCTCAACATCAAGAAATGTATCTTTGCAACTCCTTTTGGAACGTTATTGGGGCATATCATATGTAAAGAGGGCTTACTGGTGGATCCCGTGAAAGTTACAGTTATTGTGGGGTTAGGGGAGCCTACCAGCCAAAGTGTCATGTGTGGATTTCTTGGACACACTGGGTACTACAGAAAGTTCATTAAGGGATACACCAAGATCACCGTGCCTTTGGAAATATTGCTCAGACATAAGAGTGCCTTTCAGTGGGGAGAGGCGCAGTAGAGGGCATTTGACACTCTAAAAGAAAGGCTTATCACCGCACCTATTCTACGATTCCCATCCTAGGATAAACCTTTCCATGTCCACGTGGATGCCTCTAGTACAGAAATGGGAGCCATTCTTGCTCAACCAGGAGAGGGGATTGTTGATCATCCCTTGTGTTTTACAAGTAGGAAGTTGACACAAGCAGAAAAAAATTATACAATGACTGAGCGTGAGGCATTGTCAATGATCTATGTGCTCCACAAATTCAGACAATATCTGCTGGCAACTCCCTTCATATTCTACACTGACCATATGGCCTTGAAGTATCTAGTAAACAAAGTAGTGTTGCAAGGGTGCATATGTCGTTGGGTACTTTTATTTCATGAATTTGAATTCAAAGTGGTGGTAAAACTGGGAAAGAACAATTGTGGGCCAGATCATTTATCAAGGATTGATTTGGGAGAGGATGCGTAAAGTATCGAGGAAACCATGCCAGATGCACAACTATTCAGGTTACGGCGTGCGCCCTCAGAACTAGAAGACATTGTCATTTTTCTCAAGGAAGGTGTGGCACCCGAAGGGATGAATGCTCTGGAGAGGAAAAGGTTAGCCATACGTGCCACACCCTTCATGTTGATCAATGGGGATTTGTATAAGATGGGCCACGATGAGGTTTTGTGCCAGTGTGTATTAGAACATGAGCACGTAGCTATAATAGAAGAAGCCCATAGTGGGATTACTGGAGGACACTATGTAGGGAATGCGACTACGTGCACAAGATCCTAGTCACTGGACTATGGTGGGAGATGATTCACCAGGATTGTATTGAGTTTTGCAAGGCCTGTGACCACTGCCAGTGCCTTGGAAAACCTAGGAAAAGGGATGAGATGCCCTTGCGCCCCATCGCCAGTGTGGAACCTTTTGAAAAGTGGGCAATAGATTTTGTCAGACCAATCTCACCAGCTGCGTGAAGGACTAACTCGTGGTATATCATTACCTGTACTGATTATCTGACAAGGTGGGCAGAGGCCGCGCCCACGAAGGATTGCACCGCAGCCACGGCTGCTAGATTTTTGTGGGAGAACATTATCAGCAGGTATGGGTGCCCATTAAGTTTAACAAGTGATAGGGGCACTCACTTCTTAAATGAAACAATCAGGATTCTATTGGCAGAATTCATGGTAGCCCATCACAAGACTACCCCTTATCACCCTCAGGAAAATGGGACTACAGAGGCATTCAACAAAATCCTTAGTCACACATTGACTAAGATATGTGATGTGGGTAGGTAGGATTGGGATGACAAGGTATCAGCAGTTCTTTGGGCATACAGAACAACATATAAAAGGTTGAACAAGGCCACACCATTTCAACTGGTGTTTGGGCAGAAGTAGTTTTTGCTAGTAGAATTCATGTTACCATCTCTGCGTATAGTGTGAGCAGGAGGGTTGGATGATGAACAAGTGCTGGAAGAGAGAATTGATGAATTGATAAAGTTGGATGAAAGGTGCTCACTAGCAAGATGGAGCCAAACAACTGAAAAAGATAAGCAAAAGGCATGGCATGACTGCCACATTAAGAACAAATAGTTTGAGGTTGGCCAGATGGTATTGCTATATGATTCAAAATTTCTACGCCATCCTGGAAAGTTGAAGGTGCATTGGTTGGGTCCTTATGTAATTTCATACATCCTTGATTCAGGGCGCGTGCCAGTTACAAGTGCTGGATGGAACAAAATTACCTAGACACTTCAATGGGAGTAGGCTGAAGCCCTACTATAAATAATGCTTCTTGGTGTTTGTAAATAAGGTAGTTCTACTAGTTAGTTTAGCATTTCCTTTTATGCTTTTCCTTTCTTGTTTTTCCCTTTCGCGTTGTTGTCTTGTTTTGCACCTTGGGCACCGGTAACCTTATTACTTTTTGACTTATGAATGCACAGAGGACCACGCATCGATTTAGTGTGGGGTGAGGTGATAAAGAGAGGCATGAAGTTATTCTGTAGGAGGATTGGGTTGGTAGACCATTTGAACTGGCCCTATTGAAAAGATGCATTAGGAGAAAAGAAGGCAGATGGGTGGCAAAATAAGGTTACATTGGAAATCCACGTACAAAGGAGAAAGCACAAAAACATGAGGTAGGTGAAAGTAAAGAATCATGAGGATGGAAGAGGTGCCTTTGGCACTGGTAACACACATGCAAGAGTCTTCTATCAAGATGGATTGTCTTGTGCCAGAAGGTTGGAAAATTTTTCGCGCAAGGATTGGGCGGGTGAAAAACTTTTCGCAAAGGATTGGGCGTGTAAGGAAAAGCACTGAAGTCAGGTTTGTTTGAAAAATGCCACATTAAATATTGTTCGTACGGTGGTAGGTAGCCTAGCCTTTAATGCGTAAAAGTGGGAAAAGCTATAAATACAAGGATGGGTAGTTCATTATTTTACTTTGCGAAAACAAGGAGAATGATTTTCTTTCAAGAGCTAGGGTTTCGAGAGCTAACTCGTGTGAAGGAAAATCTCAAAAACTCATGCACAATCGGTCCATTAGATCTACAAACCTAGAGTAGAAGTGATTCATGGGTGTGAGGAACATTGTGAAAGAGCACCGTGATCGAAGGAGGAAAATCAGAGATTAGGGTTTGTGCTCTAGGGCACGGGGCACATGAAGAAAACTCTCAGACAACTCGAAAGTAACCAGGGAATGAAAGCAAAGGGTAAAATGATGGCCACAAAACCAATTGATAAGCCTACAGTACAATCCAAGAAGGGAAAGGGTAAGGGAAAAGGAAAGAAGAAAGAAGAAGAAATCCCCTTGGATACCAATGAGGAATGGTACTCAGAGATGCAATACCCAGATGGGGTTTTGCTAGGGCAAGAGTGGGAGTCCCACATCAGACAGATGACCATGATCGATTACAATCACCGGTCGAGTATAATCATGAAGGAAATGGCACTGGAGCTAGTGTGCCCCACAAACAAATGAACACCTGATGGGATGCCGATCTACAATGACGTAGTCAAGGTGAAAATGGAGAAGGCAGGGCTTCTCCAGCTTTATGAGTTACCATACTTCGGGAAGCCCGAGCACCTGTACCAATGGTTAATGACGCGTGTACATGAAGATTTCTTCTACTTCACAGGGTGTAAAATGTGCATAACTCCCCAGTTAATCTCACACTTTACAGGCCTAAGCTGTAAAGGGGATGCGATCATAGATGACCTCCAGGATGAGGAGGCAATTAAAGAAACCATTACATCCCAGGATTATAAGAAGGGATCAAGGTACTACGACATCATGGATATCAGTGATCCGGTGATGAAAATGGCCTGTGCACCTCATTTCCAAGCTGAATGGACAAGAGAGGTGGACCCAGGTGAGCAAGCCCTAGTTGAATGTCTGTAGAAAGGTCATGGAAGGCACCGTGTACAACATCTCCCAGTACATAGCAGATGAGATCATAAGCAGCGCAGAGAATGGAGGAAAGATATTGTTTGGAAACATTCTATTAACCATTGTGTTCTTAGAGATCAGGGTGTCGGATGCATCTGATAAGTTCGTATGGGAGTACCCCGATGAAGACCCTTCACCCATGGACAGGTTCCAGAAGTATACTTGTGAGTCAATGACAGGGGTGCACAAGGTGCGCTTAGACAAATGGTATACGTGCCTTAGGAATGCATTCGGGGCTGAATGGAGAATTCCTGAACAACTCCCCATGGCGACTGAAGGAGAAGCTGAGTTCGTGGTATACCAGCACTTCTGCATTGGCAGATTCATCTTGGTGGACGATGGCAGTTGGAGTCCCTGGTGCAAACTCCCCTTCTCATTTACTACCCAATTTTTCCAGGTGGGAGTGAATAGTATAAGGAGTCGAAGAAATTGAAACTTGACCTATCCACCCTTGACAGTGAACACAGAGAAATGAGAAAGAAGCTGGTCTACCCAGGGAAGCACACGTATGTTGAAAGGTACGTGTCACAGGACGTGCACATCGTAAGGCCTGTTGACCTTACCGATTTCTGAGAGTGCTGCTGCCAGAATCTACCTGTGCATAAGGCCAAAGTTTGAGAAGGGCGCATACATAGAAAATGAAATATCCATCCTGGATGACCCCATGGGAAGGAAGAAGCCAGTGCCAAAGCACAAGGAGAAAGAAGAAGAAGAGGAAGAACAAAGAGTGGTGGAGAGGCAGAATGTAGATACTGCAGGGCCGAGTACCTACGTCTGGAAGAAGAGGAGAACAATGGTCAGGGAGAAGACCCCAGAGCCTGCAAAGCCACCATCCCCTGAAGAACCCTCAGATGAAGAAAAGACAACATCCCCGACTCTGGAGTTTTCTGCAAGGGAAGAAGAACAAGGGACGGAGGAACAAGGGTCTAAAGATACAGACGACCTGAATGCCTATATAGGTGAAAAGGATGATGTTGGAGGGGAAGAGTTGGAGGTGGATCAAGAGCCAATTGATGTCCATGATTCAGAGGGAGAGGAAGCAGAGGATACAAATGATGCCTTCATCTTTGTAAGGAGGAAGGGCACCCAAAGGGAGGAAGGTGCATGAGGAGTGAAGAGAGGAGTGAAGGGGCTAGTACCAAGGAGCCAGATATGCCCAAGCTCACTCAGGAGGAGGTGAATGAAAAGGAAACAAGGGAGGTAGAGAAGATAATTGATGCCTTGGTCAATGAGGAGTTGGGGTGTAGTGCAGAGCTCAGTGCTCGGTGAGTTCAAAGAAAGAACAAAGGGAGAAGAGTGGAAGTAGCACAAAAGGCCCAACTCTCTCGGTAACTGTTCCCAAGGGCGTGCACATGGGAAGTAAATGCATGGAAGGGGGAAGAACAATGATGGGTTACATTGATGACCCCAACAAAGTTTTTTGTGCATTTCCAAAGTACCATGCCCACCAAGGAGCTCACCGCCATGGAATCCTTTGACCCTAAGGGTGGATACCCACGAATGAGGAAGATGCTATCATGGGCATTGACTCCCACCTCGATGAGCCTGAGTTTGAGATTAACCAAGGAGTGGTATTAACGTTGTCTGAAGGAAAGGGGGACAACCCCATTGTAAACACGCAACAACTATCAGATGAGCAAGTGTGTAATGCACTCAACAAAGTCTCCATGGAAATCGAGGCTAGGCTCTTCGGTAGGAATGACAGGGTTAGAGTCTTGGAGGACCTGTTGGAGAAGAGGAAGGAGGAAGTAGTGAAGCTGATGAAGGATCTCAGCCTTGAGAAATTAATCAGTGCTCAACTACAGAGGGAGCTTCAAGAAGAGAAGGCTAAAGTGTGCGTGAAGTTTCCAAGAAGGTGGAACTCATCTCCCAAGAAATTATCATGAAGCACCTGGACCTTAGCCCTCCCATGCAAAAGTATAGATCCTCCCTGGAATGCCTAGAGGACTTGACTCAGATCCTCACCATGGAAAGGAAGCCTTTGGCATTGGAGTCGACAGAGGAGGTAGCTGGTGCACTTGGAGAAGGAAGACAAGTTGAAGGTCATCGCACTCATGGCTGAATACAACAAGGTGCTTGCTGACGTAAGAATAGCTACACAAACTGTGGGGGTCACCTATGACCACTGTGTGGATCAAGACAAAGTGACAAGCATACTGCTTGCCAGTGATGAGGCCGAGCTGAAGGAATTCAGAGAAAAGAATAAGGGCAATAGAGATGAGTGAGAAAGGATCATAGCCGAAGTGGAAAATAAATCTGAAGCCATTGAGAACCGGTGAGTCTCAATCAAAACCCGGCTAAAAGAGCTCTACAAGGTCATCATAAGGAAGATGGATGCCCTAGAAGATCACGCTAAGGAATTGGAGACTGTGGTGGAAACCATTACCACACAAGGGGAAGGGTTAACCTTCGACGAGGTGAGCACCTTGGTTGGTGACATCTGCACTAAAGCGCAGGAGGAAGTCAGTGCTTGGAGTACATTGGAGGCTGACCTACAGCAAAATTTTCCCCTTCTTCTTTAGGAAATTTTCCCCTATTCTTTCTCTCCCCATTTCTTTATTCTTTCCCCCCATTCTTTTCCAAGGCAAGGCCTTGCATTCTTTTTGTACTACATTCTTTGAGAAGGTTCCCGAGGGTGGAGAACAGGTGAAGTGTGGGGTAATGTTGGGCCCCTATTATAGCTTCCAAATCTTAAGGGCGCATAGGCGCGCATGGCCGGAGGAAGCGTGCAAGTGAAGGTGTGCAAGGTAGTATTCAAAAGGCTTCTTGGAGAACCCAGGGCACGCGCCGCATGAAGAACAATTCGGGACTTAGCCACTTTTGGCCTTTTGGGTAGAACACATGAAGAATGTGTTCCGTTTGGATAAGGTTCCAACCTAGCGACAGGGTGTCCTGGAAGGAATATACCTTGTGATAGAAAGATCCAAAAACTTAATCATGACATGGAGAGGCATGCGCCCGGGGTGACCCACACCTTGACACTTGGGGCCAGATCTGAGGCTGCAGAGGAGTTTGTTAGAGCTCAGATGCCTATTTATACGTGTGCCCTTGGCAAAGAGCAGAGACAGAAGTGAGGTAGCGGAGCTCTATAGAATTACTGCGAGAACTAAGGGATGAAAATGGGTAAAGGATTCCAGTAAGGATGTAATGGGGAAATGGGGAATGTAAATTTTTGTTTTGTGAGAATACATGTATGGATCCAGATATGGCACATGACTATGGTCTGCCTCTCTGTGATACTTTGTAGCAAGACTATGAATGAATATGATAAGGTTACCATCATGTTTACATTAAGATCTCCTTCTGTATTATCTACATGTTTTTACTCTGCTTTTGATCTTGTATAATCATGGACCTTACTTGAATGGTTAAGTATATTAGTGGATTTACAACTTCTTGGTTCTATTATTTCTATTGTGTGCTTTGTTTCTGTTATGACTGAAGGAGTGTAGAATCCATCCTGAGCTCTATAGCTTCTTCATGTCTGTTAAATCACTAAGTCAGAATCATGAACTATGCCTTCCACTAGACTCACATAAAAGAGAGACTCAACTCCCTCTCATGCACGCCTCAGGTGAGCACCCAGCGCCCGCTGGGTGATAGGCCAGTACATTCGCATGAGGTTCCCTTGTTCTTGGTGGGTGCAAAAATGACATACCTCAGGATCCAACTAGTAGGAAGAGACCCACACCCAAACGGGAGAAAAAAGAACCAGAAAATAAAATTCAAAGTGTGGTGGAGACACAGGCAATAGGTTCACCCCGGGACAAGTGCCAGAACCAGTATATACACGCGCAAGAAAAATCCCATAGTAAAAGAGAAGACTCTAGAGCCAGAAAAGCCATCAGAAAAGGATTCATTAGGAGAGGAAGAAACGGAATCACCTAAACTAGAATCTCCACTTAGGAAGAAATGGAGGGTAGAAGAGGAGACCACCTCGGAAGAAGTTGGAAGTTTTGACAAGTGCATAGGAGAAAAGGATGATAGTGAAGAAGAATTAAGTGGGGAAGAGGACCTCGTGAATGATCAAGGTCCGCCTATTTTCAATATACATGATTTAGAGGAGGAAGGCGGAGAAGAAGAACAAGGGTTCCAATTCATACGGTGGAAATATATCCAGGTAGGAGAAGGCGCCCAGGACATGGAAAAAGATGAGGAATCTAGCACGCAGAAACAAGAGTCTCCAAGTTCTGCGCATAGATAGACAACCAAGGTAGCAGAAGAAGAAGAGACAAGGGACATTGAGACCATGGTGGAGAACAAAGTGGAACATAGTGTTGAGCCAGTATTAAACAAGGAGAGGGAGGAGAGCGCAGAAGAGGAACGCGGCAGCACTAGAGGCCCAGTTTTAACTGTAAGTATACCTAAGGGTACGAGCATGGGAGGAAGGAGCATAGAGGGGGAGAGGTCAGAGATGGGTTATATTGATGACCCCAAGAAAGTGTTCTACATGTGATTCCAAAGTACCATTTTGGTAGAGGAGCTTGTATCAATGTCATCTTTTGATAAGGAGGTTGCATATCCACATAGAAGGAAGATGCTCTCATGGGCTATAGAGTCCCACCTTGATGAGCTATAGTTTGAGGTAAGCCATGGGGCAATAATAACATTTCCAAGACCAATAGAAGACAAACCAATGGTGGATACCCAGCAGCTCTCGGATGAGCAACTGTGCAACGCGCTCAACAAAGTCTCTGTTGAGATAGAGGCTAGACTCTTTGGGCAGAATTATAGGGTCAGAGACTTGGAAGGGGAGCTAAAGAAGAAAGAGGAAGAGCTCGCTAATTTGACAAAGGAGCTAAGCCATGAGAGGTTGATCAGCACCTAGTGAATTGAAAGATGAAAAGGCCAAGGTGAGCATTGTGTAGAAGAAAGTAGAATCCATCAATGAGGCTATACTATTGAATCATATGGACCTAGCATTGCCCACGTAGAAGTATGGACCTGCCATGGGATGCCTGGAGGATTTTACAAGGGTGCTCACCATGGAGAAATAGCTGCTAGCCTTGGAGTCTACAAAGGAAGTGGTTGTGTGCCTGGAAAAAGAGGATAAGTTGAAGATCGTAGTGCTCATGGTGGAATACAGCAAAGTGCTTGTTAATGTAAGGGCTACTTCCCTAGACCACTAAGGCCATGTATGAAAATTGTGTGGACAGGGACAAAGTGGCAGGTGCCTTGGTCACCACTCACGAAGTAGAACTCAAGGAGTTCCAAGAGAAGAACAAGGGAAACAGGGCGAAAAGGAATAAAATCCTTACCGAGGTCAAAAGGAAATATGAAGCCATTAAAACCTTAAGATGTTCAATCAAAAACTGGTTGAAGGAGCTATATCCATGCATCACATGAAGAATGGATGTAATGGAGGATATATGCAAGGAATTGGAGAAGATCACTGATACCATGAGTGTACAAGGAGATGGACTAAATTTTGGGGAGGTGAGCACCCTGGTCAATGACATCTGTCAAAGAGCACGGGAATAATTTGATGCCTGGAAAAAATTGGATGTCGACTTGCAAAAGGATTTTCCTAGTTTGTTGCAATGATACTTTCACTCTCCCATTCTTTCTTCTTTCCCCATTCTTTCATCCCCTTATTATTTCTCCTAGGCATAAGCCTATTGCATTCTTTCTTTCACTAATGGAATTGTTCCCGCAAATAGAGAACAAGCGTAGTGTGGGGTGATGTTGGGCCCCTAAAATATTGACTAAGTACAAAAGGTGCATAGACGAGCAAGGTCCCAATTAAGGAAAGGCGTGTAAGGACAAAGCGCGCAGAGAAGGGTTTAAGGGATCACAAGGTGCGCGCGACACACACGGATAGAACCAAGGGTTTGGGACTTATTCAAATTGGGTGTTCGGGATATAACACGTGAAAATCATAACCTGACTGTGTGTGCTGTGTAGATAAGGTTCCAGCCTAGCGACAGGTTGGCCCAGGAAGGAGCATGCCTGCGGTAGAAACTTGTAGAATCACATCATGGTGAAATGTGGAAAGCTCATGCCTGGGAGAGTATGCTTGCATTGAGGACCACATTCAAACACTTGGCATCAAATCTGAGGGCACTGGAGGATGAGTTGGTAGTCCAGAAAGGCTATAAATACAAGTGCCTATAGAGTAAACAAAAAAAGAACAAGAGAGTGGGTAGAGATCTGCAGAAATACTGCAAGAACTCTGTTAGTGGTTAATTGCACTTGGGAAAGGATGTATTTGGTATGGGGATTGTAATTTTTCTTTTTTTTGGCCTAGTTACATTAGTCTGGCTGTAATGCATGACTACGGTCTGCTTCCCTGTGACATTCTGTAATGGTTCCATGGATGTAATTAGGTTACCAGTTTATATATATGAATATCAATGTTTCTGATATATACATCTTTTTCATAGGTTCTCTTTCATTTATGTTTATGCTAGGTATGGATGTTTGTATACTTCTTTCTATTATGATACAAGTCATATAGTTTGTTAAGTACTATCTGTCTGGAATGGCTGTAAGGATCTAGAGGCCGTTCTGAGCTCTATGGTTCTTGTATGTCTTAAATCATCTTTAAATCTCTTAAACACAAATCATAGATGATGTTTCCCACTTAACTCACATAAAAAAGAGACTCGGTACCCATGCATGCCTTGGGTGAGCACCCAGCATCCGTTGGGTGATAATCTGACATGCATGGGGTTCCTTTCTTTTGTGATAGGGGTAAAAATGACTACATCATCATAGCCCATGCATGGTAGATAATTCAAAATTAATTTTGGATAATAACAACTTGATAAAATTTCAAAGGATTTCAACCATGAAGTCACTAGCTATGAGCCAAAATGTGTTCTTGAAGGTTAGGTAATGGAATTAGTTTTTCATGGCTTCCATGGATTTCATGGAGTAAAAGAGAATGAAATTTTTTAATAAAATAGATTTTTGGAGCTTGGGAAGTTTTTTAAGTGATTTCACTTTAGCTTTTAGAGAGAAAGCACATTTCTTAATATCATAAGGAAGCAATGTGCATTTTGAGTTGGAAGAGGGAACTTTAAGTTCCAAAAACACATTTTGGAGTTTTATAAGGAACCAAGGCACAATTTGAACCTTTATAAGGAACCATGGGTGCATTTTTGGTTCCCAAATGGAACCTTAAGAGAAAATGTGCAATTTAATGAGTAATTAGAACACAGGAACCAATAAAGTGCATGTCAATGAGTAATTTGAACTTAGAACTCACTTACATTCCAAAAAGTGCACCCAAACTCAAAAATAAAACCTTGGAACTCCCTTAAGGTCCAAAAAGTGAGAATCTACTTCAAAATAGAACCAAGGAACTCACCTAATTTCCAAAAGTGCAATTTTTGTTCCAATGATGAACCTAAAGTGAAAAAATGTAGCACAATACCAAACTAGAACAAGGAATTCCTCAAAAGCACATTTTGGAGTTTTGTAAGCAGCTAAGGCACATTTCCAACTTCAAATTAGTACCAAGTAGTTCTCAAAATAATATTTTTGGTTGTGAAGAGGAACTAAAGTTCCTAATACCACATTTGGAGGCCTAAGTAAGAATTGAATAATGAAACCTTCATTCCCAGAAAAAAAGGACATATGAGGCTATATGATATATGATATTGAATAAAAACCATAAAATAAATCCATTAAAACCGTTACAATAGATGAAATTTCTTTCTTTGTGATATTTTAGGAAAAACCCAAAAATGGCCCAAGTAGCCATAATGGAGTAGTAGATAGTTTTTTGGCACAAAGAAAAATTATAATGACCAAGACCAAAACTAATGCCATAGATATGAGAATAAATCCATATTATTTCATTTAACTACTATAAAGGCTTTTAGATCCACCTGAAGTTCTTAAAACCTTCTAGGCAAGTTGATCCTTCATTAGATTTGATGCTTCAGAGATTATAAAGGGTTTCTATCCCTAATGCTTCCAAAATCTTATTATGAATGTATCATCATGTAGTAGGCTCCAAAACCTTTCAAATGGATATTTTATGGGATTTTGAAACCACCTGAGAATCCCAAAATCTTTCACATAAGATGGCCTTTCTCTGATGACCAAAATCAACTTTTCCTCAAAAAGGACCATAAGTGAATGTGCTCTAAAAAATATCTGAAAGCTTCCAAAATCTTCCCTAAAACATACTTCCATGAAGTAAACTCATATACCTTTCCATTTAATACAATCTTGATTTATGAAACCACCGATATATTTTAAAACCTTTCACACAATGTGATATTTGCAAAGAGACAAATTTGACCAACTTTCTCAAAAAATGAAAAAACATTTCATGGGGTTTTCAAGTAAAATGACTAGATATTTTACATGTCAACATTGTGTTAGTATTTTTTTGAATAGATCATACCCCTTAGAGGTCACATTATCCTTGGCCATAGGAGTTGTACGTGGGGGAGGAAATGGTGGAATTCCCACAAAAGCTTTTTCATTCCATCTTGTGGCAATGACATTAACTATGGGAGCTAATGGGGTAGAGATAAATGATAAAAATTTGGAATCTACCGAGTAATCCCCAAACCTACCTTCAAACTTACACAATGGAATTAAACTCAAAGGTTTCTTTGTATTTATTTTAAATTCCTTAATGGAATGTACATGCAATTTCTTTGCTAGGATCTTACAGTCATTTAGATGGAGCTTTACAAGCTTATATGGTGTTCTCTTAGACCTATCATATACTGGACTATGTGCTTACAAGAACATTAAAAAAACCTTGGATCTTAACAACTATACTTATCTTCCCCCAATCATGTTAACCCCAAAATGGTCAACTCATCCTCCTTTTATAGTTGTGCACCCTTTTTCCCGCTTCTCTCTCCTCATTTGAATTTTCCTTTAGGTGGGCTAACTCCTTCTAGACGTTTCAATATTATCCCACTTGAATTCAAATTTGAACTGAGCTCATTTAATATCTTGATCTATCATGCCTCTACTTGTACCACATCGATCTGGCCATTGGATTTCTAATTATCCATCCCTGTCAACATCCATATAAGACAGCCTCTAAAAACTTCTGTCATTCCCGCCAACTATCCATCTTGTTGCACACTTACTTTCTCGCACTTATTTTTATACCTTTGTCATATTTTATGTATACTCTTTTTCCTAAGTTTCATCTTCATCATTCTTCTGCTCATTGTTCCTAGGCTACTTGGCCCTTTCAAAATATATGTGCACCTCTGGTCTTCTACAATAAGCCAAAACTCTACCTATCTATCAAAATCATATACACATCTCTACACCTACTCTACTGTGCCAACCATTTGCAAGTATTCTGCACACTAAACCTCCCTTTCAAGTCATGGCACTAAACTATTTCACCCTTTTAAACAATTTCCATTCTATCATGTTGCCCTCTTCATCTTCACCCGTGGGCCTCCATTCTTTCCTGCACCCATACTTAGCTAAAATTATGCAAGATTGCACCAAACCTTGGATAATATTGTATCAGAAAACTTAGTGTAAGAATAGTAGTGATAGGAGTGGCCTCAAATTGTATATCCAGATAGGTAGGAGGCTTATCAACCATGTGACAAGGGAGATCAGTAAAAGGAGATTTATCCATATATGAAACATAAACATGAACTTGGTTAGAGGGATAATAGTCCATGATAACATAAGGGTTTGGATCCTTAGGATTGATTCAAATATCATACAAAATTGGAGGAAATTATATGATGAGGTAAAATAAAAAGATAAATACAACACCAAAATTTAAGACAAAGAGCATAAATAAAACCTAGAGAAACTAGGGTTGATGCAAAGATTGAGTCACAAGTTGGGTTCACCAAATGTTTTACACCCTTATTATATTATAATAGATTTAGTGAGATAGGTACACTAAAATTATGTAAATGGGATCTAGAAGAGGTTATTCTCATTAATTAAATTCCTGAATTAACTATGCCATATCAAAATAATGCATTAATTCTTTAAAATAATGTATACAATATGATATGAACTTAAAAAACACAAAAGGATGAGTGTTCTTAGCTAAATAGAGATGCATATGGGAGCTTATGGGTATGTAAATTGTTAGAATTTGGAGATATGGACTTGGGATTTCTTCATTCCTGGAACTATAGATACAAATTGACCTAATGTAGGACCATATAGATCCATCACGACTGTTGATAAGGTTTTGCACCTATTGTATGATTTTGGACTTGCTTTAAATCTAGCTTTGTGACTTCCGAATTTTTTTTCCTACCTACAAATGTTTTATATTATGAAACCATATTTTTATCATATTGTGAATCCCTTTAAATAACATGAGTGAGGTATCAAAATGTAGCCATGGGTGGGAGACTTTTTAAAACAAGAATTAGTTGGATTGAATTGTAATCCTTGAACCCTTGACATAAGAAATGATCTAAAGAGGCCTCAAACCATATGTCATTCTCCAACTAGAATTTGATATTTGAAAGAAGAAAATTATGATTTTGAAATTGGAAAATCCTTAACAATTCCTGAGTTGATTTTGGATCTTACTAATACTTGAAGTGGGGATGTTTGAGTGCTTACAAATGAGGGAAGATGATCCCTTGACCTAGTAGGATTCTTTACACCTATATTGATTTACTGCCCTAATGATTGTGCATAAGATTTGGAGAGATTTAGGGAGTCTTGGGTGCCTTTAGAGCTGCCTTTTACAATAGGGTCTCATAATAATGTTAGGTTGTGTCATGTTAGTAAATGAGGTGATTTTAACTTATATAGGGTTCCAAAGGTAAAATATCATGGAAATGCCAACCCAGAGGTAGTAAATGACCGAATGAGGAATATGAAATTAAAATGTTGGATGGATGATATGTCCATTCAAAACCATATAATTTATCTAGGAATGGATTCCAAAAGTTGACGAAAGTGGATAGTTTTACATAGGGATAAGAAACATGAAAACTGAAGGTTACTTCCTATCAAGTTGAGTTTTCCTATGGAATTTATGAAATTAATTCTTAGAATCTATTCATTATATCAATGTTGTATTAATAAAAAAGTTAGGAAATATACCTAGGGATATATTGGGAAAGGACAGAAAGATTGTGTATTATCTTAACATGAGTGCATTGTCAAAACTAGTAGTGTTAAAGAGTAAATTGTAAGATTTGAGTGTCTACACACCTACATGAATCTATATAAGCAATTCATTATCATGATGCAGGAGCATCAAGGGAAGAAGATACAAAATGTCCTTTTATTCATAACAAGGAAGATGGATATGGGTCTTAAATCAATGAGGAAGAATCTAGGATGTAATTCTAAGCATTAAGTGGAGTCAAGCTATTCAACATTTTAAATTCACATAGAGAGGACACCCCTCACGGCGTTGATTCTCATGGACCAATCAAATTCTATTTATAATGTTCTCATCCCATAATCAGTTTCGTTACTCCTACCAAGAAACTCACAAGGGCCTTCCAAAAGGCCTCGAAGCCCTTCTTGCATCTCTTGGGACCATAGCCCATCACACAACATTGATTCCACCAAAGCAGAGTACAACATTGAGTACGCTAATAAAAGAAAAAGTTGATTTGCAAGATTTTTTACAACACAACACTACTTGTTTCTTGCAAAATCAATATGATGCCCTTGATGGCTTGGAGGATGGGGATATGGCTGTTGACCATCATTTCCCATGAATTTTCTATCTTAGAATGTTTGGGGTATTACATACTCGTGTCTTAAATATGTTGTGCGTGAAACTCATAAATAATGTGTAAATTTGGATGTTTTGTTTTTGTAGGAAATAAAAATTAAAGGTTTTCAATTATAGATGGTTTGCAAATCCATCTAGCCTGACAGCTTGGCTTTCTGTAGCAATCATGAAGCAATATGTGGTGGTTTAATTTCATTTTTTACTCCCAAATGGCAGCCTTTACTTATTTACCATGGCATCAATCCCACCAATCGTGCCATATGGGTCCTCTTTAATGTGGACGTCTGCCCTTTTGGCCTCATTAATATTTACACCTTGAACGATGTGGTTGAAAGGGGCAATCTGTGGTGGTGTATCACCAACTCCATTCTCAGTGGTTACTAGGTAATAAGTGGTGATTTTAATATAGTTGAGTCATCTAATGATAAATGTGACCACTTTTCTATGAGGTGGATTCTTGGTGAAAGAGAAGCGTGGTATTTCATGCATAATAAATTTGGACTTTTTGATCCTAACGCATATCGCTTTCCCACCTCTAAAGCTTGGTATACGTAGACCAATCTACATTGAGGGACAGATCGCGTTCTTAAATGGCTTGATAAGGCCATGTTGTTAGCTCAAGATTATTTTGAGTTTGATAGCATTTATTCTATGCCAGTGGAGGTCATGCTTGACTTTGTCCTTTTAGATCATTCTCCAATACGATTTTGTATCAACTGGCATGATGCGCACCCCTTTTGTCATAAAGGCCAATTATTTTTTAATACTACCTTGATGCATCATGGCCCCACCGTTAATCATATCAAGCATCTTTGTAATTTAATTCCATAACCCAGTCATTGTCAGTTATTTCATCCACCTATGCAAGCCAGCAAGATTCATTGGTGGGAGGATGCACTAACTCAAACAATAATAGTTCTTAGAATCTACGGTCGATAGATGGCAATAATTAGGAATCACTCATACTCCACTAATACCTCAGATCTTAGCTAGGCAGTGGTGACACTTTAAGGTGATCCCTTCTCTGAAACTATGTAACTTCAAGTTGAAACACTTTGGAACTAAATCCAAATCATAGAAAATTACACTATCGGGGGTGCACAAATCTGGGCTCGGATGCACTGGCCAAAAATTGGAGATCGGGTTTCAAAAGAATTATTTCTTTCTCTTAGAGCTAGAAAACCTTCACAATAGATTCAAGCTATTATGGATGGTAGATTTTACATCACTTACCCACAACTTATGTTGCAATCCTTTTTGTGTCACTACAAGCTCATGTTTCAAGCTCAATAACCCTCTGCAGCTCGCCAAGATGCTCTTAATCAATGTTTGGGTGTTGTGTCACGTAAATTATCAGAGGCTCAAAAGGTGATATATGAGAGAATGCTCACCATTGAAGACCTCCATTAAGCTACCATACAAATGGCCAATGATAAAGTGTCAAGATGCGATGGGTTCCCTTACGAATTCTATAAAACCCTTTGGTATTTGGTCGATCAATACTTGTTTCAGGTCTATCTTAAAGGTTTCCAGAAACATTCCTTAGGGCCACACATTAATAAGGGAAACATAAAATTCATCCCTAAACAAGGAGACCCAGATTAAATTACCTGTTGGCATTTGATTACGTTGTTGAATGTTTCCTATAAAACCTTTTCCAAAGTGTTAGCTATGTGGTTACATAATATTTTTCCACCTATTATTCAGCCAAAACAGATAGGATTTATATAGGGACAATACATCCTGGATAACATCATTGTAGTGTGGGAAGGCATGGAATGGGCTCATAGGTCTAATAAAGTCACCATGTTTATCAAAATTGATTTTGAGAAGGCTTATGATCAGATTGAATGGCCATTCATACTCGTCATGCTCCAAGACCTTGGCTTTGGTCCCCTTTTTATTTAATCTACCAATATGCTTTTTACGGATGCTTCTAGTTAGATCTCTAGCAATGGCCTCAGCTCGAAATTTTTTGGGATTTTTCATTCTATTAGGTAAGGCTTCCCTCTTTCCCATGCACTCTATGTGCTTGTAGCCTAAGTTTTTGGCTATCTGTTAGCTCATGCCAAAGCACAAGGTTTTGTTCTTTGAATCTCACTTCCTGTTCAGCCCACTTCTCAACTTCTTAATGGGAATTTTTCATATGATTCCTTTCTTACACTCATTTAAGATGAAAGAAACATATGCAATGCTATGAAATGTTTGGATATTTTCTTCTTAGCTTCTGGCTCATCCATTCAATGGAAAAAAACTCAGTGTTATTGGCAATCTTTCCTTCCCGCACCTGATTGGATTGCCACCTTTGAATGGAAAATTTTGACACATGGCGAGATTTTAAAATTCTTAGGTATTCCTTTTTCTTTTCAAGCCTCCCCAGTTGAGCTTTGGTACTATTTCATTCAACATGTGGTAAAAAAGATGGAATATTGAATCATTAGACCTTTATCTTTGGCTGGAAAATTCCAAATCTGTTCCAAAGTTCTTACGGAAACACATGTTTACTACTCATCGTGTTGGGTTCCTTCCAAAGCTTCCATCCAAAACCTAGAAAAAATACTCAAATATTTATTGTGGGCTTATGCTTCTACAGGAAAAGGTTTTCATTGGGTAGTCTGATACATTTGTTGTTTTCCTTGTAATTTTGGGGGTCTCGGCCTTATTCACATTCAACACCAAGGGCAAGCTCTTTGCGCTAAATGGATTATCAAAAGCATTACTGTCCAAGAATCTTGGAAAGTTCTTATACATCATGGTATTGGTAAAGGTTCCCCTTATGGTTTCCCCATGAGGAAAGGATTGGGGTTTTTCAATTTTCTCATTACCCCAGCGTCTATCAAAATTGTTGGCACCTTTGTGCTTAAGAGCATTTGGAAAGCTTGGGAATGTATTAAGCCCTAGATTTTTGTGGAAAGGGGATGGCTTTCAAAACGGGCTTTATGTCAACTAGCAATCTCTCTAGTGGTCTCCAAATTTTCAATCTCAAGATAAGTGTTTAGCAGAGGTCCTGGGAATCTCTGCGCTCAAATTCTTCAAGCACGAAATTCACACCATCAAGGAATTCTTCTACAAAACTACTCAATCTTGGTTCTCTTGGAAGGATTTCAAAACTATATTTTGGTTTTCCAGCCAAGACCAGGATACTTTTACTATTGTGATCAATTTGGTTCCTGAACACATGTTGCATAAGATTGTTGTGCATTCCTCTCGCCTATGGTGGACGGACTGGAAGTGGTATGTAGATACCTCGTTCTGTAATTACAAATCCAGTAAAGACTATCATTTTCTCCCGCCTCATTTATCCATGGTAGATAAAATTAATACATGTTGGGGAGTTCATTACACACTGTCTACCTGGGATATGTGATTTGAAACTATTTGGACTTTATGTGTAGAGCCCAAGATTTCTCATTTCCTTTAGTGTATTCTTCACCAAGGCCTTCCTATTGAGGCTCGTCTTGTTCAAATCAAGATCCCAGCTCCCAAATGTCCTTTATATGGTCATCTGGAAATAAACCTACATGTTTTTAGGTTTTTTCCCAAAGCTAAAAATGTCTAGAACTGGATACATTTATTTTTCTTTCCTTTACGGATTCATTACTTCACTTAGTAGCATGTCCTTTTGGGACATAATCCAAAGCTTCTACCTATGTTCACCCAAATTTGGTATGTTTTCAGGGGGGGATCTTTTTTTGGATATGGAAAGAAAGGAATTCTTTTTTCTTTGCTAATTCTGTAGTTGATCAATATTTCTCTATTTATAATAAATCTATGGTGATCTCCAATGTGCTTCTGCAAATATAAATTCAGACCAACAAGGTTGCACTAGAGGTAGACCACCTCCAGACCCTGTTGTGCCACTGGGGGGAATCCCTGTGTAATGTTTCTTAAGTTTCTCCATCTCTTACCAGGTGCCCCTCACCTTCCACCCATGGGGGCCAGAGCAGCTAGTCTCAGCGTTGTGCTTTCAGTCGCGCTCACCGCTCCTCGAGCTTGTTGCATTAGCACAATTACTCACTAGCTCACCATCATGGTCAAGGCTCACCACCACCTTCATTAGCTCACCAACAAGGCTAGGGCTCACCACCTCAGCAGCATGGGTGGGGCTCTCCTCTTTCCACTACTTCACATCATGATATTTGACACCCTCCACCACTAGACAAATTCCCTCACCTCATCCTTGTCATTCTTACTCACGGGGAAGCAAACCCAAAGGAAGTTGTTGCTGGTTAGGAACTTCCAGATGCTGGAAAGGACTTACCTAGTTTGGGCTGGCTGGATGATCATGATCATCCTGACTCGGGCATGTTTGTTGTTGCTACTTGATTGTTTTTTTTATCTATTTATAGGCTATGCCTATATTTTGTAGTCTCCTAGGCTTGGCTTAGTTTGACTCGTATTACTCTAGGCTCGACGTAGCTTTTTTAGTGGTTTTGGGGTGTGCTCTCATACCACCCACTTTTTTAAAAATTTAATCTTGTATCGTATTGAATTAATATAGTATAATATCCTTTTCATAAAAAAAATTCAAATTCTTGATTTCCCTCCAAAATTGTAATTCAAATTTTAAAAGCATGTAAAAGACCTGAATGGGCTTGTCAAGAGTATGTGAGAGTTTAAAATATGTAAAAATTATTCTAGGAGAGAGTGAGAGGTTATGAAATATTTAAAGGGATGTAAAATTCCCCATTATGTTGGTTGAGCATGAGAAAACCTAGGAGTTAGTTCGGTTTACAAGAGAGAAGTTACTTAAAAGAAGAGAAACTTGAATGGACAAGAGAGTTAGAGAGAAGAAGACCTTCTGAGGAAGGTGAGAGAGGAAGAGGAAGAAATATTCCTTGAGGACTAAACAATGGAAGACAAAAGGAAATAAGAAATTTTGTATAAAACATTTATTTTAATGTGATGACTATGTTTTAAGGACCGTGTGCATGTTTCTTTTTCCTTAAGTTTGTGCATTTACAAAAGGAAGATTTATTGAATATGTGTGAGAATTCATCTTAAAGGATTCAGGAGGAATATTTCAATGGCTGTAACTTGGGAAAATAATACAAGTATTTTAAGGTATTCTCTATTTTATCCATAATCATTGAGCTCTATACTGTATTTTGCATGGTGTTAGTGAATTTTGTTAGATCTTATAAAATAAGGGTATAAGAATCATTACATGAAGACATTTCCAATCTAAGAACAAGGTGATGATTGTTAACAAAGTTTGTCTTATCAGGAAACTCTCTACATGTGCTTAAGTTTAGTGGTTTTTGATAATTTACACCATGTTCTTGGTTAAGAAGTAACTTTAGACTGTGTGTTGGCATGATAAGACTGTGAAAGCCTTTCAAAAGTATAATGAGTGAGTTTTCTAAGGAACCTAAGGTATGATACTAAGTTAAGGGTTATATAGACCCAATAAATAATATATAATGCTCTATTTTAAGGTAAAGTGCTTGTAAATTTGTGTCTCTATCTCCTACAGGCTGGGATAGGGAGAATTTAATGTTTCTCATAGTTTATTGATTACACTAGCTCCATTGTCAAGAAAATCACATGCATGATGATGGAATAGTCCCTTAGACAAAATTTAGGTTCTTGAATCAAATTTTAGAGAGATTTATAGAAAAAATTATCCTTTGGGGCTTGCATAGGGCACATTTAAGGTTTGGAAGCTAAATAGTAAAAACCCTAATTTCCTAAAAACGAACCATGAGAAATTCCTGAAAATGGATATAAATCATCTTCAATAAGTCCATAAACATATTAAATATTAATTAGGAGAAAAGATAAGTAAAATATTTAAGTTATTCATGACAGTTTGTTATAGGATAGTTTGACACATTCACAAGCCTAATTGGAAAGGCCAGATTACTAAAGAAGTAGGGTTTAGAGTTGGCATTAAATCTTAAAACTTTGCACACATATAGAACTTGGAAATGGGTGTCTAAAAATTCTTTAGTTGGGTCTTTTAACTCCATGATGATAAAGATATGCTTTAAAAGGCCTAGAGGTAATTGAAGGAAAAGAGCTAGAGAGCTAGAAAAGTGAAAAGGACTGATTGTGAGAGATGTATAAGGAGTTGGATTTTAAAATTTCACACACACCATATTGGGCCTAGAGGGTAATTCAAGGAATTTTCACTTTTTTGTGGGTAGTCCTATAATCCTCCCACCATGGAATCACCAAAGCAATGCTCTTAAGAACACTAAAAAAAGGCAGTCTTGAGTAAGACAAATAAAAAGTGATGATTTGATATTTTTTAATCAAGTTGATAGTTGGAATAACACTTGTTTGAAGTGTGAAACAAGGTACCAAGGAGAAATAAGGTCATTGGAGGCTAAGAGACCAAATTTTGCTCCCTTTGGACTAAGAACCAAGAGAGAGTGAAAGGACAAAATGGAGAAAGCAAAGGTATTTAAATCTTGCATGGAATTTTCTCATATGGCAAGTGGATTTATCATTATATGAAGTTTTGAAACAAGGTATTGTGTTTGAGTAAGCCACTTAAGGTGAATTTGATCAATTTTTGCATTTTTAAGCCATTTTAGGCATCTTGGAAATATCCTCTTGGCAGAGCTTTTGGGTATAGGTTGTTGTATACTCTCTCTCAACTTATTGAATGCATGGAAAATTTATATATCTCTGTATCATATCACTTTGTAACTCGCCTATATTTATTATAACCTACTATTGCAAATATTATTGCAAGAGAACTCAAAGGGTTCCTAAATCTTCCTAATTCAGTTGTACATTATATAGGGCAATCTCTACTACAAGTATAAAGCACTCAACTAAGTCAAAGAGTCTAGCTTTATCCATTTCCAAGAATGAAAATATCATAGAGTTGTACCTTAACAAGAAAAAAATAACTCCAATAATTACACAAGGGTTTGAATCAGAAAAAGGATTAGGTCACATAGTTGAGGTACACCATATCTCACTATTATAGCATTGGGTACATTTTATACTATATAGTTATTCCACTATCTTGGTGTCAAGAGGCATGAGGTAACCCCAAGGAGGTTGGCTAGTTATACATACTTGTATAAGAACCTAGGAGAACTAAATTAGTCTTTATTTCTACAATGAGGGTATGCATTGTAACATTTGGATTAGTTTAGTAGTTGGGAGTCTGACCACCAAGGGTGATCCATTTTGAAGCACAAAACACACATGTTTTTCTCCTTTCATTTTTTACTGCTCTAATAAAGGTTTCTAGATGTTGTTATGGTTTTGTTGGCGATAAAACTTGTCTTGTGGAAAAATTGGTGGGTTTCAAGCCAACGTTGTGGGAATATAATTCTCTCTACTTGAACGGTGCAGCTTCCATATGTGCATGCGTGAAAAAGTGAATTTCAATGGTGGCCTTTCGACCAGAGATCCAGCAGGGGCACTCCACTGACCCTGTGGCAAAGCTAGCAATGTCTCGCTAGAGAAGAAAATTTTTCTTGGAAAGGGGGAGGGGAGTGAGAATGGAGGTAGGAGAAACTAATGTCGCAAGAAGAATATCAGATGCTCACACACATCAATTAGAAATTTTATTCGCATGCATTTATAGTCAAAAGAAAAAAACAAACCCATGGGAGAAGCTACAAGACCGAATGAAACTCATTGGTCACAAAGTACCAATTAATTCCTCAATCAAAGAGGAAAAAATTCCTTCTTTTATTATTGAAGCTCAGACAGAGTTTGTACATAGATTGAGAATTGAATAAATTTGAGGAAGAAGAGAAAATAGAAGAAAAATGGTGTTTTCTATCTTTTCCAGGTACAGAGCACTCTAGTCTTTTTTGAAATCAATCACCAGCAATTTGGAATGGCTCAAGAAGCTATTATATTCTTCGCAAGAAACCATTACAACTTTACAAGTCCTTGATGCCGCTTCAAATTCCTCTGTTGTGAATAAAACGCTCATGGCAGGTTAAAAACTAGATCTTGCAAAGTGATCGTTACATTTGATTTGCCAGTTTTAAATATAGACCATTTGATTTGTTCCTCTTAACTCTGAAATCGGGCCATCCACGTGGCAGGAAAGGATTAGATCGGGTTACGGGGGAATCCCTTTTGCATTTTTTTATTTTTTAGAGATTTGGCAATTTGGAGCGAATTGGCTCGTAGCCCTACTTTGACTTTTCAACTTAGACACATGGTACCCTTTGATTGGAGACAGGGTCGTGGATCTTTTCTCAAAATTTTAACCTTTTGGAAAAAGGCTCAAAAACTCAATTTCCTCTTCCGGCCCACTATTCCACTTTGATTTTTCAATGGCGGGCTTCACCTTTGAATTTTTCCCTGCGGACTCAAGATTTGACTTTTTCCCTGATAGCCTAATCAGGGCTGCAAGTTACTTTTTAACTTTTTGCCTTTTTTAAAAAGAGGCTCAAAATCTCAAATCCCTCTGATGACCTACTCTTCCACTTTGAATTTTCAATGGTGGGCTTTACCTATCCAATGACTCCAACCACATGGTGATTTGGAGCTGATTTGGTAATTGACCATTTTTGCCCCACCTTCAGAATTACACCGTTGCGACAAGTGGAGCCATCCGCTGAGCCTTCCATAATTATCCAATTTTACCTCCATTTTCTACCTGGGACATGTGGAGATCCTGTGCTTAATTGAAGTTTGTCCCTTGGACCCTACCCCTGGACTTGTGTCATTGTGACACGTGGAGCCGTCCACTGATCCTTCCATACTTAGGCCAATTTTACCTTCATTTTCTACCTCGGACAAGGTGGAGAGCCTACGCTTAATTGAATTCTATCCCTTGGACCATTCCCCTAGAGTTATGTCATTGTGACACGTGGAGCCGTCTACTGAGCCTTCCATACTTAGCTGATTTTACCTTCATTTTCTACCCTGGGACACATAGAGAGCCTGCACTTAATTGAAGTTTATCCCTTGGACCCTACCCCTGGAGATGTGACATTGTGACATGTGGATCCATCCACTGAGCCTTTGAAGTATGACCAAACCACACCTAATTAGAGAGATCCATGTATCACTCAGGGATGTTGAGGCAAAATTTGACGTGGAAAGAAACGCCTATCATTCCAGACTATAGAAAAATACACAGAGGAAGAGAACTTCATCATTTTGAGTCCAATTTTTGAATTTCCTTCATGAGCTAGAGGCATGGAGGCAAAACAATGATTTGATGACCCAGACCATAGAACAAGTGAAAACTTTTGATCAAAAATGGAGGTTGCGAAGAGGATATTACGTGCACAGACTGGGAAATGGAGAATTTCTGAAAATGAGCACAACAAAGGTTTAAATAGCTCCAGGGTGCTACTTTTGCTAATTTCTTGAATCTCTAAATTGGCTTAAACACCAATGAATGGAATAACCTCAAAAAATTTGAATTTGGCTATGGAAACACAGAGCATTTTTCAGGAGACAACAATTGGATCTAGCTTGGGGACATGGCGTGAACTGGGCATGGCTAGGGCTTGACATGAGGATCCAGAATCTCACGTTTCAAAACATATTACATTGACCAGTGCCTTATCCATTAGGCCTTGCAAAGTCATGTACAATTCTGATAAAGTATGGAAGAAGGAGGAAACACACAGGCCAAACCACACACAACAAAAAGTAAACAAAACCAAACCAAAACCACACAACAGAAAAAGGAAAAACACACCTACGGAATCACCTGTGGTACAGGTCGAGGGGACAACCCACTTTCACTGATGGTACAGTTTCAAGTATTGTCTGCTTTGAGGAAATTCCAATTGTGTTCCATCCAAGTATGAGAGGAGAAAAACTTTCTCACCACAAGCCCCATGAATTTGGAAGGGGCCTAGCCACAACGAATTAAACTTTCCATGGCTGCCCCTTTGGTTCTCTTCTCTTGTCCCAAAGCAGGACAAAATATCCAACCTTCAATTCTCTTACCTTTTCCCTCTTGTCAAAAATCTTCTTCACTTTCAATTGGTGTTCTTTAATTCTATCCACCACTGGGCATCTTATTTCTTCCAACTTCTCTAGGAAGAGGATTCTCTTGTCAATGGAGTCTTTGTATTGACCATCTTCTATTTCTTGTAGAAACTTGAGAGCTGGCATCTCAATTGTGAGAGAGGAATCTCTGCCTCAACTCCATACAACATTTGGAAAGGTAACATAGCTATTACCTTCTTAGGAGTGATCCTATCGGCCCACAATGCATCATATAGCCTTGTTTGTCAGTTTCTTTTATTCTGATCTACCAACTTGCGAGCAATGGCCACAATGTTATTGTTTCTCTAACTCAGCTTGACTATTTCCCTATGGATAGTAGTCCAAAGAGTGAGATAAGGAGATTCCAAAACCATATCAAAACTCTATGATCACCTTGGAAGATAAAAAGGTGGCATTGTCTACAACAATTGTCTATGGTATTCCAAAATGAACAATGATATTCTCCTTGATGAAGTTGCAGACTGTTTCTGAGTTGGCTTTCTTGGTTGGGATGGATTCCACCCATCCAGTGAATTAATCAGTTGCGATGAGTACATAAGTATGCCCTACACTAGAATGAGGTTTCAGAACACCAATGAAATCTAGCCCCCATTGCTGAAATGGTTCTTCAATCACCAAAGGCCTGAGTGGAAATGCAGCTAGTTATGGCTTTCCAACAAATTTTTGACATGCTTTGCATTTGGAAACCCAATCTTGAGTGTCTGCAAAGATGGAGGGCCAATAATATCTCCCTCTGAGGATCTTATGTGCGGTGACCATTGCTGAGAAATGTCCACCACAAGCTTGGTCATGATATGCCCTGAGTAACTTTTCTTGTTGCTCCTTATCTACACACCTGAGGAAACAACCATCTAGGCCTCTCTTGTAAAGTGAATGATTCCAGATCACAAACTTGGCTGCCTTTAGCTTGAGTGTACTTCTTTGTTTGTAATCAAGATGAGGAGGGCATTCTCCATAAGTGAGGTAGTAAGCAATGTCAGTATACCACTCATCAGTAGTGGTGATAAAGAGTGCTTGTGGACTGTCTCCTGAATAGGTTGAGCAAACATCATCATTTTTCTCCCTGCTAAGCTTTGAGAGCTTCATCTTCAGCAATCAGATCTTACACAAACCATTTCCTCTTACCAGATTAGAGGGTCTAATCTCCAAGTCATACTCTTGGGTCTTTGCAATCCAACTTCCTCTCTTAGCTCCATGGTCTTGTTGAGTCAAAATGGACTTGATTGCACTTCCAGGGACCATCACCACTGTATGGGAATTGAGAATGTAGAATATGAAACTTTTAACAGCTTTGACCACTGTGTAGGCATGTTTCTATAATTGGCTATAATTTAGCTCATGATTTTTCAAAGGACAGCTCATGAAAGCAATGGGTGCTTCTAAACCTTCATCATTTTTCTGGACAAGGACAACAAAGAGTGTATGTTCTGAAGCATATCAATACATGATGAACTCCTTGTTGAAATCTAGAGATACAAGAGTTGGAGCTTTGGCAATGGCTTTCTTGATCTCCTTGAATGTTGTGTTTCCTTCCTTATTCCACTTGAAACTTGTTTGAGGCTTCATCGTGGAAGTTATATGCTTAGTCAGTTCAGAAAACTCAGGCACAAAACAATGAAGGAATTTTACCTTTCCAAAGAATGAATGAACTCCCTTCTTGCTAATTTGTAATGCTAGTGCTTGGATAGCTCTGACCCTCTCAAGATCAATATGTACTCTATGTTTGTTCACAATGTGTCCCAGCAACTTACCTTCTGTGACTCCAAAAATGCACCTCTTTAGATTTAAAGAAATGCCATGTTTCCTACACCTTGAAAGGACTTGCTCCAAATGACAGTTATGATCTCCCCTCCTCTTTGAATAAATTGTGAGGTCATCAAGGTAAATGACAATGCAATGTTTCAAATCTTTGAAGGCCAAGTCCATTGCTCTCTAGAAAGTGGCTCCAACATTGATCAAGCCAAAAGGCATTCTATTGTAGGAAAAAGTGCCCCAAGGTGTTTTGAAGCATGTTTTGTTGTAATCCTCTTCTACCACCTTGATTTGGTTGTACCCTAAGAATCCATCAAGCAAAGAGAGCATTTTAGATCCAGTAACTACTTGTAAAATATGATCCATGATTGGAAGAGGGTAGTTTTCCTTGAGAGATTCCTGATTCAAATTTTGGAAGTCTACACAAATCCTTATTTCCCCATTCTTCTTCCTTACTGGCACAATGTTAGCCACCCATGTTGAATGGTGGATGGGGAAGATGATTCTATCATTGAGCATCTTTGTCAAATCTTCCTTGATAACATCAGCAATCTTTGGATTATAGGGCCTTTGTTTTTTCCTAAAGGGCTTGGATCCTTGCTTCAAAGGAATGGAGTGATGCATTTCCTTTGGTTGAAAAGATTTGAGTTCATCATAGGAGTAGGCCAGGACATCTGAGTACTTTTTTAGTAGAGCAACAAAATTTCTCTTCTCTTCTGGTGAGCAGAATTTACCAATGTTAATGATCTTTGGAATCTCTAAAGTGCCAATTTTTTCTTGATCAAAATCAGATGGACACCGAGAAGACTATTTTTCTTTCTCTTGGATGAACCTATCATGCTTGTCAAAGAGGTCTTCTAAAGAAACTAGGCCTTTGGGGATTTTTTTCCTTTCAATTTGATTACTCCCTCTTCATCAATTCCCTTAATTCCTTCCTTCTCTTCTTTGGGGATTGATTCACGGTGTGGGTTTTCACTTCCTTCAAACAACAGATTATTGAAGTTATCCCTTTGTTCTAAGAAGGCTAGGATCTGATTATCATCATTGAAGACATGTCAGTGATTTTCATTATCTGGTATGTTGGGTCTTAACACCATCTCAATGGTCACTTTATCCTTGCCAAAAGAAGGATGAGGTATCACTAAGGAATCTGACACTGCTAGAGAATCATCCTTTTCATTATGTTCCCTAGGGATTGCTTCAATGGAGAAAGCATCAAAGAATTCAATGCCATCCCACACTCTATTTCTATAGTGCCTGATCCTTGGATTTTTCACCTGATATTGTTGGCGGACCTACTTCACCACAATCTCACCATCACCTTTTCATCTCAGCTTCTTGATTCCCATGCCCTCCACTGCATTTATGCCTAAGAGCAATGCTTCATACTCTGTAGTATTGTTTGTATTATCAAATTACAGCTTGTAGGAAAAAGGATATACCTCATTGGAGGGAGAGTATAATACTACACCAGCTCTAGAACCTGATCTTGAATGACTTCCATCAAACTCCATTGTCCAAATCTGATCTTCTTCTTCCTCTATGAGGAGTGGAAAGTTCTCTTCCTTTTGTGATGTAAGGAAGTAGTTTCCTAGCCCACAATATTGAAAGAGAATGTTAGCTCTTAGATCGTCGTATTTCCTTACTGTGAATTTCATTTTCCTGACTGGCAACAACTTCTTCATTTATCCTTTCACTGGGATAGTTGCAGATGACCAATCCATTTTTATTTCTCCACCTAGATCTCTGTAAAAAATTCTACTCAATAACATACCAAGAGATGTTGGGATTTCTTCCACCAAAATGGTCAAGAGTATATTCTTATTAGGGTAATCAGCTAGTGCAACCTGAGCATCCTTAATCCTTCCTACCAATAGAACTTGTTTGGATTCCATTAAGTAGCATGTGCCATTTACCTGGGCCAAAGTGAGGCCAAGAGCATTTGTAACTTTTTTCAACATCACATTATTTGAGGCTCCAGAATCTATAATGTAATTGTTCAGCTAGAAGCCTTTGATGAGAAGTGACAAGTAAAAAGGCTCAACTCTGTTGGCAGTGGAGGAACTGAGGGCTAACATGTTTTGGGAAGGTGGTATGAATGGTGTGGGTAATAGGACTTTAGAGATTGGGCTTGAAGAAAAAGAGTTACTACCATGAACTGCCTTGATGAATCTATTAAGTTGGGTAGGATGTGTTTGTAGGTATTCAATCTTAGAGAGCTGAACTTTGGTTTTTCTTGCATGCTCCACAAATTCAAATGGAGTTATGGTAGATGAGGAATAAGTTCTAGCAGTGGGAGAGGATTTAAATGATAGGATTTTTGTTACTTTTGGTGTTGGGTTCTCCTTTTCAAATGTAGCAATTGGCTTGGAAGGAGGTGAGGGTATAACCTTTGATTGAAATTTAGATGTTTTTGCAAAACCAGCATTTATAAGATAATTGCTCTTAACAACTTTTGAATTTGGAGAAGAATTAGATAACTTACTTGGCACAATAGTGTGATCCTTGAAAATTGGTGAATCTAATTTCTCTCTAGATGATTCCTTGGAAGGTGGTAATGGTGATCCACTGCTGATGATCTTGTATAGTGGAGGCTTTGAAGAGATATCTTCTTTGTTCTTCCTACTCTCAGTTGTAACTGTTGAGGCTGAAACACCATTCTTGGATTGTGCACGAGTGAAAACAACACATGAAAAACTTGGAGCTTCTTCATCACCCTCCTCCTCATCATCAATGTATTCGATCAGGCCATTGTGTGAGCCAATCTCTTCGATTTCAAGATAGTTTTCATATTCATCCATGATTTCTTCTTCAGTTTCCTCAATGTCTGCTCCTTCTTCTGATTCCCTAGTGTCACAGATGGCATTGACTAGTGGTGCTTCAAGAGCAATCCTATGAGAATGTGGAGAAATTCTTGTTCTATCAGGAGGATTTGGTCTCCTTGGAGCATTCCTCATTGTGATTTTTGATAGCTACTTCTTCAAAGTAACTAGGCCATTTTCCATTTTTTAAAACATTGGATCAGTGGTGACTGAATTTGAACTCTATCCCTTTTTCTTTCCATTTGGTCCTTTCACTTTGCCAGAAAGAATTAAATCATCATCAGTCTCAACTGCAAAGTCTTGAACTTCCATCAATGTTCTTGGTTGGGATTTTCTGAGAAAGAAACCAACTTCTGATGGCACAACACTGATGAAGAACCTTTTCAAGTTGTTTTCAGAGGCTACCACATCTTATGGGATCCTTCTTGTCAACCTATTATATCTTGCTACGAAGTCTCTCATTAACTCGGAGGCTTCTTTTTTCATTTGTACCAGTTGGACCAGCAGGTCCTGAAAATCTTCTGTGCTCTTGAACCTATGTTCAAATGCACTTCTTATATCTTCCCAGCATGTGACATATCTTGAGGGAAACATGTAGAACCATTCAACAGATCTTTCTTGGAGTGACTCCACAAAGAGCCTAACTGAAACATCTTCATCTTCGACTCCCAACACTGCACAAGCAATGATGAATGTTGTAACATGTTCTTCAGGGAGTTAAGAACCATCCCCTTTGAATTTTGGGAAGTTTTTTCTTGAGCCTCTTGGGATCTCATGGACTAGTTGAGCAAGAGCTGGTGGATCGGTATTTCTTCCCCATGGTACGTTGGGCCTGTGTTCCTCATGCTCACGATCACCCATTTTATTCCTGTTTCTATCCTCCAGTCTTGCTAAGGATTCTTTTGTTGCTGCTCTTTCTTCTACTTCAATTTGTATTCTTTCTATTTCTTCAAGTTGAGCCCTTATCTCCTCTTCAACAACTGCCTCTCTTTCAAGCTCTTCAAATGTGGGATCAAATTTTCCTCCTTACCTTAGTTTTCAGGTGTATCTTCTATCCGTCAGCTTGAAAGTTTATGCTCTTCTCTGGGGTGCTGGAATTTGTCTCTTCCTTTCTAATTCAACAGCATGTTCCTCTTCCAGGTCTAGAATACTTATGGTAATGAAGTATTGATTGACACTTTGTCTATTATGCCAAATATCTTCTCTCATATCAGAAGCAATGTCTTCTTGGATGTGAAAGAGTAAATAAGGTCTCTCAACAAGAGGATTTCCCAAAATAGCCATGATTTACATCCATGTAGCTCATATGACTATTCAATCCCCAGAAGCTTTTCTTTAAAAAACATTGTATTTTGTGACCTTGAGGTTGTTTTTAGGTGTAGATGTTGCAAAATCTTACCCCACGGTGGGCACCAAAAATTGTTAGTGAGAAAAAATTTCTTATGGACAAATTGGTGGGTTTCAAGCCAAGGCTATGGGAATATAAGTCCCTCTACTTGAACGGTGCAGCTTCCATATGTGCATGCGTGAAAAAGTGGATTTCAATGGTGGCCTTTCGACCAGAGATCTAGTAGAGGCACTCCATTGACCCTGTGGCAAAGCTAGCAATGTCTCGCTAGAGAAGAAACTTTGTCTTCGAAAGGAGGATGGGAGTGAGAATGGAGGTAGGAGAAACTAATGTTGTGAGTATAATATCATATGCTCACACACATTAATTATAAATTTCATTCACATGCATTTATAGTTAGAAGAAAAAACAAACCCACAGGAGAAGCTACAAGATCGAATGAAACCCATTGGTCGCAAAGTAACAATTAATTCCTCAATTAAAGAGGAAAAAATTCCTTCTTTTATTACTGAAGCTCGAGCAGAGCTTATACATAGCTTGAGAATTGAAGAAATTCGAGGAAGAAGAGAAAATAGAAGAAAATGGCATTTTCTGTTTTTTCCAGGTACAAAGCACTCTGGTCTTTTTTGAAATCAATCGCTAACACTTTAGAATAGCTTGAGAAGATATTATATTCTTCACAAGAAACCATTACAACTTCACAAATCCTCGATGCCACTTCAAATTCCTCTATTGTGAAGAAAACGCTCATGGCGGGTTAAAAACTAGATCTTACAAAGCGACCATTATGTTCGATTTACTAGTTTAAATATATACCATTTGATTTGCTCCTCTAAATCTGAAATCGGGTTATCCACATGGTAGGAAAGGATTAGAGTGGTTACAGGGGAAGCCCTTTGCATTTTGTGATTTTTAGAGATTTGGCAATTTGGAGCAAATTGACCCGTAGCCCCACTTTGAATTTTCAAATTAGACACGTGGCACCCTCTTATTGGAGACGGGGTCGCGGCTCTTTTCTCAAAATTTTAACATTTTTTGGAAAAAGGCTCAAAAACTCAATTTCCTCCATCGGCCCGCTCTTCCTCTTTGAATTTTCAAAGGTGGGCTTCACCTTTGACTTTTTCCCTGCGACCTCAAGATTTGATTTTTTCCCTGATAGCCTGATCGGTGCTGCAGGTTACTTTTTAACTTTTCACCTTTTTTACAAAGAGGCTCAAAACCTCAAATCCCTTTGATGACCCACTCTTCCTCTTTTAATTTTCAATGGTGGGATTTGCCTCTCCAATGACTCCAACCACGTGGTGATCTGGTGCTGATTTGGTAATTGACCCTTTCTTCCCCACCTTTCGGAATTGTGATTGTTGCGACACGTGGAGCCGTCCGTTAAGCCTTCCATGCTTAGCCAATTTTACCTTCATTTTCTACCTGGGACACGTGGAGAGCCTAGCGCTTAATTGAAGTTTGTCCCTTGGACCCTGCCCCTGGAGTTGCGTCGTTACAACACGTGGAGCCGTCTGATGAGCCTTCCATACTTAGCTAATTTCACCTTCATTTTCTACGTGGGACACATGGAGAGCCTGCGATTAATTGAAATTTGTCCCTCGGACCCTGCCCCTAGAGTTATGTCATTATGACACGTGGATCCGTCTGCTGAGCCTTCCATACTTAGCTAATTTTACCTTCATTTTCTACCTAGGACACATGGAGAGCCTGCGCTTAATTGAATTTTGTCCCTTGGACCCTTCCCTTAGAATTGTGTCATTGTGACACTTGGAGCCATCTGCTAAGCCTTTGAAGTATGACCAAACCACACCCAATCATAGAGACCCATGTATCACTTGGGGATGCTAAGGAAAAATGTAACGGGGAAAGAAACGCCTATCGTTCTTGACTGTGGAAAAATACACAGAGGAATAGAACTTCATCATTTTGAGTCCAATTTTTGAATTTCCTTCGTGAGCCAAGAGGCATGGAGGAAAAAAATGATTTGATGACTCAGGCCATAGAATAAGTGAACAATTTTGATCAAAAATGGAGGTTGTAAAGAGGATATTACATGCACAGAATGGGAAATGGAGAATTTCTTGAAAATGAGCACAACATAGGTTTAAACAGCTCCAGGGAACTACTTTTGCTAATTTCTTGAATCTCTAACTTGGCTTAAAGACCAATGAAGGGAATGAGCTCAAAAATTTTGAATTTGACTATGGAAACGTGGAGCAGTTTTAAGGAGACAATAGGTTTCTACTTTGAGAAAGTTTATTACAGGTCATCCTGAAGCAATGTGATAATGAGTGACGTATAATGAGCATCATTCATAGGAATTTGAATCACACAAAAACTTGTAGATCCTAAATGTTACAATGTCTGAAACCATAGATCTTTAGGTCAAGACCATACAGTTTCTACCTAGACTGTAGAGAATTTGTATGTTCCTACAATGCTCATTTTCTAGTTCTAGAACCTCCACTTTAGAATCAATAGCTCCATATATTCCTATTTCAATACCTTACACACCCAAATCAATCCTAAATCATCCTTAACAACTATTTTTATATATCCACATGTTTTGAGAAATTACTTTTGCACATATAGTTTAACCATTCATACATGTGTAACCTTTTCCATGTTGGTGTGCATTAATATCACCATCTCCCTAATCTGACCTATCATGCTAAGGAATGAAACCTTAGTGCACTCACCCAAGGTGTGAATTATTCTAAGCTTCCATCTCATTTAGCATGTAAAGAGTGAATTGTTTAACCCGACAATTTGTTTGGTCAGAGTTTGCAATAATTTTATATTAATTTTCATGTAGAATCTTATACACATATTTTAGCTCACCTATTAATGTGATCACTAACAATGATTTCCCAAAATTCCCCCCTTGGTGTGTATTGGTGGTCAAACTTGCACTTGTGTCTCAGATCTGGGAAGATCTGAGCTATTCGAGACAACAATGGAACCATCCCCAAGTTGTGGGACCTTGCGCACTTGGGACAAATCTCCAAAGAAGGTCAGTTCCTCCTCTACTCTACTTTCTCCTAATTTTGAAAGGGAAAACTAAGCTAACAATGCCAAGGGACCAGGGATATAAGGATAACAGAAAGGAAAACTAATCTAAGGAAGGTGATAGCACCAGAAAAAGAGGGATGAATATTATCTGTTCTGAGAAAAAATAAAGGGAAAGGCATGAAAGAAGGCTAGGCACGTGTAGCACAACTAAAATGTATTTACTAGATCATTTTCATGGGACACAACTAAAAATGGAACTGCAAGGGACGTAGAGTGACACAACATGCATGCAATGTAAAAGAAAGGAAAGAAGAAAGAACACAAACACACTTAGGATAGAGAATAGTCACAAAATGATGCTTCCATTATATCCAGAAATGCACAGAGTTGTTACAATGGTGAAAGAGGCTGATATCCACATGCACGAGCTAGATCTAGAGGTCTGTGACTCAAAATACATAAAATATGAAGTCCTTAGAAAAATGCATAAGGATCCAAAATTTCAAACATTAACAATAAGCCAAGCTCTTACATTTATAGATGAATCAATGGAGGAAGAAGAGAAGAAGGAGGGAAAACTTGAATTTGAAATACAACCACCAACAAGAAGCATTCAATGCCTAGTAAATCTGCCAAATACACTTCCACAATACTGTTTTGTGTGTTGGAGAAGGAAAGAGGGCGGATCAGATCAAATTAGGTGGTTGGAATAATCAGATCTACTCATTAATGCCCAGAAAGATGTTTTCCCATTTCTCACCTACTAGATCTACCAAGAATTTGAATTTGAATATCTAGCACTGTAGCCTATGTCAACAGCTATCAATTGAGACTAGGTGTGCACCGATTAGAGATCTATAGATAAAGAATTGTCTCTTAGAAGATTTTTAGGGCCATCTGCATACGCAAGACACGTGGCATGCATGGATTGGCTGAAAGGATGGGCGGCTATACAAATGTTCTTTTCATTTTTGTCATGTGTCACTCATTGATTTTTTGTAAGGATTCGGTGCCTTATTGGTGCACTTTGATTGGTTACATGTGGCATACTCAAGCATGTCATATAATGACGTGACACAGAATGGTGCAAAGGTATGCGAATGGAAGAATGAGGTGGGAAGAAGGAAAAAGGAAGGCACGTGTAATCGCAATGCCCACGGAGGAAAAGGGGAAAAGTGGTGAGCGGAGAACGTATGGTCAAGGTACAACTATTAAAAGTTAATATACAGGGCATGCAAGAGGGCCAAGGACTTAGCTTATTGAAGAAAGTGCAAAGCACACACACATGATGAATAGTTACTAAGAAGAAGGTGAATGCATAGAAGATGCTCACAACGTAAGAGTGGAACAAATAGGAGAGGAAAATGGAAAGGGGGGAAGGGGAAGAACACAAGGGTGTGTGAGGAAACAGTGATCAAGTGAATGTTCCAAGGAGACAATTGAGGTGCATGCCACTTACAATGAAGATAGTTGAGCCATAATATATATGTAAGTTGTCCAAATAACTAGAAGAGTTTTTTGGATAACAGTGTGAACATAGGGCAAAGAACAACTAAAAACATAATCGTATGCCTCAATGTACTTTTAGGTTTGCATATTGTTGTGTGGATCTTGTTGCACATGATCACCCATTTCACCACAGTGAATCCATTACGAGATGATCAACTTCCACCAATATACCTACATACAATAACTCAATAGTTCCCACTTTCACCAGTGAATTCTCTTTCATTAGTCAATCAATGAAAAAGTGTGACAGTGAGATAATATCAGTAGTCAGAGGATCACCACAATAATTTTCCCTCCAATACAATTGTTTTCAGCATCCACAATGCACATTCTCCTCATTTCAAATTTTAGTAAGGAATGAACACCTTGTTTTATTTCTACACACACCACTTAAAGAAAACACACAATTGAAAATGATGTCACCATAGAAGAATGTGTCCCCATCGTTGGTGACTGACGAGAGGTCATTGAATGACCTCCTTCCTTCTAAACCTTTATCCTCCAACTAATGTTCCTGCTTACTCGGTTGATGAAGATTTGAAGCTCATATGTTTCCTCATTGTGATTATTATTTTCTTCCCATGCATTGTGAAACACTTTATTTTATTGGATGTTGGGTTACACTAAAAATACGTCTGATAGGTAAGAAAAAATATTTTTTCAATTTTAAAACAACATAAATTTGACAAAAACTCTAAGACTATGACACTTGAATAAAAATTAATAAACTGAAAATATTTAGAAAAGAGTGCAAATTTTATTATAGCTAGAGAATGGGTGAATGAATCCCCCTCGTCACTTTAAAAAACACCATCCAAATCTCTAGAGGAGATAATATAGTTCACTTATATTAAATAAGTGGCTTGATTACTACGACAAAATAAAGATCTCATTTAGCTAATATACCCTCCAATTAATCCACTCACCTCTTCCTTTTTTAATTTAAACTTATAGAAATGATATCAATTAAAAAAATTAAACAATGCAGTTTTTCAATAAGAAAAAAGAAAATTTTATTTTCTTTTGTAGATTGACAATTGTCGTGAATGGTTGATGGAGCATCAGGGGCCTACGAAACTTTAGAGGTTGTTATGGTGGGGTTGTGGGTGTTTAACACACCAATATAGACGCTAAAAAATAAAAGTAACTTGTCCCTAGTCAAGCCAATTATAGTTTTAAAAATAAAGACAATAAATTGTTATATTTCTTTTTAATAAAAATGATAGTTCAATCCAGATGCAAACCTAATAGCCATTTTTCTTAACAGATAGATTTACAAATCTATTATTGATACAAATCAATGCAACAACTATAGATGAGTGTTGATTGTGGAAGATAATGTGTCAAAGAATGCATTCAAATGAACACTCAGATTTGTAGAATTCAAACTAATAGTTCTTCAATGAATCATCATTCCACCAACTACATCGAATTTAAAGAATAAGTATAAAATGTGGAACTTAACCAATCAAGGAATAGAATAATTTTGGGGTCAAACATCACCCCACACTAAATTTTTTTCCCACCCTCGAGTAAAAATTTTACGTCCTCTTCATATAGCTCTAAGCCTTCTTTCCTTAGAAAAACTTTGTGTGCCTTTGGATGATGTAATGCTTTCAGAAAGAGGGGTCTTAATTGATTGATTCACGCGGTGATCTCGGTCAAATATTTGGCACATTTATTACTATAAAATTCCTTAGCTTACATCTCTTGTAATTTATTTTTTAGCCTGAGTGGTTATATTTTCCAGTTTGGTCTCCACTTTGGAAGTTAACTTTCTTAACTCACCTAGTCACTAATTGATCTTCTCTTTTTTTGTTGGCCTCCTCCCATAATTTTTCATTTTCTTCCAAGATTTTATCACAAACATCCTTTCTCTTTATCTATTCTTCCAGGGCAGCTTGTTTTTGGGCTTATTCGACCTTTTGGAGGTCTATTTGTGTATACAAAATCTATGCACTTTGGTACATTTCTAGGTCATAAAGCATACTAATATATACATGATTCCTAAGAAAGAAAATAAGTGGTTGATAACTTCTTTTGGGAATTTTACTTTATCTCTTGAACTTTTATTGGTTGTATACACCTTACAACTATATCAGTATTTAATTGATTTATCTTTTATGGCCTCAGACACTAGTGCCTAATTAGGACAACAACACCCAGGTGTTCTTGTCCCTCCTGGGAACTCCTGACCATCTATATCTTTTTCTTACACTTTTGGGTCTCTTTTACTTCTTGGTTATCTTTTAGTACTTTGGTTCAACCTTTCAGTTTTCAATTATGAAATTCAAACAAGGGAATCATACATATACTTAGTTATTTCTCTCAAATAAAGGGCCAAGCAATAAGCATTATCTATCATCACCTAAACTTGCATCAAGGTACAAGAGCATTTCAAAGGAATTCATCTAGCACATCCATACAAGGGACGATGGTTACATCACTCTGCATACACAACACAGAAGGGGAGGTTCATTTTATTTCATCTCACACATTTTCATACTTAGATCATTCTAGATATAGCCCATTATTATAGAGCAACGTGCACAATGGAAACCTAGGGCATCATTACACACATATACACACAAAACTACATGGAGTCTTGTTAGGAATATCTATGTTGTATTGTGAACATAGAATATTATGTAAGTGATTATATTATCTAGGATAATATAATATGTGTTGTAATAATTAATTACATTATTGTAAATGTAATTATGAGTGGGTGAGTAAATATTGTTATGAGTTGTTGAGTAAACAAATCTTTAACAATATTAGTTTTGTGAGAAAACAAAATCTCACGTAAAATAGCATGGAGTTGTTTTAGGAGTTATGTGTGGAGATATTTATGGAGATTATATCTCCTTAAATATAGGAACAACATCTCCTATTTAAATGGATGTAATACTTCCTATGAATGTAGCAAGAATAAAGAGTAAGATTTCAAAATTTCTTTATGCAATTATGATATTAATTTTTCAAGTCTAAGATGTAGTGTTGCGTTTGGTCATAAGATCACTCTTCCGATGACCGCCGGGGTCAGTCCGACTCCCCATTCTACATCTTCTTTATTAGGTTTGATGTGGTTTTTGGTAATGTGCAGCTAGCTATCTATTTTGTAGGTTACACATATGATCAAAGCCATTGGATCAAAACCAGAGTGAAAAAAGAGGATCAATAACGAAGCTCTTCCAACCTAGAAAATTTCAAAACCTGAGTATTTGATTGGACGCTAATGCCCAGATCTGTCACTAGCACCCAGGCGCTCCTATCCTTCCAAGGAACTTCTTTCCTATGTAGTTCTGAGTTCTAGAACCCTCGGTAATCCTTGACGACACTCTCTCCAATCTATTCTAGCAATTTCTCAACTCATATCACTTTTAGATCACTCATAAATAAGCTAAGTCATCACCCTTTCTTATTTTCTTAGGATTTCACATTATTGTATGTTTATTGTGTGTATCTTATTATAGTTTATCACTTGTATATCATTAGTTATAGTAGTTACTCTAAATTAAGGTTTAATTCAATTTAGATTAAATCATTTGGAGAACCCATTCGTTTAAACCCCCACCTTCTTTCAAGGATTTATTTTTATGCTTGTCACCCATAGTGTCTTTTTGGTTCCCTTACGAATATTGAAATTCCTCCATCTATCTGTAAGTTCTCTAAACCAATGGTTGAATCTGTTAATAATCCCCTTTTAACTCAATCAACATTCCTCTTGAAAACATTGAAGCTTCTAATAGTGAATAATCATATGATGATGACACTAATGTTGATCATGAACAAATTGACAAGCTCACTAATTTTTAGTTTTATTTATGCACCAACCCTACACATATTCCACATATTCTAAATGCTTTACTCATTACTAACAACTCTCGAGATGTTACTACTCTTTCTCTTGTGGGTTCCTCCTCATCCGCTATGACCTCCACACAACCCTCCACTATCCCTATTTATATTACTACAACTAATGTTTCCCTACCTCCTCCCAATACTTCCCATACACAATTTGGCTCCTCTTCAGGAACTCATGACCTAGCTTCTTTATATCATGAATTACAATCCCAAATCTATCAATTATAGTAGGAAAATTCACATTCCTATCCATCTCTAGATTCCTCACTCCTACTTCATAGCCCTTTTTTACCCTCCATTTCTTTTTATTGTTACCTCCTAACTTTGTAGCACCTAAGTTTCCTATGTTCAATAGTCATGGCTACCCTCAGGATTACCTTCGATCCTCTCATGTTGCATGCCTCAATTATGTTGATGACCTCACATTATTGGCTAAATTTTTCCCTGTAAGCTTACATGATTACACTATGTGTTGGTTCTATGATCTACCTATTCATTCAATAACCACTTTTACACATTTATTTGATGTTTTCCTTGCTCATTTTTCTATCAATATCAGTACTAAGATATCCTATGAAAAATTAGCTCAAATTAAAAAAAGATCCAACTAACATCTAACGGACTATGTCTTGCACTATAAGAATAACCTTGCTAAGATGACCAATGTTCTAGCTTTTTGTCACCAACCCTAAAAATGTTGAATTTTTTATAAAAAATTGGATTTTTTGGTTAAGTGACCCACTTTACTTGGTTGTATCTACCTCATTGCTGTCATAAAATGCAAAAAATGACAACATTTATTCAAATTTGATAAAAATTGGGGTTGGATCGTTCTATGTGGACTTTTGTGGAATAGGAGCAATAGTTCCTCCATTCCTCTTGTTCCCTGCATTTCTAGATTTTTTGCATTGAATGGTTCTGTAGTGTAAATCAGGTTTTTGATGGTCCACCAGAACAAGTTCCTTCATTCCATTCCTTCCCCGGTTCCCCACATTAAATGCATTTCTATAATGAACCATTTGTGTTGGATTTTCAGTGATTTCAGGAATTGGAGGAACTTGTTCCATCTCAATGTTTATTCCCAGCAAGATTTTTTTTCCCACAAACCTTCCTTTCAACGCTCAATGCAGAAATTATGAATATTTGAGGAACACATGGAACTCATTCCATTATTTCTTGAGTTCTTCACATCTCTGCTTCCCCCACATCAAAGGTTGTTCCATCTGTTCCCAAAACCCTTGTCATATCCGATTTGTAAGTGAAATGAATAAAAAAGTGTTCCCATGAGCTTTACGATATCCATGATATTGTATTGCGCGCTAAATTGATTCATTTATCATAATTTCCCATATAAATAAATCCCCACACTTATTTAATTCTCACTTTTACAAATTTGAGTTCATTTTTCTCTGCCAACTTCCCTACTCCCTTGCGCTAAAGAGGTTTTTCATACATAACTTTGTCATTTTTTATCCAATTTCAAAAATTCAAAGTATGTTGGGACCGTTATGAGGGAACCTTCATTCTCATATAGAAGTTAAATGGTTTTACCTTACATTTTTCCATTTTGGTAGTTATTTAATTTCACATCCCTCTCCTTTAAATACTCTATAAAATCCATTGTCTAGCCATGTTTTCCTTAGTTTCTCCTCAATCTTTTCACCATGAAGTTTCAATATGCATGGTATAAACATATTTTTTCCCTTAAACCCTTTATGCCTAATATAGGTGATAGTGATGTCATACACACAAACCTAAATGCCTTATGGGCCAAAATCACATATGATAGTCCCACCATACTTGCCCAATGTGTAAAAATAGTGGATTAGCTTATGTTTTTGGATTCCTCATCTCAGTGTAATGTACTGACACATTCCTAGCCTGTGTATCTAATTTTGATCCACAAAATAAAGAGCTGAAAGATCCCTAAGGGAAAATATTTGTTAAATTATATGCCCATTATATTAATGTGGCCCTAGGAATCCCGACCTTTGAAAACTCCAAAATCTTAACCTAGATTGAAGCCCAGAGACTATTTGACCTGAGTCAAGAGAAATATAAAACCATGATTGCCAAATCATGGCTAAAAGTCAAGAAGAAAGTTCCTTCCAAATTCCCTAAAACTCTCGTCAAGATTTATTTCATTGAAGAACTTTCAGACATGATCACCCTACTAGCCAGAGTAATGGGTATGTCATCCACTAATGAGTTTCATAATTATATGTGTGTATACATTAATGTAATATGTGAAGACAAGCAGCATTTGAACTAGGGAGAAATTATCTTTGAAAATTTGACTCAACATCTAGTCAATGTACATCAAATTAAAACATTTCACATGACTCCATACTTGATGTACATTATATCAGCTTACAGGATATGGGTGGGATTATCAGGGAAATAAAACAAGAAAAATACACTAGTGTATGAGTTCTACACTCAACTCACCTATGAAAACAATAAAACTCATCATAGAAGAGTAAATGATGATTTCACCATGTTCCTAGTCAGGTTGCTCAAGGGAAATGTGAATGAGAGGGTTTCCTCAGAGGCAAGGTAACTGATTTCAACATATGGCAACCTCTTCATTCAATTCAGAAAATTATCATATATCCAGATGGCTTGGTTCGAGGGATTACCAAACAAGCTACCAATTTATTGCAATGACAAGATCATCCTGGTTGAACTACGTAGATAATTGGATGTGTTTCATAGAACTAACAAAGAAAAGAAAATATCAGGCATCCAATTTCCCATCTCATTGGGAAACTACACTTGTAGGTTTTCCGTGTAGTTTCCCCTTGATGCTCAAAATTTTAAATAAATTATCTTTGAGCTCAAATTCCATACATATCAGAAAAGGGCTTCCTTTGACAACAAGGGTTTCATTTCAAAGAATTTGAGTATGACCTACTACCAGGTGCCAACATTTGAATACTATTGAGAGGATTTTTTTGATGAATATGAAGTGAGGAAAACATTATTTAGTAGATTGTCATTGCAACAAATCAAGGATATCATTTTATTACAATATTCCATAAAGGATGGAAGATGATGATTTTTATTTGTATACTATGGAATATATAAGTTATATTCAATACACCCCTCTTCCTACCATTGATTGGTCTATGAAGGAAAATGAAAACCCTGATGAATTGAACAACCCAGTGCTCCTGAGAATGAGGTATTGATTCAATAGGAAAATGAAGGAATTCAAATAATCATAGAAGGCATATTCTTCTCACGAATCTTCCACCTCACAGAAAGACATTCCAACTCAAAATAATCCTTCCTCCTCACCCTTGGACTCAGGAACCAAGGTGTATATGAAAAAAGATAAATCAAAAGAGGCTAAGAAAAAAGAAGAAATGCCTGAACAAGGAGTAGAACAAGAGAAAACTCAAGAATCAGTTGGTGAAGTTGCCTCTACCCCTGAACAAACATCACATCATTCTAAAGAAAAATAAAAATTAGTTGAGGAAAATTATGATGAAGAAGAAGAAAAAGAAAGTGAAGAGATTGAAGAATAAGATAAACTTGAGATAATTGATCTAGATACAGGAAAAACAGATGTTTCTAGGCCTAAGTTGGAGGTTAGAATATCAGTCTCTTCTTCCGTTGTGACTTCCACTCTCGAGGTTTCTATTTCTCAACATCCAAGTTCCCAAATGTTTCTCGCATTTCCTCCCCCAACCACTTATTCTTGATATTCTTTCACATGGGTCCAACCCATGATTGATAGCAAGAAAAGAAAGGCACAATCTCAAATTGAGGTCCCAAAATTTGATGCAATAGCTTCCCTTCTTGGCCTATCTCCTCCTCCTAAGATAACCAAGAAAACTTCTCATATAGCTTCATATTCAAAAGGACAACAATTCTTGGAGATTTCTAAACCCAAGGGGGATAAGAGTGATAAAGAAATATTCATTTCTAATTTGGAGCTCACCAGAATCTCACTTGGAAAACCCACTCTAGAAGGGTGAAGTTCATAACCTTAGAGAGACTATATCTAAGGTCATTAAAATAGTAGAGGAAGGAAAACAAACTCAAGAGTGGCTTGAGGATCAATTCTTAACTCTTGCTAATTTCATCAAGTCTTTTCTCTCATCAAATAAGACTCCACTTGATCCTGCTCCACTTTCCTAACTCAAGAGAGGCTTGAGGAGCAATTCCAAACTCTTGCTAATTTCACCAAGTCTTTCCTCTCATCAGTTAATACTCCACTTGATCCTACTCCACTCTCCTAACTTCAACCCATTATTGCTATTGTCAAGATTGATGTCAAATACATCACAAATATTCAAAAGCATGTTGCATTTGGTAATGCATATGAGGCTTGGGTTAAAGGCATTCTATTTTCTAGTCTATAATTCATTAATGAGGCATACATAGTGTATGATAATATCACCTCATCCTAAGAGAAAACTAATTAATTGACACCATTGACAATGAACTCAATATTTGGGCAGACTGCATGCATGATCTTTGGATCATGAGCTAGACAAATCAAAAGATCATCCTCTTCCTCATAAGGTTTTTGATGATTCAAAGAACAACTTGTTTAATACTTGGACCTTTAGTATGGATTGGAGGATAAAAGTTCTAGAAGAGGATGTGACTGATTTGAATACTACCGTTCAAAAAGGTGAATCATTGAAAGTTGAGATCTTCACTGATTTATCACCTCTTCATTGCCATCTTTTTAAGGATAATTTGGAAAAAATAAATCAATTTGATCAAATCAAGGCAAAATCTAAATCACTTATTAAAAAGAAGTTTTTCAAAGAATGACTTGGTCAACAAGGATAAGATGGAAGAACTTTTAGAACTTCACAATGTTGTTGTAGAGGCAAAAAATGGGACTTGTGCAGAATGGTGGAATTGCCAAAGAAATGGAGTATGTCGTTGGAAGCTAGTTGACTACTTTAGAAAACACCATTGTGCCCAAAAGCATGGATATTTTAGCTATTGTAAAAAAGTTTCATATACATGTGCTAAAGATCAAAATGTCACGTTCAGTTGTTCCTATTGTTCCTTCATCTTCCAGATCATAAAATACTTCTAATTGTTCTATTTTGAATTTGTCTTTAATATTTAATAAAAATCAAAATTGTAAAATAAAGCCAACTCATGTAATTAATTAAGTGTTTAACACTTAATTAATAACAATTAGTTAGAAAAGGTAGTTACATCATCCCCTTAGCCTATATAAGGCCTCATTCCATTTGTAAAAGAGGTTGGATATTGGTGCATCTGGATGTAAATATACATATTTTTATCAATACAGAAGAAAAACGTTCTTTTCTCCATTCAAGTTCTTTCCATTTATTTCCTTCAATCTAGTTAATGCGATTGTTTTTTTAATCTGAAATCTGAGACTTTGTGTTCTAATATATGGAGTAAAATGTGTTGAAATTTGATTCAATTTACATTCTATGTCTTGTGGATTTTTCATTTACGCAAACACACATGTGCTTTAGTTTCAGTTACATGCATGAGTAGAATAAAATATGCAATCTCTTTATTTGAAAGTATTGTTTCTTCTTTTCTTATCTTTTACATTCATCTAGTAATCTTAGAGAACTAGGGAGGATTTATTTATCCTTGATCATTCAGTTAGTTGTAATTGTGTTTCCCTAATCAACTTGTTTTACCCTAATCATGTTGTTGTAATTCTTCTATGCCCTTTCTTCATTTATCTTTTGTATTGAGAACAATGAATCCATTCGTGAACACCAATATCCTCATCAACAATTAGTTTTTTACATTTGTAAATACTTAGGTTTTTAGTTTTTCTTGAATAAGGGAACCTCACCATTAAAGAGGAGGGATTGTTGTCCCCTAAAATTGATGAAAAAACTCAACAACCAATTTTCTAACCAATAGTTTTTTGGCATCCACCATGGGGCCTATGTTTTGATACCCACAAAATATATTTTCACCACAAGTAATTCATATATTTTTTCACACTTGTTGAGAAGAGATACACTCAAGGTCAAAAGGATCAAGGTATTGAAGACCCTTATTTTTAGTTGCAGCAGCAGCATGTGCTTTTTCAGTTATCTCCGAAAAAGAAGAATAGAAGCAAGAGGTCAACAAGCACAAAAAAGGAGACCTATTTCTTCTTCACAAGTAACTGCTACTACTCAAGATCTGATTCTCATTGGTGTTATTCTTCCTCTATAGATTGTTTTTCCCATAATGGTTTCACCTATGCCTTAGGTGAGAATATTGGGCCCTTAGCTCTTGCACAACCTCTCCATGACCTGCTCAAGGGAAGTCGGAAGAAATTCCAAAAATTCAAAGGATATGGCAAGGTTCACCTAGATTAACATATGGTAACTTTATTTGTTGCATGTGGATCCCTCAGAGTTTCACATGAGGACATGTTTGTTAGATTATTTGTGTAAATCCTGCAAGATGATGTTGATGAGTGGTTCTCTCATTTTCTGACTTGGTAGTATTACCAACTAGGATACTATGAAAACTAAATTTGAATCCTAATTTAAGCCAGCAGAAGATTCACATGCATTCTTATCCCAGACTCTCCCAAATGAAGAAGGATCCCTATGAGCCAATGTGGGATTTAGTTACAAATTTTAATAGATTGGTTTACAAAATATTGGTTGCTGTCATACCTAATCCTAAAAATCTTGAAAAAAAAATCATTAATGCTCAACTCCTTGAGGTAAGATTTACATTGAGAAGAGCATGATTACCAAATTTGAAACAAGATCAATATTTGGCCATAAGCATGGAGGATGATTTGATCATGTTGGGTAAATTGAAGAAAGAACCACCTAAGTCCAAGGCTTCCACTTCAGGACCATAAAATTTTGATCATTTAGTGCAAAATTTGACTAACAACCCGATCGCTATCACAAAGAAACTTTCTTAGAAAATTCCATATAAGGATATTGCTAGAAATTGTTTTCAACCAAGAAACCATTTGCTCGCTACTCAACCTAAGCTTATAATTGAAGCTCCTCCTGTGAAGGTTCTAGTTAATGCATAATGTGAAGTGGAAGAATCATAAGATGAGGTCATGACTAAAGAAGTATAAGAAGTTGAAGAAGATCCTGAAGAGGTCAATGACAAAGCCGAAGACTCCAAAATCATATATCTTGTATATGAGTCTGATGAAAAATATTATGAGGAAGTAATGGTTGAAATGAATAGTGAATCCTATGTTGTTATGACTAGGGAACAACTTAAAAAGAAAAAGGACATTGTTCAACCAGACAAGAAGTAAAAATCTAAGGAAGCCCCATTTGTTATCCCCATGGTTTCCAAGAGAGGATCACCCATTCCTTCTACTACCAAAAAAGTAAGTACTATTACACCCTCAAGTTCCCCTTCCTCTTCACATGTTGTGCCTAAACCAAGCTTAACTCCAAAAGTTGATAAACCTAAATCCCCCATTGTTTCTAGTCAAGAAACCTCATCATCTTCTAGATCTTTTGATATCATAGATCATATCGAGAATACTAAAATTCAGATCTTTGAAATTGATTTCTATCAAACTCACCATGAGGCCTTTTCTCAAGTTGTGATATTTGTAAATGTTAATCCTTCTCAAACTACCCCTTCTTCTAAAGGACTCTTTCCTAATCCCAAATCTCCCTTTATGCAAAATCTAATGGCATTTTCACCCTCTACATCCATAAATATTGAACCTTTCTATGTAACTCTACTAATAGTCGGGCATAATCTAAGTAATTGTGTCCTTGATTCTGGAGTATCGGATAACGTAATGTCTGCACAAGTTTCCCATGCACTAGGTCTCAACTTAACCCAAACATTTGGTTCTTGTTATTCTATGGATACTAAAGAGGTACCTTTGGTAGGAAGAATTAAAGATGCTCAAGTGGATTTTGTTTCCTTTCCTAAGAAATGAATCAAAGCCACCATCATTGTTGTTGATATACCTCCGTCCTATGGGATGCTCTTAAGTAGAAAATTTCTTACATATGTAAGAGGTGATATCAAAATGGATTGGTCACATGCGTTGATCCTAGTCAAAGGAGAGATGAAGAAATTTTTATCTGAGAAGCAAGCTAAATGCATAGTACTAAATACTTATGATCCTCAAGCACAAATCTTGTATGAAGATATTGGACATGGGAATTATATGGTAATGTCTAATCAGAATTGAATGCTCCTAAGATTATTTAAGAAGACCCAAATGATGTGTTGACCCTTGAGTTTAATGTAATCTATTATACAATGGGTTATGGAGAAAGGGTAGTCCATGTGTCACCAATTGGTGAACTCCACCCATTCTTGTCCAAATTTTGATTTTCCAATACTAACAACACTTTTGAGTATGAGGCTCTCCTTCTTGTCCTAGCAGCAGAAAAAAAGATGGGAATAAATAACCTTTGAGCACAATGAGATGTTGAGCTCATAGTCAACTAGTTTCAAGGCTCATTTCAAGTAAAGAATGAAAGGTTATAGCATTACCAGAAGAAGGTGTGGGATTCAATTGAATTTCTTGATGCTTTCTCAATTAATGTTATATCAAGAGATAACAATTCTAGAGTAGATTCTGTAGAATTTTAAGGTTATCTTCTCATCCTTCATCCTAAATTCAATCAAGACAAATTCACTATTGAGATAATCTTTAGGTCTGGTGTTCCAGAAAATGTGGATAAATGACAAGTATTAAATGATTATCAACATCTTATCTCTTTTCTAGAATTGAATGATAACTTTATCCAATTGTATTTTGAGGGAAGTGAAGTTGGTTATCATGAATCAACTACCTCTACATATGAAGGAGTTGAAACTAAATCAGATCAAGATGGATGTATCAAGCTAAACGGTAATAAAATACCTAGGGGTCTTATGAGCCTAGGAGATATGTTTAACAAGCATGATAGATACATAAAAAGGGAGATGTCGCAAGATACTAATAAGTCATCTGAGTATGAGAAAGTTAAATTGGGAAGTGGTGGAGATCCTAAGTTCATTAACATAGGAAAGTGTTGTTCTAATGAAGAAAGGATAAAATTGGTTGAGCTATTTTTTGGAAATTGGTAAAAGTTGAGGGTTTTTAAAGGACCCACATTCTTGTACAGCAAGCCATCAAGGCTAGATAAAACATTTAATCATGACAAAGAGAAATCCCCTGACCACAAAGAGGAGTAACAAAAGAAAAACAATGACCAAAATGAAAAAGAAAACTACAACACTCATTGAATCCTTACAACTAGATTACCTTGTACCTTGTAACATCCCTTACATGGGATCTTAGGTGCATAGAAAAAGAATTATTTTTTTCATTTAACGACCTTCTATTCATCACTCCTATTAGGATCTACATTTTCATCTGGGTCATTTGGAGGTTGAATCTCAAAAGAAGCCAAACTACTAGAATCGGTCTTCTTTGCAGTGGAACTAGTAACAACACCATTAGTTGCAGCATCTGGAATCAACGTCGGCACCTGATCAACCATAACTATTTCAAAATTTTGGAACGAATTCCTTATGAGATCCCTCCATAGTGTCATAAGTTGACTCTGGTTCCACATCAATAAATAATAGATCTTGATGAGATTCCTTCCACAAAGAAACATTTTCCTTCTTATCTTTCTGTTTCACCATCTGACAATCAGAAGCAAGATGTCCAAGGTTAAAAAAAATTCTACATCTGAAGGGAAATCCTTCGTAATTAAGGGGCTATGACTAAACCATATCCAACACTTTAAGGTAAATTAAATAAGGAAATCGAGATAAGTATGATCTACCAAAATTCATGTAAAATTAGTGTGAGTGTAATATTTTGTATTGGTATCAATGGATAAAAACTTACCCAAAGTATTGCTATTAGGGGGTTAGACTTTCCTTGCCCCAAAACTGGAGTGGAAAATGGGGTAGATGAATCCAAACCAGTTTAACAGTAAAAGAAGTTATGAGTGGGTTGAAATTGAGGAACCAAGGTTTCATCAATAGGTGATGATTCTACACTTCCCAGATATTAGAGAGAATGATAGCCCTATCATCATCCACACTAAAAGAAACAATTAAAAAACTCCTTGCATAAGGGTAAATATCAAACCTCCCTAAAACAATAGGGCACGATTTTGAAGAAATCCACGAGTGAAGGAGTGGAGGCTTGGCCAGAGTCCATTGAAGTAGAAAATCAAACCATTAGAGGAGAAGAAAGCCTCGGTCTCAAGCACACATTCACCAAGCGTGACCAGAGGTGCAAACTTGGCAGTAGAGAGGGGTTTGGGAAAAAGTGGAAGCATTCATATAAGAGTGCTTCTTAACAACTGCATCAGTTCTCACCTCTCCAACAACAGAGGGGGCACCCTTACTTCCATTTGTGGTCCTAAAACCAAAGAAGAGAGAATAATCCAGAGGGGCCTGAACACTCGATGCCACCTGAGAAGAGTCTCTACCAAATCCCTCAAAAATACCATCAAATCTAGAAACTTGTGTAGCCAAGAAAGCAAGATCTGCACCATTTTCATCCTTATCACCCAAAGTGGGAGCTGAATTTGGTTTCTCTAAAATGCAGTTAGGGTTCAGGGATTTCCAGAAGCCAATCATGCTCTAGTAAATCTTTTCATGTACTTAACTTGGGTCAATATGATGTCATTTTCAAATAAACTAGTTGAATTATTGAAGAAATATATTGATGTGTTTTCTTACTCGTATGATTATCTAAATACTTTCAAACCGAGATAAATAAAGCACTATATTCTATTGAAACTAGGCATTCAACCTTTTTGGAAAATATAAATACAATACAACCCTAAGATTGTAGGTATTATTTATCAAGAAATTCAGAAGTTACTAAATGCAAAAATAGCATTTCATATTCATCATTCAGCTTGGATTGCCAATATAGTACATGTACATAAGAAGAATGGAGAGATAAGGATTTGTGTGGACTTCCAGAATCTAAATCAAGCCTTTTTTAAGGATAATTATCCTCTACCCATGATGGATAAGATCCTACAAGATGTGACTAGTTCTGAAATGCCATCAATGGCTGGTGGGTTTTTTAGGATATAATCATATCGCAGTAGATGTGTAATATCAGCACAATACTACCTTTATGACTCCATGGGGTAAATTTTCTTATCAAAGGATGCTTTTCAATATGATAAATTTTGGTGTAACATTTCAAAGGGCCATGGACTTAGCTTTTAGAGATTTGAAGAATAAGTGCATTGTAGTCTACTTGGATGATCTCATTATCTTCTTTAAGAATAGGGAATATCATTTTCAACACTTGAAGTTGGTTCTTCAATGGATACTTGCATTCATATGATTCCATAACCAAGAAAACTAGTAATTGATAACTATCTTTGGCCTCTTTGCTTTGTTTCTTGTCTTCTTTCTGGCCTTTTACACCCTACATCCTATTCGGTACTTTACTTGCTTATATTTTATGACTTTGGACACTAGCACCTAGCCAGGATGCCAGTGCCCAGGTGCCCCCATCCCCTCTGAGCACCCCTGGTCCCTCTTTCCACCTTATTCACTCTTTTTGGGCCTCTCTTATCTTTTGGGCATCTTATTTTCTTATGGGTCATCCTTCCAGTTGTCAATTACAAAATTCAACCAAGGGAATCATATAAATACAAATTTATGTGACCAAAATAAAGGACCAAGCTCTAAGCATATATTATCATCACCTAAGGTTGCATCCAAAGGCATCTAAGAGCATAAAGGCATCCATCTAGCATTCATTCAAGGGACAAGGGACTCCATTTTCTGCATACACTTCATAGGAAGGGGAAGTTCATTTTTCCATCCACACATCTATTTACATTGGTACATCTAGCTATCACATGCTATCAAGTGCACTTACACAAGGGCTTCCTAGGGCATGATTCTATCACACACGCACAAGAACTACATGGAGTTTGAGATGTAGTGTAACACTCGGTCGTAAGTTCACTCATCGGGTGACCGTCGGGGTCAGTCTGACTCCCCATATTACATATTTTCTTTTTGGGATTTGATGTAGTTTGAGGGTTTTGCAGGTCATCATATTCTTTGTAGGTTACAAGAAAATTTGGTGATCATCCATTACAACATACAGGTGACTAACAATGACTACTAGCGAAACTTGTGACACCAAAAAAATCTAGGTTTTTAGCTCCTATGCAGTCACAAGCACCTAGAAGAGACTCTGGTCTTAGGTGCCCTAACCCAGTCCAGGTGCCCTAGTTTGGCCTCATCCTAATAGTTCTATAATTTATTTTGCATATTTTACAATATTCTAACCTTCATGTTCATCATTTTTCTAGTCCAAATCAATTCAGGGAAGCACAAAATCAGCCTAAGTCATTCTTTCCCTCTCTTGCACTTAGGGTTTCATATTTTATCTAGCTTATTGCTTGTGTCAAAATATATATTTAGCATTTATTTATCATAATTGACTCTACAATTAGGGTTTAACACATTTAACTATTTTTGTTAAATCATTTGGTGAACCCATCACTAGAATTCCACCTTCTTTTAGAATTTTCTTCTTATGCATTACCCATAGTGGTTGTTTTGGGTCTTTTGAGAAAATTGAGCTCCCTCCATCTTCCCATAGGGTTTCTAAATCAATGGCTGAATCTGATAACCCCTTTTCCAACTCTCAAAATGTTCCTCTTGAAAACATTGAAACATTTGATAGTGAGAAATCCTATGATGAGGACACCAATGTTGATCAAGAACAACTAGAAAAGGTTACCAATTTTTGTCAAGATTTTGCATGATAATCCTACACATCTTCTACATATTCTCCATACTTTGATACCAAACTTCTAAAAACTCTCTATACCTCTTGTAGGTTCTTCCTTCATTGTCATGGCCTCCACTCAACCCCTTCATATTCCTACTTCCATTCCCACTACTACCACTCTGATCATTCAACCTAATGCTTCTATTGCACAACCCGGCTCTTCTTCAAACACTCCTGATTTAACTTATTTATATCAGGATCTGCAAACTCAAATTCATCAACTTCAAATAGCTACTTCTCGTGCATCTCCATCTCTTGATTCCACCTTACTCCTTCATACTCCTTTCACACCCACCATTTCCACTTATGCACTTCCTCCAAACTTCATCACCCCTAAGTTTCCCACCTTCAATGGCCATGGTGACCCTCAAGAGCATCTCCAAATATTTTCATGTGGCATGTCTAGATTATGCTGGATGATCATACTTTACTAGAAAATCTCTTTCCTATAAGCCTCTCAAGATTATGTTATGCGTTGGTTTTATGATCTACCTGTTCATTCGATAACATCATTCACACATTTAGCTGATGCTTTTCTCACACATTTTTCAATCAATATTGGTTCTAAGATATCCTATGCTCAACTTACACAAATCAAACAAGGATCTAATGAGCATCTAGTGAACTATGTATTATGATATAAGAACAACTTAGCTAAGATGACCAATGTACTCAGACTCTGAATTACAAGATCTTTTTGTCCAAAGTCTCTTACCACCTCTACAAGAGAGTGTCATCTTTGAGACATCTCTTCATTTGATCAACTATGTCATACTCTTAAATTACGTGAAGGAAAACTTATCTTTATCATGGGAAAACTCAAGTATCATGATCATGCTTCCTCTTCATCTTCTAATCGGTTTCAAAGAAAATATACTTTCAAGCCATCTCCTAAACCACTGAAGTAAAAAATCTATTGTTAACATTGTTTCTACTCCTTGAAAAGCTTCAATGGACAACCTCCAAAGCATACATTCACAAAATTTCCTTGTGCTCCACATATTCTATTGCCACAACTTATCAAAAGAAATATTATTATGCTTCCACCACCATGAATCTAGATCCATCTCACCCTAAAGGATGCAATTATAACAAAAATACTAGATGTGACTATCATCAATGCATTGGGCATCCTACTGATCAATGTTTCAAACTTCAGACATCTTATTCAAGATCTTATTGACAATAATGCAATCGAGCTCCTTGAGCCTTCGGCATCTAATCCGGTCAATGAAAACAAAAAGATCAAAATATTTAATGATCCTCTCCCTAAGCATGACAAGCAAGTTGTTGATTCTTCACTAATCATACATATCATTGTGCCTCCTCCTTCATCAGGGCTCTTGATTTTCTAGTTGCTCATGTTGATGCATCTCCACCATTCATTACATTCTCTGATCATGATTATCATGCTACATTTTCTTCTAATACACTACATATCAATGCTTCTATTAGACCTCATACTATCAATAATACAATGATTGATCCATCAGGTTCCTATGAGTGTGTGCTCTATTGCACTCCTTGTTGTTATCAACTACCCACTCTCTCATATTTCATATCCAATTCCTAAATCTTATGGTTATGTCAAGCTTCCAGTTATAGTTGGGCCTCTCACCATGCTTGTGTCATTCATTGTGGCACCTTACCATCAAAGGTTGTGACATGCTCTTAGGTATTCCTTGGCTCCTATGCCACTCAAGCTATCCTTTCCATGAATCACTTGTGTCTAAAATTCATTCACAACAAGCAAGTTATCACTATCAAAGGTGTTCTTCCATGCACACCATGGCCTCAACCCTCCTCTTGAAGTTTCCATTACACTAGCTAAATCATCTAGGTCCCCTGGACCTCTCAAATCTAAGGCACATTCTACACCTAGCTCTCCCATTCACACATGACCTCATTTTCTCATCGGTCTACTAGTCCATCTTCTCGGCCTAAGTCCCCTACTCAAGAATCCCCTTCACATAGGATTTCATTCACCTCCTTAGGTCTACTTCACATAGGTTCTCATCACCTCCTAGGTCTCCTTCACATAGGTGTTCATCACCTCCTAGGTCTCCTTCACATAGGTGTTCACCACCTCTAGGACATTCTTCTCATCTCACATATACTTGTCAGTCTCATACACACTGATCTCAAAGCATGGTCACATGCCTTTATCACCTCAAACATTGGGTGGAGGACCCTTTCCCTTCACTTTTGTTGGATAGATTTAATCATCATCATACACTTGGGGGCATCATGCTTACTTCTCTCCCCCCTTCATAACATCATCTAAGTGTATCATTTCTACTCTTATGCTTCATGCTTCATACTTCTATTTCTAAGAAATCATTACACAACTTGATACACTTTGTATCATCATTACCCTATGATGCACTCTAGTTCCATGGTTCATACTTGAATGTTGAGGGTCTAAATTTGAAATGAACCTCACACATATTTCATTCACACTCTCTACACTCTATGTTTCATTGATCATATCTTTCTATGCACATACATTTCAAATCATTTCCTGATGATGCACTCTTGTTCTATGGTTCATTCTTGATTGTTGAGGGTCTTTTATAAATGAACCTCATCTCATACTCATTCACACACATTCATTAGGGGGCATGCTGCTCCTATGACATTCATATTACATACCATTCCATTTCTCACTCATTCACAACATATTGCATATCTTGGTTGCATTTATTCTTGTTTTATTATACTTACATGTACACTTTGTTTCCATGTTAGATGGATACTTAGTATGTCATTATCTTTTCTATATACACATGCTCGTTCACTTGTTCTCAACAGTTGTGAATGCAGATTCCTACAGATATTTACATGCTTATATTGATGCTTAGCACTACACCTCTTACCAGTCCCACAAGGATCCTGTATGGAATATATTTTTTCTCACACACAAGGTGTTATTCTTTCATTATTTACTACTTCCTATTATTACTGGCACACTACTTTCCATTGATATATACATGCTTTGACATGTATCTTTATCTTTCTAACATGCTAATGGGTGCTTCATGTGTAGTACATTTATTTGCAGGAACTATTTTCCACCATGGTTGTTTCATATTACATTTTCTTTTCATTGTTTTCCATTGTATGCTATTGTTTGCAGGATATGCCCTATGTCTTGTGTGATCACTTGTATATTTTTTGGATGCTTCGGCCTTGATTGTCTTATGACATTATGAGTGATGTCCCATGTTTGAAACCCATTTTTTGCGGTCTCTATTTTTTCTTATTTCTTTTACACATTGTCTTCTATTGCATGCTTATAGGATTTTATACTAACACATGTATCTAGCCACTTTGTTTGCATGTGCCTTGGTTTCTACCATGCACATCCCCCCTCCCCCTGCAGGGATATAGTTCATATCAGCATCAGGTCCTCTCCTTTGGGCCGCATCCTCCTAGTCAATGTCACATACGCCCCAAACAAAGGGGGCATACATTGGGTGAATCAGTCACCCCATACAATAACTCACAAGCTACAGTATAGGCAAGCACATTATAAGAACAAAACATAATAATACAGTTACAAAATGACCCAGAATATGACTTGGGTCCTCAGTTTAACACAGAAATCGAATGCCTAGATACAGACACTAGCACCTGGGTGCTCCTTGACCTTTCCTGGGAGCCTATGACCATGGGGACAGTTACAGTTACTTTTCATATCAACACAATTTTCAATAGTTCACATATCATTTTTCATAGTACAGGCACAATCCTCCAACAATCAGAATGCATTATATCTCCATTTTTCTCATTACATTACAAAACTAATATGGTACAACATGGAACAAAACAAGATCATACCATCTACAATGGTGTATAATTCAGGAAGCATTCATGGAAGGAGGGTAACAATAGACCTCTCTCCCCAACACTATTCCATCATGGCATGAGATCTCCCCAAAAAACTCACACTTGTCATTGAGCCCAAAAAAACTCATTCTTGGTGTGAGATCACCCAAAAATTGCTCTTGGCATGAGATCGCCCAAAAAAAATCACTCTACACAACATTTTCAGGACATTTTCTATCGTTTTCACTCTTCATGGATCAGGTGCACACTTTCCTTTTACTTACTTTTACACACAATTACATGCTTTTTATAAATTTTTCATAATACATGAATTTGACTACTCTTTCACTCTTCTTTTACAGGTCCATCCTTAATACACAACAATAAGTAACCCAATCAAGCACACAACAACAAAACAACAGGTACAACACGTTATGCTTCACCCCTAGGGTCACTTCCTCTTTCTTAGTTTCCACACTTCATTTTTATCACTTCATGCTTTCACTTGTCTCCTCGACATGATTTTTCCATCACACTCTACAAGGTTATCAGGTACACATTCTTATCTACTTTATGTTATTGATTATTCACTCAACAACATAAAGTGGGGGAAAATGTAGACACAAAATCATGCACTTGGGTACATTTCTAGGTCCTAAAACATACCACTATTCATATGATTCCTAAGCAAGAAAACTAGTAATTGATAACTATCTTTGGCCTTTTTCTTTGTTTCTTGTTTTCTTTCTATCCTTTTACACCCTACATCCCAGTTGGTACTTTACTTGCTTATCTTTTATGACTCTAGACACCACTAGCACCCCTAGATGCTACCCCTGTCCCCTCTGGGCCCCCAACCCTTTTTATCTTACTCACTCTTTTGGGTCTCTTTTATCTTTTGGGAATCTTATTTTCTTATGGGTCGGCCTTCTAGTTGTTAATTACAAAATTCAACCAAGGGAATCATATAAATACAAAGTTATGTGACCAAAATAAAGGACCAACTCTAAGCATCTATTATCACCACCTAAGGTTGTATCAAAAAGGCATTCTAAGAGCATCAAAGGCATCCATCTAACTAAATCAAGGGACAAGGGACTACATTTTCTAGATACACTGCATAGGAAGGGGAAGTTCATTTTTCCATGCACACATCTACTTACATTGGTACATCTAGTTATTTCCTAGGGCACGATTATCACTATATAGATTATGCACAGCACTTGATTGCGCAAGGACTATTCCTAGGGAAACTTATTAACATGATGAGATTCTCCACCATCAGTTTGAGCACATATGCACAAGAACTACATGGAGCCACTTATGAAATAGTAGTGCAGTGCTCAATTGTAAGTGTCTTTCTCACTCAGTCGGGTGACAATAGCAAACCCTAAACCTAACCCATGAGGTCCAATATCTAGGATAACTCACACTAACAATTCCAACTCCCCATTTTGCATCTTTTCTTTTTAGCATTTGATGTAGTTTGAGGGTTTTGCAGGATCATCATATTGTTATGCAAGTTACATGAGAATTATGTGCAATTATCCATTGTGAAATATAGGGGACCCAAAGAAAAGGTTAGCAACACTATGTGTGGCACCAGTAAAAATGAATTTCTAAGATCTTGTACACTCACATGTGCCTAGTAGTAGACTTTGTTGTGCCTAGGTTCCCTAGTGACCTAGTCCAGGCACCCTAGTCCAAACTTTGTTCAAAAAGAGGGAATTAGGTGGCTAAGGTTCAGGAATATGATCTTGATATCAAGGTAACCAAGTTAGTATGAAGCTAAGGTTTGTGCCAATTGATTGCAAAAAGTGCAAAAGGTGATTTGAGTGATAAGGATATTGTTGAAATGCCTATTGTTCTCTTTTTGAGTTTTACGGATGAATGGTACTCTAGCATTTCCTATTTTCTCATATATGGGGAATCTCCCACACATATCAATTATAAATAAAATAGGACTATCAAACTCAGAGCTTCTAATTATGTCCTTTTGTATAATTCTCTTTTTAAGAAGGGTATTGATGGTCACTTTTACGATGTGTGGATAAAGAACAACAGAAAATTTTACTGAGAGATTACCATGATTAAGCCTGTGGAGGGTATTTTTATTCTTCAGTGACATCTCACAAGATGAACACTAGGGAGGATATTACTATTCGACCTTGTTCAGGGATACAACTAAATGGGTCTCAAAGTGTGAAGCTTTCCAAACCTTTTTTGGGAGACCTAAGTTAGCTACTCTTCCACTGAAGCCTGTTGTGATTGAGAAGAGTTTTCAACAATGGGGGTTAGACTTCATTGGAACTCTTAATCCTAATTCTAGCATAGGGCATACTCACATTTTTATTATCACATAATACTTCATAAAGTGGGTGGAGGCTATTCCAGTCAAGAAAACCACTGTTGAAGTTATCTGTAATTTCATCAAAGAAAATATTTTGGTTTGATTTGCAGTGCCCAACAAGATAGTAACAGATAATGCCCCAAATTTTTCTTCCTATGAACTTGTTGATTTATGTTATGGTTATGGAATTTCCCTTGCTCATTATTTAGACTACTATCCCCAAGGAAATGGGCAAGATGAATTAACCACTAAGAATCTGGTGAACATTATCAAGAAACTAGTTAATGAATCATAATGAAACTGGCACAAGAAATTATATGATGCTCTTTGGGCTGATCAAATAACACAAAAGATATTTATTAGAATGTCACCATTTCATCCAGTTTATAGAATGGATGCACAACTGGTAGTTACACTCAAGTTACCATCCTTGTACTAGGCCAAAGCAATCGAGGATGAGTAGTTCAAAGATGCCTTGGAGAAGAGGATCATGTATCTGTAAAAGTTAGATGAAGAAAGGAATCAAGTTGTTGATCACATCTCATCCCATCAGCAAATAGTCAAAAACCTCTTTAATAAGAAGACCGAGTCTCGTGACTTTCAAGTTGGAGACATTGTCCTACTCTGGGAAAAAAGGAGAGAACCTCGTGGGAGTCATGATAAGTTTGATTCAATTTGTATTGGTCCATTTAAAATTTGGAACTTTGGTGGAGAGAATTCATGTTACTCAAACTATATGGATGGAATTTCTCTTCCATTACCATATAGTGGACAATATATCAACTTGTTTAAGTCTTGATGGATGACAATCCCTTGTATATAGCCTTTGTTTTGGCTTTTGTTATGTGTCCCTATTTCCCTTTCTTCTTCTTGTTGTGTATCTGTCTATAATTTTCCCAAAGGATATGCACTGGTCTTGATAACCAAGAGATTCTAGAGTTTTTTCTCTGTCATGTATACACTTTGTAACACGTCAAGTCAAGCCCTAGAAAGAGCTAGTTGTTGCCATAGATCCCAAAAATGTGTATTTTTTTATTTTTTGAGTTTTTGGTTAAGTGGGCCATTTTTCTTGGTTGTGCCTACCTTGTTGTTTCCAAAAAAATCTAAAAATCCCAACTGTTAGTATAATTTGAGCTAATTTGGGCCTTGGTTGGTCAAATCAAACTTTGGAGGATTAAGAGGAATAGTTCCTTCAGTTCCCCGCATCTCTATATTGTACGCATCGTTGGTTTTTACAAATAAAGTTGAATTGTGTGTTGCCTTTAGGAATAGTTCTTGTGTTCCAACTATTCTCTGAATCCCCACTTTATCTACATCACTGCATCCTTCTCTTCATGTCAGATCGATCAAAAATTTTGGGAACTCATGGAACTCATTTTGACGATAATTTGGTTCTCCGTAAACCTGTTTCTATTGCATATATCCTTCCTTTCAACGCTCATGGTACAAAAATTATGGATATTCATGAGGAACCCACATGGAAGCTTATTCCATTGTTCCTTGTGTTCATTGCCACATACTCGCAGTTTTCCTGCATTATACATTGTGTCCTGTTCATTCCCAAAACCCATTTGTTATAACTGAATTTGTAAGCAAAATGGGGTTAAAATGTATTCCCGTGTGTTTTCAATTATGTCTGCATATACTATTTTGAGTCCCTAAATCAAGTTATTTGGCCCATCTCCTATATAAATTATCTCCTCATACTTGGTTAATTTTCACATTTGTACAAACTTGAGTTTCATAGTGACTCTGTCCACTTCCCTACTTTTGTGTACCAAAGAGGGGTTTTTTCATCCATAAATTTGGTCAATTTTTATCACAAATTAAAAAATTCAAAGTGTTTTGGGATCGTTATGAGGTCGAACATTTATTTTCATACAAAATGGTGAGTGATTTTACCTGTATCAATTTTCCATTTTGCTAGTCATTTTATTTCTTAGTCCTCTCATTTAAATACTTCTATAAAATTCATTTTATAGCCATCCATTTTCATTGGGTTTCTCCTTAATATTTCCACCATGAAGTTTTAATATGCAGGGTAAGAGACATATTTCTTTCCTTAGAAATCTTTGGTGTCTAACATAGGTGACAGTGATGTCAAACACGTGAATTTAAATTACTTCTTGGATAGCATCACAGATGATAATCCCACCATACTGGCCCAATGTGTTAAAAATAATGGATTAGCTCACGTTGATGGCTTCCCCACCTTAGTGTAATGCGCTGATGCACTGTACTGGCCTATGCATCTAATTTTGATCCAAAAACTAAAGAATTGAAAGATCCCCAAAGGAAAATTATTTGCTAAAATAGATTCCTATTCATATAAATGTGTCCTTGGGAATCCTAACTTTTAGCTATTCCAAGATTTTAACCTAGGACTGAAGCCTAGAGATTGTTTGACCTAGAGTCAAGATAAATACAAAACCATGATTGTTAAATCCTGGATGAAAAGTCGAGAAAAAAAGGCCTTCCAAATTCCCCAAGAATATAGCTTTAGAATTGAATTCTTTACAGAAATTTTAGACATAATCACCCTGTTATCCAGAGTAATTGGTATGTTATCCAACAATGAGTTTTAGAATTGGATATGATGTATACATTAGTGTAATCTATGACGACAAATAATGTTTGAACCGGGGAGAAATAATCTATGAAAATTTAACCCAACAGTTGGTTAATGTGCATCAAATTAAAACTTTCCACATGAATTCATACTTGATGTATACCATAACAACATACATGAATATGGGTAGGGATTATCAGGGAAGGAAAACAAGACAGACTGCACCCAGTATATGAAATTTGTACACTCAAATCACCTATGAGAATAGTAAGAGTCATCATAGGAGATTAAATGGTGACTTTCACCATGTTCATAGTCAGGTATTGGTCAAGGTAAATGTGACTCGGAGGGTTTCCTTAGAGACCAGGTAATCTGATTTCAATATTTGGCATCCTTTTCATTCAATTCAGATAAGTTTTCATATATCCGAATAGTTGGGTTTAAGGGGGCACCAAACAAACTACCAATTTATTACAATGACAAGTATAATCATTGGTTTAACTTTGTAGACAATTAGATGGGTTCTCCATAGAAATTTCAGGGAAAATAAAATCTCAGGCATCTAATTCCCTATCTCTTTGGGGAGCTACAGTTACATGGTCATCCCTCGATGCTTAAAATGTTGAGCGAAGTTATCTTTAGGAGTACAAGTTCCATACATATCAGAAGAGGGCTTCCTTTGAAAATAAGGGTTTCATTTAAAATAATATGAGAATGACTTACTACCATGTGACAACTATTAGAAGACTATTAGGATGATTGTGTCATATGAATATGGAATCAGAAAAATATATGTATTGAGCAAGATTGTCATTGACAACAAATAAAAGTTATCAAATTATACATATGTTCCTAGAAGGGTATAGTTGATAATGATTTCGATTTATATCATGTGGTGGAATATATAATATCCATTTAGTACACTCCTCTATCTACCATTGATTTTTCTCAGAAGGAAAAGGATGACCGTAATGAACTTAATAATCTAGTGCTTCTGAGAAAGAGGTATTTTTAGACACCAAAATTGGGTCACACTCCCCTTAGTCCCTTTTCAAATAGCCAACTTAAACAATAATACCTAATCATGACCCTTTTACCCCCACATTAGTATTATTTTAATTATTTTTAAATAAAGTAATACTCATCCTCACTTCATTGATTACTTAATTACCTTAATTAAACTAATTTTCACCTCACCCCATCACCTCACCTAGACACCTCATCACAAACCTATTCTTGGCATGTTTCCCTTTTACTAGGATTCAGTATCCACTCACCATAACTAACTAAGACTTAGTCCTACCTACATTAATTAACTAAGAATTAGTTCAACCCTAAAATCACATGCCTATTCTTCCTCTAACCACATTCTTGAGTTATCTAATCGTCAAACACCATTTTAGACTCGGCACCAGTAGGCAGTGCTTGAAAAAGATAGCCAGGATTTGCTATTTCGGGAAACCTGGGGTATCCTACCTTAACCGACGCTGGTCAACCCAAAACCGACATCGGTCATACTAAACCATTGTCTATTACCATATATTCACTTTGGTAACCTTGTTGGAGAGGTTGGCCACATTCTCGAGTTTTGGAATGAAGGAGATCTTCATGCAAGCAAGAACCAGAGCCCTTTGTACATCTAGATAGCCATAGCCAGCACCAAGATAGATATGAAGGTATTCGCATTCACAGTAGCATTCTAGGGAGAACATCCACAACACTAAGAACCATTCCACAGATAACCATCACCATGATCTAGCCATCAAATCTAAAAACACTAGTAAGTGTATCTCTAACCTGCATCATTTCATACTTATTCAGATTACAAAGTTTCTTCACCTTTGTTTATTAACATCTATTTGTATTTTTCATCCCACCCTAGTTACCTTCATGTGAATCCAACCATTATATCACCCACAACAATTTAATCACCTATACTTGATTCCTAAATACCTATTAGTACCCCCAGCATAGTTGCAAACCTAGCCATTTTCCTCACACTCACTGTCTTACCTGAAAAAGTTATCAAAACCCATTTTATTGAATTTCTACCATCCCTTCTTAACCATTGTCATTTCCCTCTTAACCGTCCTTGGTCATACCTCACCGACATCAGTCTCTGTATTTGGTAATCCTACTAATAATAGAAACTTAAAAACCTACATCCAAGAAACCTAAACTACCTAGAATATGAACCTAACCTATTCCAGCACCTTGACTACCTACCCTACTTCCAGATCTGATCATAACCTAGCCTGATTATATAATATTTTCTTATTGTATTTGGATGAGATACCTAAATCATATCAACTACAGTAGGACATTATTCCCATTTACGACATTTCTTAAATTAATTTGTATTAAACAGTGTGTTGACTGCCACCACGGAAGTACCACACTTCCTGTGATCTAGCATACACTAGGAAACCCACTGAAATATATTCCGTTTAACTCTCTTTTGTGGTCTTGTTGTGTATTTCAAGTATTTCCCCCTAGCCAAAAGGAATCTCTCATATTCAACATTAAGGATCAAGTAAGTCAGAACACGTGACCATCAAAATAGGTATTCCTCCTTGGCCCATCACCTTATCTAAAGTGATTTTTGTAAAATCCATAAAGAAAGCGGTGAAACATTTTGTGCACACCCGATGGGACCCATCAGGGGTTCTCTTTCATTTTATTCATTCCTAGCTGAAAGTTGTGTGTTTTTCCCCTTTTTAAAAGCTTCCACGTTAATTTTCTTCTCTTGAATATTCCCTATCTTTCTATTGTCTAAAAGTAATCATATTTTTGGTGCTTTAAAAAGAATACGTCTTATTTCATTATCATTACATTAGTGAAAGAACATCCCTCTTCTTTGATTTTCATCTAGTATTGCTGATGAGGATCTTCAATCCTCACCATCATAACTTAATTTCAATCAATGGGTTCCCCAATTTTCGAAGGATGTATGCATTATCCAGAAGAATATCTTGGAAATCGAATCTGAATGCTTAAACACAATCCATAGTAAGTTTCATAAATTTCAAACACTTGAAACCATTTACTTGAGCTTCACTTGCATAAAGGAAATGTAGATGTTGACTTGCATAAATAAAGGTTATCCATGAAAGAAATGAAACTTGTATAAATGATCCCTTGCTGAATTATCCAAAATAATATGGAAAGATCCTTCTTGGGACACCTACAGGTTCACAACATCAAACTTGTTTTTCTTCAAGAATAGATCACATATGCAACATGACATCAGAAGTTTACAACAAAAGGAAACTATTGTCATCTTCCCTTGTAATAAAGAAACAAACATTAACACATCTGATCCATATTCGTTGGAATGAGTGGCCAGCTCCATAGACTCTCCTTCCTGGAAGAAGACTTAATCTATCCATATTTTTAATTCAGAACTTGCAGAATCCTTCCTGTCACTTTACTTCAACCAGATTGGATGCAGAAAGAACATATATTTATTTCTTGGGAGAAAAGAATTACATATCTCAATGTGGACCAGGTTGCATTTATACATTCATGCATTACAACTAAAACTCCTTATTCCCCATGATCATGAAATACAATATGATCTTATATTTATTCCAATCCTAACAACTAAGATCTCCATCTCCACTTAAAAATATGGAGAGAGAGATATTATTCTAAGTCAAAGTCTTACAATCACTTATTTTGGGAAAATTTTCTCTCAAATTTTCTCCCAATAACTTTCGGCAACAAGAATCATAATAGTTTTATTCCTCTACATTATTGGAAGGATTATTTTCCTCAAAATATGATTTTGACCAAATACCTTTCTCAGATTTTCCATTTGACTTTGTTGTTTTTGACCATGGAACTTTTGATGCTTGTTTGATACGCTTTTGGCCGAAATTGTTGCTGCAATTCACTAACTTGTTAAGGACTATCTTTATTGGTAAAACCTGTAGAAAATATGAATGATGTTTTTTTTAAACACCATTGATAAATGAACAAAACTTCTCTCATATTTTTCTGTCCACTTCGAGGGGGCAATCCAATACCACTTCGAGGTTTTTGTTTATGGAACTTTTAGCGCTCGTCTGATACACTTTTCCTCAACTGCAACCTTCACTAAAAGTTAGATCTCTATTCATTGGTAAAACATGTAGGCCAAATATGAATGATATTTTTGTTAAAAAATTGATATAATATGAATAAAAAAATCTCTCATATTCGGCATCTATTTTACATTTTTTGTTAACATATTTATGGAACTTTTAGCACTTGTCTGATACACTTTTCCTCAGATTCATAGCTCACTAAAAGTTAGAAAACTCTTTATTGCTAATACCTATAACAAATCTTAATGATTTTTTTGTTAATCACATTTCTATGAAAAAAAACCTCTCTCATATTTTCTACTAGATTCTATGATCTTTCACAATTCCTCAAAAATTGTCAAACATCCGCAAGTTTTGGAACTAAGCCTGCGAGTTCTAGAACTAAGCTTACTTGAGTTCTGAACTCAAATATGTGAGTTCCGGAACTAATTAGATACAAGTTTTAGAGCTAACTTAAAATAGCTATAACTTTTGCATACGATCTCGGATTGAGATTTATTCTATTTTTGAACTTACAGTTGTATTTTTGAGAGGAATCTGAACTGCCATGAAATACCAGATTTGAGTTTTGATATACCATCCATGATCATTTTCAACTTTTCCCAATACTAGGATTTTATCCTTCCTTTAGCTGGCCTGCATACACAAGACTTTGCATTAGAATTTCAGCCTTTAAATAATCAATAGGATTAGTCATCAATCTAAAATAGATAACAAAAGATTTCTAAAGAATGAATAAGATATATATATTCCTATGTTTCCCTATCTTAAGAACCTTCCAAATATAATTTTTTTTCTCTAGAATCTTCCCCCTCTTAAATCCACTTGTCTAAAGGTAATTGTGTTTTAGAAGTGTTTTAAAAATAATGGTACTTTATGGCATTAATATTGCATTAGTGAAAGAAAACCCCTCTTCCTGTTCACACTTGCTACATCCAAATATCACATTTTTATTTGGTTTTAAAACACTTGCATGGCATTCTGATTCGTTGCATTATATCTCACATTAAAATTGAGGGAAACCTATACACTGGAATTCATGCCCAACTAATGGTTAACACCACTAAATCATATAAAGCACATTCTCTCTTCTCTCTCTTTTCCAAACTACACAAATTGGAATACACACATCTTCTTAAACAACATCCCACCCAGAAGAGAGCTATCAATGATCACATGATCAGAGGATTGACAGTGGGTACCCAGCTAGTTATCTATGTCTAGTCACTTACCTCAGATAAAGGCCTACCCCTGCAAAAACATAACCTGAAACCTCACCTTTAGAATTTCCTTCTTCGTAGGAAGCCTTCCCAACCAAAAAATCTGTTCTAAATTCACAAGTCAATCTTTTAAATAACATAAGCTAAACACACTAAATTCACTTGTAGGATTACGTGTTTTTATTAGCTTTGTTCTTGACTTGATTTTTGAGTTGTGAGGTCACATTTCTTCACTTCCTTATTCCTTTCATACTCCATCATCATAGTCGGTGTATTATGACTATTTCTGATTCTGTCAGGACTCATATTTTTACCATATTTAGACTTTTGGGTTGGTGTCCCATTCAACTTTAATTCACAGAAAGAAATTTTTCTTCATTCTACAGATTTCACAGTAACTAGCATCAATGAACAGACTATCGTCAGTTTACATCTAACCGTCATTGGTTTATTTAACCGGTGTTAGTTCCCTGTGCTTTTGGTCAATTTACCCAAAGAGAACTCATCTCATCTTCTTATTTGTTTAAAATCTCTGGACATCACCATATCCTCTGCATCATGATATTATTGAATAAATATAGCTTCCACAGTTGAATTTCCCCAGTTTTTGTCTCACTTGCTCAAATTGTTACTTTCCCTCCAGTAACTATCATTAGTTACTGTGACCATCATCGGTCACCCAGTAACCATCATCGGCGTCATGACCAGCGTCAGTCCTTCTATTTTGATTTCTAATCAAAGCACCTATTAGTTCACCCCTCATAATCAATTATTTTCCATCCCTACTATGTTCTTTGTGTCACTTGACAGAGTATAGTTCATACTAGGTATAACACTAACTCACATGGTATTGACTGCAGCCAAACTAACGCCCTTTTATTTCACGCCAGCCGTTAGCCACTCCCACCTAGTCCATCACCACCATCCATCCTATCACCTATGGATCTGACTCAGCTTATCCCCATTTCTACTGGCGATGAGGAGTTCACAAGACTCCTTGATCAGAATCCCGCGGCCCTCCAATACTATCTTGCCCACTCATCCACATAGGACTCCTCATGATAGTTAATATACAGCATGCTCGTATCTATCCCTCCTGCTCTCACCCCCACCTCTGCATCAGCTAGCACCAGCTTTGGCACTACCGTCATCCACTTTACCACCTCTGGTGTCTCAGCTAGGTCCCACAACCACTATAACTGAAGCATCTACGTCATCTATCGCACCTGTACATCATTGGTTCCTCCGACACCCGCCTTAAGTATAGCCCCATCTGCACCTAGCTACCTCACATATACCTATTGCATCACAACAACCTCTGGTGTCGGTAAACTTACACCCCTTTCCAGAACCTATTCCTTTCTATCCCGTAGTCCTTACCCCCAATCACCACTATATTTGTTACGACTACCCCACCCACTTACACATACTACCAACACCCCCCAACCTCATCTATCCCTTATTCTAAGCTATGTGCCACCTACTTATATTCCTCCTACGTAGTTCTCATACTCAGCACCACCATACACTAGCATACCACCCACCTCATACATTCAGCATCAACCCCTTTTTTCTATAGGGGCACCCATTCATCACAACCTACCAACGACCTCATTAAAATGATGATGGAAAAGATGCAGACCTTAGAAGCATCTATTTCTAGCTCTAGTAATTATTTAACTTATGATGAAATCTGTAATGAGCTTATCCATCCATCTATTCCCATTCGCCCCTACCCTATGCATTGGGAAATGCCTAAATTCAATCGCTTCAACAATAAATAAGACCCGCAGCAACACTTACGGTTGTTCAAACATGGGTGCTACCTAATCACCCATGATGATGCTTTACTCCTACAAACTTTCTCAATGTCCTTGATAGGACCAACATTAGATTGGTATAGTGGACTACTTCAACATTCCATTTATTCCTTTAATCAAGTAGCCCAAGATTTCTTAGACCATTTTTCAATCAATGTTATCAAGAAAGTCACCATGACCAATCTCTATTCAACTCGACAATATGAAGATGAATCTATCGCAGATTTTGTTTCCTGTTGGTAGAGTCTTATCAACCAATTAACGTTCCAGCTACCTCAGACTGAACTTATTGAGTTGTTCACTAGGGCTTGTGCCAGACACATCTCACCAACTCTACAGGTACAAACCTTCTGAACCTTCGATGAAGCATTCACCATGGCAAAAAAGCTGGAAATTCGCACCATTCAAGAAAATAAAATCCAATTACGAAACAAGAATGCCCCGTTCAAATCAAATGAACTCTTCTTCATCTTCAAAAACTCAAAGTAACTATTCAAATCCAAAGGATCTGCCAACATGGTAGTCCTCAAGACAGGACCATCTCATCCTTCTAATCAAGCCCAACCTTCTTCCAATCTTTCCCCTGTCTAGGCCTTTCAGCTCCGGCAGGAACAGCGGAAGTACACTTCAATTGGAGAGCCCTATTCTTCAATCTTGGAAAAGCTTCTTAAAGATGGAGCCATTACACTTCCTCCCATAAAACCTCATACAGGTTTTGATCCTTGCCCATCCTATGCCTGCATGGTATAAAGAACATGACTACTGTAATTATCATCATGTCAAAGGCCATAGTGATGGTAACTGCATAAATTTTAAGAACATTGTCCAAGAGATGATAGATAATGGAGACCTCATCATGGACAACCCGAACATGCCAGTAAATCAAAAATTTGTACATCTTTAAAAATTTGTTCCCTAACCATAAACCATCATCTAATCAAAATAGTGAACCTTCATCTAGCGACAGTAATGTTCCGTGAAGTCCATGTAGTTTTTGATATCATACCGGTCGTCCCTCAAATCCCACCTATTTCATCTATTGAGGAAATTCTAGCACATGATCCCCTCTACCCACATAGGAGCATACCCCTTCTACTCCTTCACCCATAGAGGAGTCCCCCTCATCTCCCCCTGCTCTCATGGAGGAACCCACACTTTCTACCGATGTCATTTCACCATCTACCTCCAGCCTACCGAACAATCAACACTTTTAATTCTCCCATCCACAGGAGAATCATCGTCATCTTCTCCTCCACCAAAGGATAAGTCTACATCACCCCACCTATTATCTCTCCTACCCATGGGAGACTCATCAGACATGCCACTACCTGTTGGGGGAAGTTCCCCCTCAACATCCCAGAACCCCATTGACATGATCTCATCTCTTTTACCTACAGAGTCTGAGGCTAGCCAATTCCCTGTCTCATAGACATATTTTACAGGGATTACCACCAAACCAATTTCATCCTCTTCTTCAGTAGTCCTGTTTTCATGACTGGCTGATCGCTTGGATTACATTGATAATTCCATGCTCTAGGGAAGTCTTTGGCTCCCCTTTTTGACCCAAATGCAAATATTTCCTGAAGATACTTCCACGATCTACCCAAGGGTATTTTGGAAACCAGATCGGACATTGACCATGCCTATTAAAATGGCTTCTTCTTCATCATCTCTACCTACATCCAAACCTTTACCCACAACCAAAACCATTTCCAAACCTGAAAACCTACCCACACCTATGTCTTCATCTATAGCTAGACCCATCACTACCTTGGGTGTCATGCCGACATCAAGCCTTACTCACCCACCTGTAAAATTGGACTTAGCACATCATCTCAAACCCACACCAACATTATCCCTCCACCTAAAAGGAAAACCCAACCCTCTAGGCCACATACACTGGTCTCACCTACCACACCTTTGTCACCTTCCCCCTTTCCTTCCATCCTAGGGCCCCATCCATCAACCTTGATCAAACAGTCTCCTACCCAAGGCCAGTCAAAAGCTAAACAACCTACTACTACATCATGAGCCTTCATTACACCTCATTCACCCAAAAACCAAACACCCTCTCCCTCACCTGTGCACTTCTTACCACCTATACCTCCACCAGTTACTATAACCCCAACCTTGCCTATACGACTTCAACCCATGTCATCTACCCAACCTCTACCAACCACCTCCACCACAACTTGGTTGTCCCCATGGGTAACCCATCCTCTTCCACCATCTGATTTCCCTTCTGCATCCCATACTCCCATGTCACCTTTACCCAAGAAGGTGCAACCCAAAGATAAGAATCCACTACCCTCCAATAAGGTAGTCAAACCAACAAAACCTTCCATCGTCAGCTCTTCTACCCCACCTTTACCCAAGAAGATGCCAGCAAAACATAAGACCATACCACTTATCAAACCAGTGGACCAACCCATTCCCCCTCCTATAAAGCCTCTTCCCTCATGATCATCCACACCTTTACCCAAACCCACATTCACTTCCCATTGTGATCCATTAGCAGGGTCCTACGCCAACATTTTAACTAATCTCTTAGAGACTTTCGTCATCACATTACCGCCACTTTGACCTTACGATCCTCTCAAACCCAAACCAAAAGGGTTTGATGAAACCAAGATTTATGCCTATCATCATGTACCAGGACATGATGTAGAAAATTGTAAGGCTCTAAAGACCATTCTTCTCCAACTTTTCCTCCTGAAAAAAATTTTGACGATGATGACCTTCTTGATGAGGACCATGTTCCACCTTCACCTATCACCACACATCATCGTCCTTTACCCATTCAGTGATCAGTATCTCCACCCCCACAACCATTTTATCCACCTCCAAAATTTTGAGATCAACATGGTCTGTATTAGAGAGTTGGCCAAATCACCACCCAAATGTCAGTGTGCCCTACTCATTTCACAAGACTCTTATCCACCATTGGGGTTTTTTCCCTCATGTCATTATACCTTTCATGGCACACCCTCTCCATCCACCTCCCCTCAGATTAACATGGTTCACATTGCCACCCGTGCTTAGAAAGACAAAGGAAAAGAAAAAGTAAATAACCCATCAACCAACCCCGTGCCCAATATACCATCTACACCCACACCCAAAATCACCATCCATGGACCTACATACCCTATCTCTGACGGGGTCACCCATCACGCAATGATAAAAAAATTACATCAGTCCCCTCTAAATATGTCTTTGTATGATCTCTTCCAAACTTCTGAATCTCATAGACAAGCCCTTATAGAGGTTTTGCAATCCATTGAAGTTTTACCCAATGACCCCACACCAGTGGCCTCCATTATCACCCCTCACCACGTGGCCTCGCTTACCAAATCATCTCCTTCTTCTACCCCCATGCCCACTCCTCAAGTTGTCACCCTCAGCTTCTCTAATGAAGAGATTGTACCTCTCTAGTTAGATGACCCTGATCCCGCCCTTTTCATTTCCATCTATATCGATAACATACGCGTATGATGCATCATGATCGATGGTGGTGCTAGCATTAACATCATCTCCTCCCACACATACAATCAAATGTATATCCCTTCTAATTATATGCATAATAACGTCATTATGTTGCGCTCCTTCAACGATGTCATTACCTCCACCCTTGGCACCATTATCCTTCACATTTGCGTAGGCCCTCGCACTATCCCAGAACTATTCTACATCTTAGAGGGGAGTTCTAGTATAACCTATTTCTTGGTAGACCTTGGATTCATGTCATGGGTTATGTCCCTTCAACTTTACACTACTGTGTAAAATTTGAACATGAAGGACATAACTATACCATCCCCACTGACCCATCGCCATTCAAAACTTGTAACATGTTGTACCAACCCAACGATGTACTTGTACCAGTCAAGGCATCTGCCACTACCCCCACTTCTCCTTCACCCATGATCCCATCCACCAATGTTGCCACCACCTCTCCCATACCTAACTCTTCTATTCCTACTACTGGCCACAACCTCTGCAGCTGACCCATCTACTTCCCAACCAACTGATACCCCTCCTGCCCAATCATCTAGTGAATCATCTATCCCCGCTACCCACATATCAACTACTGATCCCTTAGAAGGTGTTTTTCAATGCCTCACTCTGGGGGAGTACCGCCTATACAATATCGACACATTTCTCACTCCACAAGAGTATGGAAACCTATGCCAACACCCTAGTTATGACTACCACATAGGTGAGGTTTTTCCTTATGGTCCTCCCCACCTTCGCACTAATCTAATGTATGGGGGACTTGATACTACCACTTATTCACCTGAACCTCCATCCCAAACATGACCATTTTCATCTGACCTCCAATCCCTTACTAACCGCCGCTTCACCCACACTTTCCTTCACCGTTGTGCATGGAAAGGCTTTGGCTTCAGTTTTTATGAACAAGGCCACCATACTGTCATTTCATGTACCACTGTAAACACAAATGATCATAGTGGTATTGGCTTTGCTACACACCACCTTCCAAGAAGGCCCACATCGTTGACCTCATTGAGGAAGAAAAACCTTCTCCACCCCATTCACCAATGTCACCACCTTCACCCACGGAGTCCATAGATCCTGAATCTATTCCTCCTAACTTTTTTTTTCATAAACATGATTTCCCTGGGACCTCTGATTTATCAACGCGATGGTGAGGCTCCCTCTTCTCTTCCCTTCCTATATCCTGACATGATCGATGATGATACACCTTCTATTAACATCATTCAATGTCAGGATGATGAGTCTATCCTCACCTACCTTGGTGTGGAAGATTCTTATATTCACCAGTCGTGGGTCGTTACCTTCTGAGACGCAAACCATGTTGAACGAATCGACTATCGAAATCAACATTAATACTCAGGATGACCTGCACATTCTAAAGATAGGCCAATCTTTAGATGTTACTGAACAAGAAGCTTTTACTTCTTTCCTCTAGGACCATAGCAACGCTTTTGCTTGGTCCTATGCTGATATGCCCGGTATTGACCCAAACATTGTGGTCCACAATATCATAACCATTCCTGATGCCAAACCCATAAAACAAAAGCTACGGAAAATGCATCCTCACATTGCTCTTCTGGTCAAAGAAGAACTTCAGTGCCTTCTCTTAGTTTCCTTCATCCTACCCATTGACTATCCCCAATGGATTTCTAACATCGTTCCTATCACAAAGTGCAACAGGGGGACTCCGCATTTGCATGGATTTCCATGACCTCAACCTCGCTTGCCCCAAAGATGATTTTCCTCTACCAGGCATTGACCAACTGGTTGATCTCACCACATGGCCATGAGATGCTATCACTCATGGATGGTTTCTCAGGTTATAATCAAATATTACTCACTCCAGAAGATCAACACAAAACTACCTTCATCACTCCTTGGGGGACCTTCTACTATCGAGTCATGCCTTTTGGCCTTAAAAAAGCTGGTGCTACATATCAGCGAGCCATGACTTATATCTTCCATGACATCATGCATCACATATTGGAAGATTATGTAGATGACCTTCTTGCCAAATCCAAACATCGGGTCGAACACCTGACAGTCCTTAAGGTCATCTTTGATCACCTCATCAAGTATTGTGTTCACCTTCAACCTAAGAAGTGTGTCTTTGTGGTACTTTCAGGAAAACTCCTTGGTTTCATCATTTCTTTGTGTGGCATAGAAGTGATCCTGCTAAAGTAAAGGCTATTCTTGAAATGCCTCCACCTACTAATCTCTGTCAACTTCGAAGCTTGCAAGGTAAGTTGCAATCTATTCATCATTTTATTTCACAACTTTCTGACCATTGTCAACCATTTCATCATCTCCTCAAAAAGGATGTCTCATTCAAATGGGATGATGAATGCCACAAAGCCTTTGATGCCTTAAAACAATACCTTCTTCAACCACCTAGTGCTCATTCCTCCTAAGGATGACCAACCATTTTACCTATACATTTCTGCTACTGATCATTCCTTAGGTGCCATGCTCACTCATCACGATGAGCAACATAGAGAGAAAGTGGTTTATTACATAAGTCATACCCTTTTGGACTATGAAACTAGATACACCCATGCCAAAAAACTTTGCTTAGCCTTAGTTTTTGTCACCACTAAAGCTTCGTCATTACCTACTCAACCACAAAACCTTTGTTGTCACCAATACTGACCCCTTACATTACATGTATGCAAAACCCTACCAACATCGTGTTACACATTGGCTCATGCTTCTTGCAAACCTTGACCTCAAATTCATCCATCAAAAATCTATTAAAGGCCAAACCATCACTGACCAACTAGCAGATGCACCCCTCTTTCCAGAAATCAACCCTCTAACTTCGATTTTCCTGATGAATCCATAGCTACCCTCTCCTTGGATGATACCACTTACCAAATGACCCTCTTCTTTGATGGTTCCAAGTGTCAGTGTGGGGGTGGTGCTGGTGTTATCCTCATTCCTCTTGGTGGTGAACCCATGCCTTTATCTTTCAAACTAGATTTTGATTGTACAAACAATATCACCAAATATGAAGCACTCGTATTGGGTCTTCAGGCTTGCTTATGCCTTAGATGTTAAGTCAATCAATATCTTTGGTGATTCCCAGCTGGTTGTAAATCAAGTCAATGGTATATACCAGTGTCGTAATGAAATAATTCAAAAGTATAAGCATCATGTAGACATACTTTTGACTACCTTTGACCGTTATGAACTTCAAACCACCCCACGTTCTACCAATAAATTTTTGGATACCATGGCCTGTCTAGCTTCTCAGATACCACTTCGCCTGCTGACTCCAAAATATTTGTCACAATACAAAGGTTGCAATCACCCTCTTATTTACCTCATGAGGTCAACTCCGTCGGAACCATTGCACCTGACCCACGTGACCTTTGGTATAAGTAGTTTGCAGACTACCTTTCCCTTTCCATTCTACCTCCTGATCTCACTCGTAATGGACAATGTGCCTTTCTTAAAAGTGTCTCTCGCTATGTCATCATGGGTGGTCTCCTTTATAAGTGTGGCTTTGATGGTATTCTCTTACGATGCCTTACAAGTTCTGAAATTCCCTACACCATCAAGGAAGTTCACGACAGAATTTGTGGAGGCCACTTTAGTGGTTTAGCTGTCGCTAAACACATTCTTTGCCTTGGCTATTACTGGCCAACCCTAAACCATGACTGTTGTGACTATGTCAAATGTTGTGTGAAATTCCAGCAACATGCTAATCTTCATCACACACCTAGTCATGCCTTACAGGTCGCACGAGACCTTTGGCCTTTCTCTCAATGGGGTTTGGATCTTGTCAGAGAGATCAATCCTCATTCTTCACAATGCCATCAATGGATTATAACTGCTACTGAATATTACACTAAATGGGTAGAATCCATTCCCCTCATTTCTACAAAAGCTGAGAAAATATGTGAATTCATCAACCATCACATCATTTGTCGCTTTGGTGTCCCTCACCGTCTCATCACTGATAATGGAAAACAATTCAAAAACAAAACCCTACGAAAGTTGTGTGACACTTTTGGCATTCAACTCAGTTTCTCATCACCTTATTACCCACAAACAAATGGCCAAGCAGAATCAACCAATAAAACCTTGAACAAAATTCTTATGAAAGTAGTTGACGATACTGGGAAGGATTGGCATACGCACATTCCTTTCACCTTGTGGGCTTACCGCACTAGTATTCACACTTTGACTGTTGCCACACCTTTCTCTCTGGTCTATGGTACCGAGGTTGTCTTGCCTCTCGAAGTCCAGATTCCATCTCTCTGCATCTCACTACAAGACATGCTCAACGATGATGACTTTCACCAGGACGTTTAGCACAACTTGAGTTGTTAGATGAACATTCGTCTCAATGCTCTTGACCATCTCCAAATCTACCAAAAATGTATCAAGTGTGCCTATGAAAAATGTGTCCACGAATGAACCTTCCAGGTCGGGACCTCGTCCTGAAGGAAAATCAACATGTAACCAAAGAAGAGAAAAGTAAATGGGGAAAATTTCTCCTAATTGGCTTGGACCCTATATCGTTACTCATGCCTATGGATCAGGTGCTTATCATTTGTCTTCACTTGAAGGTAAACCTGAACCTGAGCCCCTCAATGCCTTGCATCTTAGACCATTTTATTGTTGAAATCAAGTCCTATATCACCTTCTGTCTATTGACCGCTCATCCCTTGAGTGTTGTTCACCTTCCATGTTACCCATTTTGAGGATCAATGACTAAACAAGAATCATGTGATTACCCATCACCTTTCAGCCTTATCTTCAATATGAGTATCGCGGCTCTACTCATAGCATGATTCTCATGGATACTTTTCATCTTTTTCAAAGATGGAATCCCATGGTCGTTCGTCACTTGAAACCATCTCTTTCATAGTTAACCTTTGTGTACTATGGTTTTGTCTTCTAAACAAGAACCTAATCTTCCTCTATAGCCTTGTCCATGACTTAAACGTCCAAAAACAAAATGGGATTCAACTCCTTGAGTCAAACTTCCAGCAAAAAGATGACTCCCTCAAAAAGGACATCTCTTATCTCACCGCTATAAATAGACTGCTCCCTCGAAGGACAACTATATAAAGTCATTGCAAAAATACAATAAAATGTTTAGAAGCTTCCCGCATCGATCAGCTTCACGAAGACCTCAAGGAGATAATATACTCATCCCATATAGACTTCCTGCATCGATCAGTCTATCAAAAACAAAAACAAATGAAGAAAATGATAACTTTTTGTCATGGACTTGCCTATTTTTGAGCATGGGTTTCTTTCCAGGTAAACATACCATCGTACACTAAGTTACGCTAAACCACCCACTTTCACCTCATTGCCTTTTCACCCTAATTTTCTCTCTGCTCAAGGGACTTTCCACAACTATGACATTTCATGATCATGTGACTTTCTTCACCCTTAGAATAGTCCATTATGCAACACCTTTTAGGGTCTCATGTTCATAAGCCAATCTTTGGTATGATAGACTCATTAAGGTTCTTATCAATTAGGTGGCTCTTTTACCACCTCTTACCATTTACCTTCCTCATTACTTATTGATTATCCTATACAGGACTAGACCATCGACACCTACCATTTTCACTATCACCTAAGACTCAACCATGCCTATCACCTAAGACTCAACCATGCTATCACCTAAGATCAACCTAAGACCTAAGACTCAACCCTATAACCTTGACTCAACCATGCCTATGACCTAGACTCAATCATACCTAAAACCTACCAACCCATTCCTCTACCTCATCATATTCTTCCCTAGCTTATGGGAGAACTACATCGGCCTGAGGCCCCTTTTTGTCAGGGCTATGTAGGCAGCACTCTGAGGGCATGGGGCCCTTGGAGGTTAGCTCAGCCACCCTTTACCCTAACCAATTTCCCCTTCACTTTCCTATTCACATTCTACCTTAGTTAGTTTCCATTTTATATCAACAATTGGAAATTAAACCAAACAAGCACCAATTAACAAACATTTTTACCACATCATCAAATCATTCATTTATCATTTTTATATTTCCACCATAGAAAATATTTGGAAATTTAAACCATAACATGCATATACATCACCATTTGTCTCCCATGTTACCAATAACTTGGAACTTAAATCAAAACCATAAACCATGACTCAACCATGCCTATGACCTGACTCCATCATGCCTATAACCTAGACTCCATCATGCCAACTCCATCACAACTGACCTCCATCATGCCTAGAATGACTCCACATGCCTAAACCAACCTAACTCCATCATGCCTAAATAACCTGACTCCATCATGCCTAAATGACCTGACTCCATCATGCCTAAATGACCTGACTCCATCATGCCACTCCATCATGCCTAATGACCTGACATAACTCCATCATGCCTAATCCACCTGGTTTTCACCCATATGCATATAACAATGGAAAATTTTACAACATAAGCACAACATCATACCATAAATATCACCATCTCTATAAAAATCATCAGAATCTGTGTGTCCATACATATGTGCACAGATAAGAAAAATCAATACATATGCCAAATCTACATGTCTCTCATATACAGTCTCAACATCTTTTGGCATGCAGGCTGGTATAATAATCAAAAACTCAAAAACTCTCATGTACATCCTCGCTATCTTCGGCACGTAGGCCTGGTATAAATAAAAAATATACAAAAATCTATATCCTGAAACATATGGTGACTAATCATCACCCCACCTGATGTCCATGCCAGTCTCATCTATCTCCTCCTCCTCTCCTCTAGTGTGGTGCCCTACCACCATCTCTCTACCTGTATGGGTCTAGGTGTAGCCTCTTCCTAGCCTGCAGCTGGGCCTAGCCTCTGTGAGCTAGTCGCCTCCCTGACCCTGTCTCTGGGCTCACCAACCCCCTGTACTCTCTGCACTATGTGTGTGAGATCTAGTCCTCTCACTTGAGGCCTGTTGTGCTCTGTACTCTACATACGAGGGGACATCTATCCCCACGGTAGTTAGATGGTCCTAATAATACCTGTGCCTCATTCAGGGCATCCCTAAACCTGGCCATCGGTACTGTCTAGTGGTGCCATCAGTCTCACCTTGGTCTGTACCATGGGACCTTGTACCTGTACCATGGGACCCTATCCCTGAGCCTGTGTCAGTGCCTGTGCTGGTGCCTGTGTGCTGTGACCTGGGCCTGTAGGTCATAATATGTGCCTGTGCAGTGGCCAACTGGCCCTACAACCCTACTACATGTGCCTGTAGGGTGGTTACCTATCCCCCGTCTCCATCTCCACCCTGTGTGGGTGCCTGTCCCTGGGTAATCTAGGCCTGTAAAGCCACCACTTGTGCCTGTAATGTGGCCACCTGTGCCTTGGACCCTATCAACTGCCCCTGTAAACCTATAATCTGGGCCTGTAAGGTGGCAACCTGCCCCTGCAAAGTATCCCTCTGAACTGTAAGGGTAGCCAAGTCTGGCTTCCCTGGCCTAGGTGGTGTTTCTCGTAGCTGGACTACCCACCACTGCCTATATCTATTTGTAACCCTGATGTCATCAATCCATCGGTCCACTTCCTGCTCCTCCTACCCAGTCAGCATTGTCAGCTGTGGTAGAGGCATAGGCCTCTCCATGTCATCCCTCTTGTACTGAGGGAATGGTGGTGGCACATCCTGGAGTAGCCCAAACTACCACCTGACCCTGTCAATAGGTATCATCTCGTGCTCACTGGCATGACACCCCTCTATCCACCTCAGTAGTTGTAACTCATCCAGCTCCACCACCATCTTCCTGTATGAAGGGAAGCCAACATATGGCCTCCAAATGATGTCAACCTAGATAATCCCTCCAACACCCACCTATAATATGCCACATCATGAGTAGCCCTGGCAGCCCTACACTCTCCACAACAATAGGCACCCAATGCTGTACCCAACTTGAACCAAGCCCACATCGAATGCATCCAGTGGGGCATACCAACTGGATGCACACATATGATGTGCTCATATGCCCAGCAATGGAGAAGAAAGGTGCAACACAAACTGAACCTCTGCAACCACCCGTAGGCCCATAACTCCCTGTATAACTACACCAAGTATGTTGGTGCCCAAGAAAAATGGGTCCTATCCTCCATCATGTCATGGAGAACCCCCATCAGTGCCCATGGGAATCTCCCACCCTCCACATCTGGCAGCACAAAACAACACACTACCTCCATGATCAGGACCACTAACCTCATCTCCTCAGGATGGGCCACATACATATCTCCATAGCTCAGGCTCATGCTATGGAACCTCATCTCTGCCATCCCCTCTCCAAACACATCAACATCAGCTCCTCTGATGCCTCTGAAGAAATAGAGTAAACCTGCATCCCCACTATCGGTAACCACAAGATCTATGTACATGTCCTCTAGGGTGACTGTGATCTCACCCGTCGGCAGATGAAATGTGTTGGTCATTGAATCCCATCTGTCGATGAGTGTGACCATCAAGCTTGGCTCCCAAACTATGTGCCTGTATCATCTGACCCCAATAAGGCCTGACATCTGTAATGTGATGCCACTCCTCTTCCATCATGCTCCCTCATACCACTAGTAACAGAGGTGGTACTCTATCTCTCATCCGCAACTGGTCCCTAGCCTACACCCAACAAATCACACCATTATTAAACCTTGACCATACCAACATATCACTTACCTGACTAACCTATTCCCAAAATTCTTATTATTTATTTCCCCCAACCCTAAGACCTACCCCTTTCCCCCATCCCACTTTCACACCCCTCAACTCGTATCATATATACCTTTTACCCTACCTATTCTCAACACACTTACCTTTATACCTCATTACTATCTTTCCCTCCCTCCCACCATAACTTGTTTCTTGATCTATTTTTCCTCAAAATCTGACCGGCATCGGTCACTTGGTGACCGGCATTGGTCCATCATGACTGGCATCGGTCACCTACTATTTGACTGATGTCGGCTATGCCAACCGACGTTGGCCACCCTTGACCGACGTCGGTCACTGTCGCACCAAATCCCAAAACCCCCCCCTATTTCTCCCAAAATTCTCAAATCTAACCTAAAACCCTATCCTACCTTACCCAAACCTAACCTAAACCCCTCCCCACCCCTATTTACCCTACATTAGGACCTCCCCCTTCCTCATTTCATCATTTTAACCACAAATTCAAAATTATACCCCCCACCTGACACGGTTTTACCCAACACCAATTTTACCAACCTATTTTAACAAACAAATGACAAATGGGATTGAATCCTACCTCATCTTGGTGTCATCGGCATGGTGGTACATCTGGCCACTACACCAGTGGCCCACCTGAACCCTCTCCACCTCTGCCATGCCCAAATCCAAATCCACTCCTCACCTCCAACCAATCAAATTGATCCACCCACTCTCGTGGACCCGTCTCCCTAGCTCCTCTCACCAACTCGTACTCTCCACCTCAGCCAGGTACAATGCCTTATCCTTCTCTCTCAGAAAGGTACAAAAGGTCAAATGGATCTGTCATTTTCTCCAAAGTCACAACACAACAATGATTCTGTAAAATACAGAATTTTTATTTTATAAACCCAACCCGACCTGACCGACGCCGGTCATATTTGTGCCCTAGACAACTGATGTCGGTCACCCTATAACCTGCATCGGTCAACCCTTATAACTATTTGGCCTTGCTAAGCTTCCTTTTACCTACAACCATTAGTGATCACACACCTTTTATCATTCCAGACACCTATGGAACCATACCTACAAGCCCACACTACCCCTACATTTCCTTTGTTGCATCTTGGGATTTGTTATTTTACCTATACCTTGGCCTTACCCATGCCATGACCTATTTTACCTGAACCTGACCTACTTGGTGTGACCATTGACCTTATGTACTCGTTATACCTTGTGATGTTGTTACCTATGTTGTTTTAGCCTAACAACCATACCTTGCCTATTGTCGTGTCATTTATCCTGACCAAACCTTTGGTGTACCAGAACATACCTAAACATTCCTGCACCTGACCTACATTGTGTTTCCAGACCATATCCTATACCTTGGATACCTAAACACTTCACCCTTGTTTGGATAAACCTATCGACCTTGGACGATGTAGAGTTTGCAAGCTCTTCAACCTGGTACCGTGTTGCAATCTATACGTGTGTGTGCATTTGATTGTCATTACCCATGACCCAATTTTGACCCTGGCCTATTACCTATTACCTGAGTTGACCATCACCCTTTCCCATAGTACTCATACCCTTCCCCACCTATCTTCACCAACTACACATTTATCAAACCACTCACTGATTCCGTATTACACCTCATCAGTGCCTAGTTTGAGGGGGATCACCTTCACCCACACATGGGGCAATCACTTCCTATTTTTGTCAGCGTCGCTTACCAATACAAGCTATGCAACAAAAAGGGGCAAAATGTAGACACCAAAATTGGGTCACACTCCCCTTGGTCCCTTTTTGAATAGCCAACTTAAACATATTCACCTAACCATGACCCTTTTACCCCACATTAATATTAGTTTAATTATTTATAATTAAAGTAATACTCATCCTCACTTCATTCATTATTTAATTACCTTAATTAAAACTAATTTCCACCTCACCTAGACACCTCACCCCACCACCTCACCTAGACACCTCATCATAAACCTATTCTTAGCATGTTTCCCTTTTACTAGGACTCAATATCCACTCACCATAACTAACTAAGACTTAGTCCTACCTACCTTAATTAACTAAGACTTAGTTCAACCCTAAAATCACATGCCTATTCTTCCTCTAACCACATTCCCAGTTATCTAAGTGTAAAATCACCATTTTGATCCATGAGAATAGATAGAGCTGGCCAAGAGATTGCCAAGATCTGTCATTTTTAGTAAACCTAGGATTTCCCACCTTAACCGACGCTGGTCAACCCTAAACCGATGCATTGGTCACCCTAAACCATCATTGGTTACCATATATTCATTTTGGTAACCTTGTTTGAGAGGTTGGCCACATTCTCAAGTTTTGGAATGAAGGAGATCTGCATGCAAGCAAGAACCAGAGCCCTTTCACACATCCAGACAGCCATAGCCAGCACCAAGATGGATCTGAAGGTATTTGCATTCACGGTAGCATTCTGGGAAGCACTGCCATGACACTGAGCACCATTCCATATATCAACCATCACCATCATCCAGCCATCAAATCTGCAAACACCAGTAAGTGTATCTCTAACCTGCATCATTTCATACTTATTCAGATTACAAAGTTTCTTCATCTCTGTTTATCAACATCTATTTGCATTTTTCATCCCACCCTTGTTACCTTCCTGTGAATCCAACCATTCCATCACCCACAATCATTTAATCACCTATACTTGATTCCTGAATACCTCTGAGTACCCCAACACCATTGCAAACCTAGCCATTTTCCTCACACTCACTGTCTTACCTCAAAAAGTTCTCAAAACCCAGTTTATTGAATTTCTACCATCCCACCTTAACCATCGTCGGTTCCCTCTTAACCATCATCGGTCATACCTCACCGATGTTGGTCTCTGTATTTGGTAATCCTTGTCCAATAACAAAAACTTAAAAACCTACATCCAAGAAACCCAAGCTACCCAGAATCTGACCCTGACCTGTTCCAACACCTTGACTACCTACCCTACTTCCAGATCTGATCATAACCTAGCCTGTTATATTAGATTTTCTTATTGTATTTGGATGAGATACCTAAATCATATCAACTACAGTAGGACATTATTTATTTATGACATTTCTTACATTAAGTTGTATTAAACAGTGGGTTGACTGCCACCAAGGAAGTACCACACTTCCTAGATCTAGCACACGCTAGGCAACCCACTGACATATATTGTTTAACTCTCTTTTGTGGTCTTGTTGTGTATTTCAGGTAGTTCCTCCTAGCCAAAAGGAAGCTCTCGTAGTCAGCATTGGATCAAGAAGTCAGAATGTGCACACAACCTTTAAACTGACCATCACAATAGGTATTCCTCCTTGGCCCATCACCTTATAAGAAAAGGAAGGTGGGGAGAGTGAGGAAGAAGATGGAGTTGAGATAATTGTGCCAAATTCAAGAAAAATTAATGTTTGTAGGACTAAGTTGGAGGTTATAAGTCTAGTCTTCTTCCATTGTGACTTACCAAATTCATTGATGAGGCGTACAGAGTGTATGATAATATCACCTCAACCTAAGAGCAAATTAACTCATGAATTGACACCATTGACAAGGAACTCGAGATTTCGGCAGACTGCATGCAAGATATTCGGATCATGAGCTCAAGAGATGAAACTATCCTTCTTTCTTATAAGGTTTTTAAAAGGAATAATAACCAAATCGTACCAAGCCAAGAACTTGAATGCTAATCAAACACCACAATCAATAAGATGAAATCAATTCACTAGAATAACTTTACTAAACCTTTGCAAACAAATGAAAAAAAATATCATATATTACTATGTAACTTTATGCAGTACAATAAGAAGGGTTCTTCGTTATATAGGAAAGGAAGATCAACCTAAGAACTATTCAAGGCCATAGATCAAGCCATAAATCAAGGAAATAACTAGACATACAAAGAAATAGTCAAGACTATAGATCTAGGAAAGAATTATACATCAAGGATCTAGTTAATACCATATATCAAGGAAATAACTAGTCAATACCATAGATCAGGGAAAGAACTATACCTAACAACTAGATAATATCCCCCTAATATATAAATAAATAAAAATAAATATCCACACATGTAATTGAGTGAAAATAACTATAATAAAGGTAAATAAAGTACCTAGGTGAACATGAGCTAAGGTAAATACCTACTCTAATACCCCCCCTCAAGTGAAGCTAGGGGCCAAAATAGAAGTGGTGTGTCCATAGTATGAGCCTCAGAAACTAGGCCTGATGTGGGACTTATGTACAATATATCCATCAAGAAATCTCAAACCAAAAGAAGGAAAGAATCCTGCTAGAAGGAAAGAGAAAGAAAAAGAAGAATAAGGAATATGTTCTCACAAACAACCCCTAAGAAAAAAATTTAAAACCCCAAGCATTCCACGCAACTCAAGGTAGTGAGGTGATGCAAAAGGCTTTGTAAAGATGTCTACAACCTACTGCTGAGTTGGAATATACTCCAAGTAAATAACTCCATCGTTAATGTGCTAACGAATGAAGTGGATGTGTATCTCAATATGCTTGGTCCGTTGGTTCTCAACTAGGTTGCGAGAAATGTGAATTGCACTTTGTTTGTCACACCAAAGTATAGTCAATGAATCCTGTGGGAATCCAAAATATATCAATAATTATCGAAGCCAAAGAATCTTCTAACTCGTTATAACTGATGCCCTGTACTCTACCTCTAAAGATGAAAGTGCAATAACCTGTTGCTTTTTACACGCCCAAGCAGCTGGAGAAGAACCAAGATAAAAAAGATATCCAAAAGTGGAACACATGTCATCAATAGAACCTTCCCAATCTGAATCTTTATACCCAACCAAATGATTAGAACCCTTAGTGTAGTGTAGGCTAAAGTGGGAAGTGCCCTACAAATAACACAAAATCCTTTTAGCAGTCCTGTCAATGACTTCTATGAGGAGAATGTGCAAACCTAGATAAAAGCCCTACTATAAATGAAATATCAGGGCAAGTATGGGTCAAGTACATGAGACTTCCAACCAACTGCCGATACAATGTAGGATCACAAAGTGGAGTGGTACTTGTGGAAGTAAGAGTAACCCTGGACTAAAAAGGAGATGAACTTGGATTGCAATCAGCCATATCAAATCGTTGAAGAAGATCATGGGTGTACTTTTGATGACTCAAATGAATCCCTGAATCTATCTGAGAAATATGCAAACCAAGGAAATAATGCAATGACCCAAGATCTGTCATGTAAAACTATGTAGAAAGATCCCTCTGAATACTCTGAATGTAGGAAGAAGAGCTACAAGTAAGTAACAAATCATCAACATATAAGACAAGTATCAAAATATCCTCACCAACATGTTGGAGATACATGGTATGATCAGAGTGATAATGAACAAAACTAGTAGATAGAAGAAAAGAATCCATCTTCTCATACCAAGCCCGAGGGGCTTGCCTGAGACCATAGAGAGACCTTCGGAGCCTATAAACAGGAGAAGAATCCTGAACAAATATAGCACGTTTCTCCATGTATATTTCCTCTTGTAAATCTCCATGTAAGAAGGCACTCTTCACGTCCATCTGGTATACGGGCCACCCCTGTGATGTAGCAATAGCAAGTACAAGGCATACAGAATCCATCTTGGCAATGGATGCAAAAGTCTCAGAGTAATCAATACCTTCAACTTTTGAAAAAACATTTGCAACAAGATGATCCTTATACTTGTCAATGGACCCATCAGCTGTGTATTTGGTTCAGTATACCCACTTACACTTAACATCTTTCTTCCTTTAGGAAGAGATACCAAATCCCAAGTAATTTGTCATCAAAGAAGAATATCAGTTGCCATTGCATCATGCCACTCCTTTATCCCATGATGAAAAAATCCCAAGTATGGATCCTCATTAGAAATGATTCTTCTAAACACAGAATACTGTAGAATGTCATGATGTTGCCTAGTTGGTAGAAGATCCCTATTAAAGGTCTTGCCTCAAAAACCCACGAGCCCTTTAGGCATAGTGAAACATACTGGGAATAGGATCCTCATCTATAACTACCTAACCTCCACAAAAAATTCGAGATGAGATGATGAAGAAGAATTGGAAAGAATGGAAGAAGATGAAGAAATCATGAGTAGTGAATTACTCATCAAATTGAACATGTGTTTGAAAACTAACCTCATGAGTATAATGATACTAAAACTTGATAAGCTCTCATCACAACACCCTACAAAGATCAAGGGTTTCTTCTTCTTATCCAAAGCTTTCCTTTTCTTCTTTGGCACAAAGGCCCAGAGCATCCTGAAGACTCAAAAAAATGAGACAGGATTAGTTGGACCAAGCTTCCTCTGGAGTAAAATGCTCAAGTGCATTTATGCGGTGTGTTATTCTGTAATGTATTTAACACAATTAACTGCTTCTGCCAGTAATAACTGAGGTAAATCTCTAGAATGACAATCATACAGTTAGACATTTCCTTCAAATATTCTTCCTGTTATGGTAATCCATTCTGTTGTAGAGTATGAGGAACATAATTGGTTAATAACCTCCTCAGAAAATATTGAAGTACCTCCTATTATCAAAGGATACAACTAGATTGTTTCGCCACCTCAATACTTTGAAGTGTGAAAAAAATTCACTTTTGTACTTGAGAAAATAAACCCAAGTACACCTCGATAAATTATCAATGGTAATTGCATACTTAGCTCCATTGAAAGAGGGGGTAGGAAAAATCATCAAGTCACTATACACAAGCTTGAGTGGTGAAGAAACTCTCTAAAATTCTTAGGGAATGGATCTTGGTGTTTTTTCCCTAATCATGATAAACCCCCTCAAGACTAGAAACTTTAGGAATACCATCTACCATACCATGAGTGCTCACCTCCTTCAAAGATCTGTAATTAAGATGTTCATGCAAAGCTTACTTCTTAATCTTAATGTGAAACTAATTGTCCCTATGGAGGAAGTGTCATCAGAAACCCTCTAATATAGTATATAACATAGATAAAATATTCCTTGAAACCAATGAATGAGGCTCCAACAAAGTTCTTACTTCTACTCCTTTTGGTGTAAAATTCATTGTTTTTTCTTTACATAATCTACATAAAGAAAATTTGTAGTGATGTTAGGAACCAATACATCTTGGATCTTGCCACCATCGTATATTTCATCAGAAAGAAAGGAATAATATCCAACCTCAATTTTGGAAGTAGCTCAAACCTATAAAAGACTTCCTTGGAAGAAGTGCGATTCCAAATGTTATAATCCAACTATCTACAATTGTTGACTGAATCTCCCAACTACATTCTTCCATACTCATTAGAAGGAGGTATGGAGATAGATATCTTGTGTTTCTTATTGCATCCTCTAGAATGCATTCTTATACCTAGTTCATGCCATGCCCCCTGCATGAATGGATAGAATTATTCTTGGATTTAGAAGACTCCTTGGTTTTAATTTGGTTTCTTTGGGTTTTCTTTTGAGTGGAAGTACTTGAGTTTTCCCTTTCTCTTAGGATTAGATGCTACTAATGCTTTTTGAGTGGTGGAAACTAAGGGTGAGACAATTTAGATTATTCCCTAGTAAGTTTCACAAAATGAAAGTTAGGCAGAATGCGTCACATAAGGCATCCATCATTGCTGGACCTCTCAACTTGGATAGAATTAGGTAAACACACTCTTCACCATTCTTATCTCTTACACTCCCCTTCAACGGTGTCAAAAAATACTTGAAGTAATATTCTATAATTATGGAAACTCTTCAACTAAGAGAGGTGATCTCAATTTCAAGTTGCGTGGCTCTCATATGATCCACCTTGAATAAATCACTCCAATTTTCCCATATTTTTAAAGGAGAAACATTTTTCAACTGAAACAAAATTTGTCACTTATATAAGTTCTTATCAAACCCATAAACCATCAAATTTGCATTGGTACTGAAATTTCTCATAGTCTCTAGTGAACATTAGTTCAATTTAAAGCCCATAATTCTTTATTTTTAATTATTGTTGCATTTTTGGTTTCCATGTGTATTAATTATGTGTTGTAAATAGCTCAATTTTATCTAATGCAGAAGTAGGAAAATCGCCAAAAAGAATTTAAGAATCAAGGAATGCAAGAACCCCCACTATGCAACAAGTGTGTGTTATAATAAGCACTTTATAATTTTAGTGCACTCTTAAAATAGTGAATGGAAGCTCTAGAGCATACGTTTCCACTTATTTTAGTTACCACTAAAACATAATAAAAATTAAAATGCTCTTGTCTTCACCACACAAATAAATGAAAGGGGGCTGGAGTTAAGCACCTACTAGTAGGAATCAGAAAGATTAAGCCCTCATATTACCATACCATATGACCAGGGGCTAAGGATTTCAATGGGAGAACTATTCAAGACCATAGATTTAGGAGAGAACTAGACATCAAGGAAAGAACTATACCTAACAACTACATAATATCCCCCTAATATATAAATAAATAAAAAGAAATATCCACACACATAAGTGGGTGAGGATAAATACAATAAAGGTAAATAAAGTACCTAGATGAACAAGAGCTACGGTAAATACCTACTCTAATATTTTTTGATGATTCAAAGAACAACTTCTCTAAGACTTGGACCTTCAGTATGGAGTGGAGCATAAAATTTCTAGAAGAGGCTGCAACTGAGTTGAAGTCTGTAGTTCAAAAAGGTAAATTGTTTAAAGTTAAGATCTTCATTGATTTACAAGCTCTTCATTACCATATTTTTAAGGATAATTCAGTAGAAAGAAATCAAGTTGATCAAATCAAGGAAAAATTTAAATCAATTATCAAAGAGGAGTTGTTCAAAGAAGACTTGCTCAACAAGGATGAGATGGAAGAACTTTCAGAACTTCACAATGTTGTTATAGAGGTAATAAAGGGACTTGTGCAAAATGGTGGAATTTCCAAAGAAATGGAGTATGCCTTTGGAAGTTGGTTGAATACTATAGAAAACACCATTATCCCCAAAAGAAAAGATATTTCATCTATTGTAAAAAAGTTTCATATTCACTGTGCTCAAGATCAAAGTGTCAGCTTCAGCTATTCCTGTTGTTCCTTCATCTTCCGGCTCATAAAAGATTTCTAGTTGTTCTATTTTGAAGTTAGTTTTTTTATTTTCAAAAAAAAAAAGAAAAATTGTAAAATAAAGCCAACTTATGTAATTAATTAATTAAGTGTTTAACATTTAATTAAGAACAGTTAGTTAGAAAAGGTAGCTACATCCTCCCCTTAGCCTATATAAGGCATCATTGCATTTGTAAAAGGGGTTGGATATTGGCGAATCAGGATGTAAATATACAGATTTGGATCAATACAAAAGAAAACCTTATTTTCTCCATTCAAGTTATTTCCATTTATTTCCTTCAATTTGGTTAATGTGATTGTTTGTTTTATCTGAAATCTGAGACTTTTTGTTCTAATCCATGGAGTAAAATGTGTTGAAATTTTATTCAATTTGCATTCTATGTGATGTGGATTTTTCATTTACATAAACACACATGTGCTTTAGTGTCAATTCCATGCATGAGTAGAATAAAATCTACAATCTCTTTATTTAAAAGTGTTGTTTCTTCTTTTCTTCTCTTTTACAATTAGGTGGTAATATTAGAAAACCAGGGGAGGATTTATTTATCCTTAATCAGTTGGTTAGGTGTAACTGTGTTTCCCTAATCAACTTGTCTTACCCTGGTCATGTTGTTGTAACTCCTCCATGCCCTTTCTTCATTTATCTTTTTTATTGAGAAAAATGAATCCATTATTAAACACCAATATCATCATTAGCAATTAATTATTTTGTAAATTTGCAAATAATTAGGGTTTTAGTTTTACTTGAATAAGGGAACCTCCCTATTAAAGAGGAGGGACTATTGTCCCCTAAAACTGTCTATTGTTCTCAACAGCCAATTTTTCAACCAACATAGCTAATTCAAAATTGTAATATCTCTTTATTCAAAGTCTTTTACCTCCACTTCAGGAGAGTGTCATCTTCTAAACTTCTCCCTCCTTTGATCAATTATGTCATACACTCAAATACCCAAAATTAAGCTTCTATCCATGGGAAAATTAAAGTATTATGATACTTCTTCCATCCTAAATCAACCTTTAAACCATTCTACTAAGCCTACTGAATCTAAAGCCATTGTCAATGTTGTTTCTACACCAGAAAAGATTCAATTTCAATCCACGAGGCACAATTTTACTAGATTATTATTAACGCGAAATCACATCACCCCCAAATGAGTCCTACAGGTCTTCTTTTCTAAGGTAGAGTCATTTGGTGTGATTGTGTAACATTGAACTTTCCCCAAGGTGTGGGAGCTTGTAAAATGGGAAAGCTCTCCAGATTGAAGGCTAGTTCCTTATTCCTCTATTTAGGTGCATACGTAGAAAATTTGTAGAGGATCTATTCTTAATCCTAATCTAAACTTTACCAAGGAGACAGGGATAGAAGGAATACAAAAATTAAAACAAATCTAAACTACGAGGTGATACACCAAAGGAATGATGAACACTTATTTTGCTAATAGACACAAACCAACAAAATGCATACAATAAACAAGCACAGATAGCCAGATATATAATGGGAGACCAGATGAAAGAAAAAGAGACAAGAAAGGATCTAAAATCGATCACAGACGTGTTTTATTCTCCATAGATTGATATAGTCCATTACAAAGTAGCCAAGAGGCAGAAACGTAATGCAGTTTTGATGGAAGGCCTGAACCCCACAAATCCTTTTGCTATAAGGAGAAGGGATCCTACAAAACAAAGAATGTCCAACCCTTTATAATGAATCCTTCCCCCACATTTATAGATTCAACCTGAAAGAAGAAAGAGAGAGAGAAGTGGGAAAAGTAGGTTGAAACTCAACCACCATTGTTAATGCCTTGATGAAATCTCTCCCCAAATCTATCTTTACTGCATCAATCCTTGGTTCGGCACCTTGGAGGAAGAGGAAACAGAAGAAACAGATCAAATATGATCTGGTTGTTGAGGCAAGAAGATCTTGCATTGAAAGCCTGAAGATGTTTCCTCCATTTTTCTTCACCTAACCTCCTCAAAATTAAAGTTTCAGACCTCCATGACATGGGTGAGGCCAAGATCTTTCCAACGGCATCAGATTTCATAATATTTCAAGCCCTGATTTGAAATATATGCCCCTTCAAAGTTTGTATTGGGTCCGTATAGGAGGTGGGAAAACAACTTGAAAAATGGGTCCCCTTATTGATATGGGACACGTGGCAGCCAGATTGGAATAAAAATTGGGCCCTACGGGTCTACAATTTATCTTTTGCCCCATTCTTCCGATTCCATTTTGGCTTTGACTCGGGCCCAGATGCTAACTTTTTCCTTGGGCTAAGTTGCGGGCCATTTTGTAACTTTTACCCTTTTGAGATAACAAGGGGGCCATACTGTCCACACTTGGGACATGTGGTAGTATGGTGCATTTTACCCCCTTACATACCACTTTATACTTAGCCAATTTTGAGGCCCTTTTCTATCTACCTTTTGACTCTATTTCTGTTATGCAGGATCGTGGTCGATCCAATATTTGGCACGGGGTGAAATATGGATAACAATTTGGCAACTCACAAGGGTATCTACCTGCTAGATGAAAAGACCAATTGCCTTGTCATATCCGTTGGGCATGGAGTCATGAGTGATAGCCTGCTACTGAATCTAAACTTTGAAAACTAACCCCTGGGCCGCTTGGAAACCAATTAGAACCTAAAAGTGATCTTGACCAAATGCCAAGTCCAAACACTACATGAGAGCAACAAAAACAACACCACACTATATACAAAAATTGAAATCATACATGCTCCAAATGGAACATGCAGAGCATGCAAAGCACTTAGGAAAAAATCAATCTACACTACAACAAGACAATGTGCATAAGTACTTAGAGGAAAGAGAAAACTAAACTAATATGTACAAGGTGAGAACTCCCCTTTTAGTAGCAGTGTTTAAGATAGATCCCATTTACTGGAATCTACAACTCTTCACCCTCCAATGTAGACAATTGGAAAGCATTGCTACTTTTGCATCTTGTGATCATATAGGGGCCACTCCAAATGGCGTAAAATTTGGAATGCCTTCCTGGTTTTGCTTGATCTGCATCCCATTTCAAAACCAGGTCTCCTTCCTGGAAGGTCCTTGCCTTTTGTCTTCTTGTCAAATAATTTCTTGATTGAAGCCTGATTCTTTTCTATTACTTGGAGAGCATGCTCTCTGGTTTCTTCTAATTCTATCAGCTCCACATACCTGGCCTCCATTGGTCCAAATTCAGACATCTCTAGTTACTTCATGAGCTCCAATACTGGAAACTCAAGTGATATAGGCAACACTACCTCTTTCCCATAGACGAGCTTGAATGGAGAGCTGCCTATAGATCTCTTGGGCATTATTCTATCAGCCCATAAGGTCATTTTGAGCTTTGTGTGCCAAGTCCTCTGATTCTCATCAAGAGTTCTTCTGATGATCTTTAGCAGGTTCTTGTTTGTGGACTCATCCTGGCCATTACCTTGAGGGTAATAGTTTGATGAAGTACTCAAATAAGTCCCATTCTTAATAGCCCATCTTGTGATCTTGGAACCTATAAATGCTAATGCATTATCTAATATGATGGTGGTTGGTACTCCAAATCTGGTCACTATCCCTTCATAGAAATCCAGGATACTAGACTCATTTGCTTCCTTGAGTGCCACTACCTCGGTCCATTTGGTGAAATAATCTGTCACTGTCAGGATCCATTTGTGACCTTGGCTTGAGTTTGGATTGATGACTCCAATGAAGTCCAATCCCCATTGCATGAAAGGTTGGTCGACTGAGATTGGGTGCAATGGAAGTGTTGCTAGCCTTTCCTTGCCTTTGAAGAATGCACAATTCTTGCACCTTTTGATCCATGTGTAGCAGTCACTAAACACTCTGGGCCAATAATATCCTGCTTTCATGATTTTGAGTGTTGTCACTCTTGGAGAAAAATGGCCTCCAACTGCTTCAACATGGAATTCTTGTAGCACTCTCTCTACCTGATCTGTCTCAATGCATCTCAGCAGAATGCCATTGATGTCCCTCTTGAACAAGACACCATCAATAAGAACATATGGGATGGCCTGTAGCCTGAAATGCCTTCTTTTTTCTTTACTCATCCCATGAGTACACATGCCTATTCGAAGGAAGTGCACCATGTCTTGGGTCCAACAAGGAGCAGGTACATCATCTCTCCCTTCTTCTTGATCATCTTGTAGAACAAGAACAACCTCCTTTTCACTGTCTATTTCATCTTGCTGACCTGAGGCTAGTTGTTCACATAACCCCTTCCCACAGACCAGCTTGGTGACCTTGATCTCAATGTCATATTCCATGACATGAGTGATCCATCTTGCACACTTCTTCATTCAGGTCCTTGCTGAGAAGGAATTCTTTAACTCCCGCATGGGAGACCAATAGTTGGATTTTGTTGTTTGAAACCAAATTCTTAAACTTCTTCAATCCTCTTATTACCTGCCAGGACCTGCCTCTCAATGAAGGAGTACCTTACCTCATAATCTTCCAGACTCTGGCTGAAGAAAGCAATTGGTTGTTCTGTACTTTCTTTGTTCTGCTACACCAAGATTGCACAAATTGTGTCGCTGCCACCAAAGGCATACAATATGAAATCTTTGGAAAAATATGGGTTCACAAGAGTTGGGGCTTGTGATATGGCTTCTTTGATAGCCTCAAAAACTTGCTTTTCCTTCAGTTGTCCACCTGAATGTTAAGCTCTTCTTTAGCATCAACGTTATTGGCTTAACAAGGGCAACAAAGTTTGGAACAAACCTACGGAAAAAATTGATTTTTCCCAAGAAGCTTTGAAGAGCCTTCTTGTGACTTGGCAATGGCAATGCTCTTATTGCTTGAACTCTTTCTGGGTCAATTGCCAATCCTTCCTTTGATACGATATGGCCTAGAAGCTTGCCTTCATGGGCCAAGAATATGCATTTTTTGGGGTTCAGTGACACCCCAAACTCCTACATCGTTGGAACACATGCCTTAGATGGAAGAGATGATCTACTGCATTCTTAGAAAACACTGTAATGTCATCCAAATAGATCAACACTATTTTTTTGATCAGCCCCTTGAATTCCATATCCATTGCCCTTTGAAAAGTGGCTCCAGCATTAGATAATCCAAATGGCATTTTCTTGTATGCATAGGTGCCCCATTTGGTGGTGAAAGTTGTTTTGAATTGATCATCTTCTTTCACCATGATCTGGTTGTACCCTGAGTAGCCATCTAGGAGGGAGAACCTTTCTGACCCAGTCACTACTTGCAAGATCTACTCCATTGAAGGGAGTGGGTAGTGGTCTTTGAGGGAGGCTCTGTTCAAATCCCTGAAGTCAACACACAGCCCGATTTCTCCATTTTTCTTCCTGACTGGGACTAGATTTGCAACCCAGCTTGAGTTTTTGATTGGAAATATGATGCTTGCCTCTATCAACTTGTTCATCTCCTTCTTCATCAGAGGCTCTATATGTGGGTTGAACTGGTCTCTGCTTCTACCTGATGGGTTAAGCAGCTAGATCCAGTTCGATTGTGTGTTGTGCTAGTTTTGGATTGAACCCTCTTAGGTCCTCATAACTCCAAGAAAACACATCAGGAAATTCTTGGAAAAGTTGTATGAATTCATACCTTTCTTGTTTGGTGGCCACTTTTCCAATTTGAAGTGTTTTGTCTTCTCCAACTGGGATTGACTCTGAATCTTCTCCTTTGATCTGCATGTTAGCCTTCTCTTTTCTGAACTGATCATTAGGATTGAAAATAGATTCCAGTGTCACTAAGCCTTTGGGAAGCTTATTTGTATGCAGTTGTACTATCTGATTCCCGTACTGCTGCTCTAATCTGCTTTGGTTTATAGCTGAGAATTCAGCTTCTTCTTGTATAAATTTAATGATCTGTTGATCATTCTCAAACACCTACCAACATGTATTATTATCTGGCACTACTGGCCTCAAAACCACATGGATATGTGGTTTTCTCTATCCCTCTTGATGTTGTCAACCACATCAAACGTTGCTCCAACTACTGCAAGTCTATCAGCAGCTTCATTCTCCTTCCTGGGTATGGACACAATACTGAAGGCCTCGAAATCCTCCATGAGATCCCATACCCTACTCTTGTAGTTTTTGAGCAGGTCATTTTTGACAGCATTAAGTCCTCCGACTGATTGGCAACCAGTTCACTATCACCGAATACTTGCAAGTTCTTGATTCCCAGCTTCCTTTCCCAATGAAGACCTTGGACTAAAGCCTCATATTCAGTAGTGTTATTTGAGCAAGTGAACTAGAATCTGAAGGCTGAATAATATCTCATACCTCTAGGGGACACAATCATGGCTCCTCCTCCAGCTCCTTGTCTACTCCTTGAGCCATCAAAGAAAAATTGCCATACCTCATTGTCATCCTTGTATTCTGGCTTGATTAGGTCAGGAAGAGGTTGATTCTCTTCATGTAGGTAATAGACACCCAGTTCAGATTCCTCCATCTCCTTATAGGGGTCAAAAGCATGTTTTTTGTTGGCCCACTCATCTAGGGTCAAGTATGGGATACATCCCACCTTGGTATCTGTTTCATTAGTGTTTAGGAGGTCTTCTTGATCAAAAGCTGAGCAGTTGGCATTGATTGGGCTAGGCACATAGGATTCAATATGATAATCAGCAATAGGTTCAGATCTGATTGTGGCCTTCACCCCATACCTTGTCCTAAAGAGCATATGTGACCAATCAGTAGATAGGTAGCCTCCAATTTTGGCAGTGAAGTCTCTAGATAGACACAAAGCAAAATGTGGTGGCAGGTCTATGATTGACACATTTTACAAAACAATCACATTAGGGCAAGCATGTAGAGTGAGACTCATATCCTTGATGATTCCCACAGTGGTTACTGTTGTCCCATCTAATTGGACTACTCCTCTAGAGATGACCTCATATTGGAGACCCAACTGATCAGCTATTTGTTTGGGCATCACAAAACTACTGGCCCCAGAATCAATCATACAATTGTGCACTAATTTGTCTCCAATAATCAATGAGACATAGAAGGGAGGAGGTCTCAGGTTTTTACCTTGTTGTTCTCCATGGTTCCTCCTAGGCTGAACTGCATTGGCAAGCACTCTTTCTTGTTGGTTAGGGGGTTGATTTGAACTTGACCAATTCTACATGGTAGTCTGCAATAGATCCCTCTGCCCTGGAATGGCCAGTGACTCCCATAGTGAAATGTTCACACTTTTCCTTTTCATCTGCTCAATAATATTGAATGTGTTTTCCTTTTGTTGCCCCTTCCCAGACACATTTCTTTCTTGCACATGGGTTTGTTACAACCGGTGCTTGACTGGGTTTGGGAGGTGGCTTGGATTGGTTCTGTATGTTTGGAGTTACACTTGGAACACCAGGACATTGTGGAGTGATGGAAGATTGAGGGTCACCTGAATTCAGTGGCCGGCCCTCTCCAATACTTCTCTTTTTGGACCGTGTATTGGCAACTACACTTTGAGAAGGGAACTGATTCATCCCACAAAAGTCTTCAGCCTGCCAGTTGACAAGCATAGTCTCATTTGGGGGGCCACCTTGTTGAGCTCCTTGTTGTTGATCTTCCTCTTGGCCAGGTTCTTGTGGCACCATACTGGTTTGCACCATCAAGGCCTAATTTAGAGCACCATTAAAGCATGTTGATTGGTTGTGTGGCTGACTGCATGGAAAACACCAATCATATTCCTGTGCCATATTGTTCTGTGTAGGAACCAATGCCCTTGATGTTGAAGTTGTGTTAGGATCATATGGCTTGAAAGGTCTAGTAGCTTGGGGTTGTCCTTGGTTCTGGCTCTGGTTTACAGTTTGAGGTGGTGGCCTATTCTACTGATACTGGGGTCTGGCTTGATATTGAGCCTGGGGTTGGTATGGCCTGGAACTCTGAGCTTGTTGTCTTTTGATGGTCACTAGCTCATTCCCAAAGTTCTAAAGTTGCTTCATCACTGCTTCCTGAAACTCTTTAGAGGTATTAGATGATGAAGTGGAAGCTTCAGCAAAGCTTTGACTCCTGGGGGTGGGTATAGGAGCTAATGTAGGCACTTGGCTAGTATCTGGGCTTCTTAACTTAGGGTACAGAGGCATGGATGGCCTAGGAGTGATTTTTCCAGCTTGAATCAAATGGTTCTCAGCCCCTATGGAGAGGCTATAGGCTACAGGTAATGTAGTGCCCCCCATTGACTGAATCATCAGAGAAATATCAGAATTTAAAGCCCTAAGAAAGTATAAGAAGGCACCTTCATTAGTGGGCTTTACTGTTGTTGGAATCCTATCCCAGGTCCGTTGGAATCTGAGGTTGAAGTCTGTCAACTGCTCATTCAGGGCTCTCTTGATTGTTGTTAGTTGCTCCAACAAAGACAAGTTATCACCTTTTTCCCCAAACTGATTGTGAAGGGCCGTGCACAGCTGGTTCTAGTTCTGGATAGAGCCTACTTCAAGACTCCTGAACCATTGTGAAGCTTTCCCTTTGAATGAAGAGGTGAGAAACTTGACTGCAATGTCCATCTCATGGATCTCATGGATTGTACAGACATTTGCAATATCTTGGACATGGTCACCAGGAGAAGTTTGATTTTCCCTAGTGAAATGTGGGATGCTCTTTAATGATGCAATCAGAACTGGGTTTTGTGTAATCAAGGCGAGTGGACTACTGCTCAGTGAAGTTGACATATGGATTTGGTTGTGCCATTCTGATTGGCCTAAGAATCCTTGCAGACTAAAAGAAAGGCCTTGCAGGTGGAGGTGTTGACAAGGTTCTACTTGGTGGAGATGGAGACCTCTGAATTCTTCTTCCTCTCCTTTCTCTTCCTGGGGATAGACGCAAGTATTCAAATATCCTTCCTTCCTTGCTCTAGACCGGGTTTTTCTCATGAATCTTCCAAGCTTGGGCTGCTAAAACCAGTAGATTTGTTTCTTTTGGAGTCACCAGATGTACAATTTTAAGGCTTCTTAAAAGCCAGAATCACAACAAGTGTACATCAATCCCTACTGTAATAAGATGGAGACTTCTTAGTCCCACCAGGCATGCCAAAACTGTTAACGTGAAATCACAGCACCCCCAAATGAGTCCTACAGGTCTACTTTTCTAAGGCAGAGTCATTTGGTGTGATTGCGTAACATTGAACTTTCCCCAAGGTGTGGGACCTTGCAAAATGGGAAAGCTCTCCAGATTGAAGGTTGGTTCCTTATTCCTCTGTTTAGGTGCATACGTAGAAACTTGCAGAGGATCTGTTCTTAATCCTAATCTAAACTTTACCAAGGAGACAGGGATAGAAGGAATATAGAAATTAAAACAAAGCTAAACTACGAGGTGATGCACCAAAGGAATGATGAACACTTATTTTTCTAATAGACACAAACCAACAAAATGCATACAATAAACAAGCACAGATAGCCAGATATATAATGGGAGACCAGATGAAAGCAAAAGAGACAAGAAAGGATCTAAAATCGATCACATAACGTGTTTTATTGCTCCGTAGATTGATACAGTCCATTACAAAGTAGCCAAGAGGTAGAAACATAATGCAGTTTTGATGGAAGGCCTAAACCCCACAAATCCTTTTGCTAAAAGGAGAAGGGAGCCTACAAAACAAATAATGTCCAACCCTTTACAATGAATCTTGCCCCCGTATTTATAGATTCAATCCTGAAAGAAGAAAAGAGAGAGAAGCGGGAAAAAGTAGGTTGAAACTCAACCACCACTGTTAATGCCTCTAATGAAATCTCTCCCCAAATCCATCTTTACTGCATCAATCCTTGGTTTGGCACCTTGAAGGAAGAGGAAAAATGGTGAAACAAATCAAATATGATCTAGTTGTTGAGGCAAGAAGATCCTGCATTGAAATCCCAAAGATGTTTCCTCCATTTTTCTTCACCTAACCTCCTCAAAATTAAAGTTTCAGACCTCCATGGCATGGGTGAGGCTGAGATCTTTCCAATGGCATCAGATTCATAATATTTCAAGCCCTGAGTCGAAAGATATGCCCCTTCAAAGTTTGTATTGGGTCTGTACAGGAGGGCGGGAAAACAACTTAAAAAATGGGTCCCCTTTTGATATGGGACACGTGGCAGCTAGATTGGAACAAAAATCGGGCCTATGGGTCTGCAATTTATCTTTTTCCCTTTCTTTCGATTCCCGCTTTGGCTTTGACTCGGCCCAAATGTTGAATTTTTCCTTGGGTGGAGTTGCGGGCCATTTTGCAACTTTTACCCCTTTGAGATAACACCAGGGGCTAATAATTGGAATTCTCTGCTTACACCTTTATACTTAGCCAATTTTGAGGCCCTTTTATGTCCACCTTTTGACTCTTTTTCTCTTATGCGGGATCGTGGTCGATCCAATATTTGGCACGGGGTGAAATATGGATAACAATTACCTTACGCACCTCAGCTCCACATACTACATCTTATCAAAAAAAATATCATTACTCTTCCTCCACCGCTTAATCTCGATCCTTCTCACCCACATGGTCGTAGTTATGATGAAATGCACATTGTGACTATCACCAATGCAATGGAAATTCTACTAATCAGTTGCTTTAAGCTTAAACATCTCACTCAAGATCTTATTAACAACAATGCGATTGAGCTACCTAAGCCATCTACTGCAAAGTTGGTCAATGATGATCAAAATCTTAAAATCTTCAATAACCCATTACCGAAGCATGACAAGTAAGCCACTTATTCTTCTGTAAACCACGTATATCATGTTGTGCCTCCTCCTTCATTGAGGCCCCTTGATTTCCTCATTTCTACTGATGACAAATATGTACCACCATCAATTATCAACATTCTCGTATCATTATTACCATGTGGCATTTTCCTCTGATTTGCTACATATTAATGCTTTTATTGGTACTCATACAGTCAAAAATAATTTGGTCCATCCATCGGCCCTTTCCAATGCATGCTTTGTGGCACTTTTATTAGCTATCAACTGTCCAACTTCCATGATCACATTTCTAGTTCCTAATTCTTATGAAATCGTTGTCATGCTTCCCATTATAGTTGGGTCCCTTACCGTGCTTTAACCATTCCTTGTTACATCTGAAATCATAAGGTTGTGACATGGTCCTAGCTCTTCCTTGGCTCTGTGCTACCCAGGACATCCCTTCCATACATCAATTATGTCTCAATTTCATCCATAACACGCATAAGTAGTCACCGTCAAAGGTATTCCATCACATAAAGCATTACCTCGGCCTAGTTTTTCCTATATTTTTGCGCCAATCACAACATCTATGTCTCCTACACCTCTCAAGTCTAAAGTTATTTCTACACCTACCTCTCTTATTCGTACACAACCTACATCATGACCTTGTCATCCTTATCAGTTCATTAGTCCACCTCGTCAACCTAATTCCCCTACTCAGGAAGCCCATCCGTATAGGTGTTCTCCACCTCCTTTACTACATCGGTCTCCTTCACATGCACATAGTTACTCTCCTGCACCACCAATCTTAGACCATGGTCACATGCCTTTATCTCTTCGAATGTCAAGTAGGGGGGCCTCACTCGTCACTATTGTGGGATAGCCTTTTATCCCTCACACATTTGGGGCATCAGAATCCCCTAACTTACTATATGTTGTCTCTAGTATCTATTTATAGTTTCTTTACAACATTTCACACTTTGTGCTTCAAGACTATCTTTTCAATCATTCTCACATCTCTGGTACACACACTTGTATCATCATTACCCATGATGATGCAATCTTGTTCTATGGTTCATGCTTGACTGTTGAGGGTACAATTCCTCCATGACACCTCACTTGTTGCATCCTAACTACTCATGCTCTGTGCTTCATGTATATCTTTCCGAGCATCACCACATCTCTAGTAAACATACTTTATCATCATTTCTCGATGACACACTCTTATTCTATGGTTCATACTTGACTATTGAGGGAGAATTCCTAAATGAACCTCATCTCACACACATCTGTTGCGGGGAAATGTGACTCCTCTCATCTACACATCTGGTATGTCATAGCACACCATCACATGTACACCACATCTACACATCTTGGTTGCATTTACTCTTGTTCAGCTTATACTATTTACATGTTGCACCTTGTTTCCTATGCTAGAAAAATACTTAGTATGTCATTATCTTTCTCTATATGCACATGTGTGTTCTTGGTATCTTGAGGTGAATGTAATACTTTTACATATCTTACACGATGCATGATGCTTGACACTGCTCTTTACCAGTCGCACTAAGGCTCCTAGGGGAATCTACCTTTGTTATTCTCATAATCTACACATCACAGGTCCTATAGTTACAATATTTACTACTTCGTTACTATCACTTTACTTTTTACTAATCTAAATACACTTTGACATACTATTTATCTTTCTAATCATGTTAATAGGTACTTCATGTGTAGTATTTTCCTTGTACAGGATCTATACAACCATGGTTATCTAGTCACTTCTTGTTACTATCTGTTTTCTATTGTTTTCGGTTTACGCCCTATGTTATGCTTGATCATTGTTTGCTTAATGGTTGCTTTGGTCCCTGATTGTCTTGTGACATTGTGAGTGATGTCCCATGTATGTAACTTACTTTTCGTGGTATTTCTTGTCTTCATATTTGCTTGCTACATTGTATTCTATTGCATGTTAGACTATTTTTCACTAACACTTGTTTCTAGCCTATCTTTTTGCATGTGCCTTGGTTTCTACCATGCACATCCCCTACCCCCTGTAGGTATCCAATATCATATATGCATATCAATTTTGGTTCCTCTCAATTGGGTTGCTTCCTCCTACAATAGTCACATGCACCCAAAACAAGGGGGGGAAATTATTGGGTGAACAAATCACCCTTTTAGCAGCTCAGAGCTTCAGAACAGATCAAAAACATATATAATTGGCACAGGCACACAATTACATATTGGTCCAGAATCATACTTGGACTCAAAGCACATATTAGACATTAGCACCCAGTCTTGGACAATAGTGCTGGGTGTTTATATCCTCCTAAGCACTTGTATCCCCCCCAAGTGCTTGTGTCCTGGGGGAAAAACAGTCAATTTCTCAGTTCAAGCACAATTTCGACATATTTCTCCAGTAGCATGCACTTTCCTCTAGTTACAAAATTCATTCTAATTCAGTTACAAAAGGTTACAAATTAGGGATGTGCCATCTGTAGTGGCACTTATTTGGGAAGTGTCATGGAAGGAGATAAAAATATACCTCTCTCCCCAACACTCTTCTCTTGGCATGAGATAGCCCAAAAACTCGTCTTGGCTTGAGATCAGACAAAAAAAATCACTCTTGGCGTGATATCACCTAAAAACCTCACCATCAACATTCAAATCCAGCGACATCTCCAAAGAAAACAGGACAAATTTTCTATCTCATACTCTCTTACACATCATGTGCATTTTTTCCTTTACATGTTCTTTACTTACTTATACATACATAACTCTGATTTTTCACATACGGGACTTTGACTACTTTCTTTCTCTTCTTTTATAGGTTTGTCCTTAATACACAACAAGAACCAACCCGTATCAGCAAGCAAAAGCTCTAACAACACACTACTATGTATACACTTTACCCTTAAGGTCTACTTCGTTCTCCTAGTTCCCACACCTCACATCATAATCACTTCACGCTTCATGTGTCCACTCAACACACTATCGAAAACACTCGTCTCTACAATATTACAAGGTACACATCTTATATTTACTTTTTGTTATCGATTATTCACTCAATAGTATAAAGTGGGGGAAAATGTAGACACAAAATATATGCACTAGGGTACATTTCTAGGTCATAAATAATACTAATATATACATTATTCCTAAGTAATAAAACTAGTGGTTGATAATTAATTTTGGGCCTTTTTCTTTATCTCTTACACTTTTATTGGCCTTATACACCTTACAACTTTGTCGGTATTTAATTCATTTATCTTTTATGGCCTCAAACACTAGCACCTAGTTAGGACAGAAGCGTTTAGGTGCTCTTGTCCCTCCTAGGTGATCCTAACCTTTTTTATCCTTTGCTTACCCTTTTCAGTCTCTTTTACTTCTTGGTTATCTTTTAGTACTTTGGGTTGGCCTTTCAGTTGTCAATTACAAAATTCAAACAAGAGAATCATATATATACTTAGTTATTGCTCTCAAATAAGGGGAGAAGCACTAAGCATTATCTATCATCACCTTAGCTTGCATGAAGAAAAAGAACATTTCAAAGGCATTCATCTAGCACATACATAAATGGAACAAGGGATGCATCACTCTGTATACACAACATAGAAGGGGAAGTTCATTTTATTCCATATCATGCATTGGCATACTTGGATCATTCTAGATCTAGCTCATTATCATAGTGCAACTTGCATAACGACAACCTACGACATCATTACACACACATACACATAGAACTACATGGAGTTTGAGATGTAGTGTAGCACTCAGTCATAAGATCGCTCTTCGAATGACCTCTAAGGTTAGTTCGACTCCCCATTTTACATTTTCTTTATTAGTTTTGATGTGGTTTACGGGCATGTGCAACTAGCTATTTATTTTGCAGGTTACAGGTATGACTGGCGATATTGGATTGAAACCAGAGTGACAAAATAGGATCAACAACAAAGCTCTTCCAACCCATAAAAGACTAGGACCTAAGAATCTGAGTGGACACTAGTGCCCATATCAGTCACTAGTACCTAGGTGTTCCTGTCCTCCCATGGGTTCTTCTATCCTATGCAATTCTGAGCTCCAACACCCTTGGTGAGCCTTGACATCACTCTCTCCAGTTTGTTCCAGTAATTTCTCGGCTCATATCACTTACAGAACACTCAGAAATCAACTAATTCATCCTCATTTCTCATTTTCTTAGGGTTTCACATTATTATATGCTTATTACTTGTGTCCTATTGTAGTTTATCACTTTTATATCATTAGTTACTATGAATCAAGTTTTAATTCAATTTAGATTAAATCACTATTATTCTAGTTTATTTGAAGAAGCCTTCAAATAACTTGTCTACATATGCGGCCTTGTCTCTAAAATTCTTTGTTAGATCCATGCATGTTCACAATTTATCTACATATAAAACCTTTATGTTATCCTTTTCTCTGTTTCCCCACTTCTCCATCTCCTTATCTACATCCATTTTCTTGAGTAGAAGGTTTATAAATTGGTCCAATTCCTCTATATTTTCTCTTGGATTTATTGGGTTAGCTTTAGTAAGTTTAGGCTCATTGTAAAGTATATTTTCACCTTTTTTATCAGTAGGGGTTCTATGTTCCCTAGTTAACTCGCCCAACTTATTCTTCATTTCTTTCAGCTCTTTACTTAGCTTGGCCACCCTTATTCTTTGAATGTGGATATCTGCACTATTATTTAGATTATTTTTATACCACCTCGCCAACTATTAGTAAAAGTCATCCTGCTCACATTTCTAACATGTGATAAGTATTTGTGAGGCTTATTTTCTCTTTAACCTCACTTTTGGTGAAACATTACTCAAACTAGCAAACATCTAAAATTAAGGATAATGCCTTCTTCATTCTTATCATACTTCAACTAATCTTCTCCTTTATCCTCTTTCTCTTTGTATTCCTCCTTTTCTTGTACATTATTGCCCTTGCATTGGCACTTTATTTCATCTTTTTCATCCCCAAAATTTGTTTAATCTTCATCAATGTGCACCTCCTCCTCATGTTCAGGCTCTTCTTCCTCATTCTACTCTTCTTCCTCGTTATCTTCTTCATCTACAAAATTGATGACCTTGAGGTTTGTTCATGAAGTTGGAGTGCTTTCTATATTGGATTATATAGTATTCTCTCCTTTATCTTTCTCACTATACATATGTGAGGTGTTTATTAGAGGGGTGGGTACCCCTTGGAGGAGTTGTTTGTATGGGCATGCCCAAACCTTTTTCTTCCCTTCCCTTAGTTGAAGGTTATTCCCCCACTAGATCCTACACCAGTTTCCATTTTTGTCACTTCCATGAGTTCTTCTAGTTTAGTACTTGGTCTTGTCCTGTCAGTTTCTCTCCCATCATCGTCTTTGTTCAAGTCACTTTCCTCAATCACGTGATTTTCTACTAAGATTGGGAATAACAAAGTAGTGCTTACTACATCCATTCTCAATATCTATTTGATCATGGGATCATGATCTCTTGTTTCTTCTTTAAGGCACTCCTAAATAGTTGAAGGGAATTTCACTTACTTCTGCCTCTTGCTTCCTTTTTTCTTCATCCTAGGGGGGGTGGATCATTTCTTCATTTGGTTTTTCCTCTACTTGTGCACCTATGTTCTTTCCCTTCTGCTGTGGCCTTAGGAATTAATATAATTGAAATACTTTATTATCTAAAAATAATTCCTTGACCTAGATTAGGGGTGTAAATAACTAGCTCATGCTTCTCCACATATGCATCCTTTCCCCCATAGTTATATTTCGTGTGCAGGGTGTGTATATCTTCATCAACCTTGATCTGATTAATAGATTGCATGAAATTTTTTTGTAGTGAATGCAAAGGGAAACTTTTCCTAAGGAGATATATTCCCAACATCCCATTTTGATGGTCCCTAAATAGTAATGTTGTATGATAAAAAAATGCCTTCCCCCTTATAATTATTTGAGTAACTGGCCCAATATTCTCCAATAATTCTTAAAGACATATTGTAGATGCCTTAACCTGCTGGTGAGTTTAGTATTATAGGAATTATTGAGGGTGTAGGGCATTAAAACTAATTTGCATTGTTCCACATACGAATTTTTCTCCATGGGATATACCCATTTGGACTTTCCACTACTTTATGAGATGCATATTTCATTGAAAATAACGACTAGAAGGATGAAGCCCCACGTAAAATTAACTCCTACATTATGATGCACAAGTTCCACATTCTCTAAAAATCATTTAGTGATGCATTGAGATATGTTATATCCCATCCCATGCACAATTTTTTACGCAATGTATAAGAAAATTTTGTTGATCTTCATCCATTGCTCTGTGAAAAAAAAATTAGAAGGCAAAAGGCATCTAAAAATTCTTATAGTTATGCCTACTATTTGATCAATTGGAAATGTGTTCCCTCCCTTATTATAATTCAAGAGGTCTCTCCAACCTCATCAATATCATATTTTTTTTCTCAAATACTATGATAATTCATCTCCATCATTTATCAACTTAGTTATTTTGTTGATCAATGAGAAGGTAATCCTCATGTGTTAGCTTGTAAAATAGAAGTATCCTCATGGATGCATGAAAGTAGATATTAGAAGAGCTCCATTGGATTATTAAAGTAAGGAAGCTCATAGAGTTAAATGACCCCAACTTTTTAAGTGCTTGCTTCACATTCTCATCATAAATTAAATTTCCATCTTCAGTCTTTTTTTACATGTAATGCACTAATCTCCATTAATTATGAATGTCAACCCAAACAAGTGATGATAGAAATCTTGCAACTCAATGACTTTGTCTATTATTATGCTTCTCACATCATAAGTCAACTTTTGGAAATTACCTTATTAAAATTAATGGGTAGCCCCAACAGGAAGGCGTTGATCCTTCATAACCTTTTAATTGAAATGTTATGGAATCTTCCTACCCTTTTACTTCTTATACATGGGAGAAGTAACAACCTACCTCCTTTTCTACTCTACCTCATATCTCCAACTCTTCTATGATTAGGCATGAAAATTTCACTCTGAAGTTGTGAATGAAGCTTCTTGTATCAGAATACTAGCCTGATTCATGAAACTTAACATAAAACATACTATGGTGACAACCACTCAAAAATAGGATCACTTGAACTTTCTAGAGGTCCATAATAAATCACTTCTTGGTGCACCTTTACAAATCCAAAGTACTTCCAAATCCTTGTCTAATGAAATTGCACTTCAAATTTACTCTGGGGAACATAATTCTCCTCAAAAGTTCCATTACAATTCTTATCTCAAGTAATCTCAAGTTTCTTCCTTAATGGTGGCTGAAAGAGATTCTATAAAACCAAGATATCTATCTTCCAAATACAAAATGAACCCACAAACCTTATTAAGAAATGGTATGCAACACTTCATTCATAATTCTCATCCAACACTGTCCTTAGGTGTGGTACATGTTATCCCAAACTGACACGATTGATGCTGTAATTGCGGTCAATGGTTCTTAATTTTTTTACATGCAATTGGTCATTTGTGTCACTCATTTGGATTGTTTTCAGGCATGACCTCTCGGATACTTAAATGCTTGTGTAACTTTAAACATAGCAATGTTATCCCACTTTTAAACAGGGTGGTGACTTAGTGTGATATATGCAACCTTATATGGCATGGATACATGTATGCATGACCAATTGTTTTCAATATCCATTTGGTGATTAGTTGTTACCCACTGGTCATGGAATTTTGTAAGTCTTTACTTTACAACTAACTCATAAATGACTTCTTGTGGGTGCATCTCTTTACCGATGTCTCATGTATTTTTTATGCTTTTATCCTACATAAAACACCTCATGGGTAAGGTGAAAATTGAGCCTATGATTAAAGTGGGTTTCTAAAGGTCACATTTCCATGGAGTGATCAAGTCTAATAATCTCTACTTTAGTTAGCTAAGATGCATCTTTGATTTCTTTTCCCTATATACTTTCTTGTAGATACTCTTCCCTTTTCTCCTTCCATTTCACTTCACTCTTCTTCCTACATAGGTCATTTGGCCAATGCATTTCACTTTCAACTCATATTTCTCTATGCCTTATGTTAACCATGTTGGTGTCTCCTATCCTGATTTTATTTTGAATTCCTCATAATACAAATATTCTACATTGAAGATAGTAAAAATATCTCATGCCCATTACTAAGTTAGATCTATCTCATACATGTTCTTCATAAATTTCTTCAAGACTCTACACAATCCTATCTTATTCCACTTGAGTTTGTTATATGATCCTCATAATTATTTATCTCTTTGCATGGGTTAAAAAGCACACAAATAATTGAAATATCAAACTTTAATTCTCCTCCTTCGCTAATCATGCACGATCCTTATATAACATATGTTCTATGCTCCAACTGTCATTGTGCACCTCCTTTATGTACTCCAACGACAGTCCTATGCTGTCCACACTTTATTATTCTCACCAAAAATATCGAATTAAAGAAGGGGGGCTCCAACTTACTGCACTCATGGAATTATTGCATATGTTTTAATCTAGATAGAATATACTTCATACTGCAGTCTAATGGATAAATTTATTATTGTGTAAAACTCTTCCTACATAATAATTCCAATCCCAATAAGTCCCTACCTGAAAGCAAACTAACCTAAGTGCATATTGTTTACTACCCTAGAACATGATATAATATCTATCCTAGAATGTGCATGTGCCTTAAACAATATGTAATATGTAAGGCCTTGACTAGAAATAGAGGGTTATTATCCTACTTCAATTGAATTTACCCGGTAGATTAACTCGCCATATCATAATCCCTCAAGATATACACATCAATACTTGCAACAATGATAAACATGTATAACTATCATATGGGCAACATAAGAGTGAGACTTCAAACTTATACAAAGTGGAATATAAGAGATATAAATGCATAAACTTTGAGTTAAAAAATAGTACTCTAAATTTCGACAGTCAAGGTTCTTTGATCTTTGAAATGTATATCGTAGCCATGATTCTCTTTATCCAGGACCATATGATCTTACCCTTATTTTGCTCCACCATGGTTCTACCCTTAATTGTATACATCTATAGAACCTATTTGCAAACGGGTACTACAATTATTTATGCCCTTTTCTAGTATAATCCAATATTCATCCATGTGTACTATTTCTCAGTGATCTCACCAAAACATGTCAATTAGAAGTACTTCTTCCTTGGTGAACTATAGATACCTGGTGATAACCTATCATGCCTATTGTTGCAAATCAGCAACACCCCTGGATGCAAATCAGGTTTCTAAGTTGATGTTTCAGGCATCCAGTGTGATTGCACAACATTGAAACCTCTCTCCAAGTGTGGGACTTGTAAAATGAGAGAGGAATCTCCAGATTAGAGGCTGGTTCCTCAAACTCACTCTTATCAGATCTCATTATTTGCACAATTGCAGAGGTTTGAATCCTAATCCTACTCTAAATTCCAAGGAGACAGAGATAGAAAGTGCAAAAAATTGAAACTAAACTAATAGGTGATACACCAAAGGAGTGGTGAACACTTCTTGTTCATGAAAATTGACACTAATTTCATAAAATGCAACATGAAACATCATACACAGGCTGATAAGATGTAATTAGAGGTCTGAAATGAAGCAAGACAATACAAACAAAGGACTAAAAATTGATCACAGAGTCTGCACTGTCATTTTTCACTGTCAAAATCCTTGCATTTCCAACATCAAAGAGGCAGAAACCTGTTACAATCATGAAGAAGGTCTGATACTTGAAAAAATCACTTGTTGAAGGTGAAAGAAGAAGCTTGCTATCCAAAAAAAATGTTCAACCTCAAAAAATGAGCCAAATCTGGCTTTTACAATGCATGGGTCGAGCCCAGGAGAGAGAAAATATGTAAAAAATGTGGAAGCCATTCCCCATTGAATGAAGATGCATTAAAACAATATGGGCATCCTTACATTACCCATGCCCTGACATTTTTGGCCATGCTGAAGAAGAATGCGACCCATTTTGCATTAAAACTGGTTGTTGAAACGTCATTTCTGGCCATTACCACGTGCCAGAGGTGTTTCTTGATTTTATCTCTCTAAAACTAACCAAAATTCAAAATTTACCCCGGAATCATGTAGATAATTTCACCAGCTTTCCATTGATATAAAGAATGGTGAAAATCTGAGCTCTGGATCGAAAGATATGGTGATTTGAAAATTTAGGACAAAAACAGGCCAAAATCGGATCGATGGGCAAAAGTTTGAATTTTTACCCGTTTGGTCTTTGGAAAAATTTTCAAATTTTCCCCGATGCTCTGCCACTCTAGGTGCCACGTGGTGGCTTCCTATTGGCCGCGGGCCTCCTAAGGGAAAATTTCCCACAAAAACTCTGCCGAGCCATAACTTGAAAAATATGAGGAGTTAGGAGGAAAACTTTACCTTTCTAGAAAGCTGAGAGAGAGCTCTATCCAATGGTGCCATTTTTAGAAAGATTTGAGTGCCTAAAAATAAAAAATGGAGACTGAGGCACAAGAGAGGTAAGAACACAAGGAGTTAGCCACAAAAATGAGCAGGGGCACATTTTGGATAACAATTTTGGCGACTCAGAGGGGTCATCTGCCTGCTAGATGAAGATACCAGTTGCCTGAAGCAGCCCATTGGGCATGGAGTCATAAAATTTTCTGTTCGGAACCCCAACTGACTTAGAATGTTGCAAGGAGGAAGATGGAATATCACTTGATGGAAGTAAGGACTGCAAAACATCTCCAGGGATAGCAAGCCTGTGCCAAAGCACTTAGGGAAAGCAAAACAACCTACAGCAAAACAATGTGCACAAGCACTTGGAGGAATGAAAACCTAAGCTAATATTTACAAGGTGGAGAATTTCCCTTTAGTAGCAATGCTTTAGATAGATTCCATTGACTGGAATCTACAGTTCTTCACCATCCAATGAAGACAATTGGAAGGCATTGTTGTCCTTACACTTTGTGACCATGTATGGGCCACTCCAAATGGCATCAAATTTTGAATGCCTTCCCGGTTTTTCTCTATCTGCATCCCATTTTAACACTAGATCTCCAACTTGGAAAGATCTACTCTTGGCCTTCCTATCAAAGGTCTTCTTGATCAAAGCTTGATCCTTCTCCATTGCTTGGGATGCCTGATCTCTGATCTCTTGGAGCTCCATCAACTCTGCATATCTCACCTCCATGGGCCCAAACTCTAGCAACTCTAACTGCTTCATGAGTTCCAATGTTGGCAACTCAAGTGACATGGGCAAGATTGCCTCTCTTCCATAAACAAGCCTGAATGGAGAGTTACCTGTGGATCTCTTGGGAGTTATCCTATCAGCCCATAAGGCTGATTTCAGTTTGGTATGCCAAGACCTCTGATTCTCATCAAGAGTCCTCCTAATGATCCTCAACAAGTTCTTGTTTGTAGATTCAGCCTGGCCATTACCCTGAGGGTAGTAGTTTGATGAAGTACTTAGGTAGATCCCGTTCTTGACAGCCCACTCAGTCACCTTGGATCCAATGAATGCTAATGCATTATCTGAGATTATTGTAGCAGGTATGCCAAATCTGGTTACTATCCCCTCATAGAAGTCTAAGATGCTAGACTCATTTGCTTCCTTGAGTGCTACTGCTTCAGTCCACTTGGTGAAGTAGTCTGTGGCTGTCAAAATCCACTTATGCCCTTGGCTTGAATTGGGATTAATGACTCCAATGAAGTCCAAACCCCATTGCATGAATGGCTGGTCAACTGAAATTGGATGCAATGGAAGGGCAGCAAGCCTCTCTTTACCTATGAAGAATGCACAATTCTTGCACCTTTTGATCCACGCAAAGCAATCACTGAAAATCTTGGGCCAATAATAACCAGCCTTCATGATTTTTAGAGCTGTCACTCTTGGTGCAAAATGACCACCAGCTGGTCCACCATGGAACTCTTCCAACACCCTATGAATCTGATTTGTGCTAATGCATCTCAGTAGCACTCCATTCACATCTTTCTTGAACAAAACACCATCTACTATGGCATATGGGACAGCCTGCAATCTAAAGTGTCTTCTTTGGGTTTTGTTCATCTCTGGAGGGCATAGGCCTGTGCTTAGGAAGTGCATTATACCTTGGGTCCAGCAAGGAGTGGGGACAGCATTATCCTCTTCTTGAGTGCTACCTTGCACATGGCTGTCTTGAACTGTCAAAACAGCCTCTTCTTTATTGCATACTCCTTTTTGCTTTCCCAGAATCAGCTGCTCACACAATCCTTTTCCTCTTACCAGCTTGGTGACCTTGATCTCAATGTCATACTCCATGACACGAGTGATCCAACCTGCCCTTTTCTCATTCAAATCCTTGTTGAGGAGGAAGTCCTTTACTCCCGCATGAGAGACCAACAACTGAACCTTGTTGTTTGAGACTAGATGCTTGAATTTCTTCAAGCTTCTGATTACTGACAAGTACATGCTTCTCAATAAAAGAATATCTCACCTCATAGTCATCTAGGCTTTAGCTGAAGAAAGCAATTGGCTGCTCATCATTGTCCTTGTTCTGCTATACCAAAATGGCAGAAATGGTATCATTACCCCCAAATGCATAGAGGATGAAATCCTTGGAGAAGTCCGGGTTGATGAGAGTTGGTGCTTGAGAGATGGCTTCTTTGATTTCTTCAAAACTCTCCTTGCCTTCTACTATCCATTTGAAAGCCATGCTTTTCTTCAACATCTTGGTGATAGGTTTGACAAGGGCTGCAAAATCTAGGACAAACCTCCGAACAAAATTTATTCTCCCCAAGAAACTCTGAAGTGCCTTCTTGTGGCTTGGCAATGGTAGTGCTCTTATGGCTTCAACTCTCTCTGGATCAATTGCTAATCCTTCTTTGGAGACAATATGGCCAAGGATCTTTCCTTCATGTGCTAGGAAGATACACTTCTTAGGATTCAAAGACACTCCAAATCTCCTGCACCTTTGGAAGACTTGTCTCAAATGAGAGAGGTGGTCTGCTGCATTCTTTGAAAAAACAGTGATATCATCAAGATATATCAGCACCATGTTGTTAATCAAACCTTTGAACACCATGTCCATTGCTCTTTGGAAGGTAGCTCTAGCGTTGGACAGCCCAAATGGCATTTTCCTGTATGCATAAGTTCCCCATTTGGTTGTGAAGGCTATCTTGAACTGATCTTCTTCCTTCACCATAATCTGATTGTACCCTGAGTAGCCATCAAGCAATGAAAACCTTTCGGAGCCAGCAACAACTTGTAAAATCTGCTCCATAGAAGGAAGTGGGTAATGGTCCTTGAGAGATGCTCTATTCAAATCTCTGAAATCAACGCACAATCTGATCTCTCCACTCTTCTTTCTGAATGGAACTAAGTTGGAAACCCAGCTAGAATGCTTGATTGGGAATATGATTCTTGACTCAATCAACTTGTTCAATTCCTTCCTCATGAGAGGTTCCATGTGTGGATTGACTGGCCTTTGTTTCTGCCTGATGGGCTTAGTATTTGGATCCAACTCAATGGTGTGCTGAGCTAACTTGGGATTGAAACCTTTCAAATCTTCATAGCTCCAAGCAAACACATCAAGGAACTCTTGACACAGCTGTATGAACTCATACCTTTCTTGTTCAGATGTCATCTTTCCAATTTGCAATGGTTTGTTCTCTTCCACCAAGATGGATACTGAATCTTCTCTCTTAACCTGAATGTTTGCTTTCTCTTTCCTAAACTGATCATTGGGATTGAAAATGGACTCCAAAGTGATAAGTCCCTTGGGCAGCTTGTTAGTTCTCAGCTGTACCACTTGGTCACCATACTGTTGTTCCAATTTTTCCTGATTTTTAGCTGAGAACTCAGCTTCTTCTTGTAAGAAATGGATGATTTACTGGTCATTCTCAAACACTTTCCAACTTACATTGTTATCCAGCACTGAAGGCCTCATAATCACATGGATGTTTGGTTGTACCTTGTCCTTTTGAATGCTTTCCACAATATCAAAGGCTGCCCCAACTGCTGCAAGCCTGTCAGCAGCTTGGTTTTCTTTTCTAGGAATGGATTTTATGCTAAAGCCCTCAAAATCTTCAATGAGGTCCCACACCCTGTTCTTGTAGCACTTGAGTAGATTATTCTTGACAGCATGCTGCCCCTTAACTTGGTTTACAATCAATTCACTATCACCAAAGACTTGCAAGTTCTTTATTCCTCTCTTTATTTCCCAATGCATCCCTTGCACCAAGGCTTCATATTCAGCAGTGTTATTGGAGCATGCAAACTAAAATCTAAAAGTTGAATAATAATTTACTCCTTGAGGTGAAATAAGCATAGCTCCACCTCCTGCACCTTGTCTACTCCTTGATCCATCAAAAAAAAATTGCCATACCTCATTGTCATCCTTGTGGTTTGGCTTGGTGATGCTAGGAATGGGCTGATCTTCTTGATGTATGCAATAGACCCCTAACTCAGATTCTTCTACTTCTTGATAAAGATCAAAAGCATGCACCTTGTTTTCCCATTCATCAAGAGTTAGATCCAGGATGCTTCCAACCTTGGTGTCAGCTTCATCAGTGCTTGGGTGATCTTCTTGATCAAATGCCGAACAGTTGGCATTGATATGACTTGGAGTGTAGGGCTCAATGTGGAAGTTTGCAATAGGTTCAGACCTGATTGTAGCTTTGGTTCCATACCTCATTATGAACAGCATGTGTGACTAATCAGAAGACAAATATCCTCCAATATTGGCTGTGAAATCTCTTGACAAACATAGGGCAAAGAGTGGTGGAAGGTCTATAACTGATACATCTTGTAAAACAACAACATTTGGACATGCATGCAAGGTAAAACTCAAGTTTCTAATCACCCCAACTGTTGTTACTGTTGTCCCATCCAACTGCATTACCCCTTTGGATATGGTTTCATATTGAAGTCCTAGCTGATCAGCTATTTGCTTAGGCATCACTGAGCTACTTGCCCCGGAATCAATCATGCAATTGTGCACCAATTGGTTTCCAATGATTAATGAGACATAAAAAGGAGGGTGCTTCAACATTTTACCTTGATGTCCTCCATGATTCCCTTCAGGCTGGGCAGCATTTGTGAGCACCTTCTCTTGCATTTGAACTTGCTGATTCGAAGTTGGCCAGTCCTTCATGGCAGCTTGTAGCAAATCTCTCTGGCCTGGGATAGATAGGGATGCCCACATTCATATATTTACATTTGTCTTCTTCATCTGATCAATGATACTAAATGGTGATGAAGGATCTCTTTGTTGTCCCTTGGTTTGCATATTCATCCCTTGCATGTGGGAAGCAACAACTGGTATTTGAGTTGGTCTAGGAGTTGTTCTTGGCTGCCCTTGTGCATTTACAACTGGATTTTGTTTGCCAACCATTTGTGGAGCCATAAAAGGTTGTGGATTGGTTGCAGCTAATGGTTGTTCTTCACCCAAATTCCTTCTTTTTGACCTTATGTTGGCTGCAACACCTTGAGAGACTAGTTGATTTATGCCACAAAAATCCTTTGCCTGCCAGTTCACAAGTGTGGTGTCATTTGGAGCTGATTGTTGTTGGAATGTTTCTTGTTGTTGGTTGTTTCCTTGACTACCCTCACCCTCCACACCAGTAGTTATCACCATTAATGCTTGATTCAAGGCACCATTGAAGCACATAGATTGGTTGTGAGGTTCATTGCATGGAAAACACCAATCATACTCCTGAGCAACATTGTTTTGTGTTGGCACCAATGCCTTAGAGGCATATATAGCATTTAGATTATAGGGCTGAAATGGTTTGTTGGCAGGAGGCCTTGCTTGATTTAGATTTGCAGCTGGATTGGGTGGTCTATGAGGTTGATATGGCTGCCTGTTAGGCTGAGCTTGAGGCTGGAAGGAAGGTCTAAAACTTTGGGCTTGTTGCCTCTTGAGAGCAACCAGCTCATTACCTAAATTTTGCAATTGCTTCATGACTTCTTGAAGCTCATTTAGGGCACTTGGAGATGAAGTAGAAGCTTCATTTGAACTCTGATTTCTAGGAGTGGGAGAAGGAGCCAAATTAGGTGCTTGATTAGTGTTTGGGCTCTCTAAACTTGGAAACAATGGCATGGGAGGTCTAGGGGCTAGTTTGCCAGCTTGGATCAAACAATTTTCAGCCCTAATGGCAATGATATAAGCCATAGGGATAGTTATGCCTCCCATGGACTGAATCAACATAGAAATATTAGAATTTAGAGCTTTGAGATAGTAAAGAAAAGCACCTTCTGCTGTTGGCCTGACTGCCACTGGAATTCTCTCCCAAGTCCTTTGAAATTTGAAATTAAAATCAGTCAGCTGCTCATTGGGAGCTCTTTTGATAGTTGTCAGCTTCTCCAAAAGGGACAAGTTGTCTCCCTTTTCCCCAAACTGCTCATGGAGGGCTATACATAGCTGATTCCAATTTTGAATAGAACCTGGGCAAGACTCCTGAACCATTGCAAAGCTTTCCCTTTGAATGAAGATGCCAGCAGTTTGACAGCAACTTGCATCTCATTGATCTCATGGATTACACAAATGTTAGCAATATCCTTAACATGATCACCATGTGAGGTCTGATTTTCTCCAGTGAAGTATGGAATGTTCTTCAATGCTGCAACTGGGATTGGATTTTGTGCATTGAGAGCAAGTGGGTTGCTTCCAGTGAAATTGACATAGGGGTTGTTTTGTGCCATTCTAATTGGTCTTAGAACCCTTGTTGACTGAATGAAAGGCCTACCAGGTGGAGGAGTTGAGAGAGTTATGTTTGGTAGAGATGGAGACCTTTGGATTCTCCTCCCACTTTGCCTTATTCTTGGAGATAACTGCAGATATTCAAATAGCACCTCTTCCTCTCCAGCTCTTGACCTTGTGTTGATTCTTCTCCCGAGTTTTCAGGTCTACACTACCAAAACCAGCTGATTCTTCCCCTTGGAGTCACCAGATGTGCAATTTATAGCTCTTTTAAGCAAGAAAATTACAGCAGATGCACATCAACTTTACTGCAATGAAAATGAGACCTCTAAGGTCCCACCGGGCGTGCCAAAAATGTTGTTGCAAATCAACAGCACCCCTGGATGCAAATCAAGTTTCTAAGTTGATGTTTCAGGCATCCAGTGTGATTGCACAACATTGAAACCTCTCTCCAAGTGTGGGACTTGTAAAATGAGAAAGGAATCTCTAGATTAGAGGTTGGTTCCTCAAACTCCTCTTATCAGATCTGTTATTTGCACAATTGCAGAGGTTTGAATCCTAATCCTACTCTAAATTCCAAGGAGACAGAGATAAAAAGTGCAAAAATTGAAACTAAACTAATAGGTGATACACCAAAGGAGTGGTGAACACTTCTTGTTCATGCAAATTGACACAATTTCATAAAATGCAACATGAAACATCATACACAGGCTTATAAGATGCAATTAGAGGTCTGAAATGAAGCAAGACAATACAAACAAAGGACTGAAAATTGATCACAGAGTCTGCAATGTCATTTTTCACTGTCAAAATCCTCGCATTTGCAACATCAAAGAGGCAGAAACCTGTTAAAATTATGAAGAAGGTCTGATACTTGCAAAATTCACTTGTTGAAGGTGAAAGAAGAAGCTTGCTATCCAAAAAAAAATGTTCAACCTCAAAAAATGAGCCAAATCTGGCTTTTACAATGCATGGGTCGAGCCCAGGAGAGAGAAAACATGTAAAAAACGTGGAAGCCATTCCCCATTGAATGAAGATGCATTAAAATAGCATGGGCATCCTTACAGACCCATGCCCTGACATTTTTGGCCATGCTGAAGAAGAATGCGACCCATTTTGCATTAAAACTGGTTGTTGAAACGTCATTTTTGGCCATTACCACGTGCTAGATGTGTTTCTTGATTTTCTCTCTCCAAACTCAACCAAAATTCAAAATTGACCCCGGAATCATGTAGATAATTTCACCAGCTTTCCATTGATATAAAGAATGTGAAAATCTGAGCTTTGGATCGAAAGATATGGCGATTTGAAAATTTAGGGCAAAAACAGGCCAAAATCGGATCGGCGGGCAAAAGTTTGAATTTTTACCCGTTTGGTCTTTGGAAAAAATTTCAAATTTTCCCCAAGCTCCGCCACTCCAGGTGCCACGTGGCAGCTTCCTATTGGCCGCAGGCCTCCTAAGGGAAAATTTCCCACAAAAACTCCGCCGAGCCATAACTTGAAAAATATGAGTTAGGAGGAAAACTTTACCTTTCTAGAAAGCTGAGAGAGAGCTCTATCCAATGGTGCCATTTTTAGAAATATTTGAGTGCCTAAAAATAAAAAATGGAGACTGAGGCACAAAAGAGGTAAGAACACAAAGAGTTAGCCACAAAAATGAGCAAGGGGACATTTTGGATAAAAATGCCCATAATACTATTGAAACTTTTTCATCTTAATCTTCACACTCAACATGACATATCTTTGTCAAAGTATTGCTTAAGATCTTGTTAAAATCCTTAACTCATTCATTTGTTTGTGGGTGATATGGTGTTGTTTTATGGTGTGCGACCATGAATTATAATAAAATTATGTACATTATATCATTGATAAAATGGGCTCATTTTTCACTTTTTAGGCTAAAAGGGCATCCATATTAACTGATGATATTTTTCCATATAAACCTAGTTGTTTCTGCCACTGTACAATATTTTTTTGGTGTGACTTCAACCCATCTTGTTAGATAATTTATTGCTATGATGATATAATGTGTTTACCCCTGGACGCACATCAGGCTTCTAGGTTGATGTTCAGGCATCCAGTGTGATTGCACAACATGGAAACCTCTCTCCAAGCGTGGGACTTGTGAAACCGAGAGAGGAATCTCCAGAGAAGGCTGGTTCCTGCTCCTAAACTACCTGCCACAAGCTATTCCAGTGCAGGCAAGCTAATCTAATCCTAATCTAACCATGCCAAGGAGACAGAGAGAGAGAGAGAAGGGAAAAAATAGCAAAAGCCTACACTAAAACGGTGATACACCAGAGAAGGAGAATGTTGGACATCTATCAAAACTGCCATGGGACAAAGAGAGGTGAGCAATGGGAAGGATGGACAGATGCATCACAGGCCCAAGGATAGATTTCACACAGAAAATGTCCCAAAACTCCATGAACACAGCTCCAGACCTGCAATGAACATTCAAACATGCACAGACACCTGCAATGAAGAGAGGCAAGAAGAAGACAAGCAAAAACGAGAGAGGATGGACAGATGCATCACAGAACACGTTTTGTTGCTCCAGAAGTTTGCACAGAACATCATTCCATTAGTAAAAGGCAAAAACGCCATTACAGAGCAAGGGAGGAGGTTCGAACTCCATTTTCAACCCTAGAGAAGAAAAGAAGGGAGGGCCGAGCAGAAAGAATGAACAACTTTTTTTTTTAAAATGAGCCAAATCTGGCTTTTACATTGCATGGGTCGAGCCCAGGGGACAGAAAACGTGGGAAAACATGTAAGCCCATTCCTCATTGAATGCCAACGCATTAAAACGGCATAGGATACCTTACCAACCCATACCCTGCCATCTTTGACCGATTTGGAGGAGAATGCGACCCATTCTGCATTAATTTGGCCGCTGAAATGTCACTTCTGGCCGTGCACACGCGTCAGACGTCCTGTTTCTTGATTTTCTCTCTTTAGACTACACCAAAACTCGAGGTTGATCCCAGAATCATGTAGAGCATCTCAACAGCTTTCCGTTGATATAAAGAACGTGGAAATCCGAGCTCTGGATCAAAAGATATGGCGATCTGAAGATTTAGGGCACGGAACAGACCAAGACAGATTTCGAAATATTTTCCCGCGCTTCGCCACCTAGACGACACGTGGCAGGCTCTGATTGGTCGCGCAATTCTCTCTCCTCTACCTTTCGGCGGGCTGTCTTTTGAATTTTCCTTGTGGGCCCTAGCTGGGACACGTGGCACTATCCCATTGGTTCGGATCGGTGCTCGAAAACTCGCCCCTTGACTTTTTGACTTTTCTCTTTGTGGCACGTGGCGATTTCTCATTGGTCCTCGGCTCCTTCGCGTACTTCGCCTCCATTTGTCCTGGATGTCCCATTTGATTTTGGGCCCTTTGTGCTCATTTCGGCCGGTTCGGGCATTTCGCGTCCATTTGTCCCAGATGTCCCATTTGATTTTGGACCCTCTGTGACTCATTTCGGCCGATTCGGGCATTTCGCGTCCATTTGTCCCAGATGTCCCATTTGATTTTGGACCCTCTGGACTCATTTCGGCCGATTCAGCCGGTTCATTTTTGGCCGGTTCTGACTTGACTCTTTTCGGCCGGTTCGAGCCTTTTTGGCCCGATTGTCCCATTTGCGTCCCTCTCAGCAGTTAGCCAATTTTTTCTCGGTCGAACCGGCATTTCGCGCCCGCCGCGTACTTTTGTCCCAGATGTCCCTGTTGCTTTGCGGGCTGTTTGTGCTTACTTCGGCCGAGCCGGCCGGTTCGGGCCTTTTTGTCCCAAATGTCCCGACTGCCCCTAGGACTAGGACTTAGTCATTTTTATGATTTTTTCCTGGATCAACCTACTTGCCTTCTGCAACCTTTTTTCACATTTTCTCAGAGCTTGCTCTTTTCCTCTCAGACAGGGAACTTCGAAAATATTTGAGGGGACTCTAGCAACATGATTTTTGGCCCCGAATCAATCAATTTTCCTGGGACTTGAATATTCTGATGCATGTTATCAAAATTACCCAGGGGGGGTGAAATTTTGACAACAGTTTGGCGACTCAGCGGGGTCATCTACCTGCTAGATGAATGATCAGTAGCCTGAAGCATCCATTGGGCATGGAGTCATGAGTTGCAACCTGCAACTGATCTGAACTTTGAAAACCTCCCTCTGAGCCACTTGGAAACCCATTGAACCTGGAGTGTCTTCACCAAGATGCCACTGAAATGAACTGTGCAAGAGCAGAACCAGCAACACCAAAACTATGTACAAAACTGAAAATCATACATGCCCCAAATGGAACATGCAGAGTGTGCACAAGCACTTCTTCTACTGAAAGCAAACCTAGCTACTCTACTCTAACTGGAAGCAAAGGCAAGCTAAACAAACCCTGCAACTGGTTGTGAGAAATAGCTTCCTTTCTTCAAAATTGGCAGCCATGCAATTGATTTGGCACTGATCATGGCTGTTTGGATGGATGGAAAATCAACAAGAAGCTGGTCTTCTATCCAAATCATCAAGGTATCAACTGAAAAATCCAATACCTCTTTTAGTTGCTCTGCATTTGGATTGGAGAGGTATGGCAGCTGATCCTTGGTACTTTGTAGCTCATCCTCATGCTCAGAAGCAAGCATGACTGGTTGTGGCTTCTCCTTTGGCTCCAATGAAGCCAAATACCTGATTGGGCAAGGTCTGATCCGTTTGATATGCCCATAGCTCTGATTTTCAACTCCAAGAATGGAGTCTTCTTGTAGACCCTCTTGAATGGATGATGTGGAAGAAATGGTGGAATCCTTCTGTCCTTTCTCTTCCTCCAATGAAGAACATGGAAGATAAAAATCTTCCAATCTTGATCCCAAAGAGCTGCTGTAAGATGCAGGCTGCTGCAAATGAAAGCTCTCCTTCATGGCAGCAGGCTCTGGTGTTTGGAATGTGGATGATGAAAGAGAGAAAGGTGAAAGCTCAACCGGCTCTTCTCCATCAAAACAGTCCTCCAAATCTGACAGGTAAACTGCCTCATTGCTGTCCTGCTGCTCGTTTTCAACTTCCTCCATGGTGTCCTCTTGATCTGCAACTTGACCACCATGGTTTCCTTCACTCTCCAATATTGAGTTTGAGAGATCAAACTCCTTTTCAGTAATAGAACTTGAGAGAGATGAAGTGGAAAGAAGAACTGAAGGTTCTCCTGTAGCCTGCTTTGTGCTCAAAGCCCTTGGATCTGCACTTTTCTCCTCCACAGCTAGATGTGCTCCTCTTCTTTTGGATTTGGAGCAGCTTCTCCTTCCTCCAATGTTTGAAGGCAATCTTGCTCTTGATTGAACTCCTCCTCCAGCATGAAGTTTGTCAAGTCAAACTCTTCAATTTGCTGCTCTAGAGGACAAGTTGGGACTGCAAGATCTTCTTCTCCAACAAAATCAGTCCTCACCACCATTTGTTCTCCAACCCTAGCCTCTTCTGTAGGCTTAACCATCAAGGGGATCTTTGTCATCCCAAATTTGGTAGCCCAACTCTTCAGTCATCTGTCATTTCTTTTCTGTTGGGCTCCTCTTCTTGCTGTCCTTGATGACTGATTTTTTCAATTCCTTCTTCCCCATATGAAATTGGGAATGCAAGAGGAGGAATGGGTTGAAACTCAACTGATTTTACACTTTTTTGTGGTGGTGGAGGCAGTGAAACCTCTTGTTTCTTTGGAGGAGGGGGTATTTCTGTTAGCTCTTGTGGAGGGGATGACTGTTTGGAAGGGAAAAGGAAAGAAGAATCGAGATGAGGTGGAAGACTGGGGGGTGGAGAAATGGATTCAACACTTGGGACAGCAGATGGAGGGTTTGAAACTTGACACTGCTGAAATGAAACAGATTGGGAAAGAGGAAAAGGAAAGGCATGAGATGGTGTGCTTACCCGTTGACAAGGTTGCTGAATACTTCTCTCATACACCTCTATTTCTTCAATCCACTTTGCAAGCAAAGGCAGCGTTGCAATCATGAAGTCAAGCTTCTCCTGAGGGCTGTAATGCCTTGGAAAAGGTCCCACCCATGGACAGGGTGCTCCATAACCGATTCCAAAAGCTTTCATCTGTGCCTGAGCCCTGGACTGCACTATGTTTACCTCCATCTTTTGGATTTTCTCCAACAGACCAGCATCTTGCATCTGATTGTCTTCATTATATGCATACTCTTGCTCTTGGAAAGCTCCATAGCCAAACTGACTTTGGCACTGCTGTTCATATGAATATGCATGCTGATCTGGAGGATTTGTAAAACCTGTTGGAGGTGGAATATACTGCTGTTGTTGATATGAAATCCATGATGGAAATGAAGTCATGATTGCACAACTTCAAAGAATGAGGAAGAATGAAAGAGATGGAAAGAAGGATGAATGGAAAATGAATGAAAATGAATGGAAAGGAAGGTCTGCAACTTCAGAGATGGTTGTTGACCAGATGGAGTCGCCAGATGTGTTTGCAAGTGCCTCCAAAGGCTGAAATCTTCACAGGAACACATCAACCTGCAAAAGATGAAGTGAAAGACCTCTAAGGTCCCACCGGGCGTGCCAAAACTGTTGATGCAAAATCACAGCACCCCTGGACGCACATCAGGCTTCTAGGTTGATGTTCAGGCATCCAGTGTGATTGCACAACATGGAAACCTCTCTCCAAGCGTGGGACTTGTGAAACCGAGAGAGGAATCTCCAGAGAAGGCTGGTTCCTGCTCCTAAACTACCTGCCACAAGCTATTCCAGTGCAGGCAAGCTAATCTAATCCTAATCTAACCATGCCAAGGAGACAGAGAGAGAGAGAGAAGGGAAAAAACAGCAAAAGCCTACACTAAAACGGTGATACACCAGAGAAGGAGAATGTTGGACATCTATCAAAACTGCCATGGGACAAAGAGAGGTGAGCAATGGGAAGGATGGACAGATGCATCACAGGCCCAAGGATAGATTTCACACAGAAAATGTCCCAAAACTCCATGAACACAGCTCCGAACCTGCAATGAACATTCAAACATGCACAGACACCTGCAATGAAGAGAGGCAAGAAGAAGACAAGCAAAAACGAGAGAGGATGGACAGATGCATCACAGAACACGTTTTGTTGCTCCAGAAGTTTGCACAGAACATCATTCCATTAGTAAAAGGCAAAAACACCATTACAGAGCAAGGGAGGAGGTTCGAACTCCATTTTCAACCCTAGAGAAGAAAAGAAGGGAGAGCAGAGCAGAAAGAATGAACAACCTCTTTTTTTAAAATGAGCCAAATCTGGCTTTTACATTGCATGGGTCGAGCCCAGGGGACAGAAAACGTGGGAAAACATGTAAGCCCATTCCTCATTGAATGCCAACGCATTAAAATGGCATAGGATACCTTACCAACCCATACCCTGCCATCTTTGACCGATTTGGAGGAGAATGCGACCCATTCTGCATTAATTTGGCCGCTGAAATGTCACTTCTGGCCGTGCACACGCGTCAGAGCCGTTTCTCAATTTTCTCTCTTCAGACTACACCAAAACTCGAGGTTGATCCCAGAATCATGTAGAGCATCTCAACAGCTTTCCGTTGATATAAAGAACGTGGAAATCCGAGCTCTGGATCAAAAGATATGGCGATCTGAAGATTTAGGGCACGGAACAGACCAAGACAGATTTCGAAATATTTTCCCGCGCTTCGCCACCTAGACGACACGTGGCAGGCTCTGATTGGTCGCGCAATTCTCTCTCCTCTACCTTTCGGCGGGCTGTCTTTTGAATTTTCCTTGTGGGCCCTAGCTGGGACACGTGGCACTATCCCATTGGTTCGGATCGGTGCTCGAAAACTCGCCCCTTGACTTTTTGACTTTTCTCTTTGTGGCACGTGGCGATTTCTCATTGGTCCTCGGCTTCGCGTACTTCACCTCCATTTGTCCCGGATGTCCCATTTGATTTTGGGCCCTTTGTGCTCATTTCGGCCGGTTCGGGCATTTCGCTCCATTTGTCCCAGATGTCCCATTTGATTTTGGACCCTCTGTGACTCATTTCGGCCGGTTCGGGCATTTCGCGTCCATTTGTCCCAGATGTCCCATTTGATTTTGGACCCTCTGGACTCATTTCGGCCGATTCGGCCGGTTCGGGCAGCATTTTTGGCCCGCTTGTCCCACTTTGCTTCGGGCACTCTTTTCGGCCGGTTCGCGCCTTTTTGGCCCGATTGTCCCATTTGCGTCCTCTCAGCAGTTAGCCAATTTTTTCTCGGTCGAACCGGCATTTCGCGCCCGCCGCGTACTTTTGTCCCAGATGTCCCTGTTGCTTTGCGGGCTGTTTGTGCTTACTTCGGCCGAGCCGGCCGGTTCGGGCCTTTTTGTCCCAAATGTCCCGACTGCCCCTAGGACTAGGACTTAGTCATTTTTATGATTTTTTCCTGGATCAACCTACTTGCCTTCTGCAACCTTTTTTCGCATTTTCTCAGAGCTTGCTCTTTTCCTCTCAGACAGGGAACTTCGAAAATATTTGAGGGGACTCTAGCAACATGATTTTTGGCCCCGAATCAATCAATTTTCCTGGGACTTGAATATTCTGATGCATGTTATCAAAATTACCCAGGGGGGGTGAAATTATGCTCCATCTCTTCCCATTTTATATAATGAGCAACTTATTATTTGGTAAGGGTAACTTTGACAATGAGTTGTTTCTTCTACTAGGTAATCCGGTTTTTCAGTGAAATTCCTAATTCAAAAAACAACGTGAGATCACTTAGTCCAATTAGGGAACTTCTAACTTGTATTAATGTTTCATGCATCATATACTCTATTATTTTTGCTTCTTCACTAGTGGTGATTGTAGACACTAAATCATACACTTTGGGTAATTATTTAGCCTCGGTCTCATACTGCTATTCATATGGTTCTTAAGTGAAAAAAAGTACTAATTAACCCATGTTTTTGGCCATCTTGCATTGTTTTCTATTGTTACTTTTGATCTTACACCTGTACTTTCCAAGTATGTATTTTCATGTTGTGTTTTCCCTATTTCTGACAAGGGCGTCCAAGACGCCTTGATCCTCTTTGTACTTTCCTCTCACTTTTTGGGCACTTTTAGCCATTTTAGCTTCTTATCTTTTTAGTGGTCGGCCTTTTCGGGGTTAATTACGAAATTAAAGTAAGAGAACCATATAAATATAAAGTTATGTGACTATAATGAGGGACCAAACATTAAACACTTACTATCACCACCTAAGGTTTCATCCATCAAAGGTTTCTACTGCTCCATTTGCATCCATCTAGCTCTATCACAAGGGAAAAATTCTGGTTACTCTACATCACACTTCATAGGAGGGGAGTTTATTTTATTCCATGCACACATTATTTACATTCTATATCTAGTTATTGCTCCAAAAGCACCAAGGGCATAACTCCTCACACACACACACACCTAGAACTACATTGGGTCTTAGATATAATGCAACGCTCAGTGATAAGTCCATCCATTTGGTAGTTGAGGACAATCTGACCCCTTTATATCCATATTTATTTTTTAGGGTTTTGATGTTTTGATTGGGGTTTTGTAGGTGACTCTTCTATTGTGGGTTTACCAATGCTTCAGTGATCACATAATGACATTCACGCAACACGAAGTGAACACAAGTGAACATTCAACAGCACCTCAGAGGAGGTTCTCTAGTCATTTCTGAGACCAGGATAACCAAATCTCAAACCATGACACCCCAGGTGCCCCCATCCTTCTCCAAGTGCCCCAGTCTACTCAAACAACTCAAATCTACATTTTCCCAAGATCCTATGCAATGATTTTCTCCTCCTATCCAATCATTCTCCACAACGACACAATCCCACGACATCTAAAAATTATCTTAACGCCTTTCTAACCCCTCATTTCATATTAGGGTTTCACATTTTCATAGCTTAGTTTTTTGTTTATCTTCAGTATTGTATTGTATTTATTTATTTACTGCCTTCTATAGCATTAGATTAGGCTAATAATACATTCCATTTTTATTTTAGTCATTTTGGTGAACCCATACTCGATCTTCACGCTTTTAGGATCCTCATTCTTTGTTTTTCATCCTAGAGTATAGTCATCATGAATATCTCAATCAATGATTACTTGCTTACAAATCCCGATTTAAGGTGTATAGTCCAACATCTTCTTGCTACCACTCGCATTCCTATAGATATGCATCCAGTATCGGTCTATCATTCATTTGTTGATGCATTTTCTCAACACATAACATTCAAATCTAATCCTCATGATGATCTTAAGACTTTTAATAATGACCCACCCTTGCATATCATGATTCACATTTACAATATGGGTGTCAAGCACACTTTAATTGATAATGGATCTAAATTCAACATATGTCCCATGTCATTAATTGAAAAGTTAGGTCTTTCTGCTCATGATGTTAATCCATCTTGTCTTTCATTGGATGCATATGGTGGTTTTGTTTGTCCATGTGTTGAGTCACATTACATTACCTATTACTGTAGGACCAAAAACTGTCAACATTGTATTCTTTGTCATCAACTTTCCAGCCTCTTATATTTGTTTTCTTGGTCAACCATGGCTTCATGCCATGTAATCTGTTGTTTCCATAGTGCATCATCATGTCATAATTCATACATGAAGGTATCAAATATATTTCCTTTCGTAACTATGATCCATTACAATATTGTAACTAAGATCCTAATACTACTCTTCCTACTCCACACATGGATACTATAGATGATCCTCAACCTATGGACAAACCACCCTCATTTGCCACCACTTGAAGGTGTTATTTGTGTGATAGATGTTGTTTCTTCTGCACCATCACCTCCACCTATTACTACTACTATGATTCTTTATTGGGGGCATGTCCAGTCTATGGATGTCCATCTATCCCCTACACCTTCCCAAGAACCACTTCCATTAGCACACCCACCATGTACATGTAATATTTTCATGAATGATTCATATTGGGAGCACATCCCATTCGATCCTACTTGTGATGACATTGTATGTACACGTGAGGGCTTGAATCAACTAGGCTTTGTTTTTTATGACCTTTACCCTCCACCACACACTCCTCATTTTTATCGTGGGTTTGTTCACATCACTTCCGCTTATGACCTACATGTCTTTCATCTCATGGTCTTCCTTTCACATAATCCTTGATCTTCCCCACTTACATTAGGACAATCATGGCTTGATTACATTAGGGGGTGCTCTAGATCTTGATCATACAGACATATCATTCCCCATGCCTTTCGGCAATATTTTCATTTACAATATTTCCTTTCTTATCTATGCACAAAATCTCACTCGATGGTATCCACATGGATGTCCCTTACTACCCTTTGTTGGTGAGGAATATGCCATGGGTATATATAATTTATGCCTCAATGGTTCATTACATGATCAACCCAACACTATTTCTTACCAGGTATATGATGCTTATCCATTTGACTTTGACCCTGACAATGATGATCTCCTACATGAGATTGCATGATTGAACTATTCACCTTATGCAATTAGGGGAATTACATTTATACCCCCTAGGATTGCATGTGACATCTTATTCTATACTCACTTATTTTGCATACTTATGCATACATCCTAGCATACACATCTCCATCGTCGTTACCAGATAACACACTCTTGTGCTTCAGTTCACACTTGACTCTTGAGGGCATCCTATACACATGAACCCCACACACTGCACAATACACACTATACATTCTATATTACACATTGTGTGTCCTACACACCATGTGACATGGTTTCACCACTACATCTACTACACCTTTTACACATCTTACACATCCACTTTTACGCATTGCACTCACTACCCGATGACGCACTCTAGTCCCACAATCCATACTGGATTATTGATGGTATACATCACAAATGGACCTTTTCAAACTCACACGTTCAACATTCAATTCTTTCCATCATGCAACATTCCTAGTTTAGTGATATATGCCATAGGCTACATCTTCACTTCTGCTTGCATCACTTAGTGGTTTGTGCTTTAGGCTACATCACCACTCCTACTACTCATCTTATAGTGATATACATCATAGGCTACATCATCACTTATTGTAACATCATCATCACCAATTCTGATCATCTTTTAGTGATATACGCTTTAGGCTAAATCATCACTCTTTCGATCATCTTATCGTTATCTATGCTTAGGCTATAACATCACACACACTACATCTCTATGTCGCATGTCATCACCACACATTCACCATAGTACAAAACACACAACACATAGTTCGACCATTTCCTCGATGATGTACTCTCATTTACGGTTCGTTATTGACTATCGAGGGGGCATAAACAAATGAACCTTACTACATACAATTTCATTCACTCGGGAGCACGTGGCTCCTATCATTCACACTACATTCCATTCCATCCATCCATAGCATACTGCATATCTTGATTACTTTTACTTGTGCTTACATATTTTTGTACATGTTCGCTTTATTACACATGCTAGATAGATTTCTTGTATGTCATTATCTTTACCATACACACATGCGCGTCCACTTGTTTTTCTACTTGTGATCACATATACAGAGCTTCTACATGCATCATGGATGCTTGACACACTACCAGTTGCATAGCAGCTTCAAGGGGCATCCAATTTTGTACACTACATGTGTTATTGTTTCATTTTGTACTTAGCATTTTACTTTATCAGAGTATACGTGCTTTGACATACATTTTATCTTTCTAACGTGCTAATGGGTGTTTCATGTGCAACATTTTTTTTTGCATGATTACTTATTAAAATGGTTATCTATTTATTTTTACTTACTTTTCTTTGTTTATCATTGTTTATGGGCCTTTCCCTTTATTTTTTATGCACACTTGTTTATTTTTATGCGACCACTATGGCCTTAAGTGTCTTGCGACATCGTGAGTGATATCCCATGTTAGGAACCCACTTTTTTCCACCTACATTGCCTTCTTGTGTGTTCTAGCTGACACATTTCTTATTTAGATTACACTTTATCTTATTTATGCATCTTTGTCTTTGTTTGTACTAACACTTGACTCCTAGCCACTTGTTTACATGTGCATTGGTTTCTACCAAGCGCATCCCCCTGCAGGGAAAATTTTCAATTTCAGCAGTTGGTCCTCTCTTTAGGGCCACATACTCCTACAACGATGTCGCATGCACCCCCAAAGATGGGGCATCATTTGGGTTTACACACAGTACAAAACATGGTACTGATACAGTTTAGTTTTTAGTTTTTTTCCATGACACAGTGGGTTATAAGCAAGTGGATTCAGCACCATCTATAGAACTCCATACACAACATCTTTTACAGGGCATATTGTCCTTAGCATTCTAGGGAGTAATTAAATGTTAAAGGATAAACCAGACCTTCCTCTCTAAACTACTTCAACTAGTGGCATCAGATCACCCAAAAAATAGTACAGATGTCTCTTCAGTTTTGGGAAGCAGTTATAGATTGGAGGATAAATCAGACTTTCCTCCCTACACTTCTTCAACTAGTGGCGTGAGATCACCCAAATAACTCGCATAACATCAACATGATCCTTTCCATACCCTTTTTCTCATCATGGATTAGGGGCACATGTTCCTTTTTTCATTTTCGTACTTTCATTACATGTTTTTTACATATATGCATGCACCTTTACATATATACATGCGTATTTGACTACTTGATCGTCTTCTCTTTTGCAAGTCCGTCCGTATGGGAAGAAAATAGTCAACATCAACAACAACATCATACACATTGACACTAACATGCAGGTACATCACACATCGGCAACTACACATGCGCTTCCACCCTAGGTTCACTCTCATCACTTTTTACACTTTTGCATCTTTAGTCTCCACACTCTATATTTTTAGTACTCCATGCTTTGTCTAGTCCCTCGGCACACATTTTACATCACTCTACATGGATGTCAAGTACACATCTCTATATACTTTATGCTACCAAGCATTCTACTCACTAATATAAAGTGGGGGAAAATGTAAACACTAAATCATGCACTTTAGGTAATTATTTAGTCTTGGTCTCATACTACCATTCATATGGTTTTTGTAATGAAATTACTTACATAATTCAGATTAAGAGCAACAATAAAATACCAAATAACACAATATTTCAGAATAATGATCTATATATGCAATTAGAATAGCTTCGCCACTTCGAGGGGGTAACCTCCAAACCATATAATAAGACTCAAATGCTCAAATGATAATGAAATACTACCTATAATCCCCTATATATACTATTCATATGTTATGGCCATCACCAAGGCCGACCTATTAAGCATGAGAAAGTATAAATGATATAATAAAATGATATGGTAAGCCACAAGTCGGCTACTCATATCCTAATACAAGCAATAGGTTAAGGGCGTAGCATGCCCTTCCCCTTCAAACCAACATTGCCCTCAACGTTGAATAATCCTAGATGTTGTTGCAGAAAACCTTCATCCTCCCAGGTGGCATCTTCTATGCTCATATTCTTCCACTTGATCAGATATTCCTTAATGTCTCTAGTTCTCAGCCTCTTATTACGTGTTTGCAGAATCTTCTCTGGCTCCAAAATGATTCTTCCTTCCTCGTCAAGTTCTGGTAACTCTATCTGGGATTCAAATTTATGTCCAATAACCTTCTTCAGGCATGAAACATGGAATATTGGGTGTATGTGTGAAGATGGAGGCAACTCTAATTTATAAGTAACACTACCAATTTTCTGTAGAACCTGATAAGGGCCATAATATTTAGGAGCAAGTTTGTTTTCCTTTTTTTGTTGCTTTCGGGACATCTGTTTGTAAGGCTAGAGATGTACAAAAACCTAGTCACCAATTTCAAAATGTCTTTCACTACAGTGTTGATCTGCTTGTTGTTTCATCCTATTTTGTGCTAATGCTAAATTCTCCTTCAAACTAGACAAAACATGTTGTTGATGTTGAATGTGTTCCTCAACATCTCTGACCTTAGTTTGCACCCTCAATGAGGAAGTGATAGAAGGTGGATGGTAACCATATAATGCTAAAAATGGGTTCATTTGAGAAGAGGTATGAAAAGATGTGTTATACCACCATTCTACTAGTGGTAACAATTTAATCCACCTTTCCTGTTTATCTGATACAAAACAACGTAAATACCCCTCTAAGAATTTGTTGACCACTTTTGTTTACCCATTAGTTTGAGGATGATAAGATGAACTGTCAGCTAGCTAAGTACCCAAACATGAAAATAATTCCGTCTAAAAATTACTTGTGAAAATAGGATCACGATCACTTACAATTATCTTTGGGGTTCCATGTAGCCTTTGAATTGTCTCCAAAAAAATAGTTGCGACTGTACTGGCTGCAAATGGATGTGATAGGGCACAAAAATGGGCATATTTTGTGAGCCTATCCACAATCACGAAAATAACATTCTTACCCTCTAAACAAGGCAATCCGGTGATGAAATCCATGGAGACCTCCTCCCATCTTTAGCTAGGAATTGGTAAGGGTTGCAACAGACCTGGTGTCTTAATTATTTCCCCTTTGTTCTGTTGGCACACTAAACACTCTGGTACAAACTTTTCTACATCCCCCTTAAGTCCTTTCCAAAAGAATTCTCTTTTTATTCTATGATATGTCTTCAAAAACCCAGAGTTTCCTCCAACAGGTGAGGCATGTAGCTCTGCAAGAATCTTATGCTTCAACTCAGAATCTTTACTCAAGTATAACCTATCCTTGTACCATATGGCATTACCTTTCCACTCAAATTTGTTAGATGTCATAGATCCTTGCTTGATATTCTGTATTAGAGATTGTGTATCCTTATCTTGATTCCATTCCAATCGTGCTTCATCCACCCAATCGGCCATCAACATGGACATTCCACATAGTAAGGCATCTGTAGATGTATCCCTTCTGGACAACGCATCAGCTACTACATTTTCTTTACCCTTTTTGTATATGATTTCAAAATCATAACCCAACATTTTTATTACCCGCTTTTATTGTTCCTCAGATGATAGCCTTTGCTCCAAAAAGTATTTGAGACTATCATGATCAGTTTTTACCTTGAAGTGTCTACCCATGAGATAGGGCCTCCATTGCTTGACTGCATGAAGAATAGTCATCATTTCTTTCTCATAGATAGGTTTGAGTAAATATTTTCCTTTGAATTTATGACTCTCAAATGTAATTGGTCTTCCTTCCTGCATTAGAACTGCTCCCAATCCTGATCCTGAAGCGTCACATTCAACAATGAAGGTTTTTGAGAAGTTGGGAGTAGCCAAAACTGGGGTGCTACACATGGCTTCCTTCAGCTGCTCAAAAGATTTAGTGGCTATGTCTGTCCAATGGAAGGCATCCTTATTTAGCAATGTAGTGAGTGGGGTTGTTATTCTACCATATCCGTGCACAAATCTTCTGTAGTACCCTGTTAGTCCTAGGAACCCATGAAAAATTTTGAGATTTTTGGGCCTTGGCCATTCCACCATAGCTTCGATCTTCTGAGGATCAACTTTGACGCCTTCATGGGATACAATATGACCCAAGTACTCTACCTCTTGTACACTAAAAGAACATTTGGATGGTTTGCATACAGAGTATGTTTCTCCAAAACTTCCAACACGTTATTTACATGTTGTAAGCGTTCTTCCCATGTCTTACTGTAAATCAATATGTCATCAAAGAAAACTAATACAAATTTCCTTAAAAACGACCTAAAAATAGTGTTCATCAAGCTTTGAAAGGTTGAGGGTGCATTTGTAAGACCAAAAGGCATTACCAAAAACTCATAATGGCCGTCATGAGTCTTGAAAGTCATTTTATGAACATCTTCCTCTTTTATCCTAATTTGATGGTACCCCGAACGAAGATCTAATTTTGTGAAATAAACAACACCATGCAATTCATCAAGTAAATCATCAATTAATAGAATAGGAAACTTATCTTTGATGGTGTACTTGTTGATTTCTCAATAATCTGGACACATCCTCCATGTTTCATCCTTCTTACGTACCATGACTACTGGTGAAGAATATGCACTCTAGCTATGCCTGATGATACCTGCCTTCAACATTTCCTCCACCATTTTCTCAATCTCACTTTTCTGGGAATATGGATATTTGTATGGTCTTATGTTAGGTGTTTGGCTCCCTGGAATCAACTGAATGGCATGATCATGATCCCTAACTGGTGGTAGTCCCTTTGGAATTGCCTCAAAAATAGATGAGTGAGCATCCATAATCTTCTGAAGATCGGGTGGCATTGAAGACTCTGTATTTTGTACTTTTATGGAAAATAGCTTTGCTATAAAGCCATCCACTCCTTTTCTAAGAACCTTCTGCATATGATGAGAGCTAATAATCTATGGAGACTTAGCTACCATCCCATTTAATTTTATTGTCCTTCCATCTAAATGAAATCACATGAACAATTCTTGGAAATTCATCTCTATAGTACCTAAGGTTGTGAGCCATTGGACCCCCAAAACAATATCTGCCCCTCCCATAGAAATAGCAAACATAGGTGAGTCTAACATGTAGTCTCCCATGGAAAGCTTGATACTATGGCACTTTCCTATGCACTTGATTGTCCCACCATCCTCAATCATAACTTGCATTTCTGGAGGTGGGTAAATAAAAAAATTGAGGTGGGAAACTAACTTACTATTTATGAAGTTATGAGTACTCCCCGAGTCAATCAACACCATCACCTTCTATTTTTTGAGATAGCCAATAACCTTGAGTGTTTGAGGAGTATTACTACCTGACAATGCATGACAAGAAATTGTAGGTTGGTGATCCTCTACTTCATCTTCTACTGGTTCCTCAGCCTCTCATATAATTTCAACTTCCTCATCATCCTCATTACCTCCATCAATATAGAACAACTTCTTCTCAGCACATTTATGTCCCGGTCCATATTGCTATCACAGTTAAAACATAATCCTTTTGCTCTCTTTTCTTCCATTTGTTGAGGAGTCAATCTAATTGGCCTAGAAAATGAAGGGGAAGAGATACTACAGTATCTGGTGTTAATGAAAGGTGGCCTCCTATTACAAAGAAATTTTTCCTCTACACGACGTGCCATGATAATAAAATCAGAAAGCTTGATTGGATTAAACATTCGTACCTCATGCTCGATGTGGTCCTTAAGACCCCCAAGAAACAGGTCATTCAGATTCTCTTCTGGAATATTCTCCACCCTTAAGGATAGGTTTTGAAATTGATGCACATAATCTTTGACTGATCTTGTTTTTCATAACTTTGCTAATTGACTAAAGTAGTTCTCTGAAACATTGGAACTATAGTGCAATTGCAACTCCTCGATAAAAATTGTCCAAGTGACACCTAGACCATTCTTCTGCCTCTGAGCACATAACCAACGATACCAAAAAAATTGGTCAGGTTCAAGATATAGGGATGCCAATGTCACCTTTTTTCCTGATGGTGTTTGATGTAACTCAAATAATTTCTCCATTTGATTTATCCAATTCAGGGGATCCTTACCATCAAATTTGCGCATATCCACTTTTAGCATCATGTTCCGTGGTTGCGAATAAGTTTGATTCTAATGGGACTGGAAAAGTGATCCAATATGGTTAGTTTGTCCATGATTTTGAACCGAAGGTCCTCCTTGGTTGATATGGGCCTGATTTGGGCCATACTGGTTACCCTTTACATGTTGCATGATATCATCCAACTAATGATTGATTTGGGCTATGTCTCCTTTAGAGGCCATCTCAGATTGTGCATTTCGCAACTCATACTCAAGTTGGCTCACCTTATGATCAACTAATGTAAACCCTAGTGCAAAGGAATCTGTATTTACCCCTTCTTAATCCATCTCTTCAATCACAACCCCATCTTTATCTGTGGGTTTTACCCAGAGTAACCGGATTCTTTTTTGCTCTTGTGGAAGGCCCCACCATGATGTCAAACCTTAGGGTTTAGGGCTTTGATACAATTTCGGCCGAACAAGAAAACCACAGAGAATATACTAATACTATTTTTTTGAGAGCTTTCCGAAAATGTAAAGAACTTGAAAATTTTCTACAATTTGCACCCTAGGGAGCGATTTTATGAAAAACCCTAAATTTGTAATAACATTTGCAAAATAAATCGAAAAAGTATGAAATTTTCAGGGAACCTTACTTGAAATTCTGTGTAACTCTGGTAAAAATATATCCTACCAATTCACTCTGGTTCACAATATGTGGTGGAAACAAAAAATTAGGGTTTTTTCCCTAATTTCGGCCCATATCGCAGCTCTGATACCACTTGTAATGAAATTACTTGTATAATTCAGATTAAGAGCAACAATAGAATACCAAATAACACAATATTTTAGAATAATGATATCAATATGCAATTAGAATAGCTTCGCCACTTCGAGGGGGCAACCTCCAAACCATATAATAAGACTCAAATGCTTAAATGATAATGAAATACTACCTATAATCCCCTATATATACTATTCATATGCTATGGCCATCACCAAGGCCAACCTATTAAGCATGAGAAAGTATAAATGATATAATAAAATGATATGGTAAGCCACAAGTCGGCTACTCATATCCTAATACAAGCAATAGGTTAAGGGCGTAACAGTTTTTAAGTGAAAAAGAGTACTAATTAACCCATGTCTTTGGCCATCTTGCATTGTTTTTTGTTGTAACTTTCGATCTTACACCCGTAATTTCCCAATATGTACTTTTATACGGTGTTTTCCCTATTTTTGACTGGGGCGTCTAGCCAGGACTGGGGTGTCCTAGGCGCCTTGATCCCCTCTGGGCGCCCTGATCCTCTCTACACTTTCCTCTAACTTTTTGGGCACTTTCTAGCCATTTGAGCTTCTTATCTTTTTGGTGGTCGGCCTTTTTGGGGTTGATTATAAAATTAACGCAAGATAACCATTTAAATACAAAATTATGTGACCATAATGAGGTACCAAGCACTAAGCACTTACTATCACCACCTAAGGTTGCATCTATAAAATGTTTATACTACTCCATTTGCATCCATCTAGCACCATCACAAGGGACAAAGGCTGGTTACTCTGCATCACACTTCATAGGAGGGGAGTTTAGTCTATTCCATGTACACATTATTTACATTCTATATCTAGTTATTGTTTGCTACTCACAAAGTGTGACTCACATAAGAGCACCAAGGGCATAATACCACACACATATACCTAGAACTACATTAGTTCTTAGATGTATTACAACGCTCAGTGATAAGTCCATCCATTTGGAAACTGAGAACAATCTGACCCCTTCATATGCATCTTTATTTTTTAGTGTTTTGATGCTTTGCTTGGGGTTTTGCAGGTGATTCTTCTATTTCAAGTTTACCAGTGTTTCACCATTCACACAATGACATTCACACGACAGGAAGCGAACATAGGTGAACATTTAGTGACACCTCAGGGGAGGTTCCCTAGTCATTTTCGTAGACCATGGTGCCCAGATCTCATACTAGGGTACCCCATGCACCCCCATCCTTCTCTAGGCGCCCCAATCTACTCAGATAGCTCAAATATGCATTTTCTCAAGCTCATGTGTGACGGTTTTCTCCTCCTGTCTAGCCGGTCTCCACTACGACACAGTCCTGTGACATCTACGAATTAGCTAAGGCCTTTCTAACCCTCTTTGCACATTAGGGTTTCACATTTTCATAGCTTAGTTGCTTGGGTATCTTCGGTATTGCATTTATTTATTTATTTACTACGTCTATAGCATTAGATTAGGCTAGTAATATATTCCATTTTAGTTTAATCAGTGATTCATGAGAGATAATTAGGTACCACGTCATTTTTTCCTGACTTAACAACTATTGAATACTAAAATTGTTAAAACAAAATTATCCATATGCATATATGCCCATGCAACACCACCTTATTCACCAAATTTTTTAGCTCTACATGACTAGTATAGAAGATAAAGGGTGTCATTATAAGATATTAATGGAATTTACATAATGCATAGACCATAGAAATCCATTCTATTTTTGTTGTAGTATAATTTTTTGTATAAGCATCAACTTTAAACTTACAAATAAGATACAATGATCCACATTTTATTCTTCTGGTTGTTAAAGTATTTCCCCAACTATTTTCCCTGATTGCATCCACATGTACTTGAAATAACTTATTCCAGTCAAGGGAATATCTCAATATTGACATGTTAGATAAGTCATTCCTTTAAATCTTTAAATGTCTCTTTGTTGTTCTACGCCCCTAACTCGAATGATCCCATGTATTTTTCAAACAAATTTATAAAGGTGTGTCTATCCTTGGCATACCCCCCATATGAAAATTCTAGGTAGTAGTTCATAGTTTTCATAGGAATGTGAGAACATCCATTTGAGTTTGAGGGGTTTCTACTATAGAATGACTTACAATTTTGGCTAGGTCAACAAGTAAGCCCACCCTTGTTGTAAATTATGTGTGTCCCAAAAAGAGTTAAAAACACACACTTCTTCAAGTTTGACAACGATATAGTGCTTTAACAACAATTCAAAGTGGAAACTATTTACACTCAAACATTAACTGCAAACATTCAAAGTGGTATTTACGAACCCATATACAATCCAATAATCAAGATATAACTTATAAATAATTTAAGAATGAAGTCTTCAAATGTGGCTACAAATAATGCGACGAAATGCAGTAGGCATATTCTTTAAATCCAAATGGAATAACTAGTATAAGAAAATGATCCACTCTATTGGAAAAAGGTTTTCTTGTGCACAATATCTTATTCAACTTATCATTACCTGATGATATCTACAAAAAAATCCATCTGTAAAGGTGTAGATTTCTCTTCTCAGCTACTCCCTCAATAATTTCTTCATGTAAATGAATGTTTAGGATAAAGGGTACCTACGACACATAATGCATTTAACATGATAATCAACAAAATTCTTATAGCGCCCATATTTCTTAATACTTATCACCAATCAGAGCTTACCCCATTTCAAGATTCTTCAATTGGCATAATGACTCTGGAATCGTAGCTAACATTTCCATCTATTGTATTCCTTAACTTTGGAAGTGTAAATTTGGATTCATCTTGTATGGCCCATTTGTGTACTAGTTTTAGCACCCTCAACTAATTGATATGAATTTTTTTTCCCAATGATTGGTGCAAGCCTTTCATCTCTTGATAACTTCTTGGAAAGAGGTATTCATAGTCACTGTAAGATTTCTACTATATTTTCGCAACCTTAGCCTTCAAACCAATAATCTCCAATTGTTGTACAACTTTTGACATTTCTTCCAGTTGCCGATATTGACCTTCTTAAATTTGAGTGGCTCATTATATAGTATGTTATATTTATCCTTCTTATTGTTTATGACATCCTTAGTGCCATAAGTAGTTTCAAAATATCCAAATAGCTTTGCGTCCAATCCTTCATCTATTTGACAAACCAACTTTTATTTCATTTGTGCTTCTAGTTTCACCTCATCCAATCCAACTTCATCTTTCTCACTAGAAATCATCATTGTTTCTTGCTCCTCAAAACATATTTTTTAGTGTCCATATCCTTTTTAATTATGAAGTCCTTAGCATATTTTCTTCCATTATGGATCTCATTTCCAAATATTGCATTCTTAATGCTTTGCAGTGATGGATTCATCCTAAGTACCTTAAATGTAAAGGAGAATGTTTACACAAAATTAATCCCTCATGCCTTGCCATTTATATGTTCATTCTATGTGTTTCATAATCTAAATACCATGAACACACCCAAATTTGTAGTGTATGGTAAAATATATACACCCATAGTTCTCATTTTGATGATTTCTAATACTCGATACTCTTAAGTCTCTTCACATTGTTTTATATTCTCCGTTGGTTTTGTTACCCCACTATAACCTGATAAGTATTCATTTTATAATTTCCATTATTAAATCTATCGCATGCATAGCTTAACGTATCTGGTTCCAAGTTCATAAGTATGGTTTGTTGTGTTTCTCTACTATATCTAGTTGTTCATTCCTTGTATGGTATAAACCATGCAATTTATTCTACACTTCTTCTAGGGTCATATATGCTTCCATTTGTGTTTAATATTCTTGGATGCTTCCACCACCTTGATAGTTTTGTCTTTGGAACCTTATTTTATTTGCTATGTCTTATCAACATACCTTCTTCCAAAATTGGTTTTACTTTACCCTGTAATGTTTCCTTGATTCTATGGAGTCCACAATCATACCTAATCAACTCATAAGACCCATGCACCCAATTTTCACATACCACACTAGGTAGTATCTGAAACTCATTGTGCATCATCCCACTATAAGATACACTTCTTGATTTGGTTCAAATTTTTCTAACCCTTTATCCTTTATATTGTAGATGTGTTCTAGGTATTCATTCTCTTCAACATATTCTAACATACAGACATTCCTTCTTAGGATCCATAACAAGAATCAAAAACTTGTGTGAACTGTTATCAAAGCTTCTATAAAAATTATTCTTAAAGCATAAATTTGCATTATTTTCATAACACCAAGGTCTTCCAATCAACACTAGAAAAGTTATCTAGCTTCAGTCCAAATTTATTACTTCAAATTCACCAAAGAATATGACTCTGTGTATACCCTAATCAATAATATGCTTTAATAATCTTATAGGTACCATACTGACATCTTATTTACAATGAAGAGGACATGTGGTGAAAGATGGAGCGTTGGTATCCCCCATCTTGTTCCAAGATGCATCCATTGTTAATATGTTTAGTTAGGCTGTCTGTGTCTACCAATATGTCATTGATATTCCATCCATCTATGCAATGGGAATCAACTAGGATTTATTTCTCTATAATCCTGCCTCCCAGAGACACCTTGATTTCTTTCTTTTACCTTCCCTATGGTTGCTTTTCAAGTGCACCATGTTTTAAATTTGATGAAATAACCATTAGACTAAGGAAAAGTATTACCCCTTCAGTGTGTAACATCCTACAAAAATTCATGAAATTCATTCCTCTCCACATTTTCAAAGTCAAACATCCTTTGTGCTTCAGTCCTGGCATGCACTTCTTCCCTTAAGAACTCAATTTCTACTTTCTAGTTCATGCACCAATTCTTTAGTTTCTTGTAGGATCTCCTTTTTTCTTCTTTGTATTTGGGTAGGCATTTCCAATCTTAAGAATTTCATGCTAAATATTCTCTATTGGTGAGTTCCATGATGCGCACATGCATGTGGTATTACTCCTCTAGCTATTATCTTAATCCTTAGGCCCTATTTTACCTTTGGGTTATATACCTTTTATGGTTGAGATCTCTGTCAAATTTGTACATAATCTTTATCATCCCTCACACCTTTTCATTTTTTCCTTTAAGAGCTACATAGAGGCTTAAGATAATCCTTCACCTTATGTTCCTTTCCACAGTACTCACATATTGGAAACATAGGATAATCATGCAATTGGCAATGATCCAGTGAGCCACGCTTATAGCAATTCCTTGGTAGGAACTTTCCTCTACCTCTACATACCTTCCATGCCACCTCATGTCATTACATATTTTCATTGTGACTCCTCATTATTGTTGTAATTATTATTGTTATTATCTACCCAAGTTTCATCTCTCAATCCCAAGGATTGTGCTTTGTGAATTTAGTCAATGATATGAAACATTCCTCTATATATATGTGTATGTGTGTCACATATCTTGTAGTAGCAAGACACCTATTTGTTTGAATCATGCATTGTAGACCAATGGGACACCTTTTTACATCACGCTCATTGCCACAAATTTCACAAGCCATAATCATTACTTTAATGCTTTGTTTCAAGGGAAATTATTTTTAGTATGCCCCTCCACTTCATATTCTATGCACACCATATTGCCACTGCATCTCCCTTGCACTATTCAGTGTAGTAATTTTTTCTAACTAATTTTCCATTGACAGTGATATGTGCACCTCCATGAATAATCATATTCACTATGTCCATGTTGCCAACAACTTTTACACATGTAATGTTACTTACTAAGCTTTTGCACGGGCTTGTAATGTATTTTGTGTGAAAGGGTTTGTTAAAATTGGAAGACTAATCCTCTAAAAAACCATTGAGCATGTTGAGTTGGATGGATCTCATATGAAAATAGTTGAGATCAACATTTTTAAAGCGTGCATTATATGCACACACACACACACAATCTCAATTAGTTCTTGTCTTGATCTCCTTCAGCACTAATATGATCTATGTTATTCAAATTCATATGTATGTCATAACTTATTTAAGAAAGTAATCTTTTAGTTGGTTCATAGTTCAACAATTGCTTGTTGTGGGTCATTCTTTCTATACCAATGCGTATACAGTCTAACAATAGAGTAGTAGAGAATTGGCTTGCCTTACACTTGAGGGAAGTAATCCCCTTAGCATACCATACTAACTCACATTTGTGGACATGTTTTACTATGTTTCATTTTCAACCCCATGGTATTCTGGTAAATACACATTGACATCTCATATAATATTTGGGGTGTTTGTACATATTGTGTAGTTGTACAACATGACTATTGTGGCCCACTGATACTAGCTTTAAGTTCCCTGAAAAACCACTTCCTCCACTATTAATTTTTTGTGTGGTAACTATCACTACTTTCTGTAATGGGGAAGTAATTCTTGGTGTGATATTTCTTGGTATGACACTAGCTTAGCATCCCCTATCCTACATACCTCTTTGTGCTTGAGTTGTTTAGGAGTCCACTACTCATCATTCCAAACCTTTACACTTTTGAATTATTTAGGTTAAAATGAATCCTCTTTGGTGTTGGTGTAATTTTTTATAATACAAATGGGAATCAAATATCCATGTACCTCATTTCCTTTTATTTTTTTGCTTCCTCATCACTATCATTTTTAATGAGTACTTGGTCATCTATACTTTGAGATCTAGTTGCATGAGTAGGTGTGATAGGTCGGGAAAGGATTATTGGAATGAGAATTCCATTTGTGTCGTACTGCTCATCCTCATCCTCTTGAACTACTAATTTAATGTGATTCTCATCATGTTATCAGTATGATTTGTTTCTCCATTTTCCTTCCTACCTGAGCTAATATCCCTGGTCCTCCTCAAACATTTCTAAAGTTGAATCTTTGTTTTAAAGTACCTCTCATTCAGCCATGGCCTTTCATTATGCATTTATTCATACCATTTCCTTCTCAACATGTTCTCATATGAGGAATCCATTTGTAGTCAATTCTTGCACCCTCCTTTCCCTTCCTATATATGCTTCTCATATGGGTGGGAAAATTATTTGTCGTATGAGGTAATTTCTCATATCCCCATATCTACCATGAGCTTCTTAATCTCTAGTGGTACTATTTCCTTAAGTATGATCCATGTGGACCCCCTCATGGAAGAAATTGAATTTTGATTCATGTCTACGTAAGAGAATAGGTTGACATTACGTATTTAAAGATGTAGTTAAGTGAAGTGTACCTTTCCACCAATAGTCCACAACACACATCTAGATTGCATGTGGCTCATGGTTTTAAAAGTCTCCCTAGTGCATGCTTACACTGGAGTCTAAGTATACTTACCCTTCTCAAATTCCAAACTCTTTCCCAAGAAATATACCACTAACCAATCGAATAGATGCTTCCCAAAGAAGTTTGTTGAAGAAAGTTTCATATAGTTCGTCATCATAATTTCTTCTCTACCCAAGTCCTTGGAGGGTAATTGGGAGAGTAATTATTGTGACTAGGATGGAGTTTTGCATTAAATATTATTCTATCTAATATCTTCTAGAGCTTAATGGTCTCCTACATAATTCAGACCATTCTTTCTCATACTTCATCATTGTACCTTAATAGTGATGGATCCTGAACAATGGAACCAAAATGTTGGGCACATATGTTTTAACCATTCATGTGGGTGAAAATTTTACCATGCTTGCACACACTAATATCACTATCTCTCCACACCATCATATCACACTAAGGAAAGGAAATATTAGTGCACTCATTCAAGGTGCAAGAGATTATAGGACCCCATCTAATTTAGTATGTCAGATGATGAAGTGTTTAAATAAAATTAAGACAATTGTGGAGCATTCATACATATAGTAGAGACAAACTAATTATGCACATGCACAATCATACAAAGTGATGGCTTCATAACAACTTACTTCATATTAATTATCCAAACTATAATCTCCATACATTGAATCATTTACTTCACAAAAACATAATAGTATCTTATCCAAAGTTCTTATAACATTCTTTCACTCTAGCTCATAAATATTAACTAGGATCTCATCTATATAATCAGTCTCTAGTGTCCATCCATTCATACACACACATATCCACCCCCTTTTTATAAATTTCTCAATGGGTATTTATACTAGTGGGGACTTTCCCTTCACTAGTTTCTAACATGTATATGATTAGCCTTGAGTCTTAAAAATAGATCCTAACTATTACATTGGGTGGTGTTTGTGTCACTTGTCTTCATCTTCTTGCTTCTTGACCCGCATGAAACTTTGCCACTTCATTTTATTATTTGCATGCTTTTAATTTCCTATCTTTAGAGTTGTTATACTTAGTCCATCTACTTTTTCCTATGTGTCGCTTATTATTTTATGTTTATAGATTTTCTATTTTTGACACACCGAATTTCTTTCCCATGTGTTCCTCAACTTTTTTTAAAAAAATTCTACCAAATTCATTCCTAAATATAGATTTTTGATTTATTATGATTTTCCTTGATTTTATGTATAGTTCCTTTCCATAATCCTTGTGCGTTGTTTTCCACCTTTTTTATATTCTCACACGTATCCATTCCAAAAAATTTACACCCTTCCAAATAATGTAAAGAATAAATAATAAGTCCTAAATGAGGAATTTAACCAATCAAATAATCAAATATTGTTGGGGCCCAACAAGTACTTATTATTTATCAATCGTTTTAATCATTTCAAGTTCGAATGCACTATTCTATTCATGTATAATTGATGTTGGAAGTTAATTAGATCATAGTTGTCTACATTTTATAAACCCTTAATAAGAGAGGGAAGTGGAGAAAATGCATTAGTTTTTATAACACATACAATTTTCCCATCAATAGGTTCAATAGGTTCTTTCACACTCTCGACATTAGTATAGAGATTGTTATGACATACATCACATACTTCATGCATCGTAGTTGCATCTTCAAAAATAATGCTTCAAAGGTCCACACCAAAAGACCAAACCTCTACAATATGGTCCTTACACCATTCTATACACAGTTGGTAAAATGTATTTGTTCTTGTTCTCCCTCCACACTTGGGAATGCACATGGTATTCAATGTGGAGCTCCTTAAGCCTTAATTCCACCCACTTCTTAAGATAGTAGTGACACAACATCCTTTTGATTTAGATCCTAAACACTTTTACCATGTAGGTAAGGATCAAATTATTGAAGTGACATGCACATGCACATATTACAGTATAAATCAAATGTTTAGAGCATACAAGGCACGACAATATGCTAATCAACCTAAGAGGAACAATCTTTAATAACTTTGATTGTAGTTAGTGTAGCTAAACCAAGTTACAACAGGACTATTTCTCTTAGAGAAAAGGTGAATGATATGTGTACAACCATTCAACCACATACAATTTCATTTATGCAACCTGTGTACACTCCTCATTTGCATAATCTAAGCCTCACTTTATATTTCTCTTTCCTTACCACATACCTTACAGCTGACGCACAATACAAGTATCATGACTTCTTGTGTATGCCTAAAATACCATGTAACACTTGTTTCCTACGTAGAGGCTCCCAAGCCTCATAAAAATTCATAATGACTATGATTTAGACTCAACTTATAAGCATCACCTTTATGGAACCATCCTACACAAGACCCACATTTCTTTTAATGGCTTCACACATCATCCACATGGAAACTCTTTTGCTTCAACATGGCTTGCCAAGTGGTACTTCCTAGCTTTATAACATGTTAGAGAATTTATTAGATTAACCACCCAAACATGAAGATCAACTGTCACACACTTGGAAGATGAAATGAATTGTAACTACCTTCAACTATAAGTATCTTTTTTTATTGCAGTATAAATATGTAACACACTAAATTACACAAAGGGTTGGTATCCTTAAGAGGCGAACTAAACAAGTTATGATTATTAGCATGCCCTGAGTATCTAAAATTATACATATGCATATGTATATACATGTTCAATCTATGTAAATTAGAGAAATGGTTTCCCATTCTCATCGCAAAAGATTTCTCTCTTAGCCTTGTTGTAACTTTGTACACCTTTGTACTTATTTCATATTCTCCATTAATGAATAAAAGTTACATTTCATGCAAACAATCTTCCCTTAGATCATTATGTGTTTTGTTTATTATTGTAAGTTAACGTACATGTTGTCCCATGTACATGGTGTTGGAGTTAGTGATGAAGACCATTTCCATTGTGGCATCACCCCATTGACATAAGGACCGTGGTATATTGGGGTTTATATGTTGCTACCGACCAAGCCTCCCAACCAATGAGTGATTGATTTTTAGAATGAACGATTTTTTTAGAGTCATAGAAGGTATTCCAAGGTGCATTGAAAGGCATATATAACTTGGAGTAGTAAGACATATAATTTAGAAGTAATTAAACATGATTTTTGACAACCAATCATCTATTATGTCACTAGGATGACAAATTCCATTGTGACATCACCTACGACATAAGAATCACAATATTATATTTTGAAGTAAAATCCTTTGGTACCAAATAATAAAAACTATCTACTTTTTTGAAAATATTTTTGAATTTATTTATTATAATAGAAGTGAATAAGATATTATGACATTTATATAATAGCTAAATGTGGTATGTCATAGTGGCATGTGTTTAATCATACATGTATTTTGACATGACACATAATGAATTTAAAAAAATAAAAAGATTTTTTAATTATTTTTTCATTGTGACAAATAAATCCAAACACTTACACACAACACATCCACTCATGTCCCTCACAGGAAATTATGTATTAATTGCAAGAAAATGATATAAACTTTATAACTAAACTATGGATAAGAGAACATGTATACAAATGAAACACAATGTCTTTGACATAAGACACCGATTAAGAGATAATTCCAATGGAAACATGATACATCAAATTTTATTTTAAAGCTAAGAAATACATGAAACAATAATCTAACGAAATACCCATTTAATTTTGAAATTTGGAAAATTAAAATTATGCAAAATCACTGAAGTTCTTGAGCTTTGTCTTTAAATTTGTGACGCTCGAGACAATGTAGGCCCCAACCCATGAAGAATCCAGAGCACAATATATAATCAAAACATTCCATACTTAACTGTGAGGATTCCGTGACAATGGCACTGCTATTGGTGATAGTATATCATTGTACATATATTCATATAGGTCTTATTTCAATGTTTATATCTCCTGAAAATAAATAGAGAATTGCAAAACCATATCTTATACCTCCACACACACACACACACACACACATATTAACAATATTTTCAATATATATATATATATAACCTTAGAATTGGTTTGAGTTTTGTTATTACATATACAAATATAAAGAAAAAAATTAAAAAATTAAAAGGTTGGGGAAGGGCAACGGCTTGGTTATGAACCCTTTCCCCAAACCCTTTCCTTTCACCATACATAGTTCTGTAGCCTCTTGGGTGTGGCCTCCCTTATCGCCTTCCCCATGTTGCAGACATGTGGCCACTATTTCATGGCCGATCTCATTCAAACACACAACTACACACACATATGTATATATAGTTGTGCATATTATATATGTGTGTATATATATACATACATATGTATATATATACAACTATATATGCATGTAAATGTATATACCCACATCTTGATACGTATACATTGGGTATATGTATAAAATTATAAAATGAAAAAGATATTTAAAAGAATATACAAAAATATCCCCTCTATTAACCCAAAATAGGGTTTGTAGGTAAGTAGAGGGTGAAAATTCAACAAATTAATCTTCATTAGCCTCCATGGATGAGACCTCCCAAACCTCCAAAAGAAAATGAGAGGCAAATAAAACAAACTAAAAGTAATAGAAATTATGTTTTCCTATTCTATCCTAAGAATCTATGGTTAAGAGCCCTTTGATGCAAGGGATCTCAACAAACCTAGGAGAAACCACTTGTCAAGAGGTTCCCATAGTTAATTTTTAAAGTGGAGTTTATTTTTCCGTCTTCATTTTATATTTAAATAGGATTAATTCGTAAGTAGGCGCGTACCTTTGAAGATGCCCCTACCAAAAAGTGTCAATTTCTATCGGTTTTAATTTTACAGGTTATCGTATTTTAGATATTTTTCTACAGTCCTAGATATTTACTATCTTAAATATTCATCCATAAATCTATCACAATTTAGAGGCAGGTTAGGGTTAATTATGTACACTAAAATTGGAGGTTCGACGACCACCATTGATGAAGTCCATGAGCCCTCTTAAAATCAGGCAATAGACTCAAACTTATTGTCAGTCTCACTAATGGAATCAGATGCAAATCCTTCGTTTACTTTCCAAACGTGAACATGATCAACTCATTAATGGAATGATGAGTAAAAATGTTAACGATCTTGCCCACGCCCACACCCATTCTCTTCATTTTCTGCCTGTGAACCCTCGTCTTCTGCACATTTGTTGGCCGACAATCGTCGCAAAGGTGACACCCAAAGAGTGCCCAACCACCAAGGCGTTATCACACCTGTCTTTGGAAATAGCGGATCTAATGGCACAGAGGATGAAATTGAATAGTGGGATGTTATGCAGACCATTGGATAGAAGAATCAGACCTGGTTTTAAATTTGTGTGTAATGTCTCCGGCTTAAGAATTGATCCTCTTAGTGCAACAACTGCTCATAATGGTTTTTTGGTTTTTCATGTGGGCGCTCAAAGACGACGTTGAAGATCAAACTGTCAACCTTGTCGACCATAATCTCTACGGGATGGAAATGGAAGAAAGTCCACCATTTGGGGGTGAGGACATCAAGAGGGGTCTGTCATTTCTCCTGACGATCTCTTTCGAGAACGCAAACTCCCTCCACCAGAGCGCCCACGACGCATCTTCTGTGTGAAGCATCGCTCCTGTAAAACCACTAGAAAGACAAAATATTTCAAGCCTAAATTTTTTAGACTGTCAAATGGAGGTTTCTTTTGGGGACAGATTGAAATTGACCATGTTTTTACCAGGTGAGACAAAGAATATGGCAGGGTCATGATAAATCAAACTTATCTCACTCGCTTCCCATTGAATCATAGAAATCCTTTGTTTGTAATCAATATTTTAAAGATCCACTCGCTTATCAAGAGCAGAAAATCTGTCTGGTATAAGTTTTGAGAGGGTGGAGGATTTTGTAGCTTGGTGGGGGAATTGGGATGCATTCATATAACCCATATGAATCAAACCCTATGAATCAATGTAGTTATTTGGAACATATCTTCACCATGTAAGCTTCATTTTTGTTTGTATATTTATAAACAATTACAGGAAATACCTTAAAAGAAATGTGCTCTTGAATGGTATACCATGTTTATAGGATATGCAAAAAAATAGATTTAGCATGGATGTGTTTTCTTGGGACTTGTACAACACAAAAGAATATGGACCATGATGAAATACAACAATCATTTTTTAGTTTAGCTTTCAAAATATTGTAAGTTATGTTCTTCTATCAAACATTTATGCAAATAGGCTCCATCATTTCAAAAAAACAATGTTCTTGTAGATATCACTGGTAATGCTACGTAAAGCAAGACGTAAATATAAGTTGACACTTTAACAAGGTGCATCATAGCAGACCAAAAATGATATAGAGAGATCCAAATTTATTTATAGTTTCTTTAAAAACAAACCATTTGGCCATCTAGACCGCGTTGCTCACATTGAACTTGTTTCATGAAAATTTAGAATATTTAGAATTCTAAGTTGTGGGAAGTGGAGAAAAGGGAATAAAAGGAGTGGTACCCCTAAAGGAGTTTGAAAGTTTCTTCGCAAAAGGAAATGCGACAAAAGGGTTGATAAACAATTTAATGCTTGGAGATGATGGAGAGATCATCTCTTGATGGTTATATGTGATTGAAGTACACATACAAGATTATGCATGGACATCCCTTCCGACGTAATTTCCAACTCATGTGCAATTTGCTAGTTAATTGCAATTGAATTAAAATTGTTTTTTTGTGCAAGAGAGCATGGGTCCATTTGGACGGGGCCAAATGGAACCCATGCCCCAATTAAATTATTTAGGCCTTCATTATGCTAAATCTTACCTTTTTGAATTAATTAAACCCTTGGAAAATTAAATTGACATTTGTCTTACTAGTCCAATCCCTTAGAGGGAAAATCAATAACCCTTGCCAGAACAACATAACATCTATTGCACAAATATTGCTTAGGATTAAAATATTACCTTTGTATGAAGTTAAGGTCCCAAGTTTTATTATACAACTTATCATAATAGTTTATTGTGTTCTAACAATTGTGGTCGACTTGACAAGGCCCTTAAATGGTTGTTAAGCGTATTTGAGTGACACTAAATCAATGTTCATGGGGTATAAATTTTTAATCCCTTGGTTTAAATTGTGATGTTAGAAGTGAGTATTAATTGATCGTTAAGCAATTAACCACATGACATTTAATCAATGTCCTTAACAATAAAATTTCTCCCAAATTTTACGGGGTTACTAGGATAATGAGATAGTTAATTTGGGTCGTAAAATTATAGGCACAACACTTCACACATCATCCATATGACAACTCTTTTACTTCTGCATGGCTTATCAAGTGGTACTTCCTAACTTTACAACATGTTAGAGAATCTCTTAGATTAACCATCCAAACAAGAAGATCAGTTGTTGTGTAGATGGAAGAAGTTCAATCATCACACAATTGGAAGATGAAACGACTTGTAACTAACTTCAACTGTAACTACCTTCTTGTATTGCAGTATAAATATGTAACACATTGAATTACACAAAGGGTTGACATCATTGAGAGATGAAGTAGACAAATTGTGATTATTGGCATGCCTTTAGTATCCAAAATTATACATGTGCATATGTATATACACGTCCATTCTAGGTAAATTAGAGAAAGTGTTTCTCCCTCTAATCATAAAATCTTGCTCTCTTAGCCTTGTTGTAACTTTGTACACCTTTGTACTTATTCCCTATTCTCCATTAATGAATAAAAGTTACATTTCATGCAAACAATCTTCCCTTCAATCATTACGTGTTTTGTTTATTACTATAAGTTAACTTGCATGCTGTCCCATGTACACGATCTTGCACTTATTGTAAATTTTAGTGGTGAATATTCATTAATTCACAAATATTTCAGTTTTTGAAATTTTTATTTGGCGAATTTTTAGGTGTAGGGATTATGACTAGGTCGCCTAAATTTTATGGGTTTAAGTTACTTTCAAGGGTTGGTTCGCCTAACATTTACACCAATAGCCGACTATTTTAATTCAAATCAACGTTAGCGCAAAATTAAAATTTACAAAAATCACCTTCATATATTCTAATTACAAATTTACAAATTTGAATATTAAGTACACATCAAATTTTCTTCGCAATTCCTTTACCCGTGCCCGTGGTGTCGTGTGAATTGACGATCGAGATCGACTGCATATTGTAAACCTCCAACATTAAGGTATTTTAACTATTCATATGTTATCATATCAAAATTGCATATATTATGCTATCGGTTGGTAGCATACATTCTGCTACTAGTCGGTAGCAATTTAAAAAAAATTATAGAAAAGCTTTTTTCCACCAAATGCTATCGATCGGTAGCAAAAATGTTACCGCCTGATAGCATTTTCTTTTTACTATCAAGCGGTAGCATTTTCTTTTTGCTATCATCCAATGGCATTTTTTTTGCTACCGACGGACAACATTTTTTTTACTACCAGCCGGTAGCATTTTTTTTTTTGCTACAAAATATTTTTTCTATCGCCCAGTAGCAAAAAAAATGCTATCGATCAATAGCATTTTTTTTGCTACTAGTCATTTTTTGCTATCAACCAGTAGTAAAAAAAATACTATCGGCTAATAGTAAAAAAAATACTACCAACCAGTAACATTTTTTTGCTACCGGTCGATAGCATTTTTTTTGCTACTGGTCAGTAACATGTTTTTTGCTATCTGGCATTTTTTTGCTACTGCTCGGTAGCACTAAACGAATAAAAAGAGTGGGATTTTTTTGTATCCATATTTTGCGAGGACAAATTTTTCATTGAGACGATCATTTTAACTGCTGACAACATTTTAAAAGAAATCATTTTTTACTATATAAAACTGGTGAAATCAACATTTTTTCACAAAAAAATCATTTTTTAAATTTTTTTGTTTAAGCCATATTTTGGCAGGATAGATTTCTTGTCGAGACGGTCATTTTAACTACTGTTGTCAAAAAATGGATTTTAGAGAATTTTATATGCTTTCGGTCGACAACATATACTGTCAGCCGACAATTGTTATAGATCAACACCATTATCAAATAATTTGCCATACCGTTCGAAACCCATTTCCTTCATATTCACCATGATTTCGAAAGTCATTTTCACATATTCACAAGTAATATCTACGAGCTTTTTTAGGGGGTGTCTTAAAATTTTCCCTGTGGCTGGACTTTGTGATGAGGATCATTTCCATTCTGGCATCACCCCATTGACATAAGGACCATAACATATTGAGGTTTATATGTTGCCACAAACCAAGCCTCCCAACCAATGCGAGATTAATTTTTAGAATGAATGACATTTTTTAGAGTCGTATAAGTTATTCCAAAATACACTAAAAGGCATATCCAACTTGAGTACTAAGAGATATAATTATGAAATAATTGAACGTGATTTTTGATAACCAATTAATTATTATGTTAGTATGATGACCAATTCCATGTTGACATCACCTATGACATAAAAATCTTAATATTATATTTTGAACTAAAATCTTTTTGTACCAAATAATAAAAACTATCAATTTTTTGAAAATATTTTTGAATTTATTTAAATGCCAAGTCTGCCAACCAATTTAGAGTCGTAGAAGTTATTCCAAAATACACTGAAAAGCATATCCAACTTGGAGTACTAAGAGATATAATTTAGAAATAATTGAACATGATTTTTGACAACCAATTAATTATTATGTTAGTATGATGGCCAATTCCATAGTAACATCACCTATGACATAAAAGTTACAATATTATATTTTGAACTAAAATCCTTTCGTACCAAATAATAAAAACTATCTACTTTTGGAAAACATTTAAATGTATATTTATTATAATGGAAGTGAATAGAAAATTATGATATTTACGTTGAAGGTGTTCCCCTTATGGGAAAGGACTTTGCGGACATTCACGGGACTATGTCAAATTTGACTGTTGTGGTGATGGTTTAGCTTTTCTCTGCTATTTTTACAGATTTGCTATTTTTAACAATTTTGCTTTTCCAATTTTGCATGCGGGTTTGCTATTTTTAAGCTTCGTTTTTTCGTTTAAGTTTTGTTTTTTTGTTTTGACATGCAATAGCCTTTAAATATTGATCACCACGCATCCAACGCTGAATACATTGTCAGGTATTCAATCAGCTTTAATTTGGAGCTCTTCAAAGCATTAGCAGAATCCTCAACAATAGAAGTAGAGTATGTATTTATAGTGTATTTATAGATGAAATTTGTGTGATATGGGACAATTAATAGAATTTTGTTTTTCATGCATGAATTTATTCTGATCTGCTATAATTGTAGTAGACTGGTGTATTTATGGACCTCAAAAGCTGCAAGTTTTTAAAGGAGAGCATATTGAGCTCAGGGTTGGATGTATAGTTATGTACCATGACATGTACACGTTCTTGTGTTATGGTTATTTGTGGACATTAATTTCAAATTCAAATTCAAATTATCTAAGTTACCTCTATTCATGAATGATTGTAATGTCAGATCTTGAGGTTATAGTGGATACATATATAAAACATTGGTAGGGATCCCAAGAGTCTAGAGGAGTTATATAAGGCAAAGCGCTAGAAAGCTATATCATTAAACCAAATGTTCCATTCATGGTAGAGGTATTGGAGAAATTTGGTAAAAGTAGTAGTTATGTCAATGATGGCTTTGATTATCAAACACAAAAGTATTATATGATTTTTATGGCATTTTCATATATTGATTTCATACAGGTTGGTTGGCTTGGTTTTGGTAGGTGTAAGATATTAATTACGACTTTTAAATCGATGAGGTCAAGTTTGATTGATTTTGAATTTAGCAATGTTGTTTTTGGTTTTAAATGTAAAATATTTATAGAAACGATCATGTATCTCCCTGCAAATCATACCCTTTATATTTTGTTTGAATATTATATTATTTTACATAATTGAAAGAAGACTACTAAAATGTTATGTTTAAAAATTGTTTCACAAGAATGGCGTGAAGTTGCACATCTTGTCCCTCTTCAGAATTTGTAGTCGAATGGTCTGTAGTAGGAGAGGGTCTCTTATAACATTGTTTTCTGTTCATAGCTAATTTTTGAACATTGTTCATTGGGATTTGTAATTCATGTATACATAGAGATTTCTAGATTCTTTCCAGGAAAGACTAGGTTGCTCTCCATTCATAGATTTCTCTTTACCTTAAGGTGTTTCACAAATATGATTTTTGGAAGCATCCTTCCACTAGGTGGCCTCTTTCTTTTGATTATGTTGCACCACTTGAAAATAGAGTTGTATGTATATGGATACAAATGTGGATCCGATGCATTGGTGACAAAATAATTGGGTTTATTTTTTTTGTATCTGAGCACGTGGAGAGCTATTTGTCCTACTAAGTATTTCTAAAAGTGGTCATTGCGGTACGTTCACATTACATTGTACACATGCAATTGCTAGTAGTATAATAATTAAGTGTGGTATGTCATATTGGCATGTGTTTAATCATGCTTGTGTTTTGATGTGACACATAAGGACTTTAAAAAGATCAAAAGATTTCTTTTTAAAATTTCATTGTGACCAATAAATCCAAACACTTACACACAACACATCGAGTTATGTCCCTTGGAGGCAATAATTTATTTTAATTGAAAAAAAATGATATAAACTTTATGACAAAACTATGGATGAGCGCATACAAATGAAACACAACCAATTGAGAGACAATTCCAATGAAAACATAATGCATCAAATTTCATTTTAAAGCTAAGCAATACATGAAACAATCTCTAAAGAAACACCCTTTTAAGCCTGAACTCTGGAAAATTAAAATTCTGCAAAATCACTGAAAGTTCTTGAGCTTTGTCTTTTCATATCACAAAATTTGTGGCGCTCGAGACAATTCTGACGCCCACCCATGAAGAATGCAGAGCGCAATATATAATCAATACATTTCATACTTAACTGCGAGGATTCGGTGACAATGGCATTGCTATCAGCAAAATCTTTCTTCCTCCTCCACAATTCCAATCACCCAACTCTGTTTTCCCTGCCAAGGAGCCTTCCCACTTCTTCGTTTCAATATCATGCAAACTCAATCACCTTGCCCACAGTTTCTTCCTCCATTCTCTCGCAGAAATGCACAAGTCTCAGTAGTTCCAACAGGACTTCATCAATGATACTCTTTGCCCTGCCCGGTGATGATGATTACATACCCCCAAGTAATCAAAGAGGCGATGCCACTCCTCCCATTAATGATGGTAACTGGGGAAGTGAAACCAAAAGAACCCCCAATCTTAATGATGATGAATGGGGGGATGACCCCAAATCAATGAACACAGACCCACAAGATGGTGAATATAGTAGCCCCTCAGAAAATGTTGGTGCAGAGGAAAAGGCTGCTGCTGCTGAGGCACTCTATGTTGATGAATGGGGGGATAAAGCAGACCCAGATGAGCTCTCGGCACAAACAACGCTCTCTGATGTAGATCCGCCTTCAATGTCGGATGATGATGAATGGGGTGGTACAGGAACTGACCAGATCCCAGATACTACACCTTCAACTTCTGTATCTAGTAAACTTGTAGAGCTTAAACAATGTTTGGTGGACTCTTTCTATGGGACCGAGTATGGACTAAGAGTTAGCAGCCAGGCTAGGGCAGAAATTGTGGAGTTGATTTCCCAGCTTGAAGCTCAGAATCCAACTCCTGCCCCAACTGAAGCACTCACTTTACTTCAGGGCAATTGGATTTTGGTGTAAGTACAGTTCCCCTGCAATTTTTTCAAATTAATTAGACCCGTTCTGAACATCTACATAACATGATGCGTCTGTGTGTGTGTTTACCAACACAAACAGACAAAAACACGTGAATGTTGTTTTAAAAACTGCAAAGCTTCATTAAAATTGCAGGTAGCATATCACTTGTCGAGGGTTTTGTTCCACAACCACATTAGTATCAATCTATATGCTTCCCTTCATAGAAAATGAGGACATTTAATCAAATTTGATCGTACTTATTCCAATTCTGCTTTCTTTTATTTGTCTTAGTGAAGTGGTGACACTCAACCCAATTAAATGCAACGTCAAGCCTCATCACCACAGGTTTAGAAGCCACAGCCCAGCATAACCTGCATTATTGCAACCGTATTAGTTATTAGAGAGCATGCCCAGTAGGGCTTGAACCGACATCACAATCATGACAATTGCTCCACATTGCTACTAGACTATGGCCCACTTGAGGTCCTTCAATTCTCTGTCAATGAAGAGGGAAATTTGGATTCCATTTTGAAATTTGAATAATTACCTCTAATATCATTTGCCCTCATTTGATATAGAAGAAAATTTCCATCTTGATCTAACTGTGTTGAACATTGCGAGAGAATAGCTATTCCATAATGATTTTCCCAGTATAATATTTGAAGGAGCATAATTGCAAGGGATACATTCAGAATCCCTAGGTACCATTGTGAGAAATGCACCCTTTATTGTTGTTAAGAGCATTCCCAAGAAGGATGGCTCATCTGTCTTCAGCCATGTTTCTAATTATGCTTGTTACCTGCCTAATCTGATACCAGTCCAATTGATGTCACAAAGCTGCATACCGTGACACTATCAAATGGCATATGTGCAGCAATCATGTCTGAAGTGGAAGTCAATATTGTCGTAATCTGCTTGGATAATACAATAGAGCACATAGATACATTGGTAAATTGCAACATAGTAATAAAATTAGCCAAAGTCCCCATTTTTCCCGAAGATGTATGAGCATACAATCAAGAGACACAAAGAAAAGAAATCCCACTACAATCCCTTCTTACTACAGTTGCAAATACTTATACAAGCTTAGAAGGGCAGAAGTAATAATGTCAAAAAATTTCTCAAAGGCTGTCAATAAGATTTTTTTTTTTTGTTCAACCCAGGGGTATCCCAGTGACCAGACCCGTCTTACCTTGGACTTACTTGCAGCCAAGTTGGGGTTCAGGAATGGGCGAGATGAGGCGAGACTAGTCCCCTGGGGATGCCTGTGAATAAGATTGTTAAATACAATTTATACAATAAACTGCAGGGTTGACTAAAGCATCTTCAACCGTAGAACATAAGGATACAAATGTAAGTAAAACAGCATAGAAAGATGTAGCGGTGTGCAACTATAAAGTCCCCTTTTCCAATCAAAGACCTTTGGCCCATTTCGTCAACCCGACGGCCAAAGGGAAAATATAAGGGTGACTTAAGTCACAATGAGTTATTACAAAGTGCAAAAAATATTAATAAAGCACTTGTATTAATTTATTTGACTTAATAATAAATTTGTAATCTCTAAATAGGTGCATTGGGTCTAATATTATGTTGTATCCTTTCTAGGGAAAATAGAAAAGAGGCCCATGCTGTGTTTGTCATCCCTAGGCAAAAAATGCGAACTGGACAAAGGAAGGAAAATGAAGTTTAGAAAAGATAAAAATTATTGCTCTTCCCAAGGAAAGTGCAACTTGGCATGAAGGACCATTAGTTAATGTTTATTTGTCCTAGGAGGAAGTGCGACTGGGTTTGGGCCTATTGTTAGGGTATTTTGGCACTCTTCTTTCATTGGAAGATGAAAAGGTCATTTTGTAATATTTTTCCTAAAAAAAGGAGAGGGGCGGCTGGGGTAGAGCACCATTGTAATCATTTACCATTTCTGAATCTGATCTTAAGCCAGGTGCTTTTGTATAAAATATTCTAAGGACGAAACCCTTAGTATATTGCCTCTAGAGGACGAAAACCCTCTTAGAGATTAGGAGGAATTTCTTCACTGGATCTTCCATAGAGCTTATAAAAGTTTCAGTATTTTCCAGCAGCAGTTAAGGAGTTTTTGCAATAAAGGATTGAAGAATTCATCGCAGCAGAGTCACTGTATTTTCTGTGTATGAAGCAACCTAGTATGTGGCTGGTTTTCAATGTCTTGGACGCATCTCAGGTCTGAATTTCTTTATTATTAATTGTACTAAATTCTGGGAGTCCAAATAACTGTTTCCCAGTGATTTTGGAAGGTTTTAGAGTGCTGTTCACAGTCATTCAGATCTGCAGATTTCTGCGTACAGTCCCAGCCAGTTTATATGTTCAGAAAGGTCAATTTTTACTTTATAATAAACTGCTAAAGTTCTGCACTTGTTATGGCAATAATGGATAATGTTGGTAGTGGTTTTATGTGGACTTTCATCATCTAGACTAGTCGCCCTTGATAGAAAACATCTATATTTAATGCTGCACAGTCTTCGACCAGTTTGGGTTAGGTTTTAGGCTGGTTTCTATTCCAAACCCTAAGCGCATTTCTTCCATAAATTCGGATCTGTATTATGGGAATGCTATAAAAGGTCATAAATCTGCTTTTGGTGTCTTAATTGATCTAAATTGCATTGAAGAACAAGCGAGATCCATTTGGGGATCTTTCAGCAACTGCCATGATGATAATGCCAATGTTACAATGCCTAACGGTAATCTGCTTAGTATTAGTAATTGGCACCTTGTTTATCCCTCAAGAATTTTGTAGGTCTGTTGGGATTCATTTTGTCTATCCATTAGAAATTTAATTTGTTTTAGTCATTTATATCTTCTGTTCCTCCCGTTACATCTACTTTTGTTAGATGATGGAGTTTTTGTAGCATTTTTTAAATCCTACATACAAGACCAAAGATATAAAGCGGGACATTAGCTATAACTAAGCTCTTACATTTTACTTATTAGAGTAGGGAATGTTTTGAACAATAGCTTTTGTGCATAAGTCTATGTAGGCTGTGTCTTGGGCAAGTGCAGCTACCATACTGTGCTTGGAAACTTTTGTGGCCGCAGTTGGTTCCAATGCCTCAGGAAAATGCTTGTCTACCATACAAATCATCTGAAGTGCTACGGTTTTACCATTTCCAAGAAATAGGTTGTTTATAGAATTTTTGTTTTCAGTCTTTGAAGAAAACAGAAAAATCATTATTCACAAGCTGACAAAAATTCAGATTTTCTGTTTGTACAGATTCATATTTTCCCTTTTTAAAGGTTTTTGTTCTAGGATTGCAATATTAATAGTAAGTTATAGTTGAGATCTAAGTAGTGGTACTCGACCTAGTTTTTTGGCCTCTAGGTGGACATCAACAATGCCTTCACACTAGGCTATTCACAGAAAAGATGATAGGAAAACAGATATTACTTTATCAGTGGAAGAAGCTATAAAAGCTTCCTTGGATGTGTCATGTCAGAATAAATGAGTTCTTAAGAGAGTAAGGAGACAGGATCAGCGAAGAGAATTATTGGCAATGACCTTGAGATTGGAGAAGGAATGTTGGAATATTGTAATCACGAGAAAAACCTTTTTAGGGTAACCTTAATAGGAGCGGAGGCAACCTTTTTTAATCTGCGTAAACAGTGAAGTAACATGAGGTCCACATAAATCAAAGGATGGTGGAAAAGATTTCTCATCCCTAACTTTGACTGTTGTAACAAAGTTATTAGGCCAAAGGCTTCGATAGGCAAGTTTTCTTATTTGTCTTCATTAAGCCATATGGGGGATTACCAAAAAGTAAATTTGCCACATTGCATTTTCAAGGGCCAGCATTTGACTTGCAGAAAATGACCGAATGAGGATGGGCAGAGGGGGAGCAAAGGAAGAGGGCAGCAAGTCAGAAATAACCACTTGGGACTCAACTGCATTCTACCATATATTTGAGGATTATACCCAGAAGGATTACTTCTTGGCCCTCTATAACATACAACAAGGGACTGGCATGTTATTTAAGGAAATTCCCCTAATGTGTGATTGATATGTACGCTGTCAAATTGAAAAGAGTTCATTAGGGGGCATTTCAAGGTTTTTGTGACCAGATTTTCTCGAGGCTACCATTCAACAGGTGAAACATAATCAAAGATTGCTAGAAATGGCCTTACAGTACAACCACCCCTCAAAAATAATCCAACAACAAAGGGAGAGCTAAGAAGTAATGAAAAAAATGTAATTAGTGTCTTACTTCTACCATTGTGTAGTCAGAAGGAAGATTAGCAAGCCCTGCTACCATTTGTTGATTTACTCTCAAAAGGTTTTTTTATCTGCGAAGACGTTTGGCCCAAGGGACACAAGTGCAAGGCCCTTAGAAGGGTCCACATGATTGAGTTAGTAGATGACGATCATGAGGAGATGGCTAGAAATGATCATGAGCTTGTATAAAAATTAGAGGAAAACACCCATTTGCAGGAACAAGAACAACAAGAAATCCCAACTGTTACTCATGCTGCTGTATGCGGAATCACTCAATGTTAGATCAGGAGGGTAAATAGCAAATTGAAAGGAAGGATGACGATGGTCTTCATCAATTCCAACAACACTCAGAAGTATAGACTTGAAGTGGGTGAGATCCATGGGCTTAAGAGTTGATTGGTTATAAACTTTCCAAGTGTTAGTGGCCAATGACACTATGGCGGATTACGAGTTTTGAGTGAATTTATTGTGTACAATCATTAATTGAGTTCTAATTTGTATATTGTAGCCTTAGCAGGGACAAGTGTCGTCATGCACATATAGTGGTTGAAAATTTTGTGAAAATTTTGATAAGCTGTCCATGAAATTTGAAGAAGTACAATGATTGTTTCAGCTAAAGAATTGCAGGAAAGTGCAAATACGCTGATTTTGATGAAAAGGACATATCATTCTATACATTTCAATTCAACTCTCTGACAGGCTAATGTCAAGGTGAAAAACAAAATCCAACAGAGAAAACAAAGTGTAGTGGCTGATCAATGAGTGTGTAGATGTTTTTCAAGGCCTATGCAACAAATTTACTATAACACTGCAGTAGAGTCACAAAAAATAACACAATATACTTTAAATAAGAGCAGAATGTCGAAGCATATGACCAAGCCACTTTGAGGGGGCAAACTTCATGACTTGATAATAAGAATATAATACTCAATACGATGATGTTCTACTAATCCTACCTCCTGTATATACCCTACTTATGCTATGGATATTCCATACACCGAACCTAACAGGCTAACAACAATGCAGAGATATAGCAATTGTCATACAGCCAACTCAAGGGTTATGTTACATACATCCTTGTACATGTTGTAGGTTTAAGGCGTAGCATGCTCCCCTCCTTCAAACCAGCATTGTCCTCAATGTTGATCATTTGTGGGTGCTTCTATATGAAATCTTCATCCTCCAATTTTGCATTCTCTCTTGGTAGGTTCTTCCACTCGATGAGATATACTCAGTGATCGCCCTTATCGGCATCCTCTTAAATCAAGTCTAGATAATCTCTTTTGGTTCCAAGATGATTCTTTCTTCTTCAAAAAGCTCGAATACCTTTTTTTGGATGGGAGTCTTCTACCCAGAGTGACTGATCCTTTTCTTCTTCTCCTAGTTTGTCGACCTGCCATGCAAAAACTTGATAATGCAGAATATGATTTTCACCTTTGACCAAAATTTGATTGGACGAGTTTAGAATGAGGTTGGCCTCAAATCCAAAAATATGGAGAATAAATCCCCACTAATTTTTTGCGAGCTTTCTGGAAATGTATATAAATTAGAATATTTCCAAAAATTGGTCCCTATAAAGTGTATTTATTAAAAAATTGCAATGACTCTCTCCAAAATGATCTCCAAAAGCTGAAAAGTGTATAAAGTGTATTTAATAAATCCCCACTAATTTTTTGCGAGCTTTCTAGAAATGTATATAAATTAGAATATTTCCAAAAATTGGTCCCTATAAAGTGTATTTATTAAAAAATTGCAATGGCTCTCTCCAAAATGATCTCCAAAAGCTGAAAATTGGATTCTAGCTTCCTTGAATACATAACCAACTTCGTTAAAGAATCAGAGAAAAATTTCCAATGGTTTGCAAGATATAGGCTTTTCTTGAAATTAGGGTCTTAACTTAACTTTTGCCCAAATTAGAGCTCAAATACCACCTGTAATGAAATTAACACATCATTGATGTAGAATCACAACAATGTAACACAATATGATTTAAATAAGAGCAGAATATTGAAACATATGAACAAGCCAATTTGAGAGGGCAACCTCCACAGACTTACAAAATAACAAAATACTAAATATGATGATGTGCTACTAACCCTACCTCCTATATATACCCGACTTATAGATACTCCACAGGCCGAACCTGATACCAATATAAAGATATAGAAACTATCATATGACCAATTTAAGGGTTATGCCAACCACAAATTGGCCACACATCCTAATACATGCCATAGGTTAAGGGCGTAGCAACTGCCACTAGATAGGGGGTAAGAACACATCATCGATTTAGAGCCTGCATTAAAGCTAGTGAGAGCCCCTAGTTATAGCCATAAGTATCCTAAGCTATTCAAGGATGAAATTGAGAAAACTAATCCGAGATTTATTCGATATGGGGTATATAATGCCTCATCAGAGTCGTTTGGCATCATAATTGGTGCTGGTAAGGAAGGAGGATGGTTCACTGTGCATTCACATTGACTACTAATTATTAAATGACAGGACCATAAACAAAGATATCGTATTCCATGAATAAATAAACTACATGCTGAATTTTGTGTTGCAAGTGTTGATACGAGCACGATTACAAAAACGAAATTCTAGGTAGTTGGGTCCTTCACGCCAGGGGGACCGATCTTGTTTGATACAACCTCCAGTCTGGCTTGGATACATCCTTGCCAGTTCGGATATGTTTGTACTTAGGCCGGTTGGCAGGTATTTGGGCATATGCAAAATATTTCTAACATCCATTGATAGAATTGTTTTCATCCCTATCGTTTGCTGTTGTCTCTTTAATTCATGAGTTTCTAATAACCTTAATGTCCAACCTATGGCTTAGCAACAACGGCGAGAGGCTGAAACGGGAGCGATTAACAATGTCATATATTGATTTTTGTGGGCATCCCTTCTTGGGGATATTCATCTCTAAACTTGGCTTTCCACATGTTAGCAAAATTAGCAGAGTTGGGAATATAAGAAATCAAGGACACATAGGGCTTTATCTCAAAGGTGCCATGTGTGGAGTGAGGGTATGAGAAATTGTGAGGGTATTATTAAAATAGGATGGGACATATATAGAGTTAAAGGTGCCTAACCATCCAATGCTGGAAGTTATAAACTTTTAAGTATGAAGTATGTAGATGCACAAGTTTAAATCTAAAGGGACATAATTTGTGTGGGTAATATATTGTAGATATTTATATTTTAATGTATTTTAAGACGATACATATTATAAATTTATTAGTGTCATATATATCTTTATGTATGACCGATCATGGAGCAAAATGTTTTTTGTACCTGAACTCCATACCCCTGTTATTTAGGCGAAATTAATACAGAGATTGGCCCAATTCTACATGATATACACTCATTTGTATTGTGCATATAAAGATTACAAAGGATGTAGAAGGAAGCTTCTAAGAGAAGAAAGATATACACAAAGATGTGTAAAATATACGAGTTACAATATCCTATGTGACTATATCTCATCAATTAGTTGAATGCCCTCAACATCTATGGTAATTGCAATATGTATTGACGTCAAAGTTCTTAGATTGTTGTTTAGATGTAGCATAGGCTTAAATTTAAGCACATAGTCACCAATAGGCTCATTAGGTCCTTGTCTAAGCTGTGCAAATTGAGCAAAAGAGACATTTTGACTAATGTTGATGGGAAAATGAGCTAAGGAGCTATTCACTAAAGGATTGAAAGCATGTATGGAACTGATTGGGAGGGTGTAAAATTAGTCTAATGCATGGTCCTTAAGGCTTCCCCGGATAATCTAGACATACAACATGGAAATCCTTGACGCGTTGTTGTGGGTCTCCCTTGCTGTCATATAATGTGATCTTAGATGCGACAAGCTTGTAGGCAAAGGGTAACTAAGGATCTTAGGAGCTAGCGGATCATGTAAATATATCAAGTGAACTCACAATAAGATGTCTTATTAGATCCTTGTCTTAATTACAATAGTTAAGCTTGATTATCTTGAATTTGTAAGTTATATGCATCTAGACTAGGCTTTGTAGCAACATGTGAAGTAGCATGCATGGCATTGTTCTGAGATAGAATATGCAATAAAGATATCATATTAGGAGTGAGCCTAGGAGGCACAAAGGAAGTTGTATGCTATATAGGAATACCCTAGTGTTACGTAGGGACACATCACCTAGATTTTGGTGACATCCCAAACGTCCCAAATGTTTCTTGGACTTGGAGGGACGTCCCCTATTTTAAATAAAAAATAAAAAAATTTATGATGTTTTTACTTTTAAATAGCTGTTATTTTTACCAAAAAAATTGAATTCTACTCACGAAAGTACCTAAAACACATTGAATACGGTTTAAATCCCCTAATTTCATTGAATAAAGTTAAATATTTAAATATTAATTTTTAGATATTAGTTTAATGGCCATCTCCTTGCTGTCCCCAAAATATGAGAAATTGTTCGCCCTCCCAGAAACCCCATCCTCTTGTCCCCCTATCCATGTCCCCAAGCCTTAGGTAATTGTGGAATACCCATAGAAATCTAAGGAGTAAGTTGTGCTGCCCCCTAATGTAGATGCACGAGTTTAAATCTAAAGGGAAATAATATGCATGGGTAATATATATATATATATATATATATATATATATATATATATATATAATACGATATATATTGTAAATTTACTAATATTATATATATCTTTTGTATGGCCATACATGGAGCAAATAACTTGTTGTACAACACAGTCTTGAAATGATTAACTCGATTCCAAATTTAATCGCTTTGCAGGCTACTGAGGGACCAGAATGACCCTTTCCAAAGGGGGCAAGTGTTATTTCCAAAGGGGGCAAGTGTTAGACCATTGACCTTGACATCTACATTCTCCCTGGCCTTGGAGGTTTTGCATACCCTTGCTATTTAGGCGAAATTAACACAAAAATTGGCCCAATTCTTCTTATATACACTCATTTGTATTGTGTATATAAAGATTGCAAAGAATGTAGATGGAAGCTTCTATGAGAAGAAAAGATATACACAGATATGTGTAAAATATACAAGTTACAATATCCTGTGTGACTATATCTCATTGATTAGTTGAATGTTGTCAATATCTATGGTAATCACAATATGCATTGACATCAAAGTTCTTGGATTGTTGTTTAGATGTAGCGATCTCCATGGGTGGAGGCAAAGTAATCAGACTGCATTCAAGTAAACCTTGAAGCACTTTGAGAGGGGATTGCGCTAAACACATGAATCGTCTTTGTTGAAGAGCGGAAAGGACAATCCAGTTGGTTGGCTTGGATATTATGTTAACTAATGTTGTAGCCTCGTTCTTAGCTTGAAAATGGACATCATTAGCTCTAGCCTTGAAAGATGTTTTAATTTGAAATTTAGCTTTGGTAGGTGTGGGATTGTTGTTCCTGTATTTTAGCTTATTTGTAGCAAGGAACTTAGACTCATAGTGCTTAAAAGAATGACAAAGTCCATCAAAAGATTGACGAGTTTGAAACATTTTGGTGTTTGAGAGGTTGTACAGCAAGCTTTGAGTGAAGATTTCTTATAGTTCATCGTCTTTAATGTGATGTGACCTTTGGGAAAGCGTAGTCTTGAATTTAAGCGCTTAGTCACTAATAGGCTCATTAGGTCCTTGTCTAAGTTGTGCAAATTGAGCAAAAGAGACCTTTTGACTAATGTTGATGTCAAAATGATCTAAGAAGCTATTAGCTAAAGGATTGAAAGCATGTATGGAACCAATTGGGAGGGTGTAAAACCAGTCTAAGGCATAGTCCTCAAGGCTTCTTAGACAGAGTTTCATTAGCAAGCTAACATTACCCATGTAATCTAGACATGCAACATGGAAAACCTTGATGTGTTGTTGTGGGTCACCCTTGCCATGATATAATGTGATCTTAGGTGCGACAAGCTTGTAGGAAAAGGGTAACTAAGGATCTCAATAGCGAATGGATTATCCAATATGTCAAGTGAGTTCACAATAAGATTGCCTTATTAGATCCTTGTCTTAATTGTAATATTTTATCTTTATTGCATACTATATCTCAAATCAATGTCATACATGCTACTTCATATGTTGTTACAAAGCCTAGTTACAATGCATATGCCTTACAAATTCAAGATATACAAGAAGTTGTATTCTATATAGGAATACACATAGAAATCTAAGGAGTGGGTTGCGATGCCCCCATACTAGGTGTGGGTACCACTTCTGAAGCCATTGGTGTAAACACGTGAGTATGAACAATAGGAGCATTAGTTTGAGCACCTAGGATGGAATGGGAGCCTCTAAAAGGCAAATCAGGGCCAATCAAAGATGCATTGCGTATCTCCTCGGGTATGGATTCCTTAGCTACCTTAGCCTTTTGATCTCTAGTCACATGTATCATTGCATCAACTTTTATAAGATGTAACCTAAGGTGTTCTCAAATGTCATCTATATTGCATGCATTGGGGTTGGGAGCAAGACCTTTCCGTCTATCACAAACGTGTACATTATTGTCATTATGACTTATATGCATTGTATTGAAAGCATGATCATCATTGACATTTGAATCCACATGTAGATTTTTTGTATTTTTGCATCAATAGAAGAACAAGTATGAGTATCGTTAATAACCACCATTTTCTTTTGTAAACAAGCTCGAGATTGAATCAAAGGAATTTGAATACGATCAACAATGTTACCGCTCAATCTAGCACTTTGCCTAACAGGTGTCTTGACCCAACTATCTTAGACGACATAAGATGTAAAACACCAAGAAATCCAGGGTTAATGATACGAACAAATTGGATTTGTTTATGCAATAAGAATAAATCAGAATTCAGTCAAAACCAGACCCTAAAGAGGGGAAAATCGGAAACCTGGGGTTGCGTAAATCGATAGTATATGGGTTCATCAAAATGTGTTAAGTTTTTTAGGGTTGTAATGCCTAAACAATTAGAACTAGATGTATATTCTAGAAATAGATTAAAGAAAGTCCTAATCAGATCTAAAAAATACACTAAATGTGGAAGTGAGACATTCTAACCAATCGCAAATAAAAATAAAAGTGTACAAGCATGAGTCAAGAAAAGATGCAGCCTGATTTATCTAACTGGGTGGCTAGGCAGAAGAAATAGAAGTTGGGAACAGGCTAAAAAATGTCATTAACAAACTTTGAATTTGGCGCTTTGAAACTGTATTTGGGCCAGGTTCAGCAGAATCAGTCAGGGTCTAGTGGCACCCAATTTTGTCTTCTATTGCTCATTTGCAATCTTTGGTCCTTGGTCCCCTGTCTTTGTTCTGCTACAATTTGGCTCTGAAATCTTGTGACAATCTGTGACAATGCTGAGTTGGCTTCTCCTTTGATCATGTTCTGAGTATCAGGGCTCACGTAGTTCTCCCAATAAGATTTAAGTATTTGTGCTTCAACTTGTGTCATATATGCTCAATGCAACTAGGTAAATCAATATGCAATTTAGGATGAACCTTCTTTCAGCAAGAGACACTTAGCAACATGCAACGTTGGCTTGGAAGCGCTTCAGACTTGGAAATCTACTCTTGGACTACTCTTGAGAGATTTAGGATGTGTATAATAAGCCTTTGTAGTGATCTTTAAGGTGTTCAGGTGATGAGAGAGTTCACTGGTGTCTAGTAACGTTTAGGGTCACACACACACACACACACACACACACACACACACACACACACACATATGAGACTCTTTGTTAGTTTCTCGTGCAAGCCAAGCCGAAAGTCACGCCCAGGCCAAACTAATGAAAGTGCCCAATTTAAAAAATTGACTGTTGCAATGGAGAAAGATAGGTCCAACAGGGTATAGACAGGTTATATACTGAATCTGTCTACTGATGGCCTAACCTGACTTGTAGGTCAAAATACACGGATCTGGAAATGGAGGTGGGTGCAGAGGGTATAATGATTCCCGAGAAAACTAGATCTTGAGTGTGTAAGACTGGCAGATGAGGTGGCCAAAAAGGGGATGTGAAAGTAATTGGAATGGGGAATGGTGTGTCAGAAGAGCCAAATATGTGGCATTAGTCCAAATGACTGGGAAGATGCCAAAAATTGACACTGCCAAGTGTCTCGATCACAAATTAGGTAACTACACAATATTATAGTTTGCATTATCTCAGTACACATCAATTAGATGGCCCGAGATTCGGTCCTTGGATCTCAAAGGCATATGGTATTGTTTGTTTGATATTAGTATCAAAGAGGTCCATTATGGATGGGATATCATAGAACTGGAGCCTAAACACTAGTGCTCAAGTAATCACTGAGGAAGGGTACCCATTGCATAGATGTGACTGAAAAGTAGGCTTTAGGCTGAAAGATGGACTGGTAAATTCAACCCCCATTATGTGTAAGTTGTAGTCATATCAACTAATTCTTCTCAATAAGTTAAGTGAATTTGGACGAAGTGTCCCAGGAGGTATTCAAATCCATATCATTGATCTTGCTAAGGTTCACCATGAATTGGCAAAGATCACCAAACAAAGACTCTAACCTTGTCTGTGAATACTCCAATGAACAGGCTGTAAGGAGCATGTCATCTGCAAAAAGTAGAATGTTGCAAAAGACAACTATCATCTGCGTGTTTGGCTTCCAGGAAAAATTATTTCAACTTGTCTATATAGATCACAAATACTAAATATTGTTGGAGAGCATGGGCATCCCTGCTTAACCCTAATGGTGCTCCAGGTAAAATCGGAAAGGCACATCCTGCATCAGTCTTGTAAGGTCCCAAAGTAATAGTAATTAGTTAATCTGGAACACCAATGTTATCTAGCCGCCAACAAAGCAGTGTTTGGGAACTGAGTCCACTAAATAGCAATATATCTTTCACAATTTCATCTTAATTTTGAATTATAACACAGTGAGAATTTGGTCTGCTGTCAGGTGGTATATTCTGAAACTGAGCTAGCCTTTGGCTTGGAATCCATCTCCCTCTAAAAGGTTAGTAACATATCCAGAATAGTGGCATAATGCTTGGCAAAGATACGCAGTATGCCTGATCATGATAGTCATATAGTGATTAGGACTAGTTATATTATGTCCTTATGAATAGGACAAATAATGTACTGGGACCAAGCAGGTGAGAAGCCCAAGCAAGCCGCATCATTGAAGAGATCTGCTATCAATGTAGCTATAGGACCTATAACATGCTCTAGAAAGCCTTCTGAAGTACTTTCTCTGCCAGGAACACTGTTAGCAAATAAATTTCAAATAAACCTCTTGATAATATTAGCAGTGTATGAATGGAAAGGATGGGATGGGGGAGTAGTCAAAAGGGTCTACCTCGAGATATTATAAATAGTAGAAGCATGGAAGTCCAACTTAGTATATCAATGTCTACCTGAGTGATTTCAGAAGAGTGTGCCAAAAGGTCTTAAGAGATGAGTGATGGGAATGATTAAATATTTCCATTTAGACACAAGGAATTCTCGTTTCTTTTGATGAAGAAGATGATTGCTCCCTTGAAATCATCAGGACCAAGGGAATATGTGAACCACAAATGAAGTATATTTAGATTGCTCATCGGAATGAATGAACGAGTTAAATAGCATCCACGAGATCAAGCAGTCTATGGGACCAAGATCCGCAACAAGGTTTTACAAGCCATCATATCCGCTTGACCATTTGCATGGGCTGCCCTATTAGTCTCGCGAAAAGTCCATTCCCTTTTTATGTTGGATCTTCTACTATGAATATTGTTCAGAAAATTCAGTGTTTTGTCTAGCCTCTCTTCCTCAAACAAGGCCATTAGGTTGTATATTCTTAGGGTGTTCTCATACTTGATTTGATGCCATTCTAGGTTATGCACTCCTTGATGTAGTGTCAGTCTTTCTTCTCTCCATCACTCCCTTGTTGCAAAAAGGCATGTTCTCTTTTCCCACTATTTTTTAGGTGATGTCCACCTGCTGATTTCACATCTAAGATGATGTGAACTAGTCCTTGACCGAGCCATCAATAGTTTCACCTTCCATTTGATTTTTGCTCAGAAGTAGGCCTTTTCTCCATGGTCCTGAGTTGAGTTATATTCTATGATATAATGTTCTTTCTTCTGCCCAAGTTGCTTTGTCCACATGACCATCCTGAATTTCTCTTCTCACAATTATTTCCTCATTAGTATTTGGACACTCTTGCATGTTAATGTTCCATTCGCTCATCCATTATTGCCTGGATCTTCCTCTACGACCATTCTAGGCCACCAATGAGACTCCATGTTTTGTGTCTTTTTTAAATATCTTAATAGCCGAGTCATCATTGAAGCCTCTACAGGAAATTCCCTATTTCAACTAACAGAATCTCATACAGAACTGATGTTTTAATTTTGAGGCTGCTTGTGATTAGGACCTTAGGTGCTTTTGGATTCTCTTTGTTTGTCTCCATTTGAGATCTGACACATTGCTGCTCCAAACTAAACACCCATAGAGGACAACCGATGTGACAAGATAGCTGAACACGGTTCTCTTGGTTTTTCAATCCCATGAGTCTTCATTCTTGCATCTAGTCTGACAGATATTGTATAGATCTTACCTGTCTGGCAACTTCTGTTGAGTAATATGATTTATGGCATGGCATTTGATGGCAGATTTTGGAAATTATTTGGTATCACCATCTGTATCCCAAATCCAAATCATTTGTGACTTTTGTCTCTAATAAATTTCTTGACTGTGAAGAAGATTATCCTGCTGTGAAGTGAGATGTCATTATGCTTCAATTAGGTTTGGCTGCATGCTGTTCTGCAAAAACTTTTGTATAGGCATCTATTAACTCTGAATTGATTCTTTAAGCTGAAATATGTTTCCAAAAGGTGGGTTTTTCCATTGCTCTATATGTTTTTGCCAGTTTCAACCTTTAAAAAAATTCTTTATGAAACCCGCAATGCTTTTTCCTCTGTTTCGCCAACCTTCAGCTAGCTTGAAAATGTGTGGATGTTGTAAACATTTTTGTATTTGAATGGGATTCTACTAGGGATGCCTCAACCTAATTCATAATAGCGGAGGCCAATAATATGATATTGTGTAAATAAATATATGGAGTTTTGGTGTTTCAGTTGCAATTAATTAGTCAGATGCTCTTCTACAACTAAGATTTGATCAAATCTTTTGGTGACAAATTGGCTCCCTATCTTTACTTAAACAGGTGAATTTTCCCTCGGCAGGATAGACTGTAGACATGATTAAGATCATTGTTAGATATGAAGTCAGAGAACATTTCCCCCATGAATTCTGAGAAGCTTGAGCCACCCTTCTTTTCATAAGGATACTGGATGGTTTTAAGATCTCCTACAACCATGGTTTCAATGCCACCTACAACTATTCCTGTTACTGTGGCATGTGTACTTCTTGCAAGATCTCTGGGACAACTCAGCGTCTTCTGCTGGATATGCCACATATCAATTCTTTCGCATCATTTTCAGGGGTAGCATTTTATTCGATCTAGGTATATCTAGAAGTTGAATCATGTGTTTAAACTTTAAAGCAATTTAAAACATGTATCTTGGTAGTCGGTATTCTATTGCCCGTTATGGAAACCAAACTGAGTATAAGCTTGCTGGGGTTGATCATCTGACAATCTTTCAGTGGATGCTGGTGTCAAGTTATTGTATTCATTTCTATTCCTCAGTCAGTGCTATTACAATCTTTCCGGGACATGCAACTGCGGCTCCTATTAAGTTCCATACTGCTGTATCAGTTCCACTTTGACAAAAACTTTTGTTCACTACATTCTGTTATTGATCACTCTACTAACATTCAGTAGAATGCGTTGGACACATCCCATATACATAACTATATTTGGATACAACTCGAGTATGGTTGGTAAACATATGTTAACAACTACTACAAAATATGAACTATATTTCACAAAAAATTAAGAAAGAAAAGGGAAAACTCCACAAAAAAACAGAAATGAAAAAACAGATACTTATCTATTACAAAGAGATGGAAAACACCTCTTTTCTCATGTGTACTGTTGAATTTGGTACAAGCTGAACATAAAAACTCTGTATCTTATATTTATACAAGATTAATCTCCTAAACAAAAGTAGTTTTTCCTTTCCCCTCTGACAACCACTTGTAGACACCCCCAAAATTACATACATGTTCCCAGTTCACATCCTAGTTCATACCCTCTTACGATTGATTAATCATGCACATTACACCCCTTGGATTAATTAAATTAGTCCACAACACCATCTTAGCTAAGGTAATCATCATTTATTAAATAAATGGTTAATTAATTATCTTGCACATTGTAGCTAACTAAATTAGTTAATTGGGAAAATACACCTATTTTTCTAGTCAATTGCCACTTCACTATTCCAGTTAACTACACTTGAACTTCACTTCCTCATTCCAATCAACTCAACTTGGAATCCACTTCTAGATTCTTAGAAGTGTGGGGGCAATTGGATTGTACATGCAATTCAATTGCCGGATGTAACTTATGTCATTTCAAATGTCTATTGCCCCTTCAAATCTGCAACTTCCAAACCCAGTCTAGTTCCTATTCCCGGGTGATTGCAATTATGACCTGGAGCTTAGTCAAACTCTTGCAACCACTTCCAATCACTATTCAACCTCTATAAAAGAGCAAGCCTGCCCCTTTATAAATCCTCTTGGATTCTTGCACTATAAATCTGTCAATTTTTCTACCCAATATTTACATATTGGAAGCCATATCCAAGCCAAATCTGCTCGTAGCATTGCATTCGTCCACTTTGAAGAGTCACTTTCAAGAGCATCCACATTCAAGCATCTACAAGATCAAACAAGCTTAAAACACTTCTACGATCTTACTTGAGGTTTGTAAGATTATTACAGAGAAGGTATAATTGTCTTGTTTATTCGTTTATCTTCTGTTTGTCTGTTAATTTTCCTTGTTTATTCATTTATCAATTACCCTTTCACAATATAACTTTGCCTGGGGCACACTTGGATTTCACATTTTAATCCAATACAGATGAAGCTTCAATGAGATCCGACAAGAGCATCTTTTGGAGTATCTAAGCATCACTCCGCTCTTTGGCCCGATCCAATCCTCTTGCGTTCTAAGCTATCACTCGGGGGCATTCATAAATGTCTAGTTTTTCAATGTGGAAGCATTCATAAATGTCTAGTTTTTCAATGTGGAACACATTCGAAGTATCATTAGACGTCGTTATTGTAAATTGTGTTGTACTGTTGCGGTTTGTCAACATTGTGACGATGCTTTTGCTTCTTTCAATATGTTATTTTGTTGTACTTTGTCTACTTGCATTGTAGACCAATTGCAGGAAAATTCTTTGCATCTTAGTTCACATATAACTTTGGTGTGTTTCCTTCTTGTTCATATTGGGTTTGTTTGACATGCTTGTTTTGTGCTTTCAGCAACATCTTTTATCCATAATAAATCAGGTGTAACAAACACGCCGCTCTTCTTTGCATCAAGTTTTTCTAAAACCATAAAAAATCATAAATTAAAAAAAAAACAGAAAAAATCATAACAATTTTTTCAAACAAACATTCACTTATTGTTAGCATATGCAAAGAGAAGAAATAATACAAAGAAGGCAAACTGCACTGCTCAAATGAGTCAGGCAGGTCCAATTTATTATAGGTGGTGGTTACAGTTTGGTTGAACAGTTATCAACCGTATCACAACTACATAACAATTTTACATGCTATATAAAGCGTTATATTTTAACACCCCCTCTTAATGACTAAACCGGAAACAATACCAAGTTTGTCCCGAAATTTTACAAATTTCCTAAAGCCCATATGTTTAGTCATTGCATCTACAGGCTATGTCATAGGTTGTGCTTCAAAATCAACAGTCCATGGTTGTGTTGTAGTTGTTGAATGGAGAAGAACTGCAAAACAAAAAACTAGTCCCATGAACAAAGAATATCGCAAGTGGTCCACTGGTTCTTTGTTACATGATTCATTGACCCGTGATGAATCACCAATGGCTGAGAGTGTCAGCCCCATCTCCAAAGTGTTGAAATCATAACCTCGGAGAGGTGGATTGAAAAATCTATTCCAGGCTTGTGTAGTCTGCTGGAGTCTGTACAAAGACTCAATTATTCTGCAATCGAATTCACCTCGATCACGTCCTTGCTCCACCATGTAATGCTCATCCAACTTTTTCAATAAGAGAAATGTGACCATTTGTGCAATAGGAGTTAGAACCAACTCCGCAATAGTAGGGGAAATAACCATCTCCGTCTCATCAGTGGGAGAGATAACCATCTCCATCACAGAAGTGGTAGGAGTGAGAACCAACTCCTCCATCTTATCTATTTGCTCATCTATCCCCCTCTGTTGGGAAAGCTCGTTCACAACACAATGAGCAAACTGGTCATGTTGTACTGTCCTTCGAGCAAGTACCTCTGAGTGAGTGGTTGGGCATGCCATCTCACCATGCACCGTCAATGCATCTAAAATAGTGGAGTCTCCATCCACAACCAAGGAAATCCATCCTCCCAAGGTATGTCAGCCTCTCGTACATCTGGTATAGCGGATGTTTCCTCCACAATAGGTGCATGTAGGTTAACTGTATTCAAATCAATAGATCTGTGAGGAATGGCTTCCTCCCAAGGCACTGCAGCCTCCTGTACATCCTGAATGGTAGAGTTGTCCTCCACACGTGCATTCATGTTGATCGCAGCCGGATCAACAAGCCGATACTAACCAGCTTCCCCAATACCAAGGGCAATTATCCGTCTCTGTTTCACATCAGAGACAACACACTTCTTCCCACATAAATCCACAAAAATATTGGGATTTTCAATCAATTGACAAATAGATAGAAGATTCTTTTGTAAAGAAGGTACATATCTAACATTCTGCACCAACAATTTATGAGCATTATTCAATACAATACATATATTTCCTATCCCTTTTACTGTAATTGATTCTCCATCAACTAGCACTACTTATTCAAAACAAATATTTGCAGTAAATGAAACAGACCAGTCCCTACGACATGAAAAGTGTGTAGACGCGCCAGAGTCAATGATCCAGCAATTGGTACTACTGTCATGCAAGCATGATGCCGTAAGACAATAAAGAGCATGCCCGTCATCCAAATCCCGTTCTTCAGCAACTGTTGCCACATGTCACTCATCACATGTCTTCTTGTTTTGTTGCGAAAGATCATACTTTTGCTTCCGGCAATCCTTCTTGAGGTGCCCAACCTTATGACAGTAATAACATGTGACTGTGACCTCATACCGAATGTAAGACTCCAAACTGACATTTCCACTTTCCCTTTGACTGAGTGACAAGAGCACTCTCTGAATGGTCACAATTAGATTCTTCCTGAAGTTGTCTCCGCTCCTTTTGCAACAAGTAAGAACTCACCTCGTCAAACGTGAGTGTTTGACTTTCAGCCATTAAATGGAGTGCCTCCACAAATGACTCATATGAAGAAGGTAAGATGTTCAGAACCAGAGCTACCATATCATCGTTGTCCACCTTTTTGTTGATGGAAGATAACTAGTCTCGGAGGTCTTTTATCCGAAGTAGGTGCTTGGACAACGATCCACCTTGTTGTAACTTTATAGAAAAGAACATATTCTTCAGGTATAAAACCCGACTCTTCTCTGACGTCTGATATTTATCCCTCAGACTGGCCCCCAACGTGCTTGCTACAGGATAGCATTCCGCACTTCCTGATCATATCATCCGACACTGACAACTTGAAAAGCAATAACGCTTCCTTATGACGTTTGTCATAATTCGTGAAGTTCGTCATTGGTCGACTTTCAGTAACTGTGATTATTTTATCACAATCATGAAACAACGCAAGTGTTAAAATCTTATGACTCCATACATTAAAATTAGTGCCCGTTAATTTTTGCGTCTCCGGCAAAGTCAAGTGTGAAATATTTGTCATTTTATTATTCCAAAATCACAGAAATAATAAAATAATATTTTTGGCCCCTCACCAATAAAACAATATAACTTTATTCCAACAAATAATATTGAAAATTAATTACTCCCAGCAAATTGAATGAATCCCTTTGTTGAAAATAATGTCAAACTGCCCAAATAAATTTATCTTCCCACACGACTTTGCTTGTGCCTTCGTTACTGTTCTTCGAACCACGACTTTGGCACACGACTGGTCACGTTTTTCCTATTTGCAACTAAGAATTTGCCTTGTCTTTTTAATGGCACCATTCCACGATTTCTACCACACGTTTGTTCAACGTATTTCCTTCAACAATTAACAGCAAACTGGGTTTTTCGACTCTAGGCACATTACACAACCAGGGCATGTTTTCACATGAGCAGGGCACGTTTTTGCTTTGCCTGCCCACGTTTTTCTCTTTTCTGCCCTCGTGAACAGAACCACGAGTCAGGCACTCGAACCACGATTTTATGCCCTTTAACTGACCATGTTTGACTCTGCCGCCATTGACTGAATCGACTTTGCCCACGATAGATAACACAGTCTTCTCTGCCCTCGAAAATCCGTCTTCTTTTTCCTCGAAAATTGTGAATACGCCAGATTTGACTTTGTAATAGTCGTTCTTCCCTATACAACAGTAAACACAAGTAGTTTGTGCCCTATCAAACTGCGACTGGGCTTCCTCAAACCATTTGCAATCTCCTATACCCTTCAAGGGCTTCCTCGGGTTGCGATTCATTTGCACGTGTTAATACCATCATTGTATACATGCTACTATGTATAAACAAGAACACTTTTTTTACACTAGAAGGCACACACTTGAAAACTATGCTACACCTAATTGAATACTAACAGCATTCAATAAAAATCCTTTGTTACACTAGTGTGTCCAATTTCACGTTGAACTAGTGTATCAATTGTATCAGCAACTATCGTAACCCAATTTTCCGGAGGCTATATAAAGTGTTATACTTGTGACTTATCATCGAAATCGAATAATTGGAAAACATAGAAGTGGATCTTTGAGACATTTCAACTATGCAATGGACTAAAGTCATATCTTTATCTGATTACCGTACTTATAGTTCCAATCTTATGATCATCACTTTCTTCACTTTGCACACTTTTTTTTTCATGCTTGGGGCAAGTCACAAAATTGTTTGTTCCTTCACTAATACAATCTTCGCCTGCGTAGGCAATTTCTCATCATTTTATTTCCAAGGTTTAATTCGGATACAACATAAAGATAACACGATGTATGCTAAGCTTTCACTTGCACTCTTATAAGTGATCTTGGAAATCCTATAAACATGAACATTTTCATCAGGTGTTAGTGCTTGGGGCATTAACCTTTCTACTTATTAATCAAAGTAAGCACTCATTAGGGGAGTAGCTGATTGTCTTTCCTCAAAATTTACAAAGTTGTTGTCATGTAAATGTGTTGTATAAAAATTTCAAACTTTCAAGCATGACAACTACGACAAGAATTGATAATTTTACATCCCGAGTTCTTCTTAAAACCCTGATGCCTGCACCTAGTTTGTTATGTTATTTCATGTTGTCCTATTTATCCTTACAGGTGCTTCCAAGATGATGAACAAGCCTAAACAAGTGCATTTGGAATGATGTGACAAGGTCAACAATTCTATTTAGTGATCATGCTTCCAACTGGCTAGTTGTCTCAACAAGGATAAGAAAGGTTGCTCCAATTTTAACATTCTCTGGGATTGGTGCTGCATCCTACCGGGACAAAACTTTCAATCCTTGATCAAACTCATCCATATGTGGTCTTCCGATCAAGCAGTTATCCACCGCATATGCTGCGTCATCCAACTGATTTAGGGGAAATTCCCTTAGGAAATTTTTGGAGGTCGTTAGGGACATACTAAATGCAACATTAGGGAAAATCTAAACATATACCTTACTTTCACTGTCTTCCGTTCATCTGATATGCTTGCATCTAATATCTTTAAAATGCTCTATTACTTCACACTATCACTTTAAAAAAGGAGCAAATGTAGACATCCCAAAAATTACATACTTGTTCTCAATACTATCCCAGTTCACATCCCATTAGTTCATCACCCTTTTACGATTGATTAATCAAATTAATTAATCAAGCACATTACACCCCCTTGGATTAATTAAATCAGTTCACAACACCATATTAGCTAAGTTAACTTAAAATTTATTAAATAAATGGTTAATTAATTATCTTACACATTGTATCTAATTAAATTAGTTACTTAATTGAGAAAATACACTTATTTCCCAGTCAATTGCCACTTCACTATCCCAATTAACTACGCTTGAACTCCACTTCCTCATTCCAGTCAACTCAACTTGGACTTCACTTTTAAATTTCTAAAAGTGTGGGAGCAATTGTATTGTACGTGCAATTCAATTGCCAGATGTAACTTCTGCCATTCCAAATGTCTATTGCCCCTTCAAATGTGCAACTTCCAAACTCAGTCTACTTCATATTCCCGGGTGATTGCAATTATGACCTGGAGCTTAGTCAAACTCTTGCAACCACTACTCAACCTCTTAAAAAAAGCAAGCTTACACCTTTGTAAATCCTCTTGGATTCATGCACAATAACTCTGTCAATTTTGCTACTCAATATCTACATATTGGAAGCCATATCCAAGCCAAATCTGCTCGTAGCATTGCATTCGTCCACTTCGGAGAGTCACTTTCAAGAGCATCCACATTCAAGCATCTGCAAGATCAAACAAGCTTAAAATACTTCTACGATCTTACTCGAGGTTTGCAAGATTATTATAGAGAAGGTATAATTGTATAATTGTCGTCTTGTTTGTCTGTTAATTTTCCTTGTTTACACCACTCCCTCAAGCCTATCTCTATGATGAGTTGCTTCATAACATTTCATATACACATAAATCCCATTAATAATATTAAAATATGACGTTCTAAACTATAAAATAGCCAACATTGCCCCTTTAGTATGTACATAAGGAAATGAACCAATATACATGTCTTAGAGCACATGATAGTACATAGACTTTTGGATGGTCAGGAAAGACATTGACCTTTCACCATCCAAGTATAAAGAGGGAACATATTGACCTTCCATGGATCGACTATCCAAGTCATCGGGAACATATCAACCTTCCATACTATCTACTTTAACACATCCATTGGTTCACAATCATATACATACATTGGTTTACAATCATATACGTAAACAAGAACACCCATTTACACTTATTCACACCACAAACACTCACACACACATTTTATTTGTTTTCACTAAGAGTGGGGCTTCTCATTGAGCTTAGCATTTGCAGCCACCATTCTAGATCAGTATCACTTGATCACAAATGATATAAGACGATAACCACTACCACTTTGAGATTGATCTTGGGTTTAATCAATTTGTAGCAATTCCGTTTGCCACTACTACAATGTAAAACCCTTGCGTTTGCAACAAACATGAAGTCGCTAATGGGCTTCCTTCCTCTGTTGCCCCCAAGCTCCAACATAAAGTTTTGCTCACTCAACAAGATGAATGTTGAAGCTCAAGTGCATGTCACTTTTGATAACAAAACCCCCCTCCCCCCATAGGACTGACACATTTGCTCAAAGGTTGAGTTCCTTCGATATTGCGTCTATTACAAGAGCATTTTATATTAGATGATTGTCGTACATGATTTAATGGAATGAACTCAAGACCTAAATGACACTAGACACCGTTGACCATTTTATTTAATAACAAAAGATCACTAATTATCACAGTTTTTGAAATGGATCAACTATTTATAATGTTACAAAGGAATACATACTATATCTAAAAGAATAACCTATTTTTCAATTATTTTAGACTAAATCAACTACTTAAATTTATAAAATATTTAAACTTATGTTATTGGGTATGGCTCTGGAGGCCCTGGGTATGGGTACAAGTCTGCCACCCCTAGGATACGTCCAAACGCACCTCTAGATATTTAAGCATTAAAATAGTCTCCCAAACCCTAAAAGGCACTCAAACCAGTGTTACGCAGGGAAGTCTATAAGGAGGCAAATGAGATCCAAATGTTCACCAACAACCACTAGATGTCCTAAGCCATCTTCTAGAGATTCTCGATGTTGCAACTATTAAAGTTAACAATCTATTTTATCTTGTTAATAATTTTATTTTAAATAAATTCATTAAATTAATTTTGTAAGTTTGTAATTTGTAGAATTTTGAATGTTTAACTTGTCTTAATTGTTAGAAAAAAAACCAATGTAGAGAGAAACAATCACAGTGAAAGCAATAAGAAAAAAACAAATCTAAAACACATACACAAAGATTACGTGGAAAACCTGGTAATGTACTAGGAAAAAACCATAGGCAAAGGTCTCTTAGTATTTTATTACACAGGAATAAATCCGTTGTTACATCAATGGCAATCAACATGCACTAGCTCTAATGGTTACAATCTTGTACAATCGTGCAACTTTACTATTCATGGGTTCCTTTTATAGAAAGAACTCATAGTACAACACCGTGTGTAGTACAAACTGTGTACCTTATCGTACGGACTCCCTAAAAACTTCGTACGCTTGGGTCAAATCCTGCCAGGCTCGGTCACTACTTGCTCACTCAATGCTGACTTCACATACCAACATTAATTTTATTTGTTTTAATTTCTTATTAGGTTGTTGAAACTCAATTTGCCTCACACATACACTTGTCTTGAGACAACTTGTGAAGGTGTTGAAAGGCATCAAGCGGCATGGTTATTAATGACCTTTGGGGTGTATGGAGGCATGCAAATAATGAGAGGACCATAAAGATGAAATTGTTGATCCTCGATGATGGGTGGTGGGATCGTGTGGGATTACTTGCTCAGTTTTACCGAACCCATCGCCAGTATGCTCAGATTTATTGATATGGATCATTCATGTATGGGTGAAATTTATGATGGAATCATCATAAATGCCAAAGAGCAAGATCGTACAAAGAGTTTCTTCAAGGAAGTGTAGTCGCATCTCATTGAAAGGTGGAACAAAATGGCCATCCCATTGCATCTTCTTAATTTTTCCTTAACTCCAAAATACTACAACACGGAGATCCTTTCTTTTGCCCAAGAGGGTCTCGCCATATAGGGATGTCGAGGTTAGTGAGGGGTATTAGACGGCTTTTGCTAGACTTTTCCTGGATCCAATAGTAGAAGACTTGGTTGGAGCAAAGTTTGTGCATTTCATATCCTCTAGGGATCACTCCATTAGTGCTCTTCGTGAAAAATACAAGATGGATGCTTATTTGTGGCAATACCTCCATGGGCAAGCATACGCCCACCTCCTACCACTTGCAATAAAAGTCTTATCACAAATAAGTTTTTTTTTTTAATTTTTTAACTTTCCTTTAGTTTTTAAGTTTTGTTTTTATAAATTTTAATTTTGCATTGACTTTGCAACTTGCCTCAATAGGTTGCGAGTTCTTACTTTATAGTCAAGTGGAATTGGGGTACATACACTTTTATTCACTCAGTTAACCACAACAAGTTGGGAATGAAAAAGGAGGAGGATTTGGTCTTCATGCATTCTAACCTACGACTTCATATTCACACAAGAAAGATGAGTACAAGCAAGGGGTGACAAATTGTTGGGATATAAACCCAAAGACTCTGGACTTGGATGCTTCCATTGGGCAACTTTCATTGCTCTACCTGGGGCTAGAGGGTACTTTGCAGTCACACAACCTGCATGGTGGAGCTAGTGGAAGTGGCACTATTGATGTGTGTGGTTCTAATCCCGATGTTCGTGGTTCTAATGAACCACACATGATGGTGATGATGCTCTTGTTGAAAACATGGGAGGAGACTCATTTGATTATGATTTTAATTAGTATGCTGATTTATCTTTATTTTTGTGCTTACATTGTAACTTCTGAACATTGTACTTGTTTTAAGTGCAATCAATAATATCATGACAAAATGCATTGAATTATCAGGTATGTTTTGTGGCTATTTCACTTATTCTGTTTACTCTATGCATGTATATGGTTAATTTTGCTTATTTAGCTATATTTGTTAATATTATATATATATATATATATATATATATATAGTACGGCCGTACCCAAGTGTGTACCTGGTCCCCTCCCAAAAAAAATTGCCATACCAGCGTACCATACCCAAACTGTACCACTTACAGGCTACGTAGGTTTTGAGTATAGGTACTTAGAGTATGACATTTGTACAGAACTTATCATCGACTCCAAGCTACTTATCATTGGCAGGTATCTACTTTCAGACTCCTATATCTTTTACTTGAATTAAGATAAACTTCCTTGACTTATCAAATGATAAAACAGTATTTGGTGTAATTTACCACATTGTCTTATAAGGATTAAATTGATCCTAATATGCTATTGAAGAGGCAAAAACCTGTGTAAAATAAATGAATACGGTATATAAATCTGGTCAAACCCAATGTGAAAACATAGGTTCACTCCCCACATACATCAAAGTTTTATAGGCGCTGAAATTTCGTGATGTCTCAAAGAATCAACATGGCACAAGGGCCTATCTGGTTGTTCTAGATGCATTCCTGCTGATGACTAGACTTGTTTTGCAAGTGGTACATATTTGTGCAGATTCTAGCTTTTCTCTTTAAGTGAAACTATATCCAACTCTTCTGTCTTATTCTAAGTTTGAATCTTCTCCTTTTAAAGGAGAATTGATGCACATTCTGCATCAAGATGAAGTCTCACTCTATCCGGTACTTGTTGGATAGGAGCGTTCTTTCATGAAGATTTTAGGATTGGGGTGGATACCTAGCTTCTTATGAGAAAGATCTAAAACTATAATCTTGTGGTATTATTCGATATTTTGTTTTTGTGGTTTGCAACTACTTGTCATTTGGAAACATCTTCCATCAGTTAAGTAGGCAAAAAAGCTTCTTCAAACCATGGGATTGGTTTCTTTGTTGTATCACTCCATAAACAGGTTGAAATGTTGTCCCAGGTTCTCGTGAATAAATTGGAGGGCTTATACCAAGCATTGATTTCTTTTGGTGAATTTGATTTTGAGCAGGTGATGCTTAGGGACAATGCTTGCGCTGGCTTATTAATTCCTCCGACTTCTTGTCCTCGACCATTAAGGAGATCTTCCTACACTTATGTGCAGATCTACCCCCCTAACGTGTGCTACAGCAAACAGTTGCATCAGGGCCTACATGTGATCTCACTGACCTGAGGATTCCACAAGGATTAGGAGCAACAGGTACAATTCCTGATATGTCAGGTATTTTCTGTAGTTGGAGAATTGAGTCAATGCCCCCCAATGCTGCAAGAGTTAGAAATTGGATAGAAGTGTAAACAGGCTTAGACTTTCATCCATTAGACTTGCCTAAACTTTAAGTTGGCTGCTGCACCACCTTAGCAGCGGTGTTGTTTGATGTTGACCTAATGTTAGCCTGTGTAGCAAGATGTTGCAGTTACATTATTTTTTTTTTGTGGGAACAGAGGGGACACTGTTTTTGCCGAGAATGGATCTAGGGATGCTGCCCTTGTTGATTGTTATGAGGTTCAAACTTCACACAACTAAACTATAAGCTCCCAACCTTCTCCTTGTATTGTTATTGACTCATATCCATTTTTTGCCCAGGTGTGGTTACATTACTAAATATTTCATCAATTATCTTGGAAAGAAGTCATTTTGTGCACTGTTACTGAAATCAGTTGAGTTAACAGGTGTTACGGAAGTCAGTTTCTGTAGTGTTACGCAAGTCAGTTTCTGTAGTATTACTAAATCAGTTTTGGCATTATAATTCACCCATAGAATCTTGTTTTGCTAAATTTGGTCTAATGAGAGACCTGGATCAGCAATTCTTATCTTCAACATAATATTCTTCGTGTCTATTTATGCATAATCAACTCTGGCAAAGCGTGAGATAGAGATCCAAATTTCAACATTGTATTATGGCAGGTTTAATACCCTGATTTGATCAGGCCTTGTCATCCATAGCTTGCAAATTCCAACAGGCATATTGAAAATTGTTCACGTATACCCCACAATTCCAACAAAAAGAAGATGAAGTTTCAGTCAGAAAACTCATACAGCTCTGTTCACAAGAATAAGTTAGGTATTTTCTCTTCTGGGCTAAAAATGTTTTTTTTTATTGAAAGTTGTAGATAGCTATAACTTTTTAAAGAGATTTGCATTCTGGGGGGTTCCATAATCCTGTTTTATCCGGCATGTTCATATATAGCTTGAAATTTACAACAAACTGACTGAATTAGAGTTGTTCATCTGTACCTCGCATTTCCAACAAACAAAAGATGCTGCTTTGATCAGCGAAAATATACAGCTCTGTTATCAGAATAAGTTGGTAATTGGTCATTTTGATCGAAGCATTGATTTAGCTATGAAAACTAATAGAGAGGAAAATCTATTCTATAGAACCATAATGAACTACATTATCTTTTGCATGAAGAACATTAAATATTTTGTCCTGACATGAGATTTGAACTTGACCCACTTGCACTTTTAATAAGATCCTAATATATTACAATATTGAATATATTTATCATTAGCTAACACAATAATTTCGGTGTGGTTTGTGGATTTCCAGTTATACTTCATTTTCAGAGCTATTGCCTTTAATAGCAGCAGGCACACTGCCTTTTGTGAAGCTTGGGAAAATATGCCAATCAATTAATACAGGCACGTTCACTGTAGAGAATTCTGCTTCTTATATTGCACCCTTTGCCTCTTTCTCAGTACGTGCTTTGGCATCCTTTGAAGTCCGGAGTCCCAAGCGAATAGAGGTAGGTACCTTTTATCTAAAAATGTGATGAACTAGTCATGTGGTGGGAAATATTTTGAGTGTATGACGACCTGCTTTTCTTGCAGGTGAAGTTTGAGGAAGGAATAATCCCTCCACCTGAAATTACAAGCACACTTGATATTCCTGAAAACATTGAGATCTTTGGACAGAAGATAAATTTGAATTCTTTTCAGGGATCTCTTTATCCTTTTCAAGAGGCTGCAAGACGGATATCCCAGGTAATATCGGGACAATCTCCGATAAAAATTCCTATCAGGAGAGGTGGAGCTCAATCTTGGTTACTAACCACATATCTAGATGAAGATTTACGGATATCTAGAGGAGATGGCGGAGGACTTTTTGTTCTTATCAAGGAAGGGAGTTCTTTTTTGAACCTATAAATACTTAATAATTAAAATATGAAAACATTGTTTATGTTGGTGTTCATTCTTTCATATTTACTTTCAACTAAGAGGTCAGGGTGCCTGCGAAATGCTACAGCATTTAACTGATGAGAGCACATGAATTGGAGGATAGTCTACACGAGGTTTTCAGCTTTAGTACCAAAACACCTGCAAGCCTTGCGCTTACAAAATTAATATGGACATTTGCTAATTCATAACTACAAGCTTTAGATGATACCTTGAGGTATGGTACACATATTTATTTGTTGTTGCCATGTTATGCTGTCCATTGCAGTAGATATAACCGCTTTCTTTTTTGCACCATATATTTTGATTCCTTATGTTGATTCATACACTTATCCTTCATTTGTCTGATTAACCATTTATATATATGCTTTATCAAGTTCTAGATACTCTGGCAGATGATTCACTTTTTTCCCTGTTGATTCAACTTTCTATTATGTATCCCCATCTGAAGTTAACAAAACATGACTTCTAGTGCGAGAGACCCAATCATGCAAAGGAATATGCAATTCTGGGAGTTGCATTAACTTAATAACTTAAAAACTTATATATGATGAATTTCAAAACATAAATAAATCATCACTAAATAAAGTTAATGGGAGGTGGCCCAACAAGTGAAAGCAGGTGATAGTATCTGAAATATCCCCTTTCTGGATTTATTTTATATTCAATATTTCCAACCAAATTTTTCACAAATAAAAATCTGATTTTATGACAAGCAGTATATAGAAAAATATGACAGCAAAGTACAGTTAAGGCAGCAAGGTATAAAATCAGAAAATAACCAATATCTTCACTTTTATTGCAATTAAACTAACATGCAGCAACATGCAAGTAACATGCATCAGCATGTAATGACATGCATGTAACATGCATGCATCAACATGCAATGACAAGAAGTTCCACTGATAAAATAAATGATCTCTCTTACTGAATATGGTTGTCTTCTCTTTCTGGACTTGAAACTGGATCAGCAAGCCTCTGAAACTCTAAATCTGACAACCCGATCTGAATAAACTCCACAATAGCAAATCAGATCTGAAAACCCTTGATTTTTCTCCACAAAAAGCCCCAAAAATCTTCCAAAACCCTTCACTGAAACCCTATGAAAATATCTCTGAAGAACAGCCCTGATTTCAGCTCCAAAAATGACAAACTAGGGTGGATCTTTCACCACCGAAGAGTGCCCTACTAGCTAGGGATGGATCTCTCACCACCGAAGCTAGGGTTCCCATGGGATCTTACTCCACAAGCTGGATATTTGCAAACAGCAGTTGCACATGAAAGAAAATATAAGTGTATGCATGAATGATCTTCCTTTCACCCCTCTTCTCCTTTTATAACTTTTCCCATGCCAAGGAACCCTAAAAATGCCCAAGTCACATTTTCCCCTAGGGAAGACCAAAATAATAAAGTAACTTAAAGTTACTTTTTCCTTTTCAAGTCGCCATGGTCCAAAAAGGTGACCCCAATGCAAAATTAGAATATTAGGAGTTAAGTGGCCCCTTCCAACAATAAAACATAACATCTAGTCCCTTCGAAAGCACTTTATAAACCTGTCAACGAAAAATTATAACAACTGGACTAGATATTCATACCCAATAGCTCACAGCGTCTGTAACCCCCTTGGGCATGACTAGGGTTAGGACCCGTACTGGCCCTCAGGCCTGTGGCGAGGGAAAGGGGACATTACAGTCCTCCCTTCCCAAAATTTTCTTGTCCCCAAGCAAATGCAAACTAGGATGCTATAGAATCTACTCTCCCTCCCAAGTAGCATCCTCAAGAGGCAAACCCTTCCACCGTACCAAGTATTTTGTAATATCTCTGCTCCTGAGCTTCCTCTGTCTGACCTCAATAATAGAGTTTGGTTCTAAAACCAGCTTCCCCTCCTCGTCCAATGGTGGCAACTCTGTAGAAGGTACAATATGTTGTCCCAGTGCCTTCTTAAGGCATGACACATGGAAGACATTATGTATCTTACTGTGCTCTGGAAGATCCAACTCATATGCAACTGCACCCACTCACCAGACTACCCTATATGGACCATAAAACTGTGGTTTCAGCTTTTCTACCCCCTTCTGCTTGAGTGACGACTGCCTGTATGGCTACAGACGTAGGAATACCAAATATCCTACCTTCGAAGGACCTCTCTATCCTGTGCCAATCCGCATAAACCTTCTGCTGATTCTGCGCCTTTTGGAGGTTCTCCTTAAGAGCTCGCAGGATATCCTGGTTCTCCTGTAACCAATCCCGAGCTTTGGGAGCCCGACTATCTGATAATACCAAATCAGCAAATGACATGGCATCGTATCCATACAAAGCTCTGAAAGGAGTCATGCCGATGCTCATCTGATATGTGGTATTGTAGCAATACTCACCCATATGCAACCATCTGATCCATGCCTACTGATGTCCGGTCACATAACTCCGCAAATAGCCCTCTATCCATTTGTTAACAATCTCCATTTGCCCTTCAGTCTGAGGGTGATAGCTCGTGCTGGGAGTCAACTCAGTACCAGGCAAGTCTGAATATCTCCTGCCAAAAGGTGCTCATGAAGATCTTATCCCTGTCACTGACAATATTTTTAGGCAAACCATGAAGCCTAAAAATCCCTGTATAAAATACCTGAGCCACGTCAGTTGCCTCATGCTTCTTAGGTAGAGAAAAGAAATGTGCATACTTGGTCAATCGATCAACTACCACATAAATGCAATTGTGCCCATGCACCATAGGGAGTCCTATGATGAAATCCATCGATATGCTCTCCCACTTCTGCTCAGGGATGGGAAGAGGCTGGAGTAACCCTGCAGGAAAAGAATGCTCCGATTTGGTTTGCTTGGCAAACCATACACTCTCTGACGTGATTAAGGACATCGTCCTTCATCCCCTTCCAAGTGAATCTCTCTCTGATGTACCTGTATGTTTTGAAATATCCGGGATGTCCAGCTAATGGCGTATCATGTACTGCACGAAGGATCTTGTCCTTCATCTTAGACCCCGGTACAAGGAAAATCCGATCCTTGTAGAAAATGAGATCATCTACCACCCTGTATCGGTCATCCTTGATAATACCATCCATGGTCTCACATGCAAACTGATTCTTGGAGTACTCAACAAGTATGTGAGCCTTCCAATCTACTGAAATCTCAGACATAGAACTCAGCATAGTAGTAAGGTAAGGCCTCCTAGATAAAGCATCAACAACAACATTATTCTTACCTCTAGTGTATTCTATGTCAAAGTCATATGTTTGTACCTTGTTCACCCATCTCTGTTGGCGGTCGTTGAGATCCTTCTGCCCCAAAAAGAACCTCAAACTATTGTGATCTGTACGTACCACGAATCTGCTGCCCACAAGGTACTGTCTGAATTTGGCCAAGGCATGCATGATGGCCAACATCTCCTTGTCATAAATTGAATACCCTCTCTCCACTGGGCTCAATTTCTGAGTCTCATAAGCAATGGGATGCCTATCCTGCATAAGCACCGATCCAACCCCCTCACCTGATGCATCACACTCTAGAACAAATGACCAAGAAAAATTTGGTAATGCGAGGACGGGACATGAACTCATCACCTCCTTGAGATGATCAAAAATTTGTTGTGCTGCTTCTGACCAAGCGAAAGCTCCCTTCTTTGTCAAATCTGTCAATGGGGCAGTCAACCGTGAGAATTTCTTCACGAACCTCTTGTAATAGGTGCACAGTCCCAAGAATCCCCTCAGATGTGTCAATGTCCTGGGTGGCGGCCAATCCAAAATTGCCTGTATTTTCTCTCTGTCCACCTTTACTCCCCCTCCACCAATCACATATCCCAAATATAGCAACTCTGTCATGCCAAACTCACATTTAGAAGCTTTTGCATATAGCAAATTAGCTTCTAATATTCCCAATATCTCATCAAGGTGGCAGATATGGCTCTCCCAAGTCCTGTTGTAGACCAATATATCATCAAAGAAAACCAATACAAACTTCCGCAAATGGCGGTTGAACACGTGGTTCATGCAAGACTGGAATGTAGCTGGTGCATTAGATAGTCCGAATGGCATCACTAGAAACTCAAAATGTCCATAATGGCATCTGAAAGCGGTCTTATGCACATCCTGCTCCCTAACCTTGATCTGGTGATATCCAGATCTCAAATCTATTTTAGAAAAATAGATTGCCCCCTGTAGCTCATCTAACAGCTCATCAATACGTGGCACTGGATATTTGTTCTTGATTGTCTTCTTGTTCAATGCCCGGTAGTCGATGCACATCCGCATGGTCCCATCCTTCTTCTTCACCAATACCACCGAAGAAGCAAAAGGACTAGAACTCAGCCTAATGTGTCCCATGTCAATAAGCTCATGGATAGTCCTCTCAATCTCATCCTTAAACCGTTTGGGGTGACGGTAAGGAGTAGTAACTACTGGTCTAGTGTCCTCAAGCTCAATCACATGCTCAAATCCCCTATCTGGAGGTACACCAAGTGGTATGTCACTAAAAACTACACTGTGCTTATCCAATAGCCCCTGTATATCCACATGATACTCTGGCTGTCCATCCTCTGATTTCTTGGTAGAAACCAAGCACTGTACTACCCAATCAACTCCATTGTGCCTATGAATCCTCTCGATCCTCTTTGCTGAAACAACCCTGGGTGCATCTGAAGATAAACCCCTCAAGGTTACATTCTTCCCCTCGGACTTGAACTTGAGTTCCATCGTCTGAAAGTTAGTCCAAAATTCTCCAAGAGAATGGAGCCACTGTACACCGAGCACAAGGTTGGTCTCTCCAATACCAACCACATAGAATTCATCGGTAACTGTATGGTTACCCATGGTGATACTCAACTGCAGAACTCGCTGCATGCATCTCATGGACTCACCATTGGCTACCACTACATTGAAGCCCTCAAAGTCTTCTGCCTGTAATCCCCACTTCTCTACCAAAGATGCATCAATGAAGTTGTGGGTTGCCCCACTATCAATGAGTACTACTACTCTCTGACCCTGTAATACTCCCCTGACCCTGAATGCCTTGTACCTTGGGGTACTCGACAAGGTAGCAATAGTCTCATGGGGAAAAGTCTCCTCCTCCTGTTCAACCCCTGCACTATCCAATGTCTCTCCATCTTCATCCTCCAACTCCTGAGCGTCCCGCTCCTCCTCGCTCTCACTCTCCTCGAAGACCTCTATGAATTGGGCCTTCCCTTTTCCTCTACAATCATGTCCTGGAACCCATGGTGTGTGGCAATCGAAACATAGTTTCTTTCACCTCAACTCCTCTCTGTCCTCTCTCGATACAAATGGTCTCCTTGCTGTATCCTGCCTAGGTGGGGGCCCCTTCGGCTGTGAACCATCAGCTCTCGAAGGAAATACCTTAGGCTGAATTCAAGGGGGAAACCTCGATTTTGGAGTGGACAACTCCAAATCACGTGCTCTCCTAATAGCCTCATGTAAGGAGGAAGGCTCAAATGCCTTCACAAATCTTGCTAAAGCGTCAGTCAACCCTGCCATGAAGAGTGAAGTCAACCTCATCTCTGAAACATCAGATACCATAACTGATAACCTTTGAAAATATGCAATGTACTGATCTAGAGAACCTATCTGCCTCAAGTGAGTCAACTCTCTGAAGTGCCTATCTGGGTCCCTCCTGTCGAATCTGCTCATCAACCTCTGTGTAAAATCTGCATAAGTAGTGATATGCATGTGCCCCTGTGTGATCAATCCATGATGCCACCAGTCATGAGCATCTCCCTCGAGGTGTAGGATAGCAAACTTAATTGCATCCTCTTCACGCATGGGATTCAAGTCGAAGTAAGTCTTCAACTTCTGAATCCAAGACTATGCGGTACACTTCTTAGAGCCATCGAAGTGTGGAATAGAGATTTGTCCCAATCTCCTCTGAAACTCAAGTACCTGTGTCTGGTAATCTCTCCTGGGCCTGCTACCAATCTTCATTTTACAATACTCCTGAAATGGCATGTTGTCCCGGAAACCCTCACTCAATGTCCGGTACTTCTCCCAACAAGATTCCTCATCCACAATGTCTGCGGGCTGTCGTGTCTGCGAAACTTCTGGATCCTTCAAAAAAGAAGGCTCGTGGAGTCCCAAGGGCCTGGTAGAAGCATGAGGGGACCCTTGTCCTGAATGTCCACTCTCACCTCTATTACCATGTTGTCCCATATTGCTAGCTTCTCCTTTCTCCGTATGAGCCTCAATCCTGCCCTGTGCTAACCTCTCAGTGAGCTGGCTCAAATAGAGATTGGTAGTCTCCTGTTGCTTCACCATATTGGTGAACAATTGTTTCATCAGATCTACTCCCATCTCTTCACTGTCTCTGTCTCTGTCTCCCATCTTTCAACCCCAACAAGCTGGAGAAACAACAACTCTGATACCACTGAAATATCCCCTTTCCGGATTTATTTTATATTCAAGATTTCCAACCAAATTTTTCACAAATAAAAATCTGATTTTATGACAGTAGTATATAGAAAAATATGACAACAAAGTACAGTTAAGGCAGCAAGGTATAAAATCAGAAAATAACCAATATCTTCACTTTTATTGCAATTAAACTAACATGCAACAACATGCAAGTAATGCATCAGCTGCATGTAACACAATGACATGCATGTAACATGCATCAACATGCAATGACAAGAAGTTCCACTGATAAAATAAATGATCTCTCTTACTAAATATGGTTGTCTTCTCTTTCTAGACTTGAAACTGGATCAGCAAGCCTCTGAAACTCTGAATCTGACAACCCGATCTGAATAAACTCCACAATAGCAAATCAGATCTGAAAACCCTTGATTTTTCTCCACAAAAAAATCCCAAAAATCTTCCAAAACCCTTCACTGAAACCCTCTGAAAATATCTCTGAAGAACAGCCCTGATTTCAGCTCCAAAAATGACAAACTAGGGTGGATCTTTCACCACCGAAGAGTGCCCTACTAGCTAGGGATGGATCTCTCACCACCGAAGCTAGGGTTCCGGTGGGATCTTACTCCACAAGCTGGATATTTGCAAACAACAGTTACACATGAAAGAAAATATAAGTGTATGCATGAATGATCTTCCTTTCACCCCTCTTCTCCTTTTATAACTTTTCCCATGCCAAGGAACCCTAAAAAGCCCAAGTCGCATTTTCCCCTAGGGAAGACCAAAATAATAAAGTAACTTAAAGTTACTTTTTCCTTTTCAAGTCGCCATGGTCCAAAAAGGTGACCCCAACGCAAAATTAGAATATTAGGAGTTAAGTGGCCCCTTCCAACGATAAAACATAACATCTAGTCCCTTCGAAAGCACTTTATAAACCTGTCAACGGAAAATTATAACAACTGGACTAGATATTCATACCCAATAGCTCACAACATACGTAACCCCTTGGGCATGACTAGGGTTAGGACCCGTACTGGCCCTCAAGCCTTTGGCGAGGGAAAAGGGACATTACAGGCTCGGCCCATGTGGGCAATAAATCTGTAATCAACTTTACTGCCTTGTCTGTAATTTCCCACCACTTTTGCAATCCACTACAAACTACTTTTTCCTGTTAATATTTGTTTTAAATCCACAGCTGTGAAGACTCTACTACAAGGATGAACGTTGTGGGCCCTTAAGTGGTGTTTGCCATATAGAAGATCCTTTATAAAATGTGGCGCTGATAAGAATTGCTTTTTATTAGAGCATCATGGCTCTCTTTGGTTTCTGCAGGACTTGTCCATGTAATTACACTCATTTTCTTATTAAGACATTGTCGTTTTTTTTACATTCTCCAGTTTAGCGGCTCTGATATTTCCACCATAAAAATACTGTAAAGATTATAGCGAACTTTCTTGCTAGTGCAATTCTGAGGTGAATTAAAATAGAAGCATGATGAATGGCTCAAAATTCACTTAGAGACAAATGTGCAAGCAATTTTGTTGTTTAATAGCTCACTTTTGAGACCAGAATGTATTTCGGCGATTGTCAGCTAACTCGAATCATGACTATGGGGCATTAGTGATTTTTAAAAAATGCTTTTGATTTTTTTCTTATATCAAGTGGTCAACAAGTAGCATTTACAAATTTGGTTTGGTCATTACTGCTCATTTGAAACCCTAGTAGGGACATATAGATACTTGTGGACATGGAAAGTGGTTTTACACTAACAATGCACATCAATTAACCACATCACATTGCAATCAAGCCTTGTGGACATGGATGGTGGTTATACACTAACATTGCATTTCAACTAACCGCATCACATTGCAATCAAGCCTAAGTAGATATAACTTAATAACTCAGGCCTAGTCGCATGAAAGAATATTCTAGGAAGATGGCAAAAATATAATACTTTAAATACTTGGTTAAAAGAGGGTTTTGAGAGTGATTGGTTTTGTCACAATTCAGGAGACGATAGTCAGAAACAGAGTGCATAACAGGTCTAGAAAATGCGGCGAAGCAACCCAGAAAAATAAGTGGAAATAGACAAATTATATCAGAACTGCACTCTTTACCAAAACCGTAACCTTTCATCTAGAACCATAGCATATTTTTTGGTCACTATATGTGAATGTCAAATTTGCATTCACAACCTTGTACCCCTGTCCTTGGGCTTCATAAACCTTGCTCACTTTTTGAGAATTAATTGCAGATAAGTTGGGAAATTGCTTTTCCTCCTTCAAACCCCAATGTGATCGTAACATTAGGGGTATGTGTTATCTTACCATTATTATCAGGGCCCAAGGATTTTAAACAGTTAGGAAAAAATACTCCCGAGTGTATTGTAGTTGAGCAGGTAGTCCAATGTAATGCAAGCCTCCCAACTGTTTCAATGTTTTAATCAATGCAATAAATAAATGTTATATGATATTCACAAAATGCTTGAAATATGTTTTAATCAATGTAATAAATAAATGTTATTTCAATTCAAATAGGGCCGTATTGTTGTGTCAATATACCACGAGCAAGAAAAGTCGTCAAAGAAGTGCCAAAAACCTTGGGAACCAAAACAAGGGTTAAAGGGCCCACACAAAAGCAAGAGCTGGAACTATAGTACATTTCTAATATTGTACTAGGATTTTGGCTTAAAAAACAAAAAATCAAGTAGAGCTAGGAGGGGAGAAAACAAGAGGAGAGAAGAAGAAATAAGAATAGACAAAGAAGAATAGGAAAAACACAAGGATAGATGGAAGGGGAACAAGTTGAAAGTCAAATAAAAACAAAGTTCAACAGAATGTTGTCACCACTTTTGTGTGGCATGTTAAATTGAAATTTGTTGAGAAAAACATCTGGGAACCCTTGATGGAGGAAGTTGAAAGACATTAAAGATAAAACTCTTCAAATGGATGTGGATGGGCCATGATGGAGGATATATATGGTGACAAGCGGGGAAAGAACACAAACAAAGGGTCGCTTCATAACCTCACAAGTGTATGCTAGTTTCATAATCCCAAAAGCAAATCATGTTCAAATGCCTCTAAATACATAATTGACTTTAAGATCTACAAGTTTTGGAACATTTTGATGTTCTTGTGATGATACTTTATGAGAAGGTGGGTGGCAAGGTTCAAACTCCTATTGGTTTTACATAAGATATCAATAACATCATTGGTGCTAAACAAGGTTGTCCACGTTTTCTTATTTTATTTGGTTTCTACATAGACAAATCAGAGGATATCCTTACAAGTGTAGGGATAAATGTGACACTTGTATTCTCTATAATATAATCATCACTTTTATTATTATTTGTTAATGACATTATTCTCATGTCACATATTGTTGCAAGCCTACAAAAATGTATTGACATTCTAAGTTAATTTTGTGATACTCATAGTTTACAAGTGAACTTGAGTAAGACGAAGGTCATGGTTTCTAACCCAACAAAGCAAAAAGTACAAGAAACTAATATTACTTACAAAGGAAGTTTGGTTGAAGTGGATCTCTCCTATATTTATGTTGTTGTGCCATTCAAAGGACTTCCCTTCAATATGCTCGTTATTGCTGAAGAGAGATTATGCAAGGTGTATATTGCCCTTAGTACACTTGTGAGAGAATGTTTCTAGCCTCTGTTTCAAGATGCCAAAGCAAAATTGTGCATCTTCCAAGCTTTGGTATCACGAACAATATTATATGGTTCTGAGATTTGGGGGCCTGGACTTTGTAGTACCACTTGGGATTGGGTTTGATAAGAGTTCTTATTTCCATACCATTCAAAATCTTGTAGGAAAAATATCAATTCTACATTGATTATTTTTGTTGAATTTGGCATCCATCACCTTCATATTTCAATTGTTTTTTATATAATAATATTGTTTCACATATTAAAACATATGGTAGAGAAAACAATTGAACGTGATAGCTATCCTTTGGTTGCAATAATTTTACTTTAAGTTGGCCAAAAAGCAAAAAGAAAATATAGAACAAAATAAAAGTTTGGAATGTTGACATTGTGGTCGTTAATGATAAAAAAAATGTATTCGCAATAAGGGTATACTTGAAATGGGTATCAACAATTGTTTTTGCCATCAAGTAATTTTATTTAATTGGATCACTTTCTAGAATAGACTTGCACACTCTCTCTCTTTTTTGTGTATTTTTCGCCTTAATTTTTGTTGTTTTTCAACTAATATATAGAAAAAATAAAATTTTGGAATTGTGGCATTGTGGTAGTTAATAATAATAAATATATATATTTGCAATAAGATTATAGTTGAAATAATCATCAACGATTGTTTTTGCCATCAAATAATTTAATTTTATTAGATTGCTTTAAAGAATATTCTTTTACTCTATTTTTTATTTTTTCCTAGTTTTTTTTTTCTGTCATTTAATATTTTATTTTAAGTTTGAAGACTAGACATATTTTGATGTGGTATGAAATCACAATCATTAATGTCAATAGGATGACACAATTATATTGTTTTAAATGCTCTATCTGTTGATAAGTAGATTGGGTCTTATTAGGGTACAATATCAAGGCATGGTACTATAGCAAGACAATTTTGTTTCATTAGGTTTAATTATTTATTATTACTTCACGCTTTCAACTAATTAGAAGGTTTTTTTTAATACTTTGGACTTATGTATTTTTTATCCAAAATACTTTAAAATATGTTTATCTTCTTCCATATTAGTCAACAAGTATAATATTCCTTTAAGCTTTATCGTGGAATATTCCCTTCAATTAAATATAATAATCATTGACTACTTTTAAGTATTTTTTGGTAACTTATTAATGCTATGAAAAGATAGTATAGCATAAACTAATAATTATGATGTGATATACAACATAGAATGTTAAAATAATATACTACATAAATATCAACCTATATTTTTAAAATATAAAAAAACTACCAAATGACACCTCAACCTATATTATAATTATAATGTGACATACAACATTGAACTTCTAAAAAGTTCAATACATGGCATATCAAACTATAATTTAAAAAACAAGAACAAATATTAAATGACATTTAAACGTATATATCATTGTGATGTCATATAAAATATTTAATTATTAAGCCATTTAAAACCACTAGAAGACATTTCAACTTAAATTTATAATTATGATCTGATATACAACATTGAATTACTAAATAATTTAATAAAACGTGAAATATCAACTTATATTTATAAAAAAATACCAAATGATACCTCAACCTATATTAGTAGTTGTGATGTTATTAAACAATTTAATGCTACTACTAAGCCGACCTCTTAACATAACAATAATTTCTTTAATTAACTTATTTGGTGTGAGACCACCTTTAATAACATTGATTACATGTTACATATGTAAAACAATTCCATGTCCTCTCATCATACATGTTTTCATATAACATTGCCTTTGACCTTACAATTGTCATTTATTGTTTCATAGAAAAATCTACATTGTATTTGCTACACAATTAAATTTGTGCATGCTCGAATGTATCTATTGTATTATTGTTCAATTGAATTTTTTTCATGCTACATCAAGGACTAGTCATATTGCAACTCTTGTCAAACTTTGTCCTTTACTTCAAAAATCAGAAAGGTGGTCTTTTTTTAGTATATTTCGGCTATTTTTGAAGCTTTTTCCATGTTCTTGAATTTCCTTGGTTCCTATATTTTCTTAGTAGTTCATTACAGGAGACATCTTACCAATAATAATTACTATTTAATATAAACGAGTACCATAAGGAATAAGGAGCACAATTGGGACAATGGTGACATTGGAAGTGTGTGTCTCTGAAGGCTGGTTGATTATTAAAATTGTGATGCAGGAGTATCTAGAAGTACCTACAATCTTGCATGAATCAAAATATGTAGAAGTGTGGACCACGATCAACATGTTGGTGTGTTTTCTATTGTTGCATTGTTAAGGTCTATGGGAAACATTTATACTTCAATATACTCCAAGAGAGATGAAAAACAAGTATCCCATTTGATAAGATAGAAGGTATTTTTTAACCTTTTCAAAATAGATCTTTTGTGGGACTAAAAGTTTTCAAATTGAAGACATGATCCAAAATTAGATCTTGTACATCATAAAATTTAGTTGGTTGAGTTGATTGATGGTCAGTAGGATTTAGGAAGCGGTTGTAATAAATGATGACTTCAATGTTAAAAGTTTTGGTGCATATGCACAAATGTTATACAGAATACATCCAAAGTGATTTTAGATTATAAATTTGAATTGTCCTTGAAAAGGTATGCGCTTTAAAAAATGGAACTTAATTTCAAGTTTTTTATGCAAAAGTTAAGGACTCCACAATTTTTAGGATTTTTCATAGTTTGGTAACCATTAGTTTGTGTTAATCGACAATTTAAAACATTTTGGATTTCTCATCTTTAGTGTTTTTAAGAGATTTTTGTGACTTGAAGGGACAATTCCGAAATGCAGAAAGGGGGTTCATATCAAAGAATATATGAGCTCATGAAGAAAAAGAGGGTAAAACAACAAAGGGTTCTTTTTAGGGAAGAAGTTTAAGAGATCAGAGGGGTTGGAAGATTGTGTTTGTGCTCATGGAAAGAGCTCTTTGTAAGGCCAACAACATGGTTGTGCACAACCTGGTGAGTACAACACCTGAGTTAATCTCTTAGAAATTGGAGAACAAATTTGTAACGAGTTCTAATCTAAATTGTAATTCAATAAGATTTGAAAGATAATATATAAAACTACAATTGAAAGTTGGAGCTAAATGTTTGCAGCCATATATGAGTTATATTTCCTCGTGGTTTAGTTGTGTGTAAAGACTAAGATGAATGTTGGTGGTGTTATGCATTCCAAAATTTAAAAGGTCTTGTAATATCGTGATATTCTGGTGTTTGTGGTCTCAATTGAATTAATTATGAAACTAAAATGACTTGGGTACATGTTACAAGGTTGAGGTAGACATTCACTTGCCTCTCTATCCATGGTTGCATAAAATGGTATCATATTTGGTTGCAAATGGTGAAAGAGGAAGATCTAGAGAAGTGAACAATTGTTGGTAATGAGAAGTGTTGAGAAGAATATGCATAGATGATGTTGAATCTGAGCTATTTGTGCATGAGAGAAAAGAGGAGTTTATTCTCTATCATATGTAGATGGGTGAATAAAAAGTGTCGAAAAGTGATCTAACATAGAGTCAGAGAGAGTTTCAAGATGTCTCTAAGTAGAGTTGTGACAACAAACATGATCGGAAGATAGAAAGAAGTTGTAGCTTTGTTGAGAACCATGCAAACAAGATTAGATGCATATGAAACTAATAAAAAAAAAGGTTTTGTACCAAGGGGAAATGAGGGTGATTTTGAAGAAGAACATATGCAAGAAAATGAACTACATTTAAACGTTCATCCAACAAATGAAAGAAAGGAAAGATTTATCATAACCATATCAAGGATTGGAAGAGGGACAAATATGGAAGTATCAGGGTTTATAGGAACCTTGAATCCTAAAGAAATGAGAGATTGGATTATAGAGATAGAAGAGGTATTTCAAATTTGATGAAGTCATAGATCTTAAAAGAGTGAAGGTGGATCAAACCAAGTTGAAATTTCATGCAACCCTATTATAGAAGGAAGTACAAACTGAGCAGTACATAAGGGGTAGAGAGAGAATTACTTGCTAGGTAACATGGTTGTTAATTTGAAAGGAAATTATTAGTTGGAATTTTTGAAGAACTACGAGTTGAGGGAAAGAGAGCTTAGTGTGAATGATTACAATTTGGAGATTTACTAGATAACCATATGGTTTGGTCACCATGAGGTTGATCAAGATAAGGTTGCAAGATATTTAAATGGGCTAAAATAAACATACACGATGAGTGGAATATGTTCATATTACACACCAATGAAGAGTTTTATCAATTTACATTGAAATTCAAAGAGAAGTTGTCAAGAAGAAAACAAAATATGACAATAGGTAGAGGCATATTTTTAAGGGTGCAAGGACAATCAAATGTTGGAAGTGGACATCATACTCATGAAGGAGAAAGTAACACTTATCACAATCACATACACCAAGAGGAAAACCATGAAAATTTGATTGAAAAATTTGGTATGACAGAAGAATTAACATCGTTTCACTTCAGAAAGATGGTCATAAGTGGACCTTAAATCCTCTCAAGGAAGAGGGAAATAAGAAGGAACACGAAAGCCACAATCATATTGACTAGTAAGTGGATTTTGATAGATGAAAACAATGGGGGAAAGGTGAGTTGGCCAATGAATCATCTAAAGATTGTCATCATGGGGACATACCAATAGCATAAATTTTTCACAAGGAGAAGAAGAGGTGATTGCTAAATATTGAGATGATGGTCCTCATAAGGACACAAAAACAATATATTATTTTCTTCATGTTGGCATCAAGGCAATGGAGCTAGGTTGTTGATGGTTTTAGCCAAAGGGCAAGAGGATATGTAAATTTTGCAATGGTAGTTTGAGAGTGAAGTTGTAGAAGGGCAAGCTAAAAAATCATTCATAAAGGTTCATCCAAAGAGCACCTGAACAATAAATAAATATGAAGAATGTCAATCATTTTACATGAAGAAAAATAATAAGGTAGAGATAGTGGATATGTTGTTACAAAGGACAACAAAAGATACATTGGTTGTTGCACAGGTGAGAACAACCCACATAGAGGTTGAAGAAAATACTCTCATGAGTGAAATGTTGTAGATGGTAATGAAAAGACCTTGGCATATGTGGATGGGTATATGTGATAAAAACCCAACTAAATGATGGATAAAGAAAAGGAGAGTCAAAGATAGCTAGAGGAGGACAATTTATGGCCCAATGGTGGGTTGGAAATGAAAGAGACAAACAACTGTATATTCAGGATTAACTGGTATGATGGAAAGAAACAACTTGGCCATGACAACTAGTCAAAATATTGGTTCTACCATTCAACCTATATATGTGAGAAGGAGCTCACAATTTCGCTAACCTCGAATCTCTAATGCAAGTACATCTCGAGATATTGACAATCTTACATCAACCAAAATATGTAATAGTGTGTCAGGTTAAAAATTTTGGCATGTTTTCAACTTTTGCATTGATGTATTTTATTCATATGGGTCTTTGTGAAACATCAAAACTCTAGTATACTCCAAGACAACTAATGAATGTAATGCCCCAACCTACCTTGTCTCGGTCAGCTTTATCTCCTACTTGGCGTGGGCTGGAGGGAATCTTATTTTTAATGGTTGTTAGGGGCCTCATTTGTGCTGACTGACTGCGTGGAGGGTGGAGTTATTAAATCTTGGCGTGTTGGAGTCTTCTGGCTGGTGGATGCACCTCATTTATTACCCTGATTTGCAAATCTTCCTTGTTCTGGTTGACTGCCTGCATATCCTTCTCTGACCGCGTGGGATTTCTTTTTGTTGAACTGCGTGTGGAGTGGTTGAGAGGCCATCGGATTCCTTTTTGTCAAGGCATTTTTATTCATGGCTTCTCCTGGACGCCTTCCTCCTGCATTTATTAAAATTTTGATTTGCAAATCTTCTGCTGACTTCCGTGGCCTGTGTGCCTTACTCTGTCCTGGAGAATGCGTGTTCTTTCCTGTCTCTTGCCTTGCTACGTTTTCTTCCCCCTTCCTGTGCAACGTGAGTCCAAATCTTTCCTTCCTCGCGTGCATGTTTCTTCTGCTCTACCCGTGGATGAGGGCCTGTTAACTCTAAGGTGGACATGGCTTTTATTTGTTGTCTCCTGAGGCGTTTGGGTGGAAAAAGGGATCGTTGTTTTCCTTTGCTGGCCGCGCACAGCTACCAGCAAGTGAGGTAGGCGTGTTTCCTCCTTTTTCTTGGGTGTTGCGAGGTGTGTTCTCGCCTGATCTCCACAGCAACAGCCTGCGATAGTAAAATAGCCAGGTGGTAGGCATGTTGCAGTATGGCTGAAGCATTTTTTTGAGCGCCTCCAACAAGCAGGTCGTCCAACTATGTTGTCTTCTGTTCAGCATCGACTGCATCCTCAAATTCGGGATTCTCCTTCAAGGTGGCAGATCACACCCACGGGCACAGGAGATCTATGCAATGTTGGAGAAAATGTCTTGGGAGATGAAGGTAGCAGGATATTTTTCAGATCCAGAACATGTACTGAGTTTGTATCTTCAAAATCGATTATGTGACAGTGAGGGTGTTACCAGCAGACCTGATGAAATTTATTTACAAAGATTCTCTATTGAGATCTTACTTGTTGTACGATGTAACTCATGGAAGAGAACCTCATAGAGGCTGATCTGTTTCATATCAGAATATTCATGAAACACAATTTGCTTTGCTATTATATGAGCTTCTTCAACGAGTCACCAAGTTGGCAGGCATACAGTTTTCTGTTGGAATTATCACACCTTACAAGCTACAGTTGTAATGTTTGCATCGAGAATTTGATGTTGTCCTCAAATCTGATCAAGGAAAAGGTTTATGGCCACTATTTTGATGGATAGCTGTAAGGTGGTTGTCTTGGATATCAGGTATCCAACTGTGCCTTTTGCAGAGCTTCAAAGGCATCAAGCTTGTGTGAATGCCCTTGCGTGGGCTCCTCACAGCCCCTGCCATATTTGCACCGCTGGAGATGATGCGCAGGCACTCATATGGGAGCTATCAGGTGCGAGTCAGCCCCTGGTAGAGGGTGGAGGCCCTGATCCGATGCTAGCTTACACAGCTGGTGCTGAAATAAATCAATTGCAGTGGTCTTCCTTGCAGTCGGATTGGATTTCAATTGTTTTTACTAACAAACTACAAATATTAAGGGTTTGAATTTTGTCTGGGTGCAATTGCTTTTCAACCAAAGCCTCTGCAATCTTTATAACATGGTTATACGGTATGTTTTTATGCTGGCCCGTGCGGAGTCTATACGACCTGTTGAAGTTGGAGAAACAGGGAAGATATTTCTACACCTTTCTACTGCTATTATATTTACAATTATTGCGAAATTGAACCGCTTTTTCCTTGCATTGATTTGTCAGTTGGATGTCATGATGGGAGATTTCCCCTTTCTACTTGTCTCTTCTTGTTTTTGCTTTTATCGTTGTTAGTATGTTGGTCAAAAGGATGCGTGTGCCCTCTCCTCTGAATGTTATGTTTTGCTTACTCGAATGATAGACCTTCGTCTGTTTGTTTATGTATTAATTCTTCTCTGCGATTGAGTTGCAAGTTATTATGTTGATCAACTAGTATTTTCGATATTATGGAAGTAAGTTACGATAACTATGAAGCTCCTACCTAGCACCCTAGTTGTCTTTTGACGTTTTTTTGTTAGCTCCTTTGCAAGTCCCTTTGATAACCTTTTGGCATCGAGAAAGAAAGGTTGTAGGATTGTGTGAGCAATGCGTGGGCTAGCCAGCTTAGAGTTTTGGTATCAAAACTGGTAGAATGAAAAATTTTGTGTGCAATGTGTTTTGCCGTCTCACGTGTTTAGACTCTTATACTATCTTTCATCTTGTTTCTAGGATTTTAAGGCCATCCTCAAGAAGTATCTTGACCATCCTTATCAACTTGAACCATAACTAGCTTTTCGGATCAGCTAAGCTTGAGGTTTCATTGTGCGAATCCAGTACCTCGTAGACACTAGAATAGTTTCAGTCTAATTCCCCTCTCAGAATTGTTTTTGATGGCGCTCTTCTAATTTTCCTAACTTGCATTATTTCTCCTTTGTAGTGTTAACGCTATTAATTAATATTGGCCGGTTTTTATGCACGTAATTACCTTAATATTTTGTGATGGAAATTTCCTTAAATGTGAATAATCCTCGGGAAAAACTCATCTTTCATTTGATAGTCTTATGGATTCATAGCGGAAGGTTTTGTTTTGATAATGTCGCTTAGAAATTATGTTTGTATCTTTGTGTGACGGTTGACGGTGTTACCAAGGGTTGCCTTAAAATATGGTTGTTTTGGGAAATAGGTAATTTATTTTAAATTAACCAAACACTAGAATTGTTGTGGAGGTTTGCAAATCTTAGTGTTATAAAATTTTTTGATGATATTATTGTATACTCTTGTTTGATGGAACTCCCTTCTTCTCTCGCGTGTTTGCTACTAGCCTGTAAGACATTGCCCCTTTTTGAATGATTGGAAAATCTTGTAGTTAATGGTCAAAACTAGTATACTTGCCTTCGCTTCGAAACTTATGTTGTGTGTATACTCTATTTGATTTCCGGTTTGAAACTCAATTATACATGGCCTTTGGTGTTAATTTTTGAAACCCGTGGTTCCCCTTCCTTGGGCTGATCAACTCTTGTTCTTTTAGAAATATATTATTTTAGCCTATGCGATTGGTGCCTTTGATAAATTTCTAGATGGTTGGTCTATTTATATCAAATCTCAATCTTGTAATTATTGTTTAATTACTTACTTGATGGGAATTCTGTTTTTGCTAGATTGTTTATTTCTCCTTATAGGGCCAAGAGCCATTCTCATACTATTGTTATACTTTCGTTGCTTTTACTCCTAGCTGAAGTACAAGGTCTCCTCCTTCTTTGATTGGCATGATAGAGAAATTATTATAACTTGATGTGTTGATAGTGTTTAGAGGTTTGACCCAATTCTTGTAATAAAGTGCTTCCTTTTTGTGGCATGGTTAGATAATAGTTATGGTGGTTTTGTGTAGCCTTATCTTGCTCAGTTCTCGTGAACTGACTCTTGTAGAAAATTTGCTGCAGATGGATTTTGCGTGTAGATGAGGGATAGATTTGTAGACTTTTGTCATCAATCTCAGTTGAGAAGATCCTTTGCTCGAAACCTTTTTATGTTGTTCAACTATTGTTAACGTCCAGTGGAAAGTTTAAAAGATGATTAATGTCTTAGTATTAAGTATCGTGGACTTTGTCATCTGAACTTTGGAAACCTTGTATTGTTTGACCATCATTGAAATTATAATAAAATTTGGTTATTGTGTTGAGTGACTTTGTTGGAGTATCAGTATTTTAAGAATTGATGAAATCTTGTTTTGTTCTTGTAAGTGAGTGTTGCTACAACTTTGCCTTGAGAATAAATTTTGAGTTCAACCTTGCCATGAATTAGTAATAAAGTGTCATAAGTAAACTAACATGGGATTGTTTAATACTTCTGGAAGTTAAATTAAAAGTTGTATTCAAATAAAGTAACGTAGGGGTCACCAACTTGAGAGCAAGAAATTCTTTAAGTAAACAAGGGCAAGACTATCATTGTAGGTAAACTTTATAACATGATAACCCTGGCTCCTCTAGTGAACATTATTCCTTTTACGGTGAAATTTGTAAAATGACGCTAAGGTGAAATGAACTGTTAGTTGTTTGAAGATGATAAGATTTAATAAGCCAGAGAAAACAAATTGGAGACCTCACCATCCTTCTCACCGCCATTTGGAAAGTAAATTTTTACTCCTTGTTAATACTTTTAGCGAAGCCTAAGTAAAGTTGTTGATAATTCTGGTTAAGAGCCCTAGCTTCAATTAAATACTGGGAATAACTAATGAGGTCCTAAAGATGTTTCATCTCGACCTTCTCCCTCTAACCCTTTTCCAAGGCACCTTGTATCTCTTCTCTTAAATGTGTTGAACTTAAAACCATGTTGTCTTGTGGGCAAGAACGAATCTTAGTAGCGTTAGTGGTGATTAGATGGCCTTGTGGAATTTAAATACTCCTTTTTTCTTGATAAACGAATTAAGCAAATAAATGTCATAATAGAGAAGATTTAAAGATAATTACTCAATGTCAAAGGAATAAACTTAGCTTGGTAAGATGAATTGTACGAATCATATCTTGAGCCTCCTTGAAAACTTAAGCTAAGAATTGCAAGATGTCCTTTTAAAATAAATAACCCTCAAGAATATCTCATTGTGGTTGGCCCTAACTGTAAGTGTGTTCTGTGATTGGACTTCTATGTTGTCTTGCCAAAAAGAAAAAAAAAATGTATTGTCCTTGATAGGTGTGAACGTTTCTGTGCTGCCTTTATGGCCATCCTTGTATCAAGTTGTTCACAGTGTTAGTTGTATCCTTGGTGACGACATGTTGCGTCATGTTATGTGTCAAGCAAGTCAAAAAAAAAGTTATCCTGTATTTCACTGTGTTGTTCGTGTGTGGAATTTTTGGGTCGTTACAATGAACATGAATCACATTTGACAATATCGAAGATAAGTCCTTATTTTTTAAGTATACATATTTTGCGGGACTAAAAGTTTTTAAATTAGGGAGATATGATTCAAAAGTGGATCATGCATATAATCAAATTTAGTTGGTTGAGTTAATAAAATGTCAATAGGATTTAAAAATTGCTTGCAACAATTGATGACATAAAACAATAGATTTTGTGTAGAGGTAAAACAATTCATGGGGAATATATCCAAATTTATTTTAGATTACATATTTGGATTCTTCTTGAAAATTTATGTGCTTTCAAAAACAACACTTCAATTTGAGTTCATATGCAAAATTTATGGCCTCCATAAGTTGCAAGGCTTTTTGTAGTTACATAACCACTTTAATTTGTGTTAAGTTTTGTGTATGCATTGGTTGCAAAATGAAATTAATGGTTGATTTTTTTTGGATTTCTCATCTTAGAAATTTTTAATAAACTTTTGGGACTTGAAGGGATGGATTTAGAATACAAAAAGGGAGTTTGTATCAAAGAATAGGGGAGCTCTTGGAGAGGAGCAAAGTAAAAGGGGTTCTCTTTGGGGAAGAAGTTTAGGAGAGCAAAGTGTTAGGTTGTGGAGCCTATTTTTATGTGAAAAAGTGTTGAAGACTATACACTAAGAGTATTGTACACTTTCCACAGTTGTCTCGCCGGAGGGATTTATCGGGAAACGTGATTTTCTCATATGGGCGGGTTTTTTGACCCATAGGTTTATGGGATGGTTTTGGCCCATAGTTTTGATACCCACGGTTTTGTAAAACTGCTTAAGCAGTTGTCTATTTATATGGTTTTCTGCATATGTTAGACATAATGTAAACATTGCATATGTGCTTTGAATTCGGGTGTGAATTCTGTAGAGTTTGTTGAGCATAGCTCTAAACAGATCTAGCTATTGTATTGAGAGAGCGGTGGCTTGTAATAAAATCTCAGCAAGTGATTCTTGGTGGACGTAGCCCAAATTGGGTGAACCACGTTAAATACTATCTCTTTGTGTTTTGTTATTTTATTCTACACTTTTATTTGAGATCTGTAATATTTTCTACATATTAATTTTTACTGTTGCGATTCTATGAGGGATTATTCCACATATTTTATCCCTTATTTCCGAACAATTGGTATCAGAGTTTGGTTTGGTTTCCTGAAGTTTTGAATCGTAGGGAAAGTTTTATCTTGAGTGGGAGCTATGGCAGATGATGGAAGATCTAGGGTTGATAAATTCAACGGGAAGAATTTCAGTCTTTGGAAGATGCAGATGGAAGATTACCTTTATCAGAAGGATCTTTATATTCCGTTGTCTGAGAAGGTGAACAAACCCTCGAGCATGACGGATGCGGAATGGGATTTGCTAGATAGGAAGGCACTTGGGACAATCCGGATGTATCTTGCATCTTCGGTATTATTTAATGTTTCAAAGGAAAAGACTACAAAAGAACTGATGGATGTATTAGGGAAGTTGTATGAAAAACCCTCTGCCTCAAATAAGATATTTTTAATGAAAATGTTGTTTAATATGAAAATGTCTGAGAACGGTTCTGCAGTAGATCATTTAAATGATTTTAATACGGTTGTAAATATGCTACCTTCGGTTACAATAGAATTTGATGAAGAAGTTAGGGCTTTATTAATTCTGTGCTCTTTACCTGAGAGTTGGAATAGCCTGGTAATGGCAGTAAGCAACTCGGTTCCAGCAAACTCAAAGTTGAAGTTTGAGGATGTTGTAGGGGTGATTCTAAGCAAAGAAATGCAAAGAAAAAGATCTGGTGAATCTTCTACTTCAGGGAATGCTTTGAAAGTGGAAACTAGAGGGAGATAAAAGAATAGAGGAAGCCGTGGAAAATCAAAGGATCATGAAAGGTCAAAATTCAAAAGCAAGATAGTATGCTAGCACTATGGAAAGTCTGGGCATGCAAATGACTGTTGGGAGCTTCGGGACAAGAAGAAACAATAGGAAGAAAACAAGGAGGCAAATGTGGCAACGGGTAATGTATGTCAAGATACTTTGATTCATTCTTTGCACAATCTTATTGAATCTTGGGTTTTAGATTCGGGGGCTTCTTTCCATGCTACTCCACATAGGCATTATTTTGTTGATTATGTTCAAGGAGATTTTGGGCATGTTTTTCTTGGTGATGATGAGCCTTACAGCATAGTTGGAAAAGGTTCTATTCAGGTTAAGATGCAGAATAGGAATACTTGGCTATTGAAGGATGTCAAACATGTGCCTACATTAAGACAAAATTTGATATCGGCAGGGCAGTTGGGAAGTGATGGTTGTACTGTGATATTTACATCAGACTCTTGGAAGGTTACCAAGGGTGCTCTTGTTGTGGCAAGAGGTAAGGAGGTTGGAACCTTGTATTTAACCACTTATAGCACTAATGTTTGTAATCTTGTGGCTTTAGAAGTAGATATAACATTGTGGCACTATAGGCTCGGTCATATGAGCTATAAGGGCATGGAGATCATAAAGAAGTATTTTCCTAGATATACAGAAACAAGTTTGGAGTTCTGTGAGGACTGCATATATGGGAAACAAAAGCAAGTAAGGTTTCTCAAGGTTGGACCTACAAAGAAAGAGAGTAAGTCAGAGCTTGTGCATTCTGATGTATGGGGGTCGGCTTAGGTATCATCTCTTGGGGGTTCAAGTTATTATGCTACTTTTATTGATGATGCAACAAGGAAAGTTTGGGTTTATTGTATTAGAAACAAATCTGATGTATTTGACACTTTTGTTAAATGGAAAGCCTTGGTAGAGAATGAAACTGGTCTTAAGCTAAAATGTCTCAGGTTAGATAATGGAGGGGAGTATCAAAGGAGCAGTGTCCCAAGACAAAGCAAGAGAGAAACCAAATGTCCAAGGTACCTTACTCATCATCAGTTGGTAGTTTGATGTATGCCATGGTGTGCACTAGGCCTAATATTGTCCATGCAGTGGGAGCGGTGAGTAGATTTATGAGTGATCCAGGTAGAGATCACTGGCAGGCAGTAAAGTGGATCCTTTGGTATTTGAGAGGGACCATGGGGACAATTTTGTGCTATAGTGGATCAGACACCACTTTGTGTGGTTATGTAAATTCAGATATGGCTGGAGATGTAGACAGCAGGAGGAGCACAACAGGTTATGTTTACACTGTAGGTGGGACAACAATGAGCTATATTTCACGACTACAGAAGCTAGTAGCTTTGACAACCACAGAGGCTGAGTATGTTGCTTCCACAGAGGCAAGAAAAGAAATGATTTGCTTACAGCAAGTGCTTGAGGAGTTGGGGCATAAGCAGGAGGAAGGAAAGTTGCATAGTGATAGTCAGAGTGTTATACACCTAGCTAAGAACTCTGCTTTCCACTCTATGACGAAGCATATACAGTTAAGGTGCCATTTCATCAGGACAGCTTTGGAGGAAGAGAAGTTGAAGCTAGAGAAGATTCATACCAGTCAGAATCCTGTAGACATGATGACCAAGGTGGTCACAAGGGAAAAACTGAAGCTGTGTTCAGCTTTGGTTGGTCTTCACAGAAACTAGTGAAGGGTTGAGAAGCTTTCTTAGAGGAAAACTAGTCTCCAAGTGGGAGATTGTTAGGTTGTGGAGCCTGTTTTCATGTGAGAAAGTGTTGAAAACTGTACACTAAGAGTACTGTACACTTTCCACAGTTATCTCGCCAGGGTTCGGGGCCGGGCCGGGCCCCGAGCAGGGGGTCCAGTAGCAGGGGTTCGAGGGCACAGCCCCTGAAAAAAAAATTGGGCCTTAAAACATGCCCGATATATCGAGAAACGTGATTTTCTCATATGGGTGGATTTTTTGACCCATAGGTTTATGGGACGGTTTTGGCCCATAGTTTTGATACCCACGGTTTTGTAAAACTGCTTAAGCAGTTGTCTATTTATATGGTTTTGTGCATATGGTAGACATAATGTAACATTGCATATGTGCTTTGAATTCGGGTGTGAATTCTGTAGAGTTTGTTGAGCATAGCTCCAAAAAGATCTAGGTATTGTATTGAGAGAGCGGTGGCTTGTAATAAAAATTGAGCAAGTGATTCTTGGTGGACGTAGCCCAAATTGGGTGAACCACGTTAAATACTGTCTCTTTGTGTTGTGTTATTTTATTCTGCACTTTTATTTGAGATCTGTAATATTTTCTGCATATTAGTTTCTACTATTGTGATTCTATGAGGGATTATTCCGCATATTTTATCCCTTATTTCCTAACACAAAGAGGTTGGAAGATTGAGTTCATGACTAGAGAAAAAACTCTTTGTAAGGGAAATAAAAAAATTGTGCACCATGTGGTAAGTACGACACTAAATTTAATCTCTAAGAAATTTGAGAGAAAATTTATAATACGTAGTAACCTAAATTATAATTCAATAAGATTTGAGAGATAACGAAGCTAAGAGATGTTTTTAGAGATAATCAAGTTATATTTATTTGTGTTTTAGTTTCTTGTAAATATAAGAATAAATTTTGAGGTTATTATTATGCATTTCAAGCTTTGAAAGGTCTTGTAGTATTGTAATGTACTCTAATGTATTCTCATGTGCCTGACATATTTTTAGTTATATTATCATGATTGTTATATCTATGATTCTAGTAGGTGCTCCATGTTTGGCATGATGGATCCTTTTTGGCCTTTTTGCCTTGTGTTTGATATGCTTCAACATGTTTCCTTTCCTTGCTTCAAGCTAGAGGTTTATTCATTGTTTTATATGTTTTTATATGACTAGTGTATATTCTTTTATGATGTGCCTACTCCATTATCGATGTTTCTAAAATGTTTTTAATATATTTTTATTTATGTCTGTGATATATGTTTTATATTATGCTTAGTTGTATCATATGTTTGTTGTGCTTCAACATGTTTCCATCGATTGCTTTGTATGTGATTTGTATTCACTACTTTATGTGATTTCTATGATGAACATGTATTAGTTTCCTAGTGTTTTTGCTCTATGATTGACGTTACTTTTGTGGTGTAGTGATCCATATCATGTCTGGATATGATTTTATGCCCTTCTCCATATTTCAATGATCCATATCATGTATCTATTAGGGGTGAGGACTTTTGCTTGTTTTTGACAGTGATATATTTTTCTTATTTAAGGGCATATCAGATGTTCATATTCGTTATATCTTTCCTGCTTGAGACATATTACACTTGTGCTTACATAAATGATATATTAAGCCCACTTAGAGCATTTTTATTACTATGGTTACACCCTTATGCTCAAGCCCACACAGGGACAAATTTGTAAATGTATGCATGCTTTGACAATGACATTTTATTTTTACTATATTTACATCAAAGATTTATTTTTTACTATACTTACATCAAATCTTTATTTTCCTATCATACACACAAAGTATGTTATCTCTTTCTTTTAAGATACGTGATTTATAGGTTCATCCCACGCCTCAAATGGGGGGTATATATTCCAATTATTATATCTCCAATCCTCTGAGATACTTCCTTACTTTCCCATGTGGAAGTAGTCACATGGTGCTACACAAATAGTTTCCGCTTGATCTCATCATGAGACACCTAAAGTAGATTTAGATACAATAAAGATTATAAGATATGAGTCTCACATATACACCATTACAGTTTCAGCACAACCATGTATATTAGTTTGTATTTCCTTGTCTTTCTTAGATTTCAACAATTTCTTGATTATTATTTAGAGGGGACGAGGTTTCCTATCCAAGATACAAGGGCATGTATGTTAGTTACAAAATATTTCTAGCCCTCCATTATGGAGATCAGGTTGTTTCTCTCTCCTTTTGACTTCAAGAGCTCTTGTTATTATTTATATGTACCGACTTCAAGAACTCTCAAGAGATGGTGCGGTGACTACAAAACTCTCTCAATAAGTGCTTGTTTATTTTACTTTGACATTTATGCATGCACATACATCAAAGTGGGGCATTATGTAGACATGAAATTTTGGTATGGGTCTAGTTAATTTCTATGGTGGCTAGTGTATTTATGTTTTTATTGACTATTGGTCCAAAATAGGATTTTATTAACACGTGTTCCCTTGTGTTTTACACAACTTGCCACACTTTGCTCCTTGTATAGATTATTGCGACCTCGTTTTACTCTTGTCAACTCTTTGTTATGATTTATTTTTTCCCTATTTATTTTTCTTTCTTCTTATTGCTTTCCCTCCCATTTTTTCTTTCTTCTCCCTTGGGTGATTTCTTGTTGTTCCTAGGCATTTTCTCATAACCGTACTCCTATTTGTTGTGATTTTTTGTTGTGGGACATTTATACCCATAATTTGGGTGCCTTGAGGTTTTGTCCCTTATTTATTGTATTTTTCGTTCATTGCGTGTCAGCATGTGCATCAATAGGGTCCTAATTTGATTTCAAGAAGTCTATAAATACATAGGCGCATTGGTGCATTTATGGACACATAATGTTTACAAGTGAATTGTACTGGTTGTAAGAGCAACGAATCTATTCTATTTGTGAAACATTCATGTGCCAAAAGACGAGTGCAAGCATCAGAGAAAAGCATCTAGCATCTACTATTTATTGCATCAATTTGAATGATTAAGGATTCAGACACTTGTGGACAATGGGCTTCCTTCTGAATTGCATTGATATTAATTTGAAGAAAAAATTCCTTAAAGGAAGTCTGATTGAGACATTCCCCGCAATTCAAACCCTACTTTTCAACCATTTTACCAGGGTGTGAATGTCAAATAAGAATTGCCAGGAAGGAGAACAATTTTCTAGTGACTCACACTAAACTTTCAAAAAGCAAACAAAATAAGTGGATCCCAGAAGGAGAAGACTAGATTTGTTTACAAACTTTAGAAGGGTGCCAAAATTGTGCTCATATGGTCTTGAGAGAGACAAAACCATACTTGTGTAGTCGTGGTCGAGATAGCTAGATTTTGATATTCTTTCTTAATATGTCTTTTCTTATTGTCTCACGTGCCTTCCTTGCTGGCCACTATTTAGAAATCCTAATTCTCTAGTGATTTCAAATATTTTAATTATTCTGATTATTTTTTAATGTTCTTATATTCCTAAACTATGCTCATTTCTGTTATTAATCTGATTTAGTGTGTTATATTAAATTAAACGTAATTGCAATAGACGTGGTCAGGTGTAGTGCATGATTATTTTAAAGCTACTTTCCTTATCTGGACCGTGTTGCATGGAAAAAAAAAAATCTAAGTAACGTGGTAACTGATATAATAGTTATTTTGTAATGTCATGATATAATAACTACTACTCTCATGAGGATGGTGACTGTTTTTAAGATGAGAAGGGACCCTTTCCTGGCAGTAATAAAAAGGGCATAGTTTCTGTCTATGTCAGCAGAACATGGTGTATTTAAGCCTCTTTAATTTTCTCTAGAGTTGAATAATATTGAATGACTACTGTACTGTGAACAGTTATTTTCTGTGAAGAAGTTGATAAAACATCATTGTCTGCATGTACCTAAATATGAAATGGTGCAGTTGGTAACAGTTAAACTTATTTCATGGAAATTCGCCTGTTTTAGGTTTATGAGTGGTGAAGTTTGTTTTGAAATTGATGGTGGTCCGCTTCAAATCACCAAAAAATTGTCATGCAATTTGTTTTATGTATATTTTCCACTCAAATATACCGTGTTTTTAAATTATTATGAGGGTTGAATTTTGTTCACCCATTTTCCAAAAATCTAAAAAAAACTTGCTCTCATTCCATAGATTGTGATGCTTAGAACTTGGGTTCCTTTAACATTGTATTTTAAGGATTTGTTTCTTTTGAGGACTTTACCATTGTCTAATATGGATTAATAAAAGATCATAAATAAATTGGGACACAAATACTCTGTTAACTAGGTTGAAAGACTTATATAATATTATTAATTTAAAATTTATAGAAGGGTAATCATGTAAGGTTTAGAGGTGTGTGCATCTTATTGGGAGATTAGATGACGGTTTTGAGAAGCCGACAATAGAAATGTGCGCCCAAAAGTGCTTGTCACCTCACCTAGAAAAATAATAGTGATTGAATCAGAATGTCTAAAGTACAAAAGATAGTCATGATAGTGTCAAAAGTGTTTATGACACCCATGGAAGGTGTCAGACATGTACGTATTGAGTTGACAATTGTGTTCACCCATTTTTTTCTCCAATGACCCCACTCTATATTTTCTTGTTGGGGCTCTGATCACCTGCAAAACAAATTTCATCTCTTTACCCTGAATAGGAAGCACCATATGTTTTGGGGATTGCATCAAACAAGTGACTATCAAACCATGTTAATATTTTTGACGCCCCTAGACAATAAATATATCAAAACAAAATAACCTTAATCATTGTAATCCTAGAAAAGAGAAATATCGTGACTTGGATAACAAAATAACCTTAATCATTGTAATAACCTTAATGGATTTTCTAACATTAACTTGTGTACTTTGATAATAAATGATCTAAAAATTGTCCAATTTCTATAAAATTCTTTATAAGTGCTAAATACATGATCTACTAATTATAATAGCATGCAAACCTGGTGTCATATGGTTTGCATCCTTAAATGATTTCTCTAACATTAACTTGTGTACTTCAATAATAAATGATCTAATAATTGCCCAATTTCTCTAAAATTCTTAAAGTGCTAAATAAATGATCTAATAATTATAATAAGATGCAAACCTAGTATTGTATGGTTTGCATCCTTCAATGATTTCTCTAACATTAACTTGTGTACTTCAATAATAAATGATCTAAGTACAAATTTTCTAAAGTTCTTACAAGTGTTAAATAAATTCTTGTGAACAATAAAGTGGCTTTTTGTAATTCTTCAGATGTTTAGAATATCAATGAATTATAATAATTGTGTATTTATAGATGAATGGAATTCATATTAACAACCTATAGGTACCAAATCTGACATCAAATAGTCAAAAATTTGAAAAAATATGGAGTAAGTGGATCGTGTACTCGCGATTCAAAGGGGGTCACAATAAGGGCCATGGAGTATCACTAACACTTCTGATAAGTTTACAAGTGTTAATGATCCTCTTGACAGAGAACCTCAGGGGAGTGAAAGGGGAGGAAAAGAAAAAAAATCTAGGAGCAAAGTGAAGGTTCGTGAACTATAAAAAGTGGACTAACACGTCAATAACACCTAATTTAGTAATTATGCAATTTTAACAACTAATAAAAAACATGGTGCCATTTTTTGGTGTCTACACATTATACATTTAGTATTTTTGCTTTTGATTGGAGAGATCTTTTGATCCTAATCCTTTTGAAGTTGGATGGTGTGGGGTTAAACTTGTTATCCTAGATACGGTAGGCACTGGGGTAGTCTATTCACCTTACTTTATGCATTTATGAAGTCATATATACAATATCTTGTTATCCAAGTCACGATATTTCTCTCTTTTCCTATATTTTTCACCACCTCACTCATTTTCAATTGCTTGGAAGAGAAATCTCCAGGCAGGTGGATTTCACATTGAAAGTGATAACAAACGCTACCACTCGGACCCCATCCTCTATGTTTGTCTTCATTTATGAACTATTATTTAAAAGGAAGGGATACTTGTTAATTTTAAAATTAATTCTTTGATTGCACATTTCTTTAATTTTATTTTACTAAATAATTTATTTTCTTGTATGAAAGATAGTAAAATCAATTTTTGTAAGAAAACAATAGAATGCATTGCCCAACTAACACTTGAAAAATAAAATTTAGAGTTGCCACTATCTTCTAATTATGCAAAAATGTGATATTCTATCCTAATCTGATGGTATAAGAGCAGTAAATAAATGAAATAATGCAATACAAAAATTACTCAAACAACTAAGAAAGTGAAAGATGAAACCCTAATGTGCAAGAAGGGTTAAGAAAAGCCTTAGTTGATTCACAGATGTTGCAGGACTGTGTCACAGTGTAGACCAAGGGAACAAGAGGAGGGAACGACTACACAAAAGTCAGAGAAAGCGCATATCTGAGTTATTTCATTAGACTGGGTGCCTGGAAAGGGATAGAAAGGGATACGGGTGCCCATGGGCACCCTGGTCTGCGAAAATGGCCAGGAAACCTCCTCTGAAGTGTCGTTGGATGTTCTCATGTGTTTGATTCCTGTCACACTAATGTCGTTGATCTGCGTCGGATGACCCTGTGAATAGGAGATAGAAGAATCACCCGCAAAACCCCAGACAAAGCATCAAAACCCTGAAAAAAGAAAGATGCATATGAAGGGGTTGGAGTGTCCTCAGTGGCCACAATGGTGGACTTGCTAACTGAGCATTGCACTACATCTCATACCCAATGTAGTTCTAGGTGTGTGTGTGTGTGTGTAAATCATGCCCTAGGCTGCTCTTGTGCCAGTTGCACTTTGTGAAGTAACGAGCAAGTAACTAGATCTAGAATGTAGTAAAATGTGTGCATGAAAACAATAAACTCCCCTCTTATGAAGTCTGATGCAAATGAACCAACATTGTGTGCCTTGTGATGGAGCTAGATGGATGTAAATGTATATTTAGGTGCCTTTGATGGATGCAACTCTAGATGGTGATATTAGATGCTTAGTGTTTGGTCCCTTATTATGGTCTCATAACTTTATATTTATATGGTTCTCTTGATCTAATTTTGTAGTTAATCCCGAAAAGGTCGACCACTAAAAATATGGAAATCTCAAACAGCTAAAAAGTGCCCAAAAGATGAAAACAAAGTATAAAGAGGATCAGAGCACCCGAGAGGGAACCAAGGCGCCTGGGGCGCCCCGGTTAGAAATAGAAAAAATGTAGAATGACAATACATACTGGGTAATACGACATCAAGTAATGTAAAAATGGCCAAAGACATGGTTTAATTATTACTCTTTTCACTTAAGCACCATATGAATAGTATTATGAGACCGAGACTAAATAATGACGCCAAATGTGTGATTTAGTGAATATATCTTCTATGACACATCTAAAATGAGTTAAACAATATACACTAAGAATTAGTGTTTAGATTGTATAATATCATGATTTTAATTAGATATTTAATTTTCGTGGGATTTCTATACATGTATTTTTTCTTTTTATATGTATTTTTGGTAATAATTATAAGGTAAGAAGACTCCTTTTAGCATACAAATATCGTAAAAACTCTAATCAAATTGTTCATAGAAGCCAACAACTTAGCAATATTATCCCTATTATTATTATGATGGAACTCAAAGCCCAACCTCAACTTATATGGATGTATGATCACACTACCTTGCAAACAATTTTTTGTGCATGCCTTAATATTGTCTCTCTAAGAAGATGTGTTAAATTTATCTTAGCGTAGATATGTCATTTCTCAAGGGTTTAATCTCGTCATGATTAACTTTAAACATAAGTCCACACCCAAAACAACCAAGGGTACTTGCTAAGGATCTTATTAAATGTTATCTTATTGTAGTTTCTCCCAGGTAAAGTAGTACTTGATTGGTTACATTAAACAAACGATATAAATAACCCCGAGTAGAACTCGGTCTTCCCTTTTTCTCCTCGCTCCAACCGGCATCATTGCATTCAACATAAATGGCACAGCTATACATTACAAGTTGTAGATATAAAATAAATGAAGTGCTTAGAGGGACAAGCATTAGAAATATTCTAACAAAATATGTGACACATTGAATACACTCTCATAGATGACATGAGATTCATAGGGCTGAAAATGCTTAGTCATATAAAGAGAAGGTTGCGTGAGGCCTTCCCTCACCATAATAACTAAGACTTTGAGGGTTACTCTATTATACAAGTGGAAGACTTAGGGTAGCTTCCTCTTGTAAAGGCCATATTAATGTATGCATAAAATTCAATTGGTCACACACTTTGGCGATCATTTGACACAACTTACAACATTGGACAACACTTTTTGTCAATAAGGATTACCACAAACCAACTACAATTCAACCATTTGTTATCCAACATCAGAAACACAAAACCAGCAATAGAGGACTGGAATCATCTCATGTTAAGAACAGACTTGCACATGTAAGTAGAATAAAAATAGATATTTAAAGGTTGAAACATATATGTAATAGACAATATGGATACAATACATGACAAAGAGATGTTAATGGTGTTATATGTTCCCTTTACGATAAGAATAGCCAAAGAAATCTCTAATTGGGTCTCGCCAAACCTCAATGAAACTCATCTTAAGACACATGTGCATAATTTGTACAAAGGAAATGGCATTATGCTTGCATCTAACATATCAGCACATAGACAGTTGGTTAATGGGGCCCTCGGCCAAGGTGTTTGCATTGTCTACCATTCAAAATTGAAACCCCCAGACTTATCACTGTTTACAGTCATTGCATTTAGAACATACTTTGGCCCAGCATAGGACCCCAAAAACCGCACACATTTGTTGATACCTCTTGTAGCACATGGAAATCATTAACAAATGGCACTCATAATGGCGTGGTGATTTTTTATATATAAATCACAGGATATGGCATTAGATAAGGAAACAAAAAATATTGAGAACAATGAACGCCAAGGGTTATTATTCATTGCAGTCTCACATGTATGCTCGAAAGGAGACTCACGCATCTCCTTGGAATTTACATTTAAGAAATACAAGTGCTTGTCAAAATCTTTGCATGTATTCGTAGGAAAAAATGAAGAGCGACATTTGCATTCAAAATCCCTTCCTCCCAATCTCTAAAACATGTAATTATATTCAATATATTGAGAATGCCTTCTCTTACCCATTTTACTATTTGTTGCATCCTTCCATTCACATGTGTCTTCATCCAACCTTATCAAAGGCACATAAAATTGGTAGTACTATGAACAAAATTTCGTATCACCTACTACATGACAGTGCATTTCCATAGAAACTTTACATTTGCATCCTTTCCAACTTTTCTTGCCCTAAAGCACAATTGCTAGTTATTTTTTATTTTTTATATATAATTGCCTATCTATATAATTAATAGTTCATAGATAATTAACTTTATATTTATATTTAATATGTCATAGGTGTCCAACACTAAGGAGCCATTCGTCAGCCACTAACAATGTTTCCCAACATTTTTGTTGCACAATTTTTCTCACGGCAACGTTTCTGAGAAATATTTTGGTGTTATCGTTTCCAAATTATACCAATTGTTGTCACATCATAAGTTCTACTTTTCACTCCCTCATAATATTTATCAAACATGTGGAAGGCAAAAACATATGCATGACAGAATGGCATGTGGGATGCATGGTTGCATCGAGGAAGGTAGAGACATGTAAGGTTCAAAATTACACCCATCCCATCCCTTCCAGAGGGTTCTAAACCAACAAAGAAGTGTAACAAAAAAAATTCAAAAAAAAATCAAATGACGCAGAGGAAATGGAAATATTTATAAAAAATGGAAAAAGAAAGGTTGTTTCCAAAAATTCCCTTCCACATCTAACGTCACTCATCAACAAAAAACATTTAAAATTATTGGGAATTCAGGACTGCGGAATAGTGCTATGATACAATAACAAACCCAATCATACACACAAGATGTAAACAATTCCCCAAAATCTACAATAGTGGAAGTATAAACTAGAATAATCCAAATCAAAACAAAGTACACACACATAACACAACATGTATCGTGGTTCACCCAATGTGGGCTACATCCACCAAAGATAGAGATCTCATATATATAATATAACAAGAGTACAAACCAACTCTTCAATACAAGAGTATAATGCATCTCTCCAAGAGTATCTCCTCTCCTCCAGATCTCTAAACGGATCTACATGAGTGCACTACAACCTGTGCCTCTAAACACCACCAGTAGATCTCACATAACATGGAACTACTACATCTCTAAACTCCAACCAAGCTCTCCTGTGGATCTGCAACAAGACCTCTCACATGGGTCTACCATATGTGCAACTATAACTATGCACCAAGAAGTAAGTTTTTCTCTCCATCACTGCATCAACCTATGCAAACATGAAGACAACCTCCTCCACAATATCTAGATCTACATGGATCAACAATACAACATGATCTCATGGATCTATGAATACAAGATCTCACAACAACATGTGGATCTAACAATATAAGACTAGATCTACAAGGATCAACAATACAATCATGATCTCAAGGATCTACAATACAAGATCTCCCAACAACATGTGAGATCTACAAGATGAAACCTTTTGTCTATGTGCTTCGCATACTATGTAAGCCATTACATCGAGACAAGATTCATACAAAGGAAATATAGAAGAAGACATAGCCACCTTCTCACCATTCAGATGTACCTGTTATTTCCTTCATATCCAACTTCTCTCCATTGGAAGCTTTGTCTTCATGATCAACTTTTAACAAAATTTCTTTTTCTTCTTCTTCATCTTTCAACCAAAGTAATTAACATGTCGTTCCCTGCCTATGGCCTTTTATTGTTAACCTAGTTTTCTAGATTATATAAGCATTACATCTAAACTTGAGGTCACCTTAGCTATGCATTTACCAACCTTTAGATCACCTTGTGAAATAATCAAGCTCCACAACCCAACAATCTCGCACTCTAAAATAAAAACATAAACGCATAGGTAACACCGTGTCGGTTCCGTGATGCTAGACTGATTCTTTACATCAACGATTCCCTAATCAAGATGACTAGTGTCTTATTCCAAGAAGATGACCAACGCATGGTTACCATATACCTGCACGAAGCTGACTATCGATCTGTGATACAGGGTTACTATATAAACCAGTAAACCTCAAATGCATGCCTTTGTGAAGCAATTCAGCTCCACAACCCAAAAATCTCCCACTTGGAGATAAATTGTTGAACCTGTACCATATGCCTATACCTGTACATCATTGTCCTCTACATGTCTATGAAGACCATCTATTCTTTACATCAACTAATAAATCTCAAATGAAATCAGTGAAGATTAAACCATCTTCTAAAACCAAGTTCTACAAGAGTATAACAAACTCGTGACTTACCATATACCTGCACGATGTGCTATATTTCTTTGATCCGTGATACATGAGCTATCCATACATCAAGCTCCCATTGAATAATAATCAAGCCTCTATGGTATTCACTAAGCCACCATGACTAACACACCTACAAAGAGCTCCCACTCAAATCTGAAATATTGAGCTTCAATGCAACATAGTTATAGCCTTGATAAAATCAACCATGTTCTCTAACCATCTATCCATGTCTCCATGCTAACTACCAATGCAACTGACCCAGTGTCTCAAGTATTGCATTGAGTTCCAAAATATGCGGAATATGCTGCTCATTGAATTGCAAAAGTTTTATGTAAACTAATATGCAGGTGAATTGCTTTCATCTTATTGATCTGGTGTTTGATTAGCATCTATAACTTGACAACGATCAGTTAGATGACAAGATTCACTACATGCAACCAAGTGGGTGATCAATCCACATTTTAACACCTACATAACTCAAAGAATCCAAACACGTTTGGAGCAATCTGCAAATTCAACCCTGCATAAACAACTTGCATTTCCAAACAACCATCTAAATAGAACTTAACACATTTATCATGGAGTGGCATAGTAATACGATGGGAAATAAAAATATCCCTACTCATGCTCAAAGGGCATCTAAACCATGCTCATACATAACATCCATGTGCTCCACAAACAAAACAAATATTTAAGCATCATCATAGACTCATGGGTAAACACCCAAATGAGTTATCCATGGGTGTATAAACACCCACATATACATCCATCCATATCATCAGGCTCTCCATGTCCAAGACATCCAAGTAACATCTCACATGGACTAACATAGTCCAAAGCCACATATGAATCATGTGCTTCATCAATGTCAACAACAACAACCATGCATAACACAAAATGTTACTACATAACTACCATGTACATCCAAATACCAGCAAAAATGTCATCAACAATACTAAAGCCATAAACCATCCAAGATGAACAGACAAACAAGGGAAAAAATCAATAAATGTAAATACCACACATGTTGTCAACACTACATAAACCTCAAAGACGAAAACAAACAATGGCAACATCCTGTAAATATACATTGTTGTCACAGCTATACCCTGTAACAAACAATTTTCCTTCTTTACCCTTCAAACTCAAAAGCATTGATCTCTTATCATCTACACCCAACTGAATTAACCATCAACTATCCATCCCATAGGGATATCTAGGCACCAGACAAAATAAAACCAGAAGTGACATCACCATGCAATAAACACAAAATACCTGTAAAACCATGATTGTCCTCCAAAACAACTTGTGCCTCATGCCACTCTGAATAGTAGCATACTCCTCTCACTCCACATGTGCATATGTGTCCAACCTGTAATGCCAACAACCATGGCTTGCTCCCACTCAACATGAACTCCCATGCACTGCTTCTGATAACAAGCTCAAAAGCTCCAATATATATATCAGTGAGAAATAAAACCAGATGAAATAAATATAAACTTGATTCCCTTCTTAACAAAGAATACTTCTACATCACAAAAGTTTGGACTTCTTGTGAAGTAGGTGAATCACCTTCTTTTCATCCATGTGTACTCAACATCTCTCGTTACCTGCAACTGTGTCTAAACATGAATTTTCATTGAGGATCTCATCCTTTAGACTAGATACCCTTGTCCTCAAGATTCCAACACATCCCAGAAATAAAATTCAAGCCCACCAAATATCATGGTGATAAATTTTTACTTGTGCACACAATCCAAACATAATATCAGTTGCTTCAAATGAAAGAAATAAAACATGAACCATATAGAGATACCCTGACCCAAAGTCTCATTAGACTAACCGAGCCAACTCCATCCTCTTTCTGATTCAAACAATTGAAGTGATCTACTCCGTTTCTACCATGTACACACTGTGTAAGAAACTCGATCCTCCAAAACTAGACACTAAACCTTCCATGCCCTCTTCTACTGCAAAAAACCTAGTACAAATTCACTGTCACAGAGACCAACCACGGTCGCCTGACCGGTACCGGTTCCCCTCTATGACCGATGTTGGTTGATCGACGTCGGTGCTGCTGGAACAAACACAAATGCCAAAAATTGGCATAGTACACCAAACCAGGTGCCTACTCCGACCAAATTGATAGTTGTGATGAGCCAGTCATTTCAAGAAGCACCCAAATCTTGTACAAAAACTTAACAAAAACAATACATGCAATATAAGTTACACCAAGATGAAATACATCACCTTACCAGCACCAAGACACTCAACCACATCTTCAACTAAAGTACATGCTTCTCTGATGGAAGCCTCATCTTCGTTCTATGTTATATGCCTCTCTACCAAAGCCCATGCATCTAACTGCACCAAGGATGCATAATTGTTCCTCTATCTCATACTCAGATCTGTAATCCCAAACCATGCATGTGCAACCAAAACATACAAGCACTGCAATACCAAGATAAAAACATACCTCTATAACCCAGATCTGCAATCTGACCAACATGCTTGTGCCTCCAAGAACCAGGGACACCTCAGCAAACAAGACACATTCCATGCATCTCTCAATTTCTTCAGATCTGTGATTTTTTGTTTAAAACCAGGTTTTCAGTAAAACCACGGTCACCCTTAACTAACCACGGTTACCCTGTAACCGACCATGGTCACCTTGCCGACGCTAATGACATCAGTCACTGTATTCTCTAGCAACCTCACATTTCTAGCTTCCACTTGAGATTTAAATCTCTTCTTGCAATTTTCACATCAGGAAAAACAAACCCTGCTCTCATACACCTATCAGTAAACCACTAACAATATACTGAAGCAAAACCTTGCTCTGAAATAACCAAGCTCTGATACCAGTTGTTGGGAATTCGGGACTGTGGAAATAGTGTTATGATTCAATAACAAACCCAATCATGCACACAAGATCTAAACAATTCCCCAAAATCTACAGCAATGGAAGTATAAACTAGAATAATCCAAATCAAAACAAAGTACACACACATAACACAACATGTATTGTGGTTCACCCAATGTGGGCTATGTCCACCAAAGATAGATATCTCATATATATAATATAACAAGAGTATAAACCAACTCTTCAATACAAGAGTACAATGCATCTCTCCAAGAGTATCTCCTCTCCTCCAGATCTCTAAATGAATCTACATGAGTGCACTACAATCGTGCCTCGAAACACCACCAATAGATCTATCATAACCAAGAACTACTGCATCTCTGAACTACAACCAAGCTCTGTGTGGATTTGCAACAAGACCTCTCACATGGGTCTACCATATGTGCAACTATAACTGTGCACCAAGAAGTAAGTTTATCTCTCCATCACTGCATCAACCTATGCAAACATGAAGTCAACCTCCTCCACAATATCTAGATCTACATGGATCAACAATACAACATGATCTCATGGATCTATGAATACAAGATCTCATAACAACCTATGGATCTAACAATATAAGACTAGATCTACAAGGATCAACAATACATCATGATCTCATGGATCTATAATACAAGATCTCCCAACAACATGTGGATCTACAAGATGAAAGACTGTGTCCTTTGCATACTATACAAGCCATTACATTGAGACAAGATAATACAATGGAAATACAGAAGAAGACATAACCACCTTCTCAACATTCAGATGTACCTATTATTTCCTTCTATCCAACTTCTCTCCATTTAAGTTTTGTCTTCATGCAACCTTTTTCTTCTTTTTCTTCTTCTTCATCTTCAACCAAGGAGAATTAACATTCTTCCTCTATCCTTTTGTTCTAACCCTAGTTTTTTAGCTTATATAAGCTTAGACCAACTTAGGGCACCTTAGCTATGCATTTACAACCTTTAGATCACCTTTACAATCAACCGTAAGATCAAATCCCACGTCTAAAATAAAAACATAAATACACAGGTAACCGGTGTCAGTTCCCTGATTGGTGTCGGTTCCCTGATGTTGACCGGTGTCGGTTCCCTGACCGATGTCGGTTTCTCCTAGGTTGCCGACGTCGGGTAGCCAACTGATGCCGGTTATTTTGTAAACCAGTAAACCTCGAATGCATGCCTTTATGAAGCAATTCAGCTCCACAACCCAACAAAAATTACAGCCAATCACTAAATTACAATAAAGAGTACTAAGAGTATAATAAAAAAATAACACCATAATTTTCTACACAAATTCACATTTGAAAATTGAAAAGTTAAAATTACTATTAGATTGTTTCTAAAATCAAGAGTATTTAATGTTGTATGGAGGATTTGATTACAACATCTTGGCTTAGTGCAGAGACAACATCATAGACTCATGACTCACAAGACCACTGTCAATTAAGAACAAAAATAATAATTTGGATTGTGCCTTACCAACATTTATTTTAATCATATGCCTAATATTTTTCCAACTACCTTGGGGTTGATACAATTATTCATGTGATAGAAGCATTTGGATAAACTCAAAGCGAAAAATCCCCATTAATAGAACATGTAAAGTTGAGTGGTTCAAGTTTTCTGAAATGGAGGTCTGCCAACACGACTGGCTAAGGAAGCTATAAGAAGTACCAAATAAAAAATCCTCTACTGAATTTTATTTCCACAAATACAATTGCCAAAAAAAATATGTTTGGCTTTACAAAGAAACTTCATATAAGTTTTAAAAATGAGAGTTAAAACTTGAAAGGAGGAGAATGGGGTGAATTTGATGAGATCTAGGATTGTTGAAGTACAAGATTCATCTGTAAGTTTTGTTAGACAGAATCTATACATTTCAATATTTTTGTATATTATATTATAAGAAATTTCTAAAAATTGTAATATAAGAAATAAAAAAATACTTAGTAAAATTTTCTTTAAAACACTTCATTTGAATTCCCAAATGCAATGCACCTCTCTAGGTCTAGTTTACTCTTACACACTTTTGCTGCCACCACAACATTGAAGTACCCCTACATACCAAAAAAATCAATAACCACTACCATATACTCCTGTGGCCTTGTAAACTATTTTTTTTAATTATATTGAGGACTAAAAATGTCTCTCTTTCATTATTTGTTTATCACCCCCCAGTCCCCTAATTTTACTTAAAGATTATAAATCCTTTTCCATTCATCATTTATTTCAACATTTATGGTTTTCCATAAACAAAGTGGCACTCATAAGAAAATGTGTTTAAATTCATGGAATTCAAGGATATAAGATAGGGAATCAAATCCTACATTAGGAGGGAATAATATGTGTATCAACGTTTGAAAGAGAAAAAAAAAGCACCCACATTGAGAAATAATAGATTCAACTAAGTTATAAAATCACCTACAATTGGGGGGAATTACATGGATAATTATTCTAAGACAGTAAACTATTTAGTTATGTAGAAGTGGTGTTAACACTGTGGGAATTACATGATACAGACAACATAAACAAATAGCTAGAAGAAATTAGAGGCAACAATGTTGGTAAAATGTATTGTGCTAGTGAATACCATAAACATCTTGCAAAGTACAATGTTAATGCTACCATTCTTAGTGGATCATCATCCTCTTCACGGTCTCTTTACCTATTTGAAACACACATTTTGTAGACACAATTCATATAAACTGGTATGTACATTTTTATTGACTCTTGAGATATTTGATAGTGGTTTTCGCTTAATGTATATTGTATCTCGTAATTGATTATAGCCAAAATACCCTTACCTATGATATTTTGTACTCAAATATAATCCTTCATTTTAAAAAATATATTTATTTTTGTGACTTGCACACTTGATTTACTCTTGTCATATGATGTCTTAATTTTGTACTACTTTTCATTACTGAAGGTTGGTTGTAAATACACCCTTCACGTTGAAATTTTGAATATCCCTTCAAATTCAATCCCTGGTCATGTGGTTGTGCCAAGGAAAATAGATCAAGTTTGAAACTCCCCTTTATGGTATTGGCGAAGGATCGTAAAACAATTGATATCGTTGTTATGTTGAAGGTGTTTTTCAAGGCATAATTATAAGGGACCGAAGGAGTTGGCTCTAACATAGCCGTATCAACATCCATCCATCCAATGGTTGAGAGGGAAGTTGGGCAGTTGTAAGGGACCGAAGGATTTGGCTCTAACATAGCCGTATCAATCAACATCCATCCATCCAATGGTTGAGAGGGAAGTTGGGCAGTTGTGTCATTTGGTTAACAATAAGAGAAGCAAGTTACATTAAATTATCTAAATAAATGGAAAACATGCAAATTAAATAGATGCACGGATAAATCCATCCAAACTCCATCCACTTCCATACTTATGTTGCGCCTACAGTCATATAAAACTCGAAGCAAACTGAAAACCTGTAGATGGAAACCAAGAATCTCCTTAGGTTTCAAATTTAAGAAATATTTCTATTTGTAATAAATTTATAATAAAGTAAATTAATGTGAGTGAAAGGTTTCTAATTGGCATGTGAGCAAAGAAAGAAAGTATAAAATATAGCATTATTTGAGCGAATTCAATATATGAATATTGTGAAAAGGCGTATATGGAACAATCTAAAGCATGGAATAGGTGGGAGACATATAGGTATTTATTTCCCACCTTATTATTTCCAACATTCCATTTATGTCTTTATCTTATGTAACAAATTAACCATCATCCAATCGAAAACTTTCAAGTCGTAAAAAATAAAATAAGAAATAGCAATGCTTGATCGGTAGATATAATCTACATGTTTCTCCTATCTCCAACCATTAGAGAGGGACTCAATTATCAATGATTTGTCCCACATCGCCTAGTTTCCTACAATTACTTGATCTTTCGACTAAAAAGTGGGAGTACAAATTTATATAAGAAGCAAGCAGTGGGGTTGGGTTTTGAACATGAAACCTATTGGATTTTTCCCATTTTTTATTTTGGGCCCTTTAAGATTAAATTACAATAGTGAATAATGTGAGCAAGATTGAGATGATAAACTAGAGCACATATAGCAAATATTATTTGGGTAAGAACAATATGTGCCATGGAATAGGTGTCTAGGACATGCAGATATTTAATTATCTCCTTTCTATTTTAAACTTTCCATTAATGTCTTTATCTTATCTAACAAATTAAATGTCCTCTAATCAAAAACCTTGAAGCCATAAAAAATAAAATCAAAAAATCAAATCCCTTGTTATACATGTGGTTACTGATGGATGAGGACATGAAGACCATTGATGAGGGAATCCCTAATCGCTAACCTGATAGCTAGAGAGAAACAATTTTCACAAATATGAATGAAATGGATACCCTGGGATGTTAAGTCCACTCCACATATCCCTATGTCTAAATTGTTCCAAGAGATGTGTCAGTAAATTTCCCTTACATTTATGTGTGTTATAAATACCCAAAAAATACAAGGGATCATATTGCATACAAAAACTATTGGTATAGGAAGTATTGATCAAACGCTTCTTACATTCTAAGATATCTCTAAAATATATTGCATCGATGACTCGCAAACTGCACTTCCTTTCTCCTTCAAACAATTGACAAAAAAGGCAAGTGGTTACAAGAAAGAATAATTTCGCATCACTTGGTTCCACGTAATGTTTTCCTCACCCTTATACTTCTCCTCCCTCAAACCAGTCATTTATTTACCCTTAATACCTTTACTAACCCCAAGCACGTCAACCTATCACCCAGCGGGTACTGGGCACTCACCCAAGGCACGTGCGGGTGCTGAGCCCCTCCTTTATGTGAGATTTGTGAGATGGTTCTGCCATTAATGGAGGATGATTTATAGAATCATAAGTACATTCACTTATTTAAAGAGGTATAAAATGTACAACTAGCAGATCTAACATTAGTGCATCACAAAAGCTAAAGAACATTGCAAGAAGCATAATAAACTAGATCTGAGCCATGATAAGTCATATAACACTGAGGGTTTACACCCTTAAAGAAAATATACAGAATGAACCCAAATATATATTGATTTAACATAGTTCAGGTAGCCACATTACAGTCAAAAGGGTCATCTCAGACCATATACAATAAATGACAGGGACTTAACTCCCATAAATCCTTCCCCATATGAGACCCTATCTATACCTTTCCCATTTTAACCCTTGTTATAGATCCTAGTGCCATACAGAGGCTTAGAACATCCCTCACAACCCTTAACACTAAGTGCTCTAAACCCTAGCATTACTGCAACACATTGTTACTCTGATTCTTATTCTTTTTGCATTCTCTCTATCTATCTCTTACCCTCCTTTTCATTCCTCTTCTATATTCTCCTCTATATTATCCTCTCTCTATCTCTCTCTTTTTTCTTTAGCTTAAGCATCTCTCTTTATAGGATCAACACCCACCACCATGCCTTCTCTCCTAAATAGATCATGTGCCAAGTGTTGATGTGGTCCTCCAATGGTGAATGGTTATCCCTTTGCAAACCCTCCACTCTCTGTAATGATGTCTTCTGGGAATATTCCCTGCGTGGAATATCCTTTTCTTGACCTCCAAGGTTCCAGGCTGGCACCTTATCCACTCATCACACCTAGTCAGGTCTTCACATTTTTCCTCAAGTGCATCTAGAATGATAAATATGGCTAAGTCCTTTAAACCATGTTCTGCTCTCCCACGCGCGCCCTGGTTTCACTTAAACCCTTCTTAAACCCCTTTGTCCTGCACGCTTTCCCCTGAGTACCCTTCTTCTTACTGGTCCTGCGCACACGTGTGCCCTTTGGTACTTGGCTAATATTTCAGGGCCCAACATCACCCCACACTAAGCATGTTCTCCATCCTTGAGAAACATCTTGCTTCTTTAAAGAATAAAGAATAGTAGGATAGGGACAATATGAATAAAGAATGAAAGAATGGAAGAATATGCTACTGTTGTAGGAGGAGGGGGAATTCTTTCTTTACTGTTGCTTCAATATTTTCCCAGGCATCCACCTCACCCTGCACTTACTGAAGTAGGTCACCTACTAGAGAGATCACCTCATCAAAATTAATTTGTCACTCTTAGCATTCAGCGTGTCTACAATTCCTTCTAGTTGTTTGCTAAGATCATCTCAGCACATCCATTCTGTGAGTGACCAGGGGATATAGTTCCTTAAGTCGATTCTTAATTAAACCCCGTAAGGTTTTGATTGATTCCAAATTTTTCTCAACCTCGGCTAGGATCTTATCCCACTCCACCCTATTTCCTTTGTTCTTCTCTTGAAACTCCTTCAGATCCACCTCATGTGTAGCAACTAGTATGCTTTCTACCCTGTCTCTGTCAGCGTAATTGTCATAAACAACCTCAGCCATTTGTGCGGTGGTCTTCACATCTGCAAGGAGCTCAGAATACCGAGTAATTGTCTCCTTGATCTTCAGTTTCTCTTCCTCCTTTTGGCACCAATGCCTCTTCTTTTGATTCCAATGTGAGTGAGTCACCTCTCCATGGTGAGGATGTGGGTTAGGTCTTCCAAGCATTGTATGGTCGAATCATATTTTTTCTTAGGTGGGGCCAGGTCTGGGTGCTTCAAGATTATGGCGTCTGAAATAGTTTCTATCTTCTTATGATATCTCTCACACCTTTTCCTTTTCCTCCCTTAATTGTGCTTAATTGTGCACTGATCAGCTCCTCCTGCTTTAGCTCCTTTGTCCTTTTCAATGATCTCTTCATTTTTCTTTTCAAGCTCTTCTTCTAGGACCCTTACTCTATCATTTCTCCCGAAGAGCCTCACCTCAACCTCCACCGAAACTTTGTTGAGTGCATTAAAAACTTGCTCATCTGATAGTTGCTGAGCATTCACCAAAGGGTTTACTCCCTTGGTATCTGGTATCTTCATCAGTGCCTCATGGTTGACCTTGAATTCAGGCTCATAAATGTGGGACTCAAAATCCCAAGACAACATCTTCCTTGTGCATGGGTACACACCATCTTCATCGAAAGAAGACCATGCAAGGAGTTGGTTTGAAGGCATGGTACTTTGGAAATGTGCACACAGTACCTTATTTGGATCATTGATGTAGGTCATCCCTTATTCTTGTGCCACTACCATACCCTTCCCTCCTATGCATGTTTGCCTTTGGGAAGCTTACCACCAAGCTGGGATCTCCACCCATGCTTCCATACTCCTTTTCTATGCTCTTGCTTCCCTCCATCTCCTTGAGAAATTCTTCAGCGTTGCGCTCCACCTCTTGATCCACCAAGTCTTTTATGATTCCTGCTACCTCCCTTTCTATGGCATCCTCTATCTGCTCCTTGGTTAAGCTTGGAGTCCTTTGATATTTCATGTTGACTTCCTCACTTCCCCCTTTCCATGAGCACCTCCTACATCCTCATCCTTCTCTTCATTATCCTCCTCTGACTCATGTACATCACACACAGGATGGTCCTGAGCCTCACCATGCTCTTCATCATCCCCATCACCCTTGTCGGCCTCCATGCTCTCTGTTTCTTCCAAGTCCACCTTTTATTGTTACTCTTTGCTTCTTCCTAATTGGTGATTCCAATATAGAAGACTCTTCTTTTTCTTCCTCCCTAGGTGAATCCTTTCTTTCCGATGACTCTTCTTTTTCAGGGGGCTTCTCTTGCTCTGATGCCTCTTCCTCAGGTGTCTTCTCTCTCTCTTCTATGGGGGACTTCTTCCTCCATGCATAGGTGCTTGGTTTTGCACCTGACTCCTGCATGCCTACAGACTTGTGTTGTTTGTGTACTTGGAACCTTTTTCTCAAGGGCCTCCTCTCTCTCCCTTTTCCTTGGCGCAACTTCTTCCTTATGGTGGGGTCTTCTAGGATAGAGACATCATTTTCAATGTAAGCGCCCTTCTCATACTTTGGCCTTATGCACAGGTATACCCTTGTTGCGGTCCTCCCAAGCAATAGGAAATGTTACTGGCTTCAACATATGTACGTCATGGGAGACATACTTCTCCACATAGGCATGCTTCTTTGGATATATCAATGTCCTACACAATTCTTGGTAATCCTGGTCTACTGTGCTGAGGTCAAACCTTAGCTTCTTTACCTCTCCTTGAATCTATTGACTCTGGCCTAGAAGTATTGTGTTGTGAAGGAGAATGGAAATTTGCACCAGGGACCCTTGGCACCATCTTCCAGAGTAAACCTGCCAATGCAAAAATGTTGGTATACGGTGAATTCAGCTTCGCCTTGTAGTAAAATAGGTAACTGCTTAGGTATCCTCCACTCTGCACTGAATGCATCACGCATCCACTTATACCATTTTTCTAGGCACGCCTTGTGGGTGACCGTCATGGTGTCACAAGTGTACTTCTCAAATATTTTGGCAGGGGAGGGGTTCTCATCTAGGTACTCCCACACAAATTTATCTGGCCCATCGGGCACTCCAATCTCTGAAAAGACAATGGTAAGGAGGATTACCAAACATGATATTTTCTCCATCACATGTGAAACACTGATGATTTCTTCTACTATGAACATCGAGAGGTTATAGATGGTCCCCTCTGAGATCTTACAGAAAATGTTCAACCAAGCCTTGTTGATCTGTGTCCATCTCTCCTGCCCATTTAGTTTTGTGACCAAGCACACGGCCATCCTCATTACAGGGTTCAGAAATCATAGAGATGTTGAAGTATCGTGACCCCTTCTTGTAGTCATAGGCTTCAACAGTCTTCTTGATGGCCTCCTTATCATCCAAGTCATCATCAAAAGATTATCCCTCACAGATAAGACCAGTAAATTTAGAGATCAGTTGGGGAGTTATCCACATCCTACGTCCTACGAAGTAGAAATGGTCTTTATGTATGTGACATTAACCACTGGTACAGTCACTCAGGTTTTCCAAAATAGGGAAACTCATAGAGTTGCAATAACCTAGCCTTCTCCATCTTCACCTTCACCTTATCATCATAGATAGGCATTCCATCTGGTGTCCTTTTGTCTATAGGGTGAACCAATTCCAATGCCATCTCATTCTCTATGGTGCTCATTCGATGGTTGTAGTCACTTATGGCCATCTTTCTAACATGAGACACCCATTCTTTTCCAAACAACATGTTATTGGATATTGCATCTTTGTGTACCATTCTTCATTGAAACTAGTGGAAACAACTTGTTTCCCTTTTCCCTTGCCCTTCTTTGGTGAAATGGTTATTGCTTTCCTTGGTGCCATTTCTCTGTCAGGTCACTAAAAGTTTCTTTCTTTCTCTTGATCCTAGCTCTTCTCAATTCTGAGGCTCTACCCCTTTGTGAAAATCCCTTCAATCATGTGCCCTAGCTTGGAACCCTAACCTGGAAAACCCTTCTTTCCACAAGATGACATATTCACTTGTGGGATTCAAAAACTTCTACGACCTTCTCCCTCATGCCTGTGTACTCTTTTTCCACTCTGGTTCACTAATCAAACTAGCTATGCACTCAAATCTTCACAACCCTTTTTCACACAACTTTTCTTCAAGGATGCCCTAGTTCGCAAGATCTCTTTGATATCACAAATGCAAGGTAAACAATAATGTACCCTGACCTTCTACTTATAGCTTTTGCTTTTTTTCCCATAATAAATTCCATGCCACCTACCAACATACCTTTGCAATAAAGGTGGCTTTTTCTTCTAAATCCAACCTTCAACACTTTTACCCCTGCACCCAATCTTGTGTGAAAACTTCTACAACCTTCTGGTGCAAAAAACCCTTACTGACCAAAGATCCTTACACGTGCACTTGTAGTGCCGAAGGAACTTCTTCTGTCCTTACCCTGATTTTTGACATCACCTACCTCATGTTGTTCCTGCACTTCTCACCCTTGTACGTGGTTTTTGTAAAGCCTTCCTGACACCAAACTCCTCATGTTCACCTTTTCCACACGCATGCTCTTCCAAACTACACACTTTTGGTCCTTCAAACCGGGCCATCGAAACATAGCTTCCACTACCAGCTTCTAGTACTTGTTCGCATCACTCCACCCCACACAAAAATAGATGTGCGGTCCTCTGCGCATAGAATTTTTTTGAAATAATAAGTGGCTACCAGTGCACAATGTGCACACAACAACAAAAATAAAAGGAGCAAGAAATGAGAAAGGGAAACACAAAGAAAGGAAAATGTATTAAGGAAATCCTAGGCTAAAGGGAAATATTGCCTTATTTACAAACACAAGGAAGACTTATTTATAGTAGGGCTTCAACCTACTCCCATTGAAATGGCCTGGTAACCGTGTTCCATCTAGTGCTTGTAACTAGAAAGCGATTGAATCAAGTATATAGGATATAATGTATGGGCCCATCCAATGGACTTTAAATTTCCCAGGATGGCACAGAAACTTGGAATCATATAATAGAACCATCTTCCCAACCTCAAATTTTTTTTCTTGATGTGTCTATCATGCCATGCCTTCTGTCCTAGATTTTTCTATCTTCTAACTCCAATGAGCAATGGCCTGCCTCTCATCTAACTACATTAACTTATCAATCCTCTCCTCAAGCACTTGTTCATCAGCTAATCCTCCTATGTGCATGTTATACATAGTGATGGTAACATGAATTCAATGGGTAACACTGCTTCCATGCCAAACACCAGTTGAAAAGGTGTGGCCTTATTCAGTCTTTTATAAGTAGTCTGGTATGACCATAACACAATAAAAAATTTATCATCCCAATCCTTTCTTCCCACATCAAAAATTTTGGTCAGTGTGTGACTCAGTATCTTGTTAAATGCCTCAGTAGTTCCATTAGCTTGTGGGTGATAGGGGTAGTCTTGTGGTGGGCTACCATGAATTCTGCCAATAAGATCCTAACTATCTCATTCAAGAAATGAGTACCCCTATCACTTGTTAAACTTAGTGGACATCCATATCTGTTGATTATGTTTTCCCACAAGAACCTAGCTGTTGTTACCACTGTGTAATCCCTTGTAGGTGCTGCCTCCACCCACCTTGTTAAGTAATCAGTACAAGTAATGATATAACGTGAACTAGTCCTTCACGTGGGTAGGTGAAATTGGTCCTACAAAATCAATGACCCACTTCTCAAATGGTTTTGTGCTAGCTATCGGTCTCAAGGGCATCTCATCTCTTCTCCCTGGTTTTCCAAGGTGCTGGAAATGGTCACAGGCCTTGCAAAACTCAATACAATCCTGGTAGATGCTTTCCCACCAAAGACCTGCTAGAAGGATCTTGTGTGGTTGCATTCCCTGCATAGTGTCCTCCTACAATTCCACCATGTGCTTCCTCCATGATTGCAATGTGTTCATGCTCTAACACACACCGGTGTAAAACCTCATCATGGCCTAGCTTGTATAAGTCTCCACTAATTAACATGTAGGGCACGATGTGTATGGCTAACTGCTTTCTTTCCAAAGTCTTCATTCCTTCTGGTGCCACACCCATCTTGAGAAATACAACAATATCTTCCAAGTCAGAGGGGTGCGCCGCAATCTAAATAGTTATGCATCTGGCATTGTATCCTCAATGCTCTGCACATCCTCCCCTAAGTCAATCCTTGATAAATGGTCAGGTCCCAAATTACTCTTACCTAGTTTCACGACAACTGTAAACTCAAACTCTTGAAACAACAAGACCCACCTGCATATGTGCCCTTGTAAAATGGGTTTGTTTACCAAGTACTTCAATGCCATGTGGTCCGTGTAGAATATAAAGGGTGTTGCTAACAGATACTTCCTAAATTTGTGTAGCGCGTAGATCATGGAAAATGCTTCACGTGCTCAGTAGTAGTATAGTTATGCTCTGCTAGTGTCAACTTCCTACTAGAAAAACACAAGGGGTGGTCAACAATTCCTTCTCCAGGTTGTGCTAAGATTTCCCCAATCACAATCCCTGAAGCATCAACATGTACATGGAATGGCTTATCCCAAGAAGGAAAGCATAATATGGGCACAGTGATAAGCTTATTCTTCAATGTATCAAACACCATCTATTGCACCTCTCCCTAGTGAAATGGACTTTTGTGTTTTAGTAACTCTTCCAATGGCATGGTGATCTTGGCATACCCCTTAATAAATTTTTGGTAATACCCTATATGCCCAAGGAATCTGCACACTACACTCTAGTTGGTAGGTTCCCCCAATCCCACAATAATGACAACTTTGGAAGGATCCACCAACAAACCCTTCCTTACATATGATATGCCCCAAAAGGGTTCCAAATGGAGTAGAAAAACACATTTCTTAATGTTGAGGGATATCCTCAACTGTTGACATCTTTTCAAATTCAGCCTCAGATTGTCACAATGATCCCTTACTAATCCATATACCATCCAATCATCAAGGTAGACTTGAAGAAACTTATGGATGAAGTCTTGAAATGCCTACACCACAATGCATGAAAACACATCAGGCACGTTCTTCAGTCCAAAATGCATGACTGTGTAGGAAAAGCTTCCCCATTCAGTGGAAAAATTTGTCTTTTCTTGGTCTTCCTTTGTAATTCTAACTTGATGATATCTTGAGAATCCATCTGTGAAAGAATAGATCTCGCGCCTGCTACTCCTTCCAGGATCTCCTCAGTGAAGGGGGTTAGAAAGGGATCAATAACACATACTACATTCAAATCCCTGTAATCAACATAGATCCTTATCCTCCCATCCTTTTTAATGTTAATGACCATTGGGATTATCCATTATGATTCCTCAACTGCCTCAATGATGCCTGATGCGATCATCTTGTCAATCTCCTCCTTGACTTTGACGCGAAGATTCAGATTCATTCGATAAGGTCTCTTCTGAATTGGACACACTCCTTCCTTTAGCTTGATTTTCATTTCCCCCAAGGAGTGGTGAACTCCTTTCAGCTCATGGTACCCACGTGGAAATAAGTCCTGAAACTCATGCAATAGATCAATGATCTTCAAAACCTCCTTTTCTGACCAATAGTCCCCAATAGTAGCCTCCTTAGGTTCCGTTTCTGAGCCAATGTTAACCTTCTTTATTTTGAGTGGTTCATGGTAGGCATGCGCTTTCTCATCAACACTATCCATAACTTCATGCGTACCTTTAGTATGGTTAACATCCAAATTTTATATTTCTTCACCATTGATCACATAGACCAATTTTCCTTTCTCTTTCTCCATGCATGCTCGACTCAAGTTGTATCTCCTCTGATTCTTCCTCATCAAAGCATACTTCTAAACCAGGTTCACCCAATAATTCTAGTATTCTATCCTCTACCATGGCACTATCTCCCATATTTAGGTGCTTAACAACCTGCAACGCCTCATCCACTGATGGCTTGGTGCTCCGATATTCAAAACCTTGAAGGAGGTCAGCCGTCAACTCTTGCCAATTTCCTATCTGATGGTGCATCTCTAAGTGAATGTACCAATTATGTCCTTGTAAGGAATGATATTCTCTTGCCTCAACATCTTACATACCTCTTTGACATCATCCAGATCCTTCCATGGAGCCTCTCACATCTTCTTCTGCAAGGTTTCTTCCCCAACTTTCCTGATTTCTTTTCAAGACATTGAATTTCCCCTTGAAGACTCATGATTACGTCCATGGTATCTTGATAGACTTCCTTCTAATGGGTACGGTCCTGGTCAAGGATACTTCCCATACACCACCTCTTCTCTTATAATCCAATGGTCTCGATTACTTTGGTATCTCCCTGGCGCATGCAGCCTCATCTCGTCTTTCACCTAGTGTAGCCTGTTCTAACTTTCTACCTCACGTGCCACCCTTGCATCCACTACGAGCCATTCTTAATGCTTACCATCTCATATGCCTTTGTATTTCCATTGCCACACTAGTTATATCATATGTTCAAATAGCTCTGGGCATTCCTCATACTAACATGCTTTTTCCACACCAAAAGCATTGTAACAGATCAGGGCATTCACACTTATATTGTTTCGTAGACCCACATTTGTAAAAGTTCCATGCGAGAACTCACTTCTTCCGCCTCCGCAGTTTCCCACATAGCCTCTAAATCCTTTGCAAAATCCTCTTCCATGAGCTTCTCCATCTGTGCATGTCCTTCATAGTGATAACCATCATCCTTGGAATTGTTTGCAATGCTGGTCTGGCGCACACCAATATCAATGGCATCATGTATCTAGTAAATCAATCTACAATCCTTGGTGTCATGAGTAGTAGAGGTGCAAATCTTGCAGTAATCAAGACATTGTTCTTATGGATTGCGTGATGCAGTAGCGGAAACCTACTTGCATTTGATCTTCTGTGGAAAATCTCACAGTCTATGAATCATGGCGTGTACCGATCTCTGAGGAAAATTGTCCTTTGTATGCCCCTCTACCTCACAATCCATGAACCATAGGCCACTGCGAGTCTCATGTGTCAAGTTCACAATATAGCTTCTCCATCTACTTTGTTCCATTACAACAATTTAAGCTTCAAGAAAATGGGCTAACACTGGTATCCACGCTTCCTACATCCTCAGCGTACAGGGAAGCCTCCAAGTCCTCACGTGGGTCTGTGAAAGTCTTGTGCAAAAAAATCTCTCCTAAAAGGTGTTATTAGTCCTCCAACAAACCATTGAGCATGCTGAGAAGGATGAATATCATAAGACAATTTTGATAAGAGAGTCTTAAAATGTGTATCATACTCCCGCACACTCTCTACCATACCTTGTTGAATTCTCCTTCAGGATGCGCTAATGCTCTTCTGTTCAAACTCAAGAATATGAAACTCAGCTAAGAAGGCATTACGCAATGCGGTGTAATCTACCACTATCTAGTGGGGGTCATACTTCTGGTACCAACTATGTGTGCCTCCTTGCAACATTGTTACAAACTGACTTGCCTTCCATTCTGGGGTAGTGATCCCCTTTGTGCACATACAGCTCACATTTTTGTACATGCTCTGCAACATCCTCAACACCTTTTTAATCTGGTAGATGCAAAGAAATTTCAAAAAATACTTGCTGAGGTGGTTGAGACCTTGTTGCCTGATCCAGAACCTTGATTTCCTCTGGTGTTGCATCTACCACCAGATGCATGAGATCCACCAACACCTGTCCCTCTTGATCCACCAGATCCTCCATATCCACCAAGTCCACCAGGTCTACTAGTTCCTATTCCACTAAATCCACCTCCCGTAGCTAGTAAAGGGTCTTGAAGTGGTCATGCCTTGTGTCCCCATTGTCACACTGAACTACATGCCAACAGTCTGTGATATTGCACCGCTACCAGATGTGTGTCCCGTGCCACTTCCAGACCTGATACCCAAGCTTTGTGTACCTGAATTTTCCCAAATTTTGTTCCAGACAATATACCTCCAAACACAAGGAAATGATTGTGTAACCATAGATGTGCCAAATGAAAAGTTATACCTCTTTGGTGTTGATCGGTCACTTCCACCAATACCAACTAGGTTAGCAATACTTATTTCTGATTTGGAAAACTAAGTGCCAGGGGTTGGTCACCAGGTGGATTCAGATGTGCGTTGATGACTCTCCTTTCTCCAAGTGATGAGCTCTCATCAGAAGTTGAAGGGGTCTCTCTCTATGCGATTTCCAAGATGGGGTAGCACAGAATGCTCAGGCTCCACATCCTCTACGTGAACCTCGATTCCTTCCTCACAACATCTACCTCCATAAATCCATCACTCCTGCAACTTCATGTTTTCTATCTAACTCCCTCTCATGAGATTCATTATACTTGATTCATCTCTCTTCCCTCTCCTTTTCAGCTGTAAGGTCCACCATCTTCCTCCACCCTAGCTTCCTCACCTAGTGCTCAGAAGAAGCTTAGCTGACCATAGGAAATGCTTCCAAACTCAGTGTAATGATCAGGATCTTTATAACTAAAGGGATATCATGCAAGAATGATCCTCTTGGCTCCTTCAAGAACTCAAACTCAACAATATCTGGACAGGAATACGTAGAAATCACATACTCCAAGGTGTAACTTGTTAACACTCTACTCCACCAATGATCAACAAACATGTGTCCAAGTCAGATCAACATCATGCAGCCTCTGATACTCATCTTGGGTCCATACACGAGGTCTATAGTACCAGCTTGATCTAGATGCATACGCTGAGAGCCATTCATACAACTCCACTGGAAAACAACAGAAGAAGGTCTCATACAACTCATGATACAGATGTTCTTCTACCCATTTATGTGCATCAAACTCAGGTCTAGTACTAAATATCTGAGAAAACTCATCCTCCATGATTTTAAGCCATGCTTCGACACTGTCCAAGGTCAAGTGCTCTGTCATCACGCACCATTCTCACAACAGCTTCGAAAATAGGTCCCGGCAATGGAACCAAGATGTAGTCATTTATTTACCCTTAATACCTTTACTAACCCCAAGCACACTCAGCCTATCACCCAGCGAGCGTTGGGCGCTCACCTAAGGCACGCGCGTGAGTGTTGAGCCCCTCCTTTATGTGAGCTTTGTGAGAAGGTTCCGCCATTAATGGAGGATTATTTGCAAAAGCAGAAGTACATTTACTTATTTAAAGAGGTAGAAAATGCAACTAGCATATCTAATATTAATGCAATAGAAAAGCTAAATAACATTGTAAGAAGCATAATAAACTGGATCTAAGCCATGATAAGTCATATAACACGAGGGTTTACACCCTTAAATAAAATATACAGAACGAACCCATATATATTGATTTAACATAGTTCTGGTAGCCACATTACAGTCAAAAGGGGTCATCTCAGACCATATACAGTAAATGATAGAGATTTAACTCCTATAAATCCTTCCCCATATGAGACCCTATCTATACCTTTCCCATTTTAACCCTTGTTACAGATCCTAGTGCCATATAGATGCTTATGGAGCCTCCCTTTATAACCCTCTAACACTAAGTGATCTCTAAACCCTAGCATTACTACAACACTTTGTTACTTTGCCCTTATTCTTCTTTGCATTCTCTATGTTTATCTCTTGCCCTCCTTTTCGTTCCTCTTCTATATTATCCTCTCTTTGTCTCCTCTTTATTTCTTTATCCCAAGCATCTCTCTTTATAGGATCAACACCCACCGCCATGCCTTCTCTCATGAACATATCATGTGCCAAGTGTCGATGTGGTCCTCCAATGGTGAATGCTTATCCCTTTGTAAACCCTCCACTCTCTGTAATGATGTCTTCTAGGAATATTCCCCTTGTGGAATATCATTTTCTTGACTGGGACTATTCCAAGGTTCCAGGCTGGCACCTTATCCACTCATCATTCCTAGTCGGGTCCTCACATTTTTCTTCAAGTGCATCTAGAATGCCAAATATGGCTAAGTCCTTTAAACCTGTGTTTTGTCTCTCGCGCATGCCCTAGTTTCACTTAAACCCTTCTTAAACCCCTTTGTCCTGCGCGCTTTACCCTGAGTGCCCTTCTTCTTACTGGTCCTACAAGTGCATGCCCTTTGGTACTTAGCCAATATTTCAAGGCCTAACATTTCTTAATTTATTTTATAGAATCAATGTTTACAATGGTTGGGTTTCCAACTTGGAACCTATGGATTTTCCCCATTTATTATTTTGACCACTTTAAGATCAAATTGCACTCACATGATTAATGTGATCGAGATTGAGAAGAAAAAGTGGAACATATATAGCAATTATTATTTGGGTAGGAACAATTTGAGCCATGGAATAGGTGAAAAATATGTAACTATTTAATTCTGTCTTATTTAAAAAATTAAATGTTGCCCAATCAAAAACTTTAGCACCTAAAGAAATTAAAATAAAATAGCAAAGGCCATTTTATATAGGTGGTTTTTGATGGATGATGTCATCAGGACCATCAATAAGAGAACCCTAATCATTACCCTGATAGCTAGAGAGGAACCCTATTCACAAATGTGCATGATATCGCTACCCTAGGATTTCAAGTCCACTCCACATATCCATGTCTCTAAAATGACCCAAGAGACGTATAAGTGCGCTCCCCTTACATTTACATGTGTTCTAACTACCCAAAAAATAAAGTGTTTGATATTTCCTATAACAACTATTGGCATTAACAATATTGATTGACCACTTCTTGCATTCTAAGATATTTCCAAAATATATTGCCTTGAAAAATTGCATGTTGCACATCCTCTCTCCTTCAAATGATTAACAAAAAAACAACTTATTCATAACAAACAAGACTTTCACATTTCATTCCCATAACACTTTCCCCGTACTTAGACTTCTCCTCCCTCAAAGCCATTATTCATCGTCCCTCTTCCTCTCCCACTATTTCCCTCCATATGATTTAACTTCTTCGATACCGCCCTTCAGTGTTTCCATTGTACATTTAACTTGCGATTGAAAGTGCATAAGAAAATCTACCTCCTACTTTGTGGATTTTTTAATGGCATGTTACCATATTACTCAACGAGATTAGAGGTGTTGGTTTTGTCTTTATGCCCATATTTATGACTATGGCCCAAAAAATTAAAAACAAAGTAATTTTATTTTTATTTTTTCCCCTTGATTCATATGTTAAAAATTTAATGAATTTCTCACTACCCAAAAAGGATATATTTGGTATTTCTTGACTTACTTTTTAATGCATTGGTGTTCTACCTAACAAATTTGACATTTATCATGTTATATGTTACTTGTTATTACACTAGAGATGTCCTTATTTGAGAAAGTGTTAATCAGGAAACATCTATCTTTCGGTGGGATTTGATCGACAATATTTATCGGCATGACAAATAAGACTTTATCAAAAATTATTTACATTCACTTGTATCTTTCGAATATTTGTGCTTGGGAACCACTTCTATGATATTTGGAATTTTATCATAAAAATGCCAATCAAACCTAGGGTCATTGTGTGGATGTGTGTGTTTGGTGCCTATAGAACACAATAAGAATGAGGGGTTAGACCCTTCCAATATGTATTGACTAGCACATTATAAACATGTTTATCTCCAAGGTTGATGCAAGGAAAGTTGTTGTGAGAGATGAAGATTACATTCATCATTGAAATAAGGAAGTTATTCTAGCGGAGGTTATAGTTAATGATGTGTAAAGCAATATGTAGAAATAGGTAGGAACTATAACAAGGTGTACTGTGTCAGACTTGCAATGATAAAAAATGGGCCAAGTTTTATATCCAATTTCTAAAAAAAAAATTATATGTGTTTGGAGATCTAGGTCATTCAATTAACTTCATTAAATTAGATGTATAATATGCAATATGTATTCCTACCTATATGTGCTAATTAAGTATTTGTTAAATCCCAATTTTAGAATATCATAGATGTGTCAAGCCATTTAACCATTTTACAGAAAATTTTACATGTCTGAGATAATAAGATGTATGAGGTTGAAAATAGGAAAATGAAAAATGTTTAGTACACATGAAGGAATGGAAAGATATTTGGCTAGAAGGAAATGTGAGAGAAGGGATTACATGTAAACCAATGGTTGGAGATAATGGAGAGAGTATCCCTTGATGGTTGTTAACTCCAACATTTCTCATACTATATGATCCTTTTTTAGATTCATTGTATTCTATCAAGGTTATGTTAGGTATGTCATTTGGGATTGAATTATACATATAAGATTTTATGCATACACATTTATATAGGTTTGTGCATTGGTGTATGTGTTACTCTTTGATAACTCCCATTTTTGTTCTCTCAATGTATACAAAGATAGTTCAAGTTGTGTGGTATCCTTCAGTACATGGTTTTACAAGTAAGTAGAAGATACATTTCTTTCATTTATTTTATAGCTCTACCACAAGATGCATTTCTTTCATTTATTGTACTAATCGAGAATGTTTATTTGTTGAATTTTTTTATTGTTGACACGCTTGTATGTCTCTCCTACATTTATAGTAGGGCATTACTTAAGAATGAAGGATACTAAATATCTGCATTCTAAAGTGGACCATATTTTCTTCCAAATAACTTCCTCTCCATTTCTAAAACATTTAAAATTTAAACATAATTTCAATTCTCCATTATTGTAAACATTTTTGTCATATACATTTATCTTAATGCATCATTTGTATTCAATTGTCTACATTGTAACTTAAATAAGAATAATGTTAACAATTTTACTACAAAACTACCACATTAAAAATGAAACTATAAATTAAATTTAAATTGAGATCCATTTCGACATACTTTGCAACTCACGTGTAATTGCTAGTTTAACCTACACCAAGTCATAAGGTTTGAATTTGAGCTCAAGTTTGGTATAAATTCATCTATGAATAAAGTTTAAACAAAACATCACAAAGTTCTAATCAATTATATATACTTATCTATCAACATCACTTATTATTATTAATATTATTATAAACATAAAATGTAAAAAAACCGTGTCTTCTTATTCAATTTCAGTATTATCATTATTAAATAAAACAAATATCAATAAATGTAAACCACATCACAATGATCATGTTGTTCTAATCTGACCCAAAGCTCCATTGTAGGGTCAAAACATGGGGATTTTGAAAGCTTTCTTCAACAAGATCAATAATGAATTCTTCTAATGGGAAAGCCTAGACACCGTACCCAATGATGCTAGAAAAAATAAGAAAATAAACATCAACAATAATGAAAAGGATAGAATCAATGCATGCACTACATCACAATAGAAGGCCACAACGGTGTGTGTAAGATAACAAATGTGATCATGGCATAGTGATTGCCACTGATTTGACTAGTGGCTAGATAAACATCCATGGCCTTTACTTGAATCGTCATTATCTATACGCCAGAATAAGCGCTACTAGCTATGTGCTCAGTGTATTGATTCCTTAGATAGAGCTAGCTAGCCTGGCTATCAAGGATATTCATAAACGGCTCCCAGGTCTATCTATCTATCTATAGGCTAGGTATGTGGCACAATGGAATGGAAAGAAGGCAGGCCCAAACATAGCATAGAGGGATTTTTACAGGACTAGTACTGGCCCAAACCTATGCCAGCTCTACGATAACATGGGTCAGCCTACTAGTTCTACGATTGGGTTGCGGCTCGACCGATAGATCGAGGGTGGCTATCTGACTATCGTCCAGATCATTGGGTCTACTCTATGATCTATATGGCTTATATAGCTTGGCTCGCCCATTGGGAGAGAATTCTCTATCTAATCTACGTAGGGGACTGCCCGCCCACCCCACCCACCTATATATCTCGCTTGGATTGGGGCAGATAGATTGGATTAGCGGGCCCTATAAGCTATATACAGTAGGCCATTGGCCCTATCTATATACGGGGTCGAGCAGATGACTGGTAACTACTTTGATAGAGATAGAGGGGGTGTATCATGAATGAATGATATGTGCATTATGGGTGGGAGAGGTCTCATTTGTTATATTCATGATATGACTAAGTCTATAATATAATGAATCTTAGACGTCCCAAAGATATATAGATAGGGGTACGATGGCCCCGAGCGAGAGGAGATAGTTAGGGTAGCTCTATATGACGCGGGGACATCAGTAAGTCATGCCATGCCCCCCTCTATATAGATGTGGTTGACCCCTCGGATATAGATAGAGGCCGAGGTGGCTAAGATGATGTATTGATAAATGGATATGATGAATACGTATTAAAGACATACTAAAGAGTTAAATATATGTCAATCATCCAAGTTTGCCAAAGAGTGTCAAAACTAATGTTTCCAAGTGTCAAAGACCAAATTTAGGTGTTTATAACTCATGTCATGAATTTCGCTAAATTTCAGACAGATTTATTTATTTTGATAATTTTAAAGTAAATACAATAAATTTGTTGATAAATGCACTAAGATTCTTAGGGCTAATTTTTTGTGATTTCATAGAAATCCTAAAAAACATCAAGCATTTTTAATTTGTTACTCTTAGCTAAAACTCTTTTACGAATAATGGGAGTTAGTAAATATATTAATAGTTAGCAATTACGTAAAATTTATATTTAAATCTTAATTACTCCAACTTAGTTACTACTCGCTAGATACTGAGTAGTATTTAGGGTTTAGTTTTTCCTTTTAAAATATTTTTAACTTATTAAAATTAGTGAGAGTTAAAGTCTTGATCAATTAAATTAAATTAGTGCATATTGTTTAGGTTCAGGTTTGTTTTAAAAATTTTATTGTTTTTTAATTTTTAATTTTTTAAATTTATGTTAAGTCAAAGGTTTTTTCAAACAACTTAATTAGATTATTATTATTATATTTAAATATATTTATTTTTTATTTGTGTTTATTTAATTTTATATTTTCATTTTATTAAATTTTTATTTTTATTAAAAAAATAATTAGTTTTAATAAGGTTTTAATAAGTTCCTTTAAATTTTGTATTTCTTATTTCTTATTTTTTATTTTTTTATTTTTAAACTCTTTTGATTGGAGCTATGAACACGAGGGTTGGTGGGACCCCACCCATTACAAATACTAAAATATAAGATGATGAAGCATAGACCAAAAAGAGGAAATACGAAGAAAATAAACTACAAAACACATAGCCAAAAAAACCGCTATAGAACCAATAGGTATTTGTCATCATCAGAAATCTCGATTGCCTCTTCTTTGACATTGGAAAAAGAGAAGGAAGGATCCACATAGCTACCCTGAGTAGCCATATGACAACGACCACCACTTGCAGTGGTAATCTTGAGTAGGAAAGTGTAGGTGGGACGCAGCAGCACCCACAATGCCAAAACAATAGCAAAATCAGGGCCGAGAGGAGCATGAATCTCTGATAAATCTATGGTTAGAAGATGGCAAGGCCTTAGGTATGGGGATTCAAAAAAATTGATAATAGCTTGCGCGAAGCGGGAGAGGGCACGGTTCTGTTCCGTCGAACGTTCCACTAAAGCACGATCATCCCATCTAGTTTATGCGGTAGGGCCCACGAACAGAGACAAAGTGGAAAGATTACAGTGCTCTTGTTCTTCATCCAAACCAACCCTACGAGAGGGAAAGATTAAAAAAATGGGCAATCGCAACAACCTCCAATTTGTTACGGCTAACCTGAAGAAAATTCAAAACAAACACTAAAGCAATTTTGGAGTTTCCCTGAGCTCTTTTGGAATAAAAGAGAAAGAAATCCCCCAGAACACGGTCAATGGCATCACAAACAGACGGTGAACCAATCCTGAAAACCCTCCTGAAATAAGACCGAGAAATGGAATTGAAGAAGGCCATTTCTCTTTTTTCACTACACAAAAAAATAACAAGAAGAGAGGGCATCGCCATGAAAACTTAAATAACACGGAGAGGAGGAAAATTATTGAAAGAGGGCGAGGAAGGCTACTTAAAAACAAACCACACAATCCAAGGCCAAAAGTAATTAACCCTCACTGAATTGGCCATCATTATAAATAATTGCACGCAACCCTTCCCAATCTTTGACTTGTTTGGAAATGATGGCCTCATCCCTCAAAGTGGTACCAAAGTTGGCCAATAAATCGGCCGCTTTGCTAACTTCTCTAAATGCATGGAAGGCTTGCCTAAAATATAATTTGGCCAACCAAAACAAAATATTATTTATATAATATTTAAGAGACCAAGTCTCTGAGCTTCCTTTACGGATGGCGTGAATAATCACTTGAGAGTCTCCTTTAATATATAGACGTTTAGAACCCGAAGCGATTGCAAGTTTCATGCCTTTAAGTAAGACCTGAACTTCAGCTAAATTACTAGAACCTACCTCTAACGGAAAAGAACCTGCAACTAAAACTTTCCCAAACTCATCTCTAATTATACACCCTACCCTAATATACCATGATTATATAATTTTAAATTATTATCTTTAATATTTTTTTATATTATATTTCTTTTATAAAATATGTAGGTTAAAAAAATTATGCAATGACAACCCCAAAATTTGAGGGATGAAAACATGTAATATCGAATAGTAATATATCTGGTGTACTTTAGCTCGTAGGGTTCACTCAAGTAGATGGGACTAATGACTTTGGTCATCCAGTTGTTGAGTTTGATTCCTCAATAAATTACAATGTACATTATGGGGATTTTGTGCATTGCTCAAGGTTATAAGGGGCTCACCCTGTGGTTTAAAGTCAATGATGGTAGGTGTGCCCTATAATGCGCTACTCCAAGTCATTGGGCTCCCAATTCCTCAACCATAAAAAACACATGTACCTTGTGTGGCTATTCATTTTTTTGGAGTATCATAAGGGTAATGAACCACCTATATGAAAAACTAGTTGGTGTCGAAGACGATGTTAGTGCATGCCTAAATGTGAATCTAAAGATCATATCTACATCAAAGAAAGACTAAGCCTCTTCGAACACATAAAAACATAAATCGACTTAAAATAAATAGATAATTCAAAAAAAAATCTAGTTTCACCACATACTTTGTCTTCCTCTTCGAACACGCCTAAGGGTGTAATAAGGGGATCAAAAAGTGAAACTTTGAACAAGTTTTAGAAACATTTGGAAAAATAACATGTGGATGATGTATTGGTTGATTTGTGTTATTCAAATGTCATTCCATTAAATATAGCCAAGAAACCACATTTTAAGAATGCAATTCTGAAAATGGTTGAGTTTGGAAAATGGTCCATGCCTCCTACTTCAGGGGCTCTAAGGAAAACACTTTTGATCCAATCAAAATAAAGGGTGACCATGAAATTGGAAAAATTTAAAGACTCTTTGAGTGTATAGTAGGTTGTCACATATTAAGCGATGGATAGTCAGGCATGTGTTAGATGTCATCGATTAATGTTTTGATGGTTTTTTCTCTGGGTGTGGTGTTCTTGAAAATAGTTGATGGTATGAACTGCACAAAAACATCTGAGTATATTTTTGAAATATTAGAGGAATCCATTCTTGAAGTGGGTACATAAAATGTGGTTCAAGTTGTTATTAATTGTGATACAAATTGTGTAGGATCTAGGAAAATGTTTGTGGAGAAAAAATATTTAGGAGCTCGTGTGTAGCTCATTGCCTTAATTTTTTGCTTCATGACTTGGCTAAAACTCCATGTGTGCATGAAGAAATCCATAGAGGGAGAGAAATTAAAAATTTCATCATAAACCACTACCTTACATTGAACATCTATACGCAGTATGCATCTAGAGTGTTTTTGAGACCGTGTGAAACAAGATTTAACTCATTTTATATCACTTTGAAAAGAGTGGTTGAAGAGAAAGCAACACTAAGGCCAGTTATTTGTTGCATTGAGTGGGAAAATTTAGTTATTTCTAAAGGTACTAAAGGAAATAACATAGAGAAAATAATTCTATACAACAATATTTGGGAAAGTGCAAAAAACATTTTTTTTAATTGTGTGAACTAATTATTGATGTGTTTCACATGGTCGATGGCAAAAAATATTGTATTGTTATGCTTTATGGAAGCATGGATAGTTGTAAGAAAACCATTCAAAAAACGTTTATTAGTGTAGAAGCACACTATATTAAAATATTTGATACAAATGATTCGAGATGGAAAAGAATGCACACCCCTTTGCATGCAATAGCTTGTTATTTGGAGCCTAAACTCTTCCATATAGATAGATAGAGGGATAGTTAAATCATGAGTGGGATTCACAAATCCATTAGAAGGTTTTAACAAGATCCAAATTTTGTAAGCAAAATCAAGGATCATTGTTGGACGTACAAGTTAGAAGAAAAGATGTTTGGAATACTACTAGTCAAGTATGACATGTCACAGCATATGTTGAAGGATACATATGACGTAGTAACTTTAGAGTGAATACTCATGAACTACAATGCTTTTATGTAAGATTATTAATTTAGGAAGCAAGCTCATAAGTTTGTGAAAGGAATTGGAGTTGCTTTAATGAAATTCAATCAAAGAAGCGGAACAAGTTGTCTAGAAGGTTTGGTGATTTTTATACTCGCAACAATTTATAGTTGTGTATGAAGAAAACAACAAAAAGAGTCATCTAATTTTGTCTTTGCAATTCCAACATGTTTCAAAAGATGTAACATATGCATATTATCCTGACTTGCTTTCATAAGATGAATTTCATAGTGAATCAGATAATGACGATATTGATCCATCTCAACAAAGTACTCTTGCTGATTTTAAGATTTTTTGATGTAAAAAAATAGGGAGAAATCCAAAATCTTGAGATTAGTTTTAGAACTTAGATGTTTTAAAATCTAGACTAACTTTTTCAAAACATAAAACCTCTTTAAAATTGTGATTTCATGTGTGTGTAATGATTTATTTTGATCAACTTATCATAATGCGTAAGTTTTGACATCATTTTACTTTAAAAAATCCATTTACTAATATTTATATATTTTGACATTCTTGTACTTATATTATTTATCTTGAAAATTAAAAAAATGCATATTTATATAATTCAAGCTTATTTACTATTTTTTCTTGAATTGTATTTGTATCTTTGTTCAACATGAACACAACCCTAGTTACTTAGTCCACAACATCCAAGCGGGGCTTTATGTGGACACCTAATTTTTGTATGTAAGGTTATTTATGAGTCGTAAAATTGCATTATTTTAGAATACTTGTGTTTGTTGACTATTTGTCTAGATTATACTCTTATTGAAACATTTCCCCATCTTTTGGTCGTTTCATGTCATGTTACCTTGTTCTTGTCTCTCCTCTTATATTTCTTTCTTCTCCCTTATTTTCCTGATGTTATAGGTTTTTTCTATAACTCTAACTATATTTTTATGGGGCTTTTTATTTTGTGGGCCCTTCGACCCCTTCTTTGGGTCCCCAAAGTTTTTTGGGCTTTTTTGTCATTTTTTCCACCCATTGTGTGTCAACTTGCATGCCAAATAGGGGTTTGATTTGAATTCAAAAAATATATACTTACATTGATGCATTTTATAATTTAAGACATATCTAAGAACATCACCTACAAAAGTAATTCAAGAGTGCCTCATTGTAAATTTAAAACATTTAGAGCATATGCGTAAATTTGAATCATGTATTTCTTTATCAAATAATCATTTTAGTGAAAACTCGTATAATAAACACTACATCACACTTGATTGTTTGGCCAAACATTTCATTGTACTTGGTGTGTTGGTTTCAAAGATTGAGTAACAGCTTAGGGAAATGGTAATATTGCAAGGATAACATAGGAGGGCCAAAAAAGTTCATCGGTTTTTATGATGTTCTTGCAAGGTGATGTTGCATTATTTGGGTTTTGAAGAAGGAGAATAATTTCCCATACATGTTATTATAGGAAGAGGTGGTTGGTAACTGTTCAACCATCTCTTCCTATAATAAATAAAATAATGCCTGTGTCATTTCAACCGTGCAGTTTGTTCTCTCTATTTCTTTCTTCTATTTGTACATGCTAACATTAGTATCAGAGCGGTCAGTTTGCAGTTCGAGGAAGCCTTGTCAACAGGCACAAACTAGAAGTTTGAGGAAACCCTAGTAAGGCACAAACTGAAGAATTTATTTCACCACTTATTGTAGAAGACAGTTTGTTTGCAGTCACGACTTCTTCCCTGTTCATTGAACAATAGTGAAGGCACAAGCAAAGTTGTGTGGGAGAAAAGAATGAACTCGTGTGGGCAAAGTTAAAGTCTGGGTGCCAAATATTTATCAAAGACGAAGCTATGGGCAAAAATACAATCGTTTTTACACAAAATCGTGACTCAGTTCGAAGAAAACATAGTCGTTTTTGGTAAATTCGTGAGTCGCAGAAGGTAGAACAGTCAAGGAAAAACGTGACTAGTCGTATGCCAAAGTCATGGTCGCAGGCAAGGAAAACGTGAGGGCTGAAGGCACAACAAATCCAGTTTTGGAGAAAAATGTGAGTCGTAGAGGGAAAAATGAGAGCACAGAAATCATGCAAATCCAGTGAGAAAAAATGTGAGTACTTTAAAAAGCGTGGCAGGCAGAACCAAATCATGGAACATTGAAACCCTAGTCAACAAATCTTGTTGCTTGGAAAAGATGGCAGAGGTAGAGTCATTTTTATTCTTCTTTCTAAAAATTCGATGAATTAATATTCATTGTTTCAACAAAGGTACTTTGTTTTTGAATAATCAAATTTGGAGGAATAAGTAATAATTTTTTTTTAATATATGCAAATATAGTTCGAACACATTTGGAGGGGTGATTTGCATCTGAGAAATTAATCTCATACTATATGCTGGAGAAATTAAATTAATTAAATATATTTGCTGGAAAAAGGTATTTTATTAAGTGTGAGGCAAAATTTTATTTTATTATTTTCCATTACTTTGGAATAATAAAATGGCAAATATATCACACTTGACTTTGTCGGAGACACAAAAATTAACGGGCACTAATTTTAATGTTTGGAGTCATAAGATTTTAACTGTCACAGACTTTCGTGATTGTGATAAAATAATCTAGGGTGATGAAAGTCAACCAACGAGGAACTTCGAGGATTATGACAAACGTCATAAGGAAGTGTTATTACTTCTTAAGTTGTCGATGTCGGATGATATGATACTAGAAGTGTGGAATGCCACTGTGGCAAGCACATTATGGGCCAGTCTGAAGGGTAAATATCAAACATTAGAAAAGAGTCAGGTTTTATGCCTGAAAAATATGCTCTTTTCCGTAAACTTTACAAGAAGGTGGATCGTTGTCTAAGCACCTACTTCGGATGAAAGACATCTGAGACCAATTATCTTCCATCAACAAAAAGGTGGACGACGATGATATGGTGGCTCTGGTTTTGAACAGCTTACCTTCTTTGTATGAATCATTTATGGAGGCACTCCATGTAATGGTTGAAAGTCAAAAACTCGTGTTTGACAAGGTGAGTTCCTACCTGTTACAAAAGGAGTGGAGACAACTTCAGGCATAATCTAATTGTGACCATTCAGAGAGTGTTCTTGTCACTCAGTCAAAGGGAAAGTGGAAACGTCAATCCAGTGAGTCTTCCACTCGGTATCAGGTCACATACTATTACTGTCACAAGCTTGGGCACATCAAGAAGGATTGTCGGAATCGGAAGTATGGATCTTTCATAGCAGAACAAAAAGCCATGTAATGAGGAACATGTGGAAACAGTTGTAAAAGAACGAGATTTAGATGACGGGCATACTCTTTATTGTCTTATGACATCATGCTCAAATGACAGTGGTACCAGATTGTTGGATCATTGACTCTAGTGCATCTGAACACTTTTTCATGTTGTAGGGACTCGTATGTTTCACTTACTACAAATATTTGTTTTGAATCAGTAGTACTAGCTGATAGAGAATCACTTGCAGTAGAAGGGATAGAAGATATATGCATTATATTGAATAATGCTCATAAATTGTTGGTACGAAATGTTAGGTATGTACCTTCTTTACAAAAGAATCTTCTATCTATTCGTCAATTGACTGAAAATCCCAATATTTATGTGGATTTCTGCTGGAAAGAAGTGTGTTGACTCTAATGTGAAACAGAGATGGATAATTGCCCTTGGTATTGGGGAAGGTGGTCAAAGTCTCAGCTTGACTTTGATCCGGCTGTGATCAACATGAATACACGTGTGGAGGATAGCTCCACCATTCAGGATGTGCAGGAGAAGTATTACTTATTCCAACAAGTAATATTAAAATATGCAAATCACCCAACTATAACTTGTTTGTACAAAAAAAATTATTACTTATTCCTCGGAAATTTGATTATTAAAAAACAAAGTACCTTTGTAGGAAAAATTTCATTGACTTTTCAGTTTGAAGAAAATAAACCAAATGATGTCCTCGAATCCTTCAGAGTCACATGACTTTGCTCCAACAATTTGCATGTCACACGACTTCAACAAATTCCAAAGCAATATTTCTCTTTTTCCCCACTTCAGGCTGAAACACTTCACGATTGTTCACGTTTTTGTTCCTTTCTTCACACGACTCAACATATGGTGGCTCTGGTTTTCAACAACTTACCTTCTTTGTATGAGTCATTTGTGGAGGCACTCCATTTAATGGCTGAAAGTCAAACACTCATGTTTGACAAGGTGAGTTCCTACCTGTTGCAAAAGGAGTAGAGACAACTTCAAACAGAATCTAATTGTGACCATTCAGAGAGTGCTCTTGTCACTCAGTCAAAGGGAAAGTGGAGACGTCAGTCCGGTGAGTCTTCCACTCGGTATCAGGTCACATGTTATTACTGTCACAAGGTTGGGCACCTCAAGAAGGATTGTCGGAAGCAGAAGTATGATCTTTCACAGCTTAACAAAAAGCCATGTAATGAGGAACATGTGGCAGCAGTTGCAGAAGAACGGGATTCAGATGACGGGCATGCTCTTTATTGTCTTACGACATCATGCTCGAATGACAGTGGTACCAGTTGCTGGATTATTGACTCTAGTGCGTCTGCACACTTTTCATGTCGTAGGGACTGGTATGTTTCATTTACTGCAAATATATGTTTTGAATCAGTAGTACTAGTTGATGGAGAATCACTTGCAGTAGAAGGGATATGAGATATATGCATTTTATTGAATAATGCTCATAAATTGTTGGTATGGAATGTTAGATATGTACCTTCTTTACAAAACAATCTTCTATCTATTCGTCAATTGACTGAAAATCCCAATATTTCTGTGGATTTTTGTGGAAAGAAGTGTGTTATCTCTGATGTGAAACAGAGAAGGATAATTGCCCTTGGTATTGGGGAAGGTGGTCAGTATCAACTTGTTGATCCGGCTGTGATCAACATGAATGCACGTGTGGAGGACAACTCCACCATTCAGGATGTGCAGGAGGCTGCAATGCCTTGGGATGAAGCCATTCCTCAAAAATTTGTTGACTTGGATACAATCAACCTACATGCACCTATTGTGGAGGGAGTATCCACTATACTAAGTGTACAGGAGGTGGACATGCCTTGGGAGGATAGATTTCCTCATTTTGAAGAACAATTTGTTGTGGACAGAGGCTCCAATATTCCAAATGCACTGACGATTCATGGTGAGATGGCATGCCCAGCCACTCACTCAGAGGTCCTTACTTGAAGGACAGTAGAGCATGAACAGTTTGATCATTGTGTTGTGAAGGATCTTTCCCAACATAGGGGGATAGATGAGCAAATAGATGAGGAATTGGTTCTCACTCCTACCACTATTGAGAGGGAGACCACTGTTGAGACGGAGATGGTTATTTCTCCTACTAACTCCTGCGGAGTTGGTTCTAACTCCTACTGCACATATGGTCACATTTCTCTTATTGAGAAATTTGGATGAGCACTACACGGTGTTGCAACGACGTGATCGAGGTGACTTCGATTGCAGGATAATTGAGTCTTTGTACAAACTCCAGCAGGCTACATAATCCTGTAATAGATTTTTCAATCCACATCTTCAAGGTTCTGATTTCAACACTCTGGAGATGGGGCTGACACTGTCAGCCATTGGTGATTCATCATTGGTCAATGAATCATGTAATAGAGAACCAGTGGACCACTTGCTATATCTTTTGTTCATGGGATTGGATTTTTGTTTTGCGGTTCTTCTTCATTCGAAAACCGCAACACAATCATGGACTGATGATTTTGAAGTACAACCTATGGCACAGTCTGTAGATATAATGACTAAACATATGGGCTTTAGGAAATGTTGTAAAATTTCGAGACAAACTTTGTCTTGTTTCCAGTTTAGTCATTAAGAGGGGGTGTTAAATTATAGCACTTTATAGAGAATAAAGATGTACGGTTCCAAGCAATTGTTGATAACCAACAAATAGTTGTAACTGCTCCTCCTCTCAATAAATAAACCTTTTCCTGTGTCATTTGAATAGTGCAGTTTTGTTCATTCAACCTTCTCTAATTCTTTCTTCTCTTTGCTGCAATGCCTTGGGAGGAAGTCTTTCCTCACAAATCTGTTGACTTGGATACAATCAACCTACATGCACCTATTGTGGAGGGAATATCCACTATACCAGGTGTACGGGAGGTAGACATGCCTTGGGAGGATGGATTTCTTCATTTTGAAGAACAATTTTTTATAGAAAAAGACTCCACTATTCCAAACACACTGACAGTGCATGGTGAGATGGCATGCCCAACCACTCACTCAGAGGTACTTACTTGAAGGACAATAGAGCATGAACAGTTTTCTCATTGTGTTGATCTTTCCCAACAGAGGGGGATAGATGAGCAAATAGATGAGGAGTTGATTCTCACTCCTACCAATGTTAAGACAGAGACCATTGTTGAGACAGAGATGGCTATTTCTCCTACTATTGTGGAGTTGGTTCTAACTCCTACTGCACAAATGGTCACATTTTTCTTCTTGAAAAAGTTGGATGAGCACTACATTGTGTTGCAAGGATGTGATCGAGGTGACTTCGATTACAGAATAATTGAGTCTTTGTACAGACTCCAACAAGCTACACAAGCCTGGAACAAAGTTTTCAATCCACTTCTCCAAGGTTCTGATTTCAGCACTCAAGAGACGGGGTTGACACTCTCAGCCATTGGTGATTCATCACTGGTTAATGAATCACGTAACAGAGAACCAGTGGACCACTTGCCATATCCTTTGTTCATGGGACCAGATTTTTGTTTTGCAGTTCTTCTTCATTCGACAACCGCAACACAGTCATGGACTGTTGATTTTAAAGTACAACTTATGGCACGGTCTATAGATGTAATGACTAAACATATGGGTTTTAGGAATTTTATAAAATTTTAGGACAAACTTTGTCTTGTTTCTGGTTTAGTCATTAAGAGGGGGTGTTAAATTATAGCACTTTATAGAGAATAAAGATGTACGGTTCCAAGCAATTGTTGATAACCAACAAATAGTTGTAACTGCTCCTCCTCTAAATAAATAAACCTTTTCCTATGTCATTTGAACAGTGCAGTTTTGTTCATTCAACCTTCTCTAATTCTTTCTTCTCTTTGCTGCAATGCCTTGGGAGGAATTCTTTCCTCACAAATTTGTTGACTTGGATACAATCAATCTACATGCACCTATTGTGGAGGGAATATCCACTAGACCAGGTGTACGGGAGGTAGACATGCCTTGGGAGGATGGATTTCTTCATTTTGAAGAATAATTTTTTATAGAAAAAGACTCCACTATTCCAAACACACTGACAGTGCATGGTGAGATGGCATGCCCAAGCACTCACTCAGAGGTACTTGCTTGAAGGACAATAAAGCATGAATAGTTTGCTCATTGTGTTGATCTTTCCCAACAGAGGGGGATAGATGAGCAAATAGATGAGGAGTTGATTCTCACTCCTACCACTGTTAAGACAGAGACCATTGTTGAGACAGAGATGGCTATTTCTCCTACTATTGCGGAGTTGGTTCTAACTCCTACTGCAAAAATGGTCACATTTTTCTTCTTGAAAAAGTTGGATGAGCACTACATTGTGGTGCAAGGACGTGATCGAGGTGACTTCGATTACAGAATAATTGAGTCTTTGTACAGACTCCAACAAGCTACACAAGCCTGGAACAAAGTTTTCAATCCACTTCTCCAAGGTTTTGATTTCAACACTCAAGAGATGGGGTTGACACTCTCAACCATTGGTGATTCATCATTGGGTAATGAATCACGTAACAGAGAACTAGTGGACCACTTCCCATATCCTTTGTTCATGGGACCAGATTTTTGTTTTGCAGTTCTTCTTCATTCGACAACCGCAACACAGTCATGGACTACTAATTTTAAAGTACAACTTATGGCACGGTCTATAGATGTAATGACTAAACATATGGGTTTTAGGAAATTTGTAAAATTTCAGGACAAACTTTGTCTTGTTTCCAGTTTAGTCATTAAGAGGGGGTGTTAAAATATAACACTTTATATAGCATGAAAGTGTTATATTTTAAAAGACATCCGTATAAATTTTTTGAAAAGTGTGTGAGACTTTTAGAGCCCTAAAACTAATGAATAAGATAGAAAATTTAGATTTTGTCCAAATGACACCATCCATAACTATTACCTAACAATCTCAAAAAAAGACATTAATAATTCGATTTAAGATTCTATATTAATACTAATACTTATGTATATAGATGCAGGGATATACACATTTACACACACACACCTTAAATCATTTATTAAGACATTAAAAAAATATAAATTAAACAATTAGTTCTATATTTAATGTTTTAAAAAATTTGTGTTTATGGGATAGATGTGCGTTTGTGATATAAAAACCATTTTCTCACGAAACGAGGTAATCAATTCAAGCTTTGAAAAAGTGAGATCCATATTTTAGTGGTGAGACTTAGGTACCAAAATACGCACTAGCACGCAAAGGATAGTTATGAAGCTTGCAAAACAAATTAGAATATATTTTAGGGGAAATGACAATGATTTATTATACGTGTTAACCACAAATTGAATGATTCGAAATGCATACCAACTATAGTTGGGAAATGGCAATAGTTGAAATATCACAATAGAGTTGGGTGAACATGGGTCCACACGGCATAACTAACTTTAATCTAAGGAGTGAATAATCCTATGGTCAAATGTTCTAGAATCCTATATTACATTTCAAATCATGAGTATATGTTCGTTGAGCAAATTATTGGCTCATAACAACCTTTCAATTAAAATAGTTATTCATTACTAGTTTCCCTAACATGGGTGAGGTGTCTCGTACATCACATAAAAGAACCTAATGTGGGGATGAGATTTGACGCCTCTCCTCACGACCCCCATATATCTATATGTGTTGGTTGAGAGCTGATTTTGGATGGTGTTATATGGAAGAGTTACCCAATGGAGTCCAGATTTCTATATATGGGGTCATCATTCAGCTCGCCAATTATCGTCATCAATCGTATCGCGCATATATACAAAATAAAGTCATAAATCATATCACGTATATAAAAGATGGATATATGGATGCCACCTCAGGTAACAGTGCCATGACCACCCGTTTTTGGTTTTTCCCCCATAGTTGACCAATTAAAAAGTTACTCGTCAAGGATGATGTGTAACTATTTTGATGACCGTCAAATTTTATTATAACAAATAGTATGTAAAATTATATTACCCTGACATTCTAGTTAGAAATAAGCTTTTATCAATAAAAAGTGCCTTCCGAAAAAAAAGGTGGGTTATCGAATTATAAAACGACATGTGATTTTTATTTTCAAATTATCATTGATTTTTTCTGACTGATAGGTCCCTTGTCAAATCTCATCCATGCCTAGTGTAGATGTGGAAAGTAGTTTTGCATTAATAATGCTCTGCAACTAACCGCATGTACATTGTCAAGCTAAAGAGATAAATAGTAATTAATGTAAACAACGCATCCTAATCAAAATCATATAGTTCATAAAAAAGTTTAGTGTGTTTCTTTGGAAATTATAGAATTTTGTGAATTTGACTTGATTACATTATTCATCTACTCTGAACTCCAAAAACTTATCACTTAAAAATTTCAAAATTGTATACAAATGTCTAAGAAATTGATTTTCTACCTTAGAATCGTGATGTGGTAGCAGTACCTTACAAAATGTAAGAAAAAATGGGAGATGTTTTAAGGAGTGAGTTTGATCCCTCTATTATTATTAGGACCCTTGATAAGAATAGTTCTTGAAAGACAACACTCCAAGTATAATATAATTCAACAAACAATTCACTATGATGCAAGTACCCAACACTTATAACTTTTAATGACATAATCAATACAAGAAGTACATATTGGATGTGCCTAATATTTTCTTAAATGCTTGAATATTGCTCTAGATACTTATGATTGCTTATGGCATGGGGATACTTCTCTATCACTCAAATAAGTTGTTTATTCCATATATAATTATTCTAAATGCATTAATGTAACTTATTATAAACTTCTTGAATTAAAATTAACGCTCTATTGGGGTACATACCAACACGCAACAGACAAAAAAATGTGACAAAGTAGGGCCAAGAAACTCGAGGGACCAAAATAAGGGTCTAAGGGCCCACAAAAAAAATTCTAGAACCATATCATACAATTTTATGATAAAAACTATGTAATATAGGTTGTCGACAATCCTACCATAAGATGGAATCTAAGATAAAGTGTATTAGAGTCATATGAATTAGAGGTCTTGTGTTATAACTACAGTCCCTCATATGGCTAAGGTCATAAGGTATGAGAAAAGAAAGCTTTCCACGATCAATTTGGAGTATTATCAATGTAAGAGTACTTATTAAGGACCATTCTAGGGTAAGGAGGGCATTGATATGATTGAATAGGAGTAATGGGCCCGCGATGATTGCTAACATGTTGTAAAATTTGAGCTCGCATGTTGTGCACATGTTGCACGATCTATGTCAATATTGCAAGTGAAACAAGGTCAATAGCATAAAAGTGAGGCTAAGTGAATGCAACATGTTGTAGTAGACACATGAGTACATGGATCCATTAGACCATGGATGAGGCAACCAAGGGATTCCCCCTATTAGAGGTTTGATATGAATAGGATGATAAATAGTGTGAGAAATGGGGTATGTAATACTTATAGGTATTTGTATAGGTGTTCTTCATCTATATTAGGATAATTATTTTCTTATAAACCTTAAAGATAATAATATATCCAATTAATTATGTACTCTTGGGGAAAATCTTGCTCTTACAAATCCTCATGTACAACTACTTTGTGCCCATATATTCTCTTAAATTTTTCTCTTTCCTCCCTTTCCCGTCTATTTTCCTCTTCATATACTTCAAGCCATTTGGTCATTGGTTCTCTATTATGTAATATAAATTAGTTTGTTGTTATTTGATCATCAACTCCTACACAATATACAACAAATTATTTGCATGGATGATTAAAGTACAATTCATATACATGCATGCATTTATTATCAATAATTTAAAGGAGAAATGTTTGCACATACCAAGCCTCTTACTTACACCCTTTCCGAATTATAATTCTCCCAAATCTTTCAAGTTTGTGCTCCTAATCTCATATTTTTATAATAATATTAGTGCATACATTTTACTTTGACACAAATTTAGTAATAAAGAAGAAGGTTTGATGAACGATATATACTTCAAGCATTGAAACTTTTAGATGGAAAAATTTCTTTAAAATCCACTTCAGTGGTTTTATGTACCTCTCAATGAAAAACATTTTCCATTTTCTCAAGATACCATATAGCTCTACATCATCCACTTAATGGATTAGAAGAGGCACCATTAAGTTTGTAAATTTCATGGGGAGCTCCAATTCAAAAATTCAACTCTGTATCCACATTGAAATCTCATCTTTCCTATATCTCCTTCAACAAGGTCTATCTATTCAAAAATAAAATTTCAAATAATTAACGATCTCAAAATACCTTGTAAAGCATGTTAATTGGTATATAGCTTTTTGGAAGTCTTTGGTGAGACATTCCTCCCCCTTAAAGAAACCAACAAAATATATTGTAACATAGAATATATATTCACATTTCCTTAATTATTTACGCACATAAAATCATAGCATAACATAAGAATCAAACACCATCATATGTACCTTCAACATGTTGTGTTGATCATAGGTTTTAAGACCTATGATTTTTCTATCATCTGTAAACGTCTTTTAATAACCCATATTTTTTTGGTTTCTTGATTTTCCTCATCACACATTTTGCTTTTGTTTAATGTTGAGAGTACACGCCCTTCTATTTCATACCCAATGGTCTATCCTTACATGGCCAATACTTTCTCTTTATATTTAACACCTTGAGGTCCATCCTCACATCCAATTTGTCTTATTCTTTATTGTGTTTTTAAATGATTCAACATAGTTTTTCAATATGTGCATTATGTCGATAATATGTGTGATGGGGAGATATTATGAATATGGAAGATCATAAAATATTGACAATATCTTCATCCCATTTGGCATTATGGAAATTTGATCATCATGTGCTTGTTGACATGCCTCTTTGTAGCGCTTATGCTAGTCACTTTGAGACAACATCTTTGGAAACCCCCATTGTCTTAATTGTGCCATCAAACTTGCTATTATTAAATCCTACAAGGGATGGATATTTGTATGGAATCTATGGTGTCATTCATATGCAAATTTCTCAATGATCTTTAATCATCTAGAGGTTAATTTATCCCAACACCTTGGACATGAAAACTTTCCTTTTATGTGAAGACTTATGTCAAAAGAAACATATATAGGATATTTATTGTGAGATTTTATATTGTAATACAGGCTTGCATGAAATAAACCTTGCAAATTTTGAACCTACTAAAAATCATGGGCTATCCAGAATACATGAACACAAAACTTCATTACATACAAATCCTCTAATACCGATTTGTCTTGATGCACAAAACATGTGCACCCCATTCCAAATCTCAACCAGCTCCTTTATGGGTGGTGAGAGATACACTTCCAAGTATTTCACTTGGTTCTTCCCTATAAAAAATAGTGAAAGCATAAGGTAATCCTTTTGTATCTGTCAACCATGGAGGAATATTATAATTAATCCAGAATGACAAAGCATACTTGAATAGCCTGTTGTCATGTTACCAAAGGGATTCACTCCATCCACAACTAGCATAAGACTTCACACTGGGTCGTTTGTATATGAAATTTTATAGGCCACATGTTCTCTCAATATGTTTCATTGCTTTGCAGTTATTTGGTACATGCATTACACCCTTTTCTTTGCATTTATTATCATAATGTCCAGCTAATTAACATTTACAAGTCTTTGCATTGATATAGACATGCTTTAATGCATCTATGACATATGAAAATGCCATGCAATTACCTTTTTATGAAATTGTGGGCCCCATTTACACCTGTCCCGATAAGATAGTGTGTCTAACAAAAAAGATGGCATCCCTTTTGTGTGCTCATAGTCTCCTCTATATAGCATACAATTATTGATATAAACATCATACTTCTGTCTAGGCAACCCCAAGGGAAGAAGAATTTTTTTTGTTTCTTTATATGTCATCCTAGAATCACATTTAGTGTTTTGGAAGAAATTCATCTTTCAATAAGTTGACTCAAAGTTCAAGCATATAATTTTAATTTAAAAATTACACGATACATGGATGTTATATGTAAAAGAAAATATAAATGTATAATTACATAGTTTGCTATAATTGACTAAACTATCAATAAGTTGGTGTAAATGTTGTACCTCAACAATCTGTAGTAACACTTCGCTCATTTCAACCATACTTTGCTTTCAACTTCTATCGGTGTTAAAGTAACATGCAATAAAGATGACATATATGCTCCCAACTGAAACAATGAGAGTTATAACATCTTGTTTTAGGGCCGCATAGGCCTCACCGTTGAACTCGTACATGTTCAGTCCACCATATTATCTTCTTGATCTTCAATATGACTTTATGTATTTCCCATATCCATCTTAAAATCAATGTTGTTGATTTCAAAAGTGATTGTGTTATCATATGGTACACTGAAGTAATATGTCAACATGGCATGTATGTCACTTGCACATTTTCTTGTAACTTTGGTTTAATTGAAGGAGGGAAAAAATAATATAAATTGTACTCTTATTAAATTTCTTGTACAAATTCCACCAATGATAACCATGAGCTGGAATATGATTCTCTCAAAATCATCTTTTGATATTGTTAGTGTGCAATGGGTCGGTAGGGTGAACCTAAAACACCCCTTTTGATATAATTGGATAAATTGCAACAACATAAGTAAATGACATAGACATATAGAATATTTTATCCCATTTTCTACATATATTTACTTAAACATGGTAATAGATATAAGGTGTCATAGATACTTACATCATCAGCTTATGCCAACATTGATTCATTTTATAGATAACATTAATTACAAGAGTAGTGTATCATGTTCGTTATGTTATTCTCTTGTCCTCTTTTATTCCAACTGCTTTCTCTTTTAGGGTGCATCCACATATTACTTTTAACAACTAGCTTTAAAAAAATATTACTTAAAAATTGATCTACTAATTAGTATTTCATAATTGTTAATATGCACTAACATACTACAACATGACTAGTGTGATTTGTTTGATTGTTAGAATTGTTCTTCATATTTACACAAAATAGCATAATGAGAGGATGAATTTGTAAACAAATTAGAAATATATATAATTATTTGAATTAAAAAATGAACTCTCAAATCCCTTAGGGTAATTTGATTTACTTTTTTTAGAATATTTTTTATCTTCGTCATTGTAATAGATGCAATATACAAGTTAAGTTTTATTTTTACAAGGGTCATTAAAAATATACATATTGATGAGATCTTTTACCTTCTTCTCCACAAAAAAAAATAAGCAATACAAAAGTTTTAAAATTTTGTGTTTTATTGAAGTTTTAAACAAGTTTGTGATGTTAATTGCATCACACTTACATCATGTTTTAACGTCACATTTAAAATGGTCTAGTGTTAAATTTAGATTGGAATTATCCATGACCATGATGTAAAAAAGTGATGAATATTTAGTGTTAACAAATTTTCTCACACACATTGTATTAAAGCTATTTTTAATTTGGAAACTAAAGCCAACGTTGGATTTCCATAAAAAAAAATTGACGTAGTTTATGACAGAAAAAACTAGCCTAAATTAGCGTCAAAACTATGTTAGGATATTTTTCCCCCTAAAAACTTAAAAAACCACAATTTTGATGCTAAAACATGATGCTAAACATGATAAATGTACTAGTGTAACATCCTTCTTTAGAACCCTAATGTGACAATAACATCTCGTAAATATACATTATAATTTTGGGTATGTTTTAAGGGTATGTGTTATACATTCATTATTATTAGCCCCCTTGATAATTATTCGAAAGCAACACCCCAAATATAATGTGGCTTAGCAATTAGTTAAGTATAACACAAGATCCCAACATTTTTCACTTTCAACGACTTAATCAATGCAAGCAATAAAAGTTATAAGTTATTTAACATCGCCACAAATGCTTAGATGTTTCCTTAAATGCTTTTAATTTATTTTGGCATGGGGATGCTTCTCTATCACTCAAATAAAAAATTCATTCCTTTTATGATTGTCATAAATGTGCTAATTCATATATGTACTTGTAAACTTCTCGAGTTAAAATTGTGACTCTATTGGTGTACATAAAAACACACAATGAATGAGAAAATATATAAAAGAAGCACTAATAACCCAAGAGATCCAAATAAGTGCCAAAACCATAAGTTACGGTTTTGCCATGACCAGAACTATATTGCAGAATTATGGAAAAAAATATTAAAACATAGACAAATAAGAAGAGAGAAAACATCAGAATAAAGAGGATATCAAAGAGAAATTAGAGAAATTGTGTCAAAATACAATCGAAAACATAAAACCTCGCACTAATAATAGCCTAATCTGGACCAATGATTAAAAAACAGACAGATACACTAGAAAAATGCAAAAAAATGGTCAATAACTACTCTTGTACCAAAATTAGTTGTGTCTACGTACTTAGGCTAAGTCCAAAATTGTTGAGCCACTTAATTATTTAAGTTATATATTGTAACACAATTATAAAAAAAAATCTTGCGATGTAGACATCATAAATAAGCATTATAATCAGAAGTGTCCTCCTTATAAATCTAGATATTTTGATATGCCACTATTTTGGAGGAACGAGTGAGCTTGAGGAGTTTTTCTTTGTCAGGATTTCATGTGCAAGTCTTCACAAGGTCTTTATTTTCCTCTATTATCTTAGTATGTCACTCATGTGTGCATTCCTTCTTATGTATATTGTGGTCTCATCATTTTTGAGTTGTTAAGATTCAAACATGCACAATAATCTTTCTCAACTAATTCAAGAGGTGGTTATCCTTCCACCATGATGCCTAACATTGATACACCAATTAGAGGTGTCATTTTCATATGTATAGGCAAGCATGGGGAGTTGTTCATTGTAGGATTTCATGTGCAAGTATTTATAAGCTCCCATTTTTCCTTTACTATTTCAATATACTACTCTATATGAATGCGTTCTCATGATAGTTGTGTCTTATTGTTTTTGAGTTGCTAAGGCTCGAATTTGCACAAGAGTTTTTATCAACTACTTTAAGACGTGGTTATTCTTCCACTTTGATGTCATTTCTTTATACACCAATTAGTAGTGTCTTTGTCTTGGGTTGGGTTTAAACATTTCCCCCCGATGTCAACACCTATTAACTTGAGTTAGTGTTGATGGTTGGCTTCTTCTCGGGCAATTGAGACAATCATTATCTTTGATGAAATGGGAGAATTACATCTATTAGAGGCTAATTAGTTGTCATTTATGAGATACCAAGAGTTGAATTCCTTTGACATGACATCCTTCGAAGCATTATAAAGAAGGGACATTCATCAGATGTTTAAGTTGCAAGTGCCTTGGAAGATATGTCTACAAGATGTGAAAGCATGTAAACTATTTGAAAAAATCCTTGAAAGATGGGTGGTCTCATGGACTGCAATGATTGCGGGATATGCACAAAACAAATAGGTTTGTTGAAAATACCTTAGAAAATTTCAAGGAAATGCAATTGGTAGGTGTAAATCCAAACTCCAAAACCTTTGACAACATCCTCTCAGCCTTTGTCAAAATGGTAGATTTAAAATAGTGCATTTTCCTCATCAAGAGCTAACATCTGCTTTTGTTATGAAATGTACCACAACCCCTAAATATGCTGGAATTGGAGTCTACTTAGGCTTAATCAAATATGAAGGCAAATAAAAGTGAAGGCTTAAATTTTTTAATAAATAATAACAACCCTAATATTTTTTTGGAGATTTTAGGAACTTTGCATTGAAAAGGTAAATTAAAACCCATTAATGTTTTCCTTTTTTAATGTTTTATGTTACATTTAGTTTTAATTTATCAATTCTAATATGATGTATTTGTATTGTTTCTATATTAGTGTTTATGAAGGTGAAATGCATTTGTGGCATATTCTTGTAGGTAAGAAATTTATGAATGCATCTTACATATCCAACCTCCTCTCAATTGATAATAGGCCAACCCATATCCTAAGTTGATTTGTAGCAAGATCAAATGGCCACAGTTGAATAAAAATCAATGAAGAAAGAAAACCCTTCCACCCAAAAAAGTAGAAGAGAAACATATTATGTTAAAAAAATGAAAGAAAAGAATTTACCTCCTGAAGTTCCAAATGCCCAAACCCATATTATCCGCATACCCGTGCTCCCCCCAGACATCTTCTTAGCTCACACCTAGATGCCCTACAATCATATTACGAATGTATTTTGTGCCTGAAGATTACATGCGGTGAAACATTGTTCATGTTGCATGAGGATACCCGTATTCTGTAAGGTGTGGTTAACACAACATGTTGTGAGAGCTTCCAGTCAGTGAGGGGGTAGGTGCACTAGCTTAAGTAGAAATCATCCCTAAAAGAGTGTCATAAATGTGTAATGAATATACTTGGAAATGGTGGCCGGAAAAGAGCCAACTGGAAATAGAGTTGTAAATTACGTCAGAGATAATATCAATGTTTAGTTCATTGGAGTTATATTTCGTGGTGATATTGCCTATATGTCTATATGTTGTTGCAAAGATCTTATTTTGATATTGCACACATTTTTTATAAAACACAATTATGATAGTCACCAAAAGAAATCATGTTTCGTCATTTGGTCAAACACCATATGTTTATCTACTAAAACTACCTTTTTAACATTTAAATGTTCGCTAAGCATATTCAATAATCTCATTTTGTGGAGCTTATAATAAAATTTATTTTGGAAATTAGGATTGACATTCAATTTAGACTTGCCATGATATTAAACATCCAAATTTGCATAATGTTTATCTTGGTGAACATCAACAGTATGAATTTTCCAAATTTAAAAACTTTGAACAAAATGTATGACCAATATTATTTTCCAAAAAGTAAACTATACAATTTACTATATGAAGAATAAAATCAAAATCAGATATGTAAGCTCAAGTCAATATCTAAGGACACTTGTTTGGATTGCTTACAATTCTGCAAAGACAGTGGCAACTTTTGCAATTAGAACTATGATGCATTCTTCCACTAATGGAAAGTGTGAAATATACGGAATATAAACTCCTTTATTGCTCCTCCATTTAGGCATGCTTGATACCATCACCGTATTTTCCATGTCGGATAATAAATTGTGGTTGAGGCATGAATTCAATATGATTTACTAAATTGAAAGGCTATCCATTGCTCTCAGCTATTCTTTTATTTATTGCAGGCACTTTCAAATATGCGGAAAGAATTTTTGCCTTGGCATTCGCTAGTCACTCCCAGACAGTGAACTCCACCAATCCAATTTAATACTAAATTAATAACAACATTTAATAAATGGAAATTTGACAACTGAAACAACTTAGAAGTGAAATAAACTCGGAAGACTTATTAAATGTTAGCATTATCTGAACAGATCTCAGGCCTAAGAAACAATCAACTATTTGAAAAAAGGTAAAATGTCTTGCATATCACACACTTGACATTTCCAAGCAATAAGAATGGATATTCCTTCTTAGTCCTAACAGAGTCAAAATCGACTAAAACACAAATTGAACAAGATTTAACATTATGCATAGTCATTTTCAACCAAGGACGGAACATTGAATCCAAGCACTTAAGTGTAATAGGCCAATATCAAGCCCACAAAAATGAAAACACATATGCAAATATACAACAATAAACCTGTAGGTTGATGATCCAAAAAATTATGAATTATGAAAGGGGCAAAATTATTAGATATTTACATATTTTTTGTACATGAACCGCATGAAAGAATGGATAAACATTCAACTATGTAGAAATATCTAGGATACTAAATATCTAGGATTTTTTGATGAATATCTAGGATAGTAAATATCTAGGACAGGAGAAAAATATCTAAAATCCGGCAACCTTTAAAATATCTAAAATCCGGCAAGACAACAAATATTGCTGCCGCTATAATTTGACACTTTCCAGCAAAGGCATCTTCAAAGGTGGATGCCTACCAGCGAATAACACAGATAATGTGCACGACAAGGGTTTTTAGTTCAAGTTTTAGTGTTTCTACAGTGGAATTTTCTATGTTTCAATTTTCCACCCGAGGTTAGAAATCCTATGAAATTTGTTGCGGATTTTTTCACGTTTACTCGGATTTGAGTGCATTTTATGGCACGATGGAGTCAGTAATTTATGTCATCACTTCATGTTGGATATATAACCATGAACAACATTGTTTCGTCCGTTTATTTGTATTTTCACACTCAACAAAGTTCACGGATTGAAGGGCTCATTTTTATATCCTCTGCCTTACTCACCTCTGAGGCTCAACATCACTAGTCATTCTCTTAGCTTGTGTAACTTTCAACCCTATAACGGTCCACAACTTTGTTTCATTTGTCACTTGGCTCGGACCACGCCTATTTTGTCCAGAAATATTTTTGTTCTACATCGTGGCATTGGTGTTGCACAACCGATGCCGTAAATATTTGTTCATGGGTTGGGAGGATGCTACAAATAAAGTATTTTAATGTGTCTACATTAATCATTCACTTTTTGTTTTTAGGTAATTTCCAAGCTTTATTACTCACTTTGGTTGCATTTTTTTTCTAAACATTTTCTGCTTTGGGATGTTTATTAAGGGACATTTTTTGTTCACATTGCCAGTGCTAATTTTAAAAAAATGGAGACAAGTTAGGGTAAAATGAAGAATATGGATGTATAATTGGAAAGTTCTATAAGCTTCCGCATGTGCATGTGCTGGATTTCGAGGTCAAACTGAGTGAAGTGATCGTTGCCTGTCCATCCAAATAAAAGCCAAAACAATCCAAGCAATCGATGCCTATGTCTACGATGCTCATTGTTATCAAGAATTCTTTGACTTTTCTTTGTGTGGTTAATTATATCCCACATGACAATATCAGTGCCATCTTATCCTTTCACTGACATTTCGATATTTTTTAACCTGGTGTTGCTTCTGCAAATGGCACTCCAAACTCGAGGGCCCGCTTGAGTTGTCACACTTATCATAGAATGCACATGCTTCATGTCTACTCACAACGCTTTCACTTGGCCGCCATTAATCACCAACATTATCATCATCAGCAAGATCAACTTCACATTTTATCATTACTTTAAGTCATTGCCATTACAACGCAATAGGTGTCCACCTAATTAAGACCCACAACTATAAGGCATGGTTAATATTACTATGATGAACACCGTAATAGATAATTTTCGTAACTAGCATGTCTATACCACGCAAGTCTACAACCTCTACTTAAGAGAGGCTATCATATCATTCATATGTCATGCAAATTTGTGAGTGTCTTATCAAGCACCCCCGTTTGGTGTTTTGGTGTGGACTTACATTTACAAGTTAATTGACCCGAGATCAAATTAATTATAAGAAATATCACAATATTCTCCATTATTGCTTGTTGCATACCTTTGTTTAGTTCTATTAGATGCTAATCTTTGTTTCCTTCGTTCATTGTTGTAATTGATGGAGATTTGTTAGGTGTATATTTTGGACGTTAAAGAAAAATTTGATTATATGCTCTTCCTATTTTATTAAATCAAAATGGGTTACTTGGAATTTATCCAAAGCATGCCCATAACATTTAGGTAAGATAAGAGTTTTGAAGCAAAGTATGGACATCCTTCACAATAAAATGGGAGGTAGTTTTCATCGAATTTTGTAGTTGTATTACATTTGTCTCTCCTCTCCATCACAAAAAAAACTTAAAACAATTTTTAAAAATATATATTTCACTCAAAATCACAACTCCAACAAACAGAATATTGTCATTCTCTCTAGTGTAATTTGTAACTCATATATAATTGCCAGTTATTTTTCATTTATGAGATACCAAGAGTTGAATTCCTTTGACACGACCAAGGTAAAAATTAAGGTTGTTCATTTGATCCAAATTTTCTTCTTTGATATATAAAAAGATTTGGACTATTAATAAAATTTAGTGCCCATGGTTACCTTATAAGCATGTGAACATGGAGATCATTTTTTCCTCCTATATCATTCTTAAATAATCTTCCTTTTATCTCCACTTTATTCATGGGATTCACCTATTTATTAAGGCAGGCCTTATATTTTATTTATACATTCCTTCCTTCTATATATTTTACTTCTCGAAATATAAACATGGATTGACTTATCATTTTCATTGCTTCACTTAGCCTTCGTATATAATGCATATTGGATGTGTTCTTACTCGTTATCCTTTTCTTCACACCATATGCACATAATGCAAGCTTCCTCGCATGATTTTAGAACTCTATATGTCCTTATTCACTTTTTTTTAGTCGAAGTGTTTACCTATCCCATGAAGACCATTATTACCAACATTTCTTGCTCTCTCAAATGAATTGCTCAGTATTATATAAAGGAGTTTTACGTATTCAATTAAGAGGATTTCTTATTGATTTACAGACTTATCACAATAACCAATACTTATCACAATTAACTTGAGCATATTTTGTCAATACAAATAATACTATTACAAAATTAGAAGATAGAATTTATTACCTGAATATTCAATCCAATTTACGAACCCTAAAATTTAATGGCTTACCCTTCCTCAAAAAACCCATAGAAAAACCATTTTTAGATTAAAATCTCTACATAGGTATTTCTTATGAAGTGAACCCCAATAACTTCTTTTACGGTGAACATGGAGGTTCACTCTAAAGATATACATCACTATTACTCGAACGGAAATGGTATATACATTATGTTTTTTACCTTTTTTATTGGAATCATCGCAATTATACTACTATAAAAATAAAACTAAGAATTTTAAATAGCATAAAGTTGAGTTCGCCACCTCATTATGAAGGCATTTGTTACTCTCTCTTTTCAAAACATATTGAAAGTGATGGATTTGATTTCACTTAATGCGTAAGAGTAGCATGTAAGGTTATTACTTTTCCATTGAAGGCGCCCTCTTGGAAATGTTTTGTTATCATTTATTTATGTTATGTACATATTTATTAGTTATTAAATAATATATTTAAACATTAAATATTGGTTGAACTATGAAAACACTATCAAAGTAATTTGTGTGGTTTTTTAATTTGTGTCGAAGGCGGTGTACATATAGCATTCATGGCATATAATAATTTCAAGTTTTAATTAATTGTATATTAATATTATTATATAGTTTTAACAAATTGAAAGTTTGACATTAGAAAAAAATGGAACATTCCTTGAGGGTGTTATTGTGGAATATTTTATTTGTCATGCCAAATTTTTACTGTATAATTATACAAATAAACTAATAACATAACTTAATTAATAAGTTCCATACAAACATGTTTATATAACCACCATTAGTAACTAACATGGTCGCATTCTTTCCTCATAAATTTTTGCTAATTAACATTTTTTATAATAATAATCACAAGGTAAAGGGGCCCATTTAGCACACAAGCAATGAATGCATTTGTCAGTAAGGGGAGGAATGGTGATTATAATCCACCAGTTTGAGCTTCTCACCCTCTAGCCTCTTTCCCATTAGCAAAAGATTTCGATGAGTGTAGTGCCTTGTAAATCACCTTTGTTTCCCATTTATTACTAATATGAGATTAATCCAAGTACAACCCAATCATGTATTTATGTTAAGTTGAAGACTTTCACAAGTAATTTAATTAGAATTTTAATTTTTTGTGATACTTTTTTTTGTGTGTTTAAGTTATCTCAAGATAACAACCATGAGTTATCACTAACATAGTAACATTATTTCCTTGTTCATTTTTGGTAATAATCACAGTGTAAGGGGACCCATTTAGCATACAAAACATGTAAGCATTTGTTAGTTCGTGAGAGGAATGATGACTATAATCCACTAATTTGGGCTTCTCAACCTCTAACCTCTTTCCCCATTGTCATCAACCAATGCCTTTATCTTTATTATATGTTTGATACTTCACATCAACCAACATATTTATCTTTATTATAAACATTATATTTATCATGTCGAAACTTTATAATCTAAAAAAACAAATAAAATAATATCATAGTAATTACTTTGTCTCATACAAATGATTAAAAACATGCAAATACACTAATACCATATCAATTAAATAATCATGTACCAATATTGTTTTGGAATTGGTGGCCCAACAACCTGGTAAAAACCTTATGGAACAAATTTTGGAAAGGTGAGCTACTATAACCACCAAACAACATGCACATAGCTCGCTCCACATGGAAAATACCTTAATACCTTATCAATCAACTAGTCTCATACTAAGATTAAGTGTTTATGGACTAAAATATATATTTGATCGTATTTATTTTCTAAATATGCTTCCAAATATGCTAAAATATGCTGAAAATGTGCTAACAACATTGAACTATGAAGGAGATTCATGCCCCCGAGATTCTTAAAACTAAGCCTAAAACTAAGTGTTAGTGCAAAAGGAATGAAAACTTTCATGCCCTTGTACTAATATGAATTGTGTAATTTGGATACATAAAGATTCGCAGAAAACTTGTATACATAGGTAAAAATTTGAAAATGCTGAAAAAATCTGCTAAAATTATCCACTGGTTAGAATTGTGCGGGGGGTCAGGAATGTACCGTACAGTTTTGGCCAAAGTGTACAATTTGACCATGTGTTGATTTTGCCAAAAAATTGTGTATGGATGCATTTTTGGGTGCCTGTACCATGTCTATACTTGCATTTAGCCCCATACTTATTTATGTGTCTATTGAAAATGTATAATAAACCCTGATAGATGCCCCCTCTTTTGAGGCATGTGTGAAAACCATGTTTTAGTCACTTTTAGCATGTAGATCAAAATAAATAGATGTGTATTGCTAAAGGAGATGTGTGAGAAGCTATGTAAAGTGTTGAAGAGGTGGCCACCTTAGATAACATGTACCTACAAAAGGAAAGGTGTTTGTGCATGGTGGCAACCATAGTGCATAATAAAAATAATGTTGATCAATAGATAATGATAGTAGAAATGAAACTAAAAGGAACAACACATGTAGGAGAAAACAAGAACAACATAAATGCACCCAATTGCAAACAATGACATACAAAATCATACAAAAGGCTTGGGTGTGCAAACATGGGACACCCATTGTGTTACAAGACAGTCAAGGCTTGTAATCCTGCAAATAAGAGAAAGTAATTGCAAACAAGATATGCATGATGCCACAAACATAGAACACCCACGGTGTCACAAGACAATCAAGACAGTTAGGCTGAAGATAAGGAAAACAAGTAAGCAATAACACACATACACATAAACACGTTTGCATGAAACGAAAAGTGTCAAAATATGATAATATGGTGCAGTAACCAACATGAGTGAAATATATATGTAACATATGTCAATGATGCACAAGACACATGTGTTAGTCTTGTTAGTGTAAAAAGTAACAAGTACACAATGCATATAATTGAGCATAAACGAGGAAGTGCAAATGAACTATAATATAAAAATAACACATGTAGGATGTGGATGGATTGTCCCCCAAATTATGAGAATGTAAGGAAACATGAGTTCTCCTATGAGTGTGTACTAATATGTGTGTCATGCATCCAACTAAATATACCAAGTGAATGCATGTGTGTAAAGAGATAAAACATGTTATCTATCAAACCAAGTGACAAACAACATGTGTAAAGTGCTAACGATGCAAGTAAGATTCACAAGTCTTGATTTTGTATTTTTACAAATATTTGAATGTTATTATATCATCACAATGCATAACTATGTACAAAAGTATGAACTACATGAAAACTATCCAATGAGAACCTCTTGATAGTTTTCTTGTAGTTCATACTTTTTATACAATTGAGGCCCACAACTCCATCTTACATGATAGTCTATATAAATCGGTAAATGTGTACGATCCTTGAGATTTTTTTATGTATTCTCTGTGTGCTCTAAGGTTGTGTATAATTGGTCATGCTTGATTAGTAATAATTCCATGGTGGTTTGCACAATAGTAGGATGTAAGTCTTTGACTAATATTGGTGCTTTCGAAGGAGGTATTTCATTCTCTTTCTCTTGTTGAATAGGTGGCTCTTATATTATTGCAGAATTTGCATCATTCAATATTGCATTATGTTCAATAGACATAGATGAATCAAATTTAGGAATCCATTGAGATTTCCAAACTAGAGATGGATGTGTAGTAAAATGTCATGTAGCAAATGAAATAATGCCCTTATGCTCAACCCCTAGGGTCACTTTCAATTTCCCCTTTCCTCTAGCTTTTACGCTTCATGTTATTCACTCCACATTTTTTCTTGTCTCCTCAGCACGCTTTCGCCATCAATCTACATGGTTATCAGGTACACATCTCTTATCTACTTCATGTTATTGAGTATTCACTCAACAACATAATGTGGGGGAAGATGTAGACACTAAATTATGCACCTAGGTACATTTCTAGGTCCTAAACACATACTTGCGTTCATATGATTCCTAAGCAAGAAAAGTACTAATTGACCATTGTCTTTAGCCTTTTTGCTTTCTTTCTTATTCTCTCTTTGACCTTGCACACCTTATTACCCAGTTTGACCTTCATTACTCCACCTTTTTTGAATCTGGACATTAACGCCCAGGTGCCCCCGTCCCCTCCTTGACCTCTTTGTATCTTACTCGCCACTTTTGGGCCTCTTTTAGTCGTTGGACATCTTGTTTTCTTATGGGTCAGTTTTTTAGTGGTTAATTATGAAATTCAAACAAGGAAATCATATAAATACAATGTTATGTGACCATAATAGAGGGCATCTACTACCATCACCTAAGGTTGCGTCCAAAGGCATTCTAAGAGCATCAAAGCATCCATCTAGCTTCACTCAAGGGATAAGGCATTGCTAATTTTGCATACACGTATAGGAGGGGAAGTTCATTTTTCCATTCACACATCTATTTACATCTTCTACATCTAGTTATTGCTCGCTATTAAGTGCATCTTGCATAAGAGCCACCTAAGGAATGATTCGACACACACATACACACGCGTAGAACTACATAGAGTTTGAAATGTAGTGTAGCACCTAGATCGTAAGTTCACTCAATCGGGTGATCACCAGGGTCAGTCTGACTCTCCATTTGCATCTTTTATTTTTTTAGGATTTGATGTGTTTTGGGGTTTTGCAGGATATCTCTTTCATTACAGGTTACAGGTGACATCAACGAACTTAGTGCGATACATAAACGATCAAAGGTGAAGGTCAACAAACATTTAACAACCCTATGAAAACCAGTTTATGAGGTTTTGTGCAGACTCTAGCACCCACTTAGGTTCTCTAGCCTAGCTCTCTTGCAATTTTTTGGTTTCGGTTGCGACACTATGTGTTCTAGTTCCAACAATTTTCCAGCTTCGCACACCTCTGGATTTATTGCGAATTAGCTAACTCTTTTCTCCTCTTTCTTGCACTTAAGGTTTTAAATTATCTTGCTTATTGTTTGTGTCACATTTTGTATTTCATTGATATATTATTGCACATGAGTTTGAAATATCCTATTAGGGTTTTACAAAAAGTCAATTTTTCGTTAAATCATTATGAACCAATGTATAATCCATATATTTTATTAATAATATTGTAAGTTATTGAATTTTCATTCAAATCTGACAATCATTGGTGGTCCACGTGGATGCACAAAATATAAAAAAATATGAATTTTTAGTAGGTGGCAGGTATGAAAGCTTCCTAATAAAGGTGAAGGAAATCAAACTCAAATTCCCATCGTATCAATGTCTTGCGTGGGTGATACCTTATCTTCTCCTTCATTGGTATTCCCAATTTCGAGGTCACTCTAAAGAGGTGTCACTGGTGTGTAAACTCCCTCGCTACCTCCTTTTTGTGACTCTTGAATTCTCGCACAAGACCTTACTTGTAAAAAACATATTGACCTCCTATGAAATCTTGTCTTGGCAAGAATTCCATCTCAGATATCCTTTGCCTTTAGATCTTTATGCCTCACGGAAGCAAGATCTCTCCCCACATCTGACTTAATTGATTCCCTATGAGAATGCCACTTCCAAAATCAACAAAACCAAATCTACAAGTGATTATAACGACTTCATGTTAGTGTTTTGTTGTCTTGTTTTGACTTTTTGGGCGAAGATGAAAATGGGAAAACAACACCTATGAATGATTATAGTGGTTGCATCCCATTCACCTTCTTTTATGATAATAAAAACTATCATGTTTATCTTTTGAAGGCATGCTCTTTATCACCATTTGCCCTGCCAATCCTTGTCATAAGGGTATGCGACACTCTTAAGATTGGAGATAAAGAACGACACGAGTCTTACATTCATAGGAAGTCTCAAGATTCAAAAGGCACTTCCACATGCATATATCATCGTCTTCTTCATTCAAAAGGTTGTCCATGATGTCTCACAAGGATTATGTCCACCTCGAGAAAAAAAGGAGCAATCACCTCTTAGCCATGCACCCCTCTTGTGCTTCTTCAAATATTCATGTCTCCAAGTCATTGCGTCCTTCTTCTACCTTCACGTAATACAAATTTCTCTCTCTCTTATGCTTCAACAAGTGCACCTTTCTCCAAATTCAATAATCGATCTTCCCCCCTTTTCAAAATAACATTGCATTGCAATTCTTCCCATATATTCACTCTTCTACACTAGAGAGCACATTTCCTTTAAACACTTAGATTTCAAATCCTCCTCTATACAAGAAACAATTATTATTTTTACACTATCCGTGTCTCTATTGCACCTCTTCAATATGATTGTTAAAGGTCACCCACAAAACCAAACAATACGTGGTCAAAAGCTAGTATAAATGAATCATAAAACCAAAGAATCCTCACAAGAAGAGTTATAACAAAGACACAAAGACATTAAGACAGTGTGGATGAAAACGACCACTTAAGACAAGGACTCTGATAAATATACTAGGTATATTCACTTTTTTATGATGTTGGATCCTCAAGTCTTGAGCCTTGATGCTTCTTAAATGCAGCGTAGAGTGCACGTTCCTCCCTTATCTGCACCCATTCTATATAAATGCCAAGTCTTAAAATCACATGGTGCCATGTAAACTACCTAACCCTTGTGAAACCTCTTAATATATGAATTAAAAAATAACTGCAAAAACTTGTTCATATTTTAAACCACAAAATCTCACTCTGCGGGGTCCACGCTGGCCACTTCCACTAAATTCCCAGGCAATAACATTCACCGGCGAAGAAAATTCCGGCCACTTCCTGTTGCGTCGATCACGTGAAAACTTTATTCCTGAAAATAAAAATAAAAACCAGACTTCAAAATAAGTAATTAAAAAAAACGACAAAACACTTCTGGAAAGGATATTGGAATTATTTATAAAATATACAAAATCAGATTTTAAATTATTTATTTTTGATTCTTCCCTCTTAACTACTATTCTGTTTTCGGATTAAACAGCACGTATTATCATTGTCGTATTTTTTTTTTCTTTTTTTCAAATCGGGAATCGGAAGATTATCATTGTCTCTTGAACAATAAAGTTTTTCTTTTTAAGCTTTCTTCAACCTTTGCTTTTCTTTTAATTTACCGACCGAGCTCGAAGATTAAGAGGGAAATGACACGAAATTTTTGTTTCACCGCCTTTTCTATAGATTTTGCAAAAGATTAAGATCCCGCTGGGTTTAGAACCACGGATCAGGTCATGCTCAGGATTTGCGCACGTTCAACTGAAATTGCAGTTAGTTGTGAGGGTATTTGTTTAATCAAAGCGCTCAGAAAAAAAATGGGGGTTTAATTTTTCGTGATTTCGAGCTAAATGGTGGAGATTTGTGAAACAATGCTGTGTGCTTGCGGGTGAGTTGAGTTGAGTGTTTTTTTTTTTTTTTTTTTCCTCATTTTATTTGTATCGTCGGTTTGTTGGTTTGCTCATTTTGGATTCGAACCTGTGACTGTTCAAAGGGTTTAGAAACCCGAGAAAATTTCTCTAGGTTGAATGTGGGAGTAACGAATTGGCTGATTGTGTTAATTACTTGTCAAGTTGGTGAATTACGGGGTTCTCTGTGACGCATTTCGGGGAAATGCGTGGGATTTTAGTCTGGGGAAACGTAGCTGCTGGCACTAGGGCTCAATGGGCGTAGCAGCAAATTGGTTATTTCGGCTAGAGCTGAGTCAAGTAAATTTCAGCATTTTCTACGAACATGTGACAATAGATCTGAAACTGTGTTAAGGAGGCAAAATTCTATTTCAAACGCACTAACGTTTCAATATCAACCCTAGTTAGCATAACACTGGAGCAAGAACCATGTATTCAATTTCAAATTGGCGTTTAATTCTGTGCTATTTTGCTTGTTGCTCCGCTGTATTTGCAGTCATTAGAGAGATAGATAGATAGAGATTTTAACAACGCCAACGATGCCAAAACAATCTACTTGACCCCAAGAATATAAATCATTGCTGAAATGAGTGAGAACCTACTGAAAGACAAGTTTTGGAAAGTTGGGCTCTAGTTCGATCTCTTCTGCTCTTCTCTTTCCGAAGGTTCATCCTTTTGCTGTTAATTCTGATTAGAAGTTATCTAGTTTTCTCAATGTTCATCTCTTCAAATATGGTAGATATAGAAACCTGCAGTAGACCACTCATGTAGCTAGCTCAAATGTTGTCATATGCAGAGCTGTCTGTGACATAGTACCATTGCTGGGTTATTCTTTAGTAGTGTCAGTATATCTTGCGTGCTGCAGGAGCCTTACTGTTTTTGATGACCAATCCTTGGGCGATGGAGGTTCATAGATGTACAATGCCTCAGAAGAGGGTAACCTATGTAGTGATATACCAGTATTTTGCTAACTGCAAACATTTCATCTACTCATCTTTTTTATTTGTTTTTATGTAACCTTCTAGGCATTTATTCACTACCTCTGCCCTTCTATTTGTCTGAGGGTTTGCTAGCCAAAACTCTGCCTGCCAAAAATGACTGACAGATTCTTCGGTATTGGTTAGAGCCCTTCTTTTGCTGATCTGTGTCTGGGTTTAAACCATACGCTTCTGCAATTTGCTTTGTTAAAGTTGCATGGAGCATAACCTACTCTTGGTCTCTTCCTTACTATACATTCTATGTTGATAAAATTGATTGTATTTATGCAGGGAACTTCACATATTTTGCCACGAGGTTATGATATAAGAATGTTGGAGTTGTAGTTATATCTTGGAGCTAAGAATAAGGAGCAATGCCTCTAGTGAGGTATGAAATTAGAAATGAATACAGTCTTGCAAACCCAGAGCTGTACAGGTCGGCTGGCAAGGATGATCCCCAGGCTTTGTTGGAAGGAGTGGCAATGGCAGGTCTGGTCGGCATTGTGCGCCAGTTGGGTGACCTAGCAGAGTGAGCATCTTATTTTCCACCTTTTCCCCATATATGTATTTCTATCTCATTTGTAAGTCTGTTTTCTTAATGGTAGAATGGAATGGAAGCATAACTTTATAGTTGTTGCTTGTTAATATTACTCCTGGATTTTAGTTGTTACTTGTTAATATTAGTCCTTAACCAAAATCCAGTTTCCTTCTTACGTAATCACACACACATCCAAGATATTGCAATAGACTCGATAGAGAAAATTGAAAATTTCCAAGTTTCCTCGGCTTCAGATTTGCACATAGCAGGCATATGAAGATGAAGGATGAATTCAATGTACTCTTAGAAATGAGTTTAAATCTTTCAGTAGACAATCCTTCTAGCTCCAACACACCTGATTTACTGATTTTTATCAAGGGTGTTTGAAAATCAACGAATTTAAAAGGGGTTCAATTGAAATCATTGATACCCCTACATTTCTTAAAGCCCAATTAAAAATCTAACATACCAGCAGATCCTTTCGACCTCAAAGAAAATCAAAGAACTTTAAAGGGGTCCAATTAAAATCATTGAAAATTGTCTAACTTAGGAGGCTGAAAATCCATTTGAACGTATAAGGTAGTAACTAGGTTCACTACTCAGATACAAAATACAACAATTTTCAAAAAGTATATGCACATATGTGCCTATCTCAAGCTTTTCCTTTGTCACATGTTAATTAGCAACTTGGTTGACTAATACACCCAAAGGGAAAACACACAAGAATTGTTTCAGTAAAACATTAAGATGTACCAGTTTCTTCATATATCAGTTTTTGTGCTGCCATGAAATTCACTCCATTTCCCAACGTTCAATTTCTGTTTAGTTTTCTCTTTGACAAGGCACATAAAGGCTGGGAATTTTTCAAGATTCACTGCAAGTAGAAGATTAGTTGATTACATGAAAAGGTTTGCATGCTGATTTTACTGAAAGAAAATTTAAAAATCACACTTTTTTTGCTGCAATCTTGCTGGGAACCAATCTTTTGATGATAATTTTGCCTCGAAAATTGAGGCATTTGGAAAGATTTGTTAAAGACTCTTTTAGTTATCAAATACCGGAAAACAAATTCTTAATATAACCAATCTGACATCTGTTCAGATGTAAGACATTGTTTTTCTCAATGAAGTTCAAGCAACATCATTCATTGATATAAATGTAATTTCCAGTATTTCCTTGTATGTAAAAAATGTTGGGTGTCCGATTCTTAGAGATATCTTATCTCATGTGTCTCTTGTCTGTCTCAAACTGGTAAGTATGTTTTTTAGGAATTTCACAATATGACCTTTTAAGGTTTTGCAATAGCTCTATTTCTTTTTGTAAGTTATTGTGGTGCCTTGGACTCTCCCCAAATTGGCATTTAGTGAGTGATAGGCAAATAATATTGCTTACTCCATCTAGCTGAAATTGATACCATTTACATGTACTACTTCCCCATATGTTATTTGCACCGAGTTCCACTGTCATAACAAGTAACACGGTCACCAATGGCAGTAGAGGATATGCCATTTTGAATGTCCAATTTTTGTTAAATATTCTAAACGCCTATAATGTCCGAGTATTGCTGGAAGCGTTCAATCATCTTAGCATCTTTGTCTTTCATTGCCTTATGTTGAATAATTTCTTTGAGTATTTTTTCTTTGATTATGAGTATTTCATACTTTTTAAGGGGTATCTTAGGGGGGAAGTGTTGTGACCACAACATGCCCCTAATTTCACAAGTGAAATTAAGGAACACCTTGGCCTTTCATAGGGCACTTCAGAATTGTACACCTTGCTTTGCTTTACCTTGCGTGCAATTAGCTGTAAGCACTCTATGCCTTAGTCATATTTGCTCGAGCTCGCCCTTAATGGTTTTTCTTCCGTGCCCCCTTTTCAAATATGTCTATCTTCTTATTTTGCGAAAGACTTCCCATGCTGCCATGTAATCCTTGCACACAATCATTTGACACTGTACAAAGTTCTTTCGCGCACACCATTGCACAAGTCAGCTGCACAATGCTGTCACTCATCCTTGCGCACCCTCGAGACCGTCACGTTTAGTCTAGAGCCATTTTGTGGTCCCTTCGCGTTTAAAACTAGCTTCACGCGATCTTTGCGCAGTCGCACCCTGAGTCTAGTGAACCCCTTAATGCCTGCGATACTTTCACTTACCTAAGGCCCCGCGAAAATCATACTGAGCTTCCCTCGCACTTCCACACTTCGCCAATTTCCTTGTTCGCATCGTGTAGAATATTGCGCAAATTTTTGCATGCACCGATTGAGGCCATGTGTCATAAATCAGAGCGTGGAAAAATATCAATGCCCAAGCCAAGTTTTAAAAGCTTCCCATATGTGGCTAAGACGGTCCCCACCACGTGTCAAAGATTGGGACACTACTCAACGAACAAGATAAATAATTGTGCACCCATCTACATGTGTCTTGTAAGCATTTCTCCCTTGCCTCAATTCATTGCTCATAACACTGACAAGCTCCTTCTTACTTTGTGTATGCAAGATAACTCACAGAGCTATGCGAAAGGTAAATATGCATGCAATTGATATACAAGGGGGAATGTATAAGGTTATTGCGCAAGATTGTTTGCGTACACCATTGCGCACCGCAAATAAGAAATGCACAAAATGACAAAACATCAAGTCTATCGGGAGATAGATCAATTCACCCATAAATCAGGGTGTCGTAACCAGTCAATTTGTCAGAAGATCTCGGCTTAGTGTATGCACATGCCTTGTCATAGGAAGTTGGCTACTTTAAATGAAGAATTTGACTTATGCAACTAGGTGCGCTGTGCTGCCTTGGGACCTGTAAATTTGAGCGTACCATATCCGAGTTTGTTCTGAGCCATAAGAGCATTTAATGAGGATCTTCCTTCTTGCAGAGGATGTTTTCTGACATGACATACCTTACAGATGGCTGACTTGGCATTCAATGTAATCAAATCATGCATCTACCGTGTAATATAATATTGTTACATCCAAGCTATGGAGAGCCTACCACCATTAATGCTTATAACCATGTACATATGGGTTTTTTTTATAATTCTGACATGACATACCTTACAGATGGCTGACTTGGCATTCAATGTAATCAAATCATGCATCTACCATGTAATATAATATTGTTACATCCAGGCTATGGAGAGCCTACCACCATTAATGCTTATAACCATTGTACATATGGGTTTTTTTATAAATACCTAGATCGAACTCATTGTAAAGGTCTCGAAATTTGGAATAGAAAAGTTTATGAGAATTTTATTTACATTTGCTTTTTTTTTCACTTGGCAATCCATGTTCCCAGCCTAAGTTAGCTTCTGTGTATACTCTAGTTGGATGAATGTTGAAGATTCACTTTGTTGATTGAATGCAATATCTTCATTCGACGACTAGGAGATCAGAGAGCGCAACCTGCATGTCCAACGGCGTTGCACACCACTCTAGATATTCGAAGTCCTTCCCCTTAGACTCTTGCACTTGTCCATGTCTTGATCGAGAGCATACTGGTCTGAGCGCGGGCACGGTTCTCTCAAATCTTGGTGTTTATGCGAACTGGAGCGAACTCTATAGGTTTGTTGTTTATTTCTCATTCTGCCCTACCCTACTTTCATTTTCATTTTTTAATCAACTTTGTTAGTATTAGGACCAAAGCTTGTAGCCTATGCTTACTGCACATTGTATATTCATGTTACAAGTGATACTCATAGCTAAATGCTTGTTTTCTTGGCTTTCGCTCAATCATTAAGCTATGAACGAATGCTAATCGGTTGTTTTGCTTGTAGAATCCTTCAAACCAACTTCCCTCTGATTTGTTCCTCAAGCCACTAGTTTCCTGCACCAGCTAGAACCGGCAATGAACCAACAAATGCCCTCAAAATCATAAACATCCACTCATCTCCTCTTCATGAGCTATTCCCAATGAACCTTTCGGCGACCAAGTCTTGGTGAGAGTGAACCTTGGGGAGGGATTCCCCGCACATGTAGTGAACTGCCCATTGCGCTTTCCTGTGCATGTGCCTTCCTTTCAAGAGAGGCAGAGCCTCGCCCCCATTGCACAAGATACTGTATAGGTTGCCCGCGCTATCCTGTACCTTTGCTTACTAGGAAACAACATCCCTTGGCGCTGTGGAGGAAAATTGGAGTGCGACATTCGTGGAGATCAATAGGAAGTATATCGGCTGCTTGCTCTTTTAAGACATCTGACGAGTCTATCTTTTACCAGTCCTATTCTGTTTCTGACCTCCTTTCATATTCCTGGTTGTGGAGTTTTGCTTAAAGACAACCCTTTTTGTCATGTTTTAATTTTTTCAATAATTTTAAAATTTGGACTTCTGTCTGCACTATAATTAGTCTATCAATGACTTGCAAGTTTTGATAACAAGCCTCTTGTTATGCAATTTGGTATGAACGATTTTGTCAATCAAAAAATGATCCTAAATCTATTTTCTTAGGAGGTTTAATTGTTATGCAGTTTGTGGCACTCTTATGTGGCGGCTTCCAAAATTTATGAAGATTGAAGATAATGTAATTGTTACGAGAGTTGGAAAAGAATAATTAAGGACCGGGTTAGAGGTATATTTAGTTTGAAAAGGTCGTTATGGCAGGGACACATGGCTGACCATCATGTTCAATAAGACCATGCCATTTTTCTATGTGCTATGTTGCCAGGAAATGGGTACGGGTACAGGTCTACGGGTCCCGAAACGCAAAAACGCTGATTTTCAAAAAAACCTTTTGTATGAAACGTTACGAAAATGTACATACAATCAATATATATATTATATGTGCATAATACTCATTTTCAAAATTTTAGTCCATGGACCATAAAAGATAAAGTACTCAAAATATTTTGTATTCATTGAAGTTCTAAAGATTCATTATTCAACATGGTTACAATTTCAATGTTTCATATATACATTGATTATAATCAAGATTCAAGAATATGTCATCTAGATTTTCTTCATAATCATATGTCATGCATCCATGTTTCAAAAATTATAGTTGCAACTTGCTTCATTGTATTCATTTGATTGAGGATTCCAATGGAAAATTCTTTTCTAAGGAGTACTTATATACTGAGTCAAAACATGCTTTCTAGCCTGACATTTCTTGGTTTCTTCTAGATTCTTCCTACATTCTTTGGATTACTATTCTGACCCAAACTATCTTTAGGCTTGTTTAATGTGCCTCCTTTTTAGTATAGTTTTAATGTTTATAAGACTTTAAAACTGAGCGCACTGTAACTTATTCCTAGGTTTGGAAAATTCTCTGAGCAAAAATATAGGCTATGTTTGAAAAGATTAAATGGGGGTAACACAACAAACTGGAATAAACTCTTCCTTATAATATATAAACTGCGAAACGTCTCAGAAACACCGGGGAGGTTTTCGGAAACGTGAAACGTTTCCTGTGTTTCCGGGATGGTTCGTTCCTGTTTCCGTACCGGAAACATTTCAGGGTGGATACAAGGGGGTGGGGGGTGTTTCTTGGCAACATCCGTAGTCTATAGACTATATGCAATGCCTCACTTGTCTTCGGAGTTTTTATTGAACAATTTTTTGGGAGCATATTTTTTGTATGGGCATTTTATAATGATAGCTGGGAGCTGGGTCAAGGAGGTATAGGCTGAAAAAAGTATATAAGCACACGTGAGACATCATTTCTGACAATACCAAATTTCGTATTGTCTATTAAATGCATATCAAGGTCATATATAAGGTTTAGTGCTTGGTTTATCTAGAAAACTAGCCTAATTCTAGTGCAAAAAAGGACTTCCTAGAGAACCAAACATGTCTGTGTTATTAGGTTACTCTGATGATATTTCAGAGGATCACTTGGTATTCAACTTGCATATTTGTTCCTGTTTGCCTTCGACTTTTATCTACTGCAAATGCATTCCCGTAAAATCTGTACAATATAAATTGTCATGAAAATTGGTATAACTTTTTGGCAAATGTTTGTTCAGCCACAACTGTACAATATTTTACCAAAGTCAAATCCCAAGGTTTAAAACTATTTATGGCATATGGAGCATGACAGTTCTTTTAACTAAGATTATCTTTCTTGATTGCATCATAAATATGATCTGTGTATGTGAATCCTAGTCCATGTCTTGGTTCTATAAATCAAGCCTATGCATGATTAATGGCCCCTGAATGAAGTCTTTGTTTTTTTTGGAAAAGGGTAAAAGTGGGGGTTTTGGAAGGACCCGCATCCTTATTCAAAAAGCCCTTTAGGCAAAATACAACAATGAAGCGTGACAGAAAAGAAGCCTACAACATCAATGAACAAAGGCCACAAAGGCATAGACAAGAAGAATAAGAAACGAGAAGAGAGTAAATAGAAAGGCAACAACACCCACGGCTGCAGCCACAAACAGATTACTCTAGAGGATCTCGAACATTGGATCGTAATCTCATTTTAGGGGAGAAGAAATTCTTTTCTTTTTTCTATTAACAACTGTCCAACCATCACTCCTATTAGGATCCGCATTTTCATCTGAATGTGTTGAAAGTTGAATATCGAAGGAGTCCATATTTTCCAACATTTGACTCCTCTGTCAATAATCTGATTTTAGAACAATCAGAATCCGCTGCCGAAGGAGGCGCCAATACTTGATCCACCATACCCGATCCGCCCAACACCGCCATAGGAATGAGTCTCAACTGGTGGTTGAATCTTATCATCTAAATCTTGATCTTTGCAAACCTCCGCCGAGACTTCTGAAGAGGGAATTTGGTTCATCCTCAACAACCAATAGGCTGGGTTGGGAATCCTTCCACCAAGAAACATTTTCCTTTAATTTCTGCTTTACTTTTTGGCATTCTGAAGCAAGATGCCCTAATGCAAAACATTTCCTAAATCTGAAGGGCAAGCCTTCATAGTCAAGAGGTTGTGACCAAATCCTATCCAAAACATTGAGATCAATAGAAGCCGGTAGATCAAGAGAGGTATCTAGATCCACTAAGATTCGAGCATAGGTTGTGTGAGTGTAGAGTTCCGTTTTGGAATCGACGGATAAAAACCTTGCCCAAAGCATTGCCAATATCAATCAAGCAATCCTCCCCCCAAAACTATAGCGGGAGATGAGGTAAACGAACCTAGACATGCTTACAGGGGATACACACCCACCTTCCCGTCTAGAACAACCAACGGGAACACAGTCCCACTGCTGCAAATACCACTGATGCCTCCACTAGGAACAGGAGAAACCTGCGCAGCACGAGGGACCAAGCCGCCACCAACAGTAGAAGGGACGCCATCTTCGAAGGAAGCAGAAGACGAGCAAAATCTTTTCGGAGAGGAGCCACGATTAGGGCTTGCGGAGAGGGCCATCGAAAAGTTCCTTGTTTCTTGATTAATTGGATAAGCAATAGTGGGGTACGTTATTCCAACAAATGAAGTCTTTGTTTTTGATGAGTGTACGAGACATGAGTTAATTAAAGCTCCAGATATGCATGTGTTATCAGCCTTCATGATTGGGCAGTCTGTCAAAAATTCTTCAACTGTTTTTGCCCTATTTTACCCCAGCAGTCGATAAACAATATAGTGGCTAGCCTAAAGGGCCCACAGCCTTACACTGATAGCACATTCGTTATCTCATTCAACAGAGATTCTTTCCCTTCACTCCCAGAGTGAATCACATGGCAATCTCTTAAAAGATAACAGTGACATTGTTGTAAGATATCTGTTGTGTTTGGTTAGCTTACTTTGAGTCCTGATTCCTGAATCATTCTTTTCTAGTTTCTACACTTTGCTGGCCATTTTTAGCATCATGTTTGTGATTATTCAACTCCCTGACTGATTAACGATAGTCACTGCAAATATATGGTCTAACTTTTCATAATTGAAAGTACACTCCATTAGGAACTTTTCTTATTTGGCTGCGTATGCTTTAAATGGATTTTTTATCAAACTTTTCATTTTAATGCCTTTTGAACTAATACCTAGTTCTGACATTGCTTGTTTCTTTTTTCTGATTCGTGTGAGTATTATCTTGTAGAATGTTTTAGGCATATGATAGGGATTAAAGTTTGACATTTTTGAACATTTGAATATAATGTAAAGTGTCATGTTGAGCCATTTCCCAGCACATAGCTTCCACAGTGAATTCAATTCTAGGCAAGTTCCACAGTGAATTCATTCTAGGCAAGAATCTACGAAAATTCAAATTGGATGGCGCTGTAGGATTGCTGGCAGACATAAAGCAAGGCCAATGGCAATATCACTTCTCTACGATTATAAAAAAAAATCCAAATTTTATGTAACATGCACATTATTTTTCAAAAGACATTAGCCTTCCATTTGAACTTTTAAGATGAGAGCAAGCTCGTCTAAGGTAATCACTTACTATCTTGTGTTGAAGCTCTCTTGGAAGATTGGGTTGCCTCTGTGTGTATGGAGTCACACTGTATCTTTTAATTATGTTGGCTTCTACAGAGCTTAATTCTGTATATTCTATAGTTGTTAACTTGTGTTTGTTTCAAATTGTTGCTATCAATTGCTGTCATTCTAGCTTTTAGAATATGTAATGTTGTTTTATAGCTTGTCATATATCTAAAATTCATAGTTTTGTGTGTGATTCTTTAGATTTGTAAGAACATGTTGCTGCAAACTTGAACATTTTATTCCTTATCAGTGTATGCTATGCATATGTGTTGCTAGTTCTCTCCAGTTCCTTCGACCTACATACATTGAACTACTTAGAAGGCCATATTGCATGAGCTTGGTATGAATGGGGGGGAGACCTGATTCATGAGTGCTTTTTGAGCAGAATTAGTATTTATGGAATATTGTTTTGCATCAAGTCTTGGATCACAATAAGATTGGACAGCTTGCAAGAGCTTGGCTTATGAAGTCTATAGTCTTTAGGCCTTGTGCAGTTTTGTGTATAGAATTAGTGCAACCTTTCAAACATTCAAATCTCCGTTGTCGAATTGTTGCTGCAAACTTGAACATTTTATTCCTTATCAGTGTATGCTATGCATATGTGTTGCTAGTTCTCTCCAGTTCTTCGACCTACATACATTGAACTACTTAGAAGGCCATATTGCATGAGCTTGGTATGAATGGGAGGGAGACCTGATTCATGAGTGCTTTTTGAGCAGAATTAGTATTTATGGAATATTGTTTTGCATTAAGTCTTGGATCACAATAAGATTGGACAAGCTTGCAAGAGCTGTGAAGCTTATTGAAGTCTATAGTCTTTAGGCCTTGTGCAGTTTTGTGTATAGAATTAGTGCAACCTTTCAAACATTCAAATCTCCGTTGTCGAATTTAAGTTACTCTTCACTTTCAATTATTATACAAAATTGATAATAATAGATTTAAAGATAAATGGAATCTAAATAGCTTAATTATTGAAATGAAATAAATCTGTAAATTGATTACTGAGAACTTACACGATTGTTGTGGAATCAACACTGCCTTTAAGATATGCCCTTTGGGGTGGCAACACCATACAAGAGCCTTAAGGTAGAATTACACCATGTTTGGAGAGTGACTCTCTCAAATACAACTGGAGAGAAGAATGATGTACTGTACATTGTAGTGGAGCAAGGACCAATTTGTACTAAAGCTTCTAAAATGCTAATCCTTACTTCCTTGACTTCTAAAGTAAATCCTTACACTAGCTTCCCTTGACTTCTAGATTATCTCCTAATCCTAGCTTCCCTGACTTCTAGATAAAAGTCTAACCTTATCTTCCATGACTTTTAGAACACTCCAATCACGTGAGGCTCTTCATGCTGTTGGTTTTCCCCTTCTATTATTATTATTATTATTATTATTATTATTCACCTATAGAACTATAGCAAATGGCCTCCCTAATAAAACGGAGTTCAATAATTACTAATACTCAATGGAAGCTACAAAGTAAGAAATCTAATAACTTTACAAATAATGTTGTGCCTGTCATACAACATGGCCCGCCTCCTTGAAATGCTTTGTTCTCGAAGTATAAGATAAGATCAAGTGGTGTATTTTTGTGGGAAAGAGAGTTTCAATGCTATTAATCTTGATGTTTTGTATGCCCACAATTTCAGAATATGAACTATATGTTTATGGTCTTTGATATGATCCCTCCATTTTGTCTTGATCATACCATTGGGGTCACTAATTATGTCTTGGAGATCTCCAAGTTAAATTTTCAAGGATGAGCTTTATGACATTTTCTGTCCTTTGACTCATTAGGAATTTGTCCTTGTCCCTTAGGAACCCACTGTTTTGATGATCGTGAAGAGCTCCTTCACAAGTTGCCTTATAAGTCTGGATGAAAATATGGTTTGTTCGTTGTAGACTTTTCCTCTTTCTTCTGGACTTGTGTATCTTCAATTTGTTCTTGTTTAAGTGCCTCCTTGGATTCACTAATAGATAAAGGGGTTATGGTTTTCTTGCATACCACTGTCTCACTTTTGCTCTGCAAGAATGGGCAATATGAATAATCGATTTATTTTAGATGAATAAAAGAGCAATGGGGTCAGTGATGTGTTCCAATACGATTCCAGGAACCGGTACTGATCTGGTTTCTATTCCATGCTTATCTTGAAATGCATCACTCATACCAATTCTTTAATCATGTGTTCTTTTCAAGATTTATAAGTGATTCTTTGGCTTCAAATTTGAAAACGACTGGTAGCATCTTTAGAGCGAACATTTATACCTCTGTTACGAAAAGTGTTCCTTTTAGCTAATAAATGGCCTTCAATACGACACTTAAATGTTGATCAGCAATGTTATTTGGTGTCAATGTTCACTTAGGACTTTACGAACAAAACACTTCATTGTTTATAGCTAATAATTACATGTTCTTCTGCTCTTCAACTGTTCTGTAGTGCTTCATATGAGTTTTAAGTATTTTCTTCAGTGAGGAATGTAATATAACACGTGATATCAATTTCCAGTAATGGAAGTTCTCTATATCAAAGAAACTTTTCGTGCACTATTTTCACATTTACTCAAGAGTTGCCTATGGATGTTGCATTTACCTTGTACTACTAGTATGAACTCCATCTTAACATCAATTTCATGGGCTAGCTTTACTTCTAAAACCAGGTTGTAAAATGTGATGCCAGGTTTGCTGCAGAGATCTTTCACGACTTACATGAAGAAGTCATGGCAACTGCTGCAAGAGGGCACAGACTCATGATTCGAGTGCAACAACTTGAAGCTGAGTTTCCTTCAGTTGAGAAGGCTCTGATGTTTGAAAATAGTCAACTTCGTTTCGCATATGCAACGGGTAAATGTTTGGTAGATAAATTTGGAATTGCATTTCCTTACGTTGATAAGGCTCTAATGTCTTGAACTAAGTCGCATCATTTTGTGTATGGAACAGCTAAAGCTTTATCAGATTAAGGGGCATTTGAGTTTCATTGAGTTGAGAAGGCTCTCATCTGAAACTAATAAAACAATGGGTAGATAAACAAAGAGAAGCATCCTGTGATGTAGTAGTCTATGTCTTGTGGCATGGTTTAGGGTATTGATGATTAAAATATTGCGACATTGTAGACCAACCCAAGATTTCCTTGGGCAATAATTCTTGCTTGTTTATCTGAATTTGCTTTGCTAAGAGGAATATGGATGAGAGATGCCTAGAGATTGTTTCCCTTGTAGAGAAGCTGTTTTTCATGCAGTTGTAAGGATTTAACATGGACCATAGCAGTCATGTAGATGAATAAATTCCATTTTGCATAGAAATTGTAATACTTCTTTAAAAAGGTGTAAATACTAAAATGTAGTAGGAGATAATGCAGTTCCCGATTTTTGACGAGGTGAAAAATTAGATTATAAATGCTTGTGGGATTTTAGCCGTGTGTTTTGAAGTCATCTCAAGATGACCTCCATGAGTAGTCAGTACCCTAGTGACATTTTTCCTCATTTATTTTTGCCAATAATCATGATGCAGCACCTTAAGCATTTGTTAATAGGAAGGGGAACAATCAATGCAACTCACTGCTTTGGAGATGAAACATTTCGCTATCATAAACCAATAGACAACAAGATATCTAAAATATCTATACAAGTATGTTGCTGATTTTATCAGTTTAGATTTCATATTACGAGTAAATTATAAGATGCATTCATAATTTTGTTTTGCCTACTAATAGTCTGTGAAACAGCTTTCTACTTCATAAACTTGACATCTGATTGTGGATTTGCAATTTTGGTACCATTAAATTTTTATTTCGAATGTTCTGGATTTCAAACGAGCTTCTCAACTTAAAAATTATATTTGATGGCAAGCTTTATATTCTTGAGCATCAATACTGTATAAATTAAAATTTGGACCATAAATACCCAAAAATTGTCTTCATCTTTCTATGCTCGAAATTTTATTTAGTGTAATGTTTGCTTCAAAAGATTGAACTCTAATAGTTGAATCTACTACAGAAACATAACCCTGTTCTGATTGTATTCTTAATTATAGGAGCCTCCTTTATGCCAATATTTTCTAAATCTCAACACGCAAAATAAATTCTCTTCACAATTAGTGAGTCCCCATAATTGATCAAGATGGCTGTTGTTTCTTTGAAAAATTCCTCTTAGTGAAATCCCATTTCTCTTTTATGAGATTCTAGGAATTTGTTCACATGTTCCTTTGGTAAATATTATTCAGGTTTCAAGACCAGCAGTAAATGCTTTCTTTGCAGGTGTTGATTGGCATGCCAGTATTCACAATGATCAGAATCATTTAACTCAAGGCGACTTGCCTCGATTTATTCTCAACTCCTATGAGGAGTGTAGAGGGCCTCCGAGGCTCTTCCTTTTGGACAAGTATACTGATATCTGAGTGCTTATATATATTTGCATTTTCATTAAATTTACCATTCTATTAGATACTTGCTATTTTGTTGTGCATCCTTACGTTACTGGATTTAGTATTTAAAAAATTCTTAACTAGTAAGGCTTCCTTTTTGCTTTCAGGTTTGATGTTGCAGGTGCTGGTGCTTGTTTGAAGAGATACACTGATCCTTCATTTTTCAAAATGGAATGGGCTAGCACTGAACTAATGAAAGCTGAAAAAGCTCAAAGAGACAAGAAAGCACGGAGAGTAAAGGTACTAATTTTGATGTGAAAAGACCTTACCAATCAATCTTTGCAGTCACCCTTGTTTTTTCACGTTATTATATTGAGTATTCATATGCTGTTTCTGATGATAATCGGTTTCAAAATTTTAAGTGTACAAGGTCTGAAGAGAAATTTCCGTTTTCATGGATGGGTAGGGTAATGTCACCGACCACATTCCTTGATCCATAATCGGCTATTCTATAATAAAGGACAATTCATCAAAGAGACCTTAGAGCATGTTTATTGTTCTATAATTCTTAATTTTCCATATGAAAGAAGACAACTGCAAATTACAATGAAAAAAATGTAAATCTTAACCTTTTGTGTGTACGAGAAACAGCTAGAGAAATTCTCAATGGAAATACAAGAAATCACTTACTCGCATGAAAGATAAATTTGCATGGAGAAATATTCTCAGGGTAGAAAATACCACGGTAAAATTTTGTAAATGTTTTTGTTAGTTGCGAAACACTTTAGAACAAAGATATAGAGATATGTGTTCACTTTGGAACAATTACACTGTAATTTCTCTTTTACAGAAGCTGCTGCATTGATTCCTCTATTTTTTATTACTATTTTACTTCCCTTGACTCCTGATGGTAATATTAACTTTGCCACTTTAGTTCCTTGGTTCTTTCATGTAAGGTAAATCATCTAAGTCAGTTGTATAAACCTCGTGTCTTCCCCTACTATGGTGCTATGCCAAGTCACCACATTTGCTGGACTGTAACAGGTCTTAATATCCTTCTTTCTGAAATTATGAGTTCCTTTTTGTCTCCTTGATCTCTTACGACTTCTGCACATTCATCACAAGCCCTAGCATGATCTGATATCCTTCCCATGCCCTTCTGCAACTCGTGAGCATCCACTTTCATGGAATCATGTTCATAAGATCACCAATGTCCTTCGTGCATGCTCTAGTATGATTTTACCCTATGCTTACGTCTTTTCGCTCTGTTGTTTATGATGTCTTTTGAAATGTCTAGCATTCACCTTCTGTGCTTCAACATCCTCCAGGTCTGTAGGAATTCAAATTGTGAATCACGAAAATGCTTGGTTTGTGCTCCTAAATTGTGATTTATAGTTCGCAAAATGTTGACAGGTCTTTTAAACCGTCTGCCTCACTGATCCCGCAAATGTCCTACGATTTCTCCAAATGCAGAGAAATTGTACCCTTCGTGACAGACTCACGAAAATGGTGTTTAGATCAGTCAATGCGTCCCTGCAGCATTGGCGTCTGGACTTTCTTTGCTAGGAAGTGGAGATTCCAGCAATAAATCATGGCTTCTGAAATCGAACATGTGTGATTTCAATTCCATCTAGTCTCTGCAGGTCTGCACAACCTCAACAATCTTCTCAGACATGACCTCATCGTCTGTACCCTACTCCAAGGGCTTCCCTGAATTTCAAACACTTTGAGCATCAATGGCTCAGATACCAATGCTAGAAGATGTAAACACAGAAAGAATGAAGAGAAACCGGAAAGCACAGATTGGATTAGTGTGCATGTAGGCGGCAACAAAACATTACAATGGACACTTGTGCGGAATAAGACATGCAAACCATACAACAGGCTCGCTTGCAAAATAACACTTTGCGCGGAACACACAAAAAATAGACTGCTGAGCAAAACAACACTTGCATGGGACCAACAACAAAAATCTGCCCAATCAAGACTTGTGTGGAACTACACTACAATGTTTTTGGTTGATGCAAGATAGCAAATCAACCTGGATACTTCTGCATCACTCATCCTTATAAGAGGAAATAATAGTAACAAACAACAGTGCTTTGATGCAAAAAAAATTGAAAATATCTAACAGTACCACAAGGGAAAGCGATACTTTCTCTAGACACTCAAGAAAGCGATTCGCATTGAGGTAAGAACAAGGTTTTTCCTTCAAATAAATGGCTTCGAGGATGATGTATATACTATATACTGGCTTTCCTTGCTTTTCCACCTTTACAAACAATTAAATACAGTCCAACATTCCAATTTTCAATAAACCCATTTAGCCAACCAATATGCAAGTATTTATATGGTCAGGGTCAACAAAAAATAGGAAACAAAGGGTTTAGGAGATATGCACGGCATCAATCCTCTTGTGTCTGCATAATTAAATGGATGGAGTAAATAGACCTTGTTGTAGAGAGTGAGTTTAGTATTCGTTTCTATGCCAAGTTAGAGCACTCAATCCAAGCAAAGAGAAATGGAAATTGTCTAATTCCATCTCTCTGGTCCAACTCAAGTACAAGGGATAGTGTGTAAGCTTTGATAATAGTTTTAGGTGGTTAAACAATCCCTTGCATAAGTGCAAAAAGTGTGGCACGCGGTCAGCATAAATAGTAACAAATGGCTAGATGCTAGTTGGTGTTAGTTGTTTGCTAAACCTTTAAAGCTACGTTTGGGTATGCCGGTATAAGCCTTGGGTAACGGGTACGTACCCACACTGAGTATGTAATATGGGTATGGTATGTCGAGGGTATGCCCAAGGTACGTCTGGGAATACCTGGATATGCCCGGGTATGTCACGTAACACGGGTAGGGTATGTCACGTAACACGGGTATGGTATGTCTGACACTACTTGGGTATGTTGGGGGTACACCCAAGGTATGTCTGACACTACTTGGGTATGTCTAGGTACATCTGGGACGTACTTTGGCATACGCAGGTATTGCTGGTGGTACCCGACTGTACCTAGTACTGCTGATTGTACCCTAGCTGTACCCACAATAAAAGGGGCGGTGTTTTCATTTTCTTCGGTCAATGAAGGTCAAAACTGAACTTTTTAAAATTAAAAGCCTTCTGATGCGGGAGTATTAGAATGTAAGGCTTATTAGATAAGTAATTTCATTAGTTATTTAACTAATGAGATGGTTGTAACCGATTGTAACTATACCAACCGCTTTGTAACTACATCATTCATAATAAATAGACGGACACACATTTTCAAATGTGTGCAATCCGCCTTCTCTTTATTCCTTCCTTTGTGCACGTCTTCCAACATTGGTATTAGAGCAAGACAAGGGAGGAAAGAGAGAAGGGCAAAAGATCTGTCCCATTAGGGCACATAGTCTGAATTAAAAGTTTTTTATAAATTTTTTTTGAGGGCACAGTTGTATGAAACGGGGGTCGAAGTGCATACTTACCAAATGTGGCCGGATTTGGATTTTTCAGCCGACTCAGATAAGTTCTGTCTGGGTCGGCCCTAATTTAGGGAAAAAAATATTTTTTATTTTAACAAATTTTCTGGAAAAAATAGTCAATTATCAACCTTATATATTAAAAATATAACATTTTACATTACATTATTAAAAAAAATTCATTGTATTTGTCAAATTTACATATTTGTAAAATTCAACTCATATATATTTCGGACTGGATTTTTTCAAACCTTTTCAAGAATTTCAGATTTTTGGATTTTTTTGCCCTCCCGAACAAATGTGGATTTCCAAACCTGGTAACTATGTCGAAGTGTATTTAGGGCACTATTATACAGTTGTAGTCACGAATATATAGTCCGTGAGCCATTAAAATGTAGTCGGGTTTCATAGTTCGCCATTAATATGCAGTCGAGTTTCACAGTTCCGAAGTATTATTAAGGCATATACAAGAACGCAACAACACATTCATTTCCGCCCTTTTCCATCAAAGTTTCTGTTGGAATATGCAAAGAGAAGAAAGAATACAGAAGCCAAAAACTGTATTGTCCAAATGAAACAGGCAGAGGTTTATTTATTGAGAGAGAGGTGGTTGAACAGTTACCAACCGAACAACTACATAACTGATTTTTACATTCTATATGATGTGTTATATTTTAACACCCCCTCTTAATGACTAAACCGGAAACAAGACAAAGTTTGTCCCAAAATTTTACAAATTTCCTAAAGCCCATATGTTTAGTCATTACATTTACAGATTGTGCCATAAGTTGTACTTTAAAATCAACAGTCCTTGACTGTGATGTAGTTGTCGAATGAAGACGAACCGCAACACAAAAATCTGGTCCCATGAACAAAAGATATGGCAAGTGGTCCACTGGTTCTCTGTTTCGTGATTCATTGACCAGTGATGAATCACCAATGGCTGAGAGTGTCAGCCCCATCTCCAGAGTGCTGAAATCAGAACCTCGAAGATGTGGATTAAAAAATCTATTCCAGGCTTGTGTAGCCTGCTGGAGTCTGTACAAAGACTCAATTATCCTGTAATCGAAGTCACCTCGATCACGTCCTTGCACCACCATGTAGTGCTCATCCAACTTTTTCAAGAAGAGGAATGTGACCATCTGTGCAAGAGTTAGAACCAACTCCTCAATAGTAGGAGAAATAACTGTTCATGCTCTATTGTCCTTCGAGCAAGAACCTCTGAGTGAGTGGCTAGGCATGCCATCTCACCATGCACCGTCAATGCATCTGGAATAGTGGAGTCTCTGTCCACAACAAATTGTTCTTCAGAATGAGGAAATCCATCCTCCCAAGGCATGTCCGCCTCCTGTACACCCGATATAGTGGATATTCCCTCCACAATAGGTGCATGTAGGTTGATTGTATCCAAGTCAACAAATTTGTGAGGAATGGCTTCCTCCCAAGGTATTACAACCTCCTGCACATCCTGAATGGTGGAGCTGTCCTCCACACGTGCATTCATGTTGATTGCAGCCGGATCAACAAGCCGATACTGACCACCTACCCCAATACCAAGGGCAATTATTCGTCTCTGTTTCACATTAGAGACCACTTCTTTCCACAGAAATCCACAGAAATATTGGGATTTTCAGTCAATTGACAAATAGATAGAAGATTCTTTTGTAAAGAAGGTACATATCTAACATTCCGTACCAACAATTTATGAGCATTATTCAATACAATGCATATATCTCCTATCCCTTCTATTGCAAGTGATTCTGCATCAGCTAGTACTACTGATTCAAAACATATATTTGCAGTAAATGAAACATACCAGTCCTTACAACATGAAAAATGTGCAGACGCACCAGAGTCAATAATCCAACAATTGGTACCACTATCATTCGAGCATGATGTCGTAAGACAATAAAGAGCATGCCCGTCATCTGAATCCCGTTCTTCTGCAACTACTGCCACATGTTCCTCATTACATGGCTTTTCGTTCTGCTTCGATAGATCATACATCCGCTTCTGGAAATCCTTCTTGAGGTGCCCAACCTTGTGACAATAATAGCATGTGACCTGATACCGAGTGGAAGACTCACCAGATTGACGTTTCCACTTTCCCTTTGACTGAGTGACAAGAGCACTCTCTAAATGGTCACAATTAGATTCTGCCTGAAGTTGTCTCCGTTTCTTTTGCAATAGGTAGGAATTCACCTTGTCAAACGTGAGTGTTTGACTTTCAACCATTAAATGGAGTGCCTCCACAAATGACTCATACGAAGAAGGTAAGCTATTCAAAACTAGAGCCACCATATCATCGTCGTCCACCTTTTTGTTGATGGAAGATAACTGGTCTCGGAGGTCTTTCATCCGAAGTAGGTGCTCAGACAGCGATCCACCTTCTTGTAACTTTACGGAAAAGAGCATATTTTTCAGGTATAAAACCCGAGTCTTCTCTGATGTCTGATATTTATCCCTCAGACTGGTCCACAACGTGCTTGCCACAGTGGCATTCCGCACTTCGGTATCAAATCATCCGACACCGATAACTTGAGAAGCAATAATGCTTCCTTATGACGTTTGTCATAATCCTCGAAGTTCGTCGCTGGTCGACTTTCATCACCCTTGATTATTTTATCACAATCACAAAACTCCGCGACTGTTAAAATCTTATGACTATACATTAAAATTAGAGCCTGTTAATTTTTGTGTCTCCGGCAATGTCAAGTGTGATATATTTGCCATTTTATTATTCCAAAGTAACGGAAATAATAAAATAAAGTTTTGCCCACACTCAATAAAATAATACTTATTCCACCAAGTATTAGTTATTCGAATAAGTAATAAAATTAATTTCTCCAGCAAATCATATGAAATTAATTATGCAAATGTAAGGTGAATACCTTTGTGGCTGAAAAATAATATTAGTTCAGCATATTAAATCACGGACGTTTCAAAAGGGAAGAATAGGAAACGAATCTGCCTCTGCCGTTTTTGCCAGGATTTGCGATGATTCTGCCCTTGCCCACGATTACCTCTGCCACCGATAACCTCTGCCACGATTTCGAAAATGGTCTGTAACCCACGATTTTTGGTTGCGATTGTGGTATTTCCGTCGAAAAAACGTGAGACTGTTTTTACGACTGTGTTGTGTCTTCTTTCACACGATTTGTGACTGTTGTGTTGGTGCCCACGATACTAGTGAAAATGGCCATGATTTTTGCGGTTTTGCCCTTGTGCTTCCAACGTTTTTCTTTCACAATTTTACTAAAAACGTATTTTCTTCAATGACGATCCACGACTCTGCCAAATTCGTGCCTTTTAGGGCTTCCCTCTGCCTTGGATCTCCACGATTTTGCCTTGCGTGGACCGTACTTTTCGTCGACCTCTCCTCTCACCAATCGCGACTTCGGGTTTCACAAAAAATGACTGGACTTCAAACTTCGTCTCTACAGTTCGTACCCATGTCGGGCTTCCTCGAACCTCATGCAACACTCCCGTGCTCGTCCAAGAGCTTCCTCGGGCAAGTCGCTCTGATACCAATGTTGGAATATGCAAAGAGAAGAAAGAATACATAAGACAAAAACTGCACTGTCCAAATGAAACAGGCAGAGGTTTATTTATTGAGAGAGAGGTGGTTGAACAGTTACCAACCAAACAACTACATAACTGATTTTACATTCTATATAATGTGTTATATTTTAACAATTTCATAGGCATTTCCGCCATTGAAACAATGGCAAAGTTGTGGGAAGATGAAAACACGAACCTAGACATAATATAGTTGCGGTTTTTTGCATAAAATAGCCACAAAATAGACATAAAACCAGTCAGAGAACAAAATATACACAAAAATGTGACTTGCGAATTTGAAAAGGCAAAAATATAGTCACATTTGCAAATCAAATTGAGGGCACAACAAAGTTTCAAATTGTTTGTGCTATCTGCTAGGGCATGAAACTGTGCACATCATAGTTGCAGCGAGGAATCAGTGTTTTATTCTCTATTTACTCATCTCGGTAAATACGCAGTAGTATCGATTTTATTTTATGGAAATTTCAGTACAAAATTATTATGGTCTAAATTTTCATACATGGAAAGTAAAAATACAAATGCAACTTATGAATAAAAATTTGTGGGGCATAGTAAATGGGAAAGAGAAAGCACCCATCGATGCATCTAAATTATTAGATTGGCAGAGTAGAGACGATAGAGCAAAAACTATTATTGGCCTTGCTCTCTCCGATTTTGAACTTCATCATGTAGACCTAGACAAATCATCCAAGGAAATTTTGCGATGCTCTAAATAATTTTTTTGGAGCGAAAGCGGTTAATGCCAAATTTTCCCTAAAACTTTTGTTATATTGGTTCAAAATGGATGAAGGAGTCTCTATGTCAAGCCACATCAATAATCTGAGGTCCTTGATTAAACACCTAGCAGAAGTCAAAGCTACGATTGAGGATGAGGATGCCAAAGCTATCCTATTAAATAGGTTGTCTTCAAAATACAACAATGTAGTTTTTTACTCTCAGTCAAATTCAATCTCAATCTTGTGATGATATGATTGCAGCTCTTCTAGTTGAAGAAAAACGAACTGCAGAAGGTCATTCTCAACAAGAAAGTGCATTTTATTCCAGAACCAGAAACTCTCATAGAAGATCAGATAAAGATAACCGGGATATTGAATGTCATCATTGTAAGAAAAGAGGTCACACAACATGGGATTGTCATGTTCGAGCCAATGATGTGCTCAAGGGTAAAGGCATAGCAAATACAACCAATATAGCCATGGTTGAAGACCCACCAGATGCAGAAGCTAGTGAGGATAGAGATGAATACATAATCTAAAGATGTTCTAAACTTTGAAGGCAAGAAAGGATACAAGGTAGATGAAGCTCGGTATGGATGGTTGCTCAGATAGTTCGGGAGATTGTGGATCTTGGGAATTATACCCTCACAAGGGTCATGAGACAACTTGATGGAGCTTGTGGATGGTGTAGTATGGATGGTTGTCCAATAATTTGGGAGATATGTGATTCAGAAGTTCGGGGAGGTGGAATCCGAGAACTCGGAAATTCAACTTGGGAACTACACCTTTACGAAGGTCACGAAGCAACTTGATGGGGGCCCTACCTAGTCGTGGCATTGCTTTTAAAGTGAAAGCCTCTGAAGATTATGTAGTTTTGTTTGGTTCTAGTTTTGTAGGAATGTTTGTTTCTGCTTTATGTGGGATAGGGGGTATTAGAATCTAAGGCTTATTAAATAAGGATTTTAGTAGTTATTTAACTAATGAGATGGTTGTAACCGGTTGTAACTATATAAATCGCTTTGTAACTACATCATTCATAATAAATAGATAGACACACAATTTCAAATGTGTGTAATCCGCCTTCTCTTTATTTCTTCCTTGTGCATATCTTCCAATAGGGAGTGGCACTGCTGATACTTGTGGTTCTAATGAACCACATGATGGTGATGATGCTCTCGTTGAAGACATTGGAGGAGAGCCATTTAATTATGATTATAATTAGACTATTAGTATGCTGATATATCTTGATTTTTGTGTATACATTGTAACATTTGAACAATGTACTTGTTCTAAGTTCGATCAATGAATATCATGACAAAATGCATTGAATTATCAATATGTTTTAAGGCTATTTCACTTATTTAATAATGTGTCTACTCTATGCATGTATAAGGCTGATATTTTGCTTATTTGGCTATATATATATATATATATATATATATACATATATATATATTGTACGGCTGTACCCGCCCCCTCTCCCCAATTTTTTTTTTTGCCATACCAGCGAACCAGATCCCCTTTCCCATACTTGAACCGTACTGACTACCTAGCTTTAAAGTTCAGCCGTTGCATGGCTAGAAATCCTAAACGTTAGAAGTATTTGTTTTGCGTACACCACACATCTGAGTATATGTCAGTGTTGTGTGGGGATGTGTCCCCTTGATTTTGGTGAAGTCCCGGACGTCCCAAACGTTGCGGGGACTTGAGGACTAATAAGAGGGGATGTCTCCTATTTTTTAAAAATCTTTCAAAAGTTTTCTGATGTTTTTACTCTTAAAATGCTGTTATTTTTACCAAGAACATTAAATTATGATCTTGAAAGTACCTCAAATACATTAAACACAGATTAAATCCCTAAATTTCATTGAATACATTTAAGATATTTAGATAATAATTTTTATATACTATTTTAATAGCCATCCCCCTGCCGTCCCCAAAATTGGGAAATTTTTTGTTGTCCTGGAAACCCTGTCCCTTCGTCCCCCCGTTCTCGAGACTCAGGTAACTATGGTATATGTTGAAGAGCAAATTTAATGCTAGGTAAAAATAAGAGCATATATCTTTTTTAAGGTGTACCTACACCGAAGTCTTGAATTCTACATATTAAGGGTCTCACAAATAGAGAATTCCATGGTATAAAGATACAAGATATGCATGAAGCATTACTCCATTCTTGAGAAGCCAATGCTAGGAAGCAGACAACTCCATATCCCTCTGATCGCAAAAAACAATACTGCTATCCACTTCCAAATCACTGGAGGCACTTTCACTCCATCTAAACGGCAAAGTTGATATCAAGATTTTTCTTTCCCTCTGTATATGTGAGACGTAGGGATGGATGATCGTCAACAGAGAAGAGTGTGAAAAAATGATCAAGATTCATATTATCAGCCCACTAACACCTCACTCTTTAACAATTTAGCCACGTTTGTTGTTAGAAAGGAACAATTCCTTGGACAGTGACGAACATTTAGTTCACAGTCACACCATTGGATAAACAGCTTGCTACTGCGGAAAGTCAACAAGCAAGGGTTGTCTGATGGTAGCAACTCTCTGTTATCTCTCTCCCAATCAGCTGCTGTTTGTAACTCTGTGCTGGAATCTGAGTCTCTGTCGCGAACATAGATGCTAGAAATGAACCCTTGTTTCAAGGATTAGCAAAAGATCATAGGAAGCTCAGCTATAATCTTCATATGACTGGGAATGTGACACAAGGGATCGTATTTCTTAAGTGCCTCATTCTCTTATGTCACACAAGAGCCTCACTTAAGTAGAACTGGCCAGACATACTGCTAGTGGGTGCCTGGCTGTGGATGGTAAATGGCGTGGAGAAAAGTTAAATTGGGTAAATGAAAGTTGGAATAATGGCTAAATGGGAAAAAAATTGAAAAATTCTGGAAGAAAGACCAATTGAAGGGAAGCCACGTGGAAAGAAATGAAATGAAATATTGTTTACATGAGAAAATCAAAGTTAAACACGTGCTTGAGGAAATAAAATTTGAATGCCATAAATTTGAACTAAAAATGACTCTTAGCCAAATCCCTGCAAGATAAGAATGTTAGCAGACTAGGTCCTTTTTGTTTCCTGCAAAATAGAGTGTTATTTTTCTACATTGCCAAGATACGGGTACAGGTTTGGTATGTGGATATGTCGATTTAAAAAAGTAAAACCCTTGAGGACAATACGTCTTGAGTATGTCTGTGCACACACACACTTATACTCATTTTTTAGTCCATAAGAAATACAAAACTTGAATTTTTTTAATTATCTTCGCTTGATTTTGAAGAAGAAACCTGCAAAACAAATGAGTTAAGACTGGTCTGTTGATTTTGCTATGCAAATCTTAGTCTTGCCGACGCTAGACCTGCAGTCACAAAGTTCAAGAAAGTGAAAATTAAAAAGATTTGCTGCAAGGAACTTCAATGTGCAGATGAGATCAGAAAGATACAAAGATACAACAATATACACACAAGATATGCAAAACAAGCTGTGAAACCTGAAAAATAATAGAATCCTCAAATGAGTAGTTTTCTTCATTTCCTGCAATGATATGTCAGGCATATGCTAAAATTGAAACAAAAGCAAGAATCTGAACACACCCAGCGGAGTGCTTTAATATTCTGCCCTTCAGTAGATGTTTCATGCTTCCTCCAAATGGTGTGATGAGATTGTGAGTGGTAATAGTGTCCTCAGCCCTTGCTGTGGGTCTCCCCACTTGGATAATACCCTGAAAATGGGCTGCAACAACTTCAAGAGCAGAATTAATGGCTATAAGAGGCAACAAACAGGCTTTAGCAGGCAATCAATGAGGGCCCATGGACTCTTTTCAAAGCGGTAAGCAGCTGAAGGGTAGTGGTGGAAAATAAAGTGCTCCTCAATCTCTACTTTCTGGAGGGAATAGAGACAGATCCTGTCACTGTGCAATGTAGCGGTCAGTCTCAACCCGTAACTGGTAGAGCACACTGTCAACCGAAGTCATAGAGTTCGTTGAATTTCAAAGATTTTTTTTTTCAAATTTGACAAGTTAAATCCAAACCATAAAACTTGTTCAAATTTGTCAAATAAAATTCGTACGGTTGAAACAAGATGCATTTATTGCTTTTTGTTTATGAAACTACCATTTTATTTTGTCTTCCTTACGAGTGATTTACACTCATTCGATGAGTGTGATTTGTAGATTAAACAGTGACAGATTTGACCTCTAAATATGGCAGTGATTTGCAGAATAAACTGTGACGGATTTGCAGAAGATTTGAGGATGAAATCAGAAATGTATTCGCCCTAAAATGTGATGAATTTAGTGATAACTAGCAGGGCTGATCTCACACTATTATTGGGTGTTCATTTTAGAAATCATTCAGCAATCGATTTGCCCTAAGAAAATGTGTCGAATTTAGTCGCTAATCTGTAGGGCTAACATTACTCTATCATCTGGCGTTCATTTTAGAAATCGTCCAGAAGCGTGAACTATCTTGTCTGTGCTATATTTTACTATTTCGAGCAGCCAAAAGCGTCTTAAGTAGTGTATATTTAATATAATTGATTTAGTTTTTATGTCATTAGTTTTTATTTAAGGTTTTTAGATTTGTTTTAGATTGTTAATTTCTATATAATTTTTTTTAGGTTATTATTTTTCTTTTTCAGGTTGTACCCAAGTAGCTGTTTTAAGTTTTTTAAGATATGCTATTTTTATTGTAACTTGAGCATGTAAATTTTTACTTTAATCTATTTTTTTATTAAAGTGTTTTTTTAATTTCGATATGAATTTAAATTAAAAACACCAATATTTTTAGTTTTATATTTCTTAAATTCCCAAGACCTTTTGGGCCATTTATTTATTTCTTCAGTCATATTTATCTATTTTGACATTATGGTGCATTCATTTCTTATTTTGAAAATAAAAATCTAATGAAAAAGTAAATCTTATTCGCTGAACTTTATCACTATTTTTTTCCCAATATTTATCAATTGGCGAACTTGTTTCGAATTTTATTGCTGACTCGAACGTGAACATAAACATGAACACAAACCTTGTGACATAGCCTTCAGCTAACCAAGGGGTATTCTCAAATATGTAGCCTATGATGCTAGAGATAGCCAGGTCAAATGGTGTTACTGTCCACATTATTTAGGAAACACTCAGCTTAGAAAGCCAACTTGGCGCTGAGAGGATGCCTTGGGCCTTTGGATGTTATCAGATTTAATTTGGACTGACCTTAATGACCTCAAGGTGCAGGTTCTAGTCTGCAAACTTCATGGATTTTTGGAAAATTTGGATGTGCTTTTCGCCTGTTGGAAAATCACGACATAAAGAATTTTTTCTTACTTTTGTTCAAGGATTTTTTTTGAAGTTTTCATTACGGGTTCCTCTTACATGGATCAGGTGTTAGAAAACAGACCATTTAAAAAAATTATTGGGCTCTTAATGAAGCCATGGTTCCCTAATTTCATCTTTTTGTTCCCTCGTGTGTTTCCATCACCTGTGTGGTTAAGGCTTCTGAACCATACCTTTCATTATTCATATGTTGGAAGAGTGGGGTTCTTGGAAACTGAGTGGGTTGGTAACTAGGAATAGGTAAGAATAATGGCGATGAAGACTCATTTATCTGTGCTAGAACCTGTGTTCATTGATCCTAATAAAGATTTGCTGTATAAAATAATCCTGGATCTTGAAAGATCCTAATGACCATAAGTCTTTGTTTGGAATTCTTCTTATATACCAGCAGTCCTTTCGCTAAGCAAGCACAATACGAGGGGGGATGTCTATGTCATCAAAATCACCCAGGACTTGCCTCGGCACCATCTGCACCTGCAGGGGGGTTAGATCCTGTTAAAATATAGCACTTTATATAGCATGTAAAACAGTTATGTAGGTTGGTAACCGTTCAACCAATCTGTAACCACCTCTTCACATACAAATAAACCTCTGCTTGTGTCATTTGAGTAGTGTAGTTGTGTCTTCATTTCTCTTTCTTAGTCTTCTTCTGCTAACATTGGTATTAGAGCGTTTGAAGGTTCATACGATTGATGCCAGTGGAGGAAGACGAGTTGTAGTGAAGTGTGTGTGAGGTCGACAATAAGATCGACGCCATTCCTGCATAATGAGGGAAAATTGTGGCACAAACTGTTTCATTTTTTTTTTCCTTCATGAGGGCATAAAATTGTGGTTCGAGTGTCTGACTCGTGGTTCTGTTTACGAAGGTAGAAAATAGAAAAATGTGGGCAGGCAAATAAAAAACGTGCCTTGCTCGTGTGAAAACGTCCCCTAGTTGTGTAACGTGCCCAGAGTCGCAAAAACCTAGTCATCTGAAGGAGTTTGTGGCTGTCGATTGAAGAAATTCGTGATCCAGTTTGTGGCAGTAACTGCCATAAATCGTGGGGCAGAAAGGATACCAATCCAGTCGCAAATCCTGTTGCAAGCAAAGAAAAACCTGGAGTTGTGTGGCGTCATCTGAAGGAGTTCGTGGCTGTCGATTGAAGGAATTCGTGATCCAGTTTGTGGTTGTAAATGCCATAAATCGTGGGGCAGAAAGGATATGAATCCAGTCGCAAATCCTGTTGCAAGCAAAGAAAAACGTGGAGTTGCGTGGCCAAACCAAATAAAAACGTGAACAGTAGTGGAGGCATTAGCAAGTCGTGAGGGCAAGAAATATGAAATATCCCTTGTGGCATACCACTTAAAACTGCACCAAAAAATATAAATTTGCAGCAAACACAAATTCTGATTTTTGCAGAGTTTTAACAGCTAGGGCAGCGAACTGAAGGAAATTAATATCTCTCAAAATACCCACTCAAATCACTTGAAATTTTTAGGAGAGCTTGCTAATATTATAAAGAACATACGAAAACTTTTTTTGGAATTTTTGGAATAATATAGTGCAGCCAAAAAATTACAGAAAACTTTAAACAGAGGTAAAATTTCAAAAATTCGTAATTTCTCCAATAAGTAATATAAAATTATGAAATTCTGGAAATTACATATACTAATATGGAGAATGAAACCCCAACTTTTAGATCTGAAAATGGCAACCCGGATACCCTCTAAATAAGGGTTGCAATCTCCAAAACAAGTCGCCCCCTTTGGAAAATGGTCAAAACCCCTTGGAAATCCTCTAGAAATGATGCCAAACCCTGTTCTTATCGCTGCCGTAAATCTGATCTGAAAACCCTTTGATTTCCTCCACAAAATGTCTCCAAAACCCTCAGAACCCTTCCTCTGAAACCTCTGAAAATATTCCTGTAATCAGCCCTGAAAACAGCGCTAAAATGGCAAGCTAGGGTAGATCTCTCACTACCGAAGAATGCCCTGCTAGCTAGGGATGGATCTCTCACCACAGAAGCTAGGGTTCCTGTGGGTTTTCACTCCACAAGCTGTAAATTTGCAAGCAGCAGTTGCACATGAAGGAAAATAATTATGTGTGCAAGGATGACTCTATCACTCCCCCAAACCTCCTTTTATAACTTTTCATTACCTTTTTTCAAGTTGGGAGCCCCATGTTGGACTAAAAGTGACTTAAGTGACCCCAACGAAGAAATAGAATAATAAAGTACTATAAGTCACCCCAACGAAGAAATAGAATAATAAAGTACTATGAGTCCCCCCCAATGACAAAATATAACAATTATTACCACCAAGTCGCCCGACTTAATGTCAACGACAAAATATAACAAAAAAACCAATGTGGTAATAAGTCATCTATACCCAATAGCCTCTAGAGTCTTTAGCCCCTTGGGTATGACCAAGGCTAAGACTAAAATTTGGCCCTTAGGCTTTTGGAGTAGGAAAGGGGACATTACAAAATAATATTATTTTTCGAACAAAGGTATTCATCCATGCTTCATAATATTTATTAATATAGTTCAAGGGTAGTTCGAAGGTTTTTTACATTTAATATTACTCGCTAGAATAAGTAATACTTGGTGGAATAAGTATTATTTTATTAAGTGTGGGGAAACTATTATTTTATTATTACCGTTCTTTTGGAATAATAACATGGCAAATATATCGCACTTGACTTTGCCAGAGACACAAAAATTAACGGGCACTAATTTCAATGTTTGGAGTCATAAGATTTTAACGGTCGCGGAGTTTCGTGATTGTGATAAAATAATCAAGGGTGATGAAAGTTGACCAGCCATGAACTTCGAGGATTATGACAAACGTCATAAGGAAGCCTTATTGCTTCTCAAGTTGTCGGTGTCAGATAATTTGATACCGGAAGTGTGGAATGCCACTGTGGCAAGCACGTTGTGGGCTAGTTTGAGGGATAAATATTATACGTTAGAAAAGAGTCGAGTTTTATACCTGAAAAATATGCTCTTTTCTGTAAAGTTACAAGGTGGATTGCTATCTGAGCACCTACTTCGGATGAAAGACCTCCGAGACCAGTTATCTTCCATCAACAAAAAGGTGGACGACGATGATATGGTGGCTCTGGTTTTGAACAACTTACCTTCTTTGTATGAGTCATTTGTGGAGGCACTCCATTTAATGGCTGAAAATCAAACACTCACGTTTGACAAGGTGAGTTCCTACCTGTTGCAAAAGGAGCAGAGACAACTTCAGGCAGAATCTAATTGCGACCATTCAGAGAGTGCTCTTGTCACTCAGTCAAAGGGAAAGTGGAAACGTCAATCTGGTGAGTCTTCCACTCGGTATCAGGTCACATGTTATTACTGTCACAAGGTTGGGCACCTCAAGAAGGATTGCTAGAAGCGGAAGTAAGATCTTTCCCAACAAAATAAGAAGCCATGTGACGAGGAACATGTGGCAATAGTTGCAGAAGAACAAGATTTGGATGACGGGCATGCTCTTTATTGTCTTACGACATCATGCTCGCATGATAGTAGTACCATTTATTGGATCATTGACTCTGGTGTGTCTGCACACTTTTCATGTCGTAGGGATTGGTATGTTTCATTTAATGCAAACATTTGTTTTGAATCAGTAGTGCTAGTTGGTGGAGAATCACTTGCAGTAGAAGGGATAGGAGATATATGCATTGTATTGAATAATGCTCATAAATTGTTGGTACGAAATGTTAGATATATACCTTCTTTACAAAAGAATCTTCTATCTATTTGTCAATTGATTGAAAATCCCAATATTTCTGTGGAAAGAAGTGTGTTGTCTCTGATGTGAAATAGAGACGGATAATTGCCCTTAGTATTGGGGAAGGTGGCCAGTATCAACTTGTTGATCTAGCTACGATCAACATGAATGCACGTGTGGAGGACAACTCCACCATTCAGGATGTACAGGGGGCTGCAATGCCTTGGGAGGAAGCCATTCCTCGCAAATTTGTTGACTTGGATACAGTTAACCTACATGCACCTATTGTGAAGGGAGTATCCACTATACTAGGTGTACGAGAGGCGGACATGCCTTGGGAGGATGGATTTTCTCATTCTGAAGAACAATTTGTTGTGGATGGAGACTCCATTATTCCAAATGCACTGTTGATGCATGGTGAGATGGCATGCCCAACCACTCACTCAGAGGTCCTTGCTCGAAGGACAGTAGAGCATGACCAGTTTCCTCATTGTGTTGTGAAGGATATTTCCCAATAGAGGGGGATAGATGAGCAAATAGATGAGGAGTTGATTCTCACTCCTACCACTGCTAAGACAGAGACCATTGCTGAGACGGATATGGTTATTTCTCCTACTATTACGGAGTTAGTTCTAACTCCTACTGCACAAATGGTCACATTTCTCTTATTGAGAAAGTTGGATGAGCACTACACAGTTTTGCAAGGACGTGATCGAGGTGACTTCGATTGTAGGATAATTGAGTCTTTGCACAGACTCTAGTAGGCTATACAAGCCTGGAATAGATTTTTTAATCCACATCTTTGAGGTTCTGATTTCAGCACCTCTAGAGATGGGGTTGACACTCTCAGCCATTGGTGATTCATCACTGGTCAATGAATCACGTAACCAAGAACCAATGGACCACTTGCCATATCTTTTGTTCATGGGACCAGACTTTTGTTTTGCGGTTCTTCATTCGATAACTGCAATACAATCATGGACTGCTGATTTTAAAGTACAACTTATGGCATAGTCTGTAGATGTAATGACTAAACATATGGGCTTAAGGAAATTTGTAAAATTTCGGGACAAACTTTGTCTTGTTTCCGGTTTAGTCATTAGAGAGGGGGTGTTAAAATATAACACTTTATATAGCATGTAAAACAGTTATGTAGTAGTTCGGTTGTAACTGTTCAACCCATTTGTAACCACCTCTTCACATATAAATAAACCTTTGCCTGTGTCATTTGAGCAGTGCAGTTGTGCCTTCATTACTCTTTCTTAGTCTTCTTCTGCTAACAGATCCTAGGTCTTCACGTCGAAGTTTGAATGAGTTCAATTACGTTTCAAGTTGCTGCTAGACTACATGCCCATAAGCATGAACATAAATTCTTAACCATGACAATGTTCCTTTCATATGCAAAGTTTGTCATGACTTTGGACACGAATGCAATCTTGTCCTAAAAAGGCTCAAAAAGCAAAGGTCAACAAGACGCTAGTCAATTTTTTTGCAAATGTTGGACCAAGATTTTTTTTGGAGATTTGGGAGAAGGTCCAGCTTTTTGAAAAATTAGGTTGACTATATTGAAATGTTACCTTGGAAGAATAGGATGCGTAGAGAATGGGAAAGAGAAAAGCTATGAATCCTCAGTATTAAAGCACTGGGATTGAAATTAGACAAATGGAAGGTTGGTAAGGAAAGGAAATATCAGTGAGGCATCTCTAGGACAAATTAGAGATGTGTCTTGGGGGAGACAATAACAAGGTCCACTTTGTAGACTATGGTTGTAGTAACATGTGCTTATCTACATTATGTTAATTACAAATGTTAAAACTTGCGAACCTTAATAAGGAGCTATTGAATGGTTGGTAAGGTTAGATACATATGATTCTTATTGAGTGTCATATGTCAGTCAGGCCTAACCATATTGAAGGCTATTTACATTGCAAATATTTATGAAGACTATCTTATTTCTATTTCTATGTGTTGATAGCAGATAGCTCTTTTGCATGTATGACAAGTGTGATATTTTCCTATTCAAAATTTTCATTGTAGATCAAGAAGCCAATTTTGTGGTGCCAATTGCATTTTGTTCCTTCATCACCCATGCCTTACTATACTGTGACATCTTCACTCATTGTAGCCATAAATAAATTACAGTCATAGCCAGTCTCAGAATTTAGAAAGACCAAAAAAATGAAAATAAACAAACTAATAGGCTGATACATTGAAGAGAAATGCAGAACAAAGTTTGTTAGAAGCTTCAAAATCGAGAGGAAGAACACGAGTAGTGCTCCTCAGAGTCTGGGAGGAGTAGGGGTGGTGTGGCAACCTATGTTGACGTGAAACTTCAAGGAGGGGCTTCCTTGCTTCAAACATGCTCCTTAGTGATGGCCACTCAACAACGGCTCTTACTTTTTCAAGATCAATCCTTAATCCATCACGTGAAATCACAAAACCCAAGCAAACTAGTTATTTCTTCATAAAACTGCATTTCTTTAAGGCGACGAACGACTTTTCTTCCCTCAATCTTTGTAATACAAGTGTCAAATGTGTCAAGTTACCTCATTGTTCTATGAAAAATCAAGATATCATGAAATACACAATAACAAACTTACCAAGATACGGTTTGAGCACTTTGTTCACGAGTTTCATGAATGTTTTGGTGTACTTGTCAATCCAAATGGTATGACTAGCTATTCATACAACCTATTCTTATCTTAAATGTGGTTTTCAACTTCACCTTCTTGAACCCGGATTTGATGATACACACTCTTCAAGTGCACTTTTGTGAAATACCTAGCTCCATTCAAGAAAATCCATCAAGTCATTCATTCATGGCAATGGAAACTTGTGTTTGATTGTGATCTTGTTCATTGCTCTTGAATCTGAACACACACATTCTCCATCTTTCGTTGGTGTTTTGAACATTTGAATGAGACATAGGCTAAAACTTTCTTGTATCAACCCCTTCTCCAATAGCTCTTGCACTTGCCTATTAAACTCATTCTCCATAGGTGTCAACCTACATGTTGCCTTGTTCAATAAACTAGATCAGGGAATCAGATCCATGTGTTGGCTAACACCTCTCACAGGCAACAATTCATCCAACAATTTCCTTGGAGATAATTCTTTTCTCTTCATGTGATATTTCATCTACATCATGTGTTGTCCCAACTTGCATGGATTTTGAAATGAGAGGAAAGCATGCCTAAACCTCTCTCAAAAACTGTTTTCCCTAAATCAACAACACTTTATGACAGCTGTCAGCTCTTTCTCCACTATCCTTCAATGGGCTCATGCATACTTTCTTCCATCTTTCATAAAAGTATATGTATTGGCCCTACCATCATGTATAGTCTTTCTATCGAATTACCACGGCCTTCCTTGTAGTACATGACAAACAGCCGTGGGCATAATGTCAAATAAAACCTTGTCTAAATATGAGCCCAATCTGAAATTCACCAAACATTGTTCACTTATCAAGATTTAATGTCGTCTTTGCAACCCAAACACATTACCTTGTATGGGTTCGGATGCACAATCTTCTTCAACCCATACTTCTCTACCGTCTCATTAGACACCTTATTGTCCGTGCTACCACTGTCAACAATGACCTTGCAACCCTTAACTACAAATTCGCATATGGCAGTAAAAAGATTTTTCCTTTGCAATGTTCATTCTCCTGCTTGGCTGGTTTCAACAGCATTCTCTTCATCACGAAAGCTTCTCCATGTTCTGTTTCCTCTGTGGGTTAGGGTGATGCAACACCCTCCTCATCTGTTTGTGCAATGTGACTGCTAACCTCATTTCTTCTATAGCTGTTTTGTTGTGTTTGTGTACACTCAAATGCTCTACGCCCGACATCTCCACATCTATAACATGTACCGACATATCCTCTACCTCTTCCTCTACCAAAGTATCTTGTCCGCGTGAAGGATATTCTCTTTTCTTGGCGTATGACTGAAATTGTTGTTGTGAGAAGTGCTTGGTTCTGCTTCATGAGTATGTTGTTCTCTTCCGGTGTTTGCTTGACCTCTTCCTATTGCATGCCTTCCACTACCTCTTGCTGTATTTTTTTTTTTTGTATCCGAGACAACTTCTCTTCAATCGTCAAAACACATTGGTACACTTGTTTGACCGATCACAATCCTATTGTTCCAAACTCATCTTGTATGGAAATATGAACACCATTCACGTACCTCAAGATCTTCTCCTCATCATCTTCCACGTGACCAATCCGAATTGCGAGCTTTTAAAACTCCTTCATTTAGTCCTCAATACTTATCTCCTTTTGCCTCAAGTTCTGCAATTTTGAATAGAATTCAACTGATATGATCTAAAGGGCAAGAACTTACCCTTCAACATTGGCAATCATCCTATCCGAAGACTCGATTCTTCTTTGTTTCTTTTCATCTATTTCCATTTGCACATTATCCGACCACAAGGATGCATGGCGTTTCAACTTTGTCCAAGCAAGCTTTACTCTTCTCGGGATCCTCCTACTTACTCATAGTCAACATACTTTTCTAACTCAGTGATCCAATCAATGAGATACTCGAGGACATAAACTTCCTTGAATAGCTAGGGGTGTCCAACCATGGTTTGTTTTCCATCTCGGCAATGATCTGTCAAGAACCTATCTTTTGGTTTCATCCATCCGGCTCTTCAAGCTGAACCTCAAGTGCTTTCATCTTCATCTTCACTTGTATCTGCTAGACAACTCTCTCTGTTAAGCAGTCTCCATGGGATCCAATCTAGCTTGGACTCCTTCTCATCATCTCTGCCAAGTTTGCTAGTCATGGTGCCTTTCCCCCTCTTCCAAGGGGAACCTCTGTGTGCCATTTCCTCTTTTGCACAGGTCTCTACAATTGCAGGACTCCTCTCACACCTGCAACAAACCAACTAGAGCTTCATGAACTCAGAAAGCAAGAAACAACCTTGCTCATACCAAAGGATGCAGAAATGGTTAGCGGGTCAAGTGAACAACAACCCTAGACCGTGAATTTAGGGATCACAAATGCTCAAAAAGAGAGACAAACTTGTGCAAGAATGGGGAACCAAATACCTCATCTTTATTTGCGTTCAATAGGGAAATTTCTTTCATTTCAAACTACAAAATATGCGATACAATGTCCCCAATGGAAGTGATTCAGCTCTACAGATTTTTGCACAGACATGCGTGCTCCTAGCAAGTTTCTCCGAGTTAACTCTAACTACCCGGTTTCTTTGAAGCTCTAATGCTGAAAAAGGAAAACCTTGTCTCTTTTCAAGACATCAATCGAGAACTTTTAGGAAGTCAAAATGCTTGAGCTTTCCTACATGAAATGTTTGAGCTTCCCCTCAGGACTCTTCAACTTTCATCGGTTACATGTTTTCATTGCATGTGCATTGATGTCTGAGCTTGCATAGAAGTTGGGCACAATTCTGCTACTTTGTTAAGGTGCACTACTCGTAGAAGTTGTGCACTACTTGGAAAAGACAGTGATGCACATACTGCTGAGCTGTGAGGTAATGCGCAGGAATTGATCATCAGAAAACACTTTCTTTTCCAAGGGAAGGCACAATGGGTATTCTCAGTCAATCTGAACCTCATTGCTGTGTGGCGATGCAAGTTTTATCTGCACAGAGGTTCAAGTTGCGCAGTTGGGCGAATTTTGTTTACGTGCCAAGGAGAACAAGGCAGAGTTTGGATCAGGGCTTGTGGGCATGTAGCAAGGTCATACCAAGTTTTTGGCAAATACCAATGCAGAGGTTTGTTTAAACATGCAAAGAGTCTCGTAACTCTGCACAGAACTGCACGCACAACGAAGGAAATCAAGACACAAGGTTGTATTCTGAGCACAACTAACAATTATTCAAACATTGTGCAGGATGTGTTGACCCCTGTATTTGCACAGGGGTACTCTAATATTAAGTTGTACAGAACTTCGCATTGCTTTGCAGACAAATGAAATTGCACAGAATTTTGCAGGCAAACCAAGCATCAAGGCAGTTCAATATGGTGCGGTTGCATGTTGGTCTAGAATTGGCCAAGTGTTTACCAATGTCAAATTCAAGAACTTGAATTCTTCCACACACACGAAGGCCTGTGTACACTAATTATTATATTTATTTTTGGTGGATGCTGGATTGCAGTGAACCCAAGATGCTCCTGCATCAATTTCGATAGGAGTCAAATGCATAATTTCATGACTCAAACGAGTGAACTAAAAAATGAAGTCAGATGCATAGTCAATCTGTCTGTCCAAATTTTCTTTCATATCTATTTAATGATAATACAGGATTCAATTTTGTCATCTTAGTTGATCCATACTCAAAGATTGGAGTTCTTGAAGATATCCAAGTCACTATCATATAAACTCAATTCATGTTAGTGTCTTCAGCACTTTCATTTGACCATGTTAACATAACTGCTGTCATGCATAACATTATCATTAACATTGTTGTTAAGACCAAATTAATGACTTATCATATTATCTGTATGTTAACATCATTGTTAAGACTAAAGCGATTAACAAATGGTTATGATGATTGGGAAAAGTGGGTCCCCTTGCCTTCGGGTAATGACTTCTTGTGGAAGTTATCTTGAGATGCCTTAAAAGCAAGCGAGTAAAATCCCACCAAAAAATTGATAACCTATTTTAATTGCTTGTGGAAACCTGGAATCATCTAGCACAAAACTTAAATATATCTATATGGAAAATAAGTACAAAAAGAGCATACCAAGACCAGTAAGTCATGTAGCTGAAAGATGCTCAATACAGAGATATTACAGTAGATTTGCTGGAGCATCACAGAGATACCAGTTACAAAAACCTTAAGTAGACTTATCTAGACCTTATACCAATCTTCTTTGCAAGTACATAGCTGTAAAAAAAGTAGCAAAAGAAACTTAAGTTGCCGATACATTTTGGATACAAAGTGTCCTGTACGCGGATACAGCAAAATGTTTTTGTGGCCCCGGATATGGTGTTGGATACGACTTTACAAAATATATATAAATATTAAAAAATATATAAATTCCAGCCCAATAAATAGGAATTAACCACATATTATGCATATGAAAAACAAAACAAGCTAAATAACCACAACAAACTACTCATAATTTCATTGAACCTGGGCATAAGCATCGCCCCTACCACATCTAGTCGAGGTGTTTATTACATTTAATGATTTATCCAGGGTTATGCAGGGACGTGTCCCCCTAGATTTTGGTGACATCCCAAACGTTTCGGGGACTTGGGCTTGGGGACTTGGAGGGGACGCCCCCAATTTTTTTAAATCTTTCAAAATTTTTCTGATGTTATTACTTTTAAAAAGATGTTATTTTTTACCGAGAACATCAAATTATAATCTTGAAAGTACATAAAATACATTGAATACATAAATCCCTAATTGTCATTGAAAAAAGTTAAAATATTAAAATATTAATTTTATGTATTATTTTAAAAGCCGCCTCCCTGCCGTCCCTCCATAGCCCCATCCCCCCATCCCCGAGACTTAGGTAACTATGGATTTATCTCATGCATGCTATTTTTGTCCTTGTTTTTGATAGCTTGTATTTGGTACCTTCCGTAGAATAATGCTGCTGCAAAAACTGTAATTTCTGCTGTAATGGTATATTAAATTTAAAGTAAAAAAATAAATTAATATAAAAAAAACTATTTTAGGCCTGGAAACGGATAGGGTATGGCTGGGCAGGTTCGGGTACGTCTGCAGACGTACCTGGACCTGCCTGGCCATACCCTGGCCGTTTCTGGGTGTGTATCCGGGCCGTACCACTACACGGTACGTTTCGTACCTGTACCGGGTGCCCTAGGGATGGCATCTCGGTAACTTTTAAAAATTGTAACTTTGATACCATGCTTAGATATAACAACATATCTACTTGAATGCTTACTGACTGAGAGAGTCACATTCCATTGGAAATTATTGTCTTATCATATTATCCCTATGGAGCATGATGCTTTCCTGGTATTTCAGGAAACCCATGAGCTTCTGTGGGCTGTTTGTTAGACGGTACCCAGTTGGAGACAACTTTGTGTGGGTGAGAGGGTGGCTTGTCCCAAATGAGTAGCTTGGCCCCAAGTGCTGCTGCATTGTACATATGATTTTTCTTCATTTTGGTACCCTTTAGAGCATGGTCACTATCTTGAATAGCGTCATGGGTGAGCATTTTTTTAGGATTGTAAATATGATCTTTTCCCCAAAGAATTAGTTGTTCTTGGATAAGAGATTGATGTATTCTTTATATAGAGATGCCACATTTGTCGGGTTCAAGATGCATTCCTCTATAAGAGAAATTAGGGTATTGAGCTTCCAAGATTTATTAGACAGCGGGCCCACATTGTTATCTAGGTGATTGATAGCGTTGACTAATGCAACATATATTTTCTTAACCTATGGGGTTGAAGGGATATGAGTATCAGGCTGATGGGTGGCTTGAGGCTCGACATGAGCAGTGGAATTTCTGCGGGCTTGTTTCATAGAGGAGTTAAAGCAAATGTTGTTTGTTCTTGCTTTTTTGAATGCAGAAGAGGAGCAGAACCTCTGGGATTGGAAAAGGACGAGCCCAAATTATAATGCATTTCCTCAGACCTGTTTGGTAGAGGAGCATGATTAAAGGCAGCATCTTTGCTTGGATACAGCAGAGGGATTCGAGTGACTTGAAGATCCGCAATAATGTAAACTCGGGTAAGCAAGGGGGCGAGTTAGAAGATGAGGAGTGAAAACAAAAACCTCAGTAACCCAAAGAGAGAGTTGTGTTGCATACCTTGGATCCACCAGGGAATAGAGGAAGGTTTTGAGTGATACTCTCTTGAATGTGCACATATTTTCAAGGAGCAACTTCCATCTCTTCTTGATCAACTTGAATGGGGTCTGTGACATTCCCCATGCTGGTTACCTTCAATGCATTCAACTCAACTGTGAGCTGCAAGGCATTATGGCTAAATCTTGACTTCTCCTTTGATAAACCTTTGAATTCTTGATGTGGGATACCAGACATTTACTGATTATTGTGGACTTTTACAGCCTTTGGGACATGATGTGAGCTGCATCTAAGACCCATTCCAAGTGGTCCAACCAAAATCAAACTGATTATTTTTTTTGGTGAAATGGTTCGAGTTAAGAGGTGCAATGAGAGCAAATCTGTGAGAGATCCATGATTGGATTGTGAATGTACTACTAGCAGACGAGTCAAGATTTGAAGAGGTTGGAGAAGGATTCAAGAAAGAACTTGGTTGCTGATGTGGAGTAGTTGGGACCCTGTTACTTTCTTTATGAAACTGATTACTATTAATGTATGCATGGAAATGCTCCCCCCGCCCCCGTACTTGCCTAGAAACGTTTCCGGTACGGAAACGCCATGGAAACATCCCGGAAACGGCAGGGACATTTCCGGATCGTGCCGGCATTTCCAGGACGTTTCCGTACTTTAAAAGCAGAAAAAAACTGTTTTTTAGCATTTATTGCTTCTAAACCTAATCTACCCACCAAAGCTTCCTAAAGACACTTCCTAAAAGCTATATAATGACATCTTTGGTCCATTCTAAATGACACTCATTTTTTTCTCTTGCTGAATTCAATTTTTATCACACTAACATTTAGCATTGTGAAGAGCAAAGAGACATCGAGGAGCAGCTTGAAGAAAGAGTTTAGGGGGTGTTACTAAGAGCTAAGAGCATCAAGGAGGAGTTTAGATGATATATTTCAGAATCTAGAAAATAATCATGTATATATGAAACATTGAAATGAAGGTGGGAAGAGTCAACAAAAGCTGGGTGGGATATAACGCCCTATGAAAACTTTGAGCTAATAAAACAAGGAGGAAGGAGACTTAAACTCAAGGCAACATGGGTTTCAAAATCATCACTTTTAATTTAAAAACATCTGGGTATATTGTATGTCATTAATCATGGTCAAGGGTGGGTTCACTATAAGTCCACCTTAGTTTAGATGATTGGGCTAGCTCGGTGTTGCTAGTATAGACAATGCTAATATTGTCATCCCAATTGTTGAATGCATACTTTGCCAAAAGATCAGCCATTGACTTTAAAGTAGGACCATTCTCAAAGAATTGACTGAGTTTGTAATTTGTAAAATTATGTTGTCCATTCTCTTTTTGCTTTGACTTTGCCGAGGAGAGCTAAGTATGCAAACTCATATCCTGATGCTTTGATATGAATTTATTATTACTTGGAGTTCCCTTCAATCTCTAGTATTGCTTTTTCAACGATAATTTTGACTTCCTCATACAAATTAAAAGGTTCAGTGTGGTTGTGAGTCTTGGTTTATGATTTCTATTCTAACCTTTCCCAGGTTTCATTTGGAGGCTCTATTAAAATTAAGCTTATATATTCTTGAGGGGCTGGGTCACATTTAGTTTGAGGATGAATTTGAAAGAATTTGAGTGAACAATGGAATGGATTATAGCAGATACATGTTGTCTTGCAATCTTATCATGCTTGCCGACTCAAATGCCTTTTTGTTCCTTTTCTACATCAGAAGAACAGTATAATGAATGCAACTTTTATCTGTTGAGATGTTTGATCAGAAATGTTAATTTTAAAATATCCGAGAGGGTTTTTTTAACCACCTGATGTACCATAACATATATGCCAAAGAAGGGTCTATTTGCTAATATATGCAGCAGTTGATGTGCTTGAGGGAGTTCAGGTGTCCCAGATTCAGGATTTTGTCCACATCCCTTAGATTCAGGATTCACACTCCCAAAGGAGATTTTTTTGTCCATTCCCAACTTTCCAAGACAGAATCTCTTTTAGGAGTCATATGCTGTTTTGTAGAAGTTTGGCTATGTTGGAGAGTATGGGTCACCAAGTTCCTGAAAGGATGTTCAAAGAGTGCAGCAGTAAGCACTTTTCATGAATAATAGTTCTCCAGAGTGAATGTGAAAAACAATATAGTCTCCGAGCTGCTTTCATAACCAAAATGTGGAAAAGTATTTCTGATGTATAATCTTCGCTTTGAGGTGGGAGTGCACATTTGATTACATGATACTAGCGTGAATATGAATTAGTGATTTGTGCACAGCCTTTTAGCCTGCCTCACAATAGCTTGAAGCTGCGCAAGACTCCTCACTCCTCTTGTGGAACTTGGGCTCTACATCTTCGGGGCATCTCGCAGCAGTGTGCGATGACAACCCAGTTCTTCGCAGAATCCCTCGCGGCTCACTCTCTTTGCATAACTTGCCTTATCTTCATGGCACCTTGTGGCATTGACCACAATTCTTTGCATCATTCCGCACGATATCCTACTCTTCTGCAGCTTGCCCACCATTTAGCATCATTCGTCAGGTCCCACGACACCTTAGCACTTTATTTGGCGCATGCAATTGCTTCACATCTGGTGCAACTCCTGTAGTCTTGTGCTAACACCTCGCAATCTTTGAGGCTTCGTTAATCTTGTGCAAACTACTCCGCATTGCATTCGTAGCTTCTGTAATGCCATGCAAGCTTTCGCAGCATCTGCAATCTACCTTAACATTGTGTAGTATCTTGTGGTTGTTGCGTGTCATCACACTTACGCATTACTTCTTTGCCTGCCATTTGTCACTGTGGATTTACACTGAACTGTTTCACTCCAGCGTTAGCTTGTTAGGACCTTGTTGCCAAGCGCATTCCAAATGGCACATCCTGCACTAGGCCATGTTAGAGCAACTTTGTAGCGTGCCACTTGTTAGATTCTAATTGCCTCATCAGCAGGAATATGGTGTTGCCAATCAGCATGCCAGATGACACATCCTGCACCAGGCCATGTCAAAGCAACTTTGTAGCAAGCCACTTGTCAGATTCCAATTGCCTCACCAGTGGAAAGATGGTGTTATCAAGCGGCATGCCAAATGGCACATCTTGCACTATGCACCAGGCCATGTTAGAGTAGCTTTGTAGCGTGCCACTTGTTAGATTCCAATTGCTTGGCCAGTTGGAAGATGGAACAATTGTGCCATCTCTCCAACAACTGTCGTGAGTTATAACTGCCATTTTCAGTTGTGTATATGTATTGTAACCACTATGATGGAACACAAGGGGGAAAACACAGAGAGACATTTGAGCTTGCACTCGCTTGCAAACCAAATAGTTTCTTTCCTTCGTTCTGCTCAACATTCACCTCATCTATTTGTAATTCTACACAATAGCTTAGACAATAAGGATGCATTCCCCTTCTGATACAAGAGCTTGCGCTCTTAGTCTTGTTAACTGTTTTGTACACATCTATATTTTGCTTTTCACCGTTAATGAATAGAAGTTGTATTTCCTACAAATAAGTCTTCCACTACATTGTTGTGTGCTTGGCTCATTGCATTCAATAACTTACACACGCTCTTATAATCCTTGTTGCTCTAGCTAGCATGGGATTGTCCCTTGCACATGGCATCAAAAAGTAGCTCTTAACCTTTTCTATGCCTGTAAACACACAAGTGCAATGAGAGAAAGGAAAAAAAGTTGGTTCGGTTTACACCTACTTGAGAGAATTTCATAGCAAGAGTAAGATGGCTAACCCCCAAAGACAACATGAGGTATCCCCAAAGTAAGATGGTTGATGCCCAAAGACAATTTGAGGTATCTCCAGAGTAAGATGTCTAATGCGAAGTGACAACTTGAGGTATACTCAGATTTCTACAAGCTCTTTAAGGACGTTTTGGAAGCACATCGTAATGAACTCTTCGACTAGTTCCGCGAGTTGATGGTTCAACTCAACCCAACATGAGCACCCTCTTTCTCCCAACCATCTTATATGGACTTTCAACATCAGATCCCTCTTAAGGTCCAAGTGAACCTTGATATTCCAGTGTTTGAAAGGCAAGATTGGTGTTGTGACATTGGATAAGTGGTAATGCCAACTTGAGGCCTACTTTGTCAACTACTTCACCGATAAGGAGAAGATCACCTTCATAGCGTTCGAGATGTCCATTTCAGTGCCTCACTGGTGGGAGGCATTCAATGCACAACGCGACAAAGAGTCCAGTACAGTCAGACTCGGGATGATTTTGTCAGCGTTTTGGAAAAGGAGTACTACCCCCTCTGAAATTATGAAGATGAATACATGAAGTTGCAACAATTATGACAACATAAGAAGTAGTTGACAAAAGACTACACCGAGTTCCGCAACTACATTTCGTGTTTGTGTGAGGACCTCTCATAGCTACATAAGGTGTTGAAGTACATTAGTGGACCCTCACCATATCAATGCACTGAGATGGAGTTCTTAACTTCCGACTCCTTGGATGAAGCATATTTTAATTTTGCAAAGATTGAAGCCAAGGCCAAGATGAAGCAAGGTTTCACATCTTCATTCAGTGGTGTATTCAAGTGTCAATGTGCACACAATGCACCATCTCAAGTCCCTACGCAACACAAGCACAATGTTTTGAGCAAAAGTGAGCAGCTTAAGAAGGCCACGCAACTGAACCATAAGGTTTCTACACTTACCAACTTAGACAAAGGCAAGACAAAGACGGATGACAAGGAGTGTCATCGACATCACTCACATACCCATGATGATTTTAGTGCAATGCGCAATAATCATTTCTTACGCAATCTACATCATGTCCCTTGCAAACAAATGACTTTGATCCAAATAGTTCATTTGTAAGCACAACTGTTAATGCCACTTATGTTATTGACAAACGAGAGTGCCTCTTCCACATGAGGTATTGGGTCAAAGAACAATCTATAAATGCCATCATTGACAACAATGTGAAAAGAACATCATCTCTCAAGGTACTCAAGCAATGCCTCTGCACAACACATGTTCTCTCAAGGCTCGACATTGCATGCACCTTTGAACTTCACACCAATGCATTAGACCATGCACTTGATGTGGTACTCATGCAACATGGACATTTGGTTGCATACCACTTAGAGATGTTCAATGACACGGTGCAGAGGTACTCCACATACAAAAAAGAGTTGTATGCAAGAAGTTAAGCAATGGCGGCACTATATCTTGGGTAAAGAGATGATTATTAATTTTGATCATAAGCCACTTAAGTTTTTGCGAATGCAAAACAAGCTCGAGAATTGCCGTCACATGAAATGGATGATAAACCTTCAACAATTCCATCTCGTGATCAAGCACAAGAAGGGAAAGGATAATAAGGTAGTAAATTTCCTTGGCCGACCGTCGGTACATGCGCTCATCAAAGTGTTGGACATGCACGAGCCTGACTTTTCAAATTAGGTAGCCCTCTACTCGACTGACAAAGACTTCATAGACTCCTATATCGCTCTCTTGCAGGGTAAACATGTTCGATTGTTCTATCTAGATGACAAGCTTCTTTACAAGCTTGCCCATCTCTGTGTACTTGATGGCACACCTCACCAGAGACTCATTTGGGAGGCACACTAGGCTAAGACATTGGGACACTTAGGTGTTACAAAGATTGTAGCTGCAATGCAGTCACACACTTCTACTTACCGCACATGCACTTAGATGTAGAGCACCACATCAAATCCTACATTTCTTGTTGCCTCGCCAAGCCCACGGACAAGCATATGGGACCTTACACACCTCAAACGTTTCCATCCAGGCCATGGAAATTTGTCAACAATCCACCAACGTGGATTACATGACTGGATTGCCTATGATAAAGCACTGAAACAATGCGTTGTTTGTAGTGGATAGGTTTTTGAAGATGGCCATCATGGGTCCTTACGGGGAGAACATTGATGTAGCTAACACTTATCGTGCATTCTTCACCCATGTATAGTTTCACTTTGGACTCCCAACATCCATCGTATCCAACCACGATCCTCGTTTTTTTGTTTCTGGCAAGCATTGTGGGATTAATGGGTGCATAGCTAGATCAGTCGATGACACTTCATCCTTAAATAAATGGATAGATAAAAGTTGTCAACCACACTCTAGTTCATCTTCTGTACATGTACACCAATGCACATACTTGCACTTGGTATGATAACTTGTTCCACATCCAACATGCCTACAACAAAGCTCTTCACAGATCTACAGGGCATAGTCTATTCCAAACAATTTTTGGGTTCCAACCCGCAACTCCTCTATACATCTCCTACTGTGCACCAGATGGCATTGAGTCACATACACATGGAAAGGAATCAAAAAAATCAGATAATTTCGTGCTACATTCAATCAGTTCATCAACAGGTTCAACAAATTATCTCCCTCTCAACATAAGTACAAAGAGTGCTATGATGCACATTGCACACCTCATGCATTCTAAGTTGGTGATAAAGTTTGGTTGCATCTTCAAAAGGAATACTTCAAAGGTCCACACTGGAAGATTGAGCCTCTGTGCTATGGTCCCTACACCATCCTCTGTGTAGCTGGTGAAAATGTCATTGTTTTTGATCTACCTCCGTACTTGACCATGCACCCGGTCTTAAATGTGGATCTTCTCAAGCCTTACTTCACTCTGCTTCTTGAACCAGTAGCAATATGCCATTGTTCTGATTTGGACTCTGAACATTTGACCATTGCATATAAGGACCAAATTATTGAAGTGATGGACACACCCACCCACCATGGCACTCATTAGTTGATTCAAGTAATCATGACCGGGCAATATATTGATCAAGCTAAATGGTACAATCTTCAACTTCAAGTTCAATTGCCTCAACTAACCTCCAACACATTGGAGACCATTACTTCTAATGAAAGGGCGAATGGTTTGTGCATAACATGCCTTGTAGCAACTTGCAACCGCGCAATCCGCCTCACTACTCTTGTGGCACTTGGACTATACACCTTTGTGACATCTCGTGGCAAAGATACAACCTTGCGGCAGTGCGTGGCGATGACTCAAATCTTCGTGGCATCCCATGTGGCTCACTCCCTTTGTGTAGCTTGCCTTTCCTTTACAACACCTCGTGGCGAGTATATAACCTTGTGGCATCGAGCACAACCTTTTGCATCATTTCGTGTAGCTTCCTACTCTTCTGTAGCTTGCCCAACACTCAGCATCATTTGGCGAGTCCTGTGACAGCTTTGTGCTTTGACCCGCACAATCCCATGTGCCCTGCAAACTTTTCACAACCCACGCAACTCTTGCAGTCTTGTGCTAGAACCTCACAACCTTCACGACTTTCACAATCTTGCACAAATCATCCCATGTCGCATTCGCAACTTCTGCAATGTCGTGCAATCCTTTGCGGTATCCTCAATTTACCTCAACATTGTGCAGTACCTCTAGGCTTTCGTGTGTCATTACACTTGCATCTTGCTTCTTTAAAAACCATTTGCACCACACATTTTCAGCAAACCATTTTTATCCAATGTTCTTTTGTTAGCATGTTGTTGCCAAGTGACATGTCAAATGGCACATCCTACACCAAGCAATGTCAGAGCATCTTCGCAGCGTGCCACATGCCAGATCCCAACTGCCTCGCCAACGAGAAGATGGAATGGCTGTAGTCTTCTCTCCAACAACCATCATCAATTGTAAATGACATTGTCAGTTATAAATATATGTATTATAAGCACTATTGTGGAACACACGAGGACACAAACCCAAAGATAGAGATTTGAGCTTACACTCATTCAGCATTCCAGATAGTTTCTTTGCTTGCTTTCACTCTGGCATTCAAATCTTTCACTCTGGCATTCAAATCATCTGTTTGTAATCTTATAAAATAGCCTAGAAGATCAGTAAGGATGCATTCCCCTTCTGATACAAGAGCATGCTCTCTTAGTCTTGCCAACTATTTTGTACACATTTGTTTTTTTCTATTCACCATTAATGAATATAAATTGCATATCCTACAAATAAGTTTTCTGCTACATTGTTGTGTGTTTGGTTCTTTGCATTCAATATCCTACACACACTCTTATAATCCTTGCTAATCTAGCTAGCGTAGGATATCCCTCTGCACATGGTCTTGAGCGCTGTGGTGCAGATCAATTGATCCTTGACCCCTTGACATAGAAAATTTTGATAATTATTTTTTTCAATGCACCGAGGGAGAATTCGTAGAATATCACCTTTCCTTTGAGGTAAAATATTATGAGATGTGGCTTTTGGTTGTTGATTTGCTGTCTAGAAGCTATCCGAAAAGTATTTCACATCTGTATGAGGCCTTTAATCCCTTAGGATTAAGGTTAAGAACAGGAAAGTGTTATCTGCATGATGGAAAATTGTGTATTGCTTTCCATTTGCAGCGAGCAGCAATCCATTGATTTTTCCAGAGATTTTGGTTTTGTGCCAATAGTCTGCGGAGGGTCTCTCCCATGATGATGAATAAATAGAGACTGAGTGGGGCTCCTTGACATAACCTTCTGGAAGAGGAAAAGGGCTGTTCCATATTTCCAATAGTAGAGTCTCTGAACATTGGAGTGATGTTGAAACTATGTATCCACTTCTTCGCCGAACCTGAAATCTCAAAGTGTTACCTTGATAAGTTGTTGATTGCATCTATCAAAAGCTCAGGTCACTTGATGATGTCAAGTTTCACAATTAGCCTGGGTCGTTTCTGAACTTTGAGAGAATGTCGAACTACTTGGACAACTATAATATTTCCAGTAATTTGTCTACTAGGGATTTTGGGCAGCAGGGTTTGAGTCTTGAAGCAATTAATTTGGATAAAATTTTGTACATCGTATTATATAAAGTGATTGGCCCATACTGATCTGGCTGACCAGTATGAGATTTTTTGGGATCAGAACCAGATTTGTAGCATTCAGGTACAAAGCATTCTTTTGATTTGTTGAGATTCTTCAATTAGGGCTACTGGATCAAATTTGATAACTTTCCAAAAATATCGATAGAAAAAGGCCGAGAAACAATCTGGTCCTGAAGCCTTGTCAGGTTGGAAGGAGAAGACAATTTGATTGACTTCCAGTTCAGAGATTGGGTTTAGAACAATGCTGTTATCTGCTGGTCCAACCTTCTTTGAATGAGTTGGACAACTTCTAGCTGAGCCTTCGATTGTGTGCTAGAATGGGGTTGCAAATGAGTATGTCCAAGAATTTCCTGTGAAGTTAGGAGAATCATACCATCCTTTTTCTTTATTTGTTGCATGGTGTTGAGATGTCCATTTTTCAGAACCGTGAAAGAATTTTGTATTCAAGTCTCCCTTTATCCATTGTTGTCTTTACTGCTGCTTCTAGTAGATTTCTTCTCATTCCTTTATTATGGCTATTTGATGAATGAGATTTTATTCATGATCTTTTTCATGCTGGTTGAATACAAGTTTCCGGATGCTTTTTTGAAGGTCTTCTAATTGCTTGACGAGGGCTAATCCCTGCTTGAAAATGTTTTCAAATTCCATTTGGTGCCATTGCCATAGTTTTTGTTTATTATATTTTAGTTTTTCCATGAACTTGTATATTCTATGTCAGTGAATGTGGTTGATTTCATTCCACCATTGATGAATATGCCACTGTAGCATGGGGTGGGAGATCCACATCTGTTTGAATTTGAATTGAGGCCTTTTGGTACTAGAAAGTTCATTGATTTGAAATTAAATTCGTCACTGAAAGGGCGGAATCACTTATCTGAGCGGAAACTTGATTATTATGGCTGATATAATTATCTTAAATTAAGACTTGATCAATTTTTCCGGCTATGTAACTTCTTTGTTTCTGGCAGTTACACCAAGTGTAAGTTCCTTGAGTGAAATATAGGTCAGTCAGGGAGGTGTCATTCTCAAGAGATCTGAAGGCTGCTGTTGTTCGCTGGTTGAACCTTGTGCCTCCCATTTTCCTCCTGGGACCTTGATTGTATTGAAGTCTCTCATCAAAGTAAGGTTTGTGGGTTTGGTAAACACAATCTAGGTTTTGAGCCAATCCAGTGAAGCGATTTTGTGGCTTCCTTGAGGGGAAATATAGACATTTAAGATAGAAAAAGTAGTTTGCAGCTCATAGGAGAAGAAAACAACAAATAACTCCCATGGGAGGGATTGATTATTGGCAAGACTCGAGAGCATACCTGGTTGGATTCTAGTGGATTAGAGTCCTGGTGGTGGTGCAAGAGATTGCTTGTTTGCTTTCTCATGACCCGGCAAAGAAGACCTTTGTCTGTGAATTTTATCTCTGTTTCCTGTAGTAGTATCATATGTATCTTCTCTAGATGATCTTTGTTTTCAAGAGAGAGGTGTTCGTCTGAGATGAACTGTCTGACTATTCCAGGTGCATATCCACATTAAATAACTTGACTGGCTACCAGGTTTGTCTCCCCCTAAATCAAGTTTTGTGCAGTCTCATAGTGGCTCTTGGAGGCAGTTTGAGGAGTCTTACCTTCCATCGTATCGCATTCCCCCCCATTGGTATGGCCTATAAAGAGGTTTTTTTTAAGGCTTAGAATGAGGTGCCTTTGCTTCCCAGAACAGCAGATTGGTTGGGATGGTCCAGTTGGGATTTTTTAGTACACAATCCTTTTGCTTTTTTGATGTGCTGTAGAGGGGCTAAATTTTGAAGAAAAGGCGATAGAAACACAAGACTTATAATTCCAGTCATTGATTTATATATTTGTTATTTTATTCAATTTTACATATTTTATTGTATACATACCTATGTTAAATAAATAAATGTAAAAGATAGATCTATGTCAATTTATCTAAGTGTAAGAATTTAACTTTAGAACTTTTTTTTTTTACATGTAAGATAAATTTTCAAGCTTATATATTTTTTATTTTATTTTGTAATGAAAATTTTAATGTTAACTCACACCAATAAATATATTTTGAATATTGTCATATTTTAATTTAATAATCCACTCATTCCATTCATTTATTTTTATTAATTTAGTTGGAGTATTGAAATTTTCATTATTCTATTCGCATAAATAATAATTTTATTTTTCAGATATTTAAATTTGTTATGATTAAAATATTTAAAATATTTATACAATGTTTTTGAATATTTTGTACATATGGTTCAATTACAACTGAATTTAAAAAATGAAGAACAAGGAAGAAAATATAAAAGAGAATATTAACTAGCATACCCATCTTAGATAAATCTATGTAAACGATGTAGAATAGGTGCCTCGAGAATGATAATTCTTGGCATCTTTTACATAGATTTATCTAAGATAGGTATGCTAGTTATATTTTATTGATACTTAGTCTATTTTTGAGCAAAGTTGAAAAAAAGGAACGTTTTTTGCCTTGGGTTCTACCTGGATTCGCCCTCGTGCAGAAGGTCCCAGGGAAATCTGGGCTGCTGAAGGTGAATCTGGCAGAACCAAACGTGTACCCCATACCCGGGACATACCAGGGCAGTGTGCTGCTGCATACCTAGGAGAATCAATATCTTAGCTAATAATTCATCATCATCTTTCTTCTTTCCTTTCTGGCAAATAGATGTTGCTACACATGCATCTGAATCGGAACCTCTGCACCTATGAAATTTGTTAGATTTTATTCTCAATAATAATTGTATTTGTAATGTATTTTGTGACCACTGATTGCTCTTTGTAAGGTTGGAGTTAATCCATTCAAAGTTGAAACCTTATTTCTTTTGATGATGTGGGTCGGTAGTATTTAAATTATTATTTCTCTCCTCCCCAAATAGTTTTTCTTATTTGTTGTTGCCTTGCTCCTTTCTTTTTGATTACAGAAGAAAGGACGTAGACGAAAGAATAGTGATACTGCAGATATTACCCCTGTTAATGGAAGGTATGCATTTTGCTTTTATTTTTAAGATCTGGCAGGGAGTTCAAAGTGATTTATATGAAAATATTTGTTAGACTGGGTATAGAGCGCATTTATTCTGATTGTTGAGTATATTTTATAATAATTGAAGGTAGTAGGGCACTTTGTTCTTTTTGTTGACCACATGTTAGAAATAATGTTGATTTTGGCCATTAATAATTGCAGGGTTAGATATTCATCTCTAGATCTTGATCATCCAAAGTGTGTGCCCAACAGTTTAGTGAATACATCAAATCAAAAGTTGAAGTCTAAAGAGATTTATAGATCTCCTCTCCTGAAACAGCGAAATGAAAGAGATCATTGGAGGGGTCCATTGAATATTTCTTCACCTCAGGAAGATGAGAGCATGCATGAAATTTTTTTAGGTAGGTATGACAAAAAATTGAACTCAGAGCATTTGAATGGAGCTCCTGTTCAGGATCAAATGATAGGCAGACAATACATGGAAAGTCCTTACAAGAAATCTTTATCTATCGAGGATGCCCATGAATCATCTTCTCGTGAGTGGGAGGAAAAACCTGCAGTTAGAGTTGTTCACAGGGTACAGATGGGTGACAATCTTACTACAGTCTCCTCTACAGAATCTCAGTCATCAAGGATCATTGCAGAAGTGGACACGGAAAGAATACCTCAAACCTTAATTAATGCAGAGCAAAAAGATATTTTGATTCATGATGCAAGAAAACAAGAAATTATTGTAATTGAAGATGATGTAGCTAGTGAAGCGGACAATTTTATGGATGCTCTTACTACCATGGAATCCGAAATGGAGACAGATTCTGAGAGCAGAACCAAACAGGAGGTTGATTCTGACATCAATTCAGAACAAAAGGTAACAGGCAGAGAATTACATGAGAGGCATGCTCAGTGTTCTGAATTCGCTAAGGCTGAAGCTACTGCCTTCTACAATTGTGACTCATCAGATGAATCTTCAAAAGTAGAAACTTTATTAGGATTTTTCTACAACAAGCCTGCAGATGTTTCTTCAAATGCAGAATCAACATCAAACACGATGATTCCTACATCAGAAAGTGATTCTGCAAATGTGGACCTGAGCAGGAGGCTCGACTCTGGACCCCTATCTCTTGGAACGTCAAAAGAGGACTCATCTTCAGCTTTTGATGATGGAAGTTCGTTGTCCTCCGAAGCTCATAAGAATTTCCAAGTACCTTTAGATGAGAAGATGCACGAAATAAATGCACGGTGTTCTGAATTTACTGAAACCAAAGATTTTTCCTTATACAATTGTGACTCATCAGATAAGTCTTCAAAAGGAGAAAAGTCATCAGGGTTTTTGAATAACAACTCTGCATATGTTTATTCAAATGGAGATTCAACATCATTCCCACTGAATGCCACATCAGAATGTGCTGCTGCAGACGTGGACCTAAACAGAAGGCTCTACTCTGAACACATATCTCTTGGAACTTCAAAGGAAGATTTGGATTCTGATTTTGATAATGGAAGTTCATTTCCCTCAGAAGCTCTTAAGAATGACCAAATACCTTTAGATGAGAATATGAAGAATGAGACTGGCATAACTGCAAAAGAGGAGATTCCCAATGCTATTGTTGTACCACTTGCTGTTACTGATGCGAGATCCCATGCCGTCAGTGGCAATGTTGAGAACAATAATTTTGAAAATGGCAAATTCTCAGTCTTTCAAAGTAAAGATAGGACAGAGGCTTTTGCAAATGCTGCAGCCACAGCTGGAATGGATGATGGAGAAGTGCCCTTCAGATTCCCAACTTTTGAATCATCTCTTCTTGGCATTGAAGAATTGCGAACCCCACATAAAAAACCAGCTGTCGCTTCTGAATGTTTTGAGGGAATAGTAGCTGCTGATAATTTGCAAATATCTTCTCCTAAGGTGCATAAAGATGAGGATTATGATGATTATCTTGTCTCTTCTAATTCTAATATAAATGAGTCAGCTGGTACTTTTGAGTTGGGTGTGGGCAATGAGAATAGTGCAATGCAAGATAACCATAAATACATTGACTTACAAACTGATGATGCACAATATGAAATGGCTGAACCCAAAAGTAATGGTCCTTCTGATACTCAAATTGTAAGTGGACCTTCATGTCCAGAGTCAGTTGGGCAAACCTCTTTTGAATCTGATGTAAATATTGAATACAGTGAATATTCAGCTGAAAGCGTGCCTCAGGATTCTATACATGATGAATATATTGGATCTGGCACAGATTCTCATTTAATAGGTGAACAACATTGTCTAGATAGGTGCCTTGATCATGTTCCAGTTGTGAAGCGAGCAACGGTTGTGGGAGAAAATGAAGAACCTCCAGAACGTGCATGTGAAAGAGAGACCCCGAAGTCAATAGTGAAATCACAAGATAGTGATCTGGCAGGTCCTAAAAGCACTGAATCGACAACACTATATGTGAGACCTCTTAATGTACCACCTCAGTTACATGTGCACGATAGTTACCAAGGTGATCAGGTAACTGGGAACTATTCAAGTAATGTGTTGCTTCCAGAGGATTCTCCTGTTTGCTCAGGAGTTAATTTGAGTGCCACTTCTGATGGCACCAATTTGCTAGAAAAGGTTATTGGTGATGACATTCCTCGGAAGGAAGTGAATATTCGTTCAGAAGAGCCTGTAACTCTTGATTCTGCTAATGTCAAATTCCTTCTTCTTGCTTGCATTTCAGACAATTCCAACAGAAAAGAGCTATCTAACGAATTTCCTAGTGCAGAGACTTCCATCAATAATGGAGTGCTTCCTGATGGCTCACCACATTCCAGATCCATGGAACTTTGCAGTGGTGGTGGGCCATTTGAAAATGGTGTCAATGTTGAGTCCCACTCAAATCTTCATCTCAGAGCACCTACTGATTTATTCAGTTCCCCACCTTCTGAAAATTCATTTTCTAAGAAAGTACATATGGATCCTCCCCATTCCGAATCAGACATGCAGATTCTTCATGCCATACCACCGGTGAAGCCTAACGTCACTCCACATTCTAGATCTATCAGTCATTGCAGTGATGACGGGTCATTTGAGAACAATTTTGATGTTGAGTCTCATGGCAATCTACGCCTTGAAGTGCCTACTGAAGTATTTGGTTCCTTGGCTTCTGCAAATTCATTTTCTGAAAAAGATCATATGTATTCTCTCCATGCTGATTCAGACATGCAGATTCTCCATGCCATACCACCGGTGAAGCCTGTTGGTGCTGAACCACATGCAGAGTCACCAAAAAAAATTCCCAACACAGAAGTCCATGATAGCGAATTATCTTCCCCTCCCCTTGAGCATATAAAGATATCCTTCCCACCTACTTCTGATTCACCACTCTCTATGTACTCAACAAGCAGTGATCATGTTTCAGGATCCCCAAGTCTTCAAGGACGTCAACTATCCCAAAGAAAAGCAGATGATCTATCGTCTTCTTTCCATTTATTACCAGAACCTGCAATTCCATTGCAATGGGCAGATGCGAATCAAAATATTAGGATTATGGGTTCCTTGTCATCACATAGACAAAGAAAGTCATCTGAAACTCTTTCAGATAAGATGATCTTACAAATGAGACATACCAATGATGATTCAGAAGATGAAGGCTGGAAGGAATTTGGAAAATCCTCTTCAGAAATTTCGCATGAATTTTATGATCAATCTTTAGAACCTACTGATGGACTTGCAGTCTTCTCTGGAAGGACAGCAGTCAGCGATGCAGACACTGGTTCACCGGGAGTTTTATCAACGATTTCTAGGACAATCTCATCAAGTTCAGAGACAACAAGAAATTCTTTACCGAATCTCAAATGTAGCAGTGCAGATGCAGGATCAAGTTCGTCACACTCTCGCAACATATCTCTAGGATCATCTCCAAGGTCTCTCATAATCAGTACACCTCATTCCCCCGTCTCCATTGAAGAAACATATCACAGAAATCAAGCTTTATCTTCAAGCCAGTCTCCTGCATTAGAATCGGGGGCATCAGTTCAAACTTACTCTACCATAGACCCCCATTCAGAATGTATTTGGCATGAGATGCAGCCACCTTCTCCAGAAACTTTTCACAAAAATGAAGATTTATCTGAAAGCCCGTCTCCTGCATTTGAGTTGGGGGCACCAGTTCCAACCTCCACCTTGGAACCCAATTCAGAATGTAACTACCATGCAGATTTATCTAAGAGCCAGTTTCCTGCATTTGACTCTGTGGCATTGGTTCCAACCTCCACCTTAGAAACCAGTTCAGAATGTAACTTCCATGAGTTGCCGCCACCTCCCCCTCTTCCTCCTCTGGAATGGCGGATGATGAAGCCCCGCCAAATACCTTCGTTACCATTATTGTTAGGAGTTGAACCACCAACTCCACCTGCACTTCCTCCTCCATTGATGATGAACAGTTCGATTCAGGATGCTTCTCCAAGTTTGGTGCCTGCTGTACGGAAATTCTCCATTGAAAGAAAGGATTCACTCATTGAAGCCATTGCTTCACATGACAAGGCCACGGTATTTTTCCCATTCCCATAGCTTTCGTTTATTTTGGTATGTATTTTCCTGTGCGTATTTCAATGTTAAATTTATGCATTTTTCTTGCTTATTTCTTATTTAACATCTTCTCCAGCTTAAGAAAGTTCCTAAAAAGATTCATTCCATAAGTACAAAGCCCTTAGAAGACAGAGAAGAACTGCTTGAGCAAATAAGAACCCGGGTCAGTATTTACATCCATCTTTCTGGACAGAACCTCTTACCACACATTTTTAGGGTGTAAGGGGGCGGATTTTTCTCTATATATGTTCTTATTCTAATGTAAAATGGGTTTGTGTTAATTGTCAGTCATTCAATTTGAGACGCACTTCTGTGGTGAAGCAAAATATTCCGAGACCTGAAACAAATATTAATGTGGCTGCAATCTTAGAAAAAGCAAATGCAATCCGGCAGGTATGTTGGTAAATGTTTTTGGCTTCTGGTGTTAGTCCCTTCTAATTTTTGCGGTACCTTTAGTGGACTGGTCTCATCAATTTCAGGCATTTGCTGGAAGTGACGAAGATGATGAAGATGATGAAGATTGGAGTGATACTTAATTGATGGTAAACTTCAGAGCCAGCTTGAGATATAATTTCAAGTTGTTTTAACAGTCCCTTGTTTCTTGCTTGTAGTTATGACTTTATTTCTCCAGTAATATTGCAGATTATATGGAGCTATCTTGATGTATGCATCTGTAAGTAAATTGTTCTGCAGAAATCTGACAGAACTCTTTTATGGTTGGGTTCATTTTCCCAGTAATTGATGCGACCAAGTCATCGTACGCAACATAATTATAGATGAAGATGATCCCAATTCATATATCCATCTCAATACTTTTTCCATGAGCTTGTGAAATAAGGCATCCCAGGCAGTGAAATAAGGCATCTCAGGCTCATAATGTATCCTTTTCACTGGCATCTGACCCCTCCAGGCATGAATATTGAAATTATTCATGAATATCATGTGCCCATACAGGTCTTTCCTTAAAAGCTTAATGTATAATAATTCAAAATGTTTCCCAAAACTTAGGATGATATGTTAGAAATTCGTGTCTAGTGTGGTTGATTGTATCAGTATCTGTATAATCCTCTTCTGTATGTTGTGCAATGGTATGCAAGTCTCATATGATGATCCTGTGAAGCTTTATTCCTACCGCTTCATAGTTCTGTTCTAGCATGATGGTTTATTCATGTGTCTGGTCATTGTACTATTATATTGTACTCCAGCAACATGGGCTAACAAAATTATTCCGAGTCGGTTGCTTTAATAATAAGAGGATCCTGTGAAGCTACACCTACTGCTTCATAGTTTGGTTCTTGCATGATGGTTTATTCATGTCTCTGGTCACTATACTATTATATTGCACTCCAGCAACATGGGCTAAAAAATTATTGAGTTGGTTGTGTGACCATGCTTTTAATAAATTTGTTTGCTAAATTATTAAATTAAAGACACTATCTAAATTATTAAATTAAAGACACTATAAAGCTCATCTGTTAGTGAACCTGAACCTGAATCAGTTATTAGCAATTAAATTTTTTCTTCGAAATCTATGGTGTTTAAGATAGGAAACAATGGAAATCTGTTCAATTACTGGTATCAGTGATGAGTATGGTCTTTGCCAAAGGTAGAGCTTGTAAAATGGCAATAAGTATTGCATGTTCCTTTCAGCTGGGGGTAAGAGGGCGGACCAATTTCCTATTTTCTATCGAAAGCTTTACAGAGTTTCTACCAAGTCTATTCTGTAGTTTAACAAAATGTAGCTTTTCCGAAGATAAATTTCTTCAAGCGTTCATTCATAATATATTGATTTGGTTTAAAAACAAAGTTGAGACATTTGAAATTGAAACATCTTTTACCAGATAATTTTTTCTGGGGAAGTAAAGTTTTGATTGATTGGCTTTTGCAGAGACTTCTAACACAACAGGTGATGATATATTTCTTACAACAGGGATGTAAATAAGATTGGCATCTCAGTTTGAGTGGAAGGAAAATGGTGTGGAAAACATAGGTAGAACCAGAGTCCATTATGGATATATTAGGAGGAGGTATTAGTGGGAACACAAACAAGGCAGCCAAGATCCAATGCATATCATCAAAATATCTCGGGTGCAAATATAAATTGTTGCTCAAAAGGAAACCAAATTTGAAAAAATGATACTTGTGTTGAGAAGCATGGTCATATCCAGGTGCAGGTGAAATGAAATGCATTAAAACAGGGTCTTAGAAGGGGTGCATACAAGTAGCAGGGTGCAGCCAACTAGACAATGCCTTCGATGCATTTCTTGAAAATGGCAACAAGGCTAAAGAGGGTCTCAAAGTACAAACTATGCAAGCTGCCATAGAGGCATTTGAAAGAAGCAATAGAAGAGACTGTGGGTGCTACTTGTAGAGGCAGTGATGGGGCCAAAATATTTACTGTCTAATTACTTTGTTACAATTACAAGCAATTCCATATGGAGCCATTGAAAATAAGTTGCAGAGTATTTTCCTCCATAGAAAATGGGAGATTTATCTTCCATTGAATAAGGCTTATTGGAGGAAACTTGGTTTCTAATACGACACCACACATGTAATTGGTCAAGCCCACCCTTTCTTAAAGAGTTGTTTTATAATACAGATGATCCAGTTTAAATAAAAGTTTTTCGCAATGTAAATTTGATGCTTAAAGTTTGTATGCATGTTCATGGTTTGATCGACTTTATAATAATTGCAGCTAAAAATTTGTTATTTGTGGGGATGCGTAGGATATTGTAGGTAAAAACTTGTTATTTGTGGGCATGAATGATTGACTGTTTTTAATGCAAACATATGAGAACTGAAAATCATTGATAAGTGAATTGCAATTGGTAGTTTTGATGTCTATTCATTATTTCATGCACTATCAAAGAAATTTTTATTATTATATTATATTCTATTTTGTTTTAACTAAATTTGCCTGTGAGTCGGGAAGCCCTTTCATTTAGAGAGGCCAAACCCTCCTGCCGCTTCTCTTGGAGATTCTGCGCGCGCTGAATAATTTGCACTGACGAAATTCGAGTGCCCAGGTTTTGAACACGAGACCTGCGTGAGTCAAACTGCGTAAGCCTCATTTTTTCGCTTGTAGAATATAATGAAAATATTTATTGTTTTTGGATTTATGATAGTTAGGGCATTAGCGATCTGTATTTCCATGTACTATGCACAACTCTGATTTCAATGAAAAACAATGGTCATTTGAATTTCATTTTTGAAGAACATAAGGTTTCACGTCCACCCTAATTTATATGAATCCCTTCTTCTTCAGCCTCTCAACAATTTATTCAAATTCCTTTTTCTTCACTATCGAAAACCATCTCCTAGCTTTAACAAAAGTGAATATTATCATTGTCATGTGGCTTTGAATTTTTCCGATCCCAATCCCAAATTCTTGCTTCTCTGGTTTAATTTGGCGGTTTGCAATGAACCAAATTAATTTATTATCGACCTAATCTAAATATAGACGGACTTTTGTAAGAAGTTCAAGTTTGGAGTCCATATTAGATGTGAAAGGTAGATGAGTGCAAGTTTTGAGTCTCTCTTAAATATTGTAATTTGAGTGAGAAGTAGATGAACGACAACATGTTAAATCTAAATGTGTTCCCATTGAAAGGTAACATAGAGATGAATAGTATTTAGGAGAACGTACGACAATGTCAATATAAGGTAGACAAGCCAAACATTGGATAATGTTTGTTGCAAATAGTGAAATAAACATAAATAATGTTATGTCATTGATACAATTAGATTGGGCAATGTCAGAATGAACCACCGTCAATCTAAATTATACAACACCTTTGGTGTAACGAAATACATAAATATTATAACTTTTTAATTTGACGTCCATTTTGTAGTCACATGGAAGTTTTTTTGGCTTTACTGAAATTAATCTAAAAATGTAGCACCTACGGCATACAATGGAGTTTGAAGCCTTCTTTATCCTAAAAATATTTTTTAAACTCCGAATCAAACCGTGTAGTTAGATGGATTTCTTTAATCACTGTTCACTAGGAAATTAGTGGAGAAAATAATGTAGTTATTAATAAATGTTCCTAGTTGGATTGAGCCTAGCATGCCTAACAGTGGATGGAGACTAGAATGGTTGCGATTTCATTTGCGGAGACGTTGTCAGTACTATGACATACCAATCGTCCAAGTCTAATTCATGTTGTAACCAATCACAAAAACAAACAATTTTGTGAACTGACAAACAAGTTTATGGCATTGACTACACGACATCTCCATACTATAAAAAAAAAAGGTATAATGTTATTCTTAAGCTCGATATTGTTTTTTATTAAGTTGGCTTGTGTTGCTCAATACTTATTTCATCAGATTTGTACATTGTCGCATAAAAATTACCTCTTTGTTTTCTCCTTGATGTCAATATATATTTTAAATTCTTTCACCTATCAAAAATAATTTTTTAATAAAACTAAACCAACCTTTCAAAGTAGGATTATAAAGTAGTGTCACGGTTCTATCTACGTTGGAAATAAGTATAATTGTTTTTCAAAATTAGACTGATACAAGCCATTTCTAACAACTTGTTAGCCAAATTATATTATGGAAACCTAAACATTCCCTACTTATAACCTAGGATTTTACAAAATTGAAGGAGGTCCTAGATGCGCGCACACTTTTTATTTTTGCTCTTTTTTAAATCGTTAAAGCATTACTTACACAATAAAATAAAAAATAGAAAAGCCTATTTTTACACATTTTCTCAAAAAAGGTTTCTTTCAATTGTCCAAGGCCCAATTGTTGGCACCCTAAAACTAACAGACAAGTTAATGGCATTGATGGAGTGACCCTTCTTATGTCACGAAAAAATATATTAAAGCGTTATTCTTAAGCTCGATAGTCCTTGACATCAAAATATATTTTTTTTTTTTTCACCTTCCAAAAATAATCTTCTAAATAGAACTAAGCCATCCTATCAACATTATAATATAAAAATGTGTCAGAGTTATGCTTGCGTTGTAAATTAGTGTAACTGTTTTTTCAAATTAGGCCGATACAAGAAAATTCGAACAAAGTGACAACCAAATTATATAATTCAAATTGTAAGGTTCCCTATTTATAACCTAGGATTTTAGAGAATTCAAGGAGCTCCTAGGTGCACACAATTTGATTTTTGCTCTTTTTCTAATGGCCCAAACATTGCTTTCATTGATAGATGTTTCCAAATACGAGCCTCGATGGATGTTTCTGACATGTGCATCGGGGAAAATCAAAGGTCAAGGTTTTGTTCAATTGTCATTGAAAGATGGTATCACCATGACATGTGCTTAGGGTAAAACATAATCAAAACCATTAACACTTAATAGAAATCTTATTTTTAGATAAGCATAGAATTAGGGAGGCCCTGAATTCTACCTTCATCGCTGAATAGAAACCCTAATCATAAATGTGGATGAAATTAGTGACATAACAAACCTTAAATGACGAGTTTCTATATCTAACACATGTAGAGTTTGGGATTAAAAAAAATTGAAGTTTTCATTGAAAGTATTCAAATCCAAAATAATTTCACTCAAAGACGTACAAATGTGCCCCCCTTTCTCTTTCAAATTAATGAGATATATCGCATGTACTTAATATGCCTACGGCCATAAAAAATAAGAGTTTTGCACCCTCTATTTTCCTCATCAGTTTACTTCTCTCTTTAATTCCCTTTTTCATCACCTCTCTTCCTCCTCCAATTTTTAACTCGGGTTCAGGTTTTACTTCCTCATCAGTATTCCAGTAAAAAGGGAGCTCAAAATGGAGGAGGCTGTGCTGTAATTTATTTAGAAGAGCCCCTGGTACAAACATACCCCAAGGAGATTTCTACACCCATTACTAAATCGGATGGTTTTTAATTCAAATGTGCTCGATCCCTCTTCCTCTCATGGCAGCTTATATTCATTTGTAACAAATGATTTAAAGTACTACATGGTATTTTTATGGATTCATGATGATGTGAATTCCTTTTCCGTTCAGAGGATGAACTGAGTTTAATTTGTCTGTTATAATTAGACTTGCAACTAATGTGTACTTTATGGCTTTAGACTCAAATTTGTGCAATCTTTACTTATGATACTCTTTGTATGCATTTGTAGAGTAGCAGCTTTGGCTCTATACTAAAGTTTTGCAAATATAAACTCATATTTTTGTTTCCATGAATGGAGTTAGGTTAATAAATCTCTGTGGTACGAGATTCCCAACTTAAGATGTATTTGCATGGTTTTTCAGTTCAAATATGTTCTTTCTCTCCTAATTCTATATTACAGTCATAGTAGCAACTTTCGTACGGAGAGTATTAAACGGTGGACATAAAATATTGAAAAAATACGGTCCATAAAAAAAATATGATAAACACGGAAAAAAAATACGATATATATATATATATATATATATATATATATATATATATATATATATATATATGATAATAATTGTTGAAACGTCAGGAAAATAATTGTTTTTTACCTCGTGTTGCTTGCTATATACTCTCGCTATGTAATTACCTTTAATTAATAGTAAATACTAAATACCAACTGTAAAACCATCAGTTCCAAACAGATTCATTGGATTCTAGGTGACTATTCCGCAGTTTTTGTTTACTTACCTAAGTTTTTGGCTGTTATTTTTTGGGAAACAGATTTATTAAAAAAATTATTATTTACAGCAGTGATTTTTCTAAATTTTTAACTACCAAATGCCGAAACTTTCGCAATTTTATACGGTGGACTCCAGAAAATGAAAAAATATGGTGAATTTATAAAAATCGACCGTATTTGGTAACTGTGATTACAGTTTTGCAAATAGAAACTCATATATTTGTTTCCCTGAATGGAGTTTGATTAATCATTCTTTATGGTACTAGACTCGCAACTTAATGTCCATTTGCATGTTTTTTTGGTTCAAATATGTTCAGTCTCTCATTTTGCTACTCAAAGTTTCATCAACCTCAGCCTCAAAAACTATTTTCTGACCTACAAAAAATTATTTTAAATCGATAGTGTGGGTTCCATTTAATTTTTTGGATGGATTTACCTTGCCCCAAATTTCACCAGAGACTATCCGTTGCATTGTGCTGCTCATACATGAAATTACTTCAGTAATATTAATGCCATTTAATCAAACTATAGTCCCAAGAAAAACAAGAACAAGACTGACATGAGGACAAGACATGGATGTTCCAGATTTCACAGATTTCAAAAAGGAAGCGCGCAACTCACATGAGGACAAGAGATGGATGTTCCAGATTCAAATATACAAAGGATATTGCTTGCCTGTAAGCTTGACACAACAGGGCTTTCTTGGAATATCTTTTCAACCAAATCCATGTTAGGGCCTGTAATTTCTTTCATAAGATCACCCCAATTTCTTTTCTGACCATTTTCCTATACAGAAAACACAGATGCGGGGGAATTCCATCAGCTAATATGAAAATAACCACTTTCCAATAAGCAACAACTCTCATCTTCATGTCAAATGTTGCCTGCAGCTCATCATCTTCTTTGATAAGGCATGAACTCACCGCTATGCGGCTCTTGCTTTAATTTTTTTTTTACTTTTAAAATTCTTTGGTATAGTTATATAGATCGTTGTTTAGAAGTTTAGTGAATAATTTATTGTAGTCTTAGTTTGGTTTATCATATTTAGGTTCTATGATTTTGTTTTTTTTAGGATATTGTCAATAATGTATGTGAGTATGTTTGTAAGTGTTTTGTTTTTGTTTGTCTATTGGTCTAATTTGTGTCATTATATAGTTGTGATAAAAATTAACTAAATATTATTCTATTAATTGGTGTCTTTATTGTTTTGTCATGTTGTCCAAGTTTAGTTGTTTTGTGTCATTGTAAGAGTTAGTTTTTTTGCTTCAATTGTAATTGGACGTGCTATTGCTTATATGCGATGTCCATCTTGTGGGGGGAGTCATAAAAATAAACATATAACATAGACACTAATGAGCTTTAGAGCCAAACTTGTTGAGTAAGAAATAATATACAAGAGGATGGAGGCAATAGAGGAAGGAGGTCGAACAATGACACTCATCAGATATTAGTGATGAGGTTGCGTACAACATTGGTAGCATATTTTTCAGTTGCGTGATTGTTTTTCATTCTGGTGTGGTAGAGAATAAGAACATATGAATAATTCCTATTCATGTGATGTGATATGTGAGTAATTCTTGTATTTTCCCTTAATGTAAGGTAGTGATGAGAGCTGATAAAAGTATTGCAACATCATGATATTTAGGTTGTTGATTCTCCTGTGAAAATCATCTAGGTTATTGATTGTCTCGAGAAAATCATTTAGGTTACTGGTTGTCTTGAGAAAACCATTTAGGTTTGTTGGTTGTCTTGTAAAACCTTATGAGTGTTTTGGTTCTTGGTTAAACACTTTTAAAGCCATCTTGTTTGGTTGTTAGTAAACCACTTTTACAATCACCTTTAAGATTGTTGGCTGTCCTGAGAAAACCATCCAAATCATGAGCAAACATTAAGGCAGCACGTTGTAATATGATATTGATGTTTTACCCATGTTCACACGAAAGGAGGAATGCTACAATTATCATTATGTTAGTGCTCACATGAACAAATATATTTTGTAATGTGGGAGTAATTAAATAGATGTAAATGAGTTGTGAAAAATAACTCTCGTAGATATAATTGTGAGTGAAATATACAGAAAATAATAAAGGAATAAATGCGAGATTTATGGAGAGATTAGAGGGATATTAGATAGGATTTGACTCCATTCTAAAGGAGAAAAGTCTTATAAAAGCCATGTAATTTCACAATCGTATAATCTCGTATGACTCATTGAATAAAAGATTGTCATTGTGTCATCGAGTATTAAAAGTTTGAGTGTTCAGTGTGTTTAGATTAAAAAACCTAAACCAAATTAATATTGACCTCGTCAAATGAATACCACTTGATAAAATATTAATTTGTTCTCTCAAGGAAATTCTAATTAAACAAGGGCAATCTGTAATGGCAATATTTTTTTCTTCTTCTATTGTTAATGAAAGCTACAACCTAGAGGTTAAATCATTCTTTAGTGGGGCATACATTCAGAGGTTCATTTTTATCCTAGTGCTAAGGATTTGAAATACTCTTTTTGAGTTGATTTCTTGGATCCTTGGGATGACATGTAGGCTGAGTGCGATGAGGGTTGTAGCACACACTAGGCGTGGGGAGAGGCGAGAGGTTAACTTATGGTTTGAGCGTAGGGACCTCCCATGTTGGTTTGGGTTTAAACTTGAAGGACATTAAGAAGTCAATGCAAGTGTTGAGCTAAGAGTGTTTCTGACTCAAAATTTATGATTTTTTTATTGGAACACATTAATATATATATATATATATATATATATATATATATAAAATTGGTAAATGGTTTTAAAGGGGACCATACCCCGACATACAAAAGGGCTCAACAACCAGAATATACAAAGAAGAGCAGTGGTTTTTTGACTAGTGGAAACCACACCCTAGAAACAAAAGCCTAGAAAGCTAGATAATATAATAAAAAACAAGGCGAGGACAAGCTGCCATCAAGGAGCAAAAACACAGCTAAAAAAAACAACACAATTGTACAACCGTAGAAAAACAACACTGAGATAAGAAGAAGCCAAGAAAATAGTGGTCGCGACACAATTACTTGAGGAATTTGTTGAAGACCTTCTGAGCTTTCTCCATATCCCTGAAAAGGTTGATAGTTATTTGCTGAGTAGGGTCTTGGCTACTCGAAGCAATAGCTCTCTTCTTAGCCTTGTCTTGCTTCTAGATGTCTTCAGAGATGCCACTGATGTCACAAATTTGTTTCACATGTATCTGGATGAAGTCAAGCAAAGCCTTGTGCATAGAGAACTAGTCAATCTGTTTGTTAACTATTTGTTGCATTTTCCCCTCCATGGCCTGTTGCTTCTTGGCGAGATCATCAACTTTGTCCATCAGTTTAGAGTAGGAAGCAATGTCGGTGTCTTCTTTGCATCCTTCATTGAGGAGAAATTCCACATCCTCTCCAAGGCCCTTAATAACATCAGCTTGCAATTTCAGTTGTGCCCTCAGATCATTGTTGGCTTGGGGATCATGAATAGATTGGTAATATTGAGTAGGCTTTTTGCAATCGCCAGGTCTTTTCCCTTAACATTGTTGCATAACATCATTTTGGTCGAGGGAGGGTTGGAGAGGGAGGACGAAAGCTTGGGTTCTTAGTCATGCCTCTATGCTGCTGAGGAAGTTATAATAAAAGGTGACTAGAAAGAGTAATGGTCCTATAATAATTTGGAGAGACACACGACACAATACAAAAACAAGAATCAACTTGGATAACGCCACAAAATAGGTGTAGTGCCCACTTATCCAAAAGGTACTCAGAGAAACTTGAACATATTGTCGTTCAATATGTGATCCAAAACTCAAGGGTGTTTCAAAATTAAAGGAGAGAGTAACAAGTGTGCCAGATGAAAACAGAAAGACTATCTTTGAAAAGAGATGTATATTACTAAAAAATAGTGAATTACAATAGCTACCTCAGTTAGGAGAAGTTTGCCCTTTCTTTTCAGGTTACATATATTTATATACTAATTTCAGAAATGTGAAAAGACACCTAGAGGAATGTGGAAGGTCACCAATCTCAAGGGAGACGAGGCGGTTCATCTTCTATGAGTTACATAGGTGCTAATTTCGTGAATTTACTATTTTTAGACATCATTAGAAAAATTGCATTTTTAGGCCTTTAGATGCAAATTTCAAGGGTCAAAATTTTCCAAACAAAGTTCCGCACCTTTCCATCATGTTCTACATGTTCCAAGCTTTCTGTTGCATTTTGAACGGAGTCAATTGGAGCTACGGTGCAGAAGTTGCTCCACTATAATGGCCACCAGGGTCTTTGTCTAGATCAAATGCCATTTTTTACCTTTTTTTCTTTTTGAATTTCGTCCAATGCTCAATGGGAGGGCTCACAATAGCATGTTGAACATCGTCATTCGTAAGATGACCTTGCTCCTTATCTGATTAAGAGGAATCCATTTCATGAAATTTCTTAGTTCCCCTAATGAAAAATCCATTGTATCTAACTCCTTTCTCACATGGCTTCCTTGAATCAAACCATCATCATTTTTCTTTGTGGATGCTTGTAAATATGAAATTTGCATTCCCTTGCCATCATTATCAGGTACCATGTCTTTCTCTGTTCGATTATCCTCATCTCATGACGAAATATGAGGATAAGGTTGTCATATTTTGGGTTTGAAGGGCACACTTTTTTCCTTTTCGATTGCCCTTTGAGATGTTGGTAGGAATCTTGTAAATGCCATGTTTTCTTATAGATTTGACAACGAAAATATGTGTTTTCATAGTTCAGGATCTGAAACCACTGTATTTCACCCTGCTTTAATATCAACTTATTAGTCAAACCTAGGCTGAGATCTAGTTCTATGCATATTCGAGCGTAAGTGAATAGCCCCAACTTTGCATGCTTGGTATTTGTTTCAATACATTTTCCCATCAAATTTTCAATACTCTCCAACACTTCAAAATGCTAAAATGAAGGGGTAGATTTGGAAGATGAACCCATACCAACATTCTAGATACTATTATTGTGTATGGGTTAAAACCAAGAAACCATGGAGTCAAGAAAAATGCTACTTTTCCATAGAAAGTAGCATTCAAAGCCATTTGAAAGTCTTCCTTCGAAGACAATTGTACAATGAAAAATCCTTTAGAGAACATTTGTGCTGAGTTTTTCCTAAGAAACTCAACACCTTTGACGAGGTGAAGAATCAAATTATTATCTTTCACTTACAAAGCCAACTTCATTGTCTCAAACTAAAGGCATGTCAAAATTTTAAAGGTTTTCTCTATCATGTTGCAATAGTGCAAGCCTTGCTCTAAGTATTGGGTTATAAAGTTACATGTGAGCCCGTTGTACCAAAAATCTTCATCAAGTCACTTGCATATGTTTATATGGGAAAACACGGAGCAACACTTTGTTTCTAGATCTTCCACCAAAGAAAAACATTGTGCAATTGGAAGAGCTATCTGCGAAATGATGTGGTTACATCGCACTTGCAGGATTGAGAGTACCACATAAATAACCTATAATCCTATATCGTGACAATAAAGGTGTTCTAAAACTTGTTCACAACCCAATGTTTCATGAGAAGACAAAACACACCAAGGTTCAGGCATATTTGATATGTGAGCATGTTCAACACCACAAAATCCAACTCCATTTTTTCCAACTCAAGCTCAACATGCAAAAGTCTTCATCAAGTCACTTGCATATGATAAATTTGAGACATTATGAGATTCTCTTTTTCTCTCTTGACACTGATAAATTGGCAGGGTGTGGGGGGAGATGTTGAAATAGTTAATTTACCATAGTCTAGTTTAATAAATATATTGTAAGTGATTTTGTTAGTTATAAATAATTCACATAGATTTTCCAGATTATTATAGTTACGATATTTATCAATTTAGAGCTTTTAAGCATCCATAGAATAGAATGTTAGTTATGATAGATAAAACCAATATCTTATTTTATAGGAGCTATTACGAGTTAACTCTATTACATAAATAAATCATTATATGGCTGAGAATTGGGCTTAACTATAATTATTTTTTGTTTACAACACTTTTTATTATCTAAATTTTAAACCAAAATCACTATATAAATGATACATTGAGTAAATATCTTTGTTTTTGAATTAAGAAGTCACATAGGAGGAGAGGGGAAGGAACAATCAAACATACTCATCCTATAGCCACTAAAACATTATGCTAGTAGGAAATCCTCTTCTATTGTGGCATCATCCTCATTAGCATAAGGAGCATGGTTTACTAGGTTTATATATTATTGTAGACCAAGTCTACTAATTGATTTGGAGTTAATTTTTTGAATGAACGAGGATTTTAGAGCTGTAGAAGTGATTCCAAAAATGAAGTGAAGAAGCTTATCCAAATTAGGGTGGTAAGACATATTTTGAAAAGACATTTGGATAATATTTTTGTTTTTGGGACTATACAACCATAACAGAGGAAATGGAAAGGGAAAGCAAGCAAACATAGTCATCCCACAACCAATCAACCATTATGTTAGTTGGAGGACCACTTCTATTGTGGCATCACCCCCATTGTCTTAAGGATCATGGTCTATTGGGTTTATATGTTGCTATAGACCAAGCCTACCAATCAATGTGGGATTTAAGCAATTCCAAGATGCACTAAAGTGACATATTTGACTTGCAGTACAAGGTATGTATTTTAGAGGCAAAAATGATATTTTTACTTCTATTGTGGCATCACCCTATTGGCATAAGGATCATGATCTATTGAGGTTATATGTTTTTGTGGACCAAGCCTACCATCCGACATGAATGATGAATTTAGAATCATAAAAGCAATTCCAATATATATAGCTAACTTGGGATAGTAAAACATGTTTTTAAAGGCATTTGGATGAGAGTTGTTTATGACATTGTGATGCCAAGAAAACAATTATTTTTTGGGATTATGAAGCCACAAAGGAGGAGAGTGAAAGGTTGAGAAAACAAACAATCTCATCCTCAACCAATAAATTATTATGTTAGAACGAGGGAAACTTCCATTGTGGCATCACCCCATTGGTATACAGATTAAAAACTATTGGGTTTATACGTTGTCGTGGACTAAGCCTAACAACCAATGTGGGATTAACGTTTTTAATAAAAGATAATTTTAAACAAGTCCAAGATGCACTGAAGCGACCTATCTTACTTGAGGTAGTAAGGCATGTTTTTAGAGGCATTTGAACCAAACTTATTTTTGGGACTTTGGGACCAAGCAAACAATTTTTCTTTGGGATTACAAAGCCATAGAAGAGGAGAGGGGATGGTCAACAAACAAACATACTTGTCCTTCAATCAATCAACTATTATGTTAGACTTTAGTAGGAGGGCAACTTCAATTGTGGTATCATTCCCATTTGCATAAGGATCATTACTATTGTATTTATTTATTGCGATTGACCAAACCAACCAACCATTATAGGATTATTGTTTTGTATGAATGAGGATTTTAAAGTCACATAAACAATTCCAAGATGCATTAAAAAGACATATTTGATTGGGGCTGGTAATGCATATATTTTAGAGGCATTTGAACCAGGTTTATTTTTTGGGATTATGAGGCCACATAGGAGGAATACTGAATCTAAGTACGCAAACATACTCATGCCACAACCAATCAAACACACTCATAGGAGAACTTCCAAGAAGAGAGCAAACAATTTTTTTCCCAAAACTTATTTACCTATAAGACAATGTTTGGGATGGATTTATTTAGTTTAAATTTTATAAATATGGATTTGATGCGGTGGTGATTTTTGATGCAGTATGGAGCAATCTACTTGGTAAGGGTTGGGGATGATCAAATGTAGGGGTTGTGTAAGTGTAAAGAAGATAGTTGAAAGGTGAAATTTGAGGGGGGTTTTGTTGTGAAAGGAATTTATTTTGGTTTTTTTATAGAAGTCTTACCCTTTGGCTCCAAAATATTGTGTTATGGAAATGATTTTTTTATGGATATGATCTTATATTATATTAACAAGTAAAATGATACAAGATAGTTCACAAAAAAAAAGGGCAGTATGGAAGCATGCCCCAAAGCCACACGATCAAACTAGGTCGAGCCTAGGAAAACCAACTATAACAAAATAACCAAAAAACATTGAATCCGTGAAATTATGTCGCCAGTACACATTGTTGACCAACAAAAGGCGGATCATGATCATCAGACCAGATAGATCAGGTAAGTCCTTGCCACTTTTTGACACATCCCAACCAGATCCAGGTTGGCTCCCTTCTAGTATCATCAAAAGTGGCCTGAATGGAAAGATCCAGGTAAGTCCTTGCCACTTTTTGACACATCCCAACCAGATCCAGGTTGGCTCCCTTCTTCAGTATCATCAAAAGTGGCCTGAATGGAAATGATTTTTGGATTGATTTTGGCTTTAGGTATTGGTTGGATTTTTTCTGCAAATAATTTTCTAGATTACCATGCATATATTTTGATTTTTTTGGGCTACTGAAGATTTTTTTGCTTTGCTATTGAAGATCTATTTTGCTACGGAATACTTGTTTGTTTGGTCTTCCTAGGGTTTTGAGAAACTTGTTAGCTAATATCTTATGAAGCAAGGTTATTTTGTTACCTTTTTTTGAAACATTGATATTGTAATGCATATATGATTAATAAAAGGGTGAGGGACCCACTAACCCTCTTTTTACTAATAAAAAAAACTCATGTGTTTGAAGCATTTACAGTTTGCATCTACTCAAATACATGGTTCCATGTCAATGATAACATAAATACAAAACGTTATAAGGATGGTTAAGGTATGATTGTCAGAAAACTTCAAATACATGGATAAGATTGTATAGAGAGAATCCTTGCAGAGTCCATTATTTTGCATGTTCTCAATTATGACATTGTACTAAGCAAAACATATCCTGTGAGTCATTTCTATTTAACAATTCACATGTTTCAGTGTATACTAATCCACATTTTGTATATATGACCACTTGAGAAGCATTTCAAATTACAGACATTTATTAATGTGCATGTTCTGCAATAACAGAACTAACAAAAAAACTACAAAAAAAATCTTCAAAATAACCTTGAATGACTTCATATCTTTAACAAATCTACATGCCTAGATCGTAACTCTTCCACATTTTGTCAATATGACACTAAATCATTTGTCAATTCCATCCATTCATTACTGATGCTAACCTTCATTGAAAACACATAATCCAAATGAAAAATGCATCATGCCATAACGTTATTGGAATAACACATATCTTTATCAAGTCGAGAAACAAACCTTACATTTGCAACAACAGTTGTAAATGCAATGTAAACCATACCCTTATTGGTGGTGATGTATCGCTTCAACCAAATTTTTAGCCGGTATCAGCAATAAAACAATGCAGTCATCGACAGAATTTATTGGTGAATAGTCACGCATTAAAGAGAAACATGCTTGCAACACAAGTTGAAATGGCCTAGTAATCCTAAAACGGTTATGGTGTGTATGTCTACCCTGCCACAAAGGAATGCACCCTAGGATCATCAATACACTGTCCATTGAAAATGCACCTCGAAGAATATTGTGAATAGCCGTCCATTTAAACATGGAGGATGACATTTCACTTTTTTTTAGTCGGTGCATTTTCAATAGGGTAGTTAAAATTCAGGTGTTTATGGTGTACAATGTATTTGTCTAAAAACCTCCAGCTGAAAAGTAACATTTGAATAAAATAATAAGCTGTCCATGTGAAAATTCACGTTTAGTTTTCTATTATAGCCGATAACAACTATTTATAACATGGGGCTACGATGGGGATAAATTTGAACTAATTAGGTAGAATCATCAATGGCTTTTATGTAACAAAAATTCCTACTTGACTAATGCTATTAGACAAACGGATGTTAATATTCCTATTTTAAATATCTCCTTTACGAGTCAATGTGCTCTTATGAGATTCTAGATGCACTTGTCTAGGAGTAAAAATTGAAGGTTTTGGTAATTTACACATTACTTAATAATTTGATGCTATGTTTATCAAAAGGTTACCAGGGAACTTGTCAACAAACCCATGTAAATGCATAATTTAGCTTTAAGTCTATTATGCAATGAGTAAGGAACATTATTTATTTTGGAGTATTTGGTCGAACTTTAAAACAATAGGCTAGGAGGACTTTGTTATAAAGTTATTCCAGGACCACTTGTATTTACACAAAAACAATTATGTTTTCAAAGTCCAAGGACTTTTCAACTAGATATGTCATTTTGTATAGATTGTTTATACTCTATTTGCACTTTTTCATGCTTGAAGAACACTTGATGGTGAAGTTGCTTTAGATATGGTCTTCTGGTCGAACAATGCTTTGAACATGTCATAAGTAGGACCTTTGTATATAAGAATTTCAGACACTTGTATTGATACTACGATGTCAAGACAAAAGCCCAGACGAGCTATTATGTGATATTTATAGACTTACCCGCGCCAACGCCAAGACTAGGGACCGCTTAGGTATGCAAGAGAAACCATGGGTCCACTGCTCTTAATGATGTCCAATGACCACCACGACCATGAAGAACTTTGCCAACACAAACTCACAGATGCAACCACAAGCCAGGACAAGCCACACAATTGCCATCCTGGCCAGCCACCAACAACCGCCAAGTCATGGTCTACCACCGCCAGGAGAAGAGCACCAGACTCGCACTACCACAGGTGATGTGATAAACCACCACCGATAACCACCTGGGGAAGGGGAGATCACGCTGAGCGGAGAGAACTCTGGAGTGGGACCGGACAACCCAGGACCATATAGTCAGGGAAGCCGAACCATGCCAGCGACCAACATTGGCTAGAGCCTGGTCTAGTCAATTATGTTATGAAGTGCAAATGGTCACAACCTACCGGAATAATGCAATGCTTATGACCAATGACCATGCCAATAACCAAGAATTAGGTGATCACGCATAATGCCGGAGTTTGAATCTGGATGTGAATCCCTGATAAAAGCGATGGCATACCAATTGTCATATAAAATTTTGTGTTATCCACCCAACCCTCATGGCTCCTAAACTTGCAATGAATATGTTATGGCGGATAATTATCACAACCTAATTCAAAGCTTTGATTTTGATACAAGAAAGATCCTATTAGCAAATGTGCATTCTAATTTCAGGGATGTGAATATTGTAATCAGATATGCCCATGAAGAAGTCTATATCTGCAACCCTCATCTACTAAATTGCACATAGTATTTATGTGTAATGTTATACCTCCAAAAATTAAGACTTACATGAATGTCATGTTGTTCTATAATCCCCCATTTCAGAGTCACGGGATTGAAGAATATCACCTTGTAATCATGATAGTCTATGGGGAACAAGTACATCATGTGCTTAGTCATTCTTATTGAATCCGCTTTTCTCCCCATGTATATAGTTCCAATAAATTTCCATTATGCTTTGATGATCTATGTACCACGAGTGAATTTTTCTATGAATAAAAGAATGGAATACAGCGGTTCATGTTGTGAAGATTTCAAAACCATCTTATTTAAAGTTTACTATCCAAAAATTCTGTGTATCATGTGTAAGACCCTACTGAAAATAAAAAAAATTCCCATGTCTTTAACCGTAATTTTTGTTTTGCAACGCATGTATTTTCTTCAAAAAAAATTAGCAACACCCCTCAGTGTGTACGGTTCAAAACGCGACCTTATTTATAAGTATTAACCCATCTTGTCACTTCTAAACATGCAATCATAAGAACCTTAAACTACTAAAAATAAATGCATGCTACCGGAATGGCATATGCGGTGCAAAATCTATGAAGACTCTTCAAAAGTATATTAGCAACACATAGGATAGTGTTAGGGTTAAACGCGACCTTGTTTGGAATTAACCCATCTTGTCCGTCGTTAGGAAGCCGTTGCATCATACACGAACAATGGTCAAACCCCTCTAAATTTTGTGGCATCTTCGGACCTGAAGATCACAAAAGTTGTCAGAAAAGACCACCGACTGTTTCGGAAAAGATTGTCGTCGGGAGGAAGCCGTTGAAATACACGGACAATGGTCAGTGAACCCCTCCTCCATAACGACAACATAATTACTATTATATATCTTAAATATATTTGTTAAAACTATATTGATAGATATATGAATTTTAATGTTTCTATTTTAGATTTGATTAATAATGAAATAATTTGATTAATTTTTGCATCAATTTCTTATTAATTGGTGATAAATGTTGTAAATCTAGTTACACCATTGTGTCAGGATTGAAACAATATTTTTGGGTTAAACAAATGGATTCCAAAATATATTAAATGGCTAAGATATTACAATTTTTTATTGACTTCTCCAAAACTAAAGAAAAAAATTCTAAGTTGTAGTCAAATGGATGTCAATCTAAGGTTGAAATTGCCTTAAGATCATCTAAACTGAGTTCAAACATAATTGTGAATAGCTTAATACATTACTCCACCCCCCGTTGCCGTTTTAGAATGATTATCAACTTAAGTATCTCAAACATCTCAAACTTAATACATTATACTCCACCCCCCGTTGCCGTTTTAGAATGATTATCAACTTAAGTATCTCAAACATCTCAAAATAAGACGATTTTATCCTGAAATTTCGTTTATTTCTTTTGTAACTTTATAAAATTGTTTATAAGACAAAGTTAAAGCTTTGACTTCTAGTTGCATATGAGTTGCAAAGTGCACTAATAGAGATGTCAAGGTAAAGTTTGCCTTTTTTCATTTTTGATGTGTTAATATTTTAATTAAATTATGGGTTACTTGTAAGAAGTGTAAGAAATAATTTTGAAGATCAACTACTAAAATATGTGTAAAATATTGAGTCATGTGTACATAAAATGTAATGAAATTGATAGACATATCCTAAAAGAGTTAAGATAATATTTGTTAAGTGGGGAAACTAGAACATCAGAAGAAAACCCTACACGTTATTGAAAGATGGTTGCAAATATTTGTAAGATAACATAATGTGCATAAAATTTGTTCTAAAAAAGAATAAAATGGAAAGAGAGAAATATGGAAAGAGAGAACTAAATATAGTCAATAAAAAAAACTAAAAAAAGTGATTAAGAAACTCTCTAAAAGAAGAGATTGAAAAAATGAATAAGTGTTAATGAAGATACCCAAACACTCTTGAAATAAAGTGAAGAGAGAATAAGGAATTACAAAGTAACTATTGGAGCTCAAACTTACATCCCAAATCAGGTTGAACTGGGTTGTTGAGGCAATAATGAGACTGTCTTTAAGTTGTGGGACCTTGCGTGCTTGAGACAGACCTTCGGAAAAGGAAGGTTCCTCTACCTATTTCTACCGCTAACACTACTCCTAATGCTGGAAATGAAGCTATCTTTCGCTACTCTAAGATTCAAAGGGACTAGGGTGAGAAGGAGACGCATAAGGGAAATCCTAAGCCAAGGGAAGGCGATAGCGCTAGAAAGAGGGTCGATTGCTCACCACGTGGGGCAGGAAAGGGAGAAAGCGTGGGAGAGAGGGTGGACAGACACGTGCCATAGACAAGAACCACACATACAACTTTCCGCGCGCCATCAATACATGAAAATGGAACCTACAAGTGGGAAATACACACAACACGCAAAAAATGTGAACAAAGAGGCAAGACACACCAAAAATGAGAAAACGGTAGACAAGTGCCATGAAACTTGATTTTATTGCTTAAGGAATGCATAATCATTTACATGTATGACAAGAGGCAATACTACATTGCAGAGACAATGTCCAAGGTTTGAAACTCGTGAGAAGTCGGCCACCATTTTGGCATGGTGTCATTACAAAAAAGAGGGATCCCTTTCAATAAGTAGAGCTCTACAATTTATAGATGAAGAAGGAGAGAAGAGAAGGAGAAAGAGAAGAGAAACTCAGATTTGAACTTCAACCACCAACAACTAGCAATGAATGCCTATAAATCCACCTACAATGCTGACATATGCACCTCCCAATGTCTATTTGGCGTGTAGAAGAAGGAAGAAGGCCAAATCTGAATGAAATCTAGTGGTTGAGTCGATTATATGTGTGCATTAATGATCAAAAATATGTTTTCCTATTTTTCACCTACCAAATCCCGCTAAAATATGAATTTGAAAATTCCAACATGTAGCCCATGCCAACAAATTTCAAACAAGCTTAGGCGCGTGTGAATCTGAGAACTGCAACAAAAGTTATGGCTGTCTGAAGAACTACAGTACAAACTGAATACACAAGACACATGTCACATGCTAGTTGGTTGGAGTATCGACCAATTGTTTGCTTGTTTTTTCATTCCTGCCACATGTCACGCACTGCTTCGTTGCAAGGGTTTGACACCTAGTTGGCATGCTTTGATAGGTTACGTGTAGTACACTTAAGCCTGACAGATTGCCACGTGGCACAATGATTGGCGTGAAAGAAGGCACAAATACGTGCAAAGAGGAGAGGCACAAAAAAAGAAAGTAAAGAAGAGGGCACACAAAAGTAATGCACACGGGAGGAACGTGAACATACTTTTAGGATATAAGTATGTAAACAGGGCACGGGCATCTAGAACGCGATGAGTGGCAACGAGGAAAGGGGCACGTAAGAATGTAAGGGACTTATCCAAATTGGAAGGCAACTCTATAGGTGTGCGTGCAAGGAGTGTGTGGCAAGCTGAAGATGAAAGCATGTGTGCAGAAGGAAGGTGCAAATGATAAATAGAAGGATATAGGGTTTGGGGTTTAGGGCTCATGGTTTAGGGTTTAGGGTTAATAGTTCAATGGTTAGGCTTAATGGTTTAGGATTTAGGATTTAGGGTTTAGGTTTATGGTTTATGGTTTAGGGTTTAGGGTTAAGGGTTTATGTTTTAGGGTTTATGGTTAGGGTTTAGGGATCAGGGTTAAGGGTTTAGGGTTAAGGATTTAGTGTTTATGGTTTATGGTTTATGGTTTAGGGCTCAGGGTTTAGGGTTTAGGGCTTAGTGTATATGGTTTAGGGTTTAGGGTTTAGGGCTCAGGGATCAAGGTGTAGGGTTCAAGGCTTAGGGTTTAGGGTTTAGGGTTTAGGGTTTATGGTTCAGGGTTTATGGCTATGGGTTCGGGGTTCCGAGTTATGAGTTTAAGGTTTAGGGTTTAGATCTCAGGGCTATGGATTTAGGGTTTAGGGCTCATGGCTCAGGGTTTAAGGTTTAGGGTTAAGGGTTGAGGGTTGAGGGTTTAAGATTTAGTGTTCAAGGTTTATGATTTATTATTTGATTTTACGATTAAGGGTTTGCAGTTTATGGTTTAGGGCTCATGGTTAAGGGTTGAGGGTTTAGGATTTAGGTCGCAGAGTTCAAGGTTTAGGGTTTAGGGCTCAAGGTTTAGGGTTTAAGGTTTAGGGCTAAGGGTTTAGGGTTTATGAATCAATGTTTAGGGTTTAGGGTTTAGGGGTCACGGTTTAGGGTTTAACATTTAGGGCTCATGGTTCATGGTTTAGGGTTTAGGGCTTAGGGATCATGGTTTAGGACTTAAGGCTCAGGGTTTAAGGTTTAGGGATCACGAGTAAGGGATGAATGTTTAAGGTTTAGGGTTTAGGGTTTAAGGTTTAGATTTTAGGGTTTAGGGATCATGGTTCAGGGTTTAGGGTTAAGGGCTTAAGGTTTAGGGTTTAGGGTTTACAATTAGGGCATATGGTTTAGGGTTTAAGGTTTTGATTGTAGAATTAAAACACTAAAAGCTTTAGGATGAATGCTGAAATCCTAAAACTTACCCATGTACTGAACAAATTATACTATAAGAAACTATCTCCTAAACCATGATCATGGAGCTATGAGACTAGTACCATATGGTGCAGAGTGACCCTAATTTCTTATATTTACTAAAATAAATTTAAAGTATACGTTTTTCGTTTATTATTATATAAATGAAAAACTTATACTTAAACATTTATTTTTGTAAATAGAAGCGTGCCAAAAACACATATAATGTTTATAATATGTGGAACACGTATGCACTATAATGCAATACATATCCTGAAATCAAAACATTCTATAATTTTGGTTTTAATATTAGAGAGGACATAATCTATTTACAAATATGTTTGATGCCTTTACCTATGGTGGCTCTAGAGATCGTGCTTCAACACAATATGCCATGGATGAGGATCTAGACAAAGCCTATGTGTTTCCTTGATGCTCTTTAATGAGTCAACATTTATAAATCTCTACATGCCCGCTACAAAGGTATACATTTATAATGTATTTTGTAGTTTAACAATATTTTTTCACATTTGAAAATTATAATGATACATCTTGATGATTACAACTCTACTACTTATAGAGACCTACATGAGCCATGTAACAAAGATGGCCACATTCTTATGAGTGGATGCCCCTCAAGCTCTAGCGACTCGACATAGAGGTATAAATTTATAATTAATAAATTATTTAATTTTATTGAATAGTTCTAATATCACTTGTGTATCACAAGCCTACTTCCGATAGAACAATGAGAGGATGAAAATACTAGGAGTGCAAATCCTTCGTCCGCTCCCAGGGAGTCCCCTACACCAAGGTATAAATTTACAATTTATTTTTTAATATATATTTATCTTGCAATTAAAAAATTATAATACGACTTGATTATGACAAGTCTACATCCCATATCGTCCGACATGAGGATGAAGTGGTCATAGGATGAGGGGAGTCATCTGCATGGAGGAATAATTTTTAATTTATTACTTAAAACGATTTTAATTAATTCTATTATGATTCAATGTTGTTTTTCAGATCCTCGTCATGGGTAGGTTCCTCTTAGCTTGCTAGTAACAAAAAAATGAAACACCAAGATACTACTTCAAATAGTATGAATGACCTACTCCCAAGTGGATTAGGGGGGATGGAAATGTAGTCTCCCCCCCTTTAACAATAAACATTGTTAGTCCTCTAATTTTGTTTGTAGTAATTATAAACACCAAGTGCAAGGGGACCTCAAAATGGATCTCTCTGTAAATGATGACATGATGATTTTAATGGATATTCACAGCAAGTAAATATTTAATATATTTATTTGAGCTAGAATAATTTGCTTTATTTTAATTTATCACGTGTTATTTGAATTTATTTTCAATATTATTTTAAATTTATTTAATATGCCATTTTTAGTGATTTCATTTTTTTGGTTTCAAGATATTTAAAAAAAGAATATTTAACTGAACATGAAAATTGATTCATTTGACCCAAAACTAATCAAAAAAATTGCATCATAAGGGTTTAGGAGATAAAGAAGAATTTTAGGGTGATTATAATTCGTAAATACATTTTTAAAGAAAAATGTATATTTTTTTATATATTTACTTATATTTATACTTTGTAGGTTTACTAACAAATAAACACACATGAAGAGAGGAGACGTCTTCAACCTCTCCAAATAGAGAAAGAAACTTGGTTGAATTTGTGTGACAAGTGGCTTACAAAGGACACTAATAGGGTTGCAAGTTAGTTAACAAAAATAATGATATATGTTTACCTTTGCACAGGATTATTTAGAGAATTGCACTTTGGATGATAAACACACTTTCTTTAATTTGATATCTATGTTGTCGGACTGTCATTCAAATTGTATAACAAACAAATATGGACTACACTCACAATGCAATGGTAATTATATAACATGATGATTGATTAAATATTTAAGACATATTGCAATTGATGCAAGTATAAAAAATAATGCACTCAAGCGGTATGAAACCAAAGTGTGAAAAAGGGTTGTTGGTGACTCACCGTTTGGGTAGAAAAAACCTATAAGAGGCCACTAATAAATTTGTAAGTTATATATAATTTATTTATAGAGTTATGTTGTGTTGTTGTTTATAATGTTTAATATAAATGATTATTATATGTAATTTTATCATATAATTGTGTTTATAGGGAGAGTGATGTAAGAAGCACACAACAAAGAAAGTGTGTGTGACATTAAATGAATTGGGATGGAACATAAAATCCTTTAAGAAGTGTGCCCAAGATAATCAATTTGTGTTGGTAGGATATGTATTGTTTAATTTGTTGCACACACAAATTATAAATTAAAATCAAACACTTTTAAAATTTTATCATTAAATTTTTTTAGGGTAAAAATATTGGGAGGTTGAAGAGGATGATGAGAAGGAAGAGGATGGCGAGGATGATGATAAGGAGAATCAAGATCAAGACTAGGAAGAACATGAAGATCATGGAGATCGGGGGGAAGGAGGATGAGACCAATCACTAGGACATTTAGGATGTAGTTTTACTTTTTAATTTGAAAGTGACCTTTTAGTAATCCCTCATAATTACATTGGTATATATTATTGTAGAACACATTTTGAATTGAAATATTGTCTTTATTATTATTATTATTATTTAGATAATTTACAAATTATCAGTTACAATAAAATGTAAACAATATATTAGCATATAATGTTTAAATTTTGTAAATAATAATAAAAAGCATAACATAATTATTAGTAGTTATAGGATATGTAATTATGATTAATTATATTATTCTTTAAACAACTATCAAATAATTTTTTACGCCACATTTGTGCCATGCCTTAGTGATTATGTTGTGCTTTTTACATCATTACCGAGTAGCACAAATTAGGCACTAAGGCGGTGCAAAAGTGGCACAAACCAATCACAATAGAAAATGTATAACAACATCTCATTTGTGTCACTTTTGCACCATGATTTATGACACAATTTCATCAAATAAACAAGACAGAAAATACCCAAAAAGATCGATTTCCTGACATGATATTGAGCCAAAAATGGTGTTATTCACACATTGTGTAGTATTACATCTATGTGGTTTGCCTATGATTTCTTGGTTATTTAGTTCTTGATCATTTTTCTCAATTTGGTGTTTCAATTTATTTACTATGAGGTTACACGATTATGATTGATTATATTAGGTAATATCATATGTTTTTTTTCTATGATTTACATCATAGACACTTATACTATGCGGTATAATTTACTATGTCTAGTGTTTATGTTTTCGTGGCCCTTACCATGTATCCATTCGAGGCATATTATTGTGAGTATGTTTCATTACTATATATATTATATCATTAAGGACATGTTGTTAATAAGTGGCCACATTTTGTTCCCCTCTTTTATTGTGATGAAAGTGGGCATATCACTTGCCTATCCCGATTGGATTGTTGTAATAGGGCATATCATATGTCCCTCTTATTCATGGAGCCATTATGCTAACATATTTTACATGGATACATATACTTCATTTATACTAAGATTTGAAGATCACATAGTTTTTAACATTTACTTATTGGATTACATGTTACATATTAAGCATACATAGTGATATAGTTTCTCTATTTATATATCATCTAAATATACATTTACATATTGTAATGCTAAATTTAGGTTTATTATAATTAAAACATTAAATAATTATGTATTTTTAAAGATCAAGTTACATAAATGATATCAAACATTCACATCCTAAATCATATTTGGGTAGAATATGGTAAATTTCAGTATCATAGATAAGTTAACAAAGAATTTAGAAACTAGGGTTAGAGAGGATTGCACTTGTTTCAAACTAAGATGTGCTGACAATGATTTGAAAATGTGTAAAAAGAGTGTAAGTGTCATTAAGGTCTTATGAAAATCTAGGAATGTAATTATACAAGTATTATGAAGTCACTTGTCTCAGATAAATTCATTTGGGCTTATTTTTCCTATTTGATGGTTTGTTTCTTTGTAGCTTTGATATGAATATTTCTTCTAACACTATTTTCCTATGTGCGTGTACCTTAATCTTATGTGTTTATAATTATGTAATTACATTGTATATCTTATTAAGGCCTCCTTCATATTTTTTATTAAGGATGTAAAATGGTTTAGTTATTTTGGGTTGTATGGAAACCACCACAAGTCTACATAGCACTACTCTGAAGAGGTATAAAACCTGAATAATTATCCTACCCAATAAATATGTGCAATATATATCAAAATTTATTTTGAAATGAAAATTCAATTAGGACATCTGATAATCAACAATGTTATTTTGTGTGTGTAGTAGCTTTTAAAATTGCCTAAGGAAGCTTTATATGATGTGTGTAGATTTAGAGCTTGTTGATTATGTTTAAAAAACTAATTTATAAATTGGGTTCTTTGTTATGATCTCCTAGGTAGCCCAAATATGTGAGGTGTGAGGCCCTTAAAATGTGTATGTGCTTATATATTTGATTGTTGTGGAAATATTTACCACTCAAATGACACATGAATGGCAAGGGTAACTTATGGATTTGAAAACATGACCATTATATTTTTTAGGATTTTAATTTTTTTGGCACAGGAAAAGTAAGCTAGAAATATTTTTCCTATCATGACTAACTTCGTTTGGGCACAATGCATAATGTAATCTATTTGTTGGAAATAACTTTAGAAAAACCTCAATATTACGCTTCATAAAAAACTAAGGATATATTTTTTTTAATTTACCCATTTAATTATCTTGATTCCTTCATGGATTAACAAAAAATAAAAAATTTAATCCAACATTAATTATTGTGTAGAATTCGACCTGATAAAACTATGATAACCATGTGCAACTACAAGGGTTTACAGATCTTACTTGATCACCCTCAAACACTCATTATGAGCCAATATAACCAATATATCCTTTGGTTAAGACTTATTACAGGATGAGAGAACTTGTGATGTCTTCTTAGCATCCTATAGAAAGCCACTGCTATAAATATCTTCCAGCGTCCTACAGAAAGCCACTGCTATAAATATCTTCCAAATCTTGACACCATAACAAGAGGACTTGGTGAATATTTAATGCATCCAGTTACAGGAACTGCCATGGTCGTAGTTTTTGGCATCACGCTAGCTAGCCTGGTTTTGTGACTGCACATAAGCCACTTGAAACCTATCTTCCCTTCACCTCACAACCGTTCCAGTCATAGACATTGGAATTCGTTTCCATTTCTTAAATTATTATGTTTACAGTTAATCATTTAATTTTAATCATTCAAAAACAATGGAAACCTTCATATTATGATTAAGTTACTTGAGTTTAAGACGATATCCAACCATGCTATAGGTACGCAATCATCTCCACGAGTCATTGCATAAGTATGTACCCACTACCGCATGATCTTCACCTATAATAGTTTCCAATTAAGGGTCTGGTTCAGTCAAGTATACGCCTTTAAACCTTTCCACAACATTAATTAAGATTCATTAATGCCTACTAGTTTACTTAGGTTAGATCTATATATATGTACCTTTTTCAAGTGACCTTCAATGTACTTCGTTCATACTGTCGTGATTTGATCATACAACGTTAATACTTAATCATGTAATTATGTGTCATTGTTGTTAAAAGAAAGCAACCCATTTTGTGTTACTTCCGTCACTTAAACTAATTTAATCAGTTGGCTTAGAATCAGTAATACTTAATTCTATTAAAGTGTAAGTTTCTACCATTTAAAGGTCAACAATAAGAGTTTCCTTGATTCTTTACATAATTTAAATTATGACTTGTAACTTACTTTTTTGAGATTGACAGTTATAAACTCATCACTTGTGATTAAACCTTATATTATTCATTCTTATGTTCTTGCTAACACTATTGTTTGTTATTCATTCATTGATTATGATGATATCGTAAAACATAAAGCTTTACTCTATTTTTGCATCCACATTATATTATATCTTTACTACTTTTGATAAACAATTATATAATCATAAAGACATCTCATACAACAATATTATTTCTCACATATATTTAAAATACTTAGTTTATAACAACAATACCAAAATAAAGACATGGACACCATCATAATGATATAAGTTGTCAACTTTATATTCATAATCTGACACAAAAGTACATAGTCTCGATAAGGAATATCAATTTTGATCTTTTAATGTACAAGAATCTCATTTATTTTCTATACCAATGAAATTATTCTTTCTCTTTACAAAATGCCATGTATTTAATGGAATCAAATTAATCATTATAATTAAGCAAGTTAAGCATACGTAAAATTTCTTTAGTCAACCAAGAAATATTGCTCAAATCCGTCATCTGTGTGAGAGAGAGATGGTAAAAATGGCCAATTCAAAATGAAATGGTATGAAAATTTATGCTCAACTTCTTCAACGTTTATTTTGATATAATACTCATAAAATAAATCACAAAAAAATAAAAATAAATAGTAAACTTGATAATGAGGCAATGTAATAAACCCTATCACATAAACTATCTTAATTTCACATACAAAATTCCATCCTCAAAGAGACATCTTTGTGTTAAAGACAAACAATAAATTGATAATGAAGACAAGACAACTTTAGATAACAAGTTACCGAAATTTCCATCATCATAAATACCATAACATGAGATCTAAAAACCATTCCTTATCTTAACCAGGAAAAGGGATATTTATTACAAATCCTCTATTTCCTGGTATTGACTTGCAATCAGAATATTTCCAATATTAAGTACTATCACAAGCCAATGATATTATACCCAACAAAACTTTAGCATTCACTAATTTTTAACAATATCAAATATATTTATCTTATGCACTAGAGTAAAATAAATCCTTTAATCATAAAAAAACCAGAGATTATACATCCACTTTTTTACAATGATAGAGAAAAAGGATAATGTATCTTCTTTTTAAAAGATAACATTTAATACCTTAACAAATTGAAAACCTTCGATTTACCTTAATTCATTAAAAACTACCTTAATTAAATCAAACCAACCGAACTAAGATCCATAATAATTACAAAGGAATAATATTTTCATCACAAGAGATTGGTTACATCAACTTAACATAATCCCCTAAAGGCAGTCAACGTTAATTCCACAACATGCCATCCATATAACTTCCACTGGAACTTAATCTCTTTATTAAACTGAAGACGATAAAAACAGAGTCTAAGGGTTTAATGCAAATTTTATATTAGAAACATTCATTATCTATTAGCCTTATTTCCCTATGGTTAAGGATCTCGTTAACTCAATAACATCCATGGTCGGCCTTTAAAATAGAAACACACAAAGAGACGTATAGGAAAATGCACTGAAAATGTTTTATGAACCAAATATTTCCCCTATCCGAACTTGTACACCATAGTTCAGACTTACCAAGACGACATCAACATTCTCAGGTCAAGCTTAATAGTTGGTCCCCTCTATATATCTCCATACAGTCAAACAAAATAACCCAATTGACTCAATAAAACCTGCATGTCTATAAGTTAGACTGAAATGCATCGAAACACGCACATATAACCATCCCAACATGTTTTCCAAAATACCCATTATGGATTTTTAAGTTAAAACTTGTATATTTGCACAATCGACATCACATTAAGATCTTAGACCGTGACCTAGAACTTTTAACAATAAGGGATGAGAAATCTAGTCGAATAAACACATACACACATCATATTAATTCGAACTAACTGAACCATATTGTTTTCCTACTAAGTTTCACAAACTAAAATATATATTTTAAGTTATTTGCAGAGAAATATTCTCCAAGCATTGTATCAAAGTGAACACTAAATAAGAAAAAAAAATGATTCATGCCTGTGGAATGAAGCCCAAAATCCTTCCAAATATCCCAACATGTCAAGCCGTGATTTCGCCAATATTTCCTATGAAAACCCTCAAAATATGTTGTCCCAAGTTTGAAAGGTCTATCCCCAAAGCAACTCAAGAAATATATATATATATATATATATATATATATATATATATATATATAATTTTGGTTTGGCCATAATATCCTCTTCAATAGCTCAACAATATGCACATAGAACCCGCATGCACAGTCCAAAGGAGGAGGTTGACCAAATAACCAACAACTAGAATGAAATCCTTTGCATGCAAAAATTGAAGGCTTTCATGCAAAACTCGCTACGTAGAGATTGAGCTCGAACTAGAGCTTACAACCTTCAACTCAATGCATGGCTGGAGAGCCACGTAGTGGCCTCGAAAACTATGTCCACCGCCCACTAAATCTCTTGCTATATTTAGCTATAGTTTGCTCGATTTTAAACAACCCATTTAAACCTTTAAATATTGCGTGGTCGATGTGACCAATTTAAACCATATAATTTTTAACAATCAACCTTTAAATACATATGCACGTTGGGGTTGTCTCAACCAATTTTACTAAATAATCACTTGCAACAAATATGGTAAAAGACCGTAATTCCAACCAAGCACAAGTTGCATAGATCGATTAATTTGACTTATTAACTTATCAAACAACTTCCAATAACAATCATTAATACTTATATGTGTGGTCAAGGAACCAGCTATATTGAAACAATTTAAAATGCTCACATCCATGGTCTTAGACTACTATAATGGATAACAATATCACTTTTTATTTTTCCAAGAGTAATCACTTAAAAAAATAGCAGGGTCAAGGTTTAATTTAGGCAATCATTTACTAAGATTTTTCTTGTAGATATGAATAATCAAACACCTTTATACTAATTCCTTCAAAGCTTAATAAATTGCCACCATATACCTTGTTTTCCCATGCAATGCATAACAATCGATGCTCAATACCATATTTTAATGATAATAATGAAATCATACCGTATGTCCAAGATATGACCAATGGCCTTTTAAAATATCCAACCATTTTAATTTACCACTAGGTCTAGGTCCAACAGAGTCATTTACAACAATATCCTCTTAGCAAAGAGCTATGGTAGGTCAAAGCTTCCATGAAACCAACCAAGTTATAATCCCAATCATGAGGTGGTCGATAGAATGTTAATCCATCATTAACTGAACTAGGGTTTAACCATTTACAATAGTTTTTAAACTATACCAAGTAAATAATTGGGAATTATAATAAAATCTTATCTTGCAAATCATGACATCTAACAAGAAAATGAAAGTGATAATATCAATAATAGCTATAACAAGTCAATTTGTACATATATAATTGAAGTCATCACACTTTATGCAAAGTAAGCACCTCATATCACACACAACACCGTACGATGCTCATTCATATTAATTACAGGTACAAAAACCAACTATTCCAACCATGCATTATATCAAACTACCCAATAAGGCAAGTACATATAGACAAAAAAGCAAAACAAGAATATGTCGTAAATACCAAGTGCATTATGAGCGTTGAACCAAAAACGTGGTTGCATGGTCATACATGCAATTATAGGTTAGTGTGTACATCCTTTTTAGGATACACACACACTCGTGTGGCTGCATATACAACCAATCAACAAAGCTTATTTTACATCTCTCGTAACCTACTTGTCATTCTGTGACTTATTCCCTACAACAAAATAGACCGAAATTACGGGATGTGACATTATTTCCCCCTTAATGAATCATCATCCCGATAATTTTTGCTCATTAATCGAAATCATCACATTCAAACACAAATTTATATCTTGTAGCTAAGGAGAAGAGTCAATGTTTTCGTAAAAAAATAGCAATTTTTCAGTTTTTAGCCTATATGTTTTCAAATTTATTGGCTGTAACAACCTTCCAACTACTAAAAATTGTCACACAGTCAAAAATATGACATAATTTTGGTCATTACAACTATTCATATCATGTAATAAATTATTTAGCATATATAACAAATAATAAAAAATAAATTATATAACGCTGAAACAAACAAGGAAAACATTTTTTTAACTCCACCCAGTCTTCCAAAGATTTTTTGTTTCATTACTCCACTTATCTTTCCATAATTTTCCTTGTGCAGTTCCAAATTTCTTTGAAATGAACCCAACAATTGTCCTTTTTCCTGCTAGTTTTACTAAAATACATCTATGGTTTTCATCTTTAGGATATCTTCATCCTAAATTTACTTCCAATGATTAATTAAATCATCTAAACTACTCCTTCTTTGCCATTTAGGATTTTTGTTTTCACATATTTCTAGGTATTGGTTTTTCTTTCCTACCGAAAACCTTTGACTTACATTGGGAACAATCAAAATTATTCACTATGTCTTGAGTCCTTTAATGAACTTACTTACAATCTCCAATTTCCATGATGAATTTTAAGCAATTTCAATGTTGTGTTGATAGACACATGCTTAAATTTTTTAGCAATTTCATTTTGATATGCAAAGGATAAATCAGATTTCTCATTCTATTTTAATCTACTTACTAAATACATGAACTCAACTGTACTAGTACCAAATTGAAACAACAACAGTAAGCTCTACTTAACTTACTTGATATCCCGTTAGGAAAACTTTTTCCTTACTCTTAGCTTATTAGGCACCGCAATGTTTTTAAGCTTCTTGTTAGAAGTTACAATGTTCAAGTATTTCTTGTTATTTTCATCTTGACAGCACACTTTTACTATCGTACCCATTTCCATCACTTTTTTCCTAAAAGTTTTGGTGAGAGAGAGTTGAGGCTCTTTTATATGTTCTCTTATTATGAGTCAAAATTTATTACAGATCATGTTCTAGCTTTTGGTTTTTCTAAGAATTGTTTCTATAGTAGATAGTCCACACCTATCCACTTGTCCACCCAATTTTGGGTTTAATTTCATGTTGGATTTAAGTTCTAAAATCTTCCGTTAAGGTAGTTCAATAATCAAGCAACCATTGTTAAACACTGCACAATTATATAAAAAATTGTTATCCAAAATGAGCCCCTACTTATTTTGGCTAATTTGCCTTCATCGTTTCCTTCCTTGTGCTTCAAATTCAATTTTTACACATTTTGAGTACTCAAAATATTCTAGAAATGGCTTTAACAGGTAGATAACTTCTTCCCCTTTCCAGAAAGGTAAATAATTCCTCTTAACTCCTTGTAGTTTTTTAGTTATGGCTCGATGGAGATTAGAGGGAAAATTTGCCAAGGCAGACCCACGGGAAAATTTTTGGCACTTAGCCCTTTTGGGAAAAAAACTCAAAGGAAAATTTCGATCCAAAAGCTTGCAGAGTAAAATAAATTGTTCGAGGCTCGCAACCAATCAAGATGCACCACGTGTCAAGGCAGAGTAGCAGGCACCAGAGAGAACTTTAAGTTTTTGGCTTTTGGTCAAAATGTATCAAAGGAAAAACTAGAACTACATCCTCACAGCCAATCACAGGGGTGCCATGTGTCCACATCAGCGGCGGGGAATTCACTAGTGGAAGACCTTGGAAAAATTTTCCCTTGCGGGCAAAATGGGCAGAATGTGCTTTCAAGACCCGCAGAATAAATTTAAAGTGCCACGTGTCATCGGAGCGGTAGGGCCACAGAGGATTTTTGGAAAATTTTCCAATTTTGTGAAAAGGGGGAAAAGGTCAAATTTTGGCTCGCAGACCCAATTTTTGCCCTAATTTTTCCCTGTTTTTCCCTAAATCTTCAGAGGTCTATATCTTTCGATCCAGAGCTCATATTTTCATGATTTTGGTATCAATGGAAAGCTGTCAAAATCCTCTACATGATGGATACTTCAATTTTGGATTTTGGTAAATTTTTGGGGGAGAAATTTTATAAAATGTGTTTTGGCGTGGAACAGACAAAAAACCAGTTCCAACCACCAGATTTAATGAAGTATGGGTCATTTTCTTTGGTCTATGAAGTAGATGCATGGAAATATGAGATTTTGCATCGAGCCCATCAATAGATGAAGAATTAAAATGCATTTTGAAAAGTGGTTGGAGAAAATCCTGTGTTTTTTCCCTTCCCTTCTTGCATTTTGCTATATAATGTAACAAAGGCATCATTTTTCAAGGTTGTTTTTTCATTCTTCTTCTCTACCTCCCCTTTCTTATCTTCCCTAGGGTTGAAATGGAGTTTGAATCTCCTCCCCTGCTCTATAAATGGTGTTTTTTTACTCTTGCTTGTGTATGATGTTCTGTGTAAATTTTTGAACCAATAAAACTCATTTTTGTGATGCATTTGTCCATCCTTTGCTTGTTTTCATTACATACTCTTTCCTCTCATCATTCTGGAGTATTCTGTGCATGTTTTGGACGTTTCATTTGTAGATCTAGGAGCTATGTTTTTGGGGGTGAAAATGGAGTTCTATGTGAATCTGACATTTGGTATGTGATGGTGTTGTCCATCCTCTCCATTGCTCATCTCACCTCTCTTTGTTTCCATGGCCTTTTTTGGTAGATGATCAACATTTTCCTTCTCTGGTGTATCACCATTTTAGTGTGGGCTCTATTTTTTCTAGTTTTATTTCTCTCCTTATCTCCTTGGAAGTTAGATTAGGATTAGATTAGCTTACCTGCACTGGAATAGCTTGTGGTAGGTAGTTTAGGAAGAGGAACCAACATTCTCTAGAGAGCTTTCGCACTTTTGCAAGGTCCCACACCATGGGGAAAGTTCAATGTTATGCAATCACACCAGATGATTCTACCTTAGAAAAGCATATCTTTAGAAATCATCTAGGGGTGTTGTGATTTCACACTAACAGTTTTGGCACACCCAGTGGGACCTTAGAGGTCTTCACTTCATTGCAACAAGATCGATGTGCACTTATTACAATTTCTAGCTTTTGAGAAGCAACAGTTTGCACATCTGGTGACTCCATCTGGTAAATAACTCATTCTTTGAGTTGTGGACCTGTTTTCCATCCATTTCTATTCACTCTTATTTCCATATCTTTCATTCTTTTCCATCATTCCATGAATTTGTGCCATCATGACTTCATTTCCATCATGGAATTCACATTCACAATAGCAATAGTACATTCCACCTCCAATGTGCTTTACAACTCCTTCAAATCAGCATTTTGAGTAGATTCAAGACCAGCATGTTTACACCTATGAGCAGCAGTGTCAAAATCTGTTTGGCTATGGAGCTTTCCAAAAGCAGGGGTATGCCAACAATGAAGACAATCAAATGCAATATGTTGGTCTGTTGGAGAAGATCCAAAAAATGGAGATTGACATGGTGCAATTAAGAGCAACAACTCAAATGAAGGCTTTCAGAATTGGTTGTAGGGCACCTTGTCCATGGGTTGTCCCTTTTCCAAGACACTTCATCCTTGAGGAGAAGCTGGACTTCATGGTGGAGATGCTCTCCCAACTTGCACAATGGACTGAAGAGATAGGGGTCTATGAATTTGGTGCTAAGAAACCTTGTCAATGGGTAAGTTCTACACCATCATCTTGTTTTTCTCTTTCCATTCCTCAAGTAGCACCATCTCATTTTGAATACCAAATTCCAAATCCAGCCCATGCTACTCCAAATGTTGGCTCCATTTATCCATCCCCTATTCTTCCATCCCATTTCAGTTCTCCTGCCCTTTTCCCTTCCAAATAGTCATCCCCTCCAAACAAACAAGAAGTTCCACCTCCCTCCCCACCACAAACAATTGCAAAGCTAGTTGAACCCCAACCTGCCACTCCTCTTACTCTCCCAAGTCCATGTTGGGAAGATACTCAAGAATCCAATCAAGGATAGCAAGAAGAGGAACCCAACAGAAAATAAATACCAGACAATCTGATGAGTTGGGCTGCTAAATTTGGGTTTACAAAGATCCCCTTACTAGTTAAGCCTACAGAGGAGGTAAAGGTTGAAGAAAAAGTGGTGGACAAGACTGATTTTATAGCAATAGAGAAGCAAGAAGATCAGTCATCAAGTTTCTCAGAGTGTAGTGTCCATGTTGGCACTCTGCTGAAAGAAGATGTTGATCCAATAGAAGTTACACAATCAGCCATGGAAGAGGAAAGAAAATCAGCTCAAAGTCCTATTGGAAAGGAGCAAGTGGATGTTGCAATCAGAGATAAAGAGCTGTAAAAAAAAGAGGAGTGCTTTCCAGTTGTGGAGGAGAGAAATGCATATCCAAAAGCTTCAAGCGTGAAACAAGCTATAAAATAACCTTCAGTTCTTCCTTCTACTTCATCTCCCTTGAGTTCTAGTGTTGAAGAAGAGTTTGATCTTTCAAAATCAATTATTGAAGATGAGAGAAAACATGGTGACAAAGTTGCTGGTCAAAAAGACACCATGGAAGAGGTTGAACATTTGTAGTAGGACAATAATGAAGCAAAGTACTTGCCTAATTTGGAGGACTATTTTGACGGTAGGAACCAGCTGAAATCACACCATTTACTCCTTCATCATCCACATTCCAAACACTTGAACCTGTTATCATGGAGGAGAGCGTTCATTTGCAGTAGTTTGCACTTTATAGTAGCCTTTTGGAATCTAGTTTGGGAGACTCAAACCTTCCATGCTCTTCATAGGAGGAAAAAGAGAAACAACAGAAGAGTTCCACCATTCCTTCCTTGTCGTTCACCCAAAGAGGTCTACAAGATGATTCCATTTTTGGAGTGGAAAATCAAAGCTATGGGCATATCAAACAGATCATTCCTTTCCCAATTAGGTATTTGGCTTCATTGGAGCCAAAGGAGAAACCACAACTTTTCATGCTTGCCTCTAAGCATGAGGATGATATGCAAAGTGTCAAGGATCAGCTGCCATACCTTTTCAATCCAAATGCAGAGCAACTAAAAGAGGTATTGTTTTTCTCTTCAGTTGATACTTTGGTGATTTGGGTGGAAGATCAGCTTGTAGTTAGTTTTTCATTCATCCAACTAGCCATGCTTAGTGCCAAATCAGTTGCATGGCTGCCATTTTTTAGGAAGGGAAGCTATTTCTCCCTGCTAGTTGCAGGCTTTGTTTGAGCTCCCTTTGCTCTTGGTTAGAGTAGTGTAGGTAGGTTTTTTTTTGGCAGAAGAAGTGCTTTTGGACACTCTACATGTTCCATTTGGAGCATGTATGATTTTAAGTTTGTACATAGTTTTTGGTGTTGTTGTATTGCTCTTGCACAGTCCATTTCAGTGGCATTTTGGTGAAGATCAATTTCAAGTTTCAGTGGGTTTCTAAGTGACTCAGAGGTCAAAATTTTAGAGTTCAGATCAGGCCAAATGGATGTAACAAATGCCACTAATCATTCATCTAGCAGGCAGATGACCCCTCTGAGTCGCCAAAATTGTTATCCAAAATGAGTCCCTACTTATTTTGGCTAATTTGCCTTCATCCTTTCCTTCCTTTTGCTTCAAATTCAATTTTCACACATTTCAAGCACTCAAAATATTCTAGAAATGGATTCAATAGATAGATAATTTCTTTCCCTTTCCAGAAAGGTAAAGAAGTCCTCCTAACTCCTTATAGTTTTTGAGTTATGGCTCAGCAGAGATTGGAGGGAAAATTTTCCAAGGTGGACCCACGGGAAAAATTTTGGCACTTAGCCCTTTTGGGCAAAAAACTCAAAGGAAAATTTCAACCCGAAAGCCCATAGAGTAAAATAAAGTGTTTGAGGTCCGCAACCAATCAAGATGCACCACTTGTCAAGGCAGAGTAGCGGGCACCGGAGAGAACTTCAAGTTTTTGGCTTTTGGTCAAAATGTGTCAAAGGCAAAAATATAACTACATCCCCGTGGCCAATCACAGGGTGCCATGTGTCCATAACAGTGGCGGGGAATTCAATAGCGGAAGACCTTGGAAAAAATTTCCCTTGCGGGAAAAAATGGACAAAATGTGATTTTGAGACCTATGGACCAATTTTAAAGTGCCATGTGTCATTAGAGCGGCAGGGCCACAGGATTTTTGGAAAATTTTCCAATTTCGTGAAAAGCAGAAAAGGTCAAATTTTGGCCTGCAGACCCGATTTTTGCCCTAATTTTTCCCTGTTTTTCCCTAAATCTTCAAAGGTCTATATCTTTCGATCCAGAGCTCATATTTTCACAATTTTGGTATCAATGGAAAGCTGTCAAAATCCTCTACATGATGGATACTTCAAGTTTTTATTTTGGTGAATTTTTGGGGGAGAAATTTTATAAAATGTGTTTTGGCATGGAAAAGACAAAAAACCAGTTCCAACCACCAGATTTAATGAAGTATGGGTCATTTTATTTGGTCTATGAAGTAGATGCATGGAAATATGAGATTTTGCATCGAGCCCATCAACAAATAAAGAATTAAAATGCATTTTGAAAAGTGGTTGGAGAAAATCCCGCATTTTTCCTTCCCTTCTCGCATTTTGCTATATTACATTTTTCAAGGTTGTTTTTTCATTCTTCTTCTCTACCTCCCCTTTCTTATCTTCCCCAGGGTCGAAATGTAGTTTGAATCTCCTCCCATGCTCTATAAATGGCTTTTTTTTCCTCTTGCTCATGCATGATGTTCTGTGTAAATTTCTGAACCAATAAAACTCATTTTTATGATGCATTTGTCCATCCTTTGCTTGTTTTCATTGCATACTCTTGCCTCTCATCGTTCTGGAGTATTATGTGCATGATTTGGACGTTTCATTTACAAATCTAGGAGCTGTGTTTGTGGGGATTGAAAATGGAGTTTTGTGTGAATCTGACATTTGGTATGTGATTTTGTTGTCCATCCTCTCCATTGCTCACCTCACCTCTCTTTGTTTCCATGGTTGTTTTGGTAGATGATCAACATTTTCCTTCTTTGGTGTATCAACGTTTTAGTGTAGGCTCTATTTTTTCTAGTTTTATTTCTCTCCTTGGAAGTTAGATTAGGATTAGATTGGCTTGCCTGCACTGGAATAGTTTGTGGCAGGTAGTTTAGGAAGAGGAACCAACCTTCTATGGAGAGATTTCCCATTCGCAAGGTCCCACACCTTGGGGAAGTTCAATGTTATGCAATCACACCAAATGAGTCTGCCCTTAGAAAAGTAGATTTTTAGAACTCATTTGGGGGTGCTGTGATTTTGCACTAACAAAAACAATGAATAATAAATTATGGAAATTAAATTCATTCAGGATATGATTGATATTGTTAAAGGTTACATATATAGTGTTTGATCTCCTACGATGGTGGAGTCAACACTCATCTTCAATCCCTCATATCTCTCTCCATGAATCTCTCAGTATTATCTCCTAATATCTCTAAAAAATCCCTAGGATCACTGACACTACAAAATAGCTACGCGAATTGTTCTCACAACTCACTCAAATAATTAAACTATTACAACTATATTATTAATATGAGTTCTGTAAACTCATTATTAATAATATTACAATTTATTTAATAATGTTAAACAATAATTTGGTAACATTCACTCCCCTATTGTTAACATTATTAATTCCTAATATACACTACCCTAATGTTGACAAGGTAGAAAAAATAATCACACTTCCTTCTACAGCTTGCCTCCTATGTGTGCTCATGATCTGGATGGTTTTGTAGGACAACCAACTACCTCAACAAGGATGGTTTTACAGGACAACCAACAACCCAAATATCATGTTGTTGCTTTTCCTTTGTGCTTTCGTCTGTCCACTGTCTTTCCTTCAGGGAATATGTAGGAACCACTACTTACTAAATACAAAATGAATAGAGGGAAAATTGAACATTGAGACCATGTTCCAGTTCCCCCCCTCAATGTGAACATTTCACTTATTCAAACGGGAACTCTGAAATAGAATCACACAACCGAACTAACTGCAAATCTGAAATAAAAGAAAACACACATACACACACTGCGACCATAGCTTTGTGCGGCCCCATCGTTGGTGACTGACGAGAGGTCGTTGATTGACCTCCAGCCTCTGTTTCCTCCTTCCTCCATGTGAATCATGCTGCTTACTCAGAAAATTGGACGTTGAAGCTCAAATTTACACCACCTTTTGTCAATGCATATTCCCCACAAATCTTCGCTTTGGTTATGAAATTCCAAAGCAGGGGTTTGGGGGCAACATCCCCTAGCGAGGTCAAGGGGCAGCATGCCTTGCAAGGTCTAGGGGCGGAGCCCCCAAAGCTAAGCACATTTTCCTTCTTTGAAGTCATAAAAAATATCATCAGAAATACAATACTATTCACCTGATTCTCCAAAAACATTAGACGTCGGGTAACACCAAAAATGTGTTTGTAAGGCAAATTTTTATTTTATTTTTTGAACTTTTGACTTCAACTCACGACACTTATTAGCCTTAACGACACTACAAATTTGACTATGACTCTTGAAACATAATCTCTTTAAATTAACCATAAGACATATGACAATGTTTACAACATGACACAACAAATTATTTCACTCTTTCTGACAAAATACTATTTCTATATCTAATGGCCCAATATAACAATTTCAATTACCACAAACTACAACTGACTAGACTAAATCCAATATACAATACAATACCAATTAATATCTAATATTATTATTAGAAATTGAATCGACCTCTAAAAAAATTGTCTACCACTAAAAACAAGACACTAAAAAAATAATATACTAAACATATTACAAATAACAATGACTTTATAAAGACACACATTGACTCAGTAAACTCTTATATGAACAACTTGAAGACTTAGCAAAAATACTAATTACACTAATTTCATGGTGTTTCGGCTCCCAATTGTGGCCACTTCAATTATGCATCAAGTCACACATGCATGGCCTTTACTTGTTACAGTAATCGCTTACGTACTGGTTTGACCAAGAGACACACTTGGATGTTTATGTGTAGATGGATGGAAAAACGAGCATGATACTGTCACATATATGAGAATCAAAATCTTTTCAGGTGCCGAAGCCCATTCCAATGCAAAACGTGTTGAGAGAGGAGCTTGGGGAGTGAATGTTATTGACTAGTTTGAAGCACGTGGGCAGTTTTGAAACCACGGTTAGAAGGTGCAGTATAATATGAGAACACACATTGTATTCACATAGATAAAGAACAACATATTCAAGTCAATCAACACGGTCATGCACAGTATGAACTGCACCATTGACAACACCTCGTCAAAATTGAATCAAAACAACATGATACAAAATAGATCTCAAATATTGAAAGGAGGAATTTTAGATCAAAACGCCATTGTATTTGGTAGAATAAAAAATGCCACTACCATCGAACTCTGAGCTGACTATATATGAGTAGGCTATTAGCACATTTGTGCCATTTCTCGGATGGATACGCTTGGTCACAAATCAGGACTGGCTGAAGGGGCTATTGCCACGTGATTTTCTTGTCAAATTCTTACACGACTGAAGATTAGTGAATGTAAGAAGAATAAAACTTTATTTTTTCATGGAACGATGAGACCGTAAGAATGGAGTCTGCAGATATACCAAATCAAGGATGAATTGATATCTTGAACCAAAATAAATACGAGATTCCAGCAAACCAAAATGCCAAATTCTCAGAACAAAAACGTGAATAATGGATCACATTTTCAATACAACGCTCAAGAGTTGCTACAGATTCACAGTTGAGAAAGACTCCAAAGCCATAGATAGAAAGCTCAAACAAACTCCATCCAACCTACTCTGATACCACTATTAAACACTGCACAATTATATAAAAAAGAACGAATAATAAAATATGGAAATTAAATTCATTCGGGATATGATTGATATTGATAGAGGTTACATATTTAGTGTTTGATCTCCTACAATGGTGGAGTCAACACTCATCTTCAATCCCTCATATATCTCTCCATGAATCTCTCAGTCTTATCCCCTAATATCTCTCAAACATCCCTATGATCAATCACACTATAAAACAGCTACGTGAATTGTTCTCACAACTCACTTAAATAATTAAACTATTACAACTATATTATTAATATGAGTTCTATAAACTCATTATTAATAATATTACAATTTATTTAATAATGTTACACAATATTTTTGTAACAACCACCTTGTTGATTGTTATCAACCCGTTCAAGTTATTTCACCTTTATTGATCATTTTAACACTTTACTAACTTCTCCAAACAATCCTTTTAGTTTTGTGTGTCAGGAAGGACTGCTAGAATTTTTCTCCAACTTCTTTACCACCGAACCTGAAGCATAAAATGGTACAATTCATTCTCCATGGTTCATCCTTCACGTATCTATTGTTTTCAGTTAACAAATTAAGATATTCAGTTAGTGTAAGGACCTAATTAGTCCAAGAGCTACAACCTTCAACTCTGATACCAATATGTAACACCTCAATATTACACTTCATAAAAAACTAACGGATTTTTTATTTAATTTACCCATTTAATTATCTTGATGCCTTCATTGATTAACATTAAACAACAAATTAATCCAACATTAATTAATGTTTAGAATCCAACCTGACAATCTATGGTAACCATGTGCAATTGCAAGGGTTTACAAATCTTACTCTATCCCCCTCAAACACTCATTATGAGAGAATATACCCAGTATATCATTAGTTTAAGCCTTATTACAGGCTGACAGAACTTGTGATGTCTTCTTAGTGTCCTACGGAAATTCATTGTTGTAAGTATCATCTGAATCTTGACACCATAACAAGAGGACTTGGTGAATAAACAATGCATCTGGTTACATGCACTACCGTGGCTGTAGTTTTTGGCATCGTGCTAGCTAGCCTTGTTTCGTGACTGTACATAAGCCAATGTAAACCTATATTCCCTTCACCTCAATACCGTTCCAATCATAGAAATCAGAATTCATTTCCGTTTCTTAATTTATTAAGTTTACAATTTACCATTTAAGTTTAATCATTTAAAAATAATGTAAACCTTCATCTTATGTTTAAGTTATTTAAGTTTAAGATGATATCCAAACCACGCTAAAGGTACGAAATGATCTCCACAATTCATTGCATAAGTATGTACCCATTACCGTGTGATCGTCAACTATAACAATTTCTAATTAAGAGATCAATTCAGTCAATTATAAGACTTGAAACCTTTACACATCATTAATTAAGGTTACATAATGCCTATTAGTTTACTTAGGTCAGATCTATATATTTTTACCTTTTTCAAGTGATCACAATTACCTTAAATGTACTTCATTCATATTGTCATGATTAGATCACAATGTCGATACTTAATCACGTAATTATGTGTCGCTATTGATAAAAGACAATAATTTGTTTTGTGTTTCTTCTGTCACTTAAACTGGTTTAATCATTTGGCTTTGCATCAATTATACTTAATTCTATTAAAGTGTAAGTTGCTACCATTTAAAGGTCAACAATAAGATTTTTCTTGATTCTTTACATAATTTTAATTATGATGTAACATATTTGTTTGAGATTAACAATTATAAGCTCATCACTTATAATTAACTCTTCAGTTATTCATTCTTATGTTCTTGCTTACACTACTATTTGTTATTCATTCATTGATTATGATGATATCATAAAACATATAGCATTACTCTATTTTTGCATCCACATTATATTATATCTTTATTGTTTTTGATAAACAATTATACACTCATAAAGACATCTCATACAACAATATTATTTCTCAAATATATTTAGAATACTTAGTTTATAACAACAGTACCAGAATAAAGACATGAACACCATCATAATGATATAAGCAGTCAACTTTATATTCATAATCTAACACAAAAGTAATAGTCTCGATAAGGAATATCGATGTTGATCTTTTAATACAAAAAGCTCCTTTTCTTTGTATATCAGCGAAATAATATTTTCTCTTTACAAAATGCCATACATTTAATAAAATGAAATCAAATTAATCATTGTAATCAAGCAATTTAAACATGAGTAAAATTTGTTTAGTCAACTACAAAAGATTGGGGCAAGTGCACCAATCTAGGCGGCAAAAAGGGGGTCTTAAGTGGATGCATTTTTCTGAAAAATAAAAAACTTCAACTTGTACGAGTTTTTTGAAATAGTTACACTCAAAATTGGAAGATGTTGTATAAACATGAATCATAGTATTTTGAGTCTAGTTTCTAAGCTACTAAATTTTATTGAAAACAGATAAATTTAAGTGGGTCAAATAACTAAAATACCAACATGTGCTCTTTTTTTGTTAAAAACATAACAGAGTGAATTTCGTGCCCCCCACCATTTTTGAGCACCATTTAGTATTTTTGAAAACCCTTTGGTAGAAAGATAGCTAGGAGTATCTAGTTTGGGATCCATTTTTTAGCGAGTATTTTTTTAATGAATTTTCTAGTACAAGATATTTAAATTTAAAAACATAATAGAGCTCCGACTGTGGCCCCCCTAACTACCTCAAAAAACATCAAAAATTATATATATTTTTAATATGTATAGAATTAGGCCTAGTTTGGGCTAGTATAAATTTTTTTTTCAATTTCAATGAGCCAAAAAAAGATACACAACGAAAGATATACATGTTTAAACTTCAAAAAATAGCTATAAAAAGGCATAATTCGAAAATAAATAATATGTAAACCTTATATTAGTCAGAAAATTTGAAAAATTATATTTTTAGAAAGAAGAAACTCCGCTCTACGTTGTGGTATAATGTTTTCAAATGAATCGATCATTTTAAGTTGATTTATCTTGGTGGAAGTGGCATTTTTGCATTTTCCTGCAAAAACATGTTGTTTGTTGTGTTTGTGCAGGTCCATACCTCAAGCTTGGGGATCCAAACCGGTTCCAAGCCTTGAGGCACGGCTTGGAAAAAGCAAAAACACAAAACGCATACGCATTATAACATTTTAGGGTCACTCTAAAATATTATTTTTTATTAGTATAAGTTTTTCATTTATTATTATTTATATTTTATTATTTCTTATACTTCAAATTTAGTTTGATGCATATAAGAAATTATGGCCTCTTTACACCTTATGGAACTAGTCGCACAACTCCATGAGTCACGGTTTAGGAGATAGTTTTTATAGTATAATTTGGTCAGTACATAGGTAATTTTAAGGATTTTAGCATTCACCCTAAAGATTTTAGCGTTTAAATTCTAGAATCAAAACCCTAAACCCTAAATCCTAAACTCTAGACCTGAGGCCCTAAACCCAAACCCTAAACCCTAAACCCTAAACGATGATCCTTAAACCCTAAAACCTAAGACCTAAACCCTAAACCTTAAACACACAACCCTTACCTGTGAGCCCTAAACCCTAAACCCTAAGCCCTAAGCCCTAAACCCTAAACCATGAGCCCTAAATGCTAAACCTTAAACCCTAAAAACTAAATCCTAAAACCTAAACCCTAACCCCTAAACCCTAAACATTAAATCCTGAACCCTAAACCCTAAGCCCTAAATCCTAAACACTAAACCCTAAACCCTGAACTATGTGACCTAAACCCTTAACCCTTACGCCTGAGACCTAAACCTTAAATTATAAACCATAAACCCTGAAATCAAATAATAAACCCTCAACCCTAAACACTAAATCTTGAACCCTAAACATTAAACCCTCAACCCTGAACCCTAAACACTAAATCCAAATCCCTAAGCACTAACCCCTAAAACTTAAACCCGTAACTCTGAACCTTGAACCTTGAGCCATAAACCCTGAACCATGAACCCTAAACCTTGAACTCTATGACCTAAAACCTTAACCATGAGACCTAAACCCTTAACCAAAAACCATAAACCATAAAACCAAAACAATAAATCCTAAACTATGAACACTAAATCATGATACCTAAACCCTAAACCTTGAACCCTAAGCCCTAAGCCATAAACCCTAAAAAATAAATCTAGATCCCTGAGCTCTAACCCTTAAACCTTAAACCCGTAACTTTAAACCCCAAACCTTGAGCCATAAACCCTGAACCATGAACCCTAAACCCTAAGCCATAAACCCTAAACCATAAACCTTAAACCATGAGCCCTGAGCCCTAAACCCTAAACCCAAAATCTAGATCCCCGAGCTCTAACCCCTAAACCTTAAACCCGAAACTCTGAACCCTGAACCCTGAGCTATAAACCCTGAACCATGCACCTTAAACCCTAAGACCTAAACCCTAAACCATAAACCCTAAGCCTAGAACCCTACACTTTAATCCCTGAGCCATAAACCCTAGACCTTAAACCCTAAACCATGTACCATAAGTCCTAAACCATAAACCCCGAGCCCTAAACCATAAACTCTAAACCTTAAGCCCTAAATGCTAAATCATAAACCGTAAACACTAAAACCTAAACCATAACGACCCAAAAATTTCACACACGCTAACAACATAGTAAAAAAAAATAGGATACATTTTTTTTTTAACTTGATTGACACATAACACGACACAACATGTCCCCACAAAGGTTACAACTAACTCTATGAATGACTCGATACAAGGATGAACACAAAGGTAACACGGAAATGTTCACACCCATCAAGGATAATTCACTTTTCTTTTTTTTGACAAGACAACATAGGAAACCACCACATAACACACTTACTGTTAGGGAAAGCCAGAGTGAGAAATTATTAAAGGTTATTTATTTTGATAAAACATCCTTTAATCCTTAACTTAAGTTTTCCAGGACTCAGGATACGATTCGCACAATTCCTCTTACAACTCTAAGTTTCTTTCTTTTACTCTGAAGAGAAGTTTGCTTTAAGTCTTCTCTATTATGACCTTTATTTTTTTAATTCGTTTATTTAGAAAAAAGGGGGATATTTATTTCCACAAGGCCATCTATTCACACTTACGCTACTAGAACTCGTTCATACCCTTATGACAACCAGGGTTCATGTTCAACACACTTAAGAGAAGAAATACAAAGCACCTTGGAAAAGGTTAGGAAGAAGGTAAAGTTGAATTCATATTTAAAACCTCATTAGTTATTACTAGGATTTAATTAAGGCTTGAGAATTTATCTAGAATTATCAAAGATTTTACTTAGAATTCAATGAATGAGTATTACAAAAGAAAACAATTTACCTTCCAAATGGTGGAGAGATAGATTGTGTGGTTTCTAAATTGTTTTCTCCTACTTATTAAATATTATTATCTTATAGAAATAACCATTGTTTTCCCTTAAGCTCATGTAATAATTCACCATAAAAAGGATAGTGTTCACTAGTTTTGCTAGGGATAACAAGTTATATAATTTTTCTTTAACTTACAAAGGATAGTGTCATCTTAGATCACTTATGGAATTACCTGTTCTCCATTAGGTCACCTCTACATTAATTTACTTTTCATATAAATTTTAGTTTAACTTCTATAAGGATTAACCAACCCATTTTACTTTATTTATAGCACATTCTTTCTAAGTCATATCAAGATTTAACTCAACATTTATTCTCAAGGGTAAATTTTAAAAATTCTCATTTACGAAAACAACACCAGGTTACATCAATTCTTTCCAGCACAATACACAACCCAAAGGGACATACCAACTCTTAAGGAACCATGAATAGGGAACAAGAGATTAATAACATTGACCAAGGAATGCTAAACTATTCTTAGAATACCAACAATCCATTAAGATATCTCAACAAAGAGGTGAACCAATTTTCTTATATTTTCCATGATAATCAAACAATCCAAGGTTTCCAAAGTTAAGATGACAAAAACCACAATACATTATACTAAGACACTAACCCTCTTCTAAAATTTCCACTGGACCTTATGAATAGATGAACAACATAAAAAATATTCGAGTAAAAGAACTTCTCAATAGAGGTTAATGCAAACTATACAATTCTATCCTTCATCTACTTGCATAAGTCATCTGTAACAAATTTTCCACAAGAGTCAGTTCGCAAGAACTGAGCAAGATAAGGCTACACAAAGCCATCATAACTATTATCTAACAATACCATGAAAGGAAAAACTTTATTACAAGAATTGGGTCAATCCTCTCAACACTAAAAAAACCACCTCAATTTAAAATACAGTCTCAACCATGTCAATCAAAGAAGAAAGACCTTATACTTTAGTTATGAACAAAAGAAATGAAAGTATAATAATCAAATGAGAAGGGTCCTTCGCCCTATATGAAGAAATAAACAATCTATAAGAAACAAGGTTCCCATCAAACAAGTAAATAATTACAAGATTGGAGTTTGATATAAATGCCATCCATCTAGAATTATCAAAAGATACCAAGATCATAGGCTTTAATGTTATATTTCTAAAAGACAAGAATTGATCAGCCCAACGAGGAAATCATGGTGCTCAAAGATGAACATGAAAAGCCAAGCATGCTAAAATTTTCAACCCTATAATCACGTAGAGTATATGAGTGAAATTAAATACACGAACATGACACAACCTAAGTTTCGAAGCGAAGGAAAAGTATATTAAACTTGACCCTTAACTCCCAAAGATTCCCAAATCATTCAAGAAGGGTCAATACCCTTATAGGTAAATAACAACACGTGAGAGAATAAGGGGGGTTCTGTCAAAAAATAGTATACAAAACATCATCAAAATTTATATCTATAAGGATTTACAAACCTCCACAATAATTCTAAAATCTGGTTAAGGTAAAAGAAATTATCTCTTTTCCATATCAGCAATAATTTAAGGCAACCCTTGATAACGCAAACAACCGTCACACATATATACAAACATAAATTACTAAGTGACATGAACAAAACAAAACCTTCTGCTATGAATCCATAACACTATCAAATGTAATATGAGTTTTCCCGAAGATTAATAATGTTTAAGGTAATTTCCATCACAAAATATTAAGGTAATTATGTGCATAAAAACTAACCAATATTAATTAATAGCATTAAAATTATAAAAGAGAAAGAATTAAAGTTTGGAAAATAGAAAAAAAATTCCATCAACAATAATTCAGAGAGGGGGATTAGACCAAATCTATTCTAGTGTTAACGAGGTACTGGATTTGTACGATTGAAACCTTGAGCTTTGCTAATCTGAAAAGCTAGTTATGGTTCAATTTGAGAGGGATTGTCAAAGTACTTCCTAAGGATGGCCTTAAAATCCTAGGAACAAGATGAAAGATAATACAAGAGTCTAAACACGTGAGATTTGAAATGCATTGCACACAAAAATTTTCATTCTAAAATTTTTAGTACCGAAACTCCAACCAAGATAGCCCAAGCGTTGATCACTCCAATTCTACAACCTGTCTTTCCTAATGTCAAGAATATTATCAAAGGGTTTTGAGGAAGATATTTAACAACATTCGATGAAATACAAAGAAAAATAAACCAAACTCAGATTATAGGGAGGAGCTATATAGTAATCGCAAACTTATTTTAAGGACAATGAAAACACTAGTTGGGGCAACATAATAACTTAAAACTCAATTGTAGAGAAGAAGATATACATAAACAAAAAGATTAAGGTCAATCACTTGAGCAAGGAAAAGATAACACCTAGAGAAGAGGACACATGCATGCTTTCCACTAACACACTAATAGTGATAAAAGTGAAAACAAGAATAGAATAAGCAGAAAGGAAAGATCTCCTAGTAAGGCATCCAACTGACAAATAAATACAAGGAAATGGGGGTTTGATTTCATGATATATTAAAAAAAAAAGATAGCAACAGTAGCAAAGTGCATAATCATCTTGCCTACTCCTCAAGCTTTGACGAGGAATCCAAACACCCCAAGGTCCAGCAGCAGCAACCCTCTAGTTGAATCTTCATCCGCAGCATGTAAGGCACCAACATTCCTCTCAATCTCGAACTCCACTAGACACCTCTTCTTACAATCTACATTATTCACCCAAAATTGTATGTCGTCTATTACGAGTACTCAACTAGTGGAATGTAGAACCAAAAATTGTATAGAACCCATAAGATAAAAGTCCATTCATTACGTTTTAACAAAAATGTGAAGAAAATACAGTATTAGTTTAAACAAGTTTGCTAGAGATTTTAAAAACTCATAATAGTTAGTGTTCAATGATTCCAAGAAAAATGGATATGAACTTTACCAGGGAAACATATTGTGTCACGTTAAAATTGCAATCCCTTACCTCATTTAGTAAGAAGGAGCTCTCTGTTGTAGTTATGTCATATTCTTTGTGTAAGAGGGTAGGCTCAAAACAATATCTGTGCTTCAGTATCTCTCAAAATAGAGCCAATGCACTTATTTAGATTTTTTTTTTATTTGTAATGCATTAAATGTGGTCATGGTATGTGGAAGAAAGAACCCTATGACACCCAATAGATAGGATGTAGTGGAAGCCCATGCCTCATTAATCTCATTAGTCACTGTCACTTAGCAGAGTGTGCACTAAACAATGTCTGTCCCCAGGGAAATAGAAGATGTCACATACACCAAATAGCCACCGAAAAGCTATAGCCAGGGTATGGAGTCCTCAAAACAAAGATCAAAAGTACCTTGAAAGAACACACGGTCTCAAGGATGCTAGGAGAGAGGTTTATGCATAAAATGAACTGATCTAAGACGCATATTCCACCATAAATGACAAGCCAAAACGGTTACAAACCTTATCATTTCACTCTTCAATTATAGCACCTTGGTTCTGTAAGTAAAATGTGGGAGAATGAACTGCTAGAAAAACAGGCTAGAAAGAAATATGGTTTTGAAATGACATAACTAAAGACTATGGACTTCGAGGCCAACAAAAAACAATGTCCCAGAAAATCCATGAGTGACCAACAACTTCTCCACAAGATTCATGCAGCTAACTTCAAGAGTATTTATGCGCTAAACTACACAAGGCTCCACACTAGAAATCTCCACGTGGCTAGCAGGGAAAAAGGCATCCAAAATTTATGCGCACTCAACAATAATCAATACATCAAAAGGGAATGTTGTTATAAACCCACAAATGTGATCTTCCATGAAGGTGCGCGACCCACAAGACATTAGGCATGTAGATATCAAAACATGGCAGGTAAGCCATTAAAAATCACAAATCCCAAAAGCATGCAATACCCAATGAGATTTCAACCACGCTTCCCCAGATCCCAGGTAAAATCTAACACGTTTTCCCATTACTGGAAGGTGAAGAAATGACAAGCCATTAATTCCTCATGCGGCCATCTTCGAAACTGATGTGTAATCCTTCAGAACCTATGCTGAGTTGGTTCATTAATAATTAATAGAGAGTGGTAGGCTATTGGTTGAGTAAATCAAATTCACCACTAACTTGATAATTATCTAACTTGGCATACATGGACCAGTTTTCTGACAAGGGGAAAAGAAGAAATTGTGGTTGAAGGCATTTACCAAACATTTACAAAGCATACAAGGGCACCTAGATGACCAAGGATAAAAACTTTGAACCTTAAACAAGAACACTACATCCTTGACAATGACACCACCCACGAATAAGCTTCCCTTCCGCGAATTAAGGCTTGATCTATGAAGTGACTAATCTAAAACAATAAACTCACTTATCAAAAATTAACAACAAGGTTGATAACAAATCAACGATCAGATAACGAGGTTAGCGTCGATCGATAAATAAAACAATAATAATATTATTATTATTACTATTATTATTATTACCACTTATTAATACTTATTAATCCTATTAACAAGAACCAACTTGCGAGCTTGATAAATCGAGTACATAGTTTTCCTTTAATAGGAGGAAAACATAATGGACAAGGTGGGGCCAACCATAGAAACATCAACACAACATGAGAAGACATGCTGAAGTGGGAGAGTTCCAATTGTTCTCTATGACAAGAGCGAAGCTAAAAAAATATCAACAAGAGCACCACAACGTTAAATGCTTAGCAACACGGTCGTTGCTAACCCCTAAACCTCATATATTTCCAGTAGGTCTCGTGAGTGAGTTCATCTTTTTGAATATCAATATTAGGACCATATTTCTTAGTCTCATGCCAAGAACCATCATTGAGTCTGCTTGTAAAACTACCTTGTTTATGAAAGGTGGGATAAGTAACTAAATGGATATGACATCTACCTTGTGTCTTGTAATGCATATTACACATATATACCAAACATGTTTCTCCCCACATATACTTGCGCTCTTGAATGTCAATTTCTTCACACTCTGAAACAAATTTCACATTTCTCATATTTCCATGTATGGTATTATGCAAGCTAGGATGACCCATTAGAAGCTAGAAAAAATAACCATCACAACACAAAAATTAATCTCAAAATGAATGGAAGAAACATATAGAATATACCAACGCGGAGGCGTAGGATCAAAATCGAATTTCCTATAGTATCCTCTTCTTTGGAGAAAGAGAAATCTCTTCTTATATTGGAATGGATAGAAATTTTGACAGAACTTCCTTAAGTGTTCAAAATAAGCATAGCAACAAGGGAATTGCTAAGAACACAAAGGGGTTATCAATCGCCTAGTAAATCGTTCTTGTTTAGTTCTGAATGGGAGTCAGCTGACCTATGACTTACTGACCTTCCATTCATTGATAATTCCTTCTATGATAAACCCATGGATGCTTTCAAAATTTCCTTCAAAAATATAGGGGTAGTCATGAAGCCTAATGAAGGGTGTGATGTGATTTCCAAACAACTTGAAATTCATACAGATTTAGAGGTCATAACACGAATTTACAAATATATCTATCATTATAAATGGAAGCCAAGTAACTATGTCTCCCTATATCCAAGGATTGAGGACTATTGGGGTTTGTGGCAGGATTAGACATTCAGGAATTATTGAGTGTTTGAATAAGAATGTTGTTGCATATGGAGAAACATTTTCAAACATTGGAGTTATGCATCTTAGAAAATAAACTTGAACCTCATAAATCATTTCAAATTGCCATCTTACACAAGCACTGGACATATCAATCTTTGTTCTTTGAATGAAACCTTCATTCCCGATAGCTTGTAACTGAAATAATTATTCAAAAGAGCGTCAAAAACATTTATTTGTAGCAAATTATTCTTGGATATATGGAATTTCCCTCCTTCAAAATATCAATAGATGAAAGACATCAAATTGTGATGACTTTCTTTGAATGTTCTACCTATGAAGTATATGAACCCTTTTCATTTGAATACTCTTTGGCAATACTAATAAGAATGGGTAAAAAAAATCATTACAGTGAGTGAAATAGTTCCCATGCGATTGGAAAAAGAAGATCGATATATTGGGTAACATTTATTTGTAGCAAATTATTCTTGGATATCTGGAATTTCCCTCCTTCAAAATATAAGCAAATGAAAGACATCAAATTATGATGACTCCCTTTGAATGTTCTTCCTACGAAGCAGATGAACCCTTTTTAGTTGAATACTCTGTGTCAATACTAATAAGAATGGGTAAGACACAAAACATTATAATGAGTGAATGGGTGAGCCTAAACCCTGAGCCCTAAAACCTGAGCCCTAAACCCTAACCCATAAAACCTAAACCCTGAGCCTTAAACCCTAAACCCTTTGCCCCAAAACATGAACCTTAAACCTTAAACCCTAATCCCTAAATGCTAAACCATAAACCCTAATCCCTAAACCCTAAATCCTCAACCCTCAACACTAAACCTTAAACATTGATTGCTAAACCCTAAACCCTAAAAACTAAACCATAAACCCTAAGCCCTAAACCCTAAACCTTGAGCACTAAACCCTCAACCCTCAACTCTCAACCCTAAACCTTTAAACCTTAACCCTAAACTATAAATCCTAACCCTTGATGATAATCATATCTCGACTCTGTCATTGTACCCAAATCTCTCCGAAGAACAAGCTAAAACGAGCTAGTCATGCCACCGAGGTATTCAGGACCATCATGTGTGAAGTATTAAGGCATCATCTATCTTCATGAGATACATATGAGAAAAGACACATATGAGGATCTTGAATTTGATTCCATGAAAGGATGATTTTAGAGCCATGAAAGGTGAAGGGATGATCTTTATATGGAGCACCATGTTTCTAAGAATGAGCAATCATATGAGTTCACTTGATGCAATTCACTATGTACTATTGGTAAAAACTCATTCAACACATGGTAGTGTGATCAAACCTTAAGGAGGAGGCACATTACAATCACATCATTTTTTCCATAGGATAGGAATCCCATTCAAGGAGCAATCCTCTATCTACAAAGTGAGGATCTCATTTTAGTAAGAAGTAGACAAGCATCATAGAGGTGATTGTGGTCACTAAAGTGAATTATGGACCAAATTTAAAAATTAGTACCAATTCAAGCAGTGGTAGGGCCAAAATCCAATCCAGAATGTCAAAAAACCTACAAAATGAATATATGTTTTCACAAAACAAAGACCAACTACAATATATATGGCGTGAAAGTTGTAGGTCATTGTTGAATTCTGAAAATGAGTAAGTACTGACTAGATTAGATTTTAAAAAACTATCTTCTAGATTGTAACTGTTAGAGCTATGGGACCACTTCCATTAGGTGCAGAGTGACCCTAACTTCTTATATTTACTAAAATAAATTTAAAGTATAAGAAATAATAAAATAATTTCTTATACTTAACATTTATTTTAGTAAATATGGCTCCTTCAGGACCTCCTAAACTTCATATAGCTCAAAACTTGCATGTGTTTCATAGCACAATAAACTTGTACGCATTATAAGTCATACACATTTTAGGTTCATGAATTACTGAGCCTACGAAAACATAACGCGATTCGTTCATTTTCAGTTTTTTGTCCACTTTTTGGCCACCCAAATTGGTGCACTTACCCATTGCTCAACTCCATCATCTGTGGGAGAGAGAGATGGTAAAAATGGTCAGTTCAAAATGAATTGGCATGAAAATGTATCCTCAACTTTTTCAACATTTAATTTGATATAATACTCATACAATAAATCATAGCAACAAAAAAATCTAAATAGTAAACTTGATAATGAGGCAATGTAACAAACCCTATCACATGACACCTTTAGATAACAAGTTACCAAAAATTCCATCATCATAAATACCATAACATGGGATCTAAAAACCATTCCTTATCTTCTATTTCCTGGTATTGACTTGCAATCAGAATATTTCTAATATTAGGTATTGTCACAAGCCAATGATATTATAACCAACAAAACTTTAGCATTCACTAATTTTTAATAGTATCAAATATCTTTGTCTTATGCACTAGAATAAAATAAATCCTTTATTCATAACAACAACCAAAGATTATACATCCACCTTTTTACGATAAGAGAGAAAAAGGATAATGTCTCATCTTCTTTTTAAAAGATAAGATTTAATACCCTAAAAAATTGAAAATCTTAAAAACACCGAACTATCTTAATGAAATCGAATTACCTTAATTCATTCAAAACTACCTTAATTAAATCGAACCAACTGAATTGAGATCCATCATAATTACAAAGGAATAATGTTTTCATCAAGAGAGATTGGTTACATCGACTTAACATAATCCCCTAAAGGTAGTCAACATTATTTGCACAACATGTTATCCATATAAATTCCATTGGAACTTAATCTCTTTATTAAACTGAAGAAGAGAAAAACAGAGTCTTAGGGTTTAATACAAAGTTTATACTAGAAACATTCATTAAATATTGGCCTTATTTCCCTATGGCTAAGGATCCCATCAACTCGATAGCATCCAGGGTCGGCATTTAAAATAGAAATACACAAAGAGATGTACATGACAATGCCCTGAAAATGGTTTATGAACCAAAGCTTTCCCCTATTTGAACTTATATGCCATGGTTCATACTTACAAAGATGACATCAACCATCCCAGGTTGAGCTTAACAATTAGTCCCCTATATATATCCATACAGCCAAACAAAATAACCTGACCGACTCAATAAAACCTGCACGTCTATAATTTACACTGAAATGCACTGAAACACGCATAGATAACCATCCCAACACATTTTTTGCAATACCTGATATGGGTTTTAAGTTAAAACTTATATATTTACACAATTGACATCACATTAAGATTTTAGATCATGACCCAAAGCTTTTAACATTAAGGGATTAGAAATCCAGTAGAATAACCACATACACAAATCATATTAATTCTAACTAACTAAACCAAATTGTTTTCCTGCTAAGTTTCACAGACTAAAATATATAATTTTAGTTGTTTGTAGAGAACTATTCTCCAAGCATTGTATCAAAATAAACACTCAAGAAGAAAAAGGAAAATGATTCATGCCCGTAGAATGAAGCCCAAAATCCTTCCAAATCTCCCAACAGGTCGAGCTGTGATTTCTCTAATATTTCCTTCGCAAACTGTCAAAATATGTTGTCTCGAGTTTAAAAGGTCTATCCCTAAAGCAACTAAAACAACATATATATAAATAATGTCAGTTTGGCCATAATAACATCTTCAATAGCTGAACAATCTACACATACAACCCACATGCACATTCCAAAGGAGGAGTTCAACCAAATAACCAATAGCTAGAATGAAATCCTTTGCATGTAAAACTCAAAGGCTTCCATGAAAAACTCACTCTGCAGAGCTCAAGCTTGAGCTGTAGCTTACAACCTTCAACTCAATGCATGGTTGGACATAAACAACTCAACAAAAAAAAATAGAAACAACAAAAAGAATGAACCCAACATTCCTTACAAAGGTGGCTTCATGGAGAAGCTTAAAAAATACCAAGGAAATTAATACACATTTAATTTTTGTTGAGCCACATAGTGGCCTCGAAATTTTTTTCCACTGCTCACTAAATCTCTTGTTATATTTAGTTGGAGTTTGCTTGATTTTAAACAACCCATTTAAACCTTTAAATCTTGTATGGTCGATTTGACCAATTTAACCCATATAATTTTTAACAATCAACCTTCAAATACATATGCACGGTGGGGTCGTCTCAACCAAATTTACTAAATAATCAATTGCAATGAATATGGTAAAAGACCATAATTGTAACCAAGCATAAATTGCATAGATCGATTAATTTGACTTATTAGCTTATCAAACAACTTTCGATAACAACCATTAATACTTAGATGTGTGGTCAAGGAACCACCTATATTCAAACAATTTAAAATGCTCACATCCATGGTCTTAAACTACTATAATGGATACAAATCACTTTTTCTTTTGCCAAGAATAATCACTCAAAATAATAGCAGGGTCAAGGTTTAATTTAGGCAATCATTTACTAAGATTGCTCTTGTTGATATGAATAATCAAATACCTTTATGGTAATTCCTTCAAAGATTAATAAATTGCCCTCATATACCTTGGTTTCCCATGAAATGCATAAAAATTGATGCTCAATACCATATTTTAATGATAATAACGAAATCATACCGTATGTCCAAGATATGGCCAATGGCCTTTTAAAATATTCAACGAATTTAAATTACCACTAGGTCTAGCTCTAACACAATCATTTAACACAATATCCTTTTAACAAGGAGCTACGGTTGGTCAAAGATGCCATGAAACCAACCAAGTTATTATCCCTAACATGAGGTGGTCGATAGACTATTAATTCATCATTAACCAAACTAGGGTTTAACCATTTACAATAGTTTTTAAACTATACCAAGTAAATAATCGGGAATTCTAATAAAATCTTATCTTGCGAATCATGAAATCCAATAAGAAAAGTAAAGTGATAATATCAATAACAGTTACAACAAGTCAATTTGTTCATATATCATTGAAGTCATCATACTTTATGCAAAGTAAGCAACTCATATCACACACAACACCGTACGGTGCTCATCCATATTCATTGTAGGTACAGAAACCAACCAGTCCAACCATGCACGATATCAAACTACCCAATAAGGTAAGCACATATAGAAAACAAAGAAAAACATGAATATGTCGTAAATGCCAAGTGCATTACGAGTGTTGAATGACAAGCGCGGTTGTTTGGTCGTACATGCAACTACATGTAAGTGCATACATCCTTTTCAGGATATACACACGCTCATGTGGCTGCATATACAACTAAACAAAAAATTTAATTTTCTATATCTCGTAACCCACTTGTCATTCTACTACTTATTCCCTACAATGAAATAGACCGAAGTTGTGGGATGTGACAACTTCAAGATTTCTAAATATGTTTTGTATATTCTGAGAATGATATCTTGAATGGTTAATTATGGATAACAACAATGACCTAGATTCTGATAGTGTTTATTGAGAAAAACACGTGTTAATTAGTCACATTAGTGTACATTGAGTCATATGATGAGATAATTTCCAAGGATCAATTTCCAAATGCTAATTGATCCAAATTTAGATATCTACACTTCCCCCCATTTTTAATCTAGTAATTAAGAATAGCTTGGTTAAAATAAAATAAATAAAGCACGATTATCCCATATAAGACATGCATGTGATTTAACAAAAATAATATTTTATATATATCCTAATTGCAGAGTCACGTATGATAGATACACAAGAAAGTGCAGATTTGACACAAGTAAATAAGCTAGATAAATATGAAACCCTAATTGCAAGAGAGAGAGAAAGAGAAGGAATTAACTTATTTATGCTTGATGTTGGGACTATGGAGACTAGAGAAACTTATAAATATGAAGGGAAGATTGTTGCAACTGTGCTTGCTAAATTATGCAGTTGTTGGATATGTCGGGAGTAGGGCATCAGAGACCTCTGTTGGGTTCTTGTGACTGCGTAGGAGCTCAGAAAGTGATCTTTTTGGTGTCGCAAGGTGGTCGTTGATAGTCATTGCTGGTCACTTGTATGTCACTAACAACCTAGCCAATTATGTTGCGCAATCTATTGCTCTTTATACTACCCTTTCAGCCTCTAATGATAGTGAATAGATCCTAGATAGTTGTGCATCTAGACACATAACATATATGCATGATATTCTTCATGATGTAGTTGAATGCCATTAAATTATTTATCTAGGGGATAACTCTGTCATCAAGTCTGAAAGTTGTGGCAATTTTAAGTTAGTAAATGGAATCATTAGAAATGTGTTTTTTGTTCCTAACTTAAAGAAGAACCTTTTATCTTGTTCACAATTAACTGAACCCGACTGTAAAGTTGTGTTATTATAAGATAAATGGTATGTTTAAAATGAACTTGGTAAAGTAATTGTTATTAGTTTACAAAAGAATAGACATTAATTTTTTGATGGATTTGCTATTGAATCTTATCTTTCCACTTCTTCTTGTAATATTGTTCAACTTTGTCATGAAAGGATTGGGCATGTAAAATTTAAGATTTTGTATGATATGTGTCGCCTTAACATTGTTATGGGTCTTCCTAATATAAAATTAGATCATGAATCTTGTGAAAGTTATTTGCGTGGTAAGCAACATGTACAACCATTTCACAAACACCATGGGTCTAATTCCTCTTACTTGCTAGAGTTAATTCATAGTGATGTTAGAGGTCCTTTGGAAGTACCTTCTCTTGGTGGTACTTTAAATGTTTTCATTTTTATTGATGATTTCTCAAGAATGACTTGGACTTATTACATTGATAAAAAAATATGATGTCTTATCTAAGTTTCAAGAGTATAAATCCATTGTTGAAAACATGGCTAAATCTAAAAATTAAAAGAACCATAAATGATAATGGAGATGAGTATGTTAATAAGAATTTTGATGAGTTTTGTGTATCTAATGGAATTCAAAGGGAGCTAACAATTCCCTATTCTCCTCAACAAAATGACATAGATGAAAGAAATAATAGAACACTAATTGAAATGGCTAGGACCATGCTTCATGGTTCTAAAGTGCCTAAATTTATTTGGGCTGAAGCAATGAACACTACATTGTTTAAATCCTTAATAGAGTTCCCACAAAATCTTTACATCAAACCATACCTCATGAAGTATGGACTAAACAAAAACTTGATATCTCTTATTTAAAGATATTTGGCAGCCCTACTTCTCTTCTTATTCCTAAAGTTAAGAGACAAAAGCTTGATCTACCTCTAATTATTGAATTTTTGTTGGGTATGACAGTCAAACAAAAGGATTAAGAGTCTATGATTCAATTAAGCATGTGATTGTAGAAAATAGGAATGTGCATGTTCTCGAGAAACCTTTTTTGTAAATCTGTCGCCCTTCCCTCTTATGAGTTTCTCAAGTTTGAAACTGATTTTCAAAATGATAATCCTTGATTAGACAATATGGAAATTGATTTGCAAGAGGCTAATCATCCTTCTAATATAATGGATGTAGACATTGAGGGAGATTCTTCTCAATCTTTGGCTCAATCTAGAATTCCTAAATGGGTAAAAAATCGGGTTTCAAACTCTCAACCTAATGATTTCAGAAAGATGACCCATAGTCATCATTCTTATCATGCCTTGTCAACTATTTATGAGGTTGAAACTCAATATTTTGAATAATCCGTCTTATATGAAAGATGGGTTGCAGCTATGGAAGCTGAATACAATGCTCTAATCAAGAATCAAACTTGGGGAATTAGTCCCTCTTCCTCTTAAAAGAAACACTGTAGGATCTAGATGGTAGTATAAAATCAAATATAACTTTCTTGGTAAGGTTGGTAAATTCAAGGATAGATTAGTTTTTAGCTAGGGTTTACTCAAAAACCCGGTTTGGATTATGTTGAAACCTTTGTTTTTGTTGCCAAAATGATCATTGCTAGAATTCTTCTAACTTTAGCTGCTCAACATGGTTGGGAGATTTACCAAATGGATGTTAAAAATGTGTTTTTAAATGGTGATTTGAAAGAAGAATTTTATATGCATCAACCTAAAGCTTTTGAAGAACCTGACAAATAATTACATGTGTGTAAAATTAAGAAACCTTTGTATGGTCTTAAACAAGCTCCTAGAGCTTGGTATGCTAAGATAAATAGTTACTTTCATTAGCTTGGTTTCTCTAAATGTTTTATTGATGATGATTTATTTGTCAAATATGAAAAATCATGTTATCATTATTGTCTTATATGTTGATGATCTCTTGATTACTATTAATGATAAGAATATGATTCTTAGAATCAAAGAGAAGTGAAGAAAATGTTTTGAAATGACTGATTTAGGACTGCTAAATCATTTTCTAAGCATAGTTATTTGTCAAAATCAAAAATATGTTATTGCATATCAATCACAATATGTTACTAATCTTCTTAAAATATTTAATATGATTGATTGTAAGCATGTCTCTATTCCTATGGAAGTTGGTGTAAAATTAGATCCAAAACCTTTTTGTGATAAATTTAATCATAGTTTATATAGACAATTGGTTGGTAGTCTGATTTATTTAACTATCACTAGGCCTGATATTTCATATGCAGTTGGAATCATTTCTAGATTCATGCAAGATCCTTATGAGGACCATTGGAAAATGGGAAAAAAGGATTTTAAGGTATAGTAAGGTACAATCAATTATAGCTTGTGTTATTCTTCTTGGGATAATGCAATTCTATTTGGTTATTGTTTTTAGATAAGGTAAATAAAATTTCGTTTTGAAGGGACTAAGAAACCCTTTACAAAAAGAGAAGCATGGTCACAAAAGCTAACCAAAAAAGAGAAAAGGGAGCCAAGTCAAACAGGCTTGACAGGAAGGAAACCCTAAAACAAAGCTAGACCAAGCAGGGGCCTGCAAACATATTATAATAATTTTTTTTACATTAATACAATAACAATAGCCATATCCAAGATTAAAAATAGAACAAAATAGAAAAAAATCCAAAAGGTCAGCGAAAGGTTCACCATTATCTCGTCCTAATGGTATGGCCTTTACTACGAGTCCTGGAACTTGGTCCACTATATTTTGATCCTGAAATTTTTTATAATCATCCAGTTCTGAGCCTATTTGCTACTCTTTTCCTTTTACCTCTAGTGTCCAAAGTATCTTCACTGTCTAAAATACTCAACATAAGTCTCATGTTTTGCTTACCCCCCCTCAACCTCAGTAACTTGATCATACAATAATAGAGATCCTTTGTTCTTGCAATACTATATCAACATTCAAACCTCCAATCCTCTTATTCTGGACATCAGTGTTATTGTGGTGACAATCTCTGAACTTCATGAAGACATGTTCTGTGTTAACAAGAATAATGGTGTCCGCTCATAAATTCTTCTCTCAACGATTTGGCCTCCCAATCCAAAAAAATCCATCTCTCTTTCTTTGTTACCGATAACCTTCACCCCTTTCATGGACCCCCTTTTTTCAAGTTGCAAAGAACATCCACTATACCATCTCAGTATTGTCCTTCACACTCTCTTTCTTGAGAGGCTTCATGGCCACAACAAGGGTTTCATGATGAAAATTAGCTTCACTGGATATCTTGGGTTGGGTAGGGATTAAGGGTTTTCCATTTTAGAATAAGTAATAAGATCAAACCTTAATGAAGGGGAATATCGACCTTATCGATTTTTGAATTCATATATATATAGATATATATATATATATATATATATATATATATATATATATATATATATATATATATATATATAGACATAAAGGATCTAAGATAGAAAAAAAGGAAAACTCATGGCATGTTTCCTTCTTAAATAGTTAATAATGAATAAGTGATAATGAGACGATCTTCATGAATTTACCCTCTAATGCATAAGATACTTCATAAACACCAAATATACATCATTTCCACTGGTTAAGAAGATAAGTATAAGCTATGCCATCATCATACATCATGATTCTCTCGCTAGGGCCAAAAAAGTGTCCATTTCATGTTTATGCCTAGTTTTGTATTTAATTTTTTTAAGACCCCCCATAGATAACCCAGTAACATCAGCGATGGATTCCTCTATAACAATAATTTAAACCCCCCTAAAATTAATGTTTCACTCAAACCAAACATTAGCAAAATCCATAGAGAGATGAGGATCGTTACCTTTGAGGTGTTGAATATTACTTCAAAAAACCTCCTCTTCAGCAACAGCCTCTAAAGGGTGGTGTCATTCTTGAGGTGAAGGAAAAAATTCAGATCTATTATAAATCTATCATCACCCATCCTTATGATGAGAACCCTACCCTACTTTAGAATTATCCAAATTAGAGCCTCAAACCCTAAACAAAGAGACTTGAACACAAAAATGTGTAATACATTTCCATTCCTGATAGATGAAGGACCTTATTACGGTGCGAAGCGTGTGAAACTTGAAAACCATCATTACACAACCTCTAAGATCTTATCATTATTTATTAAATTTAAAATACTTCAACCAAGGTATGATTTCCCCCAGCCACGTGATCAATTATGTCATAGTGTTACCATAATTAGTGAGACCATCCACGAGTTTATTACCTGACATGTAAATGTGGTGAATTTACATGATTTCAAATATGTTAGCAACAACATTTTGGCTTCCAAGATCATATTATTTAATATCCATTTACAAAATTTCTCTATTTTTTAAGGGAATTAATCAAACAATAGTGAATCTCCTTCAATGATGAGGGATTTGATGTTCATAGCTAAACATTGTTTAATACCCGAAAGCATAGCCGTGAGCCTCCACATGATTATTTGAGTGATTTCCCAGGGGGCCCACATAATCTCTTAATCATATCCCATAATTTGATCATGAACAAGACCTCCACCCCTAGAAATCCCTCCCCTAGTTTAGCTAATCCATCAAAATTTAGTTTGAAACATCCTTCAGGTGGACATACCCATTTAACTCTGTTTTTTTCTATGTTCATATTTTTATTTTTATCAAGGCTTTTAGGAATGAGATTCTATACCATGTAGGATAGTTTTCTCCTGAGAACAGGGCATAACTTAGAGGAATTAATATTAATAACCTAAGCATTGTCCTTAAAGTCGTGTCCAATTCTCTCAGCAACCTTTTTTATGCTTGAAGATTGATTCTGTAAGATTCAATTATTTCTCTCAAGCCAAATACCCCAGATAGTATGAGGTAGAGCACATTTCCAGATCTCTTTAGTGATTTCATGATATAAAATTAAAACACCATTGTTCTAGAAGTAAAGAGACATCTCCAGGAAGAACCATTTGTAAACTAAAAAAAATCAAGGACAACAAAGAATACTTGGAAAGAAAAGGTACATTCTAAAAAATATGATTAATCATTTCATCTTGTTGTTTACATAGGCTGCATCTATTTATAATAATCATACCTCTCTTTCTAAGCTTGTCCACAGTCAAGATATTTTTCTGAACTGCTTCCCAAAAGAAGAAATTAATTTTAGGAATAATATTTTATTCCATATCCTCTTCAATAGCTATTTGATTCAATTTTCTCAAAGTTCAAAAGATAGCCGTATTTAACCTCATACTCTCTAGAGTCCATGTTCCTCAATATTAGTTCATCTTGGGCTCCTACTATGAGGTAAATGACATTACTTTGAGATTCATGATTAAAATCATCAAAAGGATGTAAGAGGGCCCATGTAGGTTGGGGGTGGAAGAATCTGAACCCAACTTCTCTCCTCATTCTCAATAGTTGTCTAACCATCTCACCAAATTCCAATATAAAAAAATGTCTTAGATAACTCCATAGATCTTCAGTTTTTAGAGCTTTGTCCTATAAGCCAAGGTTCATCCCAAAATTTAATCTTTGTACCATCCCCAAGATTCCATTTTGTCCCTTTAACTAGTAGTTTCCTAGTCTGACATAGGTTGTTCCAAAAAATTGAACCTTTAAGGAGCTCCTGTTCTGAAAAAACCCAAAGTTCCGCCAACATTTCCGCAAATATTTCACTTTTAAAATATTTTCACAAGTGTCCTTCTTCTTTGTGCAATAATCCATCCAACTTTAGCTATTAAGGATTGATTCATAAGTTGAAGATTTTTCAACCCAAGACCCCTCTATCCTTAGGCCAAGTGACCTTATCCCATGCTATCAAAGGGATTCTTGTCTTGTCTTCTGAGATTATCCATAAGAACATATTTTGAATACTCTCAATACCTTTCCTAACTCTTGTAGGGATGATGAAAATGGACATTATATAAACTGTAACTCCCTAAAACATATTTTTAAGAAGTTGAGGATTTTCCAGCTTGTGTAAGCAAAGAACCTTTCTAGAATGATTTTTTTTTATGGAACCTCTCAATCAATTTATTTCATCCCCCTTCTTCCATTTTTTCCCAAAGAGAGGCATACCAAGGTAGTTATCTGAAGGAGGTTTTATATTACACTCCAAGATGTTAGCTAACCTGGTTTGGTGATCTTCCTTAACATTGATGAAGAAACAAAATCTCTTTCAGAAATTAATTTGTTGTCCTTGTGACTTCTTCATAAAGATTAGTGAATATTTTTGAAAGAACACGCCTCCTGAACATAAGCTTTCCAAAGAAGAACCATTTCATCCATGAATTTTTGTAGGCTCTAGTTAACCACCCCATTAGCTACATTGATTCCCTCCAGTATTCCTTCAGATTGGGCTTTTGAACACAACCTACTCAAAGCTTCTGCTACAATAATGTATAGAAAGGGTGAAAGAGGGTCACCCTGCCTAAGACCTCTTTCCGAGTTGAAGAATCCATTTAGTTTACCATTTATAATGAGTGAAAAACTGGAGGTAAAAGTACAATCTTGGATCATTTTGATGAAGTGTGGGTGAAACCCCAATTTATTCAACAGGGAAAATATGAAATTCCATGATATATGGTCATAGGATTTTTTACATATCAAGTTTAACGATCATAACCTCTCTATTATATTGTTCCACTAAATGAATCGTTTCATGGATGGATATGATGCTGTCGAGAATCTGTCTTCCCAACACAAAGGCACCCTGATTAAGAGATATAAAATTATAAAGGAATTCCCTCATTCTGAAAGCCATAATTTTTGAAATAAGTTTGTATGTAGTATTACAAAGGCTTATTGGTCTGAAGTCCCCCAAGTCCTTGGCACTTGGATTTTTTTGGTATGAGAGATATGAAGGTGTGGTTGATTTTATTTAGCAGGATTCCCGTACAAAATAAATCCTGAACAACAATAACAACCTATTTTTTAACTATATCCCAATACATCTGGAAGAAAAATGCAGGGAATCCATCAAGTCTTGGGGTTTTTGTCCCCTTCCATTTATGATAAAATAGCTTTGACTTCTTCTTCTGAAGGAATGGCAATCAACTCTATATTTTCCTCTTGGTTGATGACAGGCTCAAAACAAATTTAGAGTTTCAGCAATAGAGATCATTGAAGGGGGCCGACCTTTAGCAAACAAGTTTGTGAAGAAAGAGACAATGGTGTTCGAAATATCCTTAGCCTTAGTAGCCAGTTCACCATTTTATTTTCTTATTTCTTAGATCCTCCCTTTATTTTCTTTAATAGTGGCTGAGATGTGGAAGAATTTTGTATTACGGTCACCCTCTTTAAGTCAATTTATTATGGTTTTTTGACTTCCAGTAACTCTCTTCTCTGCTTAGGATGTTATGATAGTCAACTAGTAGAGATTTTCCCTTATCTTTATCTTCATTTTTCCATCCCCATTATTCCATTATTTCTTCCAGTTCATGGAGTTCCTCAGAAATTTTGCTTTTTTGTAAAAAGATGTTGCCAAATATTTTCTTTGTTCCATTTCTTGATTTTTGATTTTACATTTTTTTAATTTTGTTGATACCTAGAACAAACTGTTTCCTCTAACTTCAATATTCCACCATTCTTTTATCATCTTTTCCAAATCTAGATGAGTAGTCCAATTTTTTTCAAACCTGAAATTTCTTCCTTTATTTTGCCCCATTTCACCGTAGTTGAGAATGATTGGATTGTGGTCAAATCCAATGTGTGCCAATGAGGAAATAAAATATTGTTGTTCCTGAATCCATTGATAATTTACCAGGAAACGATCCAATATTATTTGAATAAGATTCTCCCCAATATGCATAGTGGTCCAAGTATATTTGGAGCCACTGAGCACAAGGTCAAAAAGCTCATTCCAACTGATGAAGTTAGCTAAGTCTTCCATGTTCTCCTTATACACATTAACACCCCCCTTTATTTTTTGAGGGTATCGAAGGAGTATTGAAATATCCCCCTATAACCCAACTTGGCTCATTAAACATCCTTCTGACAGTAGTCATATCTTCCCAAATCACCCTTCTACCAATGGTGGAATTGGGTACATAGGCATTTGAGAGAATAAACAGTTTGTTGGAATTAATTAAAGTGAAACTAATGACAATATGGTATTGAATATTAAATAGAGGATTATCTTCCAAAACACTCTTTTTCCCACATATAAAGCAGTCCACCCGAGGCTCCCACAAAAGCTTGACGATGGAAACTAACATCTTTCAAAAAAGGATTTATGAAAGTCTTCCATCCTCACTTGATTCATCTTCATTTCCTGAATCATCATGATGTCTATTTTCTTGGTACTCCTAAAGTCAAAAAACAAATCTTATGTTTAATGAGGTTGTTTAAACACCCTTATGTTCCAAGGCAATTATTATCATTTTACAGATGCATTTCTTTGGAGCCTACCATCAATGGTTGTTGTCGTCCTTCAGTTATTTCCTTCCTGGAGGCTCTTTTCCTTTTTTCTTTTTAGAAGGTCTCCCTGGAGAGGCTTTGTTGGCTCCCACATCAGCCTTATTAGAAGCTCCTCTTGTCCTGGGGGTCTCTTTCCTTTTGGTGAAAGTCGAGGACTTTTCTTTGCTTCCACTATCAAAGCAGGGGAGCCCAATTATTTGAAATCCTCATTTCCCCCTTCCTTTGTGCTTGCTAAAAAGACCTTAGGTTTATTTTCCTTGGATTCACTTGATTGAGACACTTCTGAAATTGAATTAAAATGTCGGTCAAAAATTTTTGTTTTTCTCCAAGATACGCTATAAGTCCCCTTCAACTGTGGGGATATCCTACAGATTGATATCTAACACATTAAACTTATTGTTGGTTACCAGAAGGAATTCATCATGTCTTTGAGTGAAGAAACTGACATCCACCGTGTCCAGCACAATAGATCCAATGATGTTATCTTCCTTTAATTCTACAAATTCCATTAACTCTGTATTTTTGTTTCTTGCTCAACTACTTCGTCACTGACCTTTTCTTGACCTTCATCTACATCAACTTCCTTCATAATCCGGTACTAATTTTTTTTGAGACTTTGTTCCTTAACCTCTACAGATTTATTAATTTTCATCCAAGTGGGTACTATCTTAGAAGGTCTGATGGCATCTTGATTCATGATTCCTTTTCCTTTCGATTCTTCCCTAGAGTTTCCTTTGTTCTTTTTGAGTTGGGATTTAGGCGTAGCCTCTTCTTTGGCCTTTGGGCACATTTTAACGTTGTGCCCCACTTTGAAACATGAGAAGCACATGAAATGTGCAAACTCATAATCTATTTTTTGAGTATGGACTCCCCATTTTGATTTAAGCTAAAATGGTCTAGGGGAGATCCACGTTTGGTACCACATTGACACAGAAACGGGAAAAAATAAGTCAGAATTTAGCACAGGTGACAAGGTCGATGATTACCATAGAACTAATAGATTTTTCTATCCCTTGAAAGATGTCTAGATCCTAATATTCTAAGGGCAGACCCGGGAGGTCTAACCCAGAGTGGGTATTCCTTGGTAGTAGTCTCAAGTGGGTTAAATCCTTATTTCCACTTTTGAACCAACACATCAGCCCTACCCATAAACCAAGCCCTCCAACAAGAATGTTTAAAAAAATCCTCTTCCAAGGACAGGGAGACCACAAATTATGAATTAGCATAAGATACTATATCCATTGAGCCTTTGAGCATCCACTTCATACTTTCCCATTTTCAAAACTCATCTATATTCGGGCGACTACTCGGAATATTTTCCGGAATGGTGTTATTCATTGAAGAACATACATGCTCTACAACCTGGCCTGGGATGTCCAAGAAGAAACCATTCGTATTAAAAACAAGGGCTAAGGTTAAAGAAAGGTACATGTTTTGGTTTATTACCATAAACTACTTTCATCCACGTGAAAGTGGGTCCCTTTTCCAAATCCACCTTGTCTCTTTCTGTTGTAAAGTTTGTATCTTTCCTCCCATCGGGTAGATTCACTTTCAGATCCCTTGCAACCTAGTCTCCTCTATTTTTCCGCTCGCTCCAAAATTCAAAATTCTAGCTCACTCCCATGGCTCCCAATTATTTTGGCTCTTTGATTATTTTGATATTTTCGGTTATTGTGATTCTGACTATGTTGGTGATATTGTGGATAGAGGATTTACTTTTGGATGCATTTTTCAAGTTAGGTGCAAGTGCAATAACTTGGAGCAGTAAGAAGCAATTGACAATATCTATCTCTTCTACTAAAGCAGAGTATGTAAGTGTTATGGAAGCATCAAAAGAAGCCATGTGGCTCAAAATACTGTTGGAAACAAATTCATATGGGCGTAAAAGGAAACACTGTACTTCTATGTGAAAACCAAATTTGTATTGCTCTTGTAAACAATCCAGTCCAACATCAAAGAACCAAGCATATTGAGATCCATACGCACTTCATCTAGGAAAAGTTCTCAATGGTGATATAGATCTCAAGTTTTTTTCCATTGAAGAGCAGGTTGCAAACATTTCTATTACGCCCTTGGGTGCTATAAAGTTCTGCAAATTTTTGCGCTATGGTTGGGCATTTCAGATATTATCTCTCATGATCATGTGGATGATGTTGATCTCCACCTCTGAATCAACTAAGCATGTGTTGTTTAGCTCTTACGATTATGTGAATGACGTTGGTCTCCACCTTTGAATCAACTGAGTATGTGTTGTTTAACTCTTATGATCATGTGAATGACATTGATATTTACCTCTGAATCATATGATTTTTGGCCTTTCAGAGTTGCCCTTGAGGTGGAAATAATAAATGAGCATGTTACATGTTTTTTTCTTGTGCAATTCCATCTCTTAGCAGTTTGATTATGTCAAAATGGATAATCTCGAGACTATTTCTATGTTGTTTAAGTAAATTGTCATATATGTGAAATTTACTTGTAATCCCCAACAAAGCATTAGATATGAAGAGTTCATTAACTTTGTAGTCTTATGTAAGGCTTCATCCTTAATCACTTTATCTTGAAAATTCATAATGTTACTTTGTATTGTGGTTTTTATAGAATCCATAGAACACTACTTTGAGCTGCGGTAAAATAATGTACCTTGGATTCTCTAAAACCCTGCACTGTGTTTATAGTTGTTTTTGCTTGTATGAGTTTGCAACCAGACACTGTGGTAGTGCATCACATAATTGAAAAAAATGTGAGACACTGTTGTAGTGCACCACATAACAGAAAAACCCACCGAACAAGTTTTTTTGCATGCTAGCCTAAATCACTTGCTCATTTATGGATTATAATTCTTTTTGGACTAAAAGGTGACTTGGCATGTGTTATTTGGAACAATCTTTGACATTTGAAAGAAATTTTACATGTTTCCCTACTTAACATTAAAGGGGAGTGTTTGGTTTAGAAATATTAAGCGGGAAACAACTTATTTAAGAAATCTGCCAAAGACTGTATGTTTGTGGCTTATAGCTCATATTTAAAATATAAACATGGTGGATACCACTACATACTATCGACAATGTTTTAGAAATATAAGAGTGACCCAAAACAAGTCACCCCACCTTATATAAAACAAGGTGATCTCATTAGAGATTGGTTTACAACGGTGATGTGAAAAATATCAAAGTGTAAACATATTAATGCGAGCAATATGTGCAAGTTGATCATAGATACATGAAGTGAATGATGTAAAACTCATGAGAAAATGTATGAGGTAGCTTGTAATTCCTTTCTAAAGGTGTAACTATAAAAGGATTTGTGGAAATAGTGGGAGTGGTTGGGTAAAATTTTATTCTCACTTGTGTCACCGGTGTTCATTTACTTTCTATTCAAGGTGTTTTACATTTTGTAATATGTATCATAAACATCTAAATCTATGTTTCCTAATTACTGCACTACATAAACTATAATCTTCGGCAATTTATATTGTGGATTTATAGTTTGTAACATTTTATATCCCTTAAATTTTCTAACAAAGGAATCATCAAAATTAATTGGATTGAAGTTTATGGTAACATACACTCTTAAATGGGGTTTTGGATCTAATCACTTTGGACAACACAAAACATATATAGTATGTAAATGTCTTAGTGTTTTGAACAACGTGGAAGCAATAAAGCACACAATAACTAGGCCCCCAATATATTTGGATCAAATAAAAGAAAAGAAGTCCCAAAACAATAAAATATATTGCTAAAGAAGCAAAACCTATCCCTAAACCCCAAGGTTGGGACCGATACAATATGGGTTCACCAAAATGTAGATGCATAGAAAGTGGGTGTTACATTGTACAAACACAATACATCTTTCCAGCATACATTGCAATTCATATATAGATTAAAGATAGATCAATAAAATCAAACCTAACTCCATAAAGAAATATTTCTCTCGAAATAATAATAATTGACAAGAGGGGCTCTGGAATCATATCCATCGTAACTATGGAGATAATCATCATAAACAAACACCAAAAAACAAAAGACCTAACAAAATCAACATGAACAATGATCCTTCACTAGAACCCGGTTTTCCCTTTTGGTAATATCATAGCAATATGGTTATGTTAATGGTGATATATGGCAAATCTAATTACATGACCATGTTCATTTTTTTGGAGCTTCGGAAACCTTGCTTTCTCTTCAAATTTTTTGCATGAAGTTCTAGAAATTTGATCTCCTCCCTCATAACTCTAATATAGTAGTAACACCTTGCAAAAAAACAACAAACAAGGGCCATGCTTTGAGGACCCCGTGTTGTCCGTCAATTATTATTAGGTCTCCTGATTGGGACAATTAGATTTGAATGCAACATAACCAAATATGGGCAACATGTAGTTTAGTGTCATAGCATGTATCCAACACTTATCACCTTTGATGCTATAAGGTTACTTGTAAGATTCTCTATTGAATCTCCTTAAATGTTTGAATGTTGCTCTAAATATTTGTAATTGCATTTTGGCACATGCTTCTCTATATCCATTTTTGTTCAATTGAACTTTAATCATTTCATTTCGTAAAATGCACTAAAACACCCTATATATTTGCACAATTCTTAAATTCAAGTTAGGACCTTTTTCGCATCGTTGTTGGCACATAATGAGCATGAAAAGAAGATAAGAGTTTTGTAGAACTAGATTCGTACTTGTACAACTATGAGGGAAATTTTTAGAACAAGAAGAAAACATAAAAAATAAAAAAAATAAAAATATAAAAAACAAAAAATTGTTAAAACAATACTAACAACAAATAAAATACTTCAATAAAAAACAAAATCTAGACCAATAATTGACAAACACAAATATATTAGAATGATACAAAATTATAACAAATAACTACACACTACCTAAACTAAGTTTTCTACAACACCCCCTCCACTCCATACAATAAACCTTTTACTTTCGGTTTGATACAATGATAATTTTATCACCTTTGCCCATATTCTCACTTCATTTGTTTCCTTGTTAACAAAGTTGTGATAAAATAAAATTCCTTACAAATGTAAAATCACCAAACTCTAAATCCATTAACAAAATTAAAAAAAAAAAAAAAATGTTTTTGTTGACTTGGTGAAAATGTGATTGGATCTCCAAATTTCCAAAAAATAAACAAAAAATGATTTCAAAGGCTTTTCCAAAGCTTTTTGTAATCTTACATTCAACCAGTCCAAGAATCCTACGGCCACGAACAGTTCCGATAACCATGGCTACATTCTACACCGACCAACGGGCTTAAAAACGTGCTTGCTTGTTCCTCCGGCAAGAATTTTGTAGAAGTGGGGTGTGGAAGAAGAGAGGAATAAAGTGGAAAATGGAGCCTTTTGGGTAGCCTCAAATCATCACCTTTTTGATAATGTGATCTTATATTAGCATGCTGCATGCCCAAATTCTCAGAACTCAGATTGGTTTTGTTTTTGTTTCTGCACAAGACATATACACAATAGATATACATTGAAGTTCAGAGACATTGATATTCAAAAATTGAACTAGTATGGGAAATGCACTCAGACGTTTGTATGAGGAATGCTACAGTCCTCGACCTTCAGAAGAAGGCCATGGAGTGAGTCCTGGCACGCTTGGTTTCGATGCATTGGCTCGTGATCTCTTTCATTTTGCAAACACTGGCCAGGTATTCTTAAAAATTCAGAGCAAATATCTTGATTTCTGCTATGTTTTTTTTTTTTTCGTTTTTGTAATTTAAGTTGTCATTTTCTCTTCACAATTTCATTGCCCAAAAGACAGGATTAAGCTATGGCTTTTGTTTTCTTCCAATTTTGGGATTTGGGTAGGCATTGTGATCTTTTTCTTCCTGCTTCCCCTTGATTTTTGAGTTTTGGGTGTTCAATTATTGTTTCATTGTTATTGGGTGATCATTTTTTGTTTAACGATTTTATTGTCCTTTTCATTTTAAGAGCTGGTTTGTCAATTTTTGTCCATAATTTGATTCAGTACAAACATGCCATTATTTGAATGGTCAGTTCCGGCAACTTGCGTGGACCATAATTATGGGAAACAAAAAATGTCCACTTAAAAAATTGATATACTTAAATGTTTCTTTTTTTCCTAAATTTGATTGAAGAGTACTAAATTGCATACGTTGATCTTGGCTCTATCCGTTCCCACATTTAGATGGAATTGTACATGGTGAATGGTGTTATCAACCATCATCTTCACCAGTAGGAGTACAACTCCTTCAATAAAATTTTGTTGTTTTGAAAATCAAAATACAATATAGAAATTCAGAGTTACCAGCAAAAAAATTGAACACTCTCACCAATGAGATTACAGTTTTGCATTTTTATACAGTGGATTGAAAAATACTTTTTTAAAAATTCAATAGGTTTGCATAAAACCACAGTATCTGATAACTACTGCATTTTACAAGCTAACACTGATATTGGGGATTGTGTACTGCTTAAGGTACCAGAAGGACTAAGCCAACATGTGGAGTCTTCAAAGAAAACACAGGCTACATGGTATGGTTCTGATTCTTTGAAGTTATACATTGATATGAGTAGGTGCAATGTAGTCACTACTCTTTGTTATTTCAAACTTAGAAATCAAAGGGAGGTGGGCGGAAAACAAATCAAACAAACAAACAGTTTGAACATTAAACATCTCTGTTCAGATCTGCTGTTTTCATGGGGAGCCATCTAAGTTCTCAAAATATGAAAAAGAAGAACAGATTCTATATTAAAATTGTTTGATAGGCGAGTCCCTTTGCATTAATCTTAGGCCGTAGATAATTGTGGAATTTTTCTCACCTTTCACCCTCCTTGAGTCCCTGGTTGTAGTAGGTCTAATGTCGCCCTTCATAGAGGATAGGGAAAACCCTCTTGCTGACTACTTGCCAAGAGTTGAGACTATTGGGCTTTTACCATTTGAACCATTGGGCTGTTTACCACTTTTTGTGGTGGATTTATCATTGGTTGGTTGACCAGTCAACCTTGCAAACTCATGTGATGTTTAAGCTGAGTGGGTTGGTTCCTCCTACAATTACGTGTTATCCCCTGGTCACTCAGATTGCCCAGCGTTCTGTCTCCAGTGTGTAGCCTCTGCTGCAAAATTTAGCTACAGCTAAGCTTTGAACTAGAATGTCCTAACAAGTGTGACATAGTATTTGAATCCTGGGCTTCACCAGGCCGAAATCAAATCAAGTCATAGTGCATTATAGAGCACTGCGTGAATGTGCCCTTGCCTCCTTAAATTAGATTGCTACCATCCAATTCTGCAATGCTTGGTACTAGATTTCAGAATATCCTTAGGTTATCTTTATCAGCATCATCTGCTGGACACAGTTTTTTCTGAAATCTTTCATTTGTGGCTATAAAATATAGACCACAAAATTAGTTTTAGACCAATTCAAAAACCAATGGAAGCTTTGATCTTTGCTCGAGTCTGATTCCTTTTATTGGTACAACTTACAGAAAATCTTATAGGACTTTCAACCATTTGATTTGGAGATTTGAGTTTTTAAAATTACAAAACAGACATGGAAGACTAAATGGATAGCTTCAATGATTTAAGATTGTGATATGAAACATTTTATGCTGGTTGAGAGTCTACCACATTGGGAATACACTCGATGTTAAGCATTATAACAAAGAAGCCAATCTTCTCCAGATCCCAAACGGTTATGGAAACCTTGCTTGGTAGATACACAGAGGTGAGAATATTGGGTTTTTCTTTTTTACCATTTTCAGGGATGGGGTGATTCATCCTGCAATTGGTTGTAATCCCTGTGTCTGGATCACCTGCCCTTCGTGCAACAGGTGCACATTCCTTGGGGAAGAGCAGAAAAGCTTTGAACTTGTGTGTCCTATTAAGTGTCAGTTACTGTTTAAGCATTGAGCTTCGCCAGCTCAAAATCAATATTGCTCTCATGGAACTCGCCACTAGAATGCACACATCACACAGAAATTGATTTAATTTTTTCACTTGCATTTTCTATAGCCTTTCTGCTCAATTAGATCCTGATTCAATGTGTCTAGTTCAATGGAATTTACACTTACCTTATTGGATGTTTATTTCAAAAGGTATCAGAAAATCCAAGCGGCGTGGAAGGAGGACCCACCTAAGAATGCTGAACAAGCAGCGATACTTGTTGTCAGGACATTGCAAAGACATCACAAGGCCAATGTTGAGGTATATCTTAGTGTTTGAGGCTCAGCAACCTTCATCAATTTAAATTTTTTCCCCCTTATTTCCTTTTGATCATTTGTTTTTCCAAGTTCAACTGAACCAGAGATCCCCTAATTTTGTAGGGCCTCTTGGCATTTTATGGGTTTCCATACCCCACTGCATCTGTCCAAGTTCCAGGACAGGTTCAACAGAGATGGCCAGAAGGAGTGAAGAATGAGCTGCATACACTTCAAGTGAGACATGACTAGAGCCTCTCTTGCTGTTGCTCTTCCCCCGTGTTTGCATATAGTTATTACTAACAGGTGTCCATACCAGGTAGATGCCAGAGCTGTTGCAGATGGTGATACTATCACAGTATATGTGGATACTAAGGACTCCAAAGAATCTGCAGAGGTTCCAACCTCTGTGCAGAAAGCAATGATAGAAAGGCGCGAAGCTCGATCAAGACGGGATTATGCAAGAGGTGATGCATTACAGAATCAAATTACAGATGCAGGCTACAGGTTTGGTTTCAATGTCCTAAAAAACTGCTAAATTTCCCTGTAATTTTTTCATGAATATTTCATGTTTGTCATTCTAAAGTTAAACCAAGTAGCTTCCCTTTTGCATGAATAATAAAAGCTGGTCTATTCTCTTCTTGATAATAGATATCCATAGGGATTCTATTTTGCAAGAATGACAGTGTTGACACCACTGTGAACTTTAATTCTATCATCTTCAATGTTTACCATTTTAATATACATTTGTCATTAACCAAGAAACCCAGATTACATTTGAGAATCTGTAGAACTGAAAGTTTTAACTTTCCAACCTTTAAAATGCCATTTACCAGATAGGCCATGCTTAGAATCTCGAAACCTTTATTTGTTTAGTTTTAGCTCTCAAGATACGACAACAATTACATCAAGTGTGTTTTCCAACAGGGTATTTGATGGAGCCAAAAGTGGCGATGATGTTCTAGCTCGCAAATATCGAATTCGACTAAGGTTGATGATCAAGGAGCTTCTGGGTTTTGTATTTCTCAATTCATCTAATGCAAAGAGTGCAAGATTATGGCCATTTTTTCTCTGGTTGGCACATGACTTCTAATGGCAATATTAAACTTCAGTCCTTCACAATTGCAGGGGAGTGGATGCACCAGAGAGCAAAATGCCTTATGGCAAGGAGGCAAAGGAAGCACTGCTAAATCTAGTTGAAGGGAAACACTTGCGCATCCTAGTCTACGAACAAGACCGCTATGCTCGCAGTGTAGGAGATGTTTATTGTGGAAATGTTTTTGTTCAGGTGAATATTGCAGCAGTTCTCAACAAATATCTAGTATTTTGTTGCCAAACAATAGCTTAGCTTATCTGTTGCAAGACAGTTTTGGGTGAAAACTGCCTAAAAGATTTAAGAAATTGGTGTTTCGGCTTAAGAGTCACACTTTGTGACCCTTAACGCTGATTTCTTAAATCCAGTCACACTTTGTGACCCATCATAAGGATGAAAGGACGATTTCTTATTGATGGATCATGAAGTGTGACTCGAAACTGTCTTCAGTATGACCTACCATCAGGATGAAAGGTCCAATACTTGATGATGGAGCACAATGACATTTTGTTATAAGTACTTGGATTGGGGTTTACTATTTTTAAAAGTGTTTACCATTGGACCACAGCCCTCAAGCAAGCAACTTTATTTTTTCATCCAAGAAACTTATTTTGCAACAATTTACAGATTTCTAAAGCTTGAAGACTATAATAATTTCTTATCTGTAATTTGAGTCTCTTTTCAGGAAGTACTTCTGAAAAAAGGATGGGCTTGGCACTATGCACAATATGACCAGCGTCCAGAGTTTGCCAAGGCAAGGAAAATTGCTCACATATCCTGTCTTGCAGAATTGTTTACCATTTTGTAGGTTTTTCTAATAAAATATTGATCATTTGTGGACATTAATATAAATTTTATTTCAATTTTGCAGTGGCAAAAAGAAGCCCAAGCTGCCCGTGTTGGGTTATGGGCTTCAACTAACCCACAAAAACCATGGGAGTGGAGGAAAGACAAACGTGATGGTATCCCTGTTACAACCTTTGCTTAACCAGGCTTGAATGAGGGATACTTTCATGAATAAAATTCAAGGAGAAGGTAAAATGATGAAGAAGATTTCAACTGTCATTCATGAACTTTGAGCTTATGAATTTGAGCACCACCAGAAAAAATGTGGAAGCACAAATGGTCACAGGCATTGACAAATGGAAAAATGTTCAGACAGAGTATCCTGCTCCATTATTGTATGAAAGCAAATAAAAATGTACAACATAAAGTTGTTGTATAGTTGTATTTTACAAAGGGTTAAGGTCCTTGTGTATTTAATAATTTATGATGCCAATTTATATTAATTTTTAGATTATTAATAGAAATATGTTATTTTATTTTATTATCATGTTGGCGTCACATTTTTTAAGGACGAATCAAATTTCATTTCCACGGTTCAGATTGTAGTTATGATAGGTAGTTACATTTATTTTATAGTTTTCGAAAAACTTATTTTTCTCAAGGGGTCGAAGGCTTTTTTCTTAGCAATGCATGTGTGATTTTCAATTAGTTAAGATTTTAATTTGGATTGTGGGAGATTATAGTTTTGATATCTAAAATAATGTAGTGTTGTACAGTTGTAATGTAAAAACAAATTAGTGATTTTTTAATAGAGTTTCACCTTTATTAATTACTACTGTTGGGGTTGACATCATGTTGAGGCGTGCGCATTTGACTATGTTGACCTCGTTGAGGTGTTTGTGTTTGAGGCTGTCACGATGGCCAAAAACATTACGAAAATCTTTTCTTGAGAGAGAAGAGTTGAAGCTATTAAGTCAGCCGTGTAAATGTTATGTTCAATGATTAATAAGAGCTAACCCAGCATGTTTTGTGTTAATGTGAATGTATTTGATCTAGTACCTTTTTCTATTGTTGTGGTACTGTATTGCGATGCATTTAGTTGGGCAGCTTTAGTAGTGGATGGCGGTGGTTTTGTTTATTTGCATGTATTTTGATTTCTGTTGTTTTGCATGGTAACAATCTTGAATGAAATTGTTGGTTTTCTATTAACTCTTCTGAACTCATTTCTTAGTTTTCGTTACATCAAACAACATTCTTTCCTTTATTTTTTCCCTCCACAATTTTTTTCTATGACAAAGGTGTAAACAAAAACATTATTTATTGTTTACATGTGATTATGTTTGTTCTGGTGGATGCTAGTATTGGTGTATGCCATTTTTTGTATGAAATGGGTGTAAAATAACATACATATTTATGTTTGCTCTAATAGGCTCTAGCTTGGCCATTTTTCTTCAAAATGGGTGTCAAAGAAAATACATATTGTTATGTGACTGACGAGGGTTTGTTTGTTTTTCGTATATTTGGATTTCCATTGTTTTGCAAAGACTATTATGGTAAGACGTTTCTAAAACATTTTTTCTTTTGGGTTTACAACAACTTGTGAAAATATTTGTGACATTTTGTTGCGATGTTTTTTGCTTCTTGCTAAGGTGTGCATGTTGTGTTTGATGCTACTCCATTTAGCACACTACAGTATTGTCGTGTGTTGTTTTTTTCCTTGAAATGAGTGTGAAAAAACACATGTTACTATGTAAATGGCAAGGGATTTGCATTATTTTGCAAAGACTATTATTGAAAGGCTTTTTTGAAATATTGTTTCTTCTGGGTTTGTGAGAGATTATAAAAAGGGTTTTAACTTTTTGTTGTGATGTCTTTTACCACTTGCCAAGGTGTGCATATTGTGTTTGATGTTGATTTTCCTGTGAAATGGGCGTGAAAGAACATGCATGTTGTTATGTTTCTATTTGAATGGCAAAGGATTTCCATTGTTGTGCAGAAACAGTTATGGAAAGACATTTGTGAAGTAGTGTTTCTTTTGGGTTTGCGAAATCTTGTGAAAATGGTTTTGATTTTTTGTTGCAATGTTTTCTACCTCTTGCCGAGGTGTATGTGAATGCGAAATTTTATTTTAGGTTTCTACGGGCTATAGTTTTGATTTTTGCAATAATGTGATACCAATGTATAGATCTAATGCAAATAAAGAATTCGGTGATTTTTTAATCAAGAGCTTCATGTAGATTTTTAAAGCCCTATAATTAAGGTCATAATATAGTTGGGACTAGCCCCAAAAACATTATTGTTGATGTGTGCATGTTTGACTGAGTTGGCCTTGTTGAGTTGTCTATGTTAGACACTACTATGCTGGGATAAAAACTTGGCATGAATACTTTCTTGGGAGGAATGTGATGGTGGAGCTGTGAAGCTGACAGTGCAAGTGTTATGGGCATTGATTAGTAAGATCTAGCCAAACGTATGAAATTTTAATGTCAATGCAGTTAATCTCGTATTTTTTGCTATAGTTATATACTTGGCGGATGCTTTGAATTCATTTTTTTGTTATGTCTTAAACTATCATGTAGAAACTTGTTCTAAAGTTTGAAATCGTTACATAAAAAAAATTACATTGTTGTAAAAGATACACCTAAGCATGTTTGTATTTAATTGCATTTGTTTTTCAAAGATCGCATATGGTAAAATTGACACAAATAGAAAAGAAGACATTTTTTGTGTTAACTTCTAGGATACACATACATGAGAACCAAATTTTCTGTTCCTACTTCAGATCATTGGAAAATTGCATTATACTAAACAGTAAATCGCCTAAATATGCTAGACTAAATCCTTTTCTTCCATCTATTACAGTTCTCAATGATATTGAAGAACGTTTGGTTGCATTGTGCTTTACATTTGCACAAATTCTAGACTGATCATATACAAAACCTCAATATGGGTTGAAAGGAGCAATTAGTAATGTCCCAACAAACGTAAGCATTAGAAGCAAACACCACCACGTTTTATTGAGGAGTCCAAAACCATCGCTTAAGAACTCAAACGTCGAATGCAAAACAAGCATGCTTATTTGTCAAGAAATGTATGTGAAAATATTATCATGCAATCTCTTAAGGTTTTATGCAAGACAAGACTTCACCGCATGTATGATATTCAATTAATCAGAGAACAGGATTTGTGTGCTACAACACAAAAATGATGACATCAATAATTCGACAGGTTCTAAAAATGTTGTTCGAAAGTGAAAGTAGTGATGATGAGAATGTTGGCTATCCTTCAGCTTATGCATTTACAAATGTAGTGTGCATTCGTGATTTGTAAGTTAAACAATACACATTACGCCTACAGAAGGGAAACATCTTTTTGAAAATTTTGAAGATAAATTTTCCAAGGAAATCAATTTTTTGATGTTATTTTCAGGTGAGCCGCGCTGAACATCCTGATCATGCAGTAACATACCAATAAGTTACGCAATGGGAGTTATTAAGTTGTGACCATACATTTTCTTACCATATAACTAATATTTTCTTCAAAGCAGTAAAAATTGTTGTATAGAAAGTGTGTAGATGCACGTGGGCTCAAAAAATAAAAGGCCAGGTAAAAGGATGAACACGTGTTGTCAAAGATGTCAAGTACAAATCCAATCTAGAAAAAAAAAGAAGAAGATCTGATATAGGCTACACTGATTTCTAGGAAATACACATATCACCTAATTATCTGTTCTAAGTTTAAAAATATGTTTTCTCTATGATACATCAATTGGGTCATCCACCATTCTTTGTTACCTTCTCAATGTTGAGCATTGTTGCACTGCTCTTGTTGATGCACTTACATAGCTATATTAACATCATATGTACCAAAAAAGATTGGATCAATGGATGAGATTTGTAGTGAGCCAAGCTTCCTTATAATGCACGATCATGTTACATGTACATGTTATTATAAGCATAGATTGAATGTTTCCTGAGAACTATTTTGTTATGATAATACTTTTTTTTTGGAGAAATTGTTGACTACTTTTGGGTCATTGAGTTTCATAATAGAGGCAATGCACACAATCAATGGCTAATTTATGGACAAAAATGTTCCAGTCTATGGAGAGAGTAGTAACATGACTATTGAAACCTTTGTTGACAAATACATAACTTGTAGCATAAAAAAAATTATTTTCAGCATTGAAAAATTACATTGACATTGACATATAAGTAGTTACAAAAAGAAAAAAAAACGAAAAATGTAAATACCATTTTCCTTTTCCATCAATGGAAAATGCCAAAAATTTGAAGCCTCAAAAAAAAAATCACCCCATTGCATTAAAAATGTAGTTAAAGTTTTTGATCTTCTTGAGAAAGAATGGTACGAAAGCTCATTTTCCATCCACATGTTCCTTCGAGAACTTAACCTGAATAGCTGTGAATATAATATAGTCAACACTTGAACACAACTATATTTTTGAAGAGAAAACCTTTAGAATTATGGAACAATAGTTTTACGAAACAGATGCCTCCATTATGGCATGCAAACACAGATGCCCAATTTGTTCTCAGTGCATATATGCAATTGTAACATATTATAATTCTTACATGAAAAAAATATACAGGTCAATGACAAAGGAACTCAAAATAATTCGTGTAACCCACCAAAAAATGTAATTTGATGCTTTCCAAATGGTGTTTAGTATAGAAAACTAACTACTTATTTCATAGTAGATGTCTATGTAGCAAGATACTCACATTCTTCTATCAATTCCATTGCACAACACCTCTAGAAAATGCATTTTTGTTAACACTTCTACACTTGAAGATTGAACGTTCATACTTAATCCTCCATGCTTACTGGAACAAGAACGTAATGATTTAATGAAATGAAATTTAATGTAATGACATTGTTGATTAAATAGACATAACAATATTCAAGCAATATCATGCAAAGGAATGCAAGCAAGAGTGCAAGATAAAGGGAATGAGGATGATTTAGCTTGTATATTGTAGGTGTGAACCACTTCTGGACTGGAGATTGATTTGGAAGGGGAGATTGTATGTTTTGAAAGCTCTGTGTCTGATTTCAAAAAGTGATGATCTCATGGACAGGAGCACCTGCAAGGGGACGGGGCCGCCCAAGTGCTAGTTTTTGTTCTAGGGACTGGTGTCTACATAAGTTCTCAGGATCTGGTTCTTTCATTGACACTTAGTGTCACTCCTTGTTCATTGTGTGTCGCATCATATTTGTTGTGTCACATTTGTAACAAGTAAAAATAAATCCTAGATACCTGCACAGTACTCAAGCGCACATTAGATGAATAAAATAATGCAAATGTTTGAATCGGACTGACCTCGGCGATCATCCCAATTTGATTATCACCGAGTGCCAAGGTAGCAACTTTCGTACGGAGAGTATTAAACGGTGGACTTTAAATATGGAAAAAAAATGATTTATAGGAAAAATACGATAAATACGGAAAAAAATAAGCCAAATCATATATTTAAAAAATATGATAATTTTAATAATTTAAAACATAGTTCTATACAACATATTCAAAATTACGAATTATGAAGAACTCATGTATGTCCATAGCAAAGTATAGTTCTTACTACTTAATATCTTACCTTGCTTGTGTTCCACGTGTACTATATAATGTGTTTATAAAATATTTAAAGGTGTGCTTTTAATTAATAATAACATAAGTCTAGATCTATTTTTTTTAGTTTTATATTTCTCTCAGTATTTTTTAATTTTTTCCTATATTATAATTATTTAAACATTGAAAAATACAATGTTTAATACGATTGATCGGAAAAAAATGCAAAAATACGGAAATTCTCATGGAATCCACCGTATTTGGTAACTACACCGAGCGCTACACTACATAACAGAACTGTGAAACTCCATAATGTAGATAAAACCCTAAAATTATCCCAGATTACACTTTATAACTTAGTGCGAAAAGTAATAGTCTCCATAGAGTTTTGCAAGAACCCCCCGAAATGCAACACTTTATAAAGTAGTGTGTTTACAAAAAATAAATAGAACCATCATGAAGAGTGCGAGAAAACATGCACTTTTTGACTAGGATGGTGCTAAAATCTGAGCTACTAGTCAAAAGTTATAGCAAAAACCATTTCCCGCAACTAATGGCATATTTAATTAAAATTTTGTAAACTGATTAAAAACACCTAAAATGAGAGGAAAAGGTGTCATTTGTATAATATTTGGAACCGAGAAATAATGAAAAACACAATGGTTTATCTTGTGAGGGGAAATTGGCCTCATGCTAACCTACGCCTCACCCTTCGTCTTCGTCAGGTGAAGATATAAGGTTTAAAAACAAGCAAAACAATAATAGTGCCTTTTACAATGCCAATGATATTGTTTTTTATACAAAAAAAATGATAAAAGTGATCCCCCCACTTTTATGTCAACTCCAAGCACCATACGTCTCCAAGCACAAAATCACGCACTTTGTGTAATTATCTAGTCTCGATCACATACTATTATTAATATGGTTCGTAAGTATGTAAAGTAATGATTAACCCATGTCTTTGGCCATATATAATTTGCTTTTTGTTTTTACTTTCAGTCTTGCACCTCTTATTGGCCCAGTATGCCTTTTCACTTTTTGGTATTTGTCATTCTGGATAAGAGTGCCCAACCAGGACGCCAGCACCAGGCCCCCTCGTCCCCTCTGGGTGCCCATGTCCTCTTTATAATTAAATCTACACTTTTTAGCTCCTTTCTAGCCATTTGAGAAACTTATCTTTTTGGTAGTCAGTACCTTTTCAAGGTTAGTTATGAAATTTAAGTGAAGGAATCATATAAATATAAAGTTATGTGATCATAATAAGGGACTAAGCACTAAGCATTACTTATCACCACCTAAGGTTGTATCCATCAAAGACTTTTATTTCTCCATTTACATCCATCTAGCTCCATCACAAGGGACAAAGGTTAGCTTCATCTGCATCACACTTCATAGGAGGGGAGTTTATTCTATTCCATGAACACATTATTTACATTCTATGTCTAGCCACTTGCTCGACAACTTCAACTGTTACACGCACAAGAGAAAACTAGGGCACAATTCTGCACACACACACACACACAGAAAACTACATTGGGTCTGAGATGTAGTGCATCGCTCAGTTGTAATTCCATCAATCATGGCAGATTGAGGACAATTCCTGACCCCATTCATTATGCATCTTTATTTTTTATAGATTTGATGTCTTTGTTTGGGGTTTTGTAGGTTATTCATTCATTGCTAGCTTTATTAGTGATACTCATGGCAGAATTCAACAACACAGTAGCGACAAGTAGCGAGGGTTTCACATCATCTAGTGACCTTGTGAAATTGGCTTCATGGACCTCCCGCACATACCAGGGTGCACATAATTCAAACTAGACGAGAGCGCCCTAGGCACCCCAATCCTTCTCCAAGCGCCCCATTCTAGCCAACTCTATCATATCTACACTTTCTACAGGCTCATGTGTGCAATGGTGTTCACATTCCTATTCATCCAATCGGTCCACTACTGACAACACATATCGCCACAACATATTCGAATAAAATAAGGCTCTTCTAACCCTCTTTGCATTTAGGGTTTCTTATTTATTCATTTCTTAATTGCTTGGGTATTATTTCAATTATTTTCATTTTTCATTTATTTACTGCAAACTTGCATTAGATTAGGCTATAATATTACATTTTAGCATAATCATTTTGGTGAACCCAAACTCGATCATTCGCACTACCTAGGATTCCTCCTTCCTGGCCTTAATTATATTTCTAGCATCTTATCATTCATGAGTATCTCAATTAATGACTTCTTTCTTGCCAATTCTGATTTGTGGCATAGAGTCCAACATCTTCTCAGCTACTACTCACATTCATGTTGATATGCATCCCGACCTTAGTATATCAATACATTTGTAGATGCATTTTCTCAAGCATATTGTGTTCCCTAGTTAATATTGATGTTGATATTAATATATTTGATAATTACCCAACATTTGCACATCATGATTCAAATCTATAATGTGGGTGTCAAACGTACTTTAATTGACAATGGATCTGAGCTCAACCTATGTCCTATTTCATTCCTTGAAAATCTAGGAATTTCCACCGCTAATGTTAGTCCATCATGTCTTTCACTTTCATGCATATGATGGTTTTTTTCGTCTATGCGTCGGTCACATCACTCTCCCTATTACTGTAGAGGCCAAAGACCATTAACACCATACTATTCTTTACCATTGACTTTCTGGTCTCGTATAACTTGTTTACTTGGTAGACCATGGCTTCACGCCATGCATGTTGTTGCCTTTATTATACATCATTGTGTCAAATTCATTACATGAAGGTCACTCAAATACATTATTTTTTGTGACCATCATCCATACAATTATTATGATCGTATGATCCTCAAACCACGCTTACTTACTCCACGACACTGATACTAATGACGAACTCTCAACCTATGGACGAACTCACCTCATCTTGCCACTCGCTTCAAGGTGATATTTGCATGATTCATATAATTTCTTCCATACCACCACCTCCACCAACTACTACTACTGCTATGATTTTTTATCAGTGGGCATGTCCTAGTCTACATGGACGTCGATCTATCCCCTACACCTTCACATGTGTCATCTCCACTAGCACTCGCACCATTTACGTGTACATGTTTTTCATGAATGATTCATATTGGGAGCACATTCCATTTGATCCTACTTGCAATGTCACTATATGTTCACATGAGGGTTTGGCAATCGGCTTGGTTTCACCTTTGAGGATATTTATCCTCCAACTCATTATCCTCATCTATATTATAGATTCGTCACTATCACTACTTGCTTATGGTCTTATGTGTATTCCATCTTACACAATCTACCTTGCACCCACCCCTCGCTCTTCCCCACTCACATTAGGGTGGTCTTGGCTCACTTATATAGGGGGAACATTGGACCCTGATCATATTGAATATATCATTTGTCAATGCCTTTTGGACCTGTGTTTTCATTTGTAATAGCTATCCTTTCTCAGCTATACATAAAATCTCACTCATTGGCATGCACATGGATTCACATTATCTCCTTTTACTAACAAGGAATATGTTATGGGAATGTATAACATACGCCATCAATGGCTCCTGTACATGATCAACCTGACACTATTGTTTACCAAGTCTCTGACGCTGCCCCATTCGGCTTTGATCATGACACCGATGACCTCCTAGATGACACTACTTGTATTATTTTTTCTCTTCGTCAAACAAACACTTGGGGGGCATTACACTTATCTTCCCCATAGCATCATGACATACATCTAATATTCAATCTACTATGAATCACGGCATAATTTGTGCTTACTACATCATGCATATTCACACACTCTACATCATCTTACATCCTACATTCTACATTTTACATCTTACATCTATCATACCTCATTCACACTTTATGCTTCATGCCTCATACATATTCTGCATAGATATCATCTACACATCTTGCATTACAGCATACATTACACACTACATATTGCACATAATACAATGATTTATCATCAATACATCTATTACACATCATACTCATCTACTTTTATGCGCTGCACACATCACCCAATGATGCACTCTTGTGCTTTGTTTCACACTTGACTGTTGAGGGCATCCTATACACACGATCCTCACACACTGCACGGTAGATACAACACGTTACACATTACACATTATACACCTTTGTACATACACCTCTAGTCTACACATCCATACTGGACATTTTATATTTTACATCTAAAATATATCATGCCTCATTCACACTTTGTGATTTTTACATCTACTACACATTCTACAACTACGTCATCTACACATCTTGCATTACATTTACCTATATTTTACACTACATATTACACATCACCTGAAGAGTTCTCATCACTACATCTATTACACATATTACACATCACATTCATCTTATTTTGTGCATTGTACTCACTACCATGTGACACACTCTAGTCTCACATTCCATACTGGACTGTTGAGGGTATACATCTCAAATGGACCACATCATACTTGAACATTCAAAACATTCAATCCTTTTCTCATGTGACATTCCTAGATTAGTGATATATGCAATAGGATACATCATCACTTCCGCTTGCATCATTTAGTGGTATACATTTTAGACTAAATCTCCACTTACTCTACTCATCTTGTAGTGATATAAATCATAAGCTACATCATCACACACAATTCATCTTTATGTTGCATGTCATCACTACACATTCCTCACATCACGCTATACACAACACATAATTCGACCATTTTCTGATGACGCACTCTCATTTACAGTTTATTCTTAACTGCTGAGAGGGGATAAAAAAAATGAACCTCACTTCATACAATTCCATTCACTTAGGGACATGCGTGGCCCCTATCATTCACTCTACATTCCATTCCATGCATCCATAGCATATTGCATATCTTGGTCGCATTTACTCTTGCTTGCATTTACCTGTACATGTTCATATTATTACACATGCTAGATAAATATCTTATATGTCATTATCTTTATCATACACACATGTGCGTTCACTTTTTTTAGTTGTGTTCACAAATTATACAGGTCCATTACACATAGTATAGATGTTTGGCAGAGTACCTAGTACCAGTCCCATAATAGATCTTAGGGGAATCCACTTTCATACACTACAGGTGTTATTGTTTCATTTTCATAACACACTACTTTATCTAGATTATACACACTTTTTATATTTATAACATGCTTATGGGTGCTTCATGTGCAACATTTGTTTTACAGGATTATTTCCCACCATGGCTATTTGTTACATTGTACTTTCTTGTTATCGAATGCCTTTGTTTGTGGGATTTTCCCTTTGTCTTGTGTGCACACTTTTATGATTTTAGCTTAGTCAGCATTGATTGTCTTACAACATCATGAGTGGTGTCTCATGTTTGCACCCCACTTTTTGTGTTCCATATTGTCTTCTTGCGTGTTTACTTTCATCTTATCTCACACATTATTTTCTTCGATTACATTTCATATTATACAAGCATGTTTGTGTTTTCTTGTACTAACACTATGTATCTCAGCCACTTGTTTGCATGTGCCTTGGTTTCTACCAAGTCACATCCCTTTCCCTCGCATACAAGAGTTTCACAGTTTAAGCAGTTGGTCCTCTCTTCAGGGCCACGATTCTCCTTCAGCGACATCACATGTACCCCCAAAGAGGTGGGGCATAATTTTGGGGAAATGAATCACCCCATACATAATATACACAACACAGTACCGGTACAGTACAAAGATTTCAGGGATCAAAATCATACTTGGGTTCCTTAGTACAGCGATTCCTTTCCTAGAGCACCTATAACCAGGGGTAGTTACACAATGACAGGGTATAGTAGAGTGCTACAGTAACTCATGGGGCACATACATACGGTCTTTCCTGGAGCGGAAGTTTTTCAGGGGACAATTAGCACAAATTGGAGAGTAGTTACAGAGGCTTTTGAGAGGATAACACCAAACCTTCCTCTAGTATTGGATACTTCACAATGGATTTGGCATGTCTGATCGCCCAGAAAACTAGATAGTACCATCTGAGAGTCTCTACAGTTTATTGGAAGTAGTTAAAGGTTGGAGGACGAAATCAGACAATTTCATCCCTACAATTATTCCATTTCTAGTGGCGTGAGATCACCCAAAAAACTCGCGCGCATCACTTCATCGACGGGATCCTTTCTATAGCATTTTATCATCATGGATGAGGTGCACATGTTCCTTTTTCACATTTTTCAGCAGTTTCTTTTACACACTTTCTTACATGTTTTTCATACATATATATGCAGTATTTGACTACTTGATCACCTTATCTTTTGCATGTCCATCCATATGGGAAGCAAGTAATCGACATCCAACAACAACATCACACACATCAACACTAACAATTGGTACATCACACATATCGGCACACATGTGTTTTCTGCCATAAGTTCATTTTCATCACCTTTTTGACACTTTTACATATTTAGTCTCCACGCTCCATCTTTTTATCACTCCACTCTTTGTCCAGTCCCTCGGCACATTTTCTACATCAATCTAGATGGATATCAAGTACACATCTCTATCTACTTTATGTTACTGAAGAATTGTGCCACTCACCAACATAAAGTGGGGGCAAATGTAGACACATTAATCATGCACTTTGGGTAATTATTTAGTCTCCATCACATACTACTATTCATATGGTTTCCTAAGTACGAAACGTAATGATTAACCCATGTTTTTGGCCATATTTCTGTTGTTTTTATGCTTGCTGCTTTCGGTCTTGCAACCTTTATTGGCTCAGTTTGTCTTTTCATACTTTCAGCATTTTACCTTTTCTGGACTGGAGCACCCAGCTCAGGACGACACGTGCCAGGCACCCTCATCCCCTCTAGGTGCCCCTGTCCTATTTACACTTTACTCTCACTTTTTGGGTTTTTTCTAGCTGTTTGAGTATCTCATCTTGTTTAGTAGTCGGCCCTTTTTGGTGGTTAATTATGAAATTCAAGTGAAAGAATCATATAAATATAAATTTATGTGATTATAATAAGGGACCATGCAGCTAAGAATTACTTATTACCACCTAAGGTTACATCCATAAAAGGATCTTTATTACTCCATTTACATCTATCTAGCTCCATCACAAGGGATAAAGGTTGGTTCATTTGCATCACACTTCATAGGAGGGGATTTTATTCTATTCCATGCACACACTATTTATTTACATTTTACATCTAGCTATTTGCTCACTACTTCAAGTGTGACACACACAAGAGCAACCTGGGGCACAATTCTGCGCACACACACACAAAACTACATTGGGTCTGAGATGTAGTGCAACACTCAATAGTAATTCCATCATTATGGTAGCTGAGGACAGTCTAACTCCTCATTTTGTAGTGCAACATAGACCAGAGTGCCCAGAAATCAGACCATAGTGCCCCAGGCGACCCCGTCCTTCTCCAGGCACCCCAGTCCAACCAAATCTATCAGATATGCACTTTTACAGGGTCTCTTGTGACAGTCTTCCATTCCTGTTCATCCGGTCTTCACTGTGACACGGTCCCACAACATCTTCGAATTAATTAAGGCTCTTCTAACCCTCTTTGTAATCAGGGTTTCATTTATTCATGGCTTAGTTGCTTGACTATTATTTCAGTATTTTCATTTGTCATTTATTTATTGCAAACTTGCATTAGATTATACTATTTACATTTTAACATAATCAGGAAGAATTGGCCTCGTGCTAACCCGGGCCTCACCCTTCGTCTTCATCGGGTGAAGATACAAGGTTTAAGAACAGGCAAAACAATAATAGCGCCTCTTACAATGCCAATGATATTGTTTTTATAAAAAAAATAAAAACAATAAAAGTGAGCCCCCTGCTTTTAGATCAACTTCAAGCACCATAGGTCTCAAAGGCTACCTGTACACCAACACATTTGCTCAAGAAAAACCAAACCACTTCAAATCAAATAATGGATTGAAATCCGAAGGGAGGGAAAGTGTTTGACCGGGCAAATAGGTGAGAAGACCGAAGGAGTCAATCGAGCTGGGGCTCATTGGAAGGTGAGACGACCGTGTGAGTTGGATACCAAGCACGACGAAAGCGTGCCGTCGATATTTTCCTGGAAGTCTGCATGCAAAAGGGAGGGGATACAGCTCCAAAAAGCAGAGCAACAAGAGGCATCCAAGTTGAGGAGTGGAGAGGTCGAAGCCTAACAAACATCACACGGAGTCGAGCACGGGGGCAATAGAAAACGAAGATGGTGGGCCGAGCACAGACCAGGGTTCGATACTTGGTGAGTTATCAACGGTTGTTATGTTATCGACATGCCAAGACGCACACAGATTGGAGGAGTTGTCGAGAAAAGGCGTGTGAGCTGCGGGAAAAACCAGAACATACAAATGTCAAGGAGGCACATGTTGCTAGGGCACGGGCCCGTCCAAGAGGCAAGGCACAAGGTTGAACGAGCACATAGATCTCAGATCAAATAGGAGTCGAGCTGGAGCATAGTCACAATGAAGCCAAAAATAACCAGAGGGAGCCGTCAGGGCGGGGTACTACTTGTAGTTGATCAACCCGAGGACGATGTGAACAAGGATGAGTGAGTAATGATGAGCAATGAAAAAGAACCACGGAGCTGGGCGTTGAGTGGGTCGGGGTGTAGACGGTGTCGAGGCCAAGATGGTTCACCACAATGTTGCAGGGCAGGTGTGAGCCCACCAATACCACTACGGAGGCAAGATCTGCATAAACCACACAACAACCCTTGAAAATCGGTAAATCCGCCAAACGGTCTACTAAAAATAGTGGTTCTACTAGATTTAGCGGCAAATAGATACTTTAGCTGCAAAAATTTCGTGATTTTGGAACCCCAAAATTTTTTAAACCCTCAACTTGTCAATCAGTAAACACCAAAACTCACAACCACACTAAATCAAGACAGAGTCAAATCTATTTGCACATGAATTTTCAATCACCCAAATGAAGTATTCAAAAACTGCAAATACCTCAGTATGACAAACATTTCAATTAGAGTTTTCAGGAGGATCTCTGATGAAAAACGAATGCACGAGCGATTGCAGAAATCAGAATAACTAACAATAAGATGCATTATGATCAAGAACTCCCAAGTGCATGAAAGTGCTATAAAATGAACTCAAAAAACCAACCTCCATATGATAGAATGATGCAAGTGATGTACATATAGGAGGTGAATGTGTAACCTCCTCCTAGATTCACGGCAACCTCCGCCTAGAATAGTGGTAATCTCCATACCCGAAATAGTCAGTCAACAGAGAACTAGTCAAGGGTAGTAAATACCACTAGCCAAAATAGTGTGGTCAAGTGTACACCTAAGCAAGAATATCCCGTGAATGTAGGAAATCTCAAAGTAAATAAACAAATACAAGGAAAATGAATATCCTACACTAACATTATAGAGGTACCCTCTTGGCTACATAGAGAAATCAAGAAGAGGAAAAGAATCATTAAACCAGTTACGATTAATCTTGAGGCTATTGCGTCAATGAAATATTCTTTCACTCCCAAGAAACCCAAGGTTGTCTCCAGAGTTGCAATCAACAAGCATGGAATTTGGTATGCTGACATAGCAGCACCAATTGTTGATAAAGACAAAAGGGAAATGACCATTGCCGATTACAAAGTCTCTAGAGTAATTCTCAACAAATCAACTATGGAAACTGATGCTACTCGTGTTTGAGAATTCGTTGGCATAATTTTATGAAAAATTGGAGAAGTACAAATTTCATACCATCTAGCTCAAGGAAGAAAATTGGTAGCTAATTACACATGTAACACTTAATCAACTTGATTTCTTATACTATTCAAATTCTTGTTGCAGAAGCGGTGCCATATCAAGAGACCCTTGTGTTTTCCAAAGAAATAAACAATATGGGTCATGCAACAAAAGCATGGATTTAGAATGTTCTATTACAGGAGTTGTGAGTCATTGATTAAACTATGAAAATCTATGATAAGGTTCATACTTATCTAGATTCAATCCTACATTATAGAGTCTCTCGGGGTCAAAATAATCACTCTTGACAAAATTTCTCCTGATATTCGAGAACTTGCACAAATGGGATTATCATCTCTTTTCAGTGAAGGAATCATAGATTTCAATCAATGCGGACTTCACATTAAATGGTTGAAATTTGCCAAATTCATAAAAATGGTGTTCAATGATGTCAAAGTACAATTTGATGATGTGAAAGACAAAGGACAATCAATCATGTATGCAATCCAAAAATTCATCGAAGAGATCCCTTGCAATTTCATTAGAGAGAACAATCAATGGAGCTTTGTGCAATCTCTCAAAGAGTAATTCACTGATCTAGTCAAGAATCAATATTCTTCCTCGGAAAATTTTGGTCTTGGTTCCCTTGACAAACTCATCAAACTTCAAAATGTATTCGCCAACATTGAAGAGAGAATGGTGGAGTTTCATATGGTTCTTGGTAGGAATTTGGAAATAGAAGTCATTTGTGAGTCTTGCCTTATACCTCACTACTTCACTGATGAGTCAAGAATGATGGAATCACTAGAGATATTCAGGAAATTCAAAATGGCGAGATGTTTGGACCCATGATTTTCAAAATGGTGTTTCAATGTTTTGATGAGGTTTCCCTTGGTGATCAATGAGTACATTTCTCATATAATTGGGATAGGCAAACTCTTGGCTCAATAGATAAGGCACTAATCTTAAGTGTCATGTTGTAATGTATGTGTCAATGTTTAGTCTATGTGTTTTCCGTGTCACTTTTTAGTATGTTGTGATGCATGTGTGAATGTGAAAAGCTCTTGCTCTCTATGGATTTTGCATCTTTAATTCAATTATCATTTACTATGTTAGTTTCTAAAGTGCATTCAAGTTTATAATCGACATTTGCTTAACCTTGCATGCACACCTCTTTCCCTTATTCATCTCATTCCCTTCACTTCTTCTTTCGTCTCTTTTCCTATCCACTTCCTTTCTTCCCAAATAAACTCAAAAAAAACCCAAACATAATTTTGAATGTATAGTTGTACATACCTTTTTGGTTTTCATAAGGGAAACATTGCCCATCATTGAAGAGGGACTCTGTCCCTTTTACATTGTTTTCATATTTTGCACACGTGCAAAATCACATGTCAACACATATATAAGCACATTGCCGGGAAAATTGGGTCTTCTGTAGTTGAAGATATTTGTAAGATTTGAAAAATTAATGACAATATTTGATATGATTCTGGAGATCCATTGTAGATTGGTGCAGGTGGCTGCCTCTTAGAGTATGGTCCCATGGTGGTGCTTCAGCTCATATTTTGTTGTAGTAGAAGGTCCCATGATTCTTTTTGAAACCATCTATAGGAAATAACATAATCTAGCCCTAGAAAATAGGAGCTTCACTTTTTTTACCCCCCAAACTTAAGAGGTGGTTGGAGAGGGGGGTTGGTAATTTCCCCTGCAGTTTAGGCTAATTTATGTCCATATGGCACATAACATGCATTCCTGCTAGTATTTTTTGGTGATTTTAGAGGGAAATCCGATCTTTATTTTAATATGGTATAGTTTTTGCAATGCAAGGCTACACATATGAAAGTCCATGGGACAATAAAACTGTAATGGGATCTTATAATATCTCTATGGTTATTGTTAAGTAATAAAATTTATGGGACCTTAAAACTGCTAAAATGCTCATAATTTTTCTCAGTAGCACCCGTTGATATATTTATGGACCCCCCTCTCCATGGGACCATCGCCTTAGTGTCTATAAAATATTGGCTTAATAAGAGTATGTAACAAATCATTGAGGAAGCCGTAAACCTGTATTTTGTTGTGTAGAGGGTTGACTACCTCTACATGATCCCTTTAAACCTTGTGCTCTATGTAGAACAAAAGACGGTTATCTCGAGTCATCTATTTGTAATGAAGTTGGTGAGTGCATGAATCCGTTGTGTGAGAAAAGGGGAGGCACACTAACTTGTGGGCAGTTGTACCAAACCAATAATAGATGAGGTGGTTTTTTATCAAGTCCCGATATAACTCCATATGCATGTCCCTCATAATTGTGGCCACATGCAGCTGATTTTTCATTGCTTTCTCTGTCAACAAAACACTAAGGTTGTGGTCCCATGCAAGGGGCAAGATATTTTTTTGAGCATGTGTGGGAGAGGAAAAATATGATATTTTAACATTAATAAGGTCCCGCTAAGTTTTATTTTGCTCTCTAGAGACAAAATAGGAGTCTTTAGCACTAGCAAAATTATGGTCCCATGAAACCCAAATAAATTATTGGAAGGAAAATTTGGGAGGGAAAGTTAAATATAAATACCAAGTGTCACAAAAGCTCCCTAAAAAATGTAAACAAGTGATTTTTTTTTTGCCCCCAATTATTTTATGGCACTGAAAATCCTCTCCTTAAAGTATAGTTGAGAATGTTTAAGAGTTTTAACATTGGCAATAATTTTTTTGACATGGAACCACATTTCCTAAATAAATAGAAGCAGTAGCCCCCAACATGGGACCGCCCTCTAACGGAAGCTTCCACTATTGTTGTGTGATATTTTTCCCAAACATCCTTCATTTCAGTTGCTTGGAGAGGGAAAGTGAGGCCCTGAAGGTTAAATCAAGATTCTCTGCCATCCGTTCGTTTTAACTCAAATTGTGCATTTGAAGATCCTTGAGGAGACGATGTCCATGTTTACAGGAGATTTTGGCCTCATATGCATTCACATGACTATCTTGACACACAGGCATTGTCATTTCTAATACTCGGCTCTTCATCTCTTGTTCTAACGTCTTGCACGCTTCGTTGCATGTACTCGCCTCCCTTTATTCTCAGTTGTTAACCTCCATTTTAATAGGTTTTGAAATTCATTTAGTGACTGCCTCAGTAAATTCATGTCGGAACATGCTTCTCGGGATTTGGAAGTATTTAAGATTTTGTCGTTTTTCTTCAAATTTAGAAAAGTGTTAGCATTACCTGTTGACTTGTAGCATGTTGGGGTTCTTGAGCTCGTAACATGTTTAAAACTTGTCTTTATTTCAAATCTTTTATTGGATAGAGCTATGGTAGCAGTCCCATGCAGGGGCAATGCATAAGTTTTTAGCAGGTGTTGCTGAGAAAAAAGCAGCACTGGGGTCCCATGGAGCAGATCCTTGTTGTTGTCAGAATAAAATAAAAGGATGTAAGTATATTATAATGCATGTGATACATTGAAACAATTTTGTGGAGAGAAATAGATTTGGAAGGAAGTATTTGGAGGGAAAATACTCACACAATAGTTTGTTGACAACTAGCCTAAAACAGTGGAATGCAAGTGTGAAATTTTTCAACCCCCACCAATTTTCATCATTGAAATAGTCTCATTTTTGCAATCGTTGCTCCACATTTCAAGGGCAAGATTTTGTTTTATGTTGTAGCTGTAACAATAAATGTGCATGAGACCACCTAACTGCAAGTTTCCATTGCAATTGCCCCCCCGCATGAGACCATTTCCTAATAACTTGACATTTTTTATTTATTTAAATCATTAATATAGCTTCATAATGTGTGTATCTAATTTCTTTTATATTATGGATTTAATATTTCCACAAAAAGAGAGCCTAAGATCTAATGACTAAAAATTGTGTATTCATCATTTCTGTCAGTTTGCAACTCTTCAAGGTAGTTTTGTTGTGTTTTTGAGCCTTTATTCAAAGCACGAGAACCATTTGACAAAATGCCTTGAAAGAAATGTGGTCTCATGTATTTGGATGATGGCAAGGTAGGGTCATACAACAAATTATTATGGAAAGCATATTCCTATTACACATTGTAGTTGTTAATTACCTAATAGATATGTATGTATATTTTATGGAATATGAGTTTTAAATGTTAATTGAATGATTAGTTTTGTTTCTTTTATTTTTATAATAAAATGTGTAATTATAAATAAGGCATGTAAATTGTTCAACAAAATGCCTTAGAGAGATGTCATCTCATGGAATGCAATGATTTTAACACACAAAGCAGGAGAATTAGTTGACAAAATCCCTCCAAGAAATGCAGTCTAATGTACCATAAGGTTTGCACAAAATGGGTTTGTCAAAAAGGCCTTGTAAACTTTGAAGCAAATACAATTGGAAGGTTTAGAGCTAGACTCCATAGTCTTTGTTAGGATACTTCTAGCCTATACTAAAATGGGATATTTAAAGTAGGGTATGGACATGTAACAAACAATAACGGAAAGGGGGTTTTTGTTAGGTGGCATAATTGTAAGTGTCTTGATATAGATGTGTGTAAAATGTGTTATTATATAGGAGGTATGAGAATTGTTTGAGAAAACACTTCAAAACTATGTGGTTTCATGAACTATTATGATTATAGTACATGCACAAATTAGTGTTCTTTACAAGGCTTTAAGACTTTTCAAAGCAATTCCTCATTGACATGACACTTCACCTTCGGTTTTTTTCTTTTTTAAAAATTGAGGATGGGGGGGGGCCAATTCCTCACAAGTAAGATAAAGAACAAAAATGAAAAATGGAAAATGAACAAAAAAATAGTCCAGATAAACTTTTAAAACAAGTGTGGAAATCTCATTAATATAAATGCTTTGAAGAATAATCGAGAGTCTTCAATTTAGATTTAGAATTATGAAGACTCAAATTGTTTTGGCTCCAAAAGTGTCTCGAGGAAAATTTGGTGTTATGCTTGGTTGAACATGAACAAACATTATGATGAAAGAGTCAAAGACTGATTAAGGGAATGAATTCCACATTTACAATGACTATGATATAGTTTCCTGTTGAAATGCTCATCTCCCATAATATTCCCTTGCAGTGCAACCTCCACAAGTGAAAACTTCCCTTACATCACGTTGTTAGGCATTCTTCTAAGTTATTAATCATCATTCACTCATCAAATTAATGTCACATTGGTTTGTGGGTTTGGTATGGAGTAATATATAAACCATAATAGATCATGGTCTTTATTTAAATAGGGGTGATGCCTCAACGGAAATGACCCTCTTACAAATATAATGGTTGATTGGTTGTGAAATCAATATATTTGTTTCCCCATTCTCCCTCTCTTCTCCCAAGTGATTTCAAAAGACTAAAAACTCTAAAAACTCCCCATATACTGCCATGGCGTAACCAATTTTAAAATGAAAAATACTTTTGACAATAGAAAATGATCAAATGGTCATTCAATTTTTATTTTATTTTTAGTTTAAAAATAATAATTTTAGGCAATAATTTTTTTTATAGGTAAAGATATTTAGAAACGTTGCAATTTAAAACAGTGCGAGATCGCAGTGTGTGACGAGAGTCGAAATCTGTTTCTTTTTTTAAAATAACCAAAATGCTTACGCGCAATCCATTGAGAGAGACAAAATGTAAAATAATATTAAAAGTAAATAAAATATTATTTCCCATTGCCTCGTTGACTTGTGAATCCAAAAACAAGATTGATTAACTACCACGCTTTTCTACTCGCAGCCAACGTCCAATTAATACACGGTACTACAATCCTCCGGCCAGAAAATGCTCCAAGAAACATGGATTCATTCTACGCCGCCCGATGGGATCGGAATACTGCTTTACTTGTTACTTCGTAGAAGAATTTCTGGTAAGAGAGGTGTGTGAAAGGAGGGAGGAATAAGCCCAGAAATAGAGCAATTGGGCAGCTTCGAATCATCTTCTTCTGTGGAATATGATCTTATTTCAGCACAGAATATGCACAATTTCTCAGAATTCTGATTGGATATATGTTTTGGGTCTGCAGAAGAGATACATCCATTGATAGATATTCAGACATTGGAATTGTATGGGAAATGCGCTGAGATTTCTGTGCGAGAAATGCTTTAGACCCCGGACTTCCGAAGGAGGCCATGGAATTGATGCATTGGGGCGTGATCTCTTTCATTTTGAGAACACTGGCCAGGTATTCTTAAAAACTCGTAGCTTGGAAAAGAACATACATGATTTTTCTGTTGTTTAAGAAGTTTTTATTTATCATTTTGCTTTTTAAATTTAGAACAGTAGAGGCCTGGCACTGTTTTTTAATTTATTGATTGATTGGGTTTCACTGAATTGTGGATTATAATATTGAGTAAATGTACATCTAAATCAAAGAGCTCCTTCAAATAGCTCCTTCAACTAAACAACCAGGAATAGAGCAGAATTTTCTTTTGAATTTGTGGTTTTCTAAAGTCAAAGTACAGGGATCGCTTTTTTTAAATATTATTGTCCGGACTTTTTAATATTTGTCCATAATTTTATTAGGTAGCCTATTGTTTGTTCCTTGGTAAATCTTTGGCGAAGTTAAGGGTACCTGTGCTGGATAAGCTTGGACCATATTTTTAAGAGATGTAAACATAGATCACACTAAAAAAATGTACCTAATAATTCTTATAGGTCAAGTTATATAGCTTTCGCATATAAGCCCACTTAAATTATGGGCAACCTTATTATAGGGATCTGAACCGGGGAGGCTCTCTTATGTGCCATTTGTCATAAGAGTAGTCATGCTTTCTTTACAACTTCACTGACAGGCCTATAACAGTGGATTGAGTAATGCTTTTTTCTTCGGTTTTGGGTATCCAGGAAGGTATTTTGCTTCTTTCTTAACCTTTGATTTTGAGTTCTGGGTAGTCAAATTTTGGGTGATCATTTTTCACTGATGACGAAAGGTCACCAAATTTGCCCATTTTTATAACAAAATGGAAAATGAACATCCAATTTGTCCATTTTAACTTGACGAGGTGATTATTCATTTTTTGTCCACAGCTTGATATTTGTCCACAGCTTGATATTTTGTCCACGGCTTGATTCGAGTACAAACATGGCATTGCTACCTTGATTTTGTTATTTGAATGGTTAAATTTATATTTTCAAGTTGGTACTGATATCAGGGATTGTGTATTGCTTAAGGTACCAGAAGGATTAAGCCAACATGTAGAGGCTTCAAAGAAAACACAGGCTACTTGGTATGGTTCTGCTATTCTAAACTTGTAAATTACTGTAGTTGCAACACCATCACAGATTTTTTTTGGGTTTAAAATTTAGAATTTATATAGATTCGAGTTTTTCCTTCTTCCTCTTTCCAACTTATGGAAACCGGACAAAATAATATCTGATCACATGATCTGTTCCCCCCCCCCACACACACAGACATATATATATACTTGAAACATTATAAAATAGTTGTCATAGTATGCACAATTTTCCTCACTTTTCAACCTTCGTAGAACTCTCATAGTAATAACTAATAGCTAATTCCACCCTGAATAGAGCAGGGTTGGGATGATTCCTCCTAAGATGAGGTGGTATCCCTAGGCTAAACTCAATGCTAAGCATCATAACAATATTTTAGCCATTGCCAATGATGTTATCCTCGAAAAGAAATTCCCTAATATTATACACAGCTTATACATAATTTCACTTATATTCATGCTTGGCCTGCAATTTGTATAGCTTTTCTTCTCAATTAATTTCTGATTCAGTGTATCTTGCTCCATGGAATTTACACTCGTACTAATGGATGTGTATTTCTAAAGGTATACAAAAATCTTGGTCGCATGGAAGGAGGACCCCGCTAATAATGCCGAAGAAGCAGCAATACTTATTGTCAAGACATTGCAGAAACATCACAAGGTCAATGTCGAGGTATATCTGGTCTTTGTAGCCTTCATAAATGCAAATATTCCCATTTTTGTTTTCCTATTGGTGCTGTTTTTCCAAGAACAAACGAATTACAGATCCTCTTGTTTTGTAGGGCCTCTTGGCATTTTATGGGCTACCAGACCCTGCTGCAATTGTTCAAGCTCCAGAAGAGTTTCCACAAAAAAGGCCAGAAGGAGTGAAATATGAGCTGCATACACTTCCAGTGAGACATCAATAGAGTTTGTCCTGATATTGCTCTTCCCTTGTGTTTGCATATACTAACTTGGTGCCCAAACCAGGTAGCTCCCAAAGCTGTTGCAGATGGTGATACCATCACTGTATATGTGGATACAAAGAACCCCAGAGAATCTGCGGAGGTCCCAATCTCCGTACAGAAAGCAACAATTCAAAGGCGTGAAGCTCGAGCAAGAGGGGATTATGCACGAGCTGATGCAATACAGAAGCAAATTACAGATGCGGAGTACAGGTTAATTTTAGAGCCATAAAATACGTGCTGAGGTCTTGTGTATGATATTCCATTATGCTCAATATACTAAACCAAACAGCTACCCTCTTTCAAAAATAACAATAACTGGCTAGTGGGGAAATATGCTAGAGAGTGAGAAGTCCAAATCTGTGGATTATATTGACGTTCCTCCCCTGGTTACAATAAAAGATAACACTATTTTTGTTAGTAGGGAGAAGAATGATGAATGTAATTCATGGCTTTGTTATTTTTCACCCTTTAACCTCTCTCTATTGGCAAAAAAAAATTGGAGCAGTCTTCTATCTCATATATTTGTGTGGAATTAACTCAATTACAACTCAATCATGTATTTGTGTGGAATTAACTCAATTACAACCCAATCAGGTATTTGTATTAACTTTTGTGGGATTTTACTCTGTATAAGTTGTCTGAAGGTGACCTCCATGAGTACTTAAGATATTGCTGCAGTAACATCAACTCTGTTCTTTCCAACAGGGTATTTGATGCATCCAGAAATGGTGAAGATATTCTGGCTCGTAAATATCGAATTCGACTAAGGTTTGTCATGCAAGGAGTCCAATATGACAGGCTATTTTCACCTCCACTTAGCACATAAGCTCTAATGGAAATCCTAAATAAAAGTCCTTCGATATTGCAGGGGAGTAGATACCCCAGAGAGCAAAATGCCTTATGGCAAGGAGGCAAAAGAAGCACTTCTGAACCTGGTTGAAGGAAAATGCTTGCGCATCCTTGCCTATGAAAAAGATCGTTATGGTCGGACTGTAGCAGATGTTTACAGTGGAGATGTTTTTGTTCAGGTATAGATTGGACTATTTCCTAATAGCCTTATTGCCAAATAATTTCTCATTTATTTCTGTATCTGATGCTGTTTTTAGGAATTTCTTTTGAGAAATGGATGGGGATGGCATTATACAGACTATGATAAACGCCCCCAGCTTTCTCAGGTAAGGAAAATCACTCTCGCCTGGAGAACTGGTTACCATGGAAGGTTTCTTTAAGCAAACTGACCTACCTTGATTCAACATTGATATAATTTTTTTTTTATATGATTGGGTCAATGAAATATGGGTTAATATAGATTGGTTCAACCAAGTAGTTGAATCCAAAAAAAAAACATCTCACATAATTTTTATTTAAATTTGGATTTTTAATTAAATCTTCAAAACATGCATCCATGCAGTGGGAAAAAACAGGCCCGTGCAGCCCGTGTAGGATTGTGGGCTTCATCCAACCCCCAAAAACCATGGGAGTGGAGAAAAGAAAGACGTGAAGGTATCCAAGCAGCGGGTTAAAACCTTCACTCGAGAAAAATTACATACTCAAATGCCAAAGTGCTCCATTGAAGACCCTAATTTTTTTAATAAAGGGGTGAATAATGAAGAAAAATCCCTTTCATCCTTTGTGAATTTATATAGCTTCTGTACATTATTATGAACTTTGAAATTACATTGTGGCTTAATTTTCTTTAATTGAAAGTATGTATCAATATTCATTAAGAAATTAAATATAAATACATGCCTGATCAAAAGGCGGTATGAATTCCACCCCAAAGGTTCAAACCAGGTCCTACAAATAACAAGGCCTAAAGCCACCAAAATATCCATTGTTACTTGATTTCATTAAGATATATGTAGTCTTGCATAACCAAGTTAATGGCGGATGGAGTCACACCCACAATCACACAAATAGAAAAAAATGTTTATAGAAAAGAATTCTGAGAAGCAAACTATTGTGATAGATAATAATGTATCATGTGCAAATTGTCCTGTGCAGCTAAAATTTTTACAGGAGTCTATCCATCATGTAGGTTTGCAAGATTGAATTGTTGAGCAGTCAATAGACTATTTACCACATTTTTTGGGTGTTTTTTATTAGTCAGTTATCAAATTAACCTTGCAAACTTGAATGATCTTTAGGCTGAGTGGAAATATGCAGGCAACAAATGTACAAATGCAAGTTTGCCCACCATTGACAGATGACATATCGGCAACATCAGCATCATAATATCATAATCTCGCCACCGGTCAAGGGACCGACTATGCCATTTAGATTTGTTTCAATTTTGTCTGACATTTGTATCTAGGCACATCATTACACATTCATCTTCTATCAATTGATATTGAATTTGTACAAAAAAAATAAGATATTAAATCAAGGCCTTCTTTTTCGTTTCATCCAGTCTAATCATAAGCATTTATAAACATTTAAAGAAGTTAGTAACATATTAAGTTCAGTATTTCAATTAATTATTTTTTTATTTATATTTTGAATAATAGAGATGAGAACGGTTTGAATCTAACAACTTATTAGTGATATTAGGGACTGTTACATATACTTATCAGTTAATGTATACATAAAGTCTTCAATTAAAACTATCAAACAAAGGTTTTTTTTAATTTTGTATTGCACGTCCATTGAGACCATCTTGCGAATACGTAAATGCATTCTTATATAGATCCCACAGATTAATTTGGCAAGGCATTAAAATAAATTTAGATGAAAAATATCAAATCCATAACGAGATGTTTTTCAGCTACTGCAACTACCATATCTGGGTGTACCAATTGGTCTCAATATCTGAAAAGAAATGTAAGGCAAATAAGTACTAAAGCAACTTATTCCCAAATAAGTAATCAAGCAACTCATTCCCACATTAGTTTTTAAAAATAAATCTTCAACTTATTAGTCTTACAAAAAAATTAAGGAAAAAATCTGAGTTTGCATAAGACATTGAATGTTGCTATCCAAAGTTGTTTGGAACCCACAAACAGCTCGTCGGTTTTGGTGGTATGCTCCCATGGGTGCAATCCTGCTCTCCTTTAGATTTTGGAATATATTATAATCAGGTTGATTTACGCTTCTCAAGAAAAAAAAGAATTTCACCTTTTAAAAATATTAAAAAGAGAAAGCCACCTTTTGGAGATATTCGGTCTTCAGTCCTTGAATTGTATATGTTAGACCAAACTCAAATACCTAAAAGAGTATATTCAAGAATTGCAAATTTTCAAAAAAAATCTTCTATTAAAATAATGTTTCTTTAATTACAAGATAAGATTTTATCTATTTTCAGCATTAGGCCATAAGACATGATGGCCTAGGGGTGATGGTGTTTGTGCTTATGTCTATGCTGCAGAGAAATGGATGAATGTGCAGTCAATGACCCATGGATGCTCTGGCAACAATCTGATGTTTATTTTGAGCCCAAAGTTTGTTATTGTATTTATATCACATATATAAATTTGAAAATTAGGTTTTAATAGACCCCAATACAGCAACCCACATAACTAACCTCCACAAGGACAACTACACAAACCAAAATTAGTAGTATTCTACCCATAATTGCAACCACCGAGTCCTGAGATAAGTCGGACAATAACCCAAAAACAATCCAACCAGTTGAAGCCATGATATAGTTTATACAGATCAGCCATGTTCATCTCAGGTGCCATATAAACAAATATATAGTTAAATCTGACACATAAATACAAAAAATTGACATTTGATTCAAAGGAATTAAAAACAGTTTTTAAATCCTAACACCCATGATCTGCAATTGGGTAATCAATGCGTTAGCAAAATTCCCCAAGCACAGGATTAATGAATATTCTTGCCTCAATTAGCATAAGTGTATGATCACTCACCAGTTAGACAATTTTCCATCTATATAGCATCATTAACACTCAAGTTTTGCAAGCCAAACAATTGGGAAATACATCCTCAAAGTCAGCTGGTCCGCATGATGTTCAGTTAATTGGATTTGTGTGTATTTAAAAGTAATATTGATTACGTGATAAAATTAGAATACAGAAACCTCGTTATAGGTTAATAAGATTATATGAAAACAATATTACATACATAATATTAATATTGTTATAATGACTAATATAATTATAAAAGCGAGAAAATGTACTTAAATATAAATGGTTAATATATGATCATAAAATAAGTTAAATATAAATAATATATTCAATTTCAACCAACAAAACCCACAAATGTATGAAAAGCACTATTATAGCAAATTTAGCAAAATTATCACTATAATATAACAAGCTACATGTGCACCATCAGACAAACAATGGGTTGCAGACTACTCTAGCTAGCTAGAAACAAGCCAACTTATAAGCCCCTTAAGAGAGTTCAATATGCCCTCTGCACATAGATTGTTCCTAGATATATAGTCGAGCTTCAAAACAATTACCACCTTTTCCCTGATAAAACCCAATCTACACCAACTGTTAATATGAATTACCCAATCAAGATTGGGTGGGTAGGAAAATCAAAAGTACCGATAAACCTCCTACAAAGATGTAGTTGTCAGCCTACAACACAAGAGTCCACCCAATTAATAAAGGTTTATTTTAAGTTTGAAATTATTTTCTTTAATGTAAGAATGAGTACGGTTCTTTTTGATTCAATTTATGCAGTTGAATTTAGATTAAGGGCCGCCATGTGCTTGTCAGCACACAATATAAAGAGCCCACCCAATCAATAAAGGTTCATTTTAATTTTGAAATTAATTTATTAGTAGTGTAAATTTGAGTTAGGTTCTTCTAGATTCAACTGTGTATAACATAGTCTATTAAAAACCTTACTCAATAAAGATTCATATTCAACATCAGACCCAGTTGTAATGCAACATTAAGTAAGTGTGAATTTTCAGAGAGGAACCCCCAAGTGATAGCCACCTCTAAGGAATATTTGACTAAGAAATTGTAAGATATCACCTTCCCAATCGGAAAATGTTGATGTGCAAGATTGGCTTGGGATTGCTTTTAAATGCAAAAACATTTTTGAACCAGGTTGAGGATTCCCTTAAATAGAAATTTGGATTTATAGCAGCATCATCTTCATGGACAAGGGGGGACTCCAACTACACACACAATAAAGATGGTTACATTGCACTTCTTCATAATGTATAACAAATCACAGTTATACTGAGAAAACTCTTTAATTTAATAACCGTATTTTGGTATGAAGTGCTTAATTTTTCAGTCAATGTCTTCCACCATCATCCTAGTGCCTAATACTTCTGTAGATTTGTGGCAGTGTTTCAGAAACATGCCAATTGGTCCTAACTACTTTTACATTAGAGAGAGCATCTTGGAAAATATTGTGTAAGGATTTTTTGATCAACTTTTTGGATCTCATTTCGTGATCTCCAACTAAACTTAAAATTCAGCATAAATCATTTCCATCTAAATTCGAAAAAAATATTTAGTTCAATAATGTAGATGATGGTATAAAAAGCCTTGCCTCATCATCTACCAAGGTTCAAATCTTCAAAGATACTAAAAAAAAAGGTTGAAACATGGCTCAAGTCCATCTACCAAAGTACAAATCCTAAAAACTATACTAAGAAAACTCACAGCTATACTGAGAAAACTCTTTTATTTAATAACCATGTGTTGGTAAGAAGTTCATAATTTTTTGCTCGATGTCTTCCACTATCATTCTAGTGCCTGATAGTTCTGTAGATTTGTAGCAGTGTTTCAAAAGCATGCCAACTGGTGGTTGTCCTAACTACTTATACATTAGAGAGCATCTTGGAAAATATTGTGCAAGGATTTTTTGATCAACTTTTTGCATCTCATCTCGTAATCTCCAACTAAACCTAAAATTTAGCATAAATCATTTCCATTTAAACTCAAAAAAACATTTAGTTCAATAATTGGTGGATGATGATATAAAAGATCTTGCCTCATCATCTATCACGATACAAATCTTTAAAGATACTAAAAAAGAGAAATTGGGTTCAAGTCCATCTACCAAAATACAAATCCTAAAAAATCTGGAAGTCCCAACTAAATTTGACAAAATGAATACTCATAACAATAAATGCAAAATCTCTACCCTGTATAAATTAAAAATAATGCTTACAAGTTGAACAAAAAGTTCTTTGCCCAATCGTTTTTTATTTTTTAAAATAAACGCTATTTCAAATTACATAAAGATGTCGATAAGAGAATACAGACAATTGTAATGAAAAGATAATTACTCGCAAAAAAAGTTAAAAGTTTAACATCTCAATAGCTTGCATTTATGGGTTGCTGCTGCTATTATGAGATGAGTAACTATTTGATAAATCTAACGGAGTTGTAAAGGAGATGTCGATATTACCTCGTATGGAGCTTTTCATTTGCTGATTGCATCGCTTTCAATGAAAATAGGAACTGCATGAATTTTGATTGAAAAACACCCAAACAAAGTAGATTTTTATCGGATTCCCCCTTCTATTATAGAGGCTGGGGAAGCAAGACACGCGCATACTAACCATCAGGAACATGAGGAGTGCATTAAACTAAAATTCTAAAGTAATGTAAGTCCGAAATAAATTTAGCGGAATAGATATACAGGTTAAGTTCGAAACCTAATTTATGCAATTGTTGCTCAAAAGAAAGAAAAAACATGTAAGCCGGCAAAACAATTTATTCAGAAATAACGGGGGGCATGAAGACTGAATTAATCGAGCTTTTTTGGCCTTTTCAGGGTTTCTCGACTGCGCAAGCGGTGCATTCAACAGATTTTTCCCAAGATTTTCGTCACTCCTTTTGAGGTGACTTGACAACGAAAGGGAAAGTGAACGATTTCTTTTTTCCTTTAAAAACATTTGTCCTTCTCAGGAAAACACTATTAGGCTTGGTCCCATGAAAGGGGTAACCTAAATATCCCATGAATTGTTATTTTTGTTCCCATGAAAATAGGAGACTTTAGCAATAGCAAAAATAAGGTCCCATGAATCCCGAATAGATTATTGGAGGGAAGAATTGGGAGGGGAACTCAATGAGAGATGTCAAGTGGTAGAAAAAATCTAAAAAAAAAATTAAGCAACTGAATTTCCTTTGTGCCCCCCACTACTTTATGGAGCTGAAAAGTCTCTCCCTAAAATGTAGTTGGTAAGACATTTCAGGACTTATGTTGGGTTTACTAATGGAACTGCCCTTTAATATTGATTAAAACAAAAAGAGAGTTACAAGAGCAGGGGGCGACCGGAAAACTCACGGTCCCACAAAAATGCCACGTAGGCACTAGAAAATACCCAAAGGGCAAACAAAAAGCGCGAGAGCTATAAAAAAGCAGAGAACACTAGGCACAAGTCGTCGCTCCGGGAGGAGGATCATCCCGAGAGGGGATGAACGCTCCACTTGACAGCTCATGTCGAAGGAAGATCAACATGTCAAACATCCTAATCCGGCATCTGCATCTGAAAAGGCACAATGATTTTCCAACCAAAGGGCAGAGAGCCAACAAGTGTCTGAACTCCAGGCAGAGGAGAGACCCAATGCAGAGAGCTCGGCACAGCATTCCCCCTCGATAGGAGGACTCTAGCCCAACCTGGCCCAAAAGAGGACGGAGTTGAAGGGCGACCCCAGGAGAGAGGCGGAGCGAGTGGAAGTGAGAGTGGCTTCTATGTGACGCAAACCTGGTGGAGGAGTTCGTCGAGGCGGAGATGCCCAAGGTGGCGGTGGAAAACGGTCTGAAGGGAACCTAACTCAATCATGCACGGTGCACTTCCCCTGGTGTGCGAGTAACTCCTGCAAGTGAGAAAATTCCAGAAGTAACTTTTTTCTGCTTGAGTATTGAATTTGTATGCACACAATAGACAATATAAGCACTTTATCATTAGTGGAGAGTAAAGCAACACATTGATCATTATGGAATAACATAGAATTATCAAGTTTTCCAAATATGAAATAGAATACAAGCTCTAAAAAATTGCCAGATATTATCAATATAATTAAGCCAAGGGCTGAAATCTCCAAACAAAGCCAGACGCGTCAGTGAAAGAACTCATGGGTGGTAGGGTTGAAAGAGAAAATGAATCTAAGACCTAGATGACCTGAAGCACGGGGACAAGACCAAAATAAATGCTTAAAAGGATTTAGGTTTAGAACACAAAGGGCATTTAGGATTAGGAATGTTGATGTGACTTAGACATTTACGCTGACAGGGAGGCCCTAATAAATAAAGCACCAAAGAAAATGGTTAACTTTAGGCTCAAGTGAGGAGTTCTAAGCACGAGAAAGCCTACGAAGCCATATAGACTACACAAATTGTAAGCCACTAATGGGCGATGCATTTTGGCAATGGTAGGTGAGATGGGGATCAATAGCTTGTAAATGGTGTCGACATTATAGCGGGAAAAAGCAATATCATGGTTCCACCGCCAATCGCGCCACCAGGCATCCGAAGGCTTAAGACCAAGTTTATGGAGAATGACATCTGACATTAATTCCTTAACTTCTGCAAATAGACAGAAGGCCCAAATTGGCAAGATTAAACTTTTGTCTTGAGCTTGGGCCAGGGAATCCAGTCTCTAAGGAAGACCAAATCTAGAATGGTGTGAATCCCATTGTGAGATAGCTGGAGAGATTTGATTCCCGAAGTTTCCATGCAAGAGGAAGACTATCATCAGTGATGATGGGAGACCACCAGATATTTTGAGAATTGAAAGAGATCCCAGTGCGAAAGCCATCACCAGTCCAACACAGTATGGTGTTTCACAGTTTGAAAATACTTTACATATGATTTTGGCGACAAAGGTGCTCAGAAATCTTGACAGATCACCCTGGTGACAATTAAAGTGTGTAACCCTACATTATTCCAACATTTTTTTTCCGTAAGGGGCACCTAGAAGAAATGCAATGCTAGAGAACAGATTTTCTTAGGCTTGGCTATCCCGAAATACATCTGCACAACCCATTTAGAATTTAAAGCCACACTTTTCTTGTAAACATTGATAATTCCCATTCCACCTTGATCGTGCGAGATAAACAAAAAACTTCCCATGCCACTTGATGAAAGTCCATCTTAACCAGAAATTTTACACCAAAGGTAGTTCCGAAGCAGCTTGACAAGCTTGGTGAAGGAAGCTTGCGAGAGGAGAACCAACATGCTAGAATAATAAACATGGGTGGGGCGTAATAATCTTGGTACACACCTGGAATTTACCGGCCAAGGAAAGGGGTTTAGAAGACCATCGGAGAAACTTTATGTTCGACTTTGTCGATCACATACTTCCATAGATTGGTAGAATCACTATCAAAGGCAAACAGGAATGCTCAAAATTTTGAATTGATCTCTCGACGTCCTATCCAGTTCCATGAGGTAATCTTTCAACCAGTCTAGGCATCGGACAATTTTTTTTTCCAATAGCCCAACATCTTAGTCATCTAAATATTGGTTCCTGAATGCAAGACAAAAAAATTTCAAGGTAATCATAAAATAACAGCCACACTCTGCGCAAATTCAACAAGGGTAAGAAATAGAGTCATCAAAAAAATGACCATTAATGAGTTCCAGTCACATGATCCAGGTAATTACAATTCCCTGAATGTGGCCTTGCTCAGCACATCGAGCAATAAGATAGCCTAGGGCATTGACATCGTAAGACAAATAGGGCAGGTGCTAAAGGGCACCCCTGTCTAGTAGAGTGGAAGAGGCCAATTGAGGCAGACTTATGGCCATTGATGGTAAGGAAAGCAACCACATTGGAGAACAAAGTTCAGAATTTCTGAGGTCAAAAATTCTCCAAATCCTAAGGCTATGGGAGCATATCGCTAAGATAAATGGCCATTTCAATACAATTATAATCCTTTTTAAAGTCAATTTTGAGAAACAACAGTCGTTGCACATGACAATTGATCCCATTCCATTCCATCCCAAAATGTTATAATATTATCCAGTATGTAGCAGACCTTTGACAAATCTTGTTTGCTTTGGAGCAAAAAATCTTGGGTAAGAAGATTAGCAATGTGAAGAGTCAGGGCCTTAACAAGAATTTTGTATGAAACATTCAACAAGGTGATAGGCCTCCAACTAGTAATCATGCTCCGGATCACCAACCTTAGGAATGAATTTAATGTTTCCTTGATTGATGAAACTCCCAAGAGAATTGGATAGGAGAGCTTTATTGTAGACCCGAAGCATGTCGGGACCAACAAATGACCATGTCACTTTGTAGAATTCGGAAGGAAAGCCATCTAGTCCTAGAAGATTTATCACCGGCTAAGGCACAACAGAGCAACATAAAGCTCATCCAAAGAAATAGGAGCATTACATCAGTCACGATGCTTGGGAGAAAGCTTGACCAAAACCACCTTGATACATTGCTGTAAAGCAGTGACAACTCGCTCATTCATAGCCTCTTGAGCTTAGAAAACTAATCTGATAATGCTGAACAAAGACTGTTTGAGATCTTAGGCAAATATCCGTGAGCCACTGGTGAGCAACTTGAATAGCTTTGATTTGTTGACAAACATGCTTGGCCCAGAGGGATTTGACAAAGTGCTTTCAATGCTTTATCTCCCACCTTGAGTCACTGCAGTCTCAACCAGATATGTGCAGCACCATGGGCCGAGTGATGATTCCATGAGCTTGAGTTTGTATCAAATATCAGTAGCCTGTAATTGAAAGAGGTATATCGAAAGGAATTGGACTCAAAAAGAACATATATCCTTATGAATTCTTTATGCAGAGCCAAGTCCACCCATTTATGCACTGGAGCAACCTAATTACCGAACCGATAGAGGAAACAAGTGGTGCATTGAATCGTTGATTCCCACCACTCGTTCCACCTGGCAGCAAAGGGAGGATGTGGTGCCATGTTCAAAACTTTAACAATAAGCAGGACCAAACTCTGGTTGACTCTAGCAAGGAAACATTAAGAAGGAATTTGATTAGATGGGACTTTGAAAGGGGCCCCGTAGCCAAATAATCTTAAAATAAATTAGATGATGATCTACCAAAAGAACATCTAGACCACACCGTGACAGGGGTGAAGTCCTTGCATGTCAAAATCAAAAATAGGATGTTGAGAGATAAGTACAAAATCAAGTCTTTTAAATACCAAATCACATCCTTCTCAAAGATTGGTCCAAGTATACTAAGCTTGAGCCTTAAATTCTTATCGTCATCTGAAGTAAAGGATCGGAAAGCCCCTAACGGACTTTTATAGAAATACCAAGCCGCACGCTCACCAACACACCAACAAATAGGGAGGGCGCCAAATTTATCATCAGGATGTTCTATCATATTAAATTCACCACACACCAACCAATAAGCTAATGGTAAGTTGTCAACTAACCATTTCCACAATGTCATTTCTTTCATAGTCATCATTAGGAGCATAAAAATTAAGAATACCAAATGAAAGATCATTAATCACCATTATCACCCACACGGTCCGATTTGAAGGATCTTGGCCCGAGGATTTGATTAAGGTTGAGAATTTTGGGGCTACGGAAATACTAGCACCACCTTTTCCATCAATGTGTTGAGTATGAAAATGTGAAAAAGTCTGGAGCAATATAAGTTAGCGTATTATGAAGCAAAAAACTAGAAATTTCAATTTCCTGTAAATAAACAATATCAAGGAAGCTGAAATGCAATGATAAGATAAATGAAAAAAAATATTTGCGAGAGGGCTCTGTAAGACCCTTAACATTCCACAAGATAAAATTCATGAAAAATTAGACATATCAAACTCCCCCTTCCGGTCTAGTACATGCCAGGCTCTGAGCCAAGAATAGGAAAAATTATTTGCAAGTGAGGATCTGGTTTTAATTCATAAAGATCAACATGAATGGAGTGACGCTTTGACCCCTATTATCTCCTCACACATCATGGGACATCATCCTAGGGTGGACTATGTGAGCATCATAGAGGAAGAGATGTCGAAGTGAGATTCCTAGTATTCTCTGATCATGAAGGAAAACTCGGCTCTGCGAGGGTTTGGAAGGAATGGAAACTGACGGGCGAGGTGGATCCAAACCCATAACAAATTGTATAAGCAAACAACAAGAACAACTTAATCAAACCTAATTAACGCAACACAACTGTCTACACGTATGCAAGATAAAATTAACTCATTGTAATGTACAACAGATTAAAGTAAGACTTAATCTAAGCAAGCAAATGAATTCAATTTAAAGCACACAACATGAAAAATCAATACAATCAAAACTATACAAACCAACAACTAAAAGTAAGCAAACTACTACTTTGTTTTTACAGGACAATTTTGAAACTTTTTTCACTGTTTTTGGTGTCATCTTGAGACAATGTTCAAAGCTACTGCTGTTCACATTATTTTCAGGATTTTTGTAAGACAATGTTATATTGTTTTTGTAGTTTTGTCCCTAAAAGGGATTTTCTCAAATGTTTAGGGTTTTCTAACATATTTTAATGTTTTTGTGATTTTTGAAGTTATACGATTGTTTTTGGTATTTTCTAAGGTTTTCTGAATGAGCCAACAGTGTGCAGGGCATAGCCCCTCTTTGAGTCAGCAAAGTGAAACTAGTTTATTGCTATTCTACTAGCAGGAATCTGTGCAAGTCTCACAATATTCTGCCTTCGGGGGTTGGGATCTCATCCCAGTAGAGGTACTTCCAACTATAAAAGAAGGGAAAGAAACGAGGTGGGGAGATAGGAAAGATCTGAAGAGAGAAAAGAAATGAATTCCAAAGTAGAAAGGTCAGAGGGTCTATGTTTTAGGCTGGTAGTAGACAGAGCCGAACTTACTTGCATAGACGAACAAAGCAATACTGATGAATAAATGACAAAAGGGTAGAAGTAGATCCAACAGAATAAATGCACAAATCTGACATAAGAAAGATTAAATGCTCATAACACACACTTATTTAGCACAAAGTCTTAATATTTGCATTAATATCTTCTTCTGTTACAAAAAGCTCAAAGTCTTTTCTTCTTACTTCTATTCTTCATCTAAAAGGTATCCATCCCTTGAATACAACAAGTATCCAAGTATATATAGAAGAAGGAGAAGAAAGAAGGCAAAAGGGAACCAACAACTAATTTACAAAATATCTACAAAATATCTAAAAGTCAATGTTGACTTTGGACAACTTGGTGGATGACAACATCCCATGGTGCAACATGGATGAGGTCATCGTTTGTACCAACATACTATTAGATATTTACAAAAAGAGAAGCCAAGAGGAAGAGAACTATTCATCGTCGTCTCGCGGCTGGAAGGGGGTATCTTGCTTCTGCTGTTGTTCGGGAGAGGTGATGTGGAACTGAGTCCGATATTCCATGAATTTACTGATCATGGGCTGAAGTTGATCCTGAGCAGGACCCTTCGTATGATCACCGATGACCTCACAGGTCTCCCGCTCATCTCTGAGTTTTTCAGGGAGCTTGAAATAATCATTACCTGCCTCCATCAGGAACCCCACAAAATCACGGCAAGCCAGAAGGTTGTTGATGCATTCGGTGTCGAAAGTGGCTTCTGGCCCTAACCCTTGCGAGAGGATCTCTTTGAAGATCCAGATAGTTTCGTCTGCCTTCCTCAAGGTGAAAGAAGGAGTAAGCAAGCCTGGAGACATCCTCAGAATGATTTGTTCCATTTGATGCATTGCATCCAGGGCTTCCTCCTTGACTTTATCAATCTTTTCCAGGACGAACTCCATCTGGTCGACCCGGTAATCCAACGCAGCAAGGATCTTGCTGGGTACCCTGGGGTGACTGAAGATGCCAAATTTTACTAGATCGTCGACTGAGCAGTCGAGCATTTTCTGGAATGTTTCGTGTTGCAGCCTTGCATGGTCCAACTCCTTAGAGATAGGTCCTGCGATCGCCTGGAGATCTTTGTTCACCTGATTGATGTTCTGATACAACTTGGTGAACTTGACTATTACCTCCTCGCTGTCTTTGAGGATTTGATCCCTCCAGGCGGAAACTGCCATACCTTGTTCACCAATTTTGGCATACTCGTTTATCTTGTCCTGACTTAGGACCTCAGGAGTTTCCGTGGCAGTTGTAGGAGGTGCATTGCCCATTTTCTGCAGGGCGTGGAGAAGATGTTTGTTTTGTTCCTTTAGCAACCTTTTCTCCTCCTTTGCTTCTTGAAGTTTCTTGCAAAGGGCATCCACTGCAGATAGGGCCTCTCCTTGAAGACTTTCTGAAGACGTTCCCATTGTGACTTGGGTCACTGTATAATCTGTCGGAGACAGATCTTTTTTACCCTTTGAAGGATCGGGATATGCTATCTCCATTACTCTTTCTCCTGATGCACTCTGAGAGAAGCGGGTTATGGGCTTTTGCTTCTTAGCCCCCTTTGACGGGATGACAGAGAAGTCCATTGGTGTGATAGGGACTTTCCTCTTTTGTTGGCTCAGATGCTGGAGATCCATGCTGGACTTAAGGGAATGGGACCAGAAGTGGAAGAGGGAGCAGCTGCAGTGGATGAGGGGAAATGGGTAGAGACACTTGGTGGTGGCATCGAGAGGGAGGCCGAGAAAGTGCTCACGGGAGGAAGGGACACTGCAGGGGAGGTAGACATGGGAAATGGAAGGGAGCTGAGAGATGAGAGAAGAAATGGTGGGGGACAGCTCCGTGAGAGAAGAGAAGATGGATGACGAGGAAGGGGGAACAGTAGAAGATGGGGGAGAGGACACGACCAAAGGAATGGTTGCTTGGGTCATGCGAGGAGGAGAAGGAGGAGAGGGAGAAGGGATAGAAGGGACCTCAGCGGTTGTAGTAGTGGCAACACCCTGAGTGGATGTGCCCGTCGAAACACCTTCCGCCGCTTCTTTCTCTGGGGATACCAGGCTTACAACCTGTTCTTGTGCAGCGGAAGGAGGACTTTCAGGAGCTCCTTCTTGAGCAGAGCTTGATTCACCCTCTTTATCTTTGCCTTTGACTTTAGGCAGATGTTTTGGCCTGACAGGTGCGTTGCCCAATGGAGACGTAGTGAAATCTACCCCGAGGTAGATGAGGCCATTCATCCTGCACCAATGTTCTGTCCTCCGCAAAGTTTCTTTGACCCTTTCTTCAATGGTCTGGGGTGCTTTTGTTCTGTCGATCGCAGCAAATGGCCAGTTGTCCCCATCTGTATCCAGATATACCTGATCAACTTCTTGATCGGCAGTTTGATAACCCTTTGGAACGATGGCCACGCCGTATTGAATAATTTCTGCCAAGGCCAAGCGGGAGTGGTCCTTCCTTCTAAGTTCGACCTCATGGTACAGGTCGATATAGATGTCCTCGATCTGTGGAATATGGATTGGATCGAGTTTTGCTTTGGGAAGGCAATTCCTTGGATCAAAAGTGGGCCTCGCCAGGAAGTTGTGCTTCAGATTGAGCAGTTCTAGTTCGGCAACCATTTCCCGGGCTTTGTGGTGAGAGATGCATGTGTATCTGCCCACTGTAAGGGGGAAAGGAGTTCCACCCTTCTTTCTCTTCAGGCACTTTTCATGGTATGTCACGAGCTGTCTGGATAGCTCCAACAGGATCAGCTTGGGGCCGGCATATCTCGGCAATTTGGTGGGCTCACCCAGGAAGTTAGCTGCCCTGAGATAGGTGAAGGTGGGAAATTGTGTAAATAAGGCCCCCCACTTCTCTGTTGCTGTGACAATGCTCTTGGTCGTTCGACCGTGAGTCATGTTTGGCCTCAAAAGGCAGATGATGCCATAGAAGAAAGCATCGTTGATCTTTAGTAAACTGCGGGATGTTGTTCTCCAGTTTCAGCTCTGGGTAGTATTCATATATTTTTACCTGGGGCCAAACCCCGCATCGGCTCAATGCTGGATAATCCCTTTCCGAGGCTGCAGCATAGACTACGTAGGAGTTCATGTAGAACCTCCCCGTTGTGGTGAGTTGTTGGAGTTGTTCAGATATGGTGCTGCTTATTATCTCCGCCCACTCGAAGCGTTGATCAGGTACATTCTTGTTCATGGTCTCCAGGTACCTGAGCATCCATTTATGAAAGTAATGGGCGTCAGAAAGCCCAAATACTCTGCTTAGGAATGTGATAGTATCACTCAGTTCCTCGGAGAAGTCGCTACGGTGAATAACCTGTGGCCATCTGGTTATCACCTTCTTGTTCTTTAGGTACACCTCATTCATCAGTTGCATGCACTGGTCTTCATTGTCCTCCCAAGCCTTGATGCAATCCTCTTGGCTTACAGCCACAAAGTGTCGGTGGTGAGGGATGCCTAACATGATTTCGAAGTGCCGGGCAGTGAGGTTGATCACGACTTCGCCCTTTTCATTTTGGACACACCTTGTGTCTTTGTTGTAACAGCGGGCCACTACCATCATGAATTCATTGTTTACTGCACTGACGGGGATCCCCCCAGCAAAATGCAGGCCACTGCCTACTAGTTTGTCCATCCAGGGACTCCCTGTGACTCTCCTGGTTCTGGCCCAGAAATCTTCCATATCGATGTGACCGAGCTCAGAGTCTCTTATATCCAGGTCACATTCTACCTGGGACTCGGGCATTCTGACCCTCTGGTACTTGTATTTCATTTCTTCTTCAGTAAGCTTAGCTTTACCTTTTGACTTGGTTGGCTTCTTGCTTGATGTAGACATAAATGGGTCTGAGTTCAGTTGCTGATCTGCAAGAAGAAGAAGAGAAGTCCAACGCCAAAGAGCCATATTAGCTGTCAGATCTTCCATTAAAGCACTACAGAATAGAATGAAGAGTTAGCAATTTTAAGGCCTCAGGGCGCAGGGCGCAGGAACACTGCAGGCTGCAGAGTAAATAGAATGGCGCACTGAATCAGAGTGTTACAAGGAACAAATCAGTGCCAAAGGGCGCAGGGCACAAGGATTTTGCATATGACACCATGTTATTGTAAGTGGGGATGCGCCTGCGCCGTTATGCAGCTTTATACTTGGCGCAAGGAATGTTGGTGTTGCATGGGTGCAGGGTGCGCCTATGGCGCAAGTATTTGTCATGCAACATGGAAGTTTGGTGCGCCAAAGGGTGCAGGTTTATTGCATGTGCACTAACTTTAGGTGCGCAGAAGGGGAATTTGGCGCGGCGCAGGGAAAGCTTGCATGACATATTGTTATGTAGACATGTGTGCCTGCTGCCATCTATATAGGGTTATGCTGGGTGCCTTAGTTTTGCATGGGATTTGCGCCAATTGCATGCAATTTCATGTAACAGGGGATGTTGATGCGCCGAATGGCGCAGGATAAATGCGTGTTGCAAGCGGGAAAAGTGTGCCTTCTTGGCATGACTGTATTTTATGCAGCAGGAGTGGCGATTGCGCCAAGAGAAAAACACAGTTTTAAACTAATCTTTAAGGTTTTCTTTCTTTCCCGACAGGTTTGTGATCTTTCAGGCCTCTTTTTCAGGGATTTTAGATGGTGAAGGGGGCACAACAAAGAGATCCAGGTTGATTTTTTGAGGCAGAGCCCTCTTGACCAGCAGATCTGGAAAGAGGATGAAAACGGTTTGGGGGGAAAGGTTGCAAGAACGGTAGGAGGGTTTAATGGATTTGCATATTCATTCTATCCTACCACACAAACAACCAAAACAAAACACAAGAGGAGTAAGAACCACCTACCCGGAATATATAGAATGTGAGAGACGAAGCGGGGTCCACGAACGCGACACGAGGATGACGGGCGTGCTGACAGGTGCAGAGGAATAAAGTTATCACGTGTTTTTGAATTGTGAAAGTGACAGGGCGGATGCGCCTATATATAGGCAAAGGTGCAATAAATGTGCCAACCACTTTTTCAAGAGGTGCACCGAAACATGTGTCGACACGTAAAATGGTGCGCCCTTTGGCGCGGATAAATGCGTGTCAACACGAAAATACTTGTGCCTTTGGCGCAAGTTTACGACTGTCAACACCTCATTCCTTGCGCCCTTTGGCGCACCAAAACACGGGCAACAATTTAGTTGTTAACATGAAGGTGCATGCGCCTTGGCGCACGCAAGAAAGGCGCATCACGGGAAGGCGCACCAATTGATGTGTCGACACTTCAAAGGGTGCGCCAAAGGAAATGAAAGGGGGCGCAAATTTATTCTGTGTTACACAGATAAAAGGTGCGCCCAGCCAAAAAGGGACCAAAATGGCTAAGTTCGGAGAACTAGATTTCCCGGAAAGGGATTTTGTAACATTCTGAATGCAGAGGGGTCCCTGACGAGGGACCAGGGCAAAAATTTGGTATGGTTACCTATAAAATTGCCCTCATCAATTTTACAGGATAACAGCTGGCTCTTTCTGGGGACTATCTTTGAGTGAAACTCAAGGGTAGAGAACCTCAGATCAACATGTGCCTATCCATTGGGTAACAGGGTCAAAAAATGAGGGCGAGGATGAAAGCAAACACACGACGAAAGCAAACACACAACAAAAGAAAACTGTACAAAGAAGAGAGCAAGCTCTACTTCCTGAATATTTTGAGGTGCTGCCCGCTATAGGGAAGCGGGAGATCAGTTCCGTCCAGATACGAGAGATAGAAGCTATTTTCTCCATTGAGCTGTTTAATCTTGAAAGGCCCTCTCCATAGAGAATCAAATTTCCCGTGCATGCCCTTCGGCTCCCTCCGTTTGTCCCACAAAAGGACGAGATCTCCCACTTGGAAATCTCTTTGCTTAGCCCTTTTATCAAACAATTTCTTAACTTGATTTTGATGTTCGGTGATCCTGTCGACCACTCTTATTCTTTTCTCTTCAAGCTCTGATAGATACATGATCCTCTTTTCAAGGGAATTTTGGAAAGTCTCATCTTCGATTGCTCGTGCCAAGCACAGAGCAGGGAGTTCTACAGAAATGGGAAGCTTGGCGTCGGTCCCATATAACACTTGAAAAGGTGACATACCGAGAGACCTCTTGGGAGTAATGCGGTCTGCCCACAAAGCATCGTATAATGACTTGTGCCACGTCTGTTGACTCTCATCAACTAGCTTCCGTATGATGGTCACTAAGTTTTTATTACTGGATTCTGCCTGACCATTTCCCTGGGGGTAGTAATCCGAGGCGTGGGCCAAGGTTATCCCGTGTTCATAGCAAAAACCAACAACTTCTCGTGAGGAGAAGTTGGAAGCGTTATCAGCAACAATCTTGTTTGGAACGCCAAACCTGACAATGATATTCTCTTTGATGAAACTGCAAACAACCTCGGAAGTGGCATGCTTGACAGGTATGGCCTCTACCCATTTGGTGAAGTAATCTGTTGCTGTCAGGACATAACTATGTCCGGCACTCGATTGGGGATGGAGTGCTCCGATAAAGTCGATTCCCCACTGTCTGAATGGTTCATCAATAACGACCGGCCTGAGGGGAAAAGCAGCCAATTTTGGCTTGCCGACAAATTGTTGGCAGAGCTCACACTTTGCTACCCAGGTGGCTGTATCCTGGAACAGCGTCGGCCAATAGTACCTGGCCCAGATGATCTTGTGTGCCGTCACGGAAGAGGAGAAGTGACCACCACAGGCTGAATCATGAAAACTCTCCAGTAGCTTTATCTGTTGTGGCTTGTCGACACATCGCAAGAAGATGCCATCTATTCCACGTTTGTATAAACCGTCATCCCAGATGACATATCTGGCCGCTCTGAGCTTTATAGCACGTTTCTCCTTTGAAGTTAGATGAGCTGGACACTCACCATAAGTGAGAAAGAAAGTGATATCAGAATACCATTCGTCGCTAGTGGCGACAAATAGAACCATGGGTAAAGAATCGGCTTTCTCTGGCTGGCTTTGTGCTCCCTTGGCGCAATTATCCTTTTCCTCAGGGTCTTCTGAATCCTGGTTTTCAGCCATAAGCTGACATAGGCCCTTGCCCCTTACCAGCTTGGTGGGTTTTATGTCTAGATCATATTCCTGGACTTTTGCAATCCAATTTCCTCGCAAACTCCCTAACTCCTGTTGAGTTAGGATTGACTTGACTGCCGTGTCAGGGACCAGTACCATTGTATGAGAATTTAGAATGTAATACCTGAAGTTCTTGACTGCTTTGACCACGGCGAAGGCATGCTTTTCCAACTGAGACATCTTTAATTCGTGAGGCTTGAGAGGAGAGCTCATGAACGCAATCGGGGATTCAACATCCTCAGAATTCTTTTGCATTAAGATAGCTGACACAGTATGCTCAGATGCATAGCTATACATGATAAAATCTTTGGAGAAATCAGGACATACCAGGACTGGTGCGTGAGCAACGGAGGCTTTTATATCTTCGAATGACTTCTTTCCTTCTTCGCTCCACCGGAAAGTTGGTGATCCTTTCATCATGTTTGATATGTGGCGAGTCTTTTCAGCAAAGTCGGGAACAAAGCGCCTGAGAAAATTCACTTTTCCGAAGAAAGAGTGAACGCCGGTTTTGCTTGTGGGTAAAGTAAGGCTCTGAATAGCCTTAACCCTTTCGGCATCTATCTTCGTTCCTTCCTTGCTTACAATGTGTCCCAGCAACTTTCCCTCTGTGACTCCGAAAACAGACTTTTTCAGATTTAGGGAGATTCCATGTTCCCGGCATCTAATCAATACTTGCTCCAAATGATCACAATGATCATTTCGCTGTTTAGAGAACACAGTTAAGTCATCCAAGTAGACTACGATGACTTTTCCCATCATTCCTTTGAATGCAAAGTCCATGGCCCGCTGAAAAGTGGTGCCGGCATTGGTCAGACCAAAAGGCATCCTGCTGTAAGCGAATGTACCCCAAGGGGTAGTGAATGTTGTTTTGAATTGGTCTTCAGGTGAGACTTCAATCTGATTGTAGCCTGAAAAACCATCAAGCATGGACAACATTTCTGATCCAGTCACTGCTTGCAGAACTTGATCCATTATGGGAAGGGGGTAGTTGTCCTTCAAGGAGGCTTGATTCAAGTTACGAAAATCTACGCATATGCGTATCTCACCATTCTTCTTGCGTACTGGTACAATGTTTGCCACCCAGGTACTGTGATGGATAGGAAAAATGATCCGTGCATCCAGCATTTTCTGAATTTCAGCCTGGATAGTACCTGAGATCTTAGGATTGTAGTGTCTCTGCTTTTGGCGAAAGGGTTTGACATCCTCTTTCAACGGGATGTCATGTTGGACGTCCTTTGGCTTGAAAGACTTTAGATCGGCATAGGACCACGCCAATACATCCATGTATTTCTTCAGCAACTTGACGAATTTCCGCTTCTCTTCGGGTGTGCAACATTTTCCAATGTTTACAAACTGCGGATGTTCTACCGAACCTAAATTGACCGGTTCGGTTTCTGGGGAGGAGTTAGGATCATCTCACCTTTTCTTCTTGACAAAACGATCGTGCCTGTCGAACAAATGCTCTAGAGAAACCAAACCTTTCGGAATTTTATTTCCTTTGAGCTGACATATGCCATCGCTTCCTTCGGATTCCCCATTCTTGATCAGTAACAGACTCACGCATGCGGAAGTGGATCCTTCAAAATGAAGCTCACTAAAATTCTCTACCTTTTCTAGAAAGGCAATAAGTTGATTGTCATCGTTGAATACCTGCCAGTGCTGAGAATTGTCCGGCACGCTTGGGTGGAAAACCACCTCAATGGTGTATGTGTCTATTTTCAAACCTGGGTGAGGGAGCATGAGGGATGCTGAGATGGCTAATGAGTCGGCCATGTCATTCTGAGCTCTTGGGATGGCTTTTATTGAAAAAGCATCAAACTCCTCGATGTTGTCCCATACCGCGTTGCGGTAATGTCTGAGCCTTTCATTCTTCACTTGGTATATCCTTTTAACTTGATTTACGACCAGCTCTGCATCACCCTGTACTTTCAGATTCTTGATTCCTCTTTCCTTTGCGGCTTGCATGCCGAGTAGCAAAGATTCATACTCAGCCGTATTATTCGTGTTGAAAAACTGCAACTTGAAAGAGAGAGGGATAATCTCCTCCTCGGGAGATATCAGCACGGCTCCAGTGCCGCACCCACTAGTCGCGCAGCTGCCATCAAACTGCAAAGTCCAGATCTTGTTAAGATCTTCTGCTTGGATGAGGACATCCATTTTGTCAGACTCAGTAGACAAGAAATAGTTTCCCATCCCTGATGATTCGAAGAGAATTTGGGCTTTGGGGTCATCGGAGTTAGTAACCAGGTACTTCTTTTGTGATTCCGGCTCCAACGTTTGCATTATACCTTTGACGGGAATCCTTGCCTTAGACCAGTCCATATGAATCTCTCCACCAACCTCACTGCAAAAACTCCTTCCTAATAGAATTCCGTATGCTGCCGGAATATCGGCAACAAGGACGGTCATCTTCACTCTTTTCTCTGGGAACGCCGCAAATGCAAACTGCGCGTCTTTGATTTGACCGATCAACGGAACCTGCTTGGTTTCCAAGGAATAACATCTGCCAAAAGGCTTGGTAAGGGTGAGGCCCAGGGCATGGGTGACTTTTGCTGGCATGACGTTATCGGAAGCCCCAGAATCAATTATGCAGTTGCTTAGTTTGTGGCCATTGATTAGGAGGGAGAGATAGAAAGGTTCTATCTTGCCTGACGCAGATGTCGAGGCAACATTTATGCGAGATGCAGAAGGAGTAGAAAGGATTCCTTTTGGGGAAACCTGAGTAGTTATGACAGCTTGGCTTTGGATGTATTCGGTCAACCTTACAAGCTGCTCAGGATTTGACTGAAGATATATTCAGCTTCAGACATTTGGATCTTGGTCTTTTTAGCGTGATCAATTATGTCAAACGCGGCCAAGGGTTGCGTTGATGAAGGAATGAGTCCCTCATTTCACGATGGTAGGGTAGGATTACCGGTCTTGATAGGAACATGAGAGGACTGATTCGGAGGGGAGATAGGGGAAAAAGATCTTTTCGAAAAAGACTTAATAACAGGTTGAGCAGGAAGGGGACTACCTCGTTTAGCGATGGTTGGAGGCGTGTGTGACACGGCCTTCACTTTCTGCATATTGGCAGCCACTTCTGCTTCTTTTCCTTGCGAGTGGGTAAAAACAGCATATGACTGCCCGCTTGCATATCCTTGGGTACCCTCTTCTTCATCAGATTCTTCCTCATCAAATTCCATATACCCGATAGTAGAGTCGCCAGTCGGTTCACCGACATCTTGATCATCTTCACCTGGCGATGAAGGTTCTTCATAATTTTGCTCCTCTTCTTCGATTTCGGCTAAAGCATTGATCGGAGGGGCCTCAAGTGCCAACCGTGGAGCAGCTGCGGGTAGGCGGGGCCTTTGTGAGACGTTGTTAGAAGTAAAGTTCCTCCGTGGAATATCCCGGTATGAAGTGCTAGGAGAAGCTTGAGCTAGCTGCTTCTTTAAAGCAAGCAAATCATTCGCCATTTTTTGAAATGCCAGATCAGATGAAGTGGCGGGAGAAGGGATCGAAGCTTTAAGCTTGGATGGTTCTCTTTTTAATTCACCAGATATTAGCAAGTTATCTTCAATCCGTATGGCAGCAGCTTGGGCGAGAACCAAAGTAGTGACTTGTTCTTGCAAGAGTAAAAAACTTACTTTTGAGCTCATGGCGTTGACGAAGAAACACTTCTGATTTTCTGGCGTTGGAAGCATGGTAGGCGGAACCCGGTTGATTAGTGAATTGAAACGGGTGATGAAATCATGCATGGTTTCATTGACCTCCTTCTTTAGGTGAGTGATCTTGGATAGTAATGTGAACGCGTCCTCTGAAGGCTTATACCTTTCTTCGAATGCAGTTCGCAAGGTGGCCCAACTGGTAATAGATCCGGCCGGCAAATGCTGAAACCATTCTGCTGCAGGTCCTTGCAAGGTCTCTAGAAAGAGGTGAACTGACACATCTTCATGGGTCACATCCAGGATACTGCATGACATGATGAATGCAGATATGTGTGAATCCATGCTTTGGTTCCCGCTACCATCAAATTTAGGAAAATTCTTCGGTTTCCGTGAGGGAGCGCATGAACAGGATGTGGCAAAGTGAGTGGGCCCATAGCATTTCCCCATGGTACTGCCATTTGAATGGCTGGAAAAAGGATGCGAGCTGGAAGCACAGTTCCACTGAGCAGCAAGGCACTGCAAAGAGACGAAGATGTTCCTTGTGAGAGATGCTTCCTTCGTGGAGGTGAGACACTCCTGGATGACCGGTCAGCTGAACTTAGCGATGAGAAGCGTGCCGGTGTAACACTGAAGTTGTGCCTTTGAAGTAGATCAAAAGTAGGATCGATTACTCCATGAGCTCTTCTGCTACGAGTAAATGGTTCACCCGCCAGTGTACCTTCCAGATCTGTAATATTTTGGAGCAAATTTAAAAACTCTTTTTGGTTGTACTTGCTGATTTTCTGATTTTTTGACAAAAATCAGCAGCATGTACTTTTCTAAATATTTAATTTTATCCCTCTTTTGAAAACCGATTGCGGTTTAATGACAAAGATTAATGAGGATAAAATGATGGTCAACTTAGTAAGCTGATTTTCGGATCTTAGATTTGACTTTTTGCAAGGGTTTGAAATTTTTGTAAAACTGTCAAAATCTCAGATCTACGGAAAAATATGGGTTTTTGTAAAAACTCAGCGAACTAAAGATCTCTAACTAGTCCCGATCTATGGATTCCTAAAAAAAAATTCAGTTTGGATCACTTTTGCAAAAATTTTGGATTTTGAACAAAAGTTTAAACTTTGCAAACAGGTAGTGATTTTTCTGATTTTTACTGGTTTTTTAACATATCACTACCATAGATCTTGTAGATCTGTTCGATCCCCAGTAGAGTCACCAAAAACTGTTGGTCTGAAAATCTGTCAGGTGGACAGATCTATGGATAGACGAGCCAACAGTGTGCAGGGCATAGCCCCTCTTTGAGTCAGCAAAGCGAAACTGGTTTATTGCTATTCTACCAGCAGGAATCTGTGCAAGTCTCACAATATTCTACCTTCGGGGGTTGGGATCTCATCCCAGTAGAGGTACTTCCAACTGTAAAAGAAGGGAAAGAAATGAGGTGGGGAGATAGGAAAGATCTGAAGGGAGAAAAGAAATGAATTCCAAAGCAGAAAGGTCAGAGGGTCTATGTTTTGGGCTGGTAGTAAACAGAGCCGAACTTACTTGCATAGACGAACAAAGCAATACTGATGAATAAATGACAAAAAGGGTAGAAGTAGATCCAACAGAATAAACACACAAATCTGACATAAGAAAGATTAAATGCTCATAACACACTTATTCAGCACAAAGTCTTAATATTTGCATTAATATCTTCTTCTGTTACAAAAAGCTCAAAGTCTTTTCTTCTTACTTCTATTTTTCATCTAAAAGGTATCCATCCCTTGAATACAACAAGTATCCAAGTATATATAGAAGAAGGAGAAGAAAGAAGGCAAAAGGGAACCAACAACTAATTACAAAATATCTACAAAATATCTAAAAGTCAATGTTGACTTTGGACAACTTGGTGGATGACAACATCCCATGGTGCAACATGGATGAGGTCATCATTTGTACCAACATACTATTAGATATTTACAAAAAGAGAAGCCAAGAGGAAGAGAACTATTCATCATCGTCTCGCGGCTGGAAGGGGGTATCTTGCTTCTGCTGTTGTTCGGGAGAGGTGATGTGGAACTGAGTCTGATATTCCATGAATTTACTGATCATGGGCTGAAGTTGATCCTGAGCAGGACCCTTCGTATGATCACCGATGACCTCACAGGTCTCCCGCTCATCTCTGAGTTTTTCAGGGAGTTTGAAATATTCATTACCTACCTCCATCAGGAACCCCACAAAATCACGGCAAGCCAGAAGGTTGTTGATGCATTCGGTGTCGAAAGTGGCTTCTGGCCCTAACCCTTGCGAGAGGATCTCTTTGAAGATCCAGATAGTTTCGTCTGCCTTCCTCAAGGTGAAAGAAGGAGTAAGCAAGCCTGGAGACATCCTCAGAATGATTTGTTCCATTTGATGCATTGCATCCAGGGCTTCCTCCTTGACTTTATCAATCTTTTCCAGGATGAACTCCATCTGGTCGACCCGGTAATCCAACGCAGCAAGGATCTTGCTGGGTACCCTGGGGTGACTGAAGACGCCAAATTTTACTAGATCGTCGACTGAGCAGTCGAGCATTTTCTGGAATGTTTCGTGTTGCAGCCTTGCATGGTCCAACTCCTCGGAGATAGGTCCTGCAATCACCTGGAGATCTTTGTTCACCTGATTGATGTTCTGATACAACTCGGTGAACTTGACTATTACCTCCTCGCTGTCTTTGAGGATTTGATCTCTCCAGGCGGAAACTGCCATACCTTGTTCGCCAATTTTGGCATACTTGTTTATCTTGTCCTGACTTAGGACCTCAGGAGTTTCCGTGGCAGTTGTAGGAGGTGCATTGCCCATTTTCTGCAGGGCGTGGAGAAGATGTTTGTTTTGTTCCTTTAGCAACCTTTTCTCCTCCTTTGCTTCTTGAAGTTTCTTGCAAAGGGCATCCACTGCAGATAGGGCCTCTCCTTGAAGACTTTCTGAAGATGTTCCCATTGTGACTTGGGTCACTGTATAATCTGTCGGAGACAGATCTTTTTTACCCTTTGAAGGATCGGGATATGCAATCTCCATTACTCTTTCCCCTGATGCACTCTGAGAGAAGCGGGTTATAGGATTTTGCTTCTTAGCCCCCTTTGCCGGGATGACAGAGAAGTCCATCGGTGCGATAGGGACTTTCCTCTTTTGCTGGCTCAGATGCTGGGAGATCCATGCTGGACTTAGGGAGTGGGACCAGAAGTAGAAGAGGGAGCAGCTGCAGTGGATGAGGGGAAATGGGTAGAGACACTTGGTGGTGGCATCGAGAGGGAGGCCGAGAAAGTGCTCACAGGGGGAAGGGACACTACAGGGGAGGAAGATGTGGGAAAGGAAGGGAGCTGAGAGATGAGAGAAGAAATGGTGGGGGACAGCTCCGCGAGAGAAGAGAAGATGGATGACGAGGAAGGGGGAACAGTAGAAGATGGGGGAGAGGACACGACCAAAGGAATGGTTGCTTGGGTCACGCGAGGAGGAGAAGGAGGAGAGGGAGAAGGGATAGAAGGGACCTCAGTGGTTGTAGTAGTGGAGACACCCTGAGTGGATGTGCCCGTCGAAACACCTTCCGCCGCTTCTTTCTCTGGGGATACCAGGCTTACAACCTGTTCTTGTGCAGCGGAAGGAGGACTTTCAGGAGCTCCTTCTTGAGCAGAGCTTGATTCACCCTCTTTATCCTTGCCTTTGACCTTTGGCAGATGCTTTGGCCTGACAGGTGCATTGCCCAATGGAGACGTAGTGAAATCTACCCCGAGGTAGATGAGGCCATTCATCCTGCACCAGTGTTCTGTCCTCTGCAATGTTTCTTTGACCCTTTCTTCAATGGTCTGGGGCACTTTTGTTCTGTCGATCGCAGCAAATGGCCAGTTGTCCCCATCTGTATCTAGATATACCTGATCAACTTCTTGATCGGTAGTTTGATAACCCTTTGGAACAATGGCCACGCCGTATTGAATAATTTCTGCCAAGGCCAAGCGGGAGTGGTCCTTCCTTCTAAGTTCGACCTCATGGTATAGGTCGATATAGATGTCCTCGATCTGTGGAATATGGATTGGATCGAGTTTTTCCTTGGGAAGGCAATTCCTTGGATCAAAAGTGGGCCTCGCCGGGAAGTTGTGCTTCAGATTGAGCAGTTCTAGCTCGGAAACCATTTCCCGGGCTTTGTGGTGAGAGATGCATGTGTATCTACCCACTGTAAGGGGGAAAGGAGTTCCACCCTTCTTTCTCTTCAGGCACTTCTCATGGTATGTCACGAGCTGTCTGGATAGCTCCAACAGGATCAGCTTGGGGCCGGCATATCTCGGCAATTTGGTGGGCTCACCCAGGAAGTTAGCTGCCCTGAGATAGGTGAAGGTGGGAAATTGTGTAAATAAGGCCCCCCACTTCTCTGTTGCTGTGACAATGCTCTTGGTCATTCGACCGTGAGTCATGTTTGGCCTCAAAAGGCAGACGATGCCATAGAAGAAAGCATCGTTGATTTTAGTAAACTGCGGGATGTTGTTCTCCAGTTTCAGCTCTGGGTAGTATTCATATATTTTTACCTGGGGCCAAACCCCGCATCGGCTCAATGCTGGATAATCCCTTTCCGAGGCTGCAGCATAGACTACGTAGGAGTTCATGTAGAACCTCCCCGTTGTGGTGAGTTGTTGGAGTTGTTCAGATATGGTGCTGCTTATTATCTCCACCCACTCGAAGCGTTGATCAGGTACGTTCTTGTTCATGGTCTCCAGGTACCTGAGCATCCATTTATGAAAGTAATGGGCGTCAGAAAGCCCAAATACTCTGCTTAGGAATGTGATAGTATCACTCAGTTCCTCGGAGAAGTCACTACGGTGAATAACCTGTGGCCATCTGGTTATCACCTTCTTGTTCTTTAGGTACACCTCATTCATCAGTTGCATGCACTGGTCTTCATTGTCCTCCCAAGCCTTGATGCAATCCTCTTGGCTTACAGCCACAAAGTGTCGGTGGTGAGGGATGCCTAACATGATTTCGAAGTGTCGGGCAGTGAGGTTGATCACGACTTCGCCCTTTTCATTTTGGACACACCTTGTGTCTTTGTTGTAGCAGCGGGCCACTACCATCATGAATTCATTGTTTACTGCACTGACGGGGATCCCCCCAGCAAAATGCAGGCCACTGCCTACTAGTTTGTCCATCCAGGGACTCCCTGTGACTCTCCTGGTTCTGGCCCAGAAATCTTCCATATCGATGTGACCGAGCTCAGAGTCTCTTATATCCAGGTCACATTCTACCTGGGACTCGGGCATTCTGACCCTCTGGTACTTGTATTTCATTTCTTCTTCAGTAAGCTTAGCTTTACCCTTTGACTTGGTTGGCTTCTTGCTTGATGTAGACATATGTGGATCTGAGTTCAGTTGCTGATCTGCAAGAAGAAGAAGAGAAGTCCAATGCCAAAGAGCCATATTAGCTGTCAGATCTTCCATTAAAGCACTACAGAATAGAATGAGGAGTTAGCAATTTTAAGGCCTCAGGGCGCAGGGCGCAGGACACTATAGGCTGCAGAGTTAATAGAATGGCGCACTGAATCAGAGTGTTACAAGGAACAAATCAGTGCCAAAGGGTGCAGGGCGCAAGGATTTTGCATATGACATCATGTTATTGTAAGCGGGGATGCGCCTGCGCCATCTATATAAGTTTTATGTTGGGCGCAAGGAAACTTGGTGTTGCATGGAATCAGGGTGCGCCAATGGCGCATGTATTTGGCATGTAACAGGGGATGTTGATGCGCCAAATGGTGCAGGATAAATGTGTGTAACACAATCTTTTTTGTGCGCAGAAAGGGGAATTTGGCGCGGCGCAGGGAAGGCTTGCATGACATATTGTTATTGTAATAGGGTGCGCCTGCGCCATCTATATAAGGTTATTGCCAATTTTTAGGATTTACTTGGTTTTCACAGGGGATGTATGGCGCTGAATGTATGGGATTAAGCGTGTTGCAAGTGGGAAAAGTGTGCCTTCTTGGCGCGACTGTATTTTATGCAGCAGGAGTGGCGATTGCGCCAAGAGAAAAACACAGTTTTAAACTAATCTTTAAGGTTTTCTTTCTTTCCCGACAGGTTTGTGATCTTTCAGGCCTCTTTTTCAGGGATTTTAGATGGTGAAGGGGGCACAACAAAGAGATCCAGGTTGATTTTTTGAGGCAGAGCCCTCTTGACCAGCAGATCTGGAAAGAGGATGAAAATGGTTTGGGGGGAAAGGTTGCAAGAATGGTAGGAGGGTTTAATGGATTTGCATATTCATTCTATCCTACCACACAAACAACCAAAACAAAACACAAGAGGAGTAAGAACCACCTACCTGGAATATATAGAATGTGAGAGACGAAAGCGGGGTCCACGAACGTGACACGAGGATGACGGGCGTGCTGACAGGTGCAGAGGAATAAAGTTATCACGTGTTTTTTGAATTGTGAAAGTGACAGGGCGGGTGCGCCTATATATAGGCAAAGGTGCAATAAATGTGCCAACCACTTTTTCAAGAGGTGCACCAAAACATGTGTCGACACGTAAAATGGTGTGCCCTTTGGCGTGGATAAACGCGTGTCAACACGGAAATACTTGCGCCTTTGGCGCAAGTTTACGACTGTCAACACTTCATTCCTTGCGCCCTTTGGCGCACCAAAACACGGTGCAACAATTTAGTTGTTAACATGAAGGCGCATGTGCCTTGGCGCACGCAAGAAAGGCACATCACGGGAAGGCGCAACAATTGATGTGTCGACACATCAAAGTGTGCCAAAGGAAATGAAGGGGGCACAATTTACTCTGTGTTACACAGATAAAAGGTGCGCCCAGCCAAAAAGGGACCAAAATGGCTAAGTTCGGAGAACTAGATTTCCCGGAAAGGGATTTTGTAACATTCCGAATGCAGAGGGGTCCCTGACGAGGGACCAGGACAAAATTTGGTATGGTTACCTATAAAATTTCCCTCGTCCATACTTAAGCATATAACCACTTGAGATGTATTGCATTCATGGGTTCCTTTAGTTCCTCACCATCTAAGTGAGTCAGTTTGTATGCTCATGAACCATACTTGGCGACCACAACATATGGTCCTAACCAATTCGGATCAAACTTTCATTTCTTTTCCCATTCCTTGGTGGTATTGAACTGATTTTATTTGAGTACTAGATCTCCTACCTCAAACTGGAGAGGTAACATCTTCTTGTTGTAGCCTCATGATATGCGGTTCGGATATAGCTTTAAGTGATTAAGCGCCCGCATACATTTCTCATCTAGTAGCTACAGCTCTGCCAATCGATCTACTTTGTAATCTTCATCCTTGTTCCAAATAGTCCCAGCGAAATATTCTCAAGGAAGGAAGCTCATTCTCCAATGGTATAATGGCCTCAATGCCGAAGACTAGTGAGTAACATGTAGCACCAATAGAAGTATGGATGGAGGTTCAATAAGCCCATATGGCAGGATGGATTTGTAAGTGCCAATTACGGCATGTTTTACTTACCATATTTTCCATTATGTGAACAAGTGTTTTTTTAGTCGCCTCTTCATGTCCATTACCTTGAGGGGTAATAGGGAGTGGACCACTTTAAACAGATTTGGAAGCGTTGACATAACACTTTAACTGTCTTGTTCTTGAAAGACTTACCATTTTCTGCTACAATGGCAGAGGGAATGTCGTAACGGTAGATGAGATGGTTCATAATGAACTTCGAAATATGTACACACCAGTAACATATGTGAGAGGCACAACCTCTACCCATTTTAGTAAAATACTCGATGGCGGTAAATAATATGAGTATGGTCATCTGAGGAAGTTGGAGTGAGCTTCCCTATGAGATCTAATTCCCATTTTGAAAACGGCCATGGTGTTGTAATTGGTTGCAAAGCCTGTGTTAGCACATGAACCAAGTTTCCATACTTCTGACAGAGTGTCACACCTTTCTGACATAATTATAACAATCTACTTTTATGGTGGGCCAATGGTAACCTACTCTTAGCAATTTCTTGGTGAGCACCATGTCGCTTGTGTGTGCTCCACAAACTCCTTCATGTACCTCTTTGATTGCTTAGACTGACTTGGAAAAATCAAGACAACGCAGTAGATTCCCATCGTAACCTTGACGATAAAGGGTGCCTCCTAAGAGGGTATCGTGGGCTATATGGCGAATAAGGGCTCTTTTCTCAATGTGGGAAATGTTTGAGGGATAGGTATTGTCTTATAGGTAATTGAATATGGGCTCATACCAGGGGGAGAAAGGACCAACAACTTCACATACCAGACATGATTCTGGCATGTCATATACAAGATCTCCCAGATGTTCCATGAAGAAAGGAATTTTATTTTCCTGAGGTGGAATGCGAAGCAAAGCTCTGATTATGGCCATGGCATCTGCTGATCAATTTACTGCTCTTGCCATTTGTTCAAAATCAATATTTACAAAGTATTCCTTGAGGGTCTCAACCAGTTTCTTGTATGGAATGAGCTTGTCATCCTTGACCTTATATTAATCATTGACTTGCTTGATGATTAACTGTGAATCACCCATGACCCTTAGTTGTCGAATATTCCATCTAATAGCAATTTTCAAATCGGAAATGAGTGCCTAATACTCTTTTATGTTATTAGTACATGGAAAACTTAGCCGAAAAGCATGTGGGATGAAGTCTCCTGTTGGGGTGATAAGTACCACACCAGATCCTGAACCATGATAATTGAATGATCCATCAAAGTGCATATGTCATACGACGGATTCCTTAATGTACATCATAGAGGCATCTAACAGATCTAGACACAATAGTTCCATTCCTGGTAGGGGAGCTTCAGCTAGCTTATCAGCAAGCACCTATCATTTGAGTGATTTATGGTTGACAAATTCAATATCAAACTCACTTAGGAGGATAATCCAATTAGCCATCCATCCGGTGAGTGCTGGTTTAGATAAAACGTATTTTAAAGGGTCGACCTTGGAAATGAGCTTGGTTTTGTTATTGAGAAAATAGTGGCAAATATTTTGAAATGCAAAGACCACAGCTAAGCACACTTTTTCAATCTGTGGGATAATTCAGCTCATATGTGATCTAAGTGCGGCTAAGGTAATAAACCACTCTCTCTTTTTGGTTAAGGTCGTATTGGGCAAGTAGTGCACCAATAGCATGTTGGGTAGCTGAAATATACAATAACAGAGGTTATCCTGGGGTAGGCAGACATGAGACATAGGAGGACTAGTCAGGTATTGTTTAAGCAACTCAAATGCTTTTTGACATTCACGACCCCAATTGAAGGTAACATATTTCTTGAGTAGATGTGTGAAAGGGTGGCACTTATCTGCAAGTTGTGAGATGAATTAGTGGATTGCCTATATTTTACCTTGTAAGCTACGCTAGTTGCTTAAGGTTCTTTGGTGGAGGCATCTCAGTGATAGCTGTAACTTTAGTGGGGATCTACCTCAATCCCTCTTCTAGAGACATGATGAAACCCAATAGCTTTCCTGATTGTATGCATCGAAGACGCATTTCTTAGGGTTCAATCTGACCTGTAATCTCAGAGGCGTTGAAAGATACACCTCAACTCTTCAGGGTGCTCTTCTCTGGTTCTGTAATTTCCCAAGATATCATCCACATAGTCCTCCATGATGTCATGGAAAATGACTGTCATTTCCTAAGTGGCTCCAACATTCTTGAGGCCAAAAGGCATCACTTGGTAGTAAAATGTTCCCCAAGGGGTTATGCAATTTTATGTTGATCTTCCTTTGTGATCTTAATCTGGTTATCAGGGATAATTTTAGTGGCGAATATTCGTAATATGGCGAATATTCCATTTTTGAAAATTTTGAAAAGGCGAATTTTTTGGCACGGGTGCTCTTACACTTTAATTTTTTTTAGGGGTCTGGTTAAACCTAGATTATTGTAGAACACTTCTTTCCCAAGATATCATCCACATAGATACTGTAGATATTCCATATGATGCATCATTCATGGATGTCATGGAATGATATGAGGCCTTAGTGTCATGTCGCGCGTCTCTTTGATAAGTGGCTCCGGCATTCTTGAGGCCGAAAGGCATCACTTGGTAGGCTGCAGACGCGCGAAAATGTTCCCCAAGGGGTAGTGTGAAGGTAGTTTTATGTTGATCTTCCTCGCCTTGTGATCTTAATTTGGTTATAGCCCAAAAATACATCCATGAGGTACAACATCTCATAACCCGCAGTTGAATCAAAATCATGTCGATGTTAGGCAAAGGAAAATAATCTTTAGGGCATGCTTTATTAATATCCCTGAAGTCTATACAGATTCGGATGCCAACTGGTTTCTTTTGTACTGGCACTATGTTTGATATCCATTCTGAATAGTCAATAGGTCTGATAAAACCTACTAACAATAGCTTATCTAGTTCTTCTTTAACCAAAAGTGCAACATGTGGGTGCATCTTTCTCAGCTTTTTCTTGATAGGTTTGGCATCTGGGTGCACAAAAAGGTTATGCACGACTAAGGTTGGATCCAAACCTGGTATATCTGCGTAAGACCATGCAAATACGTCTACACAATTCTTTTAGTAGCACCACAAATGTCTTTTTCTCCTGTGTTGAGAGTGAAGCTCCCAAATTTACTATTTTTGGATCCTCTTCTCATCCGACGTTAACATCTATGGTCTCCTCTACCAACATTTTAGATGTATCTTCCATACGTGTAGGATCAAGGGGGGGATTAAGATCCACTTCTACAGGTGGCTCAAAAATATTATCATCTTCACGTGGGTCAACTATCTTTTCCATTGATTTTTTTTTTGTTTGTCCACAAGCGCCTCAAAGAGGTTTTCACTATGGGACTTAGACTTATTCTTTTTGCAAGGATTTTCTGTAGGACTTTTTCCCTTGCTTATTTTTTTTCCTAAATTACCACACAACTCTTCCTCTTCCCCAAAGTACGTGCATGTGTCTAAATCGATGGAGAAACCCTTTTTATGGTCATTGATCAGAATGACGTCCTGAATACCCATGAAATATGCTATTACCTCATCATTTTCAAAGAAATCAACTGGCACATGAAGTTGTTGGCCCGAATAAATGAGGTTGGGATATACAAGAGTAATTTGGAAATCGACTTGGGAATTTGACTGGGAAAGGGTAAAGATGGTGGAATCCAGGAAAAGGTTGGTAGAGGCAAGGTCCTCGTATATGCTACAATAGGAATTTGCGTCGATGTCTGAATGAGGTGAATCATCCTCACATTCAGAAGAGGTGTCATCAATTTTTGAGGGTGGAGCCCTATGATGCTTAATGCTAAGGCCATGTTTATTTGATTTCCGGGGGGGATTGGGATAGGATCTAGTCTGACTTGTGAATTTTTACAGCACCCAAATCCCTGATAGCCCATAACATACATCATTCTATGTGCTTTGGTGTATTCTGGAGCTTGGTGACATCCAACTTTTGTTCCTTCGGGGATCCAACTTGTAGGTGTATCCAACATTTTCTCTTCTAACAAAAGGCCACGGGGAACAAATTTCTCAAAGAGACTAGGACAACTATCCCGAGAGCTTCTTGAACTGGAAATAAGGCCTACCATGTGTTTTAGGTGATAGCGAGAGGTCAAAGACCAAAAGGGCATGTTGAATATTGAAATCCTTGATTTGGCCATATGATCCAACCTTTAGCTCCCATGAAGCAAATGGAGAGAGTGACAAGGAAGGATCTTTATTATCAGCTTGCAATATATCAGGATCAACTCGAGATTTCAGAGCTTCTATTTGTAATGGTACAACAATGTATGTTAAAGGACATTCATATGGTACTCAAGAAAAACTATGTAGCGCTCTACAATGCACAAATGGCTCAGGATCTCCTAGGATGGTGATCGTTTGCTCTCCATGATAAAACTTAATGCATTATTGAAAAGTGGAGGGTACAACCTGTATGGCATGGATCCATGGGCGGCCTAAGAGCATATTATAAGGAAGATCAAGATCAAGGATATGGAACTTCGTGTTGTGATTTGTTGGCCCTACGTCCATAGGTAACACAATGGTACCATTTGATTCACGCTCGGCATTATCATAAGTTGTAATTGTGATTATGTGAGAATCCAAATTTGCTTCTGTGTGCCCTAGATGTCTTACTATCTTTAAGGAGAAAATATTTTAACTGGATTCGTTATCCACCAGCACACTTTTAATCTTTCTATGAGTAACAAATACCTCAATGTACAAGGGTAAGTTGTGTGTGTGATTATTAAGTGGGACCTCACTCTTGTCAAAGGAAATATAGTCATTAAGAGCAAGGTTTGCGACCATGGCTTGGAGGTGTGAAGGATCAACATCCATTGACACTCCTGACCCCTGAAGTGTCTTATAAAGGATATCCTTATGAGAGCTTGATATCTTGAGAAGGTCTAAGATCGAAATCTTAGTCGAGGTTTTCTCGAGTTGATCTACCAAATCATATTGACTTTTTTGGGGGGTAGGTTATAGAATCACTAGGCGAGCGTGTCGTGTCTCCACGGTGTAATCGTTGCTAATGATTCTAATAGTATTTACTTTCTCATTGGATGAATAAACATAGCCTATGAGAGAATCAAAGAGATTATCAGCTAAGGTATATATGTAATTTGTAGCTCTACAGTCATCAGATGAATGACCTTGATCTGTATTTTTCATTCCTTGTCTATCATGTTTAGGGAAGGGTTGTTTAAAGATTCTCGTTTTTTCATCAGGACCTTGTCTCGATTCAGGTGAGTCCACTTCAATCTTCCCATCCTCAATGAGGTCTTGAATAAAGTGTCTCAGTTTTAAACATTTATATGTTTTGTGTCCCTTGACACGATCAAAATCACAATAGTCATGATCTTTATACCATCCTGATTTCGGCATATCATCTGCATAAGGCATCGTGGTCAGGTATTGAGCCATGTTTACCACCTATGATTGTCTCAAAATCGTGGATAATGAGTCTGTAAGGGGAGTGAACACCCATCGTTTGACTGGATTTTGAATAGGCCCTTTGGTAAATTTTAAAAGAGTGCCACTTTGAATTGTTTGAACTCATTTAGAGTCGTTGATGCCATCTCCTACAACGTTCTTTTTTTTTGTTAAAGAACTTAGGTTTTTCAGTAGGTTTTGGCTTTTGTTTATACTTCAAAAAGGGTTTTATTGTTCCCTTTACTATTAAATCCTTCTCAAATTGGCTTCCTTTCTCAATAACTTCCTTGAAGTTAGTGATACAATGCATTTGTAAGTGAAAAGCAATGTCCATATTCAAATTGGGCATGAAGATACTAACCAGTTATTTCTCAGGAACTACGCAAGGGAAGCGGCTAGCTAGCCCTTGCCATCATTGTAAGAACCCGGAGAAGGTTTCATTTGGTCTTTTCTTAGCACTACATAGATCTAACATGGTTATGTCAGTTTCCATATTGAATGCTAAGTGATGCACAATTTTTTTTGCTAGTGCGGGCCACGTGACTATTGACCCCTTTGGTAAATGAATGAACCATTCCAATGCTTGTCCTCCTAAGCTATAAGGGAACAAACGTATGAGGTAATTGTCACTATAAGCTACTTCTTGGCAAGTCGTGTAAAAGTATTTGATGTGATCATGAGGATCACCTTTGCCTTTATATTTATCAAATTTTGGAAAATCAAACTTTTTTGGAAATGGTGTTTGCAACATGTCTCTTTTGAAAGGATAAGGACATAGCTCATCATACTGATACTTTTTTTCTATGGCCTACGTTACTTTCCTGAAGGGTCGTAAGCATGTTCTTCATTGATCGTAACTCTTCTGTAAAAAAAAATTCTTTTGTAGGAGCAGATGGTCTAAGCACTTGTATTTTCTTGAAGGCTTCATCTGTTGGAACATAATGATTAAGTGGTCTGACCAACCCTTAATGTATATGAGTCCATCACTAATATATAGGTTAATATTTAATAATATGAAATATTTATATTTCTATTATTAAATATGCTAACCTAGGTGTATGTATCAACCATTTTAAGTTGAAAAGGTGGGTCGGGAGACATACCCGATCACCTTATATAAAAAGGACTTTAGGTCCTCATTTGATATATTTGAAAAAATATATTAAAGGTGTGCAAATCAAGTGATTTATTTTACCCTTGGTAAATAGGGTTTCAAAGGAGGAGGTGATCTTACGAGATGTAAAATAAGTTTTTTGAAATAAAAGGTTATTTTCAAAGTGGTTTTTACTCTATTTCTGTCTTGACAAAACCCAAATCATGAATGAAACCAACTACAACATTTGGGTCAAAACAAAATTTATGGTAAAAAAATCTAAATGATTGTTTCTGGATCTAAGGTTGCTCCCATCGGTTGTCAAGAAACTGTAGATAATATGAATACATTCTTGCAACAAATGTAGGAGGCTCTTTTTATGATTCTACGCAATGTGAACAATGAGTACCTTCTACACATTGGTAATATTGAACATCCGAAAGAGGTATGGACACAACTAGAATCCATGCATGAAAGATATTTGGTATATCAAGGATAGTAATGAGAGTACAATAGCTTAAAGAATTCAAATAAATGGTCTGTATATTTTTGATGATTTCTCTTCTGCATCTTGTTTTATATCTCAAAGTTTGAATAATTCAAAACTATTGAATGAAATTTTAGGACATGTTAATTATCAAAGCTTGTATGAAATGTATAGACATAATCTAGTGAAAGGTTTACATGTGTTGTCTTCTTCTCTTGAAGTTACTTCATTAAATGCTTCTAAATGATGACTTTGATTCTGATTTAGTGAATGGTCATGATGATGTTTTGATGCTATAGATGTTTCTGAAACTCTTATCTTCCTAGATAATAAATTAAATTGGGCTCAATCTATGTTAGAAAGTTCAAATCCTATTAACCTTAGGAAAATGACCAGAAGCCATCATATGTAACATGCATTAATTACTTTGTATGAACTTGAGCCACAAAGTATTATAGGATCTAGGTGGATATACAAAGTAAAATATAATGTTGATGTTAGTATTAATAAACATAAAGCTAGACTTATTGCTAGAGGTTTCACTTAGAAACCTGGTATTGATTATGTTGAAACATTTCCTATAGCTAAAATGAGTATTGTTAAGGCCTTATTTGTAATTGCCACTCAATTTGGGTGGGAAATGCACCAAATCGATAAGAAAAATATTTTTTTCAATTGTAATTTAAAAGAAGAACTTTACATGTTTCAACCTAAAGGATTTGAAGAAACTGATAAAGAAAACTATGTTTGCAAGTTGAGAAATCCTTGTATGGTTTAAAACAAGCTCTTCAAACTTGGTATGCAAAAATTGTTTCCTTCTTTAAACTGTTAGGTTTTTTGTTAATTGTTCTTCTAACAATGATATATTCATTAAGAAATAATGCTAGCATATTATCATTATATGCATATATGTTGATGATTTGCTTATGTCTAGTGACAATTCTGATTTAATTCATATGATTAAAGAGAAATTGAAGCAGTACTTTGAAATGAATGAATTAGGCCTCTCACATCATGTTATTTGTATGACTATATTTCATTCTATTGTTATTTTTCAAAATACAATATGCAACCATTGTATTGAAAAAATTTCTTCTAATTGATTGTAAACCATTTTCTACTTTAATGGAAGTTGGAATAAATATTGATCCTAAATCTGCAAATGAAAAATGTTTATCATATTTTATATACGTTGTTAGTTAATAGTTTGATTTATCTAACTATAACTAGATCAGATATTTCCTATACAGTAGGAATTACTTCAAGGTTTATGCAGGAACCTTTTTTAGAGATAATTAGAATCTTGTAAAAAGAATTTTTAGATATTTGAAAGGAATAATCAATCATGAGTTGCATTATACTAAGAATGAAAATATTATCTTATATTTATTTTGTGATTCTAACCATACTGATGTTGTGTTATAAATATACTAGATATGTGTTCAAGTTTTTTGGTGTAGGAACCATTACTTGGAAAAATAAATACAATCAACAGTCTTCATTTCTTCTACTGAGGCAGAGAAGTACAATAGAAGAAGTAAAGAAGTCATGTGGCTGCAACATCTGTTGGTAGAGATACACATGTAAGTTAAAGGAAATATTTCTCTTCTATGTGGTGGTCAAAGTTGTATTACTCTTGATTAAGAATCTAGTTTAACATAAGAGGACGAAGAAAATTGAGATACATATATGCTTCACCCGTGACAAGGTGTAAAGTGATGAGATAAATCTCAAGTTTATGTTGATTGAAGAGCAGGTTGCTAACATCTTCACAAAGTTCCTGAGTGCTGCAAAATTTTGTCACTTTCATGAAAAAATTGAATTATCGGAGTTGCCACTGAGGGGGAGTGTGCATGACAATGTCACCTCCTAATGGAACTTGGTTTTTGTAAAAAGACCTTCGAGTATTTGTAAAAGACCTTCGGGCAATTGTAAAAAAAAATTTGGGCATGTATATATCCTCGACTTCTTTTTTAGAAAGAAGTGTAAAAAAGATCTTAAAGATGGTCTTTAGTAAACTCTTTAGTGCTATTGAGTTTATTGGTAAACATCCAGTACAAGCATATTGTTAAGGAAGTCCTTGGTTGTAAAAGACTCCTATATACTTGGGTTCAATAACCTTTTATGAGAACATGTAAAACTTACAAATCATACTTAGTCGTTGATCATGGGATGATCTTTGGGATTCCAAATCCTTTTGTACCAAAAGGTAATTTGAGTATGATGAAGGTGATATAATTCCTTCAACCGATATGCTAGCCTAAAACCTTTATGGTTTAAGGATTTTAAACCATGTAGTGTACTACTGACAGGTAATCTATTGACATATGTTATGTTATCTCACTTAACATTAAGGGGGAGTGTTGGAACATAATGATTAAGTGATCTGGCCAATACTTAATGTGTATGGGTCCATCATTAAAATATAGGTTAATATTTAAAAATATGAAATATTTCTATTTCTATTATTAAATATGATAACCTAGGTATATACTTTAGGTTAAATATTTAATATCATGAAATTATTATATATCTAATATTAAATATTATAAACCTAGGTGTATGTGTCAACCATTTTAGGTTGAAAATGTGGGTCAGGAGACATACCCAATCAACCTATATAAAAAGGACTTTAGATCTTTATTTGATATATTCGGGAAATATATCAAAGGTGTGCAAATCAAGTGATTTAGTTTTACCCTTGGTAAATAGGGTTTTGAAGGAGGAGGTGATCTTACTAGATGTAAAATAAGTTCTCTAAAGGAAAAGGTTATTTTCAAAGTGGTTTTTACCCTATTGGAGTTTTCCACTATAAATATTGTGTCACCTGTGTTATTTATTTCCTGTAAGTATTTCTTTATTTACTTATGTTATGATGTAATCTTTATTTAGATATTTATTGTAACATTATGTAATATGTAAGTTAATTAAATCCGTATTTATTAGAATCCTCAAATTCTAACATCATCTTCTTGAGGTTTGGTATAAATTTTGCTAGCCTTAGTCTTAGGTTTCTCTTGACGTATACCTTGTTTAGGTTCTTACTTACAGAAGAAGCTAAGTTTGTTATCTGTTGGCTAAGGGTCTGTATTTGATTTTGTATAGTGACTTCCTCATTTAGAGGGTCCTCTTCATCGTCATTTTGAGGAGGTAACTCCTCATGTTCACGTTCTACCCTCACCCTGCGACGGATTTTAAGGGGTGGTGGTAGAGAACCATCTTTTTTTTTATGATGTTTCACCTTTAATGTTGGTATTAGAGGTAGAAGTGTGTCTTAATTCAATGCTATCTTCCATGTTAGTGAGGGGAGGTCTTTGTGTTTCTTCTTCCTTCCTATTAGTATCTTGTCTAGAGGCTTCTCTTTCTTGTGGCACTGTGGCACCTACTCTAAAACTTTTGCAAGCACTTGATCTCTATTTCGGAATAGGAAGTCATCAAAGTGAGTGATATCAACATAATCGATATCTTGAAATGAATCACTCTCATCTCCGCTATGATCAACCGGCCCATCTATTTCCTTTACTTTGGAGAAGAGGGGACCTAAATTGTGACCTGGACCATTTGTGATCTTTTCTTACATAAGGTTTTCTCTAGTGTAATCAAGGGTATAACAAACCTATGTGTAATGTGTAATTGTTTGTTTTACAGTCTCAAAGTATGTCAATAAATGAACTAAAGAATAATGAACCAACCAATTCTATGATTTTGATAATATGTAAGGAACAATCATGCAAGTTTTTAGTAAACCAATCAGTCAACAAGAAACTACACCCTATGTTAATGTTTCCAAAGATAGTTTGATGTTATATGATAAACTCAATGTCAATACTTATGTCAAGTTCAAGATGAACAAGACGTAAGTATTAGCAAGGGGTTGATGTGATATACAATCAAAGGATACTTATGATGAGTTTAGAGACAAGCAAGACCCAAACTCTAAAACAAATGGAGGTTACGTATGTAAGCCACATGAAAATACTACTAGGATACATTACCCAAGCTTTGCAAGAAAATAAGGTATTAGTATCAAAATAATATCGATACGGCGTAAACAAAGTAACCAAAACTCTTTCAAGATTGAGGTAATGTTTGAAATAAAACAACATCAAAGTATGCTAAGGATTTGTTAATATGTGGGCAGAGTAACGTTACAATATAGACACTTAGACCACGTTTACTAGAACCGAGATGCAAGTATCGTAATTGTGACGAGGTGATGCAAACAATGTAACACTTCTAAGGAATATTAATGATGACTCAAGCCTAACTATGATAATAATGTGTCTCAATATGGGTTTGAGACAAATGGTCTACTAGAACATGAGGATGTACCATTAACACTTTCAACACTTGCATTCCAACATTGCAACCTAGTCATGCAAGTATACTACAAAAGTGGTGGACACGATTATTTCTAGCGGTATCCGCGCATGTTGTTCTCTTTTGTCTCAAAATGGAAAACAATATAGAAAAGGTGTAGATCAAGTGAAGTTGAAATATACTTGGCGTCACTTTGGAAGAGTTTTTCCTCACCTTAGGGCGAGTGAGAAACTAAGACAAAGTAAGGCTTTGTAAATCTCGTAATGAATGATACTTAGTGCAAACTTCAATGGACTGTCTCATTATTCGATAAACAAGGTTTCAACTCCGAAAAAGTTCTTACTTTGTGAAATATCTATAAAAAATGATTGGATTGATATGGTAAATTTGACTCCAAGACGATATAGTTTCATATTTAGTTCTCTCAACTAGGTGTCACAAAATACCTCTGCAAGCGCGGTTTTCAAAGAAATTCACACTGACTAATCTTGGAGTATCCCAGCTTTACTTTACCCCCTTTGACACAATGAGCATAAAATGCGTTCAATTTTGTTTTCATTGGGATCACATGGAGATATTTTTTACTCCAAACTCATAAGTGAAAACTAGTCAAGTAGGTAAGCGGTTCTGTGTTCATGTGTAAATTAGGCAAGCTATAAGACTTGAAACTAAACACCTAAGAGTTTCAAAGCTTTAAACTAATCTAACAACATTCATCAAGATACGAGCTTAGGGAGGATAATTTCTTTAACATGCATATAGCTTTGAAAACAATCAAACTAACATGCCTGAATCAATCTCTACTCTTTGAATGTTAACTTTGAAATGAACCTAAGAAGATCCTTAGCAATCAGATTTGATTGTTAGTATGATCTCAAGGTTTTGAGAATTGAGTCTCACCAACAATGGCTATAAGACCATATTGGTTCTCTCCATATTACTCAAGCTTGAGTTAATGTATGCATCTCAAGTGGTTGTATGTTCATGTGTAAATTAGGAAAGCTATAAGACTTGAAACTAAACACCTAAGAGTTTCAAAGCTTTAAACTAATCTAACAACAACCATCAAGATAAGAGCTTGGGGAGGCTAATTTATTTAACATTCATATAACTTTAAAAACAATCAAACTAACATTCCTAAATCAGTCTCTACTCTTTGAATACTAACTTTGAAATGAATGTAAGAAGAGTTATGCTAATTTACTTAAGCTTGAGTTAGAAAAAACCAAAGAAACAACCTTTTGTCAGTTTAACATAGTTTCCAACTTTATACTAAAATACCTGCACACCATTTAGGACGTATGCATTCCCCTAACAACATATGTGTGTACCTAGTAGTGTATGCACACCTTTGTCAAAAAACACAGTCATTATTTTGCATATGCACGGGCCGAGAAGCACCCATGCACCCTTCTTGGTGTATGTGTGCTCTTCTTGGCGTATGCGCACCCTTGTGAGAGTATGCACGCGTCTATCAGAAAATAAAGATAACACAAAGGGATTTTTAGCATATGTGTGTCCTGAGAGATGTATGCACGCCCTTGCTAGCATATGTGCACTCTTCTTGGCATATGTGTGCATTTGGTAAATTTTAGCATAGAGGTTCAAAAGCACAATGAAGCATATATGCGGGTAAGGAAGCGTATGCATGTGTTTAGGAACATGTACGTGCCCGAGCCAATAATTACGCATGATTTTGAACGTATGTGTGTCCCCTTCTAATGCATGCGCGTGTACCTAGAACAACAAAAAAAAGGATAGAAAACTGACTTCTAAAAATGCAAACAGGTCAGAACTTTGTTGTTTAAATCAATTTCTAACAGAAAACCATTAACTTTGCATGCAAAAGGAAGACTTTAACACATATAAGGTTATTAAAATCTATTAAATCCTTAAAATGCATGGAATGGTTAGAAAAATGATGTAAATCACAAAGCTTGAAATCAACTTCTATGGACTATGGAGTAAGTCCCACTGGGCATGCCAAATGTGTTCATGTGTAAATTAGGAAAGCTATAAGAATTAAAACTAAACACCTAAGAGTTTCAAAGCTTTAAACTAATATAACAAGAACCATCAAGATAAGACCTTAGGGAGCCTAATTTCTTTAACATGCATATAACTTTGAAAAAAATCAAACTAACATGCCTAAATCAATCTCTACTCTTTGAATGCTAACTTTGAAATGAACCTAAGAAGATTCATAGCAATCAGATTTTATTTTTAGTATGATCCCAAGGTTTGAGAATGGAGTCTCACCAAAAATGGCTACAAGACCATATTGGTTCTCTCCATATTACTCAAGCTTGAGTTAATGGATGCAATATGAAGATATTATCTCAATATGAATGGAGAAATTCTCAAGATCCTAAATGCCTATACTTTATGCTAGAGGAGGAAACGTGTTCTATTTATAGGTTTCCCATTCCAAGAATGGTATGATTTTGGTGCATGTGGGAAAAAAGGTAAGTCCAAATATCACTTTTAGCAAGTCAAAGCACTTTTTGACTAAGATTATAAGCTAATTAATCTTTTAAGATTGATTAAGAATCCCAAGTATGCTTAGGAAGATTTCTAGGAGTATATAGAGGAGGTTTTGATAGATTTTAGATGTTCTAGAAGTAAGAGTTAGCCAATAAGAAGGTTTATTGGTCAAATGCATGGTAGGAGGCTTAATTAACTTGTAATAGTTAATTGAGAGGAGTTTGAGGGGGAAACGATCCTAATTGACGAAGTGTCATCAATTTGCGGGGAATAGAATAATTAGTGTAATGTTAGTAATAAAATTACATTGATCAAATTATAGGTGTCTACACATCCTTGGATAGAGGGGGGAGGAAAGGGGTGAGGCATCGCCACGAGAGTGGGTTCCACACCAAAGCCCTTCTTATTCCCAATCGTAGTCCAACTATCAGTCAACAGGCCACTTTTGGGATTAGAAACCATGGGTTGCGTCACAACCGGCTTAGAACGAGCTAGCAGAGGACAATCGAGAATGCGGTGGTCCAGAGCTTGACAAAAAAATCATGTGTTGGGGAGGTTGAATAAACCACCTTTTGAGAGATATGTAGGGACCCACCTTGAATATCCAGATGGTCCTACAAATCTTTTGTGAGGTCAACTTCAACACACACTTGCTTGTGGGGACGAGCGTCAAAAAATGCTCTTGTTCATGGCATATCACTCTGTCAATGGGTTTCATAATATTTGGAAGGAAGGACCAGAGATGAACAAGAAAACCAAAAAGTTAAATCCAGAGTAGAATTTTCAACGAGACCTAGCTAGTGGGGCTAAAATCAGGAGTCCACTAAGAAAGCACTAAAAGGGTATTCCCTAAATACCAACAAGTCACCTTAAGAAGGAGGGCTTGGATATAAGAAGGCTCGTGAAAGGAAAAGAGATAAAACCCTTTGGTGAGGTTATGGATACCTGAAAATAGGATATTATTGGACTCTCAATGGTTATTTATCCATTTCTGAAGGTAGGCTTATGAGGGAATGCGGCCATAGAAATATGCAATAAGGTAATTTTTTATGATACCATTTAACCACAATTTCTAAACATTCATCAAAAATAACAACATCCGAGGATGATTCAGAATCCATACCTCGTTGTAGACTTTCAGCACAAACTTCTGAGTGTGCTTGGGAGCCATTTTCACCACCGGTTGTAACAGTCATTGCAATAGAAGGAGAGTTGGCTATTTATAGACAACTCACTTCCTTAGCGGTGGGAAAATAGTCGATTTAAACTATGATAGGACCAAAGGGAAAACCCTAGAAAGGCTAAAGGAGCACATCTCAAGCAACAATGCATCACAAGTGAACTCATAAAAAAAACCCTAGCAAAGTCGAAGTCCACTTATGTTGGGTTTAAGAAGCAACAATAATTTTTCTTTACATAGGACCATATCTCCAAATTAAATAGAAGCAATAGCCCTCTGCATGGAACCACGCTTTTACAGTTTAAAATTATAGAGGGGAAGGTGACCCCTAAATTTAGGGGTGCCTACTACCCCTCAAAATGTATTAAAATAATGAAAAATTCATGTTTACACAGTTTTATTTTTAAAATGCAATTTTTAATTTTTTATTTAATTGAATTATATGAATTTGTATTGATCTAATCAGTTATTTATTTTATCTAATTTATATTAATTGAAAATTAATAATCAAAATATGAAATATTGAAAATAAAATCATCATTATTATAAATGGTTGACACCTAATGTCATGCATTGGGTTACACATGGAAAGGTGGCGAGTGTATTAATTTTCATTTGTACCACCTTAATTGTAACCACAAGTGCCAACAGTTATAGTAAATGAGCCCATTCTTTACCATTTTTTCCTCGTTTTATAGTATTTTTGACACTCTGTTCATTTTTTTGAGCTTGGACTTTGTAAGACATTTAAACTCTGCAAAACTCTTAGATTATGGGCTCTACAAAATACTTGGAGGATGGTATGTGGAAACCATGTTATCTTTCACCACCGTGTTATCCATCTCGCCACCCCAGTTCACTGTAATAAGGCACAACATTAACACATCAAAAATAAAGAAATTTGATCTCTCAATCCTTTTCATTTTTTTTGAAATATGTTATTTTGGGCATTCTTTTGTTTTTAATTTCATATTTGTTGCTTTTGATACGTTGTTGGAGTGTCAAACATTTTGGGTCATTAGACAAATATATAAGGAGAGCATTTTTAAATCTTCACTTGGCTTATGATCCATTTTCTATTTTAAATGTTGGTGCTCGTAAGTGTTTCATGTTTCAAATGTGGGTTCTTGTTAGGGTTGTTTGTTTGAAATGTTTATGCTTGTTTTGAATGTTAGTATTTCTTATACTTAGACTTGATAAAACACTTGAACTGGGAACACATTTTCATTTTTCATCACCCTCTTATGCATCTTATTGCCTTGTTTCACTGCAATAAGGAACAATATCTCAATATGTTTTGTAACACATCAAAACAAATGAAATTTGATACCCTGGCCCTTTACATTTTTGGTGAAATATGTTTTTTTAGCATTTTTTATTGCATATTCACAATTTTTTTATACACTCTTGCAGTGTCAAACTTTAAGGGGTAAAGAATAAATGTATGAGGTGAGGTTTTTTAAATCTTCACTTGGCTTATTATTTATTTCTTGTTTAAAATGGTGGTGCTTGTAAGGGTTTCCTATTTTAAATGTGGGTGTTGGTTAGGGTTGCATGTTATAAAGGTATGTGCTTGTTTTAAATGTTAGTGTTTATTACTCTTGGACTCCGCAAAATGTTTGATAGAATAAAATAAAGTACCTAGGTGTTAGTATTGATATTGTTACACATGTAGGATAGTTTGTTAGCAACCATTTTTGTTATAATGGATTGTTAGTAATAAAATTAGTTATATGCAACAAATATAGTTATATATGGAGATGTTTAAATATGTAATCTTCTTGTTGATCAACTGGATCAATGAAATCATCTTGATTTCGTGTAATACAAATTGTATAATATGGATCATGGCATTATAAAACACACCAAACATTTGAGTAATACATTGAATTCACATTGAGCACAACCAAAAAAACATCAAACAAACCAGATGCACAATTTTAATAAAAGATAAGAAAAATGTTTGACAAACACATAGTATTCACTTACAACATGCATATAAAAATCAAAATAGGCATTATGAAGGCATATCATGCATATATTAATCATATAGCCATACATAATTTGTAGTAGAAGCATGGAAAAAGATATATAGCCCCACAAAATATATCAAGCACATAAATACACTAGGCACGAGAGAAAAACCAAGGCACTTGAAAAAACTTTAAAGTAGATGAGGTATAGTAAACCACAAAGAATACATACCAAAATAGAAAGTGGTATATCACGTGAGAGCATAGTGTCATAAAGAATAACTAATGTAAGAATAAATAACATTGGAGCAATGAGATGCCCCATATTTCCCCCAAAATTTCCTCTACGTGAACACAGGATGTTTCCCCTAACCTACTACAAAGCCACAATCATGAACTATAGTCATATAAGAAATAAGACTTGCACATATCTCAACTATTGCATCAATAGCATATGTGAAAAGCTATGAAGTAGGGAATTTTTCTATAGGCATATAATATGGACATAATATAATACCCTTTTACAATAATCACTTAAGAATATAAAGGTAAAGAAAATTCAAAGACAAAGAAAAAGCATTTGTGATAAATTACGTAGTGCTTCAATGTTTGGCTCAATATCCTCACTAGAGTGTGCATTGATATGGGATCCCTACATGTCTCTAATGAGTAAAGGTAATTTATTTATATAGATGACTTATACAAATGGTTTCCCTCTCAACCAACCCTAATCCGACCAAGGTAACTTGTGCATTTCAAAATATGACCATTTTTAGTACAAGGGAAAGGTTCATTGGCCTAGGGAAAAATTTGTTGGCTAAACCTATTATGGACTCATGAACATAAAATGGTCCTAGATGTGAGACAAAACATGGTTTGAAAATATTTTAAAGATGTATTTTGTATAATTTGTAGTGATTCATGAAGTGTTAATCTAGAGAAGTAGTTAGACCTAGTTGACTTAGGATATAGGATAGAGCATGAAGCCTTACGTTTAGTTATTGAGAAGATGAATGGGATAATGCCATGTACATTCTAAAGTAAAATTTCTAAGTGCCATAAGATCAAATTTTGGGTACTGCATATGAATTGTGGACATATTATTTTTCATAGTTGTCATTTTTACACACTATTTCTTAGAGGAGTAGGGTTTGCTGGTGAATTTTTTAGTGGGAATAAGATTGCATGAAGTTTGAAGGCCTTGAAGCACTAAACATGAAGAAAATAGGGATTGATCTATATTTCTATCAATATGGAAAAAACATGGATTTCTTTAGTTTTCTTCAAGAACACAAAGTTGAGCTCAACCACAATTATGTAGAGGGGGTGTGCGATTCTAAGAAATTCATGAATGATATATTTATTTTATAATAAGGAACTAAAATATGAAAAAATATATGTGTAAACAACGATTGACCTGTGATTTTTTGGTCTTAACTTCTTACTAGTTTTTTCCACTCATGTTTCCAAGTCCTCGTTAGTTTCATTCCCCACAGCTTCTAGTCATTTCCACATTAATTCACACCCTAATTTGCTTCATCAACACCTTCTTGACCACATTGTTAATATTGAGTCCCAACATTTGGGGGGACTTCTACCCACAACTACTTATCATTCCATTTGTAATGATCCTATCCATCCCATAGTGCCATGACATCCTTATCCACCGCATTTCAAATTGCCAATTTTTGACAAATTTGATGGCACCAAGGACCATCAACATCATTTGAATCTCTTCTACTATGCATGCCATCTTATTCAACATGTTAACACTCTCCTCTGAATTACTTTCCCACTTTCACTCTTTGGTCACGCACTTTACTGGTACTCACATCTTCCATGACATAACCTTTACACATTCATAAAACTTGTGGACACCTTTTTATCTCACTTATCCATCCATATCGCACCCAAATCAACACTCACTTACCTTCACATAATTCTCTAATCCCATAATGAGTCCATCATTGAATTTGTTACACTTTGGCATGCTCTCATTCACCGCCTCTCATTTCCACTTCCATAATCTGATCTCATTGACCTCTTTTCCAAAATTTGTGTCCCTCACATCTCACACGATGTGAAAATTCATTCATTCTACACATTTTATGAGGTCGTGCACATGACACAACGCCTCGAGGACGATCATCTTGGTCATCTTCCCTCCTTTCCATTTATTATGGTTCCTTCACCACCTATCATGCCATTACACTCACATGTTCTCCATGTCCACAAATCAGATCCCCTTCATACTTCATCACCTTCTACACCCACATCTTCACATTCATTTCATGCTCCTAAGGCTTTTAGCTTCATCCAACCCCCTCACAAATTCAGCCCATTGACTAAGCCACTTCCCTCTATTCTCCAAAAGTTATTTGAAGCTAATCTCATCACTCTCCCTCCCAAACTACCCTGGTCATTGTGGGGTTCATCCCATGACACATGTGCATACCATCATACTAATGGTCACCCCACTGATTCATGTCCTCAACTCTGTAATATCATTCAAGACCTTCTAGCCAAGGGGGACATTGCAATTGAACCTCCATCTCTTCCTCCTTCATCTACTAACGACCATCCAGTCACTTCACACAATCCTGAAATTGACTAATTATATGGCTAGTGCAAGATAGTTAATCTAATCTAGGAGGACATATAACGTTGTAAATAACTAGGTAAATGTAGTAAATAAAGATGTAAACGATCTAGAATAATGTATGAAAGGAAATACTAAAACCCTAATGTGTAAAATAGAAAGGTAAATGACTTAGTTAGTAACAGATGACTATCGCAGCATGTCACATGTCTGGATGGAAAATTTGAGATCAAGAATGAATACACATAGGTCCCAAAAAGGCTGGATCTAGAAGATATGAGTGGAATAGGTGTCTGGAGTAGGACAGAGGCATCCACGAGTGCTCTAGTCTACAATTTGGGTGCCTTGGTCTGTGAAAAATCCCCAGAACTGGTTCTTATAGGGTCGTAAGATGGGCTATAACCTTTCCTACTTGTCGCATTAATTTCTTTGTATTACGTCGAATGCTCTGAATATTCCAAGAGGAAGAAGTAACCTGCAAAGGACCAAAAGGAAGTATCAAAACCCTAAAAAATAAATGTAGAATGAATGGGTCAGATTAACCTCAACTGCCACAATAGTGGGCTTACTAAACTTAGTGTTGCACTACATTTCAGACCCGAATGTAGTTCTGGTGTGTGTGTGTGCGTGCATGTCATGTCCTAGGTGCTCTTATGCTAGTCACAATATGTGAAGTAGTGAGCAATAACTAAATGTATAAAATGTAATATCATGTGTGCATGGAATAAAATGGAATCCCTCCCCCTTTGAAGTGTGATGCAGACTTCCTAGCGTGTGCCTTGATGATGGAACTATGTGGATGTAAATATAATAGATGGATGCACCTTAGATGAGTGATAGTAGTAGATGATGTTAGGTCCCTCATTATGGTCTCATAACTTTACATTTATAGGGTTCTCTTGATCTAATTTCGTAATTAACCCTGAAATGGCCAACCACCAAAAAGATAAAGATCTCAAACAACTAGAAAGAGCCCAAAAAGTGGCGGGAAAGTTAAAAATGATCGGGTCACCCCTAGTGGGACCAGGTCGCACATGGGCTCCTTAGTACTAATCTTGGTGCCCCAGTCAAGGCCAAAATACCATAAAACAATGAAATTTGACTGGGCATGTAGGTACAAGAGGTTAAATATGAAATAAAATAAATAAGGTGGCCAAAAGGATTGGGGTTAATTAATAAGTTCTTCCCTTGAGAACCTTTTAAATAGTAGTATGAGACCAAGATAAATAAATGTCTAAAGTGCATGATTTTGTGACAACATTTTGCCCCCACTTTATGTTGGTGAGCAGAAAGCTGTGTAACATAAATTAGATAGAGATGCGTACCTGATGTCATTGTAGAGTGATGAAGAAGGCATGTCGAAGGACTAGAAAAAGCATGGAATGACAAAAATATGGAGAATCATGGAAACTATAGATCAAAAATGCGCAAATAAAAAAGTGATGAGAATGAACCTAGGGCAAAACACGTGTGTGTAGTGTACCTATATTGTTAGTAAAGCATATGTTGTCACAAAATGTTGTTCTTGTTGTTGCCTCCCCCATTTGACTGCTTGTTTCTCATACGGACGGACCTGCAAGGAGAAAATGACCAAATAGTCAAATATGTATGTATGTAAGTGTAAAAACACTATGTGAAAGACACATGTAAGTGTAAGATACAAAAAGTGTGAATATAAAATATAAATGGAAATGTAAATGTAAATGGAACATGTGCACCTGATCCATGTCGAGAAAGAGTATAAAAGGATATCACGTACTGCGAGTTTTTTGGGCCATCTCACACCACCTTAGTTGAAGAAGTGTAGGGAGGAAATGATTTGTGTCCTCCAATCTCTAACCGCTTCTGTTGAAATGTATGTGAAGATATCTTTGTATTGTCATGGGTTTTCTGGGTGATCCGATGCCATTGACTGAAGTAGTGTAGAGAGGCACACTCACTATAACCTTCGATCTTGTAACTGCTTCCCAGATGCTAAGAACACCATGTCCTGTAAAATTCGTTGTGTATGGGGTTCGTAGACTGGTCTGAACCCAATAGTTGTATATAAGTGCACTAAACTGAACTGGTGTAAATACACTATGTTAGTTGAAACCCCCAAATGATGCAAACCAGGCTCGGAAAGGAGTTTCAGAGGGAGGGGACATGCGCGGGTTTTCAAATTGCAAGGGTTCGAAACAATGTAAGAATTGCAAAGGAGGTTTTGCCCGTTACATAGCCGTTGAGGAGAGAGAAGGATAATTAATGCGCATTTGAATTCATATTTTGAAAAACAGCATATTCGGGAAGAGCGGGAAACTAAGTATGGATGACCGTTGGTTCGCTTGGGACAAGTGAGACGCGAATGCGCGAAACACGCGGCTCGGCCGATTCGGGCGAAATAGGGAGAGGACGCACAAATGCATTTTGGGACAATTGGGACGGAAAAGAGCGAAGTGCGCGACTCGGGAGTTTCGGCCGAAAATGGGACAACTTGCACTTTTTAAACTTTGGGACATTTGGGACATGAAAGCGCGGTTCGGGTGAGTCGGCCGAAAATGGAACAAAAGGCCCGTTTGGACTTGGGACATTCGGGACAAAAAGTTCCGGAGTACGCGGTTTGGCCGGTTCGGGCGAAAATGAAACAGGGCGCACTTTTGAAAATGGGACAAAATCGGGCGAATCAGCCGAAAATGGAACAACTCGCACAATAAGTTCGGGACACTTGGGACAAACTTCCGATGGGCCTTAAAATGGGACAAATTCGGGGGTTTCGGCCGATCGGAGAACAGAAGACCCGTTTGCACTTGGGACAGTTGGGACAAAAAGTTCCGACAGGCCCGAAAATCACACAAAATGACCCAAAACACAGATTTTCTCGATTTTCACGACTTAGGCACTTTAGGAAAAACACTCATAACTCAAATTTTTTTGAAAATTTACTTTATCAGAGCAGGGAATTTTGAGTGGACAACAGCTGGCTCCTTCTGGGGATGACTTGGCATGAATTCAAGGAATGAGGCAAGGCAAGAACTTAGACAAACTCGGGGAAAGCAGACCAGTGCCTTATCCATTGGGCCACGGAGTCAAAAACAGACCAATATAGAGGGCAACACACAAAAACAACAGAAGGGAAACACACCAAAAGCAGAGAAGCAAAAACACTGTACATAATATACAAAGGGACTCCCTAGTCACCTAGGACTTGAACAACTTGAGATACTGCCCACTATAGGGAAGTGGGAGAGGAGAACCATCCATGTAATCAAGATAGAAAGAATTCTCACCAGAAAAATGTCTGATCTTGAAGGGTCCGAGCCACAGGGAATCAAACTTTCCATGGCTGCCACGAGGTTCATGTCTTTTGTCCCATAACAGCACGGTATCTCCAACTTGGAACTCTCTGAACCTAGCTTTCTTGTCAAACAGAGCCTTTACCTTCTGCTGGTGAACAAATATCCTATCAGCAACCTCCAATCTGTCCTCGTTCAGTTTGTGCAGGTACATGATTCTTTTATCCAGAGCATCACTGAAACTAGTATCCTCAATGGCCTTCATCAGGTGCAAGGCTGGCAGTTCTACTGTCACTGGCAATTGAGCTTCTACTCCATACACCACTTGAAAAGGAGACATTCCAATAGCTCTCTTCGGTGTAATCCTGTCTGCCCAAAGAGCATCATAGAGCTTCTTATGCCAGTTTCGCTGAGACTCATTAACCAACTTCCTTATGATAGTCACCAGGTTTTTGTTTGTGGATTCTACTTGACCATTTCCCTGGGGGTAATAATCTGAAGAATGAGCCAGAGAGATGCCATACCCGTAGTAGAAGTCCATTATCTCAGTTGAGGAGAAGTTCGAGGCATTATCTGTTACAATCTTGTTAGGTACACCATACCTTACCAAGATGTTCTCTTTAATGAAGTTGCACACCACTTCAGAAGTAGTGCTCTTGACTGGAATAGCCTCCACCCATTTGGTGAAGTAGTCAGTGGCAGTTAGCACATGAGTGTGACCAGCACTAGAAACAGGGTTAAGTGCACCAATGAAGTCCAAACCCCACTGTTGAAATGGTTCCTCAATCACAACTGGCTTGAGAGGCAACGATGCCAGTTTAGGTCTTCCCACAAAAGTCTGACAAGCCTCGCATTTATCCACCCACTTGGATGCATCTCTGAACAAGGAAGGCCAGTAGTAACCTCCACAGAGTATATTGTGAGCAGTGACCGTTGATGAATAGTGCCCTCCACATGCCTGATCATGAAAAGCTGAGAGCAATTTTCTCTATTGTTCCTTGTCCACACACTTCAAAAATCTCCCATCTAAGCCACGCTTGAACAAAGCATTTTCCCACAGTAGATATTGCGCTGACCTCAATTTAACAGTCCTCTTTTCCTTGGCAGTTAAATGAGAGGGGCAATCCCCATAGGTGAGAAAATGGGCGATGTCAGCATACCATTCATCGACTGAGCTAAGGAACAGAACAGTAGGAATGTCAGCTTTCTCCTCCAGCAACTCATGTTTAGCTCCTTCAGTAATAAGCTCATAAAGACCTTTTCCACGAACCAGCTTGGTCGGTTTGATATCAATGTCGTACTCTTGGACCTTAGCAACCCAGTTCCCCCTATTGGATCCAAATTCTTGTTGTGTAAGAATCGACTTAACAGTTGTATCTGGAACCAGCACCATGGAGTGAGAGTTGAGGATATAGAAACGAAATTGTTTAACAGCTTTGACCACTGCAAAAGCATGCTTCTCCATCATGGTGTATTTCAACTCATGGTCTTTCAGAATATAGCTCATGAACGCAATTGGTAGCTCATGTTTATCAGAGTCTTCTTGGGTTAAGACAGCAGCCAGGGTATTATCTGTAGCATAGCAATAGATGATGAAATCTTTGCTGAAATCGGGACAGGCCAGAACTGGAGTTTTAGCGATAGCTTTCTTGATACCCTCAAAGGATTCCTTTCCTTCGGAAGACCAACCAAATTTTTGCTTCCCTTTCATCATCTGAGAAATGTTCAAAGTTAACTCTGCAAAGTCAGGGATGAATCTTCTTAAAAAATTGATCTTATCGAAGAAGGAGTGCACGCCCTTTTTACTGGTTGGGAGAGGAATTTGCTGGATGGCTTGAACTCGTTTAGGGTCAATCTTAATACCATCCTTGGAGACAATGTGTCCTAATAACCTTCCCTCAGTGACACAAAAGACAGATTTTTTAGGGTTCAGAGAGATCCCATGCTCTCTGCATCTCAACAGAACTGTCTCTAGGTGATCAAAATGATCCGCTCTTGTCTTGGAAAACACTATCAGGTCATCAAGGTAGATGACAATACACTTCCCTTTTAAGCTTCCAAAAGCCAGATCCATAGCTCTCTGGAAAGTGGCACCAGCATTAATAAGCCCAAAAGGTATTCTCTTGTAAGCAAAGGTGCCCCAAGGAGTAGTGAAAGCTGTTTTATGTTGATCTACAGTATCAACCTCTACCTGATTGTATCCAGAAAATCCATCAAGCATAGATAAAATTTAAGAGCCTGTTACTGCTTGCAATATTTGATCCATCATGGGCAAAGGATAATTATCTTTAAGAGAATCCTGATTCAGGTTCCTGAAATCAACACAGATGCGGATCTCACCATTCTTTTTTCTGACAGGCACAATATTTGCAATCCATGTTGAATGGTGAATAGGAAAGATAATTTTAGCTTTCAACAACATCTGTATCTCCTGAAAGATGGTGTCAGCTACTTTGGGGTTGTATTGTCTCTATTTCTGCTTGAAAGGCTTAATTCCAGGCTTGAGGGGAATAGAGTGTTGCATATATTTTGGTTTGAAAGCTTTCAAATCTTCATAAGAGTAAGCGAGAACATCTTTATACCTTTTTAGAAGATCAATTACTTTTCTCCTCTCATCTGCTGAGCAACATTTTCCAATGTTCATGAACTTGGGGTCAGCAGAACTCCCAATATCAATCTTATCATACTTAGCTGATTGCTGAGGTCCAGTAGAAGCTTTGGATTTCACATATTTGTCATGTTTATCAAACAATTCCTCCAGACTCACTAAACCTTTAGGAATCTTGTTCCCTTTGAGTTTAATGCACCCTTCCTGATCTGTTTCTTCTCCTTGGGTGACAGCTTGGTCAGAGGACACACTTTCACGAGGCAGGTTGTCACTTCCCTCAAAATACAGTTGTTCAAAATTACCTTTGAGTTCCAGGAAGGAAAGCAAATGCTGATCATCATTGAAAACTTGCCAGTTATTGGTGTTGTCAGGTACACTAGGCCGATGGACCATCTCAATGGTGAATTTATTCCGAGAAAAGTCAGGATGAGGAATCAGCAGTGACCCTGAGACAGCCAGCGAATCAGCCCTGCTGTTCTTTTCCCTAGGTACTGCTTCAATAGAGAAAGCATCAAGGAACTCAATAGAATCCCAAACCTGATTCCGGTAATGCTTCAGTCTCCCATTTTTTACCTGAAAGAGATTTCTGACCTGCTTTACAATCAACTCTGCATCACCATGAGCCAGAAGGTTCTTCACACCTTGTTCTTTGGCCACTTGCAATCCAAGAATGAGAGCCTCATACTCTGCTGTATTATTAGTGTTTTCGAACTGCAACTTAAATGAAAAAGGATGTAGGCATCCTTCAGGTGACACTAGCAGGACGCCAGCTCCAGAACCAGCTGAGGAACAACTTCCATCAAATTCTAAAATCCAAACACCATTGGGGTCTTTAGGAGACACTTTGGGGGGTTGGATTTCATCAGGGGACATAATCATGTAGTTGCCATGACCCATATCCTCATAGAGTATTTGTGCTCTAGGATCATCTGTTTTCTGCACAATATACTCAGACTGCTTTTCAGGCAACAACTTCTTCATTTGTCCATTGACAGGCGCGAGTGCATGCGACCAGTCCATCTGGATTTCCCCACCCACATCTTTGCAGAAGTTCCTACTTAGCAACATCCCGTATGAAGGAGGGATATCTGCTACTAGGATGGTAGCCAACACTTTCTTTTCAGGAAAGGCAGCAAAAGCCACTTGTGCATCTTTAATCCTTCCAACCAGAGGCACTTCTTTACTCTCCATAGAGTAGCAAGATCCATAAGTACGAGTGAGGGTTAAGCCTAAAGCATGAGCCACTTTAGCAGGCATTACGTTATCTGAGGCTCCTGAGTCAATGACACAATTACTGAGCCTATGACCAGCTATAAGAAGTGTTACATAAAATGGTTTAATTTTGTCACCAGGCGAGGTGACAGCAGCTACCAGACTTGGCTGTGGTGCAGAAGGAGGAGTAGGCAACAGGCCTTTATAAGTGGTCTTGGAATGGGAATTAACAAATTGAATCATCTGAACAAAATCTTTGGGATGGGTCTGATAGTACTCAGCTTCTGAGATTTGGACCTTGGTCTTTTTCAGGTGATCAACAATATCAAAAGACCCAGAAGTGGACGGGCCATCATCACATGAAATTCTAGGCTTATCAACTTTAGGAGAAAAAGAAGAAGCAACTTTGGTAGCGGGATTGATAGGACTCACCTTTGGTGCAGACGAAGTAGGGATAGGAGACCCTCTTTTTGCAATTACAGGAATAGTTATCGACTGCTCCTTGGATTTCTTGATAGGTTGTGTCACTTTCTCCCTCTGACGTGTTTGCTCTCGAGTCATGACAGCAAATGATTCACTATTCATGTCTGCTACCACTTCATCATAGTCATCTCCATCATCAATGCCCTCAGTGGTAAAGAAATTAACTCGAGATCCCTCAAGTTCTTTTGCCTCATCATCAAATTCCTCCGCAAACTCCTCGTAAGCTTCATCATCATCTGGCTCTTCAACTTCACAGGTTGCATTCACAGGAACCTTAACAGGAGGTCCTTCAAGTGCTAGTCTTGTGTGAGGAGCAGGCAAACGATTTCTGGGCTGAAAATTTCTTCTTGGAACATCTACATACGGGTCATGTTGAGCCAACTGTTTCTTTATAGCGACAAGATCATTTACGAGTTTCTGGACTAATGGATCAGTGCTAGGTCCAGGGGTGGAAGAGGAAGAAGCAACAGACTTAGATTTGGGAGGGTCTCTTCTCAACTTCCCTGACATGATCAAGTCATCCTCGACACTAACAGCCAGTTCTTGATCCAGAGCTAACGTTTCGAGATTAGCCCTTCTTAGTGCATAACTAACTTTAGGTGATTGGGCATTTAGAAAGAAACATTTTTGAATCCGATCAATAGGTCGAGTGTTTGTTGGAATTTTATTTATCAACCTGTTGAATCGAGCCACGAATTCTCTCATGGGCTCTGATGAATCTTTCTTTATCTGAGAAATTTGGGCAAGCAAGGCATGCACATCTTCTGCCGGCTTGAAACGGTTTTCGAACTGAGTTCTCATGGTGTCCCAGTCGGTTATAGCACCAGCCGGAAGGTGATAGAACCAGTCAGTAGTATTATCTTGTAACGTCTCAACGAACAGCCTTACGGAGACGTCTTCATATTCGACTCCCAGAACTCCACATGCAACAACGAAGGCTGCGATGTGTTCGTCGGGATGCACTTTGCCATTGCCTTTGAATTTGGGGAAGTTCTTCCGGTTACCTCTGGGTAACTCGTGCAAAGGCTGAGCAAGGGCCAGGGGCCCGACACGATGACCCCATGGCAATGGTGCTGCCATTCTTGGAAATATGGCTCGGAGAGGAACTGTAACACCAGCAAGAATCAAAGCTCGTAGATTAGGGCTAACAGGCTCTGAAGGAATACCACCCGTGAGACTTCTGTCTTGAACAGGTGGAGTGCTTGTTGAACGAGTCCTTCTATCTCTTGTTGAAGTTTACAGGAAAGGAAAACCTTGTCGCTCTAAAAGCTGAAACTGAGAATCTTCGATACCAAGGGCCCTTCTCCCTCAAGTGAAACGCAGAGTCGCCAGATCAAAAGATGATCAATAATAATAGAACTGGAAAAATCCCCAGCGGAGTCGCCAAAAACTGTTGGTTTTCAAATAGGACTTTTTAGAAGAGCAACAGTCAGGGGACAAGAAGTCCCTCCTCTTTAATGGGAGAGGTTCCCTTATTCAGAAACGAACCTATTTACAAATGTACAGAACATTATTTTATGGTTGAACTTGGATATTACGAAAGTTTTTTCCACAAGGATCATCAGTTACAAAAGGACTGAGGAAAGGGAATAAGAGGATGAGCAGAATAGCAACATTCAGAATTATAGATAGCAGAATAATTCTTTATGTATGCGAAGTTTCAAGGAATTTAAGACAAGATCATTTGCATTGGCTGAATGGGATTAAATTTAAGGACACAAAGTTCTGTAAATAACCTTCTTCAGATTCATTAATCAAGGACACAAAGTTCCTTCTTGGTTATACAAGATCGATGTATTTGCAAAAACCGGACAGTATGCAATCAGAGAGACTAATAAATTAGAGACAAAATGATCTTCACAATATTAAATGAAAACACAGAGATAACAGAGATAGATAGACGATGAACGGAAAGCCCTTTTGTATTGATTTCTTTTTTATCTATTTACACTTTCAGAAAATATGCCAAGTTCTTCCTTTTTTCAAAATGGCGCAAAGAAGGCCATTATATAGCTTACAATTCGGTTACTCCTCGTAACCGTTTCTTTTAACTAGAGAATAGTTAAGGAATGCCAGACGTAATTTCTTAACTAATTACATGGAATACGAAAGGAATGGCGAGAAGAGAGAAGGAAGGGGAAGGAGACAGGTGGCCAGTTCTGAGAGGGACCCACTGTCTTTGGAAACCGCTGCTTGAGTTTCTTCCACGTCTCAGCCATGTCCTTGCCACGAGGGACACGCCAGAATTTTTATCTTGAGAATGACAATGAATATCTTTGGAAACTGATGTAACCGACGTCTTGAAAGTTTCGTCCTTCGTAACTGCTTCTTTAGTTCTCCCAAGCCTCCTCCAGGATCTTGATCTTCATATTGATAATAACAGAGCTGCAAACCAGGCTCGGAAAGGAGTTTCAGAGGGAGGGGACATGCGCGGGTTTTCAAATTGCAAGGGTTCGAAACAATGTAAGAATTGCAAAGGAGGTTTTCCCGTTACATAGCCGTTGAGGAGAGAGAAGGATAATTAATGCGCATTTGAATTCATATTTTGAAAAACAACATATTCGGGAAGAGCGGGAAACTAAGTATGGATGACCGTTGGTTCGCTTGGGACAAGTGAGACGTGAATGCGTGAAACACGCGGCTCGGCCGATTCGGGTGAAACAGGGAGAGGACGCACAAATGCATTTTGGGACAATTGGGACGGAAAAGAGCGAAGTGCGCGACTCGGGAGTTTCGGCCGAAAATGGGACAACTTGCACTTTTTTAACTTTGGGACATTTGGGACATGAAAGACGTGGTTCGGGCGAATCGGCCGAAAATGGAACAAAAGGCCCGATTTGGACTTGGGACATTCGGGACAAAAAGTTCCGGAGTACGCAGTTTGGCCGGTTCGGGCGAAAATGAAACAGGGCGCACTTTTGAAAATGGGACAAAATCGGGCGAATCGGCCGAAAATGGAACAACTCGCACAATAAGTTCGGGACACTTGGGACAAACTTCCGACGGGCCCGAAAATGGGACAAATTCAGAGGTTTCGGCCGATCGGAGAACAGAAGACCCGTTTGCACTTGGGACAGTTGGGACAAAAAGTTCCGACAGGCCCGAAAATCACACAAAATGACCCAAAACACAGATTTTCTCGATTTTCACGACTTAGGCACTTTAGGAAAAACACTCATAACTCAATTTTTTTTGAAAATTTACTTTATCAGAGCAGGGAATTTTGAGTGGACAACAATAAGAAAGTAATGTAAGGTACTAAGTATGAAATGAAATAATAACACCTAGAAGAGATGAATTTGGATGCCCCCAATGACCAATATAGTAAGGGTAGAAGGCGAGCATCTGTGCCACGTGTAAGAGACCTATATCTACGATCACAACTAGGAAGAAGATGTGAACGGGCATGTGTGTATGATATAGATAAATGACATACAAGTAATCAAACTAGCATGTGTAATAAAGCAACCATGAACAAGCAAAAGTAAGCAATAATATAAGAAAACATACTATGCAATATGTTGTGGATGGATGGAATGGAATGCAAGATGGAATTATAGGAGCCACATGCCCCCCCGAGTGGATGGAAGTGTATGTAATGAGGTTCATTTTGTTTATCCCTCAGCAGTAAAGAATGAACTGTAAACGAGAGTTCGTCATTGGGAAAAGGTCGAGTGGTGTGTGTTGTTTCTCTAGCGCGCTATGGTGAATGTGTATGTGTAGAGATGAAATATGACATATAGAAAGGATGTGCATGAACCCTATAGCCGAAGCGTATATCATGACGTGATGAATGAAGGAGTGATGATTTATCCTAAGTGTAGATAACTATAAGATGAATAATATGGGGTGGTGACTTAGCCTAAAGTGTATACCACTACAAGATGACAAAGAGCAGTGATGATTTATCTCTAAGCGTATATCACTATAAGATGAAAATATTAGGATGAGTGATGAATTATCACTAAACGTATATCACTATAGGATAACTGGTAAAGAGTGGGGATGTAACCTAAGGTGTATACCACTACAAGATGATAAAATGAGGGTGGTGATCTAGCCTAAAGCTTAGACCACAAAAAGGTGCGTGATGAGTTAGCCTAAAGCGTATGTCACTAAACTGGGAATGTCAGAAAATTAAATGTTGCATTGTGAATGTAAGGTCCATTTTATTTGTAAACCCTCGGCAATCGAGTATCGACCGAGGAACTAAAGTGTGTCGTAGGGTGGTTAGTGCAACATGTTAAAATATGTGGTATATTAAATGACAAAAGACAACCATGTGATGAGTAGAATGTGTAAAGAAACAATGTATAAAATGTAACGTGACAAGAGTAGAATATGTAAAATGTAATGTGTAGAATGTATGTGCATAGACTAGGAATGCAATACTAGACTCCTATGTGATAAAGACTAGGACGATATGTGTAGATGTGTAAATGTAAAAATCTTGTAGAACGAGTGGTGTATGACGCGTAATGTGTAATGAAATACGATGTTTAATGCCTATATTACAGTGTGTGGGGTTCAATGTAGTAGTAATCCCTCAATAGTCAAGTGTGAACCAAAGCACAAGAGCATGTCATCGGGTAATGACGTTGCTAGAATATGATGATTATGACTAACAACTATGTGCAAATATAGTAATGGTGCTAAAACAAGGTGGAGGGAGGATGTGAAGTGCTATACCCCCCCAAGCATGTGGAAATGAATGAGTTATCCATTGTTGGTGAAGGACAAGAGTCCTTCATCTGACGTAGAAAGTGTATGGTCGTGTTCTAATAATGGAGTTATAACATGTGTACTATGTATTGACGAATGGAGTCTATGCGCATGTGAAGGATGAATATATGAAGGTGGTGGCATCACAAAATGCATCGGTGATAGAGGCATATGTGATGTTGAATGCGAAGGTGAAGAAAATCTGCGTGGAATGAACTGAAGTGGTGATCTATGCCGAGATGTAGTAACTATGCGAGGAATAGGCCTATACCTATGCATAGGTCTAGTGGAACGATGTGGTCAAATAGATGATGTTTAAGTAATAGTATGTTGATGTTCATAAGATAGAAGAGCCCCTTGGGTGTTATCATTAGTATGATAATGTCACACAACAAATGAAATAATGCCTAGATGTTTGAGATGTTTGATTGCTCATGCCAAAGCGTGTCAAGTGCTATCATGATGTCCCGTAGTTCGGTGATGATGGAAATATGGACGACCTTAGTATTTTACTAGCCAATAAGAAGGGTAATAATGAGTAGGTGGTAGGGTGATTAACCAATGTCTAAGGAGTTGCATAAGAGTAACTTGTGGCGTAGCATTACATGGGAATATGATATGTTTAGGAGACGGTATGCCTTGAGCTTCGATTGGATGTTATGTAGTAGACATGGATTTCCTCTAAGATTTATAAAGAGTGCCAATATGTGACTAAGAAATATCTTTAAGATGTTGATCTTCATATGTAACAGGGTTAAGAGGAGATTCCATAGACTAAAGGTTATTCTAGGCTAAAGTATACATAGCGTGGATTGAATTTGACAGAGGCGTACTGGATAGATGATCAGAAGGATGAGAGTTCTCAGCTAAAAGTTTGGTTACATGACTTATTTTGTGTAATGGTGTATTGGGATGAATAAAGGGAGGCAATGAACAAGTAAATCCTTCTAAAAGGTCATCAGTATCATTATCAAAACCATATGAAACAATGCGAGAAACCTAATAAGCAATGGTGTGTGTTTATTCATCCAAATTACCATGGAGACGTAAGTTATACATTTCCAAGGCATATTGTTCATCAATAAAAGGAGGCAGTGGACACTCCTGAGCATACCAAATAGTAAAATTAGGTGAGTAACAAAGAAAGGAGCTAGTGTAAATGTAGACAGTACCAAATGGCATAGGAAAAGCTATATCTATATTATTTGGATCAAGGGTGCCTCCAATATAATCTAACCAAGACTGGTCGAGAGCAAGCGGGATGGAAGTATGATAACGCGCAAGGTGAACAACAAGATGAAAAATACAAATTCCATATGCAGCAGTGAGAATAATAGATCCATGATATAAATGTGATTCCTATAAAGAAGACAATGCAATGGGTTGACATGAAGTATCAAGAGGTACGTGCTCCCAATAAGAGTCATTTATGAAGAGGGTACAAGTGAATGGTGGTGGTGAATATGTGGATGATAGAAGAATGTTCACGGACTGGACAAGCCCTTGATAAGGGATAACAACAGTAGTAGTAGCAGGTGGCGTAGAATAAATTGTATCTATCACACCTATAATACTTTCAAATGGTGATAGGCGAGGTGGAGGTGATAGAGTAAGAGAACGTTGTGGAGTGGATCCTGTAAAAAGTATTATGGAATTTTTGACACCAAGAGATGGAGGTGAAACAAGATAGAGCTCATTAAATACGTAAATATTAGTGTTGGAGTCATGGGGAGCTTGAAGAGGTGGTGGTGGCAGGGCGGAAGATGGAAAGGTAGAGACACAGACTGTATAAGGAGAATCCTATAATGCAGGAGAAGTAGGGGGTGAATGAAAAGTATCTTAGGAGTCATCAATGGCAGGGGCTGCATTTATGTGATCAAGTTGAGTAGCTTTGTCTTCGTCTAAGCTATGCGCTAAAATAGTGGGATCAATAGTACACAAATAAGTGAAAATTCCATCATGTAGAGTGTGAGGGTCTATATCAGAAGATGGGAACTATATATGTGAAGGAAAATGCTGATAGCCAAAAGGATCAGCAAGAACATCAAAAAAGGCTTGGCTAAAGTGATCAAACTTGAGACAACTGGGGATTCAAAAGGATTATTTTGGTCCATTATAAGATGTCGGGTTCACCAAAATAATTAATTAAAATTGACTAATTTTATGACTAGTGCAAGATAGTTAATCTAATCTTGGAGGACATATAACACTGTAAATAACTAGGTAAATGCAGTAAATAAAGATGTAAATGATCTAGAACAATGTATGAAAGGAAATACAAAAACCCTAATGTGCAAAAGAGAAAGGTAAATGACTTAACTAGTAACAGATGGCTATTGCAGACTATCACAGGTCTAGCTGGAAAATCCGGGAGTGGGAATGAATACATAGAGGTCTCGAAAAGGATGGATATGGAAGATCTAAGTGGACTGGGGCACCTGGAACAAGACTGGGGTGCCCATAGGTTCTCTGTTCTACAATCTGAGTGCCCTGGTTTGTGAAAAATCCCTAGAACTGGTTCTTACAGGGTCAGAAGATGGGTTATAACCTTTACTGCTTGTCACATTAATTTATCTGTATTACGCTGAATGCTCTGAATATTCCAAGAGGAAGAAGTAACATGTAAAGGACCAAAAGAAAACATCAAAACCCTAGAAAAATAAAATGCAGAATGAATGGGTCAGACTGACCTCAGCTACCATAACAGTGGGCTTACTAAACTGAGCACTGCACTACATTTTAGACCCAGATGTAGTTCTGGTGTGTGTGTGCATGTCGTGCCCTTGGTGATCTTGTGCCAGTCGCACTATGTGAGATAGTGAGAAATAAATAAATGTAGAAAATGTAATATCATGTATGCATGGAATAGAATAGAATCCCTCCTCTATGAAGTGTGATGCATAGTTCCTAGCTTGTGCCTTGATGATGGAGCTATGTGGATGTAAATGCAATAGATGGATGCACCTTAGATGAGTGATAGTAGTAGATGATGCTAGGTCCCTCATTATGGTCTCATAACTTTATATTTATAGGGTTGTCTTGATCTAATTTCATAATTAACTCTGAAATGGCTGACCACCAAAAAGATAAAGATCTCAAACAGCTAGAAAGAGCCCAAAAGTGGCAGGAAAGTTCAAAGAGGATCGGGGCACCCCTGGTAGGACCAGGTTGCCCATGGGTGCCTCAGTACTAATCAAGGTGCCCCAATCAAGGCTAATATAATGCAAAATGATGAAATATTACTGGGCATGCGGGTGCAAGAGGTCGCAAAATATGAAAAAAAATGGCCAAAATGATGGGGGTTAATTAATAGTTTCTTCCCTTGAGAACCTTCTAAATAGTAGTATGAGACCGGGATAAATAAATGTCTAAAGTGCATTATTTTGTGACTACACCGGGTGTTGCGACTCATTTATATGTTTCATCATTCCACCATACACCACAATCATCATGCACACTTAGTGTCTCATCATCTAAATAAAAAAACTTCACAACCCACTCCATTACATGTTTCCATCTTGGACTCAAAACAATCAGGCTCATTACCTAGATCATTCTTGCATACATCTCGACTATCATGTCCTTCCATTTTGTATGTGGTTTTATCCCCATCATCGTCAGATTCTTCCACATTATCACCACCTCTATCTAGCTCTCAACTATTTATATCATCATGTGATCCCCTCTTTCCTACCACGGTCCCTCCTTCTTCCTTCACTTTTCTCACACACACTCCACTTATCACATACTCTATTATTCCATTTACATTACATTTTTCATCACATATGGTGTCACACATCATTTCACCTACCTTACTGAATTCTTCAACATACGTCTCACTTCCTTCCTCACCACTTAGTCAAGCACCATTATTGCTTCCAACGCCTTTGTTACCTCATACACCATCCATTAAGGTTGTTTACACCTGTCTTACATATATGCCTTGTCACTTGTATATACTTATTCTTTCATCTCTTCTTCACAAACCACCTCCACGTGATCCCATTGCCTCACCTCCTTTGGATATTTATTTCACATTCACTTCCTTGGACTCACCACTCATTCAGACACCGTTTTTATTATCTACTCATCCTTTTGAGTTCACCTTATCAATCACACCCACACACCCATTTTTTTTTATGCACGGGCCTCACAAGTCTTTTCCACCTTCCATTATGCTTCCACATCCTTTAAATTTTCCCCACATTCTCAGCTGTTTGACGTTCAATATTATATGATGTTTCCTATTCCATGTCATCCTCCTATTATTACACCAACTCATCACAATATCGCACCATTGACTATCACACTTTCTTTTGACATCACCATATTTTTTACACCTCATCCACTTGATATCATCCCTAACACAATGTTACATAACACTCCCCTGTCTACCATTATTTTATTCTCATGTCCTCGATCACCATACATTCTTGCACATCCACCACATTCATCACCTTTCTTACATGATTCATCCCCATGCTCACATCCTTCACCTACCACCATTCTATGGATCTTATTAAGTATTCTTTCTTCACTTATCATCAATGTCATCCCCACCACTCCAATTATTTACCTCATCTATCACTTGTTTTTATACACCATGTCCCCTATTCATCTAGTCCCTACGTGGACTGGGGGGACTTTAATTTATGTTCACTACTGTAATCTACATGTTCCTTATATTTCACTTCTCTTCATCCAGCCTGGATTCAAAACCCACCCTAATTATCTGCATATGTTATCCTATCATCATTGACACATTTCCACACTGCTAAACATCTTTCAAAAATTGAAAAAAAATCAATATATTTCAAAAAATTACAATAAACAATGCTTTCCCATGGATGTTCTTCCACATTAGCTCCATGCATTCATATTTCATTCCAATTCTCCATTCACTACTAGCATATTTCATTTATAATGCATTCACATTCAACATTTTCGTTTGTTTCACAACTTTTGGTGAACACTTTGATCCTCTTGTTGTCACATTTTTTGATTCAATAGTCTCTACTATAGTTTCTTGAACTTGGTCTCTCCTTACTTGGTGAATTAAGAGTGATTGTCCTCTTTAGAGATCCATCCACGCTTACACACTTAACAACTTGTCCTGAAGACCCCATGGCATTCTTTGTTGACACTTGCTAATTGTCATCTCCGTAATCACTTTCATTCCCTCCATCAAGCCACTTGTGGTTCTAAACCCCTTGGCAAATTGAGAGAGTTTAATATCATGTGAAAAATAAATCAAAACAATCAATATAAAAAGTAAAAATTCAACATTCAAAATAAGAAAAGAAAAATCAATATCAAACACTCTCTCTTAGAGGTCTTTCTAGTATCTCTACTGGGGTTATGGACGTCTAGCTGGCAGTAGAGAAATGTTGTGACTAGAATCAAATGTATCTCCATCGGGGCTATGGATGCCTGGATGGAAATAGAGAAATGCACATGCTTTAATATTACCCTCCATTTCATAATCACTAATCGCATGTTTAAGTCACACCTGCACATTGGCTTGTGTTTTCACTCCTGGCTCTTCACTTCAAGCAGTAACTCAATCTCACAATCGCACATACAGGATCTCGATGAGTCACAGGGCTAGTATGTCAACCTTGTGTAGTTTAGACCTTGTTCAAAGCTTTTTTTTTAGTGCACTCGGTGTCTCATGTCTCGTGTCTTCAAGATCATCATGTTTGTCACACAACTCTTATTCATATGCACCAACCATATTCACTTGTACCTTCATCATCACAATTAGGTCATATTGTGTCATTTTTAATCCACCGTCGTTACACTGAACATCTTGGATCATTCATTACTTCTACACACCTTTGTGCTCATTTCCTTCCTTTTCATGGATATTTGCTTCATCATCACGTTTTTTCATTGTATTGTCATTGTGTATTCATCACCATCATTCTCACCTTTAAATATTTTTAAAAACATCAAACAAATTTCAAAAATAATCATAAAAATAAAAATAAAACTTAAACCCCATAAATATATTTACCCAACCCTTGGCTAGCTCGACCAACTTGACTTGCATCGAAATCTTCACATGAGTGGCAGGAGAAACTCATGTCCCCCTCACCCCAACTTGGCCCTACCAATCTTCCTAACCCATACCCTACCCTTCAACTCCCCTACATACTCTACCAACCTCACCGAGTTTCCCTATGCAACTTAACTGACCTCTCATCAGTTCCCTGACACCCCACACACCACACCCCCCCCTCACACCCAGCCTATTCCTTAGGTGAGTCGCAAGTGCAACTCACTACCCAACTTAGCACATCATCCTGCCAAGCTCTTCCCTAAGCCTACTTAACTTGCGACTCCCAAGTCACACTCGTGAGCTCCCCTCCCATCGCTCCTTGTCTAAAATCCCCTTGCACCATGTTTTACCTTGGCCCTCACTCCCTTCCCTACCCCGATGAGTTTCCCCTTGTGAACTCACAATCCCAACCACCTACCTTGCCCTACAACCTCGCTTCCCCATCCATCCTAGCTCCACTACTTCTTGACATGTGTTGCATTTCCCCCAACTCGTCCCTAATGAGTTGTTTGCATGACTCACCCCTCACCTACCCTTATGAGCCAGCTCTCATTCACCCCGCCCAAAGTTCCTGCTCGCCCCAAGCTTCATGTTGTCATCTTCCATCACTCCCACAATCATGCGTCACTTATTTACCTCACCCCACCGAGTCCAATCACCCCTTCATAACTCAACACCTTGCTGCCAACCCTACCCTCCTGCTCTATTGCCGATGCGACTAACCCTCTCCAACTCGGTCGCTAGTGTGACCAAAATATCCCTAATTTGGCCTCACTCGCCCTCTTCTCACCAGACACCTACTCATCTTCCTGCCTTGCACCTCAGACCTAATTCCCTTTTCTACACTCTTTCCCTTCCCTGCAATAATTGGGAATGCAGTCTCATTCTTCCTCTCCCCCAACTTGGCAACCCAACTTGCATGATCTCACCATCTGCTTTTGTGCCCCTGATATATTTCCCCACATTTTCTCTGACTTGTTACCTCGATCCCCATGCATTATGTTCCTACTCTACACCCTGTCGTCTGTCATGTTTGTGACTCACTACTTTGCCTCCACACACTATTGAGTTTTCAACCCTAACTCCCCGCTTCGACCAACCTCATTGTATCCTAACTCAACTCACTTATTGTTTGTAACTCAGGAAGACCCCTTTTGCCCCCACCCTGAGCTATTCACCTTCTATGCACCCACTACCCCGTGTGGAGTCGTATTCACGACTCAACCTATTCTTTCTCACTCCCCCCATGAGCTAGCTCTCCCTCACACCAATTCACATGCACAACTTCACCTATTCCTGTTCCCCTCCTCCAACCCACCATGACTTGCCAGACCCACCCCAACTCCACTCCAACCTCACCCCGAATCCCCCGAACTCAACCCTAATCACCCGCCCCTAGACTTGATTCTCACTCCCTACTGAAGCTACACTTAACCCTCAACCCATTCGCATTAGTGAGCCAACTCCCTCAGCTCAATGACCCATCTCATTGAGCTCTACCTATCCAACTCGTTTACAACTCATCTCACCACCAATCTTGTCATCTAGCTCACTAGACAACTTTCCAATAACCTAGCTCAGCCTGTCACCCAACTCACCAACCCACTCACCAACCAGATCACCTAGCTAGCTTGTCATGCTAGCTCGTCACCAAAATCACCCAGCCATCTATCCTAGCTATCTTGTTAGCCAACTTGCCACCCAGCTTTCATGTCATCTTTCCCTACTTTCTCTTAGCCTTCCTATAACTCATCTAACTCAACCACCTTCCTTGAATCACTCCTAGATCACCGCATAACTCGCCGCCTCACCCATGAGGTGTCACTTGTCGACTCTCTTGCCTAGCCCATTCATCATATACCTCAATCAACCAACTTTAGATGACTTCTCAATGCTTCCATACACTTTTCTACATACCCCTCATCACTTTTTCACTTGCACATGATTGGGGAAACATTGTCCCCATTTTTTCTCTGCATGCCTTTGCCAATGATTATTTTCTCTCATCTTCAATCACCACTTTTTGTCCTGGGTTACGCTAGGGCAACATGTGGTTCCTAAAATTGTCATTTGAGGGGGGAATTACACATATCCCTTCTCATCTGACTGTATATCATCCAATTACCAATCATCAATCCGTTGAATCAATAGTGTCTACCTTGCAAAATTAACCTATCAATCCCTTCACATACTCCGGCAGAAGTGTCTCATTGATCCCATTTCTAGGTTCAAGCCTATCTAGTTAACCATCTAATCCGGTGACTACAGAAACCACCTTTATATGGTTAGATGACCCCCATCTCGTATTCATTTTTTATGTTGTATCTTGCCTGCTGTAACACGCAGCCCAAAAGGGGAAAAATGTAGACACTATAAAATGTACCTTGCGCATAAGGTCCCTTATTCAAAAACACAAAAAACATTATAAAACACAAAAAAGACCAAAAAATCATAAAATCCCTCAAAATTTGAATAAAAGACAACTCACCACTCATTTACTAACCCTCGCTTACCGCTCACATTTAATTTTTTCCCATCCCACATACCCATGTACATACCTAATACACATTGCACCCTCTAGCTCTTAGTGCACAAATACTATACTTGAGTTTTCTTGCTCTCTTACTCATATATCTTGATTTTATAGATCTTGAAGAAGGAAAGGCGAAGTTCAAAAGATAGATCTTACTTGTTACAACATTTTTCTAGAGAAATATCAACATATGTGGGAATCGCAACTGCGACTGGCTTGCGATCTCCGTGCGATTCTTGACAAAACGCAATTGTGATTGTACTATGATTTGAGTTAGGTATACTTGTCATTTTATTTACTATTTTGTCATTCTAACTCAATAAAATATATTTTATCTCCTTAAAAGGGTTAGGGATCTGACCGAGGCAGGTCCCCTAACCACAAAAAATAACTAACATTTTTCAAGTGTGTTTGTATACAGATTTAGATTTAGATCTGAAGAGTTTTACCCACTTTGTTCAATTAAAGAAACCATAATTGTCCCTCTCTTATCAATGGAAGCATAAGCCCATTCTATTTTAGTGGTATTGATTTGGTTGTTATTATTTGACTAATCCATATTGCAAGTGATCCAAATCTAGGCATACAATGAGAAGGATAATGGAAAAAGGAAAGTGCAACACAAAATTTGGGTGATGGTGACAATTACGTAGGGTTTTCACGAATGCTTTGTGCAACATTTGAATTGTATAATGCACATTGATTACACTAATGAAAGAGGACAATGTGTGCATGAAGTGAGTCAAGTCTACCATTTAAGGGGCTAGAGTGAAAAGGAGTGGAGAGATGATTTGAGTCACAAGGAACAAGTGAACATTTTCAACGGTCATGAAGAAACACCGTTGTAATAGCTTTAGGATTTTTGTTGATTTTTGTAACAGTCTCAATAGTGATAGTAGTATTTGTAGATATTGTCAAGGATTATCAAATTAATAAAAACACGTACATGTGTTTTCATTTGTTACGTATTATAAGGTATTTCATGAGTCCATATATTTGAGCATTTGTTGTTATCTTTGAGAGTTGTGAGATTTGTAACATCTAACTTTGACACATCTAACACTCCTACAAATTAGTAAACAGTCGAAAAGGCCCCAAAACCTAAACAATGACTATATTCTTTCCCAAAATAGACATCGATTATAGAATTTAAACTCTAAAAGCTTTAGGTTGAATGTTGAAATCCAGAAAAATACCTATGTACTGACCATATTAGATTAAATAAAAACTATCTCCTAAATTGTGACTCATAGAGTTGTAAGACTAGTTCCATAAGGTGCAAAACGACCCTAATTTATTATAATTACTAAAATAAATTTGAATTATAAATGAAAATATTATACTTAAACATTTAAGACTAAGGAACATGTATGCATTTTAGCGCATACATGTTTTATTATGTGCACATTCTAGCATGTAAGCATTCCTTGAATTATGCACACAAACCAAGTTCTACTAGGCTTGGATTTTTTTTGGTTTCCTGAACCAAAGTCCTGCACCTATTATAACAAAACAACCTACATTTTTTGACTAAAAATGCATAAACTCATCTTTCACCATGATACATCGTACAAAAATGATTGCAATCTTTCTTTAAAAATGTGCCTACAAGGGTAAGTGCATGGAAATGGAGGGCCAAAAAGTAGACACAAATCTATTTTTTGGCCATTTTGGCCATAACATGCTCGCGTTATGGCTCGGTCGATGCGACAGAGAAAATGCAGGGTTGTGTTATAACGTGCTCGTGTTTCTGTTTGCTATGTCGCATATGTGCTTATGGGAGGGATATATTTACTAAAATAAATGGTTTAAGTATAAGTTTTTCTTTTATTAATCTTTATAATTTATTATTTCTTAAGAAATAATAAATTATAAAGATTAACAAAAGAAAAACTTATACTTAAACCATTTATTTTAGTAAATATAAGAAGTTAGGGTCACTCTGCACCTTATAGAACTAGTCTCACAGCTCCATCTATCACGGTTTAGAAGATATTTTTTCATATTCTAATATGGTCAGTATGTAGGTATTTTTCAGGATTTCAACATTCAACATTCAGCCTTCAAGCTTTTAGGTTTTAAATTATACAATAGATATCTATTTCGTGAAAGAATATAGTCTTTGTTTAGGTTTTGGGGCCTTTTGGATTGGTTATTGACATTTGTAAGAGTGTTAAATGTGTCAAAATTAGAATTTACAAACCTCAAAACTCCCAAAGGTAGCGATAACTTGATCAAATATATGGACTCATGCAATTCCTTATAACACATAATAAATCAAAACACATATGTAAGTTTTTATTGATTCAAATAATTAAGGGAATGGTCATCGTGAGGTCTATGAAGGATCTAAAACATCATGAGGTGATGTAGAGCTCTAACACATTTACATGCATTCATACTCTCATAACAACCAATTTTAATTATTCTCATTAGTATCATGTTTTTAGAAGTCTTTCCAAAAACCTCCATAGGCTCAAATATGCAAAAATGGCACAATCAACCTAAAACTTACCCTTCCAACCCCCATATCCCGCTCTCACATTTTGTACACAAGCCCAATCAATTGTTAAAATGAACCCTAAACCCTAAAACATAAGCCATAAATTATAAACCCTTAATTCAAACATTAAACCCTAAGCCCTAAGCCCTAAGCCCTAAGCCCTAAGCTCTACGCCCTAAGCTCTCTTAATTTTCAAGGCCTCCACAATTAATCCTAGTGACCAAAAATACACTCCATGATGCTCAAACCATTTTTTGATTATCTATCACTTATTGAAATAGGTTTTCACCATGTAGATGGAAGGATTTATCATTGAATGAGATTCTTTTCATGCGGCCACATATTAGACTTAAATGAGGTGGTTGTAATGTCCTTCCTCCTTTGAAGTGTGATCACACTACAAGGTTCAAATGAGTGTTTAAGAACACTACCAAGTGAGTGACAGATCAAGTGAAACCCAGATGATTTCTCATTCTTACATATATGGTGCTCTAAATGAAGATCATCCTCTTACCCCTCTTGGCTCCATAATTCTCCTCTGATGGAATGAACTTAAGGATACTCATACACCTCTTGTATCACATGCCTCTCATGGAGATAGATGATGCCTTGATCCTTCACACATGATGGTCACGAATTCCTCGGTAGCTTGACTATCTCATCTTGGCTTGTTCCTTGAAGAGGTTTGAACATTAAACTAGAGTCAAGATATGATGATCCTAAAATTACTCTATGAGCTTCTCATTTCACCTTTGAACATTATGACACCCTTTTTAACTTCACAATTCACTTCCCTGACCAATATACCACATGAGTGGAAACATGATTTTAGTATCTGAGCACATATTTGCTCAATTACTCCTCATGGAAATATGTTTCCTCCTCTATATGGAAGGATTGATCCCTAAATGAGATTTTAAGGAATGTTTGAGGGTGAGATCCATCTTCTTAAACTCCAACTACATTTAATCACTATGAAATCCACTCTTTAAATCGAATCGCATTGTTTATGAGAGGTGGGACATATAACTAAATGGATATAACATCTACCTTGTGTCTTGCAATGCATCTTGGAAAATAAAATTGAACCTTAGAAATCCTCTCAAATTTCCAACTTACATAAGCACTATACATATCAAGCTCTTTTCTTCGAATGAAACCTTTGTTCCCAACATCTTGAAACTGAAATAATTATTCAAAAGAGCATAAAAAATGATCGAATTCACTTGGTATCCTAATCCCTCAGACCCAAAAATACCACTAGACTTGTTATTCTCAACTTCTAACACTCTTGGAGCTCTAAATATTTCACAAGCTATAGAAAAAAGGGAGATAACTGTATTGGGTAACATTTATTTGTACCAAATTGTTCTTGGATATATGGCATTTCCCTCCTTCAAAATATTAGCAGATGAAAGGCATCAAATTGTGATGGCTCTCTTTGAATGTTCTGCCTACGAAGCAGATGAACCCTATTTAGTTTAATACTCTTTTTCAATACTAATAAGAATGGGTAAGACATAGAACATTATAGTGAGTGAATGGGTAAGCCTAAACCCTGAGCCCTAAAACCTTAGCCTTAAACCCTAAACTCTGAGCCTTAAGACTTAAACCATAAACCCTAAACCTTAAACCCTAAAGCATGTTCCCTAAACCCTAAAACTTGACCCTTAAACCTTAAACCCTAATCATTAAATCCTAAACCATAAACCCTAAACCCTTAACGCTAAACCTTAAACCCTAAGCCCCGAACCCTAAACCCTAAGCCCTAAACCCTAAACCCTAAATCATGAGTCCTAAACCCTGAACCCTCAAACCTGAATCCTCAACCCTAAAACCTAAACCCTAAACCCGAAACCATGAACCCCAAACCCTAAACCTTAAGCCCTAAACCCTGAAACCTTAAACCATAAAACCTAAGTCGTATACCCTAAACCCATAGCCTTGTACCCTAAACCCAGAGCCTTAAAACCTAAACCATAAACCCTAAACCCTAAACCCTAAAATCTAAACCTTGGAAACTTAAACCCTTATCCGTTAACCCTAAAACCTGAGCCCTAAACCCTTACCCCTAAACCCTAAGCCTAAAACCTTAAACCCTAAACCATGTGCCCTAACCCTAAACCCTGACCCTTAAACCTTAAACCCTAATCCCTAAACCCTAAACCCTCAACCTAAAACCTTGAGCCCTAAAACTTAAACACTGAGCCCTAATCCCTAAAGCATAAAACCTAAACCCTGAGCCCTAAACCATGAACCCTCAAACCTGAGCCCTAAACCCTAAACCCGAAACCCTAAACCCTAAACCATGAGCCTTAAAACCTAAACCATAAACCCTAAACCTTAAAACTTAAACCCTAAGCCATCAAATCTAAACCATAATCCTTAAACCTTGAGCCCTAAACCCTAAAACCTTAGCCATAAACCCTGAGCCCTAAACCCTAAACCTCGACCCTGAAACCTTAAAACCTAATCCCTAAACCATAAACCATAAACCATAAACCATAAACCATAAACCCTTAACCTTAAACCCTAAATCCTAAGCCCTAAACCCTAAACCCTAAAAAATAAACCCTAAATCCTCAACCCTCAACCATAAACCCTAAACCCTTAACTCTAAACCTTGAGTCCTAAACCCTGAGCATTGAGTTGTGAGCCCTAAACCCTAAACCGTAAACCCTAAGCCCTAAATAATAGTCCTAAATATTCCTAAATTACCTCTAACACTTTCAAGACTCTCTGACATCAGCTCTAGATGCTTAATATATTTCTTGAACTCTCACAGAAGGTGTTTGATTAGCTTAGAATGACCTTTTTAGGCCTCTGAAGGAAGTTATCTTCCATCAAGTCACATGAAACTCATCAATCATTGTATCCAATGATCCCTACACATTGAAATAAACTTAAAAAAACCTTGTTAATAATTGTTTTAATCCAAGTTGAGAGTGGTACTGAGGCAGGCTGGCCAGAGGAAGGACGTACCATTAACCAAGAAGCGAAAGATGCATTCCCTAAGCTTGTGAAGTAGGTACTCATCCATAGTATGATTTTACCATATTCTAAGAAAAAATTAGGGATTCAACTCCATGCTCATGGTAAAATTCATGAGTCCATATATTTGATCAGTTATCGCTACCTTTGAGAGTTGTGAGGTTTGTAAATTCTAATTTTGACACATTTAACACTCTTACAAATGTCAATAACCAATCCAAAAGGCCCTAAAACCTAAACAATAAAAGATATTCTTTCACAAAACAAATATCGATTGTATAATTTAAACCCTAAAAGCTTGAAGGCTGAATGTTGAAATCCTAAAAAATATATATGTACCAACCTTATTAGAATCTGAAAAACTATCTTTTAAACCATGAAAAATGGAGTTGTGAGACTAGTTCCATAAGGTGCAAAGTGACCCTAACTTCTTATATTTACTAAAATAAATTTAAAGTATAAAGTATAAAATAATAATAAATATTGTATTTAGTAAAATTTAAAGTATAGAAAGGCTAAAGTATAGATTAATAAAATCATATTTAACTTAATAACGTGTACATGTATCATACCACTAGATAACATGTATAAAGTTATAACGCAGATAAAAGCATTTTATTTTGAATCACCAAATTTAAATTATAAGACACAATAAAGTGATCATGTTATTGCAAAATAATGATCGCATTTTTTCATTTTCACTAAATATATCCACTTTTTCCCACAACGTGGTGCACATACACCACATAGCTAATCATGAATGCGATTCCTATAGAAGCACCCAAGTTTCAAAATAACCCATTGGGGTTTGGAATTTCCTATCTTAAGCTTGCTTTGCTATTATCCAAACCTTGGTCTTGTAATCCGTGAACATCAAAATCTCACGTGTGTCACCTCAATATCTCATGCATTATAATTTAATATTCAAAAATAATTATATTACAATGTCAATGCTCGGTTTTACCTTGATGACGATATAATTCTTTCTAAAATCCTATTAGTTTAAGGCTTTCATCACATAATTTCTTTTACTAGTGCCTTCTTTTCTTGCAATAATCTATACATATGTTTTGTGGTGCACAATTTATGATTTTTTAATCCAAATTTCAAAAAAAAAAGTGGAATTTTTCTAAACTCCAAGTCTGCATGTGTCTAAAATAAAGTGCAAAAAATGACTTTTTTTTTCTCAAAGTTATGGGGGTGCACACACAAATATTTCATTTTTGGGATATGTGCACTTTGAAAATTAACAAAAAATTATATATTGAATCAAAAAAGTATGAAAAATTAGTGGGACATTGTATATGGAATTAGCATAATTTTCATACTAAAGGGATTTGAAAAATAATTTATAGAACTCAAAAAATGGGACATTGCACACACAATAGGTTCTTATCTTTTTGACACAAAAATAGCCACATACTTTGTGTGCATGCCACATTTGACCCTCTTAATCTAGAACATATAAGAAGGGTCTTGAGATGTAGTAGAAACTAGATTCCGAGTTGTAAGATCACTTATTCTGAAAAATGAGTCATAGTTTTAACCCTCATGCATGCCGAATTATTTGATGAAGTTGGGAGTTTGATTTGATTTCAAGAAAAATGTTTCACATGGTTGACCCCCTTTTCTGTTAGTGTAGTGTTAATAATCCAGTCATCGTCCACATCACTTAGTGTGAGTCATACTCACCTTGACAAGAAGTGATAGGACATTAGAACATCTCAAATGACCTAAAAAAACTAGATTTTGTCTTAGAGCATCAGACATAGTCATTTGAGTCAATGCGTCATAACAAGTCTATAGTGTCCCCATTTGGAATTGTAACTCCTCTTCATAGTGGCACCCTATGCATCATTCTACGTCATATTCGTCAGTGACATCATCTGACATTCTTTCTAAGCTTTAGGTATGACACAATACTCCTATTTACCAATTCGTCATTTTGGCACAATCCATATTTAATTGATAAATTAGCATAAGTAGACCCATTCTATCTTACCTGCAATTTTCACTTCCAGGGTTTTAAATATTTTCTTATTGTGTATCAGGCTCAATTTTTTCTTCGGATTGCTTACTTAATTGTACTGCATCGCATTGCAACATAGATTCTCGCGAATTTATTTATTCAATATTATCTTAGAGTTCATTTCGGTGAACCTGCACTCTTAAATACTCAGTTGTTTATCACTTCTGGTTTCTTCCATCATGGCTCATAAAGTCTCTCAAGTTTCTTTTCTTGAATTATCATTTTGGAATTATTGCACACCATCTTGTAAATGATGCTCTTTAGCAAAACCATAGTTAAACTATTTGGTTGGTCTACCTATCAACATGAGTTCCTATTTGGATATTTCTAATGTTATCTTTGATGGCTGTTGTTTCTGGATGATTTCTATGCTGGTTCTAACTCCAGATTCAGCTGCACTTTGAAAATCCAAGCAAGCTCTTCATTCTTTATTTCAAGATAAATTTCAAGCTATGGAATCCATGGATTACATCTCTTAGTTTTGAAATCCAAAATCTTCACCGGATGCTTGTCAGGCTCATAATAGTTCCGAGCTTCTCATCCTCATTCTATGTGGTTCTACATGCTGTCTCAATACGTTTAGTGCAAACCTCTCAAATATTGTTGCTCCCCATGCCTCTCAAGTTTTTGCCTTGTCACTCACGTGTTAAGCAAAGCTAGTCACGTTTTGTCGCAACTCATTTCTCATCAATTTTCAAGTTTTCCAAATACTCATTGTTATCGTCCTTATCTGACTGTGATCTCCCTATCAAAGCTTCCCATTTTACTCTGTCCTCAGGCGTAAAATCTCCCCTGGCTGCATAATGGCAATGGTTCCAGATAAGCTTTACAATGAAGTATCAAACATCTTCAAGTGTTCAAGGCATTTATCTCGTTCACTGTGCAAAAAAATTTGTTCTCATTCCCATCTACAAATTATACATCCAAACAGGCATTCCTGGACTGTTAATTCTCCTTCTGGGCTCTCAATGAACGTTTTTTTGCCATCGTTACTCACGTTCCTTCTGTAAAATAACTGGCAAGTGCTTCCTACAGTGGACTGTCCTCTAAAAATTATCTCTAATTACCTGCCTTTCAAGTCTTCTACGTGGCATTAGTGAGTCAAACTGCCAGGTAACCTCTCTCTCAAAATACGTTTTTTATCCACCCTCTTCTCCTAAAAATAAATGTGGTTTCATACTTTTTATCTTATCCACTCTTCCACATAAGCGTGTTGTTTAATTAATTTTATCAAATAAACTACTCCTAATGGCCAAAATACATTTCAAAATCCTCCACCTTCACATGGTCCTACTATTGCTTCTACCTACCATTGTGTTGGCTCTCTCTCTCTCTCTAACTCTCTCTCGTCTTAGTGCCGAAGACGAAGGGTGAGGTCCGGGATTGGCAGGTGGCTAATCTCTCCTCATAATACAAACAATACCCTACCTCAACGTCGGTGCCATTTCCAGACGATTCATACATATGACAAACTTTGGGGGCATCACGCTTATTTCTAGGGCACTTCTAATATCCTAGTTGGTTACGATTTCTATTGGCTTATGTTCCTCATCAGTTGCGGGACATTACATTTCTCTGAGCATCATTACACATCGTTGATCGGTATATGTAGCACTTCATTACCTAATAATGTAGTCTCATGATATGGTTCACACTTTACTATTGATGGGAATACTATTACACATGTAACCTCACACACTACACACTTCTATACAGTGATGCATTTTCAAAAAATATCTTTCTCGTAGAATGCTTAATTCAGTTCATCATACACATTGAGCTTTGTTCTGATTCCTTTTTTGAGGATCCTCACAGAGAAACACTGATCTGCCACAGATCTTCGCAGACATAAGTTGCAGTCTTTTGTAAAGACGTGGAGAAAAATTATATGATTCTCATCGATATCTCTGTTTCTCAGGAAACTTGCTTCTCTCTTTCTGTGCAAAAGCTTATAGCCCGCTGAAATCTTTTAGTGCAACTAGCAAAATTTGGAGTTGTTGTCTGCACCATTAGTGCGTGTATTACACTCATTGCAAGGTGAGTTACAATTACTGGTTGTCGGAACACAGTGGACATCTGGTTGTAATCAACGTACTAAAAGTTGTAAAGTGCCAAACTGCGGGGTCTTGGACACTCGTGTTTTGGAAAAATGGACTCCGTTATCCTTACTGGCTGGGGGCCTTCTGCATTCCTTGGTTCGATCACACTCGATTATGGAGGGGTGTCTCTAAAGTACCAGTCCTTCTCACCTTTTAATCACTAAACCAACTTGTGTATATATATTCATGTATATTGCATTTGTGCTATGTAATGTGGTTATACCTAGTTAGACATGGCCTTAGAGACCGAACCTACTGCATGAATTTCCCACGCATTTTTACTAATGGTTCAACCATATGTGATGACGCATTAGCATATTAATCCTTTATGTCCATATTCCACGCAACTTGCATAGTCCACATCAAAACTTCCTCATTACCTGGTCCACGCATGGATCCTTAGCTTTCTTAGCACCTAATAAATATACAACCATGCACCATGACCAAGAAATGCGCCCACTCCAGTTGGAGAACGAACTACTGGTGGCTCTTAAGCCAATGCAAATAGCCCTGACTTTGGCATTATTAAATGCCTATAGGCCTTTTTGCAGGCACCCATAATGTGGGATAAACCACTACTAAAACTGCTTCTAAAGGAATGTAAAGTGAGATAAGAAAGACTCTCAGGGGATTGGAACTTGATCGACCTCCCATGCAAAATTTTAGGTGCCTGAATACTCATGTTTTCGTTTCTGCTGTTTCACGCCACGAAAGCAGCCTATAAAGGGAGAGTTATCATATTTGACTATGGGCATCCTTGGGTCTGTGCTAAAATATTCGTCCCAATGCTCATAACTTGAGAACTAGGAGTGGAACTCATTCAAATGGAGACTGTAAAAAGCAAGTCCCTATGCCCTTTTGACGAATAAGGGAAAGAACTATGAGAAGAAGTAAAGAATTTTAGGACCAATTCTTTGTAAAGAAATTATTTTCAACCAATTTAATAGATCGGTCCCATCACTCATACTTGGACTTCGGAGCCTAATGTAAAGAAGCCTCAAGCGCCGATGCTCCTGTTGTAAGAATACTGGCCTTGACGAGCAACATTGTTTTCGGAAACAAATTGATCACTTAACTCATTTACTTTAGAATATTTGCACAGTACTTGTAGTTCCTTATTCTTTTATTACAAAATGCTCAAAAAGGAGAGTAATTCTCAATTCTTACATCGAAAATCAATACGAAGCAGAAGAAATGTGTAAGTGCACAATTGCTAGTTAAATTTGATTTTTAGATCCATTGGTATCAGAGCTTGGATTATTGACTGTGTTATCCCCATTTTGAGTTAATGACGAAATGGTTGGATAACCCCTACAAAATTTTCTTAATGACTTTTGAGTTATGACCTCTTTATGAGTAAATCGGGTTTTCGGATATCTCATGCATCGGAATATTCATGAGTTAAAACATGCTTTGTGTTGCTTGATTTCCGATTCCCGAATCCCGCTTTATATTGAGCAAGTCCTTTCAAATCGGGTTTTCGGAAGCTTAAGGCATCGGAACATTCGTGTTACAAAACATGTTTTATATGGCATGTTCTCCGATTCCCGAAACCCGCCAAGTATTAAGAAAATCCTTTGTCAATCGGGTTTTCGGAAGTTTAACATATCGGAACATTCGTGTTTCTAGACATGTTTTGTGTTCCATGTTTTCCGACGCTCAAAACCCGAAATACACCAAATCTTTTCCCATCGGGTTTCCGAACTCCTCCAACATGCTGACGTGGCACATGCTAAGCGGTCGGTGCGTTGGCACGTGCGGAGCTGATGTGTATTTATTATTAGTTTTCTTATAAATATGCGGTTTTTACACGTCATTTTCACCGTTCTTAATTTTACACCGTGGATTTTTGCGCATGTTCTCCTGCTCCCAAAACCCGCAAGCTCGCGTTATCATACTGGATCGATTGTTTTCATTTTCACCTGTCTCGATTAGAAGGTATTAATCGTTCCTCCTTTGTTCTTGATTTAAGAAACGTTTTCCGTGTACTTCCTTGCCGATTGTTGAAGATTTTTCTTCCTTATTTCCTCTGAATCGTTTTCGAAAGCGTTTTGGGGTTTTCTAGGGTTTATTTTCTTCTTGCAAATATCAGTTGGTACTGTTCCTTTTGAATTACAATTGTTTGCATGATATTTGGAATATTATCAAAGAAAAAAGGTTTTATATGCAAAAACTCAAAGGAGAAATTCTTTTTGTGCTACCCGGACTTCGGAAGCTGTTTTGCAGGCTTTCCTTAATCTGCCCGAAGTACAGAGAGAGCTCGAAGTTCGGGGTTCCTCAATATTCCGATCTCAACAGTGGGTACCGGGTTCTCAAAAGGTTCCGCCAGTAACACTAAGTGTCGGGTTCCGTCGAAGTTCCGTCAAAGGCAGTGCGTGTCGGGTTCCTCCAAAGTTCCGACACCTTCAGCCTGTCGGGTTCTTTTTATCTTCCGTCACATACCTTCAATCGGGTATTTCAGCGTGCATAGCATCACCAGGGTTTTCCGAGCATCTCTTCATCCAATTTTCTTCATGACAGACCCCAGTCCATCACAAGAGAAGACAGAGAAATCAAGCAGGATGAAATATAAGTTTAAGAAACCAGAATCCCCGTCATATGTTGACTGTAATTACGATATTCGGGATACCGAATTCGGTAATGTTGACATGGACGATTTCTGGAACAGGGTGAAAAGTCCCAGCTGGAGGAAGAAGGAGAAAAAGATGATGATTCGGACTAAGTTTCAACGTCCCATGTCATTTCTATTTTTAGAATGACATGCCTGTTTTATTTCCGTTTTATCATATTTTTAATTCAGACTTTGACTTGATCTCCTGCGTGAGAATCATGCAAAAGTTGAACTCTAGTTTAAAACATGCTACTTTTCAGGATCTGGCCTATTTTGGCTCTGATTCTCTTGTTATAAATAAGGGATGCTTGTGCATTCCAAAGGGTCGAGAATTCTTGGAGGATTAAGAGGCTATTGGAAAGAAGAAAAACTTTGTGTTTTCTTTCAATCATTTTGAAGAATAGGAGTTGATACTATTTTACAGACTTTGTGTTGTGAAATATATCTTATTTGAGACAGTGTTCTTATGTTCATGATCTCAAAGCTATTCTTTGCATAGAATCTCAGTATTTCTAATTATCTCGAACACTATATCTGTGATCTAAAACTCGTATGATTATTTCGTGCTCTGCTTTTACTCGAAAGAAAATACGTTTCTCCCATTTCCTTTCTACTGTACTTCTTTCACTGTAACAGTTTCTAACCTATTTCACTTACGAAAGCAATATCCTTGAATCGTGTGAATGTGGATTTCGGGATTTCATCCCAACCCCCAATGGTTAGATTAGTGTGAATATTGTATATATTATTTACTGTGTTTTAGATTAGCAATAAACAGGCAGCCTCACCTGTCTTTGAGGAGGGATTAAATCTCATGTACTGTGGTTTGAACCTCATATTTTGGTTTGACAAAATATCCAACCAACAGTTTTTGGCGACTCCGCTGGGGATCTACAGATCCATAGTATAAAGCTTATCCCTCTCGGTGTCTGGCGACTCCATATTTGCCTTTTTTTTAATAAGATCTCCTTTCAGTTCAAGCTGGCCAGGAGGATCTTCACTCGGTCTCGCCGAGCTCAAGGTGAAATTGATCCACTCTTCGAGTTGCTGCAATAGCATAATTTCAGCCTTTCTCCCACACAGCGTTGTCTCTAATCGAGCCAGAAGCTCTTCACCTGTTCAGAGAAATCGGATCCCTGAAGAACGTGAAGCATCTGCAACTTGCCGTGCACTACTCTTGTCTGATACCCGGATCCCTATACGCACTCTTTTCAGAAGGATGGCGGTTCAACCTGTGCCTTGGGGTGCAGCCATTGGTCCTCTTACTTTGACTCCTCCATTGCATGAGTTACCACGTGGATCACGTAAAAACATTCCCAAGTTTAATGGGGATGGGAAGCAGCATCCTGATGAGCATATTGCGTCTTTCTTTGTTGCATGCGGTGTCCTTGGAGTAGCCCATGAAGACGTCTCTGTTCGACTCTTCGTTGAAACATTGCAGGGAGTAGCAGCTGAATGGTTTTATCACCTCCCGAATGCATGCATTCCGGATTGGGCTACCATGCGGACCAAGTTTGAGGCACGTTTCAAACCAGCCGAAGATTCTCATGCATTGTTAGCCCAGCTTACTCATATGAAGAAGGAATCGCATGAACCTATGCGGGAATTCGTGGCTAAGTTCAATAAACTGATTCGGAAAATTCCAGTTATAGCTGTACCAACTCTGGAAAACCAAAAGTGCTTCTTCATCAATGCCTCAACCTCCTGATATAAGCTTTTTATTACGAAGGTCGGTTATCCCAGATTTGGCTACTGCTCAGTCAACGGCTACTGAAATAGAGGATGATCTCATCTTAGCCGGAAGGATCAAGAAAGATATTCCCAAACTAAAAAATCAAGGTTCTTCTCAAGGTAATACTGACCCTATGTTTCAAAAAATGGCTAATGATCTGATTGCCCTAAAGAAGCAAGTGTCTCAGCAGGGGAGCAATGTTCCGTACCCGGGATATCCCTAGGCGGAATTTTAATAACAATGTTGTACCTGCCAGAGATAGGCCACGGTTAGCTCCTGCTCAACCAAGATTAGCAATTGAAGCTCCGCCCGTCAATGCAGCAGTGGAACTGATTGAAGAGGATGATGAACCAGAAGAAGAGGATTCCCATGAGGATTTTGAAGCTTCAGGATATGCTGATGAGTCTTATGATGAGTCAGCTGGCGATTCCAGCATTGGGTATTTAGAATATGATGAAGATGAATGTGAGTCCGATGGTCAATCGTTTGCTGTTTTCACTCGGTCTCAATCTCAGAATCCCAGAAGACCTCCAGAAAATATTAAGGAAAAGAATAAGGAACCTCCCATATCCATAGTCAAGAGGGGTACACCTATTTCGGCGCAAACTGAGAAAGAGGTTACTAAAAAGGCAGCTGCTCCTTATGCTCCTTCTCCTAAGGCCAGTACCCCAGCACAAGCTCATGTAATTAGAACTGAGCCTACTATCATTCCTTCTTATACTGCTTTTGATATTATTGATCATGCAAAGAGAACTAAAATTCAAATGTCAGAAGCAGAATACCTTCAATCAAATCCTGAACAATTTGAAAAACTAGCCAAGTTCATCAGAAGTAAAGCGGCTATTCCATCACCTTCAAAAGGTCTCCTTCCAAATCCTATTCGACCCACACCTCAGAATAATCAGACCTCTGCTTCTCCCTCAGGGAAGATCGAACCATTTTATTTGTCTCTACTAATAAATGGGTTTAAACTCAGCAATTGCATTATTGACTCAGGGGCCTCTGATAATGTTATGCCCGTAAAAGTGGCTCATGCCCTTGGGCTTACTTTGACCAAGTCATATGGACGGTGCTATTCCATGGAAACTAAGCAAGTCCCTCTGATTGGTCAAATCAAGGACGCACAGTTCGCATTTGTTGCTTTTCCTGAGAAGAGAGTGAAAATGACTATTCTGGTTGCAGATATTCCTGCAGCTTACGGTATCCTCTTGGGTAGAGGATTTTGTAAAGATGTTGGAGGAGAAATTAATATGGATTGGACCCAAGCTAAGATCCCAGTCAAAGGGGTTCAACAGGTTCTTTATCCTGAATCACAGGCAAAGTATTTGGTGACCAAATCAGATGATCCAAAAGCTCAGATCCTTTTCGAAGATGCTAGCTTTGGGAATTGCTTTGCAGCGTATAGTTGCTTACAGCCCTTCCCAAAATGGAGTTGCAGAAAGAAAGAACCGAACTTTAAAGGAGATGGCTACTTGTATGGTTCACTCGAAATCTCTTCCTCCATAGTATTGGGCTGAAGCAGTGAATTGTGCTTGTTATATTCAGAACCATGTCCCACACAAGGCAGTAAGAGGGATGACACCCTTTGAAGCCTGGTTTGGACACAAGCCTGATGTTGAGCACTTTCGAGTCTTTGGATCCAAGGCTATGGCTCGGATTCCCAAAAAGAAACGCAAGGCATTGGATCCACAATCCAAACCTTGTATCTTTTTCGGGTATCATGATGGCGTAAAGGGATATTGATTGTTGAACCCTACCACCCATGAGCTTTATATTGAGAGGAGTGTGAAGTTTGATGAGTCATCCTTGACTTCAACTTCCACTGAGGTCCTTTTGCCCACTGATTCAGATTCTGACTCTTCAGATGATGATGTTGTTGAGCGAGTTCCACCTCTCCCTGCTCCTCCTGATCCTCAAGCTTCTGAGTCTTCTAATTCTGACAGTAGTGATGATGAGGACTATGTCCCTTCTCACTCAAGTGAAGAATCTTCCGACTCGGAGCTTGAGCCATCGGGACCTCTTTGGGCCAGGAAAACCTTACAGAGTGCTGGAGATTTAGTTGGAGATCCTTTGGATGAGAGACGTACTCGCTCAGACTTCACTGGACCTCACTCCTTCTTCGCCTCTGCTTCTGATCCATCATCCTTCCACGAAGCTTCTAGGATTCCTGAGTGGGATTCTGTCATGGATGAGGAGTATTCCTCACTCATAAATAATGACACTTGGGATCTTACCCTTCTTCCAAAAGGAAGAAAAATCGTTCGGTGTAGGTGGGTATATCGAACAAAGTATGGAGCTGATGGAAAAGTTGAGAAGTATAAAGCGCGACTTGTAGCTAAGGGTTTCTCCCAAGTATCTAGGGTTGATTACTCAGAAACCTTTGCTCTGGTTGTGAAGATGACTTCCATTCGACTGACCCTTGCCATCGCTGCTGCTAACAGATGGGAAGTCCACCAGATGGACGTTAAGAGTGCCTTCCTTCATGGGGACCTAGAGGAGGAGATCTATATGGAACAACCTCCAGGTTATGTCCATGATCCATCCCTCGTTTGCAAATTAAAGAAGTCTCTCTACGGCCTTAAACAAGCCCCTCGGGCTTGGTATGCCAAGATGGACTCCTTTTTACTTGCATCAGGGTTCACTCGGTATCACTCTGACCCAAATGTGTATATTCTGCGACAGGATGACTCCATGCTTATTCTTGTTCTCTATGTTGATGACTTGTTGATCACCGGTAGCTCTTCCTCTATCATTGATTCTGTGAAGATCTCCTTGGCCAACAAGTTCTCCATGTCTGACTTAGGATTGCTTCATTACTTTCTTGGGATCCAGATTTCACAATCTGACTCAGGAATTATGATCTCGCAGCCTAAGTACTCTCTTGATTTGCTTGCTCGGTTTCACATGTCCGACTGCAAGTCCTCACCTACTCCTTTTCTTTCCAGGATTAAGTTAGTTTCTGATTGCTCTTCCCCCTTGGTTGACAGTACCCTTTATCGACAGTTGGTGGGAAGCTTGATCTACCTTACTCACACTCGGCCAGATCTATCGTATGCCATCGGGATCGTGTCTAGATTTATGCAGGAGCCTCATGAGCTGCACTTAAAAGCAGCAAAGCGGATCCTTCACTATGTTCATGGCACTCACACAAATGGTATTCATTACTTAGGAGGGACTGAGATTGACTTGGTTGGATTTACGGACTGAGATTGACTTGGACTCAGATTGGGCCGGTGATCTAGATCATCGGAAGTCTACCTCAGGCTACAGTTTCACTCTTGGTTCAGGTTCTGTCAGTTGGTCCAGCAAGAAACAGAACACCATTGCCATATCATCAACAAAAGCAGAATATAGAGGAGCAGTTAACGCTACCACAGAATTTGTTTGGTTACAGGGTATTATGACAGAGTTTGGCATCCACTTTCGGCGGCCTACCATTATCTACTGTGACAACATGAGCACTATCTCGATTTGTAGAAATCCAGTTCAGCATCAGCGGACGAAGCACATTGAGATTCATATGCACTTCATACAGGAGCTGATACATGAAAATATCATCGACATACAGTATGTTTAGATAGCTGATCAGGTTGCAGACATTTTCACCAAGCCCTTCACTGAGGTGAAGTTTCTTCACTTGCGGTCTCTTCTTGGGGTGAGGTCTGCTGCAGCCACCCATCTTCTTCGGGCTATATAGTCCTCCTTCTTGTCCTCTTCTTCTTTCCAGAAAGATGTTGTTTGTTCATGGGCACCTTATCAGGCCTTTAGTTGCCGGGGCCCATTGACACATCTTTCTTAGTTGTTTAGGGGAGTCTTCTTTTTCTGTCCTGGCTTACCTTAACCTCTTCCTCGGCTTCGATGAAGGGGGGGTGTTGGTGTGTGTGACTGTCCAGTCATCGTCCACATCACCTAGGTGAGTCATCTCACCTTGCGAGAGTCATAGGTCTTAGGAAGTCAAATGACAAGTGTCAGATTCTGTCATAGAATCTGACATTGTCATTTGCGTCAATGCGTCATAGGAGTTACATTCCTTATTTGGAATTGTAACTCCTCTTCTAGTGGTGTTATATGCGTCATTCAACGTCATATGCGTCAGTGGCGTCATTGATTTCTTTCCATGTTTAGGCATGGGGGTTACCCAGCACCCCTATTTTGTACTTCCTATTTTTCGATCTATGAGCATGAGTAGACCCATTCTTCTTACTTGCAATCTTCTTTCCATTGTTTCAAATCTTGCATATTGCGTTGGCTTGAGGTTACCATCGGAGTGCAACTTCGTTGTGGTGCATCACTTTTTGACATCGGTTCTCGTGAATCCCTCTTTCATTTTGGCCCCCCATTTCCATACACTTACCCACAACGTAAAGAAAATTATCCTCTTTCTAAATATATACTTTTTATTTTATTTTTTACTATTGTAAGGTTTTCATTTATCTTTATTTCAAACTATGTCTTTTATACCTCTATTTTATAGTGATTGTAAATGTCTATCTTTTGTCATGTATCTCTTATTTCACTTCTCCAAATTGAATAAAAATTATACAATCTCAAACTAGGACTAATTCTATACATATTTTTAAAAAAAAATCTAATTTTCAATATTTTTGAGGTAGTTAGAGGGGGCATAGTCGGTTATCCCTTATTTTTCAATTTTCAAAATATTTGTACTTGGAAAATCATAAAAAAATATACTCACTAAAAAAATATTTAAAAAATCTATCCCAAAATAGATGCTCTTGTCTATCTTTCTATTGAAGGGTTTTCAAAAAAACTAAATAGTGCTCAAAAAATGGGGTGAGGGCGAGGGCAAGGGCGGGGGTGGGGGTGGCGGGGGGGGGGGGGGGGTGCACAACTGACTATCTACTATTTTTTTTACAAAAATAGGACCACCTATTGAAATTTTAAATCTTTAACCCACTTACACTTAACCATTTAAAAAAAATAGTAGTTTATAAACTAGACTTGAAATACTACAATTCATGTTCTTATAACGTCTTCAAATTTTGAGTGTAACTATCTCAAATAACTCGTACAAGTTGAAGTTTCATGTTTTTCAGAAGAAAAAAAAGTGTCCACTTAAGAGCCCCTTTTAGACCCCTATTTCCATGCCTTACCCAGTGGTCACATCACTTTTTGCTCTAATGTTTGATTTTAAAGGTTTTGGTTGGAACACTATTGATTATCAAATACATGGTTTCAAATTGTAAATGCAAAATCATGCACTTGGGTACATTTTATAGGTCCTAATCACATACTTGCATACATATTATTCCTAAGTGAGAAAATTACTAATTGACCACTATTTTTGGCCTCTTTGCTTTCTTTTTTGTTTCCTTCTTGGTCTTACACACCCCACTGCCCAGTCTAAGATTTGTCACTTCAGTTTCTCTGAGTCTAGACGTCAATGTTGAGTTGTGGAGCTTAATTACTTCAGTTTAACATGTAATGGAAACTTGCTGGAAAATACAGTAACCGTCATCGCTTAGGGGGGAACCGACATCGGTCACCCAGGACCGACATCGGTCAGGTATAACCAGCATCAGTCAGGCAAGTGAGGAATCGACAACAGTTAGGTCTAACCGGCGTCAGTTACCTGTGCGATGATGTTTTAATTAACTCTTGGGAATTAGATCTATTTTTAGCATTAAAGTATTTCTATTGCTTGTAATTGCGTGGCTAAGTGCCCTAAGTCTATAAACGACTATATAAGCATAAAAGCTAGGGTTTAGAAGTAAGAATGATTAACAAGAATTTGAAAGAATTTGAAAAAGGTTGGTGAGAGAGAATTCTTGGTGATGAAGAAAAATCTTGAGGGAAAGAAAGTATTGTACATCTGAGAGGTGTGGAGGATTGTAAATCTTCATTGTATATCTTGTCAAAGCTTTGGATAATAGATTAGCTTGTTTCTTGGTGGGCGTAGCCCACACTGGGTGAACCACGTTAAATCTGGTGTTGATTTATGTCTCTTGTTTTGTATATTTCTTCTGGTAGAATATCCACTTTTATTTGCATGTATGCTTAGATCTGATATATTGTCTGTACAACTGGTGTGTTAACTCCAACAATTGTTATCAGATCTTTGTTTCAAGGTTTTGTGTGTTGACAGATTTACTCACAGAGGGTTTTCTGATTGAGTGGGAGCTACAACAATGGCAGAAGAAAACAAATATAAGGTAGAGAAATTTGACGACCGAAATTATTAATTATGGAAGATGCAGATTGAGGATTATCTATATCAAAGATATTTGTATTTTTCGTTGGATGAGAAGTCTAGACCTATGAAGATGACTGATGAAGAATGGAATATTCTTGACACAAAGGCTTTGGGATCTATAAGATTGAGCCTGGCAACATCCGTGGCTTCCAATATTACAGAAGCGGTTTCTATGGTAGAGTTAATGAAATCTCTTGCTAATTTATATGAAAAACCTAGTGCTTCAAATAAAGTTTATTTGATGAAAAAACTATTTAGTTCTAAGATGTATGAAGGTGGATCTACATCTAGTCATTTGAATGATTTCCGATCTATTGTAAATCAATTAAAATCGGTTGCTATACCATTTGATGATGAAGTAAAAGAACTTTTATTCTTATGTTCTTTGTCTGATAGTTGGGATAACTTGATAATGGCTGTCAGTAATACAACATCTGCTAATAATATTTTGAAGTTTGTTGATGTGGTTAGTATAATCTTGAATGAAGAAATTTACAGGAAGATTACAAAGAAATCATCATCTGGAAATGCTTTGAATGTAGAAAGCAAGGGCAAGCAGAAGGAGAGATCCAAGAGTAAGAGTAATGAGAAATCAAAGTCAAGGGATAACAGATCTAAATCTAGAAGTAAGGGAATTACTTGTTGGAAATGTGGAAAGAAAGGACATGTAAAGAAAGATTTTTGGTCAAAGGATAAAGAGAACCAACAACCAAATAAAGGTAAAGAAGCAAATCTTGTTGAATCAAAGGTAATGCAAGATGCTCTTATTCTTTCTTTAGATAGTAAAATTGAATCACGGGTTTTAGATTCATGAGCTTCTTACCATGCAACTCCTAATAAGGGTTATTTCAGAAATTATGTCTGGGCAAATTTTGGGCATGTTCATTTGGTTAATGATAAACCTTGCAGTATTATTAGTAAAGGGGAAGTTCATCTAAAATTACATAATGAAAATACATGGGTATTGAAATATGTGAGGCATGTGCCAAGCCTCAAGAGGAATCTTATTTCTACAGGGCAACTAGGTGAATCTGGTTGCATGGTTACTTTTATAGGAGACTCTTGGAAAGTCACCAAGGGTGCTTTTGCTGTGGAAAGAGGTAAGAAGGTAGGAATGTTATATTTATCTACCTGTAGTACTGATCCTTTTTCTGTATTATCTACTTCAAATTCAGATGCATGCATGTGGCATAATCGGTTGGGTCATATGAGTCAAAAAGGAATTCAAATCTTAAAGGCTAAGGGTAAGTTATCAGATTTGAAAGATTTAGATCTTGATTTATGTGAGCATTGTATCTTTGGAAAGCAAAAGAGAGTGAGATTTCTTAAATTTGGGGCAACTAAAAAAGAGCAGAAATTGAAGCTTGTACACTCAGATGTGTGGGGACCATCTAAGGTAGCTTCTCATGGAGAATCCCAATATTATGTTACTTTCATTGATGATGCTACAAGAAAGGATATGTTTATTGTATTAAACATAAATCTGATGGCTTTGAGACTTTTAAAAGATGGAAAGCCCTTGTTGAGAATGAATCAAATTCTAAGTTAAAGTGCCTTAGATCTGACAATGGTGGTTAATATTGTAGCAAGGCTTTCAATGATTATTGTTTAGTGAATGGGATACGTAGAGAAAGAACGGTTCCAAGAATACCACAGGAGAATGGTGTTGCAAAAAGAATGAACAGGACAATCATGGAACGTGCTATAAGTATGAGAATACATTCTAGACTGCCCTTACAGTTTTGGGTAGAAACAGTTGATACAATGGTTTATTTGATTAAGCGTGGGCCTTCAAGATCACTAGATGGAGAAATACCGGAGGAAGCTTGGACTGGAAAAGAGGTAGATCTTTCTTTTCTTAAATTTTTTGGTTAAGAAGCTTTTGTACATTTTGATAAGGAAAATAAAAAAGTTGGATGCAAAATCCAAGAGATGCACTTTCATTGGTTATGGATCTAGTGATTTCGGTTTCCGTTTTTGGGATTTAGAGAATTCTAAAATTATTAGGAGTCATGATGTTGAATGGAATGAAAAGATAATGTACATGGATCAAATTTTAGTACCCAAGGATGAACCAGTTGAGAAGTTTGTGAATGAAAATGAACTCTCAGATTTAAAAGAATTACTGACAGGGTTACACAGTAACTGGTGTCGGTTGACTTCTGACCGGCACCAGTCAGACGAACCGGTATTGGTTACAGAAGATCAAAACCGGAATCAGTTAGCAGAACGGATGTCGGTTAGAGGTGACCGGCGTCGGTCACTGTCAGATTCGGATAGGAATGTCCAGGAGGTCCAGATTGAGCCTCCGGTACCTCAAACTCCTGTGAGAAGGTCACAAAGGGTAAGTAAACTTCCAGAAAGATTTACACCTTTATTTTATTTATGGTTGACTGATAATGGTGAACCAGAGAGATTTGAAGAAGCAATGCAGGATAAGACTCACTTCTAGTGGGAGCATGACATGGATGAGGAGATGGACTCCTTAGAATAGAACTAGACTTGGGATTTGGTTAAGTTGTCAGCAGGTAAGAGAAAATTGTAGAACAAGTGCGTTTACAAGATTAAGGAAGAAGAGGGTGGATAGAAAAGATATAAGGCAAGGTTTGTAGTAAAGGGATTTGCACAGAAAGTGGGTATTGACTTTGGTGAAATATTTTCTCTTGTTGTTAAGATGACTTCTATTTGTACTATATTCAGTTTAGTTATAGTAGAATATTTGCATTTAGAGCAACTAGATGTGAAGATGACTTTCCTTCATGGTGATTTGGATGAAGATATTTATATGCAGCAGTCGTTTGGGTATGAAGTCAAGGGTAAGGAGAAACTAGTGTGCAGGTTGAAAAAGAGTTTATATGGGCTCAAGAAAGCTCCAAGGAAATGGTACATGAGGTTTGATAGTTTTATGCATGAGCATGGTTACTTGAGATGTGAATCTGACCATTGTGTTTATTTTAAGAAGCTTGAAAATGGGAGCTATATTATTTTGTTAATGTATGTGGATGATATGCTTATTGTAGGATCTAGTATGCAGGACATTGGTGAGCTTAAGGGAAAGCTAGCTCACACATTTGCTATGAAGGATTTAGGAGCTGCAAAAATAATCCTTAGCATGCAAATACATAGAGACAGGAAAAACAAGAAATTGTATTTGTCTCAGGAGGATTATATCTACAAGGTGTTAGAAAGGTTCAACATGTAGGATACAAAACCTGTTAGCACACCTATGGCTGGACACTTCAAATTAAGAAAAGATCAGTTTCCATCATCACATGAGGAGGTCAAATACACGATACAAGTACCATATGCTTCAGCAGTTGGGAGTCTCATGTATGTTATGGTTTGTACAAGACCATACATTGCACAAGCAATGGGAGTTGTGAATAAATATCTGGCTAATCCAGGTAAAGAGCATTAGAAAGTAGTCTAATGGATACTCAGGTATTTGAAAGGGACATCTAGCATGCAATTATGCTATGGAGGTTCGAATATTTCATTATGTGGCTATGTTGATTCGGATATGGCCGGAGATCTGGATGGTAGGAGGAGCACTACTAGATATATTTTCACAGTAGGTGGAACGAAAGTTAGCTAGATTTCAAGATTGCAGAAGGTTGTGGCTTTGTCTACTATAGAGGTAGATATGTTGTAGCTACAGAGGCTAGCAAGGAGATGATATGGAAGAGTTGGGAAAGGAGAAAAGTGAATGTAAATTGTTCAGTGACAGTCAGAGTGCAATTCATTTGGTAAAGAACTCAGTGTTTCATTCGAGAACGAAACACATTCAGTTGAGGTATCACTTCATACAACAGGTATTGGAGGATGGACATTTGAATCTGGAAAATATTAATACGAGCAAGAACCCTGCAGATATGCTAATGAAGCCATTAGCAAAGGAGAAATTGGAGCTGCACTCCACTTCTGTTGGTCTTCGAGTTTGAGACTTGAAGAGGAAGAAATAAAGCTAAGGAAGGATCCAAGAATGACGCTGTACAGGTATGGTGTAGTAATTAATCTCCAAGTGGGAGATTGTTGAGTTGTGGAGCACAATTACTTCAGTTTAGCATGCAATGGAAACTTTCTGGAAAATACAGTAACCATCATCGGTTAGGGGGAACTGACATCGATCACCCAAGACCGACATCGGTCAGGTATAACCGGAATCGGTCGAGCAAGTGAGGAATCGGCAGCGGTTAGCTCTAACCGGCATTGGTTACCTGTGTAAGGATGTTTTAATTAACTCTCAGAAATTAGATCTATTTTTAGCATTAAAGTATTTCTATTGATTGTAATTGCATGACTAAGTGCCCTAAGTCTATAAACGACTATATAAGCATAAAATCTAGGGTTTAGAAGTAAGAATGATTAACAATAATTAGAAAGAACTTGAAAAAGTTTGGTGAGAGAGAATTCTTGGTGATGAAGCAAAAGCTTAAGGGAAAGAAAGTACTATACATCTGAGAGGTGTGGAAGATTGCAAATCTTCATTGTATATCTTGTCAAAGCTTTGGATAATACATTGGCTTGTTTCTTGGTGGATGTAGCCCACATTGGGTGAACCACGTTAAATCTGGTGTTGATTTATGTCTCTTATTTTGTATATTTCTTCTGGTAGAATATCCGCTTTTATTTGCATGTATACTTAGATCTGATATATTGTCTGTACAACCGGTGTGCTAACCCCAAAATTCAACGTCCATCCAGGACACCAGCGCCTAAGCATCCTCATCCTCTTGGATGCCCCCGACCTCTTTGTATCGTACTCGCCTCTTTTGGGCCTCTTCTAGCTATTGGGCATCTTGATTTCTTATGGGCCTCTTTTAGTGGTTAATTACAAAATTCAAAACAAGGGAATCATATAAATACAATGATATGTGATCAAATTAAAGGACCAAGATATATGCATCTACTATCACCACCTAAGGTTGCATCTAAACGCATTCTAAGAGCATCAAAGCATCCATCTAGCTATCATTCAAGGGACAAGGGACTACATCTTCTGTATATACTTCATAGGAGGGGAAGTTCATTTTTCCATACACACATCTATTTACATTGCTACATCTAGTTATTTCTCATTATCAAAAGATCCTTTTAGGGCATGATTCTTACACACACACACGAGAACTACATGGAGTTTGAAATGTAGTGCAGTTCTCGGATTGTAAGTTCACTCAGTTGGGTGATCGTAAGGGTCAGTCCGACTCCCCATTTGCAGCTTTTTCTTTTTAGGATTTGATGTGTTTTGGGGTTTTACAGGAGGTATTTTTTTGTTGGTTACAGGTGAATTCTGTGAGCATATTATGACACACGAGTGATCAATAGCAAAGACTAATGACACTCTTGCGACACTGCGAAAAACCAATTTTTGAGCATTTGAGAAGTCACAAATGCCCAAATAGGGTCTCTGACGCCTAGGCACCCCAGTACCATCCCAAGCACCCTAGTCCAACATATTCTAGAAATTGAACAAATTTTTGGGCACAATGACGACAGTCTAAACCCCTGTTTCATCAGTTTTCCAGCTTCGGAATTTATCGCAAAGCATTTAAGTTTTATTTCCTCCCTCTTGCACCTAAGGTTTCAATTTATCATTTTCTTATTGCTTGTGCCATATCTGTGATTTATTGTTTTATCGATTGCACGTGACTATGAAATAGCCTCTAGGGTTTTACAAATTCAATATTTGTTAAATCACAAATACATTATAAATTTAACTCCTTGAAAAAGAAGGATACTACTAATAACACCAATATTTGATTTAGAGATTTATTTTAATTTTTTTGTTCACATCGTTGTGTATTTTTAAAGACAAGGTTATAAAAGTTGTAATTTTAGCCCCAAAAATATAAGGGTGCTACAGGTCACACTACTTTTGATTGGGGTTACCTTTAATTTTTTTGACATAAAAAATAGAATTTTAGGATCAAGATTCTTATTTTGAGGTCATAGCTCTCATTAAGTCGAAAAATATGTTACTAGTATTAAATTTCATCAATTCATAAATAAATAATAACACAACTAAAAAAGAAAGACCAACATCTAAACAATATAAAGGATAAAGAAGGAATAACAAATCAAATGCACTGAAAAATTCTAAAGGGTGAAAGGTCCAAAGGGGCGTTAAACTCACTCTTCATTCTCAATCTCTTTATCATTAACATATATGAAAAATGTGTATCACCTATATATATTAAAAAAACTAATAAATATAATGATTATTTATGAAGATCATCTCTAGATGACTCAAATACATTATGGTTATATACATTTTTTGGGGTAACAGATGTGGAGATGAGGAAATATGATTTTTGAGATGGTAAGAAATAAACTTGAATTTTAGAGATGACATGGGAAAATTATTAAAATATATAATAGAAAATTAAAATTTTATATTTAAATCTTTAAAATGTAAATAGATTAGGAAAATGATTTAAAACATCAACAAAAAAACTTGAGGATGTCACAATGTCTCTAAAACATCCCCTAAAAAAATTAAAACATATTGTTGTTGCTTGAAGTTGCACCCTTTGTTGAGCCTTGATGGATCAACACCTCAATGAAACAATGGGAATGTTCCCAAGGTGTAGAACCTTGATCCTTGGGACAAACATATGGAGAAGGTCGGCTTCCTCTACCTACCTACTCTAATGCTAACATTACTCCTAAGCTAAGTTATTGATCTACATGGGGGAAAGGAGGGAGGAGGAATGCATGAACAAAACTAAGCTAAGAGGTGGTGATTGTAACAAAATAGAGAGGGGATATCTCTCCTTAAGGGGGAGAATGAGAAGGAAAATATAGTGGTGAGAGGGAAGCTACTTGTCATAGATCAACTCTTCACAACCATTCCAGTTTACACAATTTAGACATACAAAAATGAAAACACATGCAAGTATAACCCACACACACCTTTCCATTGATTAACAAAGAGGTAAGAGACACAATAAACATAAGTAGAGGGTAGATATGAGCCACAATAACAATATTTTATTGCTAAAAAACAAACACAGTGCATTACATCAATGGGGAGAGGCACTGATTGCATTATGTGTGACCAAATCAGAGGTCTACAACTCATGAAAGCTCAACCACAATTTTAACATGGTAAATTTGCACTCAGAAGAGGATCCTTTTCTTTTTAAAAAAGGAATTACATTATATAGAATGATAATAGGAGAGAAGAGATATAGAAATCAATGAGAAGTCAAAAAATAAACCATTTCTCCACCCAACAAGGCCCGATCAACATTAAGTGATGCTCACATCAAAATGGGTGTCATTTAATACCTTGGGAAATGCTAAAATCATATCAAAATCATGTTGATTCTGCCCATAACAATTTAATGTTGGTTGTTAGAGTGATTTGATCTAATTTGAACGTCATTTGAATAGAAAACAATTGAAAATACCCTTAAAATTATGTCATGAAGTTCTCCATGAATTCCCAACCATTCTCTATGAAATTAAATGGTATCATGTGTAGGTGAATAGGTGCTCTGGATCAAAAGATATGATTAATTGAAGTAGAATCAATACGTGTCCGTGGAGCTTGGGTCTCAAAATGACAATGGGCCTTTTAAATTTATTTTTGATCAAAATTTCCAATTTGGGACCCACAATCACTCCCATTATCATCTCCTCCTCACTAGCTTTCCAACGGTACCAATTTTGCATGATTTGGTGCATCTAATCAAAAGTTATGATCATTTAAAGTTTACAACGTCGTTGGTGTAGATGACATCCATGGGGCCATCAAGTTTAAGCTCGTTACCACTTTTAATATGTTTCAGGATCTAATTTTCCTTATCAAAATTTCATATGCTTTCGGGATTTCAGATTTTGCGAGGTCACGGGGATTGCTTTAAGTCCTCAAAGTTTTGAAATGGTCGCAATTGGTCCATGTGGAGCAATCACAACACACTATAATCATGGGGGTCACAAAAGGGGGAGTCAATTCGATTTCACTAGGCTCGGGGCTGCCTTAAGTATTCTCAAGGTCTCGAAATCTCAGGATCTCAAGACTCATTTCCTTCACCTTCGTCGCTGAGATCCCCCGGATTTGTGAAATCCTGAGAGCTTCACCAACGTGACTAGTGAAACTTGTGACCCATGAATTTTTTATATTTAATCCCTAATCCTTCCCCATCATTGGTTGATGTGGACCAATGATAGTTATTTGTGATTTTAGACCTGAGATCACTTTGGTTCAACACTTAGTGAAATTTTGATCTCTGCAAACCCAATTCACATAATTAAAATTAATGGCCCAGATAACAAAGGGGTGACGTGAATTTGGATGTCACCGCTCATCTGAGCCCCGTAATAAGAGATTTTTTATCAATTCTTGGATGTTCTGATAAGTAAAGACATGAAACTGATCTGTGTAATCAACTTTGAACAATTTTAAAGATTTCAAGTGCTAAAAAACACTTAATAATCAGGATCAAATGCCTTGAAGTGTAAAATTTTGATATTAATTGCCTAAAATGAGAGTGAGCTCATTTTGGTCAACACATACCTAAAATTCAGGGGATAATCTCATTTTAAAAAATTGAGAATAGAGCCTTTCTCCCATCCCAAAATGTCATAAACAACTAAAAAGAATCAAACCCTACTAAAAGTTACAAATAATTGTGAAAACATAGAGTACTATCAAATGGGTTGTAGTCCATCAATGAGCATGATGGTGTACAAGGTGTTGTCTAGCCATACACCTAAATATGAATCTCAAGGTATATCAAGTAATAAAGGATGAGGCCAAGATCGAGCCCTAACTAAATTTGACAAAATCAAACCCCTCAATATTTGTCAAATATGCCTAAGAAAATTTTGCACCTAACCCGTACAATTTTTTGATTCAAATAACAATAAGAACTTAAAATTAAGCCTAAAATTTTTGTACACCTAACCCATGCAAGTTTTAGATTCAAAACACGAAAAAACAACTTAAAGTACTTAAAAATCAAGATAACATTGACTTTGACCCTCATAACTTAAAAATATGTCTAATAATTAAATCCAAAACATTGGACAAAACTTTTTTAAACAATTATATAAGAAAAAGAGTATACATTATTGCACTTAACAGAAACCACACTTAAAATTAAATAAATAACAATTGCACATGCATTGCAAAATACACGTGGATGGATTTAAAATAAATATAGTTCACATTTATTTAAGTCATATAGTGAAATAGTTCACATGCTTTCTGTATGCCTCAACATTTTCTATGCATGTCTACAAAAACATTAGCAACTACAACATTTGACAAAAATACACTTAGTATTATTCTTTGATGGATATTCACACCCTATTCTAAAGCACTAATTTTGGCACGGGTGGGAGTACACTTTGACAAAAGTTTTTGGGTATAACTTTACACCTTTCATATGCATTTTCCTAAAAGTTTCCAAGGCCTTTTCAAAAAAATCATTTTTTCGAATAGTTTATGCACCATTTGTAACAGTTATTTATTTTGTGTGCATGCCTACACAGGCTCTCGCAACTACATCTAACAAAAATCATCCATCCCTTATACTTTGATGGATTTCAATGACTCAGGTTCTAAATCCCCCATTTTGCCAGAGGCTAGGAAAATGATGGCCATGGTTCTAGAGTTTGACACCAAAAATTTAGATGAACAGTTTGCATGAATTTTTTATGCTTCCAAATTTTACATTTACATATATGGAAAGGAAGTTTCATTAAAATTTACATGTACATATATGCCAAGGAACTTACAACTATAACATATAATGAAATTTCCTTTTCCATTATGTGTTGGTGGATGTCCATAACCTATTTCAAAGCTTCCAGTTTTACATAGGTTGGGAGTATGGCATCACATACATGATTCAACATCTAAGGGAATTTGAAAAACAAACTAATACACTGAGCCAACAACACATGATCACACCAATTTCTTCCTGAAATTCAATGTAATGAAGTGTCTTATCTTTTTTACAAATGCAAAGTACCTCAACACGATAAAAAATATACATAGAATTGATCTTTTGATATACCTAACTTTGGGGGGACAATGTTGAATGGTTGGTCATTATAAAATTGTCAGGGTCAATTGTTAAACGTAAACCTTTATAAATCCATTAAATGTGTTAATTTATTGCATAATATTTTCATCATAATATTCCATAACTCTCAATTATTATGGTTACTAGTTAAAAAAAGTTCCACCTGTTTCCTAAATTTCATAGAAGTGGATACGAGTAATCTAGTGAATGGTTTGCAAATTAAAGGAAAATGCCAAAAATAAAATCGTGGAAACAACACATATCTTCATTAGCTATACTGAAAGAACCTTCTTATATACTAATATTAAATCCATAGAACCACCCTCTCGAGATGCCCCCTTCATCGAAAGTTTGCACAAAATGAATATGTCAGAGATGATGGGGATTTATAGAGGTGCACTTGGCATGTTCCAGTAGGTAGCACCTACAATGATCAGGTGGGCATGCCAATTTTTTAATGACTAAAAAAGTACACTAATATTGGTAACATGTAAATAGAAAAACAATACAAAATCACGTGTGATTCTATGTTATAGATAATAGGTGTTTATCAAGGTTTACTAGGGAAATTAAAGCTACATCTAACAAAATTTATCTTTCCATTATGTTATGGTGGATGTCCATTCCCTATTTTAAATTTCTCTTTTTGGCATGGGCTGGGAGGATGTTGACAGAGGTTGTGGAGTCTAGCTTAAAAGCTACAAATTACATTTAGTTGAAAGGTTCCAAGGCCTTTTCAACAAAATTGTTTTGTGTGTATATTGCAATAATTGCAATCTAAGGGACGAGATTTACTCTAGGTATTTAGTAAAAAAATTGACATATTTCTAGTGTATGTGCACACCTTGTTTCAAATCACCTATTCTAACATGAGTTAAGAGCATTCCAACAAAGGTGAACTAATTAGGTTTGTCCATGTGATAGAGGAATGACATCAATCAAATATCTACAACCCTCATCCACTAAGTATGCATGGTTGCACGCTAATAAAATAAATGAAGCTTACATGGCCAGGGCATGTTCAAGATTGATTCATTACTTTAGAGAGTTTGAGAGCATCCTTGCAAAATCCATTGTATATATATGCTACAAGCACAACAATCCATGAGACCATATTTGTTTAAGGCATTTTTTCAAAAATTTCACGCGCATTTTGTATGTTGCCAAATATTGCAAACATGTATGCTAGAGAACCTATCAATACATCTTAAAAAGTAGCCTTCTGGTATGCTTTGATGGATGTCCATGCATTGCTCTAAATTTTTAATTTTAGCACAAGATGGGAAAATAGAAGCAAAGGTTGTCGAGTGTGACTTCAAACTTGCCAACTATATTTACTTAAAATTTTCCAAGGCATTTTCAAGAAAACCATTTTGTGCACATCCCGCAATCATTGGATTCCATGAGACCACATTTATTCCATGCATTTATTCCAATAGTTCACATACCATGTGCATGTTTCCACATTTTGCATACATATCTCTTTGGGCACCTGCAACTACACATCTAACAAAATTCCCTTCTCCAATATGTGTTGGTGGATGTTCACACCTAGTTTCAAACCTCTTATTTTGAAAAAGGAAAGGAATATGCTAGCAAAGGTGAACTTATCATGTTGGACACTTGCTAGAATCTACAAGGATGTTGGAAAAGGTTGTGGATTCTTTCTTTACACCTACCAATCACATTTTTTAGCCTTTTTACTCTACAACTACCATTGGTCGCTCAATATTTTTGATACACAGGGGCCCATGGTACCCAAGGGAGAGATCTGAATGAATGCAAGAAAGATGCTCACTAGATTTATATCTTTTCATCACACAAAAACTAAAATTGGGCAACAGGGTATATCTAAAGAACATTTATTATCTTCAAAAGGGAGACTAATGTTTAATATGTTTAGGTTTTTTAAATATTGGTTGTGATATTTTGCTAAATAATTCACATGAGTTTTGTACACTTTCACATTTTCCATATATGTTTATAAAGTGGTTTGTAATAATTTGTAATAAAAATATATTAACTTATGTCAATATTTTTTCATTCATATAATCGTAGGGGAGAGGGGAAGGTCGAGCATAACATCACCCCAATTGGTATAAGGATTATGATATGTTGGTCATGGTATGTGCATCGATTTTAATTTAATAAATGAATAAATATTTTAGATGGATGTGTTTAGAGGTAATAATGGGCTTTACCATCACCTTGCCATTCATTCTTTTCAAATGTGAGACTCTTGGATTAAAGGTAGTTTTGTGCATCGTATGTTGTATTTTGATTTCCCCTAGCTCATCGAACATAACAATATTAATATAATATATTATTAATTACTTTTAATTTATATTAATATTATAAATTTGGGGTTTTGATAAAATTTGGTAGAAGAATAACCTCATCAACAACACCCTACTAGTTTGCAAAGTGAATCCAACATACACATTATTTTCAATTCTCAAACTATTGGCCAATATCAAGTCATTGTAAACGATTTATGTGGGGAAAAAAATGTCATTGGTATTTGTTTTTACATTGTACTAGTTATATTTTAAATCCACCACAGGCTTTCAATATTCGTTTACTCTTAACCTGCTTCTTCTACTACATAATGGGTCATCATGTACCTAATATATTTATAGTGCCGCAAACTAAAATATCATTTATATTCGATATTATCAATGACCCTGTTCTCACTATTAAACTTGATCAATGATTCCCAGTATCCAAAATCATCACTAGATCATTAAAGAGAAGATGTATCAATTCATAGGCAAAAGCTATGGAGATGATGCAAAAACGAAAAATGACGGAAAATCATCAAAATATCCATAGCTTCCCTCCTCTGGGTATCCATAATGGTTGTTATTACGTCAGTAACAAAGTGGTGGCTAATAAAAACATATGACACAATGCACCCACCAAATTGCAAACAATTAGTGTCATTAAAGCCATGCACAACCCAGACACATGCACCTTGAGCCTTTCCTCATACCCTGACACCTCCAAGGCAAGCCCTAAATATTTGGTTGATATTTGAATGGTGGTGGCCATGGACAGAGCTGAGAATGCTTTTGTTTCCACTCTTTCCATTTTCGTGCTCATCATTACATGAAGAAGAAGAAGAAGAAGAACTTTTAACATCCACGAGGCTACCAAAAACAACCTATGGGACAATAGATCTTGCTAAATATCTTTCTGGCATTAGATCTCCTGTTGGTGAGTTTGATAATCAGCTCCCCTATTTTTTCAACCATAGTCTCGCTGAAAATATCCTGTAAGGATGTAACAGTTATCGTACTAGCAAATTGGGCTCTAATGTCATTATAAGCATTACACTCCAACATGAAATGTTTCTCTGACTCCACTATACTAGATGTGCAGAAGACACAGACTCTCTCTTCCCATACCTCTTTAGGTATTTTCCATTTGCTTGTTTTACACCCAAGATGATGTGAATTAGTCCTCAATTGAGCTATGAAGATCTTTGCTTTCCACGGGATATTAGCCCCTATAAAATCCTTTTGTTGATGATCACACGTAGAGTTGAATTCCTCCAAATAATACCTCTTCTTTCTCCCTAACATCTTTACCCACGTAACTTGGCAGAATTTATCTATAACAAAAGTCTTTATCTCTTGGCTATTATTGGGACATGCATTCAAGTAAATATTCCATTTTTAAATCCATTTGTTATTTTGATTCATCCATGATTTCTTTATTTTCTCAAAAAACTCGTTGAGGACTACCTTAGGCCATATACTATCATCCATTTGTTTGACCCTTTTTAAATATGTTATGAGACGAACCATAACAACAACTTCTAGAGGTACAACACCCGTTTCAACTAAAAGAATCTCATATGGGACCAGGATCTTTAATTTGAACTTGCTAGTAATCATGCTTTTTTACTCCTCTCAAATTTTTTCCAACTTGAACTCGAAATGTTGCTAGCCCAAACCTCATATCCGTAAAGTACCACTGGAGTTAATAAAAGCCCGAAAAAAGTTTGCATAGTTTTCCAATCCCATAATTCCGCCTCTCTGCATTTGTTTTGGAAAGCATAAAAATCTCTCCACCCCCCTAAAGTTCTCTTTTTGCTACAAATCTCACAATTGAGCGTGTTATTAAAGTCAAACTCAAGATATTTATACTCCATTACTTCCTTTAAAATGCTTCCATCGAAATAGAGATCATGCCGAGTTCTTTTCTTTCTATTGGAGAAGATCATGATTTTGGTCTTATTAGTGTCGACTTGCATCCCCACTTCTTTGCAAAAGTGCTCAAATGCACATAAATGCTTTTGTAGTCCTTGAGCGGACCTAACAATCAAGAGAAGGTCATCAGTACAAAGGAGAGGTATGTGATGTCTCGTGGACATCTGCCAGTCCCAGCGTAAGGTAGGGAGATGTGCCCCGTAATTCCCTTGGTCACAATGCCCCGACTCGAGTGGTCCTCTAGTGGACGGAAGGTCCACCCTTAAGTGTCATGGTTGTATCGGGCACTGTCATGCCAGTATTTTGGTGCAACGGCAACCGCTCTTGGTATCAGAGTAGAGGTCTCGAGGTCGAGACTTGCGAAGCGTGGTGGGCTGTGATGTCCCATGGACATCCACCAGTCCCAACACAATGTAGGGAGATGTACCCCGTAATTACCTTGGTCACACTACCCCGACTCGAGTGGTCCTCTAGTGGACGGAAGGTCCACCCTTAAGTGCCACAGTTGTATCGGGCATTGTCAGGCCAGTCTTTTGGTGCAACGGAAACTTAAGACCGGCCTGACAGTGCTCGATACAACCGTGGCACTTAAGGGTGGACCTTCCATCCACCGGAGGGCCGCTCGAGTCGGGACAGTGCAACCAAGGGAATTACGGGGTACATCTCCCTACATTGCGCTAGGACTGGCAGAAGTCCATGGGACATCACAAGGTATTACAACATACTCTCCTAGGCGAACACCATCTTCACTCTGTAAATTTAGCCATTCCTCAAGTTTGTTGATATATAGGCCAAATAAAGTAGATGATAATGGGCATCCTTGTTTAACCCCAATATCACTCCTGAAACTTTCTGAGATACCAGTTTGAGTTCTAATTTTGGCTCGCACCTTTTCATAAAGCTTGTGAATAGCCACTCTGTGGTGCATTGAGATACTAAGCTCCCTCATTTTATCCCATAGCTCATTCCTAGGAACTGTGTCAAAATCCTTCTTGAAGTCAGCAAAACAACAATAAGATTCCTCTTTATCATTCCAAACTTTTTCAATAATGTGCCTCAAAGTGATACCATGATCTATTGTTGAATGCTTAGGCTTGAACCCTACTTGTCATTTTACTCTCTTACTTTTTTTCTTCTGTCCACTTGTTGATTTTGCATTCCACCATGCTACCAAACAACTTTGCAAACAATGGGTTGATCATGATGGTTCTATAATTAGAATGATTGTTAACATCTCCACTCTTAAAAAGAGGTATCACAAGACTGGTAGTCCAATCTCCAGGAAAACCTTGCTGAATGATGTTGTTGAATACGTCGACAATGTGAGGAGCGAGAAATTCTTTCCCCTATTTTAAATATTATGTCTGAAACTCTTCCAAGTCTTTGGCTTTTTGAACCCCTAATTTCATAATGCCCTCCGCAACTTCTTGCACGGTAAAAAGCTTTGTTGTCGTGTTGACCAAAGGGGGGGCTTCAACTTTTGAATCCTGCTCTTAAAGTTGCTTTGCAAACTCAAACGAATGATTGGCTATGATATTGTTGTTTTCTGTATGTTTTTTCTTTGATTAAAGTTCCTTCCAAATACTTTTGGGTTATATTTCCCTAAGTATATAAGTTCTTCCCTCCTTATGGTCATGAGCTCACCTTTTTTTTCTTTATGATCTATTTGTACAACTTTGTGAACAACTTCTCTCTTCTTGTTTCTTTAATAGCTCTCCTTTCAGCTTTATAATCCTCAAAAAACCATCTATTTACCGGAAAACATTTTGTTTACTTCTTATTTTTTGTTATTTTGCAACTTGTAAGGGCCCTCTTAATTATGTTTATTAACTCATAACTTTTAAGGCCTTGTGATCTCGCTTTCCCCTCTTGCATTAAGGGGCTCAACACCACTTTGAAGATATCACAATTTTCTTGTGTTACAAGAATCCTTCCTTTTTCCAAAAGATGTGGTTGAGATTGTTCTTTCCATGTGAGTTGATTCTTGCTCATCCAAACTACCACTATAGAAATTAGATTATGGTCTGACTTTAGGTCCCTGATAGAATCGTCAATCTCCACTTTTTTTATCATGTCGATTAAACTTTGCGAGCAAATTGCATAATCAACAACACTTCCCCCATTGTAAGTTTTACAAGTAAAATTTCTAGATTTATGCTAATGTAGATAATCAAATCAAACATGTCACAAAGAGTTAATAATTCATCGCCAAAATGAGTAATGTCCCTGTTGTCTTCTGACCATCTTGCCCACTAGTAATTATCTTCTTCCATGAGCCATAGTGGATTATGGTTCTCCTTACTACTCCAAGTGTTAGCTTACTCATTTGTAATCCTCACATTGAAATCACCTAAAAGAAGAACTTCCCCTTGCTGGGAAAACTCTGAAATATCTTTCTTTAGAGTTGCATAAGGATCTTTCCCATCTAGCCCACCTTTTTTGTATGTTTTTGAGACCTGAGGTGCAAAGTAACAGGTTGTTATTCTAATGTTACTCCCATTTTCTGATATTCTGAACCAAATGAATTGTTTGTTTGTGTCCTCTCTTACCAGCTGAATCTTTCTACCCTCCACTTCTCTATATAAAACCATTATACCTTCAAAACCTTTCCCATTGCAAGCTACCTCATTCCAAACTACAAACTTCCTATAACCTTCAAAAGGAGTCTTGCAACCATCACATTCATGGGTTTCGTGAGGAAAATTATGTCTCTCCCTTCTACTACTTGCAATTTTTAACAATACCTGAGAGGGCCCTAATTCCTATTTACTTTGGTGTTGAGAACTCAAAGCATGGTCCTCACAATTTTGTATCCACAATTGGCCTAACTCATTCCTCGCTGACATCAATTTCGTTGTTCTCCCGCTGTCATCTTGCTGCAAAGAATATTGTGACATTATCTTGCTAATAACAACTTTTCCATTGTACAACCATGCTTTGTTACCTTCGTCTCTTGTTGCTCTTACTTTAATTAATTCTTTCCTTCTAGCCTCCAATTGTATTGAAGTTAAATCATCATTTAAAAAGAAGTTTAAACCCCTCAAGAGTCCCTTCTTACTCAGAAGTTGGTACTTGTTTTCTAATCTCCTCATGACAACTTTGATAAGTCTAGACCTTTCCAATTCTCCTTGCTTGCATGATCGGCCCTTGCCATTGTAGTTTGTCTCTTAAAAAGTCACTTGTCAAAACAAATGTGTTTTCATGTGTGCTCAACACTCCTTCACTTTAGATATATGATGGTTGCACTTGGTGAAAGTGCCGCGATGCAAGAATATGGACACTTTCCGAAGAAAAATCTCTCGTGAAAAACCTGTCAAGAAAAAGACACCCGAAAATACAAACGCTCGCCGGCGTAAATATGTGTTTATTAGAAAATAATTAAAATTAAATAATTACTCCGTAAAACAAGGGGAGAAAATGGGAAGTGCGAGATCTCAATGTATCATGAGTCTCATAATCTTTTAACATTTGTAGTTTTCACAAAATAAAACCTAAAACTAATTTGTTTACAAGAGCCCAACGAATATGCAAAATCCAATGTCTTACACAAGATTAAATTAAAATATTATTATCCCTTGGCTTCTTGTCTTCAAAATGTCCACTCAGGAAACGGTACTAAGACAATCCTACAGCCGGAAATTGATCCGAGAAACATGGATCCACAATGGGCTGGAAAAAGTGCTTGCTTGTTACTTCGTGCAAGAAATTCTGATACAGTGGAGTCTGAAAGGAGGGAGGAATAATCCCACAAATGGAGCAACTGGGAAGCTTGTGATCCTCAACTTCCGCGGAGTGTTATCTTATTTCAGCACAGAAAATGCCCAATTTCTCAAAATTCTGATTGGATATGTTTTGGGTCTGCAGAAGGGATATACACAGTGATATATATTCAGACATTGCAGTTATATGGGAAACGCGCTGAGATTTCTGTGTGGGGACTGCTTCAGTCCACAGCCATTGGAAGGAGGCCATGGAGTGATCCCTTCCTCGGCTGCATTTGATGCATTGTCCCGTGATCTCTTTCACTTTGAAAACACAGGCCAGGTATTCTTCTTTGGAAAAGACAACAAATATATGTTTTTTCTGCTGTTTAAACTGGTTTTTTGTTCATTTTTTTGTTTTCAAGTTAGAGGTATAATAGCGTTATTTTGTGTTCATTTTGGGGTCTGCCCAAAAGTACAGAGATTATATTCTTTTGAACTGTTAATGTTTGTAGTTCGGAAGTCTGTTTCTTGCCCGTAATATTATAGGAGTAGGTAGATTGATATTAATTCTGGGTGAGGTTAGGGTAAGCGTAAACATGGATCACACCAAGAATGCACCTAATAATATCATATGCACACTAGAGTTATGGCTAACCTTATTACAGAGAGCGATCCGAAACTGGAACATGCTCATGTTTTCTTCACAACTTCCCTGAACGTAACAGTGGATTAAGTTATGCCTTTCTTCAATAATTGGGATTTGGATAGGTATTTTGGCTCCTTCTCACCCTTGATTTTGAGTTTTGGGTAGTCAAAATATTGTTCGTGTTATTGGGTGATCATTTCTCATTTACAATGCTATTGCCCAATTTTTCCTTTCTAATTTGATGAGGTGATTTTTCAAGTTTTGTCCACAACTTGATTGAGTAGGAACATGGCATCACTCTTGATTTTGTTATCTGAATGGTAATTTTTTATTTATTCAACTTGGCACTGATATCAGGGATTATGTATTGCTTAAGGTACCAGAAGGACTAAGGCAACATGTAGATTCTTCGAAGAAAACACAGGCTACATGGTATGGTTCTGCTACTCTGAATTACTATGTGTATGTACAACACAATTGCAGTTCTTCCTTTTTTGGTTTAAAATTTAGAATTAATATAGATTTGAGTTCCCCTTCATCCTCTTTCCAATTTCTGGAGATTGTACAAAACAATCTCAGATCAAATCATCTGTTTGCAGAGATATCTATTTGAATACTCAAAAGATAGATCTAAGATTGTTTTCAATCTTTGCAGACTGATTCCTTTTATCATTATCAGTAAAAGAATTTTCCAGGATTCTTTTCTAGTCTTGTGAGATGAAACATTTATATCCTTTATGCTGGTGGAAATGTCAACTCTACCACGGGAAGTCACACTCAATGTTAAGCATCCTAACAATGTTGCAGTCATTGCCAATGATGTTATCCTATCATGGGATTTCACCCATAATATACACAGTTTATGCAGAATTTCACTTGTATTCTTATTCAGCAGCTTTTCTGCTCGTTTAAATTCTGATTCAATTTATCTTGTTCAATGGAATTTACACTCATCATAATGGATGTTTATTGCAAAAGGTATAAGATAATCTTAGCAGCATGGAAGGAGGACCCCGCTTATAATGCTGAACAAGCAGCAACACTTATTGTCAAGACACTGCAGAAAAATCACAAGGTCAATGTCGAGGTATATCTTGTATTTAAGCCTCTCCAGCCGTTGTAAATATAATTTTTCCCCGTCTTTTCCTGTTGGTGATTTGCTTTTCCATGAACAAATTAAGTACAGATCCTCTTGGTTTCTAGGGCTTCTTGGCATTTTATGGGCTGCCATACCCTACTGCAATTGTTCAAGTTCCAGGAAAGTTTCCACAGAAATGGCCAGAAGGAGTAAATAATGAGCTGCATACTCTTCAAGTGAGACATGAATAGAATCTGTCCTCCTGTTGTTCTTCCCTTGTGTTTGCATATATTAATGTGGTGTCCATACCAGGTAGCTGCCAAAGCTGTCGCAGATGGTGATACTGTCACTGTATATGTGGATACGAAGAGCCCAAGAGAATCTGCAGAGGTGCCGCTATCAGTTCAGAAAGCAACAATTGAAAGGCGTAAAGCTCGAGCAAGACGGGATTATGTAAGAGGTGATGAACTGCAGAAGCAAATTACAGATGCAGACTACAGGTTAATTTAATGCCATTAAAAGACTTGCTAAGATCCCATGTATGATATTGCATTTATGTTGCTTCTTGTTATACTAAACCAAATAGCTACCCTCTTTCAAAAAAGTAAAAAACAGGCCGTTTCTCTTATAGGGACGCTTATATTTTACAAGAATGACAATTGTGATCCCATTCTAATTCTATCAACTGCTGAACTTTTCAAATCAATATACATCGTATCAACCAATGCATATAAGACTTTGAGAACCTGGAATGCTAAATCTTTAAATTGACTCGATTTTAAATTCACATTGACTGCACATATGGCTAAGATCCTCATCTGCCCTTGTTTGAGTAATTTAATCAGTTATGATATTGTTACAGTAATATCGACTCTGTATTTTCCAACAGGGTATTTGATGCATCCAGAAATGGTGAAGATATTCTTGCTCGCAAATATCGAATTCGGCTGAGGTTAATGATACAAAGAGTGCAATGTGACTGACATTATCTTCTCTACTTGGTACATAAGTTCTAATGGAAATCCTAAATAAAAGTCCTTCAAAATTGCAGGGGAGTAGATGCCCCGGAGGGCCAAATGCCTTATGGCAAGGAGGCAAAGGAAGCACTTCTGAACCTAGTTGAAGGGAAATGCTTGCGCATCCTTGTTTATGGAAAAGATCGCTATGGTCGGACTGTAGGAGATGTTTACTGTGGAGATGTTTTTGTTCAGGTGTAGATTGGAGCATTTGTTGACTATTTCCTAGTAATCTGTTGCCAAACAATTTCTTATTACTTTACATATTTGATGTTGTTTACAGGAAGTTCTTTTGAAAAATGGATGGGTATGGCATTATACAGACTATGATCAACGGCCAGAGTTTGCCAAGGTAAGGAAAATCACTCACATAATTTGCCTGATGAACTGGTTACATTTTAAAGGTTCTTCTAATCACATTGACCTACTTTGATCATTTGTGGACATTGATATAATTTTTATTTTTATTTGAATTTCTAATGAAATCTTCAAAACACACATCCATGCAGTGGGAAAAACAGGCCCGTGCAGCCCATGTTGGAATATGGGCTTCATCCAACCCCGAAAAACCATGGGAGTGGAGAAAAGACAGACGTGAAGGTATCCCCATTGAAACTTTTGCTTGAGATCTTATTAACTAACAGCTAAAACCTCCGCTTGAGAGAGGCTACAAAGTCAAATGCGGAAGTGCCTCACTGAAGATCCTGATTAGTTCTTTGGTGTGGACTTGCATTGACAAAGCTAAATGACTCGATTTCAACTTAATGGGACATGCTTGCATAGGCAGAATTCGAGGAAAGGGTAAACGATGAAAAAGAATTGCTTATGCCCTTTGTGAACTTGTATAGCTTCTGTACATTATTATGAACTACCAAATCACATTGTTGCTTGATTTCATTGAGAAGGTGTATCTTTAAACACGATCTATGTATGCTTGCACTACCATATCAATGGTGGATGAAGTCTCGCCCACAAACACACAGATAGAAATAAAATGATTATAGAAAAGTATGATGCTCCAACCTTTCTACAAAGTATGGGAGGAAAATGATAGAGAAAAATGTATGATGCAATGGAAAGTATTCTCCAGTGGAGCTAACAAAATGACTGGTAACAAAAGTATGAATGCAAGTTCAAACCATAATTGCATGCACCAGCTATGTCATCCAGATTTGGTGTATTTTTTTTCCGACATTTGTATCTAAACACATCATCACACATTTATCTTCTACCAATTGATAGCATGTTTGTATAAAAGATAAGATATTGAATCTTTGCGTGTGACTCAATGGAGTCCAAGGCCTTGTTTCTAGCTTCATCGTGGCTAACTATAAGCATAACATTTTTTCAAAAAAATCAAGTTGTGTTAAATGCCATTTTGTATAACATTGAATATCATATTTCTATAAATGAGGTTAACCCACTCGCTTAAAACAGAGCAAATGAAAAAAAGGGTAGATTTTAATAATTTGAATGTTTTTTTGCCACAAGGGTAACATTTGTTAATCTTTCCATCACATGGTTTGCTCATCTAACATGTTGAAGACTGCAAACAATGGTAAAAGAGATCACTATTTGGAGGATCTTTTCATAATATATAAGGCAAATGGAAAAAACAATTGGATATTCAAAAGGAGGTCAAGCAATACTAAATTTTTGTTTAACTTGACATTAACCTGAAGATCTACCTTTACCTATTACTATCACAGGCTAAGAGTAAGTATTTGTTAATTTAACTATGCAATGCATCTAATCACATACATTGCAATTACAATCTAAACAATTATAAGTGAATAAAATCATATCTAATTGCATTTAAAAAGAACTTGGATTATAAACAAATGGCAAGAGGGGTTTTTCAAAAAATATATGATTCATCGCAATTTTGGAGACAATGATCAAAAATAAATAGTGCAATGTATATCCAAACAAGATGGCAAAGAAGACCTAGTAAAACCAACACAAACAACACCTTGCATAGACGCAATACAAAATAGTGGATGTTTTCAGAACCCTTGATATCCCTCCATTATTATCACATCCCTTGATGGAAACAATTCTTTGAAGATAACACACTGTGTATAATGCAAATCAATAATTGGTTCGGTATAATCCAAGTACCAAACCCTTATCACTTTCAATGACCTAATCGATATTAGATGTTCTTTAGATTTCCTTAAATGCTTGAATGCTACTCTAAATACTTGTAATTGCTTTTGGCTTGGGGATGTTTCTCTATCATTTCAATTGATATTTCATTCCTTTCACAAGAAATACACTATTGAACCTATGTATTGTAGACTTATGACCATATTCACATGCATGCCAATACACACCTTGAGAGACCTAAATAAGTGTCAATGGGTCTACTTTTAAAAAGTGACCAAAACCATTTAGTATGGTTTTGGCAAGAAAAGCCACAAAATCAGCGGAGGGTGGGGAAATAAGAGAAAACATGAGAGAGACAAACAAAAAGAGGACAAGAGAAAACAAGATAAGAAAGAGAACAAGGAGAAACAAGAGAAGCCCTGTGCAATGATGACTAAAAGAAAAAGAAAACTTGAGAGGAGAGACAAAAAGAAGGAAGAGAAAACAAGAGAAAAAATAGAAGAACAAAGAGAAACAAGAGAAGCTCTATCCTATGATGATTAAAAAAGGAAACACATACCAATAAAAGCCTAACATTGACCAATAATTGACACACAAATACACTAGAACAACACAAAATTATAAGAAATAGCTAATGTCATACCAAAAATAGGTGTCTACAATTCTATGGCCAAACACATTGGAAAAAATAAATAACTTCATACGAGCTCTTAGAGATTATCTAAATATATCTAATAACTAGCCTTCCCTGGTTAACACATGACAAAGAGAAACAAGAGAGAGCTTCCATAAGACAACCAAAAAAGGAAACACCCCAATAAGAAACTACTATTGACCAATAATTCAAATACACTAAAATCGCGCAAAATTATAAGAAATTACTAATCTTGTACCAAAGAAAGGTGTGTACAGATCTATGACCAAACACGTTGGACGAGAAACAACTTCATACACTCCTAAAAATTCACTAAATATACCTAATAACTAGCCTTCCCAAGTTTGCACGTGACACACACCATCTATATAATGTTAGATGTTGGGTGCACCCTAGTGTTTTAGGAACATCATAATCGTTGTTAGATGAATGTGTAGTGTACTTGTGCAAATCAATGAATTTTATATTAATTAATCAAGTGAAACAAAATCAAATTTAAATGGCAAGGAACTGATCAGTTCATGGAATAAGTCTCAATCTACAAATGTATATGGAAATAGAATGAATTTGCACCCAAATGTGAGCCTATAAGGAAACTGTTCTTCAACTATAGTACAAACCATTTATCCAACAATCATCATAATTATTTGGTATAAGTCTAATGCCAAGAACATATAATAATATGGTACATGCTGAAACAAGAATGCAGACCATTCTTCAAATAACACATAATTATACACCATAAATATAATATAGGACATGTACCATACTTTTCCCTAGGATTATCAAGTTTGGTCCCTTTAGAGCAAGGCCTTGTCGTAAGATCATTCGATCTTGTATTCGCATTTTGGAATTGGTAAATGATCTCAACTCTTCTTCGACACTAAGTATCGATACAAATAAGTGACAATAGTCATTGTTGGTCATCTACTCGTCACCTTCTTTCTTCTTTGAACCATCTTCTTTGAAAGGCTCTCTTCCATGTATGGATATTTGTACCAATAGGCACTCGAGCCACACAATTTAAATATACCTACCTTGGGCCATTCAAACTAGCTTTGATATTTATCTAATGTTAAAGTATGTTGACTTCTTTTGGCCCTAACACTCATTTATCATACCTAGATGTATTCCTTAGTGCCATTGACCTATCTTGATCCCTCTTAGAGACTAATATCCATGTGGATGTCCATGTGTACCCTTTTCAATTGCCATATAATAAATATAACATTGGGTAAAATTTCTCCAAGATACATATCCAATGACATCCCAACCATTTATGTATTATGTATACAATGTGAGTTCGCTAAAAACAACTTTTCCCTCATTTCTTCACCAATGACATTCAACCAATTCTCAATTTCCTACCTGATGAATTTTCTCATGCTTCAATGATTTTTCTAGTACTCTAACAAATCTCAATGTATAGCAAGGCTAACAGAGGCAACCCTGAACTGAACTTTGCAAAAACAACTCGTTCTCCATAGAAGCTCTAATCATAGAGATTAAAGTATTTTTACGTTGTTATTCATTTATGAATTCTTATGCTCGTAGTTGCCATAATGTTTAAACGTGCTAGAGGCTTATGGAAGATACAAACCCAACGTTAGTGTTCACTAGCTTACTAACATCAATGATTGATCCTCGTTCACCCTTTTAAATTGTTTTCTCATTGTTTCATATATGAATGATGCCCTCATTTGAGCTGTCCTATTGGCTAGCAAAATTTAATAGTGTGGCCCCATGGCAATACACTTATGTTAATTCGTCGTATTTCAAACTACCCATCGAATGGAAATCCACATCAACACGAGGGCAAATCCACTATTCATAAAAGTGAGAAATGAAATGATATGACCTTTGTAAACTCCAACCTAAAGTAATCTCCTCTTGACAACAAAATTGTTTTCATGCATGCTGTTCAGCCCAATCTTTGACAACACCCACAAATATTCTTTTATAATTTTTGGCATACCCATTTCAATGGAGATAAGTCCATACCCACTCTCTGTTTTTTATTTGTAGATATCATGATTAACAGTGAAGAAAGATGTTTTCTAGTTTACTACAATCTTAGAGTCTTCAGTCCACATCACGTGCACTATCAGTACCTATGAGCAGTAAACTTTTAACAAAGAGATGTTAATGCCATGATTGTGTAGGTCAATCCATAATTGCAAAATACGCGTAATGAATTTTTAGGTATCACCACAACAGAAGTCCATATAAATCCCAAGCTACTGTTGTCTCATCTGATCAAAGAAAATTGCATCACTAATATGCGGGTAATGAATTCTCAGGTATCACCACACCAGAATTCTATATGAATCCCAAGCTACTATTGTCCCGTCTGCTCAAAGAAAATTGCATCATTAACCTAAATTTGCAGCTTCCATCAATCGTCTTCAGTATCTACCTCAGTCAAAAGGTTCACAATTGCACCATCCATGGTTCAACAGACCCATAAATCAAGCCAAACTATAAGAAATGCTCTTAACATGAACGTTGTATATATTTCAGGGTATACTCATTCTAGGAATTATTTCTCCTTACCCTAAACATTATATAAATTTGCAGACAATCAGACATCTGCTTTCCATAAATAAGCTTTCTTGGACATTAAAACACTCGCAATTGAGACACACTGCATCAATAGCAACACCCCCCCAAAAAGGTCATACAAGTCTGACATGCCCATCAGATGGCGCTGCATTTATTTATGTCCCATTTAATTTACAATTATACAACCTCATTAGCCTATAAATTTGGAAAATAGTAAAGAATGGAGCAGCACAATAGTTTATGCCAGTGTTAAAACAAACGCCACTAATTTATATTATAAAGAAGAGCCCGTAGGAAAGGCTTTATCTGCATATTCTTGTTCAGTAATTTACATGGGCTGCTGTTTCAGGTGGACATGCATGCCTTACACTACTTTTGCTTATTACCCTGCTTATCTGAATCTGAGTCACTCGCATCGTAACCTGCAAAACAACTTGCGACTTATTTACAAGTACATGGAATTGAAAAGAAACAAATTTTCAAAAGCATCTAAAGAAACTGAAATCCCACCTGGTGGCTTGGAACTTATACTCGAGAATTTTAAGTGAGACTTCGTAGCTTTCTGAAACCATGCTTTTCCCTGCTCATACAGTAATAGAGAAAGGGATTTTAATACAACTTCGAAAGCAAACAACATTCTACTTGGATTACATCTAACCGTTTATATCTATTAATCAACAGCCCCAATACCTTTTGTATATCCTGGGGAATACCATAGCCATTACAATACATCTGCCCAACAAGAACTTGCTTTCCCTTATCACCTGATTTTGCTTCTTTCAGAGTCTCTAGAAACCAACGCTTTGTACAATCTATGACTACTTCCTTTAAAGGTAGCCTTCGTTCTTCTTCCTCTTTTTGCATCTTTATGCTAACACTCTTTGATGCGGCAGCCTTAACCCTCTCCTCAAAAGCCTTAATAGTTTGTTTTCCTTTTACAAAAGTTTCTGCCACATTGTGAGATTTGGCAATACCTTGAAGTTTAGCAGCTGCTGTGCCTATCTTGGCCATAAATACTTATGGGGTGAACTAACATGTCAACCAGAAATTAACATTAGACGAGAATATCAACTAGTACAGATATCTTAAATACATCTATCTGAAAAACGGCGAGAGATTTCAATCCCAAGGCTTATCTTGGATTTTTAGCAAAACCAAAATTACTAATTACTTCATTACCTTCACAAATTTCCCACTAAATGGTGACAAATGGTGTCAATCTAGCTACAATAATGTGTAAGGCTTGGAAAAAAAATCAGGAGAACCAAAAAAGGGACTCCAAACTCCACCATACAGCCAAGATATGACAAATTTTTGATAGACTTCTCCAAGAAAAAGGAAAAACTTCTTAATGACGGTCAAATGGACGTCACATTTAAGGTGGAAATTACAGTGAACACAGTCACGGACATTACATCCCACCACCAACCACAAATTCCTTTAAGACATAAATGTGCTTACAAAATAAAACCTAGAATCATTCACAAAGCCTAGAATTTGATTTCTGAATTTCTTTCAGATTGCCATTGTGTATACAAAATAAAACCTTAAAACCTCCATAAATACCAAATTCTCCAAATAACTATGGAATGCAGAATGAGAGCAAACCCAAGAAAGAATAGAAAAGAAATGACAAAGGGCACACAAGTCAGTTGGAAGGAGGAACGGGAAGTTTGAACATACAATTTTTCATTATCCAGCAGAAAATAAAGTACATTCCAAGTCCAGTGACTGATATAACTATGCAGTTAGGTTACCAATTCGTCCTCCTCCCCATCCTAGTACGGTTTGGTATGTGTTTGGTTAGTTTTCAAGTTCTCCTTAGGGATGCTCGAGACAGTCCAGGTGTGACCTGGTTCTTCTACTGATGACCTGGTTCTTTTACTGAAGAACCCAGACTTACCTGAACCGTCCCAAGCATGCATAGATCATCCCCAGTGTACTCGAACTATTTTAGGCGTTCCCGGACGGTTCCAGGCATACCTGAGGTCAATCTACGGGCTTTTGCTTTTTTTTTTTTTTTTTTTTTTTTCACAATTAGACTTAAAAATTTGAGAAAAAACCCACTTACAAACCCTAAAGTTTGTTAAAAATTCAAAAGGATAACATAAAACAACACTAAGGCATAGCGCTCAGGCATGGACTAATAGTTTCAATGCCTGACATAGTATGATATGTAATCTCTTCTTTCTCTAATAAAAAGTCCCTATATTTTAAAAAAAAAAAAAAAAACATAAAACAACACTTGCCTCTCACTATATCAAAAGCAAAACACAAAACAACACACTTACCTCTCATTGCTCATTCAGGGTTGAAACTTCATCACACAGTTTTTTGGTTTCGTAAGACCCTCATAGCATAGCTAGTGGGAATGCTACTACTTGTGGTACTAATGAACCACATAATTATGACGATGAATACTAATTTTGATTTAATAATATTTATCATGACATTTGGCATTCAGTTACCATTATCAATTCATCAGACGTAATTCCTGCTTATTAGGCTAGAATATTTATGTTTTATATATCTTTTTTGTACAGTCATACCCAAGCTGTGCCTGGGGTAAAAAAAAATCATTGAACCAGCAAACTAGATCCACCGTACCTAAAATGAACCAGTGACTTAGCTATGCAGATAAACCTAAACCAAATAAAACCTCAATTAATGCAAGATGTGAATGCACTTATGCCAACAAGGAAATATAATCATGTGTGTCAGTGGCTGAATAGATTGCAATAGAAGCCAAGTTCCTAGACTAAATCTATAAGAAATGAGACCCAAAAGGTGCAAAGAAATGCCTTGCTGTTGTATTAGTGTAAGTTATCATCCTAGAGCTGCGCATTCATGAATACGATCAAGGGAAGGGGCTCCAGTTTTTCTTATTCTGTAGAATCAGTATATCATTATGGGCATTATAATCATAGTTATAACTAATGACATTTCCCTCTTGTGGGCATGACTGTGTCATAAAATGAGGGGGGAAACTGTCCCTACAAAGGGAAATCCAGATAGGAAGAACCACAAGTCTTAGGCAAAATTGCAAGCACAAACTGTGAAAAATCAAAACACTAGGCATGCAACTCTCCCCATACATTGAATGGTATTCAGTAGCCTAACGATCAACATAAGAATCACATGGAGCTGGTCAAAAGTTTGAAGTCCGTTTGCAGCAAGGGCAAATCAGACCAAACAAAGCATCACTTCTTCACAGCAAGAGAGAGTTTAGGTCAATAAGCTCACCAATTCAGCAAAAAGCACATTTGAAGGGCACATATTTATCCATATGATAGGCAATTTTTTATACTGGGCCCATATACACAGGTTGGGGAACAAGTTGGTGTAACATGGCTTGAGATGGCTGATTTTTTAGTAGTAATATTTTAACCATTCATTTTTTGTTATTATGATGTCATGGTAAATGTTGAGAAGAATAAAGAGTATCAGTTCTAAAAGAAGCACGTGGGCAATGGAGAACTACTGAAAGGTTCATTGGTCAAATTGCAATGAGACGCACAGTCATATGGACACAAGCATTAGTTACAAGTGCCAGAAAATGAAAAACCAAATGGTATTTAAATTTTCTTAATTTTGGCAAAATTTAATTGTATTTCAAGACAATTTCAGATTCTCAGTCCCATTTTCTAAATGTTGTGGATCCCACACTCGATGAAAACATCAGACACTGTGTCATGCAAAGCTGAAATGAGAAACATTGAACATAGTTGATATGGTGTTGAGCTGGGAGCAACAGGTAATAAACTTTGTTGTAAAGCAAAAGAAATCATAGTTAAATCAGCAATGATAAAGTGATAAGAGTGTTGATGAACAAATGAAGCAAGTGCTCAAAACATGGCCGAACCATAACTCCCTTGAAAAGACAAGGAAATCCATGCACTACAGAAATTGATAAAACGTTTCTTGAAGAAGATGTTACATAAAGGACAGGAGAGCTGAAGTAAATCAGATCATAAAGAAACTTAAGTGTCAACTAGTTAAAGTGGTTGCATAATTATAAACGAAGATGAGGAATTGAAGAAGCTTTATTACGTGAAACCCAAGACTTGTGATATACAGGTAATGAGAAGCAGAGATTTAACTACTCTAAAGACATTGATGACTGGCAATTTTGAGAAGCATCACGTTGAAATTATCGCTGAAATGCGTTACATAGGGAGTGAACTTCGAAAGAATGACCAAGATATAACAGTTTCTATTAAAAAAAAGTGGATAGAACTAGAGACAAAAGAATGCAGATCTTGACTCTAGCGAGACTGCGGAAGATAAAAGTTCAAGGTAAATTTTCTAGAGCAGCAGAAACAATCCACAAAGCCTGAGCCATATCAACAACTTGATCATATTAACAGTCTGACAGAAGATAATCAGAACTACAGAATATATATGGACAGCAGCATTGTTGACAATAGCGCAGGTGGCAGGAAAATGGATACAGAGCTAATCAATATACATGACGCTGCAGAACCAATTATGTGAAAAAATATTGACAAAGTTATTACAGACTGTGATAGAACAAGTAAAGTTATTGTAACAGGAAGACAAGGGCAATACAAAATGGAAACAGTACATTTAAATTAAATTCTACACCTATTCAAAAGAATCCCTAAATGGCAGATTCGAATTAAGCAGAGGACATTATGAGAAGTCAGAGAATCAAAGGCATTTGTAGACTAATCATGCAAAAATTTATCATTGAGGGCAGAGTACAATGTGAAGATAAATTTGAGAGGTAGTGGCTAGTGGTAAATGCAGGGCCCAAATTATGGTCTAATAGAGTTTGAGTTTTTAAGCTTCCACAAATAAACATGTGAGTTGTCCCCACATGGAATCCTTAAGATTGATGTGAGAGTATCAACTAAACAGCTTTCAATAGAAACATCCCAGAAAAGTAATTGATATCACTATTTACCTAGAAGCAGAAATAAAATGCAGCCTTTGTAGGTCTAAGTTCCACTGTTAAACTTAGGTCGATCCTAGATCATAAAAATTGGATTATGAGCTAAACCTAAGGCACCCATTCTGCTGGAAATTGGATTTTGAGCTAAACCTAGGGTACCGATTCTGCTGGGTATGCAGCAGGACCCTGCCCCTGACAGCCTGGTTACAGGGTATGGGTCCAGTTGATCTGCGATTTGGGCAGACTACGGCCTGGGGAATCTGGTTTTTGAGTGAAAAATGGCAAAAGAAGTTCAAGCTAGGGTTCCTCACGCATTCTTCACGGGGAACCCAGATTCACCCAGTTTCTTTTGCCAGAGAACACGGGCAAATCTGGGTTCCCCATGAAGAATCCATGAAGAACCCTAGCCTGAATTTTTTTTTGTCTTTCCATTTTTGCTCAAAAATAAACATAAGATATAATATAATAAAAACATTTTCAAACCCAAAAAGCTAAGTGAAAAACCAAAAGAAAAAGATAAAAGAACACAAAAGCAAAAGTTCTAATCTCTCATTGCATACTTATCCTCCATTGCTGATCTAGGGTTGAAGCTTCATCAAACATCATCATAATCGTTTTCCTACGCTGATTGAGGAGCACCATTTGCTGAGTGGTAGTCCTTGAGGTTCTAGTGAACCACATCCTGATGTCAATGTTGATATCGATGCTCTCAATGAAGAGCAAGATGACTACGAATATTAATTATGATTTGCACATGACATTTAAGATTTATGATTATCATAACAGTTGGCATTCAGTTAGTAAATTCATTTTGAAAAACCAAAAGAAAAAGATAAAAGAACACAAAAGCAAAAGTTCTAATCTCTCATTGCATACTTATCCTCCATTGCTGATCTAGGGTTGAAGCTTCATCAAACATCATCATAATCGTTTTCCTACGCTGATTGAGGAGCACCATTTGCTGAGTGGTAGTCCTTGAGGTTCTAGTGAACCACATCCTGATGTCAATGTTGATATCGATGCTCTCAATGAAGAGCAAGATGACTACGAATATTAATTATGATTTGCACATGACATTTAAGATTTATGATTATCATAACAGTTGGCATTCAGTTAGTAAATTCATTTTGTGGTAGTTTTGTTTTTTATACACATAATATGTGGTTAGTGTCAGTAATTTCCTATTTATTAGGCTATAATTTCTATATTGTTTAATTTTTTATATATTTTTTGTACGGTCAAACCCATGCTCATTCAGTGGGATTAGGAAATTATAGCTCGTTTTTTTGAAGTAGACTTATGGTGGTGAGTAAGTGATTAGTTGGAATGCTGTAAGTTGAACTCATAAGCAATCCAAACATGGAATCAAAGATGGTTGCAATATATTTCTTTGGTAACAAGTATTGCCATAGTACTTTGTATGAACATCTAAAGGCATGCAAGAGTTTGATCCATTCATTGCCATGTAACTATGTTTCATTCTCCTAAGCAGGTAATGATATTCATTCCAGTTGGCAACCCAACATCATAAGTCATTGTGTTTGAATTGCTTACAAGGCTACCTGCAATCAACGTCAAACCACATTCATTGGACAAGTTATATGAGGGTGATGTGTGCACAATTATATACTAGGTATGTGGATACACCTCTTATACAGCACTCTCGAGTATTTTGCATGTAGTTCTAAAGCCATATTAATTCTCAGTCTGTGATATTAAAAATGCTCATGAGTAATCAAAGCCCTCAGGAGATCTACAATGTGCAACCAAATTGTGGTAGTTCTCAAGCCATTTTGTTTTTAAGAGTGAAACTAAAAAAATTATGTACGAGAATTGCAATATGACGCAAGATGATGAAATTGTAATTTAAAGCAGCATAAGAGTTGACTACTAGAGAAATAAATTATATATTAGAGTTTTGTTCAATTCTTAAGACTCCGGAGGAATCATATGTTAATGCATACCGATAATTCTTTTTGTGGCAGGAACATTGGACTACTTTGCAACATTTTTCCTAGAATCATGTGCAGAAGCAATGCAAATAGTGAAAACTATGTTTTCTAGTTCGAAAAAAGAGCATTGATAATCAGCGATTTTAAATCACTTTTGGTTATTTCTTGTATATTCATCTGATCAGAAGGCCAGGCCTGAGAAACAGAAAGGCTGAAGAAGAAACAATCGCTTGTGCCCACAACTGTGCCTCTGAAAACCTTGGGTACTCCCACTTGGAAGCCACGACTGGCTCTGTCCATGGGTTCCCTTTGGAATCCTATGCTCATTTCCTCCAACGTTCTGAAGAGCTTGCAGATTTTATGCAACCCTAGTCAACATCTACTGCTGGTTTAGAGAAGAAAATAGGAGGCTGATTTAAGGTGCTTCAATCTTCGACACTTTTCGGAGCAGTGATGGTAGCTACCTTGGTTTTGTTGGCAATGGATACCACGGGAAAGGGGGGTAGGGATCTGTAGTCATATTTTTTGTATTGCCCCTACCACTGGTCATGCACAGAAACATGGTCACTTACTAGCATCCAACCACATGGCTTCTCTATCTTTCAAAAACACTGACACCTTGTCGCCTTGCCCAAACCTACCCTAGCAAGGGGAGTGCTTCAGTTGGTGTTTCATTAGAGTTCCAATAACCAAAATCCATACAACTTTAGGTAATCTTATCTCATCCACTCATGTAACAAGGGTTTCATTTTGGAGAAAGTTGGTAACAGCCCATTTGTTAAGTTTAAAGATGGTGAAATAAATGATTCACTGGAAATTGTGGAATCCTCTGGTCTCATCTAAAGGTCTCATGGTTTTAGGCCTACTGTTCCTGGTTTAAGAACGGGCCTCACATCATTAGGGACCACTCTATATAACATCAACATTGACCCGTGCCCAGGGAATTTTCACGGTTGTGTTTGAAACTTGGGTTGAACGTGAAGCAATCACATGGAGGGGGCTGTTCTTGTAGAGAAGGTGGCCTTTTTTAAAACAAAGGTACCCTAATTTTTAACCGTGGAAACCCTCAGCTCCATTCCACTTCATTTTTGGCAGGCAACCACTATGCAACAACTACATGACTGAATCTGTTTGGAAATTAATATCTAGTTGAGTTTGTGATCCAAGTCGCAACTCCAAAATACACCACCAATGACACCGCCAATCCCGATATTGATGTGGGTATTAACCCACACAAAATGAAAACACCACATCAGTAAATGACGTTTACATAAATGTGTGACAACACTACAAAAATAAGCTTACAAAGGTGTAAACTAGCTAAGCCTTAAAATTATGAAGTCTCATACAATTCCCAAAATCAAGGAATCTAATCTAATCTCTTGTTGGATGACTCCTTATGTTGGGTGCAGCCAGCATACGAAGAGATAACACTCTAATCCTAACAAATAGCAAATACATCCCTATCAAATAGGAGAAACTACATCCCTATAAAATAGGATGTGCAAGCTAACTAGGAACCACCCAACAACTAGCAAAATCTAGAAGTTACACTTCCACTTATTACACTTACATAGGATAAAAATGAAAATATAGACCATGAACTAAGCCTAAGTCTCTATAGCCTAGGAGTCCTCATCATTCCTCCCAACAATAGAAGCATTGAACTCCAATGCTCTCAACAAAGAGGGAAACAGCTGAGACATCTGAATCTGAGAAAACCATCTAACCTGATGTAGAAGTTGACATTATTCTGCAACAAGGTAAGAGGTGGTCAACCTCTGTCAAGTCTGGTGAGTCTTTGTGTCGCAAACACAGTCACAATCCAATGGGAGCTAAAATTCTGGAACGTCTGCAAGATAGCTGATAGGAACCTCCGACTCCAATGTCAACTCGTGATAGTGTTTGAGGAGATCAGCATTGACAGCATCATGAATTCCCAACTATGCTGGAAGATCAAGGCAAAAAACATTCTTGGAAATCTGCTTTAAGATAGTGACCAAGACCCATATCACAGGTGTTTTTTCTCCTGGAAATGATGATTGTCCAAGTACACCCAAACTCTGTCTTCAATCTGAAAATGATGTGGGACACAATGACAATCCGTGAGTTGCTTCTGCTGCTCTTTTATCTTTTGTAGAATATTTACAACTTTGGAGTCGAGAAACTGCAAGGGCTGGTCGGCCTTATCTTGCTCTCTCCAAATGTGTTTTGTACAAGGGAAAGGCAAGGATAAATCATAAGGGTAACTCACACGGAGCCAAAGGCTGAAAACCAAGAGAGACCTCAAATGGAGAACAATTTGTGGAGTGGACTGATTGGCTGTGTGAATGCTCAATGTGGGCTAGGCTCACAACTTATTTGGCACGGGACGTGTGGAGGTAAATCCACAAACTTTGCACTAAAGTGCAGTTTACGAATTCAATCTGACCCTCTAATTGCGGATGGAATGTCATGGAAAAGTTACAGGAAACCTATAATAACTTCTAAAAAGAACACCATAAAATGGCCTGCAAACCATGAGTTACAGTCTGAAACAATGCTGATGGGCAGACCAAATGAACGCCAAACAGAGTTAAAGACCCATTGGGCTGAATTGCTCAAAGAACTAGTCTTGCAGCACGGAATGAACTTAACCATCTTGTTGAATCTGTCGACAACCGCAAAAACGCAATCATGGTGTCAAATGATCATAGAAAAACAACTAAACGAGTCCATGGAAATGATTTCCCAAGGACGTAAAGGAATAGGCAAAGGAACACTCAAGCCAAGCTTTCAGTTAGCTAGCTAGGAGCGCGGGTAACATACAACTCAACACCTCAAAAAGTGAAAAACATCTCGCTGCATGTGAGGCCAATAGAAAAACAACTAAAAGTGGAATGCCTTTTGCTTCCCAAAGTGACCACCATAAAATATAGAGTGTGCATCCTTCGGAAGAGAAGTACAATGATCACAAGGCACAAAAAGCTTATTGAACTTGTACAACGACCCTTCTTTCGTATTGAAGTACTAAAAAGGTACCATGATGGAAGAGGTTGGGTGCTAGAGACCGGTAAAGATCTTCCCGAAGTTTGGATCAGTAGCATAATGAGCAGACCATGTCTGAAATTCTATATGCAAAGTGGTGACAACTATGAGGGTGTGAGTTGTAGGTGATCAACTCAAGCAATCCACTACAATGTTTGTGGTTCCCTACTTATACTTGATTACTAATTCAAACTATTGAAGATCGGAATCCAACATCATAAGCCTGGCTTCTTCAATTTTGTTCTTTGATTGAAGAAACTATGAAGGCAAGTGATTTGTGTGAATAATTGTTTCCATGCCAAAATAATTTCTCCAATACTTAATGGTTTGGACCAATGCATTGAACTCCTTGTCACATGTTACGTAGCTCCTTTTTGCGACACAAAGCTTCTAAGAGATATGCCACTAGACAACCATTTTCTTCAAAACTTGTAATGTCCCCTCTTTAACACGAGCTCACCATGAGACTCTTTCTGCCCTAGATGATTTCTCAGGGGCTTAAAGGGAAATTCAAGAGAAGTAGTTTATCGTTATATTAAGTTGTTTTATTAAGCCTTGTAATATTTATAGAAAAAGCAACTTTAAGTTATAACGATTAATTAGAAGGGGGGCTTTCTATTATTAAAGTGACTCTATGATAAAATGTATTCATAAAGATAAAATAGAAATAAGAAAGTCACTTTATAAATTATAAATCACTTTTAGTCCCACGTGGAGTGCCCAACTTGGAAAAAGGCAAGGAAAGGTTATAAAAAGAGGTTTGAGTATTCATTTGAGATCATTTTTTGCCAATCTATTTTGTATCATTGCATGTTAAGCTATTTGCTTGCATCAAATCTTCTAAGGAAGAAAACCCTTAAGGAGAAGGAGCGTTGAGGACGAAAACCTCCAAAGTTGAAGGTTGGAGAACAAAAACTTCTCAACTTTGTGAAGTGGATCCAACCGGGATTCACTATTGTCCTGTAGTTCACAATTTCAGTTATTGGAAGGTTGTTTTCAGATCTAGGGCACGTTTCGGGGCTGTTTTCAGATTTATTACAGCTAGGGCATCATCTACAAGTCTGATTTTCAGGGTTTTTTTTGTTGGATCAGCCAACAATCAATTGAGATTCACTTGTAACAGTTTTGGGTTGTATTTGGCAACCATTTTCATGGCTTTCACATCCATTTCCAGTTTGATCTACACATTTGGAGATTTCGACATCATTTTTGGGGGTCTTTCCGTGGGTGGAAAAAATCTAAGGTTTGCTTTAATTGATAGTTGTTATTTTTGGGATCATTTTGAGCTATCCTTTGCATTGTCACTCCAAGTATTCCGGGAGATATGAAAAATTTGAAGTTTCAGCTATTTCCAGGTCTGAAATAAATTAAAATAAATTCATATCCTTGTTAGAAAAATTATTTTCTTCCATGTTGATGCTACTAGAGATCTCCTAGATGTTTTAAGCCTTCTGGGTATTGTGGACTGTAGGTATTTTGATAAATAAAGTGAAATTTCAGATTGTTGTATTCTTTATGGTAAGTGTTTTAAATAAAAATCAAAGTTTTGTCATTTTTTTTATAAGGGTCCTCTAGGAAATCCATATTTCTTAGAGGATCAAATAACATTATAGGCAACCTTATCCACAAATTTTAGACCAAAAGCAAAAGAGAAAATGCAAGTGTGTGATATCTTAGAGGATGAACTGCTATCCTTCCATCCAAGTGCATATAGACAAGGATGTGGGGTGCATTAGCAAATGCACTTTGTCGACAATAGACCTTGCAAAAAAAAAACTTTAGGGGGCCATTGTCAATTATACAATCAACTAAAAAGTCATGTGTAAGGTGAGCTCAAATGAAAAAGAAAGTATCATCACTCCCTTGTGAAGGTTGATGGTGTATCATGTTGACTTTGTGATGTAAAAGAGAGTGAGGGGCCCACGTAAATGTCTGCCAAACTCCTCAAATTTGGACTCACAACCCACACTCAAAGGATAGACATAGAAAAAGTGCATAGTTCTGAAATCAACATACACCCTTTATTGATATTCAGTAACATTAGAAAGATGCAAAATGACAAAACACACACACACCCTACCCCTATAGACTATTAAGAAATCACACTTTGAGTCCAATGACTGATTACAATTTATAAACACCACCCTTGCAAGCCCTTGGCCTTGATTTCATCATTCTCGGAGCTCACTCTCTAAGCTAATCTCTCAATTTTCTCTATTTTGCTTCATTTCTTGGAGTTCTCTACAAATTGAAGCTTGTTTTGCTCAGCTTTTCTTTTCCACGATTGCCTCCAACTCTTACACTCCCTCTAACTTCGAATCTCTAGTATGAAATTGCTAATAGGTGCCTCTTGGAGTCCTAAAGATCTTGAAAAGACCATCCCATGTGTCAAAATTTGGAATTTTGGGTGTTACTTTGTTTTTCATACACTGCGGGCAAAACTGCCAATTTCAAGAAACTGGCGGTTACACAACTTCCATGGTAGTCGCATAACTACCATCTGTGCAAATCGGCAGTTACGAAACCGCCACTCTGTGCAATGAGGCGGTTTTGCATTTTTCCCAAAAGAGGTCACTTAGCCTCTAGGAAATGGTTGAAATTGTCTTACTCTCCCTTTGCCTTAGCTTTGATATCATTCTAAGCTTTTGGTGATGCTTTAATACGGTATACGAGCTTTCTCCACACATGCAACCTTGCCTTGTCACTACGACTGATAAGTCGCTAAAACACAAACACACATGCACAAGCATGTGGAAAACCTAAACCCAAGTTTTTGGTTGATAAAAGATTGGTCGTGAGCCTTGATGCTCTTAAATCAGACACTTAGGGCAATGAAATTTTCCATGAGTTCTTGCACATGAACTCTTTACAAGCTCCTCAATTGTTTTTCCAGACTTGGCAACTTCAAATGGGCTTGTTCAAGTTGCATCTTCAGCTGCCCTGGTCTTTCACTTAACCAAGTACTCTTTGTACTCTTTTCTTTTGTCTTCTTACTGATCTGCTCATCCAATACTTTCCCAAGTTCTTCTTTAGCCTTCGCAGGCAACTGTGGCTGCCAATCAGCACTTGTGGAAACAAAACTTGGGCCAAGACAACTTTAATGAGGACATCCATAATAGTTAGTGTGTTAGCTATAGTTGTTTATTCTAAAATTTAAATTGGTCAAACCCATATGCAAGGGTGGTTAGTGGAATTATCCAAATAAAAAGGGTAGGTAGAAATAAATTAAAAAGGAGGCACAAAGATGGAAGTTGGTAGGTGGGAATTGAACACATTAAATGTCTTGTAACATTTTTAGCATATATATATATATATACATATATATGTGTGTGTGTGTATGCATATACACACACACACACACACAGGCTTCTCTTATGTAAATAAGAAATCAAAAATAGAAATCGTATCAATTAGTATCAAGGCCAATGATCAAGCCCTTCCCATATATGAATTTTTTTGTTTGTTTCCAGGTTTCAGATTGCTGCATACTAATTTGAGCATCGTTACCAGGTTCGGAAATCCAATTAAATTCGGAAGGGCAAAAAAATCCCAAAATTCGGAGTTCTCGAAAAAATTCAAAAAAATAAGGAAAAATCCAATTCGGAATATATATACTTATATTATTATAAATTTATATTATTGTATACTTATATCATTATATATAGACAAATCATACAAAAAAGCATCCATCTACCATAATCATCATCATCATAATGATTCTTTCAAAAGATTGCAAGAAGTTGCTTGGTCCAAAAAGGTACAAAAATGGATTTTATGAAAATAAGAAAAATATTGCCATCAATGCGTAGAGCTCGAGAAAATATACACTTTTAGAGAAGACGACACCTGAAACGGAGCCACAGAATGAAAGTTATGGCACATGCAAGTTTTTTGCTGCTACATCTACCCGGACCCTTTCCAAAAATGGCAAAAACATTTCTCTCCTTGTGCTTTTTTTCACCAAAAATCCAAAAAATGCCAAAAAAAGGAAAAAAAAAAATTGTGCAAAAAAAAGGCCGAACCGAACCGGATTTATTCGATTGCTTCAAAAAATACGGTTCGAACCGGATTTCATACAAATCCGGCCGAACCTGGTAACTATGAATTTGAGTCATTTCATTTTAGTTATTGGCTCCACCCTCCAGCATTTAATACACTAAGTGTATAATTTTAATAAAATCTTTTATTTTCCCCAAAATTGTGGACAGTACAAATAGCCCCCCCAAGCTGGTCTAGTTGCTGACACAAGAGCTCCACAAACAATGACATTAACAAAATGCAATTCAACTCCAATTTGTAAAACAAATGCGAACATGTTACAACTATTGATTAAACAATGATCACAACTATGGCATCTCCACCATGATTTCACCTAAGAATTTGGTTCTGTCTACACAACCAAGGTTATTGACACATTGTTTTCATTTCCTACAATCGACAAGAAAATTGATGATTTTCCTTTGCCACCATCTCTATATAATGATCCTCCCCCACCTAGCCATAATGCATCATGCACTCATCAAATGGTTAGCCACACAAGCCATGGTGAAGTTATTGTTTTGTAGACACTTTTCTCCAGCAAATACCCCATGTGAGCGAATTTCGATGTAATGTCCCTTTTTGGGGGACTTCCGGAAAATAGCTAAGGCTGAATAAGAGATGACTGAAATTAATTTTTAGACGGGCTATAATCAGACTTCTGAGGGTTGGATATGACTGAAAAATCATACTAAAACCTGCAATTCTCAGGGCAGCGACCTGTTTTGGGAACTCCCACTCACTTATGGATGCCCTAAACTCGCTGAAAATGTGCCCAACCAAGCTAAATTTTTTTGATTAGTTAACAACAATTAAAATATGAAGGAAAAACTGATTTTTCGTGCCCCAAAAATGAAGGTATGAATCGTCTATAAACCCTTGTCTGCAAAGTTACTTTAAAAATTCATAACTTTACCTAGGAAGCTCCAAAAATCATGAAACTTGGGATCTTGGGATTTAAAAATATGAAGAATGCAAATATCAAATCAACACCCAAACATCCACTCAAACATGTCAAACCTGAATTACAAGCAATTCGCCCCTCTTGGAAATAATGAATTAGTGGCTCAAACATGCAAGGAAATGATTGTTTTCACCTTTAATAATTAGTAAAAGTCCATCCATGCAAGAAAGCATACCATACATCCATCAAAACATATCCAACATGCTCATGATACAAGTCGCCTAGGGCTAGATAGAAAGATATCAGCTCCAATTTTTTTGAGATATTCAATAATTCCAAATATCCTTGCTTGAGGGTTTTCATCCCCAAGACATGTTCCACTATCAAGGGTTTTCGTCCTTGATGAGAGAAAGGAAGGGTACAACCTTTACCCAAAAGAAATAACAAGATTCAACATATCCATCAATGGCCAAGCAACCTCCTACTATAACGATAAGGGGTGCTACATTTCAAATGATGGCCGACCTTATAATAAGTACATTTTAATTATATAGTTTGTATTTAGAGCCTACATGCTCAAAATACCTTATATTCTAAATAAATAAGTTCTTCTATTGGAGCGCTTGGCTTGCCAATAGGAATACATGATAATAATGAAAATATCTACTTAGAAAATGTCATCCAAGTCTTCCCCTTGCTTCTTTCCTTAAACCCACGGGGAGAAAGAATGGGTTGGTCTTCAATTCCGCTAATCTCCAAAAAGGGACATGACATTCAACCGCCACCTCCCCACCCTACTACTTCCTCAAGTGGTTGCCTCTGTAGAACATGGCCATCGATACCATACCGAACACGTTATAATCTCTCGGTTTACAATCCACTCTTCTTTCTTGCCACTTTTAAATTGAGCAAATGAATGATGAACTCAATGTTATTCATCTCCTTCCTCATTTTATAGCCAGTCCTAATCCTAGACAAGCTTCCTTATGACTCCAAGATGGATCATTCACAACTTTGGTATCAGCAAGCATGGAGTACACCTATCAGCTTTCACTTTCAGCCACTCCTATGATCAAATTCACACCTTGAATCCAACCCTCGCACTACAATACTATCTCCTCAATACAGATATCTTCTTTGCAAATCATCAATTTCTTAAGCTTGGATCTCCAAATGAGGATACTTTTGGCATCAACAAAGAATTTCAATCTCCACGATAGTTCATTCCTAGGTGTTCCATGATACATCTCTTTTCATTCAATATTTAGATTATATCCATTTAGGAACTCCAATGTCATTGTCTGTGGTCTGCATGCACTTCATACTCTCTCAGATTCCATATTGTCCTGGTTTATCTTGGCAGCTACAAGTGGTTCTTATTCATTGTCAAAAGTGGGGATAATTTCCTCTAAGCAGGGAGAAAATGATTAAGATATCCATTATAGTTAGTATGTTAACTACAGTTTTTAACCTAAATCAGTCAAATCCATATGCAAGTAGCCTTAGTGGAATAATTCAAATGATAGATGGAAACAAATTAAGGATGAGAACAGTTGAAATATTGTAGGTGGGAGTTGAATATAATAAATGTAGTAACTATAACTATATAGGCACCCTCTCTACGGCTCGGCTCGGCTCGGCTCAGCTCGGTGGGCCCTGATCATCTGGGATTAACTGGGTACCAATTTGTTGATCGACGCATTTTGAATCACTGTCCGTGATTCGTCATAAGGAAAATTTCATGTTGGAGACACAGACCAAGCTTTCTTAACTAGATTACCCTATAACCCCCTTAAGGTGTGAAATGGTCAAAAAAATAAATGCTTGTTACCATTTCAGATCTGTTGAAGCACGGGAAACAAAAAAAAATTAACGAGTCTGTCAGGAGATATGGTTAAAACTTGCATTGCAAAGATAAATTAGTGCTAATTGGAAATTACCATTATATTCAAATTATTCAAATAGTTATAGTTAAAATTTATGTTGAAACCATAAATCATTTAGAAATTACAATTATATTTAAATTAATTGTACAGCCATTAATTAAGTTAACATTAATAAATGTCTTTGTAAAATTAACTTTTCTCTTTTCAAAGTCCAATTGCATGTTTTGTTTTTTAATTATATAAATAAAGTATATATATTTGGTATCACATATGTTAGGAGCTACAGATTAGAAAAAGACAAATAGGAAGCTTTATTGAGAAATGTGCATGTAGGCAAGAGAGTATGCAACGTGATCATATTAGCTGTATTGAAGCCTGAACCGGACAAGTACAAAAACATAAAAGCAAGAAAATTTCGACTAACCTGATATTTTAATTTATTATGTTTCAAATTTGCAAATATATAAATGTGTATATAATCGGCATTCATAATCGCCGGAATCTGGGCAAAAAAATTGTCATACAAGAAACTTCATGGAACATAGATAATAATAAAGAAGCATGTCTTCCAGTTTTCTTTTCAACATATGTTTTATTCAAATCTTATTTGCTCTTCACATATAGAAATCTCAACTAACTCTTCTCCCAAATAAGAGATTGTTTTATGTTGCAGACCAGCAACTGTTTAGCAGGCTATTGAAGCTTATGATTTGGCAATGAAGGACACAGACCCACCAAACAAGAAAACACAGCTTCATGTAAACAATAAGATTTATTAGTTATGGACCTATGGTCAATGCTATCCTGAGTGGTTCTTTTCAGATTCTGGCGCCACACAACGTATAAAACCACATAATCAACAGTTTGAAACACATAACAGACTAACATATTGCAAAAATGAATTTGCAGAGAAGGATACAATTGCGGTGAAACTATCTGATGACTTTCATAGAACAAAATTACGTTCTGTATTTTCCAAACTTAATAAAGACTGTCAGTAGAAATGATGGAGGACTATAATTGACTCATCAAATTCAGTTGAGAAGCATGCATACACAAGGATGCATAGCAAAAAGTTATGATAATGGTACAAAAGAAGGGAATTTTTATAGTTTTCTTTCGTTAACTCCAGTCACAAAGGCAACTTGCTGTTGGAAGAAAAACAGAATATAGCTGAGTTGTGGCCCAAGAGACTGAGTTATTCCAGTAGCAAGTTTTAACACAAATGCAGAAAGAAGAGCATGGTGGCTGGCTTGGATTTTATTACATCTGTAAGTTGGTATTTACTATTTTGTGAACTTTGAAGGCTGGTTTATGGAAAGTATTATTTCGAACCTTTTCCCAAGAGTTGAGCAACACAGGGAAAAGGACTACTTGGTCTTGTTCATATAAACATATATGGACCTATGCAGACTGCATCACATGGGAGTGCAAGGTTTTTTAAATTTTAATTTGACTAACAACGCATTTTAATGAACTAGAGTTGTCTTCCCTAAAATGGAAATGCAATGCTTCAGAAGCATTTTTAACTTTTATTGCTTCACTAGAAATAAAAAAACATAAATCTCTCAGAAAACTGCATCTGCTGAAAGTTTTATGTTTTGCAGGAGCACCTACACCATAAGAATAGGAACAGTAGACCCTACATGGGACCCCGCCTTGAGAACTAAGGAAAAAACTTCCTACTACAACTAGTAGAGTAATTTCAATATGCTCCCGCATCGTCTGATGAATTTGTCCTGGGAAGTTTTCTACAGGAATTTTTTGACGAAATCTTCTAAAAAAAACATATCCAAGAGCTAGAAACTATGTTAAAGGGTTCCAGAGAACCCTTTTCCGTACCAGAACTGAAACTGTTCTTGAACTTATCCTGGTACTGATTCTCCCCATAAACATATAGGATTCTTCATAATAGTCAGGTTCTTCCCCAAACCTCCTGGAAAGATCCTTTCCCAGTACCTCCTGGAAGGAAACTGGCATTCCTGGTCCAGGAAAGGGGTCTGTTGAAAGTGTTAAAAAACATAAAATTAAAAATTAAAAATTAAAAACAAAATAAGCTAACCTAAATCATAGATCATAATTTATAAACCTATGACATTTTGAATTATATAGTGGAAGTGTTTTTAATTTTTTCTTTGTTTTAACATAATGTTGATATTTCGACAAAGGGTTCTCAAAAATGCTGTGTTTCCAGATAATTTGCACTAGAAATTGTTAATTGTGTTTCCTTCTAAATTGCTGTAGAAATTGTTAATTTTCCATGGACCAGCCATGACTCAAACCAAGACCTCCAAGTTGGCTGGGGTGCTTTAATACTCCTCACTTTCCAGTCCTGTGTGTGGGGTGTTCTACCACTCAGCTAGAGAAATTTTCGTTTACTATTGGATCTACTTACCTACAAGTGGCTCCTACGTTTCTCCGCAGTGCCCCGCCGAAAAGATTACGGCAGCCCCGCTTCATGAGACCATAGCCTAAAATTCATATAAGAAACACGGGACCACAACCCTGAAAATCTAAAGATGAAATAGAACATAATTTTACCGTTCCACAAACCCTAGGGTTGAATGGACCTTAAATTGTTTGAAATTTGCCTGGTAAGCATTTGTGAAATCTCCCAATCTTCTTAATGAGTTGTTGAATTTTATTTATTTCTCTTAACAGATTTGTAGTGCAACGGAATGAATAACCTGTAATTTAGAGCTTACCTGGGAGTTAAACAGGCTACCGTGTGTCTCTCATTATTGGATCGTCTGGTTCTTACTACGCAGCCCTGGTGACGATCCCATCGGAGCAGTTTTGTGATATATCCACGGAATATATTCCTGTAATTTTTTGGGACGGTGTATATTTAAAATCTGTTCGTGTAATTTTATTTTATTTTTTATTTCAGCGTAGGCCACTTAGTGCTAATATAGGTATTGGAGGAAATGGGGCTCTATTTTCAATGGAGGCGGGCCACCACTTGCCTATTGGAGGATATAGCTGAGTTCGAGTCTTGTGGGTAGTTTTTAATAATGCACCTTACGTCCCTTTTATTAATTGGTTTGTGTATTTAATGGAGCATTAGCACCAAAATAGTAAATTATTACTTTGATTTTTAAAGTCGTAGAAGTAATTGTTGTCCAAAATAACCTCCCTAGTTATTTTGACAATTCATAAATTCAATTTTGGACTTAAGTAAATTTTGCTCACAAAAGTTGCGGAACACCGAAATTTAATCTTCTACGGAATGAAGGAAGTTAGTGTTTCGCAGGGTCTCCTTACCCACGGAACAAAAGAGGAAGGCCACATGACATTAAATTGTAGTGTTGCATGGAAATGGTTCGGAGATGGCCATACAAATGGTTCGGAGTTGGCCATATAAATGGTTCAGAGCTGGTCATACAAATGGTCCAAAGCTGGTATAATTGGTTCGGAGCTAGCCATAAAATTGGTATGGAGTTGGTGCAAGGGTGCCACGTTGATCCTCTTGGGTCATATTTAGTGATTTAAGGGTCTTAAGTGACTTTGGACATTAGAAACAGAGTTTTGCAAGTCCAAAATTGGCTAAGGCAGAAGGTCGCAAAACATTGAAACAAAATTCCACGGAATGTGTGGACGTAGTGTTTCGTGCAATCTTCAAGTCCGCAGAACAAAGGGAATTTGAGCTCAGTCTTTCGCAGCAAGGGAGATGAAAGGTTTAAACACGACCAAGGTTGAAGCCACATAACGTTATCCAAGTGTCCCTCGGGCTTCTCAAGGAATAGTGTTCCACAGACTCTCCAAGTCCACGGAACAAAGAAAACATGCTCGCTGGTTCCAAATGTCATGCAAAACAAAGCAAAGACCTATGTGGAATGTGGGAAATAGGATCGCAGGTTTCAAACATCCGTGGAACAAACAAAAAACAGAGGAAACCCACATAAGTCTTCAAAAGTTGCAAAACAAGGGAAATGTCATGGATTAAGAAAGATCGTTTGAATGTCATCAACTAAAACCAAAGATGCGAAACAAGCAAAACATTTCAAGGCCGCGGAACAAGCGAACAAAGGAAAATAACAACCAAATATGTGTGATGAAGGATTTTTTCGCGAAAGGTCGAGATTGGTTTCTTTATGATACCTTTCATTGTGGAGCCTTATTTGACCTTGAATTTGATTCATTAAGAATGTCTTGGAGAGGCCTTTTAAAATAAGGAAACTTTACAGGGAATGATCAAGTATTTCATAAGATTGGAGTTGAGGATTTTGGGGACGTTTCACGTCACTTTCAGAAGTCAGAAGATGCCATTTTTAGTTGTGAGATGCTTTTTGATCTTCCCTCGCCTTGAGATCCTTCTAAATACTTCCAAAATAGCATATTCTCTTATGCCCAACCAAGATAATGAGGAATGGTGATATGTGTAATAGATTTGGACATTTGGCAACGTCTCCTTCCATCTATTTTACAGATTTCGTGGACATCCATTGATATGCAGGTTGATGCTCATCTATAGAAAATATCTAGAGTTTTCTTGCAAGCAAAGGCAACTCCAAAAGCATGAACCATCATGAGGTGAGGGATTACTTGCTGGAGACAGTTTGGAAGGTTCTAGCCAGGTTTAGTAGGTCAAGCATCTCCCCGGAATATTTTGATCCCCTCTCCTCTCCTCCCTTCTATGAAATGTAATGTGTTTCTTGATTAAAGGATCCTCTCTTGCTTGGTAATGTTATTATGTCAAGATTTTGACAGAACTAAGGAGTTGTAAACCCATGACATGCATTTTGTAATGCATCTTACCCCATTTGATTGTAGCAGTTTGTGCATACTTACAACAATAACATGGCTTCAATTGTGGTTTGAATTCACCCCTTGTGTTGCATTATAGTCTTTTTGCCTTTTTTTCTTTCATTTATGATTTGTATCATTTATGTTTTGCGGAGTTTCATGTCATTTGTGTCAACTATACATGGATGTGAGTTGATCTAGTTACAGAGTTGGAAAGTGGCAAACATCTGCCCCTATGACCTTGCATTTAGCCTTCTTGCTTCTCTAAGACTTCAAGATGGAGTGATCACCTTCTCCTGGCACACCCCTATCCTTTTGCTTTTTAGCTTAGTTTCCTTTCGTGCATTTCCTCCTCCCTTTTCATCTGTAGTTTGGTTCTTAACATTATTTTAGGAGTAGAAGTAGTGTTGATCAAAGGGACAAGAGGGAGTTGACCTACTCCAGAGTTGATCTCACTTATGTAAGTCTCACATTGTGGCAATCATCCCATGTTGTTCCATAATTCTAAATCTATTGTGATCCAGACAAGGGTACAATTATGAGCTACAACATTTTTTGGCATGCTCGGTGGTGATTTAATAAAATCATAGATGTTGAATCTAATTTCAGAGTCACTATGATAATATAAAACATAATATAATTGCTAAGCACTTAAAAGATGCAATCGTGTAAATAAATTGGGAGAGGTAGGGAACTTATCTGATTTTCACTTATCTCAGAGCTGATTTGAACTAGAATAAATGATGAACAAATTGGGTAGAATATCATAAGTGCTCAATATAAATTTCAGAAGAGGATGACAGAGCTGGAAACGATAACCAAAGGATAGGGTGAGGGCGCCTGGGCACTAGAGACCACTCCTAGGCACTGGTGACTATGTGAATGCTCAGAATATGCTTTCTCAGGTATTGCTAGGGTTTTTCACTTATATGTTGTTAATCACCTTTATGCCGCTAGTTGATCACAAAATTCACATGTAATCTACAACAAAAACCCTAACTACTTGCACAAGCTCACGAAACAGGTAAAATTGGAGTAAAAAATTTAATATGTGAAGTCGAATTGACCTCGACGGTCATCCGAAGGATGAACTTATGACCAAGTGTTTCACTACATTCTAGACTATATGTAGTTATGTTTGCTTGTGTGTGAAATAGTGTCCTTAGGTTTCCCTCACACCAATGATGCCAAGATAGTGGGATAAAGCTAGATACAATACAAATGTGTGAGATGGAATTAAGAACTTCTCCTTCCTATGTAGTGTATGCAGAGTAATCAACCCAAAAATGCAATCCCTTTGATATTATGTAGATATTCTTTCCCTTTAGAATTTCCCGCCCATATAATGTTATGTATATATAGGGATTTCTTGTTTGAATTTCAATATTAGTGACATGACATACCAAATAGGACCTCGAGAAAGTAGTAATAAAACTAAAAAGGCCAACCACAAATATAAAAAATGTGAAGAAGAACAAAGAAGACAGGAGCACCCAAGGTGGACATGAGTGCTTGGGTGCTAGTGTCTATACTAGGCATTGATTTCTTGGGATAGCTGATGACAAATGTGAGAAGACCGATAGACAATGATCCCTATGACTTGACCAGAATTGGGTGCAAAAGTGACGGATGTGAGAGATAAAGACAATAGAAATAATCAAAGCAAGCAGATGGACTTGGAAGTGTGTCACCAGTGAATAATTTTCTTACTCAAGATCCATAAATATAACAAGATAGTTGGTGGTATAGTAAAATAGTAATATTTGTGTCTACATTTTTCCCCTCTTTATGATTTTTGAATGAAATTCAAGAAGTGTAAAGGAATTAAGGAACATACCTATGAGAAGTCCAAAGAAGCCTTGTTGTAGAAGTGCGTGCATAATAAAAGAACAATAGTGTGGAAAAACCATGGATCTATGTGTCGATCCATGTGGCATACAATATGGACAAAAAATTGTTTTAAGGAGCACTTGGAGAAATAGATGACTTGATTTGAACAATTTGGAGGTTTTGAATTATTTCTAATGGATATTTGAAGGGGTAGGGAGTGATCAATTCCTAACCCAATTTTTTTGTAAATTTTGAACAAAGGAGGATTTGGGTGTCCTGTTACCAGAGTAAGAGTTTTGGGGAGACAGGTCTAGTTCTACTCTCCTTCCATGACTAAATCTTCAAAAGGTATAACCATTGTAGATGGATAGAGACCTAATTTAGTTCCATTTTGATCCATAATTAGTTTCAAGTCGAATAACCCATATAAGAGCAATATAGGAAGGAAATGGAATCTCATTGACCCCACTCCCATGGGCATAATGATTCATATAATACTAGATGGATTCCATGTTAGGTCATCTGGAAGTGATGGAAAATTAAAGTGATTCCCATGTTAGGTCACTGGGAAAGATATTAAAGTGACGTAAATCCCAAGTTAGGTCATCTGGGAGAGATCTGTAAAGTATGTTATGTCATACCGACTGATTAATTTTAATATTGAAAGATTTATTTGAAATTAGATGTGTGTGATAGATTACTCATGGATATATTTTTACATTTTTCCCCAAATTAGGTCATTAGGGGGAATAAATATAAAATATTTTAATAGATTGATTTGTTCCTTTGTTTAAATGATTTTTTTTATAATGATGTACTAGGAGTATCAAATGATCATATAGTAGCCTAAGAGGGATCATAGGGTGATCCCAATTATATGCCGCCCTTTCAGTGAAAGGGTGAGGGGTTGAAACAATGAGCACTGAGCCAAAAGTAAAAGTAACAAGAAGAAGTGATGATCGAAAGGTAGTATATGGGATGTTGTAAGGTTACAAATATGTTGAATAATATATGTGTGAGATTGGAATATAACATTGTGTAATGTGCACAATACAGTGGTAGAAGGAGTTTTGAACTGAATGACATGAACAGGGAAGAAAACGGAGTAGCAAGGCTCAAGATATGAGTGAATCCGTGTGTTGTGTATTAATTGGAAAAATGAGTGCAAATAGTAACTATAGTAAATGAAAAAAATGCAAATTACTATATGTAATGACAGTAAAAAATTGAATGGTAATTTCATTTGAATCGTGATTGATTTAAAATTTAAGCTTTGAGCTTGCAAGGATGCTGTAGATTAGGGAAGTGAGGTTGACTAGGTTTAAGAGATCAATAGCATCCGTAGCGTTACAGATGATAGATGAGTTGGTAAGTATGATTATTTGCTAATTTTTTGGTGAAATTTTCCCGATTTTGTTGATTTTTACAAAATTTGAAATGTTGATTTTTTGGGCATTTCTGACCTAGGTGGGAGTGGCCAAGGCATTGATGTCCTTTGGGATGATAGCGCCCAGTTGCAGGCACTGTTGACCTCTTTCTAGGTGCCCGCATCTTGCTCCTAGGCGCTAGCAACCCAGGAGAGTTTTTTGATAACATAATGTTGAATATAATAATTTTGATGACTTTTTGTAGTATGAGAGGCAATGTTTTGCATATATATGAGTTACTAATGTTGAGGTTTTATTAGTGTTTGTGTTTTGTAGAGAGATATGCATTCAAGGGAGTTCCACAGAAGTTGGCATTTGAGCACATTATTGACTTTGGGCTTATCTAACGCTGAGTGGGATATATTAGACCATGCCATCCTACAACACATAATGAGGTTGGGGGAGGTACCCCATAATATTCCTATGGTGATTGCATTGTGCGAGTGGTGGTGTGTGGATATATGTACTTTTTGGTTTCCTACTGGGGAGATGACAATGACCCTAGAGGATGTATATCGTATATTGTGACTACCAGTTATGGGCAAGATATTCCAAGTGATGCTTGTAGTGGATTCTCAGAGGTAGATGAGAGTAGTTAGGTGATACTTTACAGGGACATGGGTACAAAAAAAGACCCATATTAACGTATATGACATTTTGAGATCAAGTGTTATGTGGTTGTGGAATTTTATTGTAGTTGTGATTGCTTCAGTTGTGGCAGTAGAGGGTGGTGGAGTGGGCATCATATATAAGATGTATGGGATTTGTCATCACATAGAGGAACATGTGACTAGATTTACATGGGAAAGGTGTATGTTGGCCCATTTATATAGAGATCTATACAAATTCATGTAGGAGGACCATTGGGGGGGGAATTGTAACCACCACATTATTACATGTATGGGCATATGAGAATATAATGATATTGAGGCCACTCGGTGGGCCACAGACAGATTGGGTGAGGCCCAAATTTTTTATGGCAAGGTGGAAAAACATGAGTAGTAGGATACTAAATACTAGTACTTATAGATCCATGATTTATTATATTAGACAAGGGGCCATCATATGGTGGTCATATAGAGACTAGGTGGTTGGGTAGAAGATGAATTTGAGTTGCGGTGCATTCAACACACCATGTGGTTAGCGGACCAGTTTCTTGGGGTGACCAAATTGTTTTAGGAAAATCATGTGTTGAGGAAGTTCAACATGGCCCGAGATGCGCCGAGCAAGGCCAGGTCTAAAATGAGCAGAACTAGTGCATTCTGGTCTAGATGAGGTGGATGCGGCCATATATCCTATATAGGTAAATGATATAGGATGTACTTAGGCCTATAACATGTGGTAGGCATCACATCATTGGGTTATATTATTTCCAGTTATCGTATATGTGGTGGGTGTACCGTCGGTTGGAGGAGTAGAGGGGTAGGTACCTGCCCCTGATGGAGATGGCCTAGCAGAAGCATTATTTGAGTGTAAGTATTATTTATTTACATTTATTGATTGTTATGTAGTTGTTTTATATTTACGAATGCAAGTGATAAAAATGTGGTATTGGATGGTTGTAGCTGATGTTTATTGGTCCTTGATTGTTTTATCGATCTGTACGTTGACGCGGAATGTGCCACTAGATGTGCTTGTGGGAAGTGGGATGTTAGAGAGAGTGGATGTTATTGCGGGCGAGCATGCCCATTTGTTTGAGCCAATGGCAATAACAGTAACCACATGTACTATACAAAAATTGAGACGAGGCGTAAGTGAATATGAAGCGATTCGGACATGCCATAGGAGGAGGGTCCCTGACTTAGGATGTATTCACAAAATATGTGGAGTTACAGGGTCGATTCACATATCAGTCGGTCAAGGTAGCTATATTACGCAGACATGTGGAAAGATATAGAGGCCAAGACCAATGGTGTAGATTGAGTGCTGAAACAACTAGTTCTAGAGGTTCCACGATTGTGTATAGTGATAGTGATGATGATGTATGACATATATGGATGTAGCGATGCATGGGGGCTTGCCCCTGAGTGATTGTATTTTTGTAACTATGATTTTTGACGATATATATATATATATATATATATATATATATATATATATCGATTGGTATTATTGTTTTGTGTTGATGTTCATTGATATGTGATATGATGATTATTATTCATATGTTGGATTGTGATGTTTGATTTGCATTGCATGTGTAAGCTAGGAAAAATACACTACTAACAAGGAAGTAAAATACCAATAATCATACCTCCTCCTTCGCGTTCCATAGAAAACCTCGGAATGGGCTAGGAAACTTGGATTGAGCCCTGATTGTGTGATATGTAGGTGCTTTTCTTCAAGACGGAGCAAGGCCTTCCTGCAACAACAATCCTCTTACTTTGCACCAGATGGGAAAAAGGATTTTGAGGTTATTTGGGCATTAGGACGAGGCAAAAGGATTTTCTTTGCTCAAATGATGCAAGAACTTAAATATGACATTCAAGCTTATTTTCTGTGTTTAGAGGGGAGGGGTAAGGTTGTATTTATAGCCTGAGGGAGTGATTAGCTTAGATTAATTTAAGTAATCATGGTTTGAAAATGTGGGCAAGATTAAGTGGGTGGTTTGAAAATGTGAGCAAGATTAGGTTAGTGGTTTGAAAATGTGGGCAAGATTAGATGAATGGTTTGAAAATGTGGGCAAGATTAAGTGAGTGGTTTGAAAATGTGGGCAAGGTTAGATGAGTGGGGGCCATGAAGAATGGGTGAGGATTTGAATTATATTTTTAATTCATAAGTGAAGGATTTTAGGTGAGTGGGGACCACGAAGGGTGGGTGAGGATTTGAATTTGAATTTTTAATTCAATAGTAGAAAAACATGGAGAATAATGACATGTGGTGAGGATTGGGTTATTTTTTATATTTTGAAATGGATAATTAATCAAGTTATATTTGATTAATTCGAAGTGTATTTTTGTGGGAAATGAGGAAGGGGAATTAATTGATTTAGAATAGATGTGAAATTGGGGTGTCTACATTTACCCCTCTTTAGAAGGGTACTATGAAAGTAGTGTCCTTTCAAAGAAAGTAGACAGTATGGGGGAAGAATTCAATCTACTTTTTAAAAGGTAGAGCAAATGTTTGTTGGGGAGAATAGAAAGTGGTGAGTGACGGATGTCATAGTATCCTTCAAGACAAAAATGTCATGAGAAGATGTGATTATGGATAGATGTGGTGATGCCCCCTCGAGAGGAATGACGAGAATGGAATATACAACAGAACTCTCGAAAATAAGGGAAATGGATTTGGCGGAGAAGAGGACGATAATAGGGTGGAAGAGACTGGAATGACCGCACGACGCAAATGGAGAAAGGATTCAATCGACCTTGAATGCTAGGTGTGAGGGTGTGTGGGAAAAAGAAAAGGGAAGGGATAGGATTGGGGGTTGATTACGAGAAGAGTAAGGGAGATAGGGGAGGGAAAAAAAAGGAATGAAAGAGGTAGAAATAATAGAGAGGGATGATAGGGGAAGAAGGGAATGATGAAGGACAAACAAGGCAAAAATAGGAAAATGACAGAGTAGAGGGTGAAGGGATGAAATAGAGAGATGTGCAAAATGAAGGAAGCAACAGAGATAGTAAAGAGGGATGCGTGGAAGTGAAATAAATGATAGAGCTGAGAAAATAAGGAAACGAGAAAGGATAAATAAGAAGGAGAAAACGAGGTGGGAGTAGGGGGTGAAATGGAGGAAAATGGAAAGAGGACGAAAGAAGAAGTAGAACGGAGAAAAAAAGAAACTATGAGGGGTGAGGAAAGTGTGAAAAAGAGGAGAGAAAGGAAGAGAAACATATACAGAATGAACGAAAAGGTAGGGGTGGTAGAGAAAAGGAGAAGTGGTCAGATGAAACGTGAAAATTAGGGGAGAGGAAAGAAAGATAGAACAAATACAAGGAGAAGATTGAAGGAATCGTGTCATTGCAAGGAAGACCAAGGCAAAAAATATGGAACAGACCGTATGGAGATGCATGTGGAGGGTGGTATGATAAAAAAGACAGGACAATGCTGAACAACCAGGTTATCGATGGGGAAGTAAGGAGGAAACGTGATGGAAAAGGGGGGAGAAGACAATACAGGGGAAGGGAAATAAGACGAGGGGTGGGAGAGAGAAGAGGATAACAAAGAAAATGATGTAGAAGGAAGGGAATACAGAAAGGGTGTAATAAGTGGAAAGGGAACGGTATAAGGAATGTTCAAAGAAGAAAGAGGGGAGGAATGACATTGATTGGAAAAGATGTGGAGAGGCATGAAATGAGGATACTAGGATGACGAGAAAATAGAAAAAGGATGTATGATGAAGACAGTAAAGATATTGAAGAGGGCAAAGAGGACATGGAGAAATGGGTAAGAAGCGACAAGAAAGGGTGGGTGTGAGGGAAAAGAATAGGAGAGAAAAGAGAATGGGGGAGAGAAGAAGCAATGCCAATGAGGGGACATTAGGGAAATCCCCTTGACAATGAGTGGTGGGGAAGGGTGAGAGAAAAAATGAAGAAAATGAGAAAGCTAATGAGGATTGGAAAGGGTAACGCCAACAAAGAGACATTAGGGAAAACCCTTTGACAATGAGTGGTGGGTTTAGAGGAGGGAAGGAATGAAGGGAAACTCTAGAATGTCCAAGGGAGTGAATGAGGTTGTGCAGAATGAGGAGTTATGATTTTTAGGAAAAACCCATTGACAATTATTAACTCGGGAAGAGAAGATGATGATGAAAGAATGATATAGGAGTGTTAACAATAATGGCGAATGTGTGTGTGGGTAGAAATGTGGGGGGAATTTGAGAAGATGAAGTGGAAAGAGTGAAGAAGATGAAAGGGATGAGTTGGGACTAAGTGAAAGCGAGGAGAGGATGTGGGTGATAAGGATGAATGAGGTGAGAATGAAGAACCAAGACATGAAAATAATGGGAAGAAACAGTATGAAGGATGATGGATCAAGAAGGGGAAAATGGGGGAAAAGAATGTGATTATAGGTGGAAGAGATTAGATGTATGGCGTAAGAGGATATGTGGAGAAAGGATAATAGTAGGAAGAAAAAGTGGGTAATAGGAGATACCAGGTGGAAGAAGCGATCAACAAAGTGAACGAAGAATGAGGCGGGGGAGAAGTTCACGATGACAAGTTAAGTGTAGGTAGGACCCTAACATAAGATTGTCATGTGACGGAAGTGGTTAAGTAAGTTTGCCATGTGAGAAAAACTAGAGATGACAAGTGGTCAAGCGAGAAGTGGTGTTTGCGAGAATTGAAAAAGAGGTGAAAGGATGTGATAATGGGGAATGCCGAGAAAAAATGAAGGGTGAAGGGTGTGTAGTGATGGGGAAAGGCAAGGAGACAGATCATCCTTAAAAGGGACTCTTAAGTGAGATCGCCATGTCGGGTGAGTGGTTAAGTAAGATTGCCAAGCAGAGGAGGGTGATAGTGGTGGTAAAAAGGTGTGATGATGGGGAATGAAGAGGAAATATGGATGGTGAGATTGTAGAGTGATGGGCGAGTGTAAGATGACATGTCATGCTTAAGAGAATCTCTTAAGTAAGATCGTCATGTTGCTGGAGAGGTTTCGCATGATCTCCCAACCGACAAGGATGATATGCAAAGAGAAAGACAAGATGATATTGGGGATAGGGGTGGAATGGTAGAGTGAAGAAGATGATCGCGATGAGAGGTGGGAGAAATAAGATGGGGAAAATATGATGGGATGGGGGAAGGCCATAAGGCAGATCAACTTTAAGTGGAAGTCTTAAGTAAGATTGCTATGCAGATGGAATGGTTAAGTAAGATCGCCAAGTTGAGGAAGAAGAAGGATGATGTTAGAGTTGGTGGAAATAGGGTGTGACAAAATAGACTGAAGGGGAACCCTCAAGTGAAGTTGCCATACTACGAGAGTGTGTAAGTAGGATGACCAGACATAAGGTGGATTTGGGGAAGGATGAGAAAAGAGTGAGTGAGGTATGCCTAAGTGGTATATGATATGAGATGAGGTGATAATAAGAAAGAAAGGAAACAAAGGAGTGTAACATGAGTGAATGAAGGAATATATGTAGCGGAGGGCAGAGAGTGCGAGGGAAATCCTTAATTGGGATTCTCGTGTGGTGAGAGTAATGATGCGAGAATGGGAAGCAGAAGAGGTGGAATGGGAAGATGTGTTTGGTGGTAATTATTGTTTGATGAGAGGGGAGGTGGTGAAGAAGCTTCTACAACGGGAAGATCTTAGGGAGAGAGTAAACCTCCACTGAGGGTCCCATAAAGAATGGGTTATTAAGTAAGATTGTCAAGCGGGAAGCAAAAGGGGGAAAGGAAAGAATACAAATGGGTGAGAGGGGACATGAATGGTGAGAAGGGTAATATATGTATAAGTGGCGAAGGAGTAAAAATGAGGAGCGAGGATGAATGGATCAAATACATGGTGAGCATGGTGGGGGAGGAGGAACTGTTGGATAGTGAATGCTACTTGAGAAAGATCGTCAAGTAGGATTTGTAAACTGCAATGGTGATCAAGTAGGATTCCCAAAATAGAGAATGCATTAGTATGGGTGAATGGATGGGCTGTAAAGTAAGATGTTGATCATGCAGGAAGATACTCACGTGACGAAAAGTCATCTTAATTTTAATATAGCACATAATAAGATGCATCGTGATATAAAAGATCAGGATGACTAGACTATAATATGTGTGATAGCATAGACAGGGGCCATCAAAAAGGTTTGATGCCCTAGATACGATATGCAAATGGAAGATAGCATAGACAGAGGCCATCAAAAAAGTATGATGCCCTAGTACGACATGCAATCAGATAACATAAGAATATTAGAGAGAACACCAGGATACATTGTTTTTAGATTTTTGACGATTTTCAAATATTTTTAGATGAGAGCCGGATTTGCCCCAAGCGAGGATTCACGCGAGGAGAAGTGGTTTGAATTTGGTAGTCATAAGGTGATTGGATCATTCGTTGGGGATAATAGTTCAAAGGTTAAATTGTGTTGGTTATTTTAGAGTTTTTTTTTTTGTTTTTTGTTTTTTGTTTTTTTTAGCGTTTTTGTGGATTTTTTTTATTTTTATTTTTGTCCATTATATATATATATATACAGATTTTCTAATGTTTTTTGGATTTTTGATGATTTTCAAATGTTTATGACTTTTTTGACGATTTTCAAATGTTTTTAGATTTTTTATGAGTTCTAATTTTTTTGTTGGATTTTGGATGATTGTTTCTAATGTTTTTGGGTTTTTGACAATTTTCAAATGTTTTTGGATTTTTGGATTTTTACACTGTTTTTAGATTTTTGACGATTTTCAAATGTTTTTAGATTTTTACATTGTTTTTGAATTTTTGACGATTTTCAAATGTTTTTGGATTTTTAGATTTTTACATTGTTTTTAGATTTTTGACGATTTTCAAATATTTTTAGATTTTTACATTGTGATTGGCAATTTATAGACCAAAGTGCAGACTTATTTTTTAGAGGTGATAAACATGGATATTATCCATATGTACCATATTCCGTGTTGTAACTTATGCTCAGAATAACACAAATTATCTTTCCATTGGCAGGATATGGTGGTGATGATATGATAAAAAGAATTCCAGCTCCATTCTTGACTCCACACAACTAGTAAGATGTGTGGGCTCATCACCGAGAATCAAGAAGGATGCAAGAGGTAGATAATGAATATAGAGACAAATGCTAACAACAATCCCTTTGGGAAATTGTGACTCCATTCTTCATAATGGTACTGAACCAGTTTCAAAAATGACTTTCACTTTATGAGTCACGTGCTAGACTTAGACAGTTATGTGGCCTGCTGATTGGTAAGATATGAGATTAAGGGATAGTTCTCTCTTCACTCATGCATCTAAATTACGTGTTTGGGGATTCTATAATTTGTAAGCACTGTAAGATTTTATATTTTTGAAATGAATTCATATGCCTTGCCCCATGCTACTAGTGAGAAACATGGACTCATCACCAAAGGCAAAATATAGGCGAGTGAATTTCCTTTTTGTCTTTTTTTTGTTTTTGTTTTTCTTGAATATTTTGCAATGTTTTTATGCTTGTATGAGAATGACCCTCTACGCTTTGCTCCATGCCACTTGTAAGAGGCAAGGGTTTATTACCGAAGATAAGATGTAGACGAGTAAGGGCACCTTCCTCCATTCCCAGTCTCACACTACCAGTAAGAAGTGTGGGCTCAACACCAAAGACTATGAAGGACGAAAGATGTGACGATGAATTATTCATAAGTTATTGAATTAATGGATTTTTTTACAATAGTGCTTTATATTTGGGAAGAAACGTTTGCCCCCAATCTCAGCCCCACACAACTAGTAGGACGCGAGGGTTCAACACCGAAGACTGAGATGGACGACCAAACGAACTAGGTAACGAAGTTTAGAGCTTTGTTATGAAAGAGAGAATGTATTTGAAGGGGATATATTACCATCAGTAAGCTTCTAGGTATGACCATAGAGGAAAGGGACTGAAAGTGGAAGAAGCATGACGCTCACAAAATTAATAGGATTTATACTAACACTTGTCTCATGATGATACATATGAAGATGTGATTTTGATAAATAAAAATGTCTGCCAATAGAAATGAATAAATTTATTCGGAGATAAGCAAGACAGAAGGAACAATGTACACATTGTTGTTTCCCGGAATATAGAGTGCTTTCAAGAATATAATTTCTTTGAATGGAATGCATTCATGGGTTTTTCAAGGACTTGGTCTATGTCAATGGCCAATTTATAACCTCCAAACCCAAAATTATCTATGATTTCGTTGGGCTCAAATTTTTCTTGTTTGTCTCATTCTTTGGGTGTATTCTTTCGATTTTCTTTCGAAATGAGATCATTGACCTTAAATTTTCTAGGTTTGAATTTTTCATGGTAGCTACGCCATAGCCGATTTTGATAGAATGGAAGATGATCTAAGGCATTAAGTTATTTTTCATCAAGAAGTTTGAGTTCACTAAGGCGTGAGTGTCGATAATAATCTTGATTGATTACATCTTTGAGGGATATTCTGAAGGATGGAAATTCAACCTTGACATGTAAAATAGCTTCCCAACCATAAACAAAGGAGAAGGGAGTGGCTCTAGTAGGTGTGTGATAAGATGTGCGGTAAGCCCAAAGAGTGGGGTAGATTTGGTTAAGCCAATAGCTTCCATGTGTGTTGAAAATGATGGTTTGTATTATTTGGTTTGTTGCTTTTGTTTGTCCATTAATTGATTGATTTGAGGATAGATTCATGATTAAAGATGGAAAAGGTGGCATAAAGATATTCCTGGGTATACGTAGCTCGTAGAATGTATGCACATAGAATTCTTGAAAGGTGAGAATCATTAGTGATGAGATGCCTGCAAGATTGATCGTTGAAAGCACGATTGACATGACAGGTTGCATTGTTGCAAGTGTCCAAACTTGATGTGGTTGTGTTTTGACAACAAGGCTAGAGATGTTAAGCATAAGAGCCAATATTGGAATAATAGAATAAAACTTAATAGTACCTGTTGATGGAACCTCTTCTGTAGTGTCTATAGTAATATCAAGGTTTAAAAGGGAGTCTTGAAACGAGGTCAAGGTCTCGTTAGATGTTGGAAGAATGTGGTTGCCTAAAATAGGTTCAATATATGTTTGGGTTAAAAGAGAGTCTTGAAATAAGTTCAAGTGCTCAGTAGATGTTGGAAGAATGTTGTTGTCCAAAACAGACTCAATGTATGTTTGAACTAATAAAAGGAAATTTGAAGAAGATATGGATTGGTTTGGAATTAGAGAGGCTTGACTGTTGTCGTCATGATCTCATGGAATTTTAGTATATATAGGAGTTTCGAAAATAGTTAGCTCTTCATGGAAATTTGTGGTATTGGACGTGTCGTTGGTTGCAAGAGCGTTGTTATCAAGTTCTACAAATATGACGTCGTCGTCAATTAAGTCTTGGATGTAATTCTTAAATCGCACACATTTATCTGTGTGATGACTATTAATGCGATGAAATTCACAGTATGTGTTAAGTTTGTACCAACATGACTTAGCTTCCCCTTTGACAAAGGGTTTTGTAATTGGACATCTTATCAGTTTAGCCTCTTTTAGTTGATGAAAAACACTAGAGAGACTTTCTCCAAGGGGGTAAATTGACGTTAGACTTTACGTGAACTGATGTCTTCGCGAGGTTGTATGATTGGCCTTTTGGGTGATCGTTCACTGATTTGGGTAGCCATATAATAGCTCATTACGTGATGCTTTTGTGAATTCATCATGTTTGAAAGAGAGGAAGAACGAAGAAAGGTGCGATGAAGAACTCAACCTATTGATTGTGATCTTTGTTTTGGATCAATCAAGTTTTAACAAGCTACTCAGGATAAATATGTGATAACTTAAATAAGCTATAATGAAAATGGTTGAGATTTGGCTTAAACAAGCTCTGGATTGTTGACGGGGAGAGTAACCCAAACATGTTAATCGTGATATGGTTGTGATATAACTCAAAATGAGTTATGAAAGAATTTGTGCTGGCCGTGATTTGAATAAACGCGATGGTGGACAGAATAATGAGTGAACTCAAACAAGTCATCCAATATTAGTTTGATATAGATGGAAACAAGCTATGAAGGATGTTTTGACAATTGACAATATGGGGAGTGAATGCTAGTCACTCAATATCAGTTGGATATAGCTAAAGATAAGATATGGCAAATGTATTGTTAGCTGAAGTAAGCTAATGAAATTGGTGCGATGTTTTGGTCTATGTGGTTGGATTGTTTGGATGTTTTCGCTTGGTATTGAATTGGTCGAGAACTGATTTTCTTGTGGAACACAACTAGGGTCTGAAATTTTACAATGAACACATTTATATCAGCCAAGTTTTATGATAAAAAATGCTAAACTATTTTATTTTCAAACAACAAGCAATCATGTGGATTCAATTGTTTTGGCTGATGAGGTAACTTCTTCAGGAATGATCATTGTTTCATGCAATCATACAAGTATGTTGTGAAATGGTGGATGCAAGCTCTTATTACTCAAAGAAGATGCGTCCTCCGATATACTCTAGTCCTGATATACCTAATTCTGTATGGGGACAGAATTGGTACGGGGAACCCTTAGAGCACTGGAGGAGACTCACCAATTCTTACTTGCTTGTTTCGGAGTGAATCACCATGTCAAGAACAGGTTTTGTGAAAAGGTGGAAGGTGATGGAGGGATGAATGTGTATGGTGTCCTTATAAATCCCTGAAGATTTACAAGGACGATGCTTAGGCTTTGTTGTTACAGCTATTTAGGCATGACTCGCATGCGTTGCACGACAGCATTACCTGTAAGTGAAGAGTAGGGGCGAGGTAAATACCGAACGTTGTGATGAGATGAGGTCTCAAAGTGCAATGCAGATGCAAATTTTGTTGGTGCGTGGTAGTCAAGTCCACGTCACCGGTGTAGCTTTGGTGGTGATGAAATCCACCTCGTCTATGTGCAAAAATAATATGATAAAGTGATTAAACATAGGGTTCTTTCCAACTTGAAATAAATCACTAGCAGAAAATAATTACGTACTTGAGTGTACTTTTTTTTTGTTTAAGCAATTTTCTTTGAATGGTGGTATTTTTGCGGGATTTTTGTTATTTTTTGTTTGTTTTTATTTTTGACAATATTCCAGCAACGCGGTTCTACATAAAACAAACTAGTAGTTATCCTACAAATGAAATGTTAGAAAAGTGATCGTGGTTGTTTTTGATTTGCCAGATCGCTCAAAGGCGCGGGAAAAGAGTATACACAACCAACGACCAAAAAAATATTAAGAATATGAAAAAGGAAAATAATTATTAAAATGACAGTTGGAAAACAAAGCTAGAGGATCCTGCAATGTTAGAACAAGAAACTAAAAAATTGTGACCATTTCTGATTTTCCAGATAGCTCGAAGGTGCAAGAAAAGAGCATACGCGGATACAATTGGAATAGTTTTTTTTAAAAATGTTAATAATTATTGCAATTAATCATGATTACGAAATAGTGATAATGATTATTTTCACAAAAAAGAAAAACGATGAAAGAAGAGGGTGAAAACGTTACCTAGAAGTGTTGTCGTGGAAAATTGAAATGTAAGGCCAAAAATAAAAAATTAAAAAAAAATTGTTTTCCAGAGCTCGGGTGACCTCACATTTATGATTTCCAAGATCAATTTTGAAGTGTGAGGAAAGAGCATATGTGTGAGGTTGTTACGTGAAATTAAAAGAAAAACTATAATTTTGTTGTTTTTTGTTAAAAAAACAGGTGTTAGAAGAAATGAAACCAATTTTTTTCTGTAAGTCTAAATCTAAAAATTATTTTTTCATTGTGCATATTTTTTCAATACCTTTCCGTTAAAAAAAATGAAGTCATTCCGAGTTCGGGATCAAAAGTTATGGCTTCCGAAAGATGGGCTACGGTAGCACTCTGAATGGAAATTTTGAACGTGAGAAAAACGTCCTGGGAGCTTTTTTTTATTTTCTGACTTTTGTACTTCACCTAAGAAGCTAAAATTTTGACAACAAGGTTAAAAAAGAACAATAAATAGAAAGAAAGAGTTAGATCGCAAAATGATTGATTAAAATAAAAGAAAAAAAATGATTAACTTCCTACAAAGCAGTTATTTTAGCAAAAGTAAATAAATAAATACATTTTCCGAATTGGTTGTCCCATGACAATAAGATGATAAACTAATGGATAGTTCATGTGTTTCTATAGATGACGAGTAAATATCAAAATCAAAACTAGGAACTAAACACCAAGCACCGTGGAGATCAAAGACAGGATGAGCTTCAGATTGTCATTGTTGTTATAACCTACAGATACACAACAAAAACACTACCCAAAGCGTGAAGGTTAACCAAAGAAGACCATAAGGAATAGAAAAAGAAATAATAATGAAAAATAATAAACAAAGAACATATAAAACCACTAATTGGGGAATTAATGGTAACAAATCGAAAGTAACCGGGCGTGCCAGAATGTAAGCTAGGAAAAATACACTACTAACAAGGAAGTAAAATACCAATAATCATACCTCCTCCTTCGCGTTCCGTAGCAAACCTCAGAATGGGCTAGGAAACTCGGATTGAGCCCAAATTGTGTGATATGTAGGTGCTTTTCTTCAAGATGAAGCAAGACCTTCCTACAACAATGATCCTCTTACTTTTCACTGGATGGGAAAAAGGATTATGAGACTATTTTGGCATTAGGACGAGGCAAAAGGATGTTCTTTGCTCAAAGGATGCAAGAACTTAGATATGGCATTCAAACTTATTCTCCGTGTGTTTAGAGGGGGGGATAAGGTTGTATTTATAGCCTGGAGGAGTGATTAACTTAGATTAATTTAAGTAATCATGGTTTGAAAATGTGGGCAAGATTAAGTGGATGGTTTGAAAATATGGGCAAGATTATGTGAGTGGTTTGAAAATGTGGGCAAGATTAAATGAGTGGTTTGAAAATGTGGGCAAGATTAGATGAGTGGGGGCCACGAAGAATGGGTGAGGATTTGAATTATATTTTTAATTCATAAGTGAAGGATTTTAGGTGAGTGGGGACCACGAAGGGTGGGTGAGGATTTGAATTTGAATTTTTAATTCAATAGTGGAAAAACATGGAGAATAATAACATGTGGTGAGGATTGGGTTATTTTTTAGATTTTGAAATGGATAATTAATCAAGTTATATTTGATTAATTCAAAGTGTATTTTTGTGGGAAATGAGGAAGGGGAATTAATTGATTTAGAATAGATGTGAAATTGGGGTGTCTACAACATGAATGATGATGTTTGATTGACATATCGTAAATGATTATGTTGATTTATAATAGATGATGATGCAGTAATGTGTGAAAATGGGATTAGATGTAGGAATGAGGATGGATAGTATGTGATAGATAGCAATAAATGTATGTGAAGTAGTGTAGTAGATAAAATGAATGAGCCATGATATAGTGGATTGATACATTACTAAGTGTAAGAGTTGTAAACGATGTATGTAAGCTTGTGTAAGTATAATGAAGAGGGAGGAAGAAAATTGATGCCCCAACGTGTGTGTATAAAAATGAGGTTTATTTATATAAGACCCCTCTGCAATCAAGAATGAACCATAGAATAAAAGTGTGTCATGGGGAAATGGGTTGATAGTGTGTGCTAGATAGATTGTTGAAGTATAAAGCGTAAAAAGTGAGCGACGTTCTTATTGTAATAGATCCCTCAATACTAATGTATGAACCACAAAAACATGAGTGTGTCATCAGGGAATGAGGTGATCATACAATAATCACTTACCAAAGATGGAGAGGCCGATAAGGCATGGTGGAAGCATGTGAAGTGGTAGGAACATGAGTGTAAGAGCCAAACTGAATGTCAGATGAAATGGTGCCAATGATAGGAGATGTAGTGGTAGGAAGCGCAGGTGCCGACGGCTTAGGCAACCAATGAGATTGTGAGGCATATAAGATGATGCAGTGATAAATTTGTTAGGTGGAGCATGCAAATGAATAATGATTTTAGGAGATGGAAAAATGACAAACTTAGATGCAGGTGAAGGTGACAAGTGAACAACGGTGAAAACATGCTTATGTGGAATGGGAGAAAAAGATAACTCACGACAGTGAGATCCAAAGGAAATGACACCCTTATCTTCTAATTATTTCAACTTGTCATAAATGGCATAACAATCATTGTCATGGTGGCCATTGATGCGGTGGAAATCGCAATAAGGGAGATCATGTTGGCAATGCAAATGATGAGGGGTTTATGTTGATTAGAGGATAAACAAATAAAATGCTTATCAAGCAAAGTATGTAAGACACCATGAGGCTTAACAACATGTGATAAATGTAATGGCTCCCAAGTAGGAAATGGAGAAGTCTTAGGTAGAGACTGACACAGTGGAGGGGATGGAGGATGCGTAAGTGATGAAGGGGGTCAAACTTGCTTGCGAGGTGGTGGAGATGGAGACCTTGGAGGATTCTTAATAGATGGTAGAGGAGAAGTAGGAGACGATGAAGCAGTAGAAGTCCTAAAAGGGGGTTCTATAAAATGTGCATTAATTAAATCTTGTTCTAAATCAATGACTTTATAACATAAAAGCGTAAATGATTCACATGTATCATATTGTAATTTCTCTTTCAATTCAAGAATCAAGCCACAACAAAAGATAAATTGCTTCTCTAGATCAATAGGCTAAAATATTAACCGATGCATGTAAGAATTGAAGCGTAAAATGTAATCTAGAATAGGTTCTTTCTTTCTTTGATGTAAGTTAGGTAAGCGATCATGTGTAGCTCTAGGACCATTGTTAAGCATATAACATCTAAGATAATAATCTTCCATGTCACAATATGTACTAAAAGATCTATAAGACAAATGGGTATACCATTGAAGAGCATCATCAACAAGATGATGGCGAAAAGCTTTTAGTAAAAATCGATCATTAGAATAAGAATTCATAGTTAAACAGTAAAGTTTAAGATGCAAATATGGATTGTCGGTGTCATTAAAACATGAAAAGGTAGGCATGATAAAATCCTTAGGAAGAGATGAATTGTGAATTTTATTTGGAATAGGATTGCCATGAAGATATTTATTGTCAATAGAAGCATAGTAGGCTTTGATTTCTAGTGTAAGAGATTGAACTTGAGATTGAAAATGGCCAACAACATGCATGAGTGATAAAATATCTTGTGAAGGAATCGTAGAAGACATGAGAGGCACATGAAAAGGTTGAACTTTTTCATTGTGAGTGATCATGGGAATGTGAGAAGAAGAAGAGGAAGATGAAGATGCGATGGGAATGTATATGTAGACGCAAAATAAATAAGAGGAGATATACTAGTATGAATAGAAGAATCAACATGAATATCATCTAGAGAAGAAGAAGAGGAAAGAGGAGTTGAAGAACACAAAATATCGATAGAAATGCTAGCAGTAGATTTAGAAGAAACAATAAGAGGTGAACTAGTAGGAATGGTAGAATCACCATGAATGACATTGGAAACAACCTCAGAAAGCGGAGTGGAAAATTCACATTAGACAGTCTTAAGAGAAATAACATCCTCACTAACATGTTAATGACCATAAATATAATTAGCATCACTGTTAGACAAAGTTTCATATGCAATTATTTCATCAAGAAATTCATTAGCACATAGAGAAGTAATAGGAGAACTATCATAAGAAATATCTTTGCAATCATGAGATATAACTTTACATTCATCTTGACTAGTATGAGAAACATCATCATGCACATGTACATTTTCAAGATTGGGAGTAACATCATTTTTATCTATATTGTCACATAAAAGACCAAGCATAAAATCTATAATAGTGTTATCTAGTGCTATAAGAGTTTGAGAAGAAATTGGAGTAGCATGAGTGCCCATAGAAGAACAAGGAGAGCATTTAGTGAAGTTTTGTTAGGTGAAATAATGCTCACACTAGAATTGCAAAAACTAGTACGGATATTGCTTTCATGAGCAAGAAGTTATCTTTTAACTTCGTCATTAAATTAAGCATTGCGATAAAGGGTAAGAAGTTAAACCTCAACGACATCATCAAGGATAGGATTCACACTAACATGATGCATATCTTTCCTAGGAGAGGAGGATTTATTGTTAGCTACAAGGGTTTTGTGGATCCTAGGGCAAGAATTTTTAAGAGAGGGGTTCACCAAATGATTTAATAAAACTGTAGATACTAAATCTAATTTTAGAGTCACTATGATAATATCCAATAGAATATAAATGTTAAACACTCTAAAGATGCAACATGTGTAAGAAAATGAGAGAAATAGGGCACTTATCTTATTTTTTCTTATCCCAAAGCTGATCTAAACTAGAACAACTGATGAACAGACTGGGAAGAATGTTAGAAATTCTTGATATAAAATCCGAGAGCTACAAATAGAGCTAGAAATAGGTAGGGAGAGGGTGTTGGGCACTAGAGACCACTCCTAAGCACTGGTGACTGTGTGAATGCTTGGAATCTACTTTTTCCTGTATCGCTAGGGTTTCACACTTATTCTTTGTTGATCATTTGTACATCACACTTGGATCTTTGGGGTACCTATAATCTACAACACACACCCTAGGCACCTGCACAAGCTCACAAACAAATCAAATTGGAATAGAAATGCAATATGTGAAGTCAGACTGACCATGATGGTGATCCAAAGGATGAACTTATGACCAAGTGTTGTACTACATTCCAGACTCTATGTAGTTCTATGTGCTTGTGTGTGAAATAGTGTCCTTAGGTTGCTCTTATGCCAATGATGCCAAGATAGTGGGCTAAAGTTAGATAAAATGAAAATGTGTTGGATGGAATTCAAAAATTTCCCCTTCATATGCAGTGTTTGTAGAGTAATCATCCAAAAAATGCAGTCCCCCTGATAGTATGTAGATATGTTTGCCCTGTTATTACTTTGAGTTTGGAAGCCTTACCCATGGTTGGTTAAATTCCTACTAGGTGCAGGGTGCGGAAGTTGGCGTAGTAGAAGATGGCAAACCTTGCGGATGAAATAAAATGAGAGGAAAGATGGCTCAAGTACAATGAAGCTCAGGAGAAGGAGTTGGCGAGACAACGCGAGGTTGCTGGAGTGATGGATTTATGGAGGCAGACGTTGCAGGAAGGATTTGAGGTTCACGCGGAGGGCGTGGAATTTGAGTAGTCTGTCCTACCCCATCTTGGCAAGCACGGGAGAGAAACCCCCTTGGCTTCTAGTGAGAGCTCATCATTTGGAGAAAGGAGAGTTATAGGCATGCATCTAAGCCCACCTAGTGACCGAATCATGGTGCTTAGTTTTCCAAATCCAGAGATAAGTATTGTTAACCCGGTTGGTCTTGGTATTGGTGGCTGAGTGACACCTAAGAAATATAATGTTTCATTTGGTACATCTATGGCCGCATAGTCATTACTTGTGTTCTGAGGGATATTTTCTGGTACAACATTTGGGCAAGGTGGGGGTATGCAAGGATTGAGTGCCACATCTAGGAGTGGGTCGACTTCATATAATCTCGGTGCACAATTTAGTGCGATGGTGGGTTCATAGGGCATAATTGCGTTAGGCCCCTTACCTACTATAGAAGTAGGATCTGGTGGATCTAGAGGAGTTGGCACTAGTGGATCTAGTGGTGGTGGAAATGGTGGAAATATTGGAGGAGGCCAAGGTTCTGGATCTAGGGGATAAGGGCCTCAACAACCTCAATAGGTATTTTTTGAGATGTCTTTGCATTTTCTTGATTACAAGGGTGTGGAAGACGATATAGAGCATGTGCACAAATGTGATTTGTTATGGTGCATGAAGGGTATCACTACCCCAAAGCTGAAGGCAAGTCAATTTGCAACCATGTTACAAGGGCGTGCACATAGCTGGTACAAGAAGTATGATCCACACCAAATGGTGGTGGATTACATTGCATTGCGTGATGCATTTTCGGTGGAGTTCCACATTCTTGAGTTTGAACAAAAGAACATCAATGCTCTGAAGGATATTTAACAAGGAATGAAAGAGAGTGTGAAGGAGTATGACACATGTTTCAAGACTCTCTTATCTAAGTTATCTTATGACATTCATCCTTCATAACATACTCAGTGGTTCATCAGAGGGCTATTCACACCATTCAGGAGGGTGCTTTCACATAAGACCTTCATAGATCTATGCGAGGCCCTGGAGGCTACCTTGTGTGCTGGGGCCACGAGAAGCGTTGATACCAGAGTTAGTCCATTTCTTAAAGCCCAGATCGCTATTATGACAAAGCAACTGGAGAAACTGTCTACAAATTTAGCTCAATTGACTCACAGTGGGCTATGGTGCACAGACTGCAAAGTAGAGGGACATACAAAGGAAAGTTTCCCGTTGAGGTCAGTGCACACCATGTCAGTGGACTATGAGATTTGCCATGAAGATCATGATGCCAGTAGGTGTCCACTGTTGTAGCACGTGATCCAGAAGAATGTATCTTGCTACTGCAAGATTTGCCCCTCTACTACTCATGACACAAAGGATTGTAGATTGATAGACCAAATCCATGATGTTATTGATCTAGGTGTGAGCCAGACCAACATTGGGAGAAGTTCCAAGGCCGAGGACGTTAGTATGAATGACGCACAGATGGAGGAGGTCAAAGAAGAGGTTTTCGTGGAGGATTTAGAGGTCGCAGTAATCACGGAGGGGGAAGAAGTGACTTTCCTCATGGGACCTGTTACAATTGTGGATCAATTGAACACTATAAGCACGAGTGCCTTGATTTGTTACATTTCTCATGGTACGGGAAGGAGCACAAGTATGAAGAGTGCCTAGAGTTGTATGACCACATGAGAAAGAATCAGAAAAAGGACAAAGGTACGGGGATGGTGAGTGTAAAGAGGATCGACCCACAATAAATGTCGAGGGTAGTGCTTAACTCCGAGCTAGAGTCAGTTTTTGTCACTACACGCATCTAGGGTGTACGTGCATGAGAGGAACCAAAGTAGAAGCCCCTTATCACAAAAGAATAAGTATTACATGGGAAATATCCTGATCCTACCTACCATAAGGAGGTGGACCAAGAAACCATGGAGGTGATTAAGATCTTGGAAGGATAAATCCAGTGTCTAAAGGAGAAATCGTGATAATTAGAGTAGAAGAAGAGTGTTGAGGTTTTTAGTAGGATATGGATGATGTTAGAGAAGTGTGTCGAATGTTGTGAAAAGAGAACATTATTCCTCTATTAGGAGAATGGCTGAGGGAGAAGGTACCACACACTGGAGGAGGGCGCGAGAGACAAGTATTACATGTTAAACCACCCCCTCATAACATTGATTATGATAAGGAGATCACACTGAATACAATTTTTGACAGGTGGCTCCTAAGTAATATATTGATTGACACAGGTGCGAAGGTCAATGTCCTTACTCTAGATGCATGGAACCAAATGGGGAGGCCCCCATTGCAGTCATCTTTAAATGTGTTTTACATGAATAATAGGACAAAGACCATGCCTCTAGGGATGTTAAAAGGTGCATCCATTACTATTCAAAGTGCAAATTTTTTTGGGGACTTTGAGGTTCTGGAGCTCACTGAGGCTGATAGTTTTGTAGCATTACTTGGGTGCCCTTGGTGCTATGAAAATAATACTTATTTGTGTTTTAATAAGGGCTACATTGGTTTTGAGAACAAGGAAGAGCACGTCATCATTCCACTTACTGATGGACGGTTTGCATCATATGTAGAGCCATTGGGTGAAGAAGAATTAAACAAGATATATGTGTGTACCATCATAGAGTCAGAGTTCATTCAACCATCGAAGGAAGGGGTCATTAAATGGGATGATGCACAGTCCATAAGTGATATAACCAACATTTCTTGTGACAAATGGGCGCATGTGACTTACGAGTTGGTTGGAAGGCATCTGAAGGATACTGTGACTTGAATTGTCATAATGCACTCAGTTAGGCACTTAGGAGGAAGACAGTTTCCATGGTACATTGGGGAAGCCAACCCTGATGTCTTTCTATGTGAAATGGAGACCTAGTGGAAGTGTCAAGTGGAGAGAAGGAATCTGCTTACCTATCATTTGCGCAGGACATCAACACGTTTGTGGTCAACACATCGAGATAATCTTCTAGAGTGGCACAAAGTGAGAATCACACTCTCTGTTATATTCCTTCGAAGCAATGCATCATCTCAAATTTGTGACTATGATGGGAAGGGATCCGCCTCATGTCATGTTCAAGAGTGTGAGAAGACTTGGATGGGAGGTGTAGACACTTTACCCCCTTCCCTATGGGTTCATAAGTTCTATTCTACCTTACAAGGTTGCACGCGTGCATGGTATATTCATTCAGAGTTGTAATGACAGATAGGGAAATGACATGAGTTGACTATGGACCTTGTTCAAACATTTGAATATTGGAGTACCAAGCCATCGGTGAATGAGATGTTGCAGGTAGTCAAACACCTTACCTTGGGAGACAATGCCATGGTGGAGCATAGGATTCTAGAGCTATTAGGTGAACCAAAGTTGGAGGTGTGTTTCATGGAGGAAGAATTAGAGGAAATATAGCTTAAGCGCACATACCTGGAGAAGGAGAAAGGAAAGTTGGTCTACTTGATAGACGATGAAGAGGTGGAGAACTTAGATGTTAGCTATACAGAAGGTACGTGTGAAGTGTTAGATAGCGTTGATGAGAAAGCATGCATTTACCACAAGCCATTGAAGACAAAAAAATGTTAACATTGGTTCAGAGGTGAAACCAAAGGAAGCTATTATTGGGGACTAATGGATGGACCAGGAGGTCTCAAATATTATTGAGCTTTTGCATGATTTTCAGGATTTATTTCCGCATGGGTATCATGAACTTAAAGGAGTTCATCCCTCGTTAGGAGAAATGAGAATCAAGTTAAATAACGATGCGCATTCGATTCAGAAGAAACCTTATAGGATGAATCTGAATCTAAGTGTCAAATTTAATGAGGAGATTGATAAGATGACAACATATGGGATCATAGAAACCGTTGAAGAATCTAAATGGGTGAGCTTGATGGTCATCAGTATAAAAAAGGATAGGAGAATAAGGATTTATGTTGACTATAGGGATTTGAATGGAGTGTGTGTAATTGATCCTTTCCCAACCCCGTTCACTAAGGAGATCCTAGGAGTAGCTAGGTGTGAGATCTATTCTTCTATAGATGGGTTTTCTGGATATCACCAAGTTCGAATTGTAAAGGAAGACCAAGAGAAGACAATGTTCACCATTGAATGGGGAAGTTTTTCCTATACAGTAATGCCTTTTGGACTGAAGAACATGTTTGGTGTGTTTTCACGCATTGTGGTTTAGGCATTTCAGTACTTCATTCACAAGGTTCTTCAAGTCTACCTGCATGACTGGACGATTTAACTTGATTAGGTCATTGGTAGGTGATGATGGGTGGGTACCTTCTGTAGCGTAAGAGGGTTGTTGTTGGACATATGATGGAGGTGACATTCTAGTATATGGCGATGTCGCATAGGTAGGTTGGGAATGAGGAGGTGAGATAGGGGGTACATACCCCGAAGGAATGATGGATGAAATGAGAGGCTGCTGATAGTACATTTATGGAGGTGTGAGGGTCGAGGTAACCCTAGTAGCTGGGGGCTAAGGACTATGGAATAGAAAGGACAATGTTTTGAAATGGGGCAGGGGTCATTGACACAGGGGCTGGTTATGTTGCTATGGGTATATGTGAGACAATAGGCATGGATGAGGTTATGTTATGGGTTGTGGAAAAAGCTATAGTAGATGTTGCGAGTGTAATAGATGTGGCCGATGTGGCGGTCATAACAGGTACAGGGCCTAACTGTGAAACAATTGGGGGAAAGGTAGATACAAGTGACGTGGTGCTAGAAGGGGCTGACACAAAAGTAGGAACAAGTGTTGAGGGGATAGATATGGGCATTTTGTATATCAACTGACCCGAGGCATCTCGAGTGGACGAGTGGGAAAGATGAAACTGTAAGGTGACAGGGTTCTAGTTAAGGAGTCATGTGAACTCCTCGTCCCCTTGTGGCAATAGTGATAGGTTGGGTAGGATCCATGGGTGATAAAATAGAAGGTGGTGAAGAACTAGGTGGGAGTGGTTGAAAATTGGCATAGAATACGAGGGCATTTTCTTGGCTATGCGTCAGCACCATGTGAACAAGTACTGATGTGGTAGGACTTGTCGACACTAAAATTTTCCTCCGTAATTTCTATTTCATTAATGTATGTATTAGGAATAGGATGTTGTTAAGTGTAATTAGTAGTAGCGTTTGATAGAAGATAATGGCACCATCAGTACGGTGCCGCCAATAATGTGGAGTATGGTAACAGTCAAAGTACAATAGGAATGTTGTGGTAAAAAGTAAATATTTGTCGTAAGTGGACCGGTAATGTTAAAATGTCAAAGTTTGGGTAAGTAGAGAAGTAGGGTCTACGTGATTAGGAATTAGAAATATTATATTTGTAATAAGGACAAGGAGTGAGGTCATAAATATTTTGTGTATTTTATTTGTAAAAAGTCTAAAAATGTGGAACCCATGTAAAATGATAAGGTTTATCTTATCTTAAAAGATAAGCTTACATGTACAGATAAGAGTTAAGGTATGGAATATGATTCGTCAGAGTGGATTTCTTATCCTATCTTAGAGATAAGATGGATAAGCCTGGAAGTTCTATAAATAGAGAGGTCACCCCCCTCATTTAGCATAGAAGGAAGTAGTGAGAAATATTGTAGGAAGTGTGCGAAGGAAGCCATCAGTTTAAAGGTGTGTTGAAGAAGTCATTAAGAGGTGTAATTGTAAAGTTTCTCCCATAGTCTTGGTGAAAGGCAAGTGGAGTCAATAACACTTGAAGTACCTCATGGGTGAGATTGGTGATGACAGACTGCTTTCTATAAATGACATAGAAATATAACAAAGATAGGAAAAATAGGTGGTGGTAGGTGGATTAGGTACAAAATGTTTGCTAGAAATTTAAACAGGCTAACCAATGCCAGTTAGGGTAAACTGACTTCGGTCACAGGTAACTGCGGTCAGTCACTGTGAAAAATGGACAGTTTGTCAAAACAAGGCAAAAGGCTAATAATCTGCCAAGTAGATAAGATGTTGATGGATTTTATCAAGACAGAGAAGATGATAAGAGTTACAGAGACTCTGAATAGAAAAGAAGGTGAAGCAGGTGTCCTTTTGGGGAGGTTAACCAAAATAACAGTAAATTGACGCCAGTTGGGTAAAACCGATGACGGTTAGAGGGTAACTGACGACGGTCGCTAGACCGACACCGGTTATTGTGAAATTGAAACAGAGATGAAGAAAAGGTGGTTGTGAGTTAAAATCAAATGTGGAATCAAACCTAGAATTATGAGAATGATGAAAATAGGGTCCAGGCACACTCAGAGGAAGTTGGAATACACCAACTATGATGAGGAGCGTGCAAGGAGAAATAAAAAATATCAAGAATGTGTCTTCTCATCTCAAAATGCAAGCCAAGCAGAAACACTAAGAAAAATACAATCCTAAGAGTGATTTTTCTATTATGTTTGTTCAGCTTATACTATTTAGAAGACTGACTCATGAACTTTGGAATAGAGTTTTTGGTGAGGAAGGCTTCCTACGAAGAAGGAGATCTACAAGGAGAGGTTTCAGGTATGTTATGGTGGGGGCGGGCCATCCTTTGAGATAATGACTTGACATAAGTAATGAGCTGGGTGCCCACTGTGTCGTGATCATGTGATCACCTACAACTTCTTTTGGGTAAGATGTTGTTTAAGAATGTGTATATTTTTCAATTTTGTGATGTTTGGGTAAGACTCAAAGAGAGAAGAAGAGAAAGGAAGTGCTTTTCTACGATTCATTTGTCAACCATCAGCTGGGCATGACTTCCAGTGTATAGGTTTCCCTCATTTAATGTGAGCTAATGCAGTAAAGCAGAATGAAATGTAGTTAATTTTAATCCCAAATCAAAATATTGAATTCAATGACACAAAGAAAATGAATAGGAGAAGGAATGCTCTTTCACTAATGTGATACTAATGAAGGAAAATAAATGTTCATTTTAAAGCACCAAAACACGGTTGCTTTTAGACAATAGAAGAATAGAAGATTCCGGGGAAGAATTTTAATGTGAAAACCTTTCAGAAAGGAAACAAACATATAACTTTTCACCTAGAAATGAATAAATGCAAGGAACCCCGAATGGGTCCCACCGGGCGTGCCAAAATGTTTCACCTGATTCTTAGAGCGTTTATTTGAATATTGACGAAACAAATAAGGGTAAATGGGCTAGGAGGAATACTTGTAAAAGCTGGTTGAAGGTTGTTGCACGCATATGAATTCTTGATCCATAGATGACCGTGAGAGCTCCCTTTTGGAGGAGGAACTACTTGAAATGGAAAACAAGACCACCAAATGGAAGTTAAACAATATATGCAGTGGACTGCCTAGCGTATGCTAGATTCGAGAAGTGTGATACTCCCTAGAAGGTTATCAATCCACTGTTTAAAATAATTCAATTTCAACAATAAATGAAATCCTATTGTAGTTAAAATCATTTAGGTATCTCATTCAACTACAATAAGCAAATTCGTTCATAACAGGCTATGCTATGATTGAATCTGAAGGTCAAGGTCACTGTCAGAGTGCTACAACTGGTCTGGGTCTGGTTTTGGGCTGTTTTGGGGTATTTGGTGGGGATTTTAGGCTCTATTCTTGGTCTAAGGGTAAAACACAGAGATCGACATCGGTCTGGTATGACCGATGTCAATTTAAGTGAGCCAACGACGGTTGTGGGTAACCGGTGTCGGTATGGTCGGGGTAGAGGGAACTTATTAAAATCTCGGTGTGAGGACATATCTGAGGAAAATGGAAATGGAGAGGGAAATGAAAAGGTCTATGGAGATCTTGGATGCACTTAGAGATCTTTAAAATTCAGGTATCGGTAATTTAATGGTGTGTGTGAAAGAATGATCAAGTTTGCATGAAGGTGAATGACGAGAGAATGGGAATGCAAGTAGAAACTGGTAACAAAGGTAACAAGACCTACTAAAACGAAGGTAGATTAATGATGGTTAATAAAGCACTTACTGTTGTATGAGCTTGATGGCTAGATGACAATGGTAGTTGATCAATTGGATGGAGTTTGATGTGGTGGTGGTGCTTCCTTGAATGCTTCCGTGAATGCAAATGGCTCTGTGATCGCTTTTGATGTTGGCTGTGAATGCTAGTTTTTCTTGCATGCAAATTTGGTTTCATCTCTTGCTCTTAGAAATGTGCCAACCTCAAAATAAGGTTGTTTTGGGTAATAAATGGTAACCGACGACTGTTCTGGGTTGACTGATGACGGTTTAGGGTGACCGACATCAGTTAGGGTGGGATTTCCTAGGTTTACTAAAATGGGTAGATCCCCTTGATTTCTTGGATCTTTTTCATTTTTTCTCCCCGGATTAGAATGGAAGCTCCCTTTCTAATAGGAAGGAATGTGGTTAGAGGGAATGTAGGCTTTGATTTTTAGGGTTTAGGTAGGTCTTAGTTACTTATGACAACATACTAAGAATAGGTCTTAGGATGAGGTGGCTAGGTGAGGTGTATAGGTAAGGTGGTGGTGTGTGCATTATCCCAATTAGGATATTTAAATAATAAATATTATGAGATCAGAAATTAATTTAATTTGATTAATATTAGAGTGGGGTGTAAGGGGCCATGGTTAGGTGAGTGTGTTCAAGGTGATTATTTGATGAGGGACCAAGGGGAGTGTGACCCAATTTTGGTGTCTGCAGCGATACATCCTAGACAACGTCATTGCGGTTTGAGAAGGCATGGAATGAGTTTGATTTTATAATAAATATACTCTATTCATCAAGATTGATTTTGAGAAAGCCTATGATCGGATTGAATGGCTGTTTATCCTTTCCATGCTCCAAGCCCTTGGCTTTGGCCCCATTTTCATTCAATTGGCCAAAATGCTATTTGCAGATGCCTCTACCCAGATCACCATTAACAGCCTCTGTTCTAAGTCCTTTGGATTGTTCTATTCCATTTTCTAAGGATTCTAGTTAGCGTCTGCACTCTATGTGCTTGTTGCTAAAGGATTTGGGTACCTGTTGGCCCGTGCCGAATCTCAAGGGCTCATTAGGGGAATTTCATTGCCTCATGTGAATAATTCTTAATTGCTCAAATCTCACTTCATAGATGATTCCTTTCTTACACTTATTGAAGAGGATTCCAATATTCACAATGTCATGCACTGCCTTGATATCTTCTGTTTGACATCTAGTTCATACAAATGTTTAATGGCAGAAAACCTAGTGTTACCGACAATCTTTCCTCCTTGCGCCCAATTGGCTGGTCTCTTTTGAGTGGAATATTCTTACACGTGGTGAAACATTTAAATTTCTTGGCATCCCTTTCACATTTTAGGAATCAAAGATTAAGCTATGGTAGTATGTTATCAAACGGGTGGCCAAAAAATTGGACTATTGGATCACTTGACCTCTGTCATGTGTAGGAAAAATTCCAAATTTGCTCTAAAGTCCTGACAGCCACACACGTTTACTACTCCTCTTATTCGGTGCCCTCTAAAGCCTCTATTTAGAAGCTAGAGAAGCTCCTCAAATCATTTCTTTGGGCCAATGCCTCTACTAGAAAAGGTTTTCATCATGTTGTTTGGGAGATTTGATTCCTTCCCCGCAAGTCTGGGGGGTTAGGCCTTATTGAAATTCAACGAAAGGGGAGAGAACTCTATGCGAAATGGATTGTTTAATGCATCTTAGGCCAAGAAGCATGGAAAGTGCTCATGTTCCATGGAATAAAAGAAGGATCACCTTACGATCACCCTGCATCGAAATGTTTGGGGTTTTTCAACCTCCTTATTGCTTTGGTTCCTGTTAAATTTGTTGGTACCTTTGTGCTTAAAATCATTTGGAAACCTTGGGAGTGTATCAAACCATGGCTACAATGGAAAGATGATAGCTTTCACAATTTCCTCTCCATTAACCATCATTCCCTCTGGTGGTCACCAATATTTTAGGCTCAGGATAAGTGTTTTTCAGATACCCTGGGGATTCCTGTGCTCAAAATTTTCAAGCGCGACATTTGCACCATCCAAGATTTATTTTGTAAACACTCTCAATCCTAGTTCTCTTAGGTTGAGCTTAAATCTTGATATTGGCTTACCAACCAAGATCAGGCCAACATCACTAAAATGCTCAATTCAGTCCTAGACCACATGTTGCACAAGATTTTTGTGTGTTCTTCTTGACGTTGGTGGACAGATTGGAAGTGGTATGTTGATACCCCACTTCGCAATTATTCACCTAGTAAAGGCTATAGCTGGCTTTCGCCTCATCTACCCATGGTTGCAAAGATTAACTCTCAATGGGGAATTTATTCCACTCCATCTTTCTAGAGTAGGTGATTTGACACCGTTTGGTCTATCCATGTGGAGCCTAAAATTTCCCACTTTCTGTGGTGTATTTTGCACCAAGGTCTTCCTGTAGGATCTCAAATTGTTCAAATTGGGGTCCCAGGTCCCAAGTGCCCATTCTGTGGCCACTTAGAAATGATAATACATATATTATGGTTTTTTTCTGAAAGCTCAACTTGTTTGGAATTGGATACGCTCAATTTTCTCCCTGCTCAAACCCCATTGCTTTACCTGGCAGAATATCCTTTTAGGAGATAATCCCAACCTTCTGCCTATGTTCACCCAGATTTGGCATGTTTTCAGAGGGGATTTTTTTTTTGTATATGGAAAGAAATAAATGCTTCTTTCTTTGCTAATTCTGAAGTTGATCAACAATTTTCTTTGTATAACAAATATATGGTTATCTCCAATGTGTTGTTGCAAATTCAAGTCCAGGAAAACAAATCCACGCTAGAGGTGGACCATCTCCAGACTCTATTGTGACACTGGGGGGAAGATTAATGTATTGTTTCTTGTGTGTCACCTTTTCCAACTCGATGCTCCTCACCACCTGGCCATTGTGGTCGACGTAGCCATTCACAATGACGTGCTTTCAGTCAGGTTCGGTGCTCCCCAGGCTCTCTCTATCAAGGGAGTTATTCACCATCTCACCTGCATGGTTGGGGGTCACCATGCCCTCATCAACAAAGGAGTCCTTTGCCAACTTTCCAACAAGGCTGGGGTCACCGGCTCAACAACATAGGTTGGGCTCTCCTGTAGCCTCCACGCAACGCACTGTCGATGGATGAAATCTACCCCTACCGCCACCATCTTTCGACAAGTTCCCTCACCTTAGCCTCGCCATCCCCACTCAAGGAGAGGTAGATTAGGAAGAAGAAAATCCCATTGGTTGGGATATCCCAGATGCTGGCAAGGATCTACCAGGATCGGGTTGTTCGGATGATCACGATCCTCCTGCTTCTGAGATGTTTGTTGCAGCAACTTGATTTTGTATCTTTTATTTTGATGTATTCCTAGGCATTGCCTAGTGTGTCTGTTGCTTTCGTAAGCTTGGCCTAGTTTGTTTATGGTTTTGGGGCGTATTCTCATACCGCCCGCTTTTTGTTTAAAACTATCTTGTATCTTTTTGAATTAAAATAATATAAGATCCCTTTTAATCAATAAAAGTGTGAATTAAGTAATAAATAATAAGTATATAATTTTAGGGTGTCTGCTACACCAACTATTTCTATTTTTTTAAAATCAATAGTTGAAATGCACTAATTTAATTATAATCAAAGTTTGATTTTATAAATTGAAGGTAGTCTTAATATTGTGATTGTATCCAATATATTTTCATATTCTCCACAACTTCCCTTAATTGTTGGTTGAAACGAATCTACACTTATCCTCATTGAGTCATATTTGGTGTTTTAAGGGTTTTAAACGTATTTGAAAATTGGAACTAGAGGTTTACAAGTCAAAAATTAGTAAAGGCAAAAGGCCATGGATTATTGAAATAGAAGTCCACGAAATGTGTGGACGTAATGTTTTGCGTACTCTCCAAGTTTGCAGAACAAAGGGGATTTGAGATTAGTCCTTCCACAACAATGGAGATGGAAGGTTTAAACACAAATAAGGTGGAAGCTGCAAAATGATATCTTAGTGTCTCTCGGGATTCGCAAGGAATAGTGTTTTGTGGACTCTCCAAATTCACAAAACAAAGGAAACATACTTACTAGTTGCAAATGTTGTGGCAAAACAAAGGAAAGACCTCCACGGAATGTGGGAAACATGGTCGCAGGTTTCAAAAAACTGCAAAACAAATAGAAAATAGAGGAAACCCATGGAAGTATTCAAAATATGCTAAACGAAGGAAATGTTGTAGATTAGGGAAGATCTTTAGAATGTTGCTAACCAAAAATAAGGGCGTAGAACAAGCAAAAAATTTAAAGGGCCGCGGAACAAGATAATAAAGGAAAATAACAACAAATTTCACGAGGCAAAGGATTTTTTTGTGAAATGCCGAGATTGATTTTTTGATGATATCTTTCATTACGGAGCTCTGTTTGGTCTCAATTTTGATTCATCAAGAACATCTTGGCAAGGCCTTTCAAAAGATGGAAAATTTACAGTGAATGATCAAATATTTAAGGAGATTAAATTTGAGTATTTTAGGGATGTTTCACGTCACTTTCAGAAGTTATAATATGTCATTTTCAGTCTGAGATTATTTTTTTGATCCTCCATCACCTTGAGATACTTTTGAATACTTCCAAAAGAGAAATATTCTCCCATGCTTAACTAAAATAACAAGGAATGGAAATTGTGTAACCGATTTGGACATTTGGAAACGTATCCTTCTATCCATTTTCTAAATTTCGTGGGAATCCGTTGATCTACCATATTGATGCTCATCTATAAAAAAATATCTAGAGTTTTCTTACAAGAAAAGGTATATCTAAAAGCATGAACCATCATAAGGTGATATCTTTCATTGCGGAGCTCCGTTTGGTCTCAGTTTTGATTCATCAAGAACGTCTTGGTGAGGCCTTTCAAAAGATGGAAAATTTACAGTGAATGATCAAATATTTAAGGAGATTAAATTTGAGTATTTTAGGGATGTTTCACGTCACTTTCAGAAGTTAGAATATGTCATTTTATGACAAGTCTGAGATTATTTTTTGATCCTCCATCACCTTGAGATACTTTTGAATACTTCCAAAAGAGCATATTCTCCCATGCCCAACTAAAATAACAAGGAATGGCAATTTGTGTCAACCGATTTGGACATTTGGAAACGTATCCTTCTATCCATTTTCTAAATTTCGCAGGAATCCGTTGATCTACATATTGATGCTCATCTATAAAAAATATCTAGAGTTTTCTTACAAGAAAAGGTATCTCTAAAAGCATGAACCATCATAAGGTGAGGGGGTTACCTGTTGGAGGTAGTTTGGAAGGTTATATCCAAGTTTAATAGGTTGAGCATCTCCCCATACATATTTTAATCCCCTCTCCTCTCCTCCCTTCTATAAAATGTAATGTGTTTCTTTATTAAATGATCCTCTCTTACTGGGTAATGTTATTACGTCAAAATTTTGACAAAACCAAGGAGTTACAAACCATGCAAAAGTGTTTTGTAATGCATCTCACCCTCATTTGATTGTATTAGTTTGTACATACTTACAATAATAATATGACATCAATTATGGCTTGATTCTACCCCTTGTGTTGCATTATTGTCTTCTCACCTTCTGTTATTTCATTTGTAATGTGTATCATCTATGTTTTACATAATTTCATGTCATTTGTGTCAACTATACAGGGTTGTGAGTTGATCTAGTTGTAGAATTGGAAAGTGGAAAACATCTACCCCTTTGACCTTTCATTTATCATTCTTACTTCTTTGAGTCGTCAAGATGGAGCGATCATCTTCTCCTAGTACACCACCATTTTTTTTAATTTTTATCTTATTTTCCTTTTGTGCATTTCATCCTTCATTTTCATCCAAAATTTAGTTCTTAGCATTAGCTTAGGAATAGAAGTAGTGTTGGTTAGAGGAACATGATGGATTTATCCTTCTTCAGAGGTTGGTCTCACTTATATAAGTTCCACAATGTGGATATCATCCCATGTTATTCTAAAATTTTGAATCTACCATGATCTAGACAAGGGTGCAATTTTGAGCTACAACAATAATTTTAAGATGTTCTACATAGGTATATCTGATGTGGGTGGTAAGGTATGTATCAAAGGGATAATTTTATAAGGGGTATTTTAGATTTTTTGAAACATATTGTTGCCCAAAATCACACTCCATGTAGTTTTTAATAACTCATCAAAGATGGATATTAACCATGATTTTTCTTAGGAAAATTTGTGGGACACTAGGATTCAATATTCCATGGAGTGTATAGAATTTCCTAACTTGGAGAACAAAGCTATGAGCAGGTTTGGGGACTTAGGTAGAAATTAAGAAAATTAGTGTTCCATAGAGTCCATTCAACCTTTACAACACTAAGGAAATCATCCCCTTGCAGATTTGAAGTCAAAACAAAGCGCCACATAGTTGCATGGACTATCCGTAGAGGGTTGGATAAATTCAACTAAGTTCAAAAGTCATGGAACAAATGGAAGTGAGGAGCAATAGTTGGTTTTTTTTTCATGCAAGCATAATGTCACATGAACTTGGGGAAAAAATACAAGTCTACTAAGAGAAATTTTCTATTCCGCGATGCATAGAGTAAAACTTTGAGGAGCCGTGGCGATAAAGTTTGAAAAAACATTTTTAGTGGACTAAGTTCAAATTTAAGGTGTGGAACTATGAAACTCCATGTTCCACGGGTTCCTCACAAAGCCACAATGTTCAAAGGAAATTGGTCACTGGGTCAAAAGTTGTGGTTTAGGAACAATTAGGACCCTTGCATGGTACAAAATATTTCCAGCATCATCACAGCATGTAAAGGGAGAACAAAGCCTTCACAACATAGAAAGACCATTTGAAATGGAGTGTAGAAACCACAGGAACTACCAAGTAAAGGAGTTTTCTCATCATTCAGTTTTAAACCATGAATTGAAAGGTCACAGAGGTCATCAAAATGAAAGCAAATAACCTCATAAGGATCTCAAATCCACGCCATATTTTGAACTAGATGACCAACCACCCAACCACTACAATTTAATGAATTATTACATCCTTATATGTTGATTTTATGACATGTGATAGAATCAAGGCTTCATGTTGTAGTTGTTGGAATCTTTCATGTAATGGCCCCATGTTTATACTACAAGTTAAATCTACAAGAAATCATGGTACCCATGCTTATCTAGCATGGATGGAACTTCACAGTCCAACATGACTTTCTTCTCTCTTCTCTTTCTCTTTCTCCATTCCATGGATTGTATAAATACAAGTGTTTGCGCATTTTGTAAGGGTTCTTCCCCCATTTCTTCCTTCAGCATTTTTTTGAGATTTTCTGTTGAAATTCAAAATTTTCATGCTTCCGACCTCTATAGCTCACAAATGGAGATTTTATTGCCTTGAATCTATAGTAAATTGTAAAGGATTGATTAATTCAAGTTGGTTTCTCTCTTTCCTTCAAATACTTTGTGTTTGGTGTGAATATTTTTCCCTCTTGTATATTTCTTATTCTCTTCATTTGTTTACATTAGAAGTTGTAGTGTATCTTCATGGTCCTAGTATTCGTGAACTTGCATCTGTGTCATTTGGAATTGAAGGATTTCCACCTTCTTTTGGTGTTATCACCACCCTTTTAGCTTAGGTTTCATATTTCATGCATCTCTCTCCTGGTACCTTGGAATTTGCATAGTGTAGGTTAGCTTAGGAGTATTTTTTGCATTATAGTAGGTTGTGTTTAATGGGTTTCTCCAATCTTTGGAATAGAGGAAGTGTCCTTCTCTAGAGGTCTTTCTCAAGCCACAAGTCCCACACTTGGAGATAGTCCCATGTTGACCTCAAAATTCTGAGATCTTCCATGATTCAAATTAGGGTACAATTTTTGAGTCCAACAGTTTTGGCATGCCTGGTGGGACAAGATTTGATGAGCTTAAATCATTATTACTAAGTTTTGGTGTGTGACTTAGTAGTTTAAGCCTTCAAAGGCATTGTTCAAACACATTTGGTTGACTCCCAAATATAAATCTTTTTGCTTCAAATAGTCAGTCCTTCATGTTTCATGAGAAGAGTGAAAACAAGGTTAAGTGTATCTAGAGGTGAACCATTTGACTACCTACAACTCTCTCCATGAAGAAAGAAGAAGAGAAATATCTCCACAGAGATATGTAACCTTCCCTAGGAAGAATTTTTTCAACTCCACCTCCAAGGTAGACTATTTTTTCCATTCTATCACAAGTCTTTGAGACCCATCCCATTCATGGCACATCAAAGGAACTTTCCATTTGTAAGTTCATGTGGTGGTAGTCCATTACTCTTGGCCATGCAACATGATATCCAAATATTCACCTTGAAGAGTATCCCCTTTCTTCACATGAAAAAACTCTACCACACCCACAAAGCACATTCAAGATGTTTCAAATGTCTGTTTATTACATGTTAGTAATGGAAGATGATGTCACGGTGTGTCTTTTGACATCATCTCTCAAAGGAAAGTCTTTGTAATGGTATAAAATTTCTTACCACTTCAATCCATATTTGGGATGAACTTGGGAACCACCTTTGTCAATGCAATTTGAGTGAGAAGGCAGATAACATTTCTTTCCTTGAGAAGTTAACCACAATCAAGTGGGCTCCAAATGAACTTATGGCGGATTTCAACTTCAGGTTCTAGAAAACATGGGACAAAATTCCAATCCTTCTAAGACCAACCCCTCAAGGTGCATTTTTATACTTTCTTAGAGCTTTGAATTCTAATATAGTAGTAATGATTCAATCTATGGGTGCTATCAACTACCAAATGCTTATGCAATAGCCATTAGGGATGAAAATTGTTTAATCCAAGTAGGAAAATTATCCCCTAGGTTTTCAATGCCCATTTTCCTTGAATTTCCAAAAAATACCCAACCTTTCATTGCTCTTATTCCTCAACCATATCCTTCATCATCCATGTCCACATCTGGTTCCTCTATGAAGCAAGAAGAAATTGAAATCCTTAGTGTTCAACTAAAGAATTTAACAAATGAGATTGTCTCCCTTAAGAGACAACAAGTTCAAGCCCAAAAACATTATCCTAACCCTACCTCCTTAGGGTTATCCATAATAAGGATCTCAATATCCAAACTCATACTATTTAAACATAATTACCCACTGTAAGGGGACTCCCAAATCCAAATCCATGCAACCTTTCTACCAACTCCTAGCTTGAGAAATACCATTGTTTCTAATCCAGAATAATATGGCCAAATATTTTGAATGGTGTTATCCTTGTGATCAACCTCATAACCAATATGCATGTGAGGTTGGAATGAAATATTTTTGGGAGAAATATCTCATGGTCCAAACTCCATTTTACCTACAAGAACAAACCACAAATCCATTAAAAAGCAATGCATAGAAGAAAAACAAGGCCGCCATTGAACCTAACTTCATGTTCTTTGGACTTGAATATTTTTGTGCGGTAAAGCAAATTGTAGGAAACTTAAACAAGCCATAAATTCATGTGGTAGATAACACAAGGTCCAAGAAAAGACAAATGGATGTAAGGTATTCTCCCCTCCTTTCTCCAACTCCACATCGTAATGACCATTTCAATCAAACCGCAGACTTGGGTGGAAATTCAGCTTCATCAAGTCACTCGTAGATTCACTCAACAACCACAAAATGAAAAGTTCCAAAATATAGAAAATCCTGCAAAACACTATAGGTTTCCATAGAACATACACAGTTGGACCAACCAAAGAATTCCTGCGGATGGAGCAGACAAGAAAGGAAATTCGCTTCCTCATTGCAAAAGGACGTGGGTATTCCCTCTCAACATTGTGGAACAAATGAAAAGGAAAAATCTTGAATGTCACAATGTGGGATGCCCTATCTATCCCATCTCAAAGGGATATCTTCATTAGAATCATTTAAGTACAACTTCCACCTTTAGAACTCGCCATGCAAAATGTAGATTATGTGGTCAACATTGTCAGCCTAAGGAAGAACAAGTAAGTAAAATTATCAAGCCTCCTCCCTTTTACATGTCTCTTATAGTTGTAAGCACCTTGTACATAACTACATGATAGATTTTGGTGTTAGTACCTCAGTGATGCCAAAAATATTACAAATATCTTGGGAATTGAGTGCATATCCAACCTCAAAAGGTGTTTTATAGCTTGATGGATCAACAATGCAAGTTTTGGGTTTGGTTAAGGATATAGCAGTTAACTCTTCATCTTTTCCGTAAGCCTAACTATAATGCAAGATATTTCTCCGTGATTGACTTTCCACCCTTTATTATCCCTCTAGCTCTCCAGAGATTTCATAGCCAAAGTGGGACAGATATCTATCTTCATATTGGTCTCATATGCTATTGAGAACAAGGTATGGAGACTAGGATTTACAATCAAAGTTGAGCCCATCTCAACTTATCATGTTGAATTTCATAATCCTAGTCCTATCAATGCAAACTACATGGTCCAAGGAGAAGTGAGTAGTGACCTTGAATTTGTTGAGACCAGTGCATTCATCAGTTTTAGTTCCTGATCTTATACTTAATGAATGGGATAAAGAGCATTATGAATTTGATCCCTATGACACATTCATGGAAATTGGCCTAGGCACCTATTGTCTCCATGAAGAAGATTTCACTATCCCCATGTCGCACAAGGAATAAGATAATGATGCTTCATGTTTTATGGAAAATGTTCTTGAACATTTCTAGAAGCAGAAATGGAGCTAGTTCAAGTGTAGTTCTTGTCTCCCCAATAGACAAAAAATTATTCTATCACACATAGGTTACAATTTTCATGCTCAAATAACATGTGGCACAGAGTATGAAGCACTTGGTTCATGGTCCGTTCATTTTGAAAAGGAGACAAATCAAGGCCCTGTAGATATTTGGGGACACTGAATTGGTCACCCACCAAGTCAGGGGAAAGTCTACGGCCAAAAAAAATATTTTGAGAGCTTATAGACATTGAGTTTGGGATCTTTTGGAGGGTTTTGAATCCATTAACCTTCAAATAATGGTGCTAAGAATAAAGAAATATATCAAATGGAAATTTTTGTCTCTCAGTTTTCATCCATAAAAGACCTTGTGCGAGGTAAACAACATGTCAAGATGATTGTAAGACCATCAATTACAGATAACAAATTCAGCTAGAATTTTTTTGAGAATGATGAATAAATAATCCAATTCATTGAGAATGAGTATGAGTTCTCCTTTAATTTACAACTTGGCTTGTAAGAAAGTTATGGGGATCAAATCATTCAATTATAGAAAAACAAGTCACCTAAAGGGTTGGTAACCCTCAAGGACATCTTCAATCCTGATGATGAGATCAAAGGGTGGAAAAAACATAACCACCACCTAAGAATACTACAAGCCCAGTCACCATTGCACATAGTAAAGAGCTATTACTCAGAACAATATGTGATCAAGATGAAGAAAAATCCTTCATTTCCTTATGTTAGAAATATAATGATATATTTTCATGAAATTATGAGGATCTTAAGGGTTTTGACCCTAGCATTTTTCAACATGTGATGATCTTCATCCTAGTTCCAAGCCAGTTAGACATAAATAAAGACCGATGAACCTCAAGATTGAGACCCTCATGAAAAAATAATTGATAAATCTCATTGAGTCAAAAATTATATTCCTTATCAAGTACCGATCTTGGGTGGAAAACTCAGTCCAAGTTAGAAAAAAGAATTGAGAAATTATGCTCTTCATGAATTTTAGGGACTTAACAAGGATTCATCAAAGGATCATTATCATATCCCCTCCATGGAGAAAATCCTTCAAACAGTGGCATGATATGAAAGATTATCTATGCTTAATGGCTATTCAGGTTTCAATCAGATTAATATTAGAGAGGATGATCAATATAAAACTATTTTCATAGCTAAGTGGGGAACATCTGCATGTCAAAATATTCCCTTTGATTTATCAAACATGGGTGCCACATTTCAGAGAGAAATGGACATTACTTTCTCCAGACTTATCAATGAGTTTATCCTCATCTATTTGGAATATATCATAGTTTTCTCAAAACAAGACCAACACATCACATGGAGCATTTGGAGAAAGTTTTTGAGATATGCATAGAATTTAGAATATTATTAAACCCCAAAAACTACATTTTTGCAGGGCAAGCCATTGGGTCACGTTTTATCAAAGGATGGAATTGTAATTGACCTGGAAAGAGTCTCTTCCATTCTCTCTATTACATTTCCAACTCACAAGAAGGCTCTTCAACCCTTTCTAGGCAAGATCAATTTCGTTAGGAAGTTCTCTCCTAACTTTGTAGGATTATTTAGGCTTATCACTCTAATTCTCAAGAAGGACATGACTTTATCAATGGAGCGAAAGGAAGATAAAGATTTTTCAAGATAAAATCTACAATCGCCCAAGTGTAAACACTCATCAATCTAGATTTTGCAAAGGACTTCATCCTTTATGCTTATGGTGTTGATCTTAGTGTCACTGTAGTTCTCACTCAGAAGAATAATGAAGACTTTGAGCAGACTATGGCCTTCTTCAACCAAACATTGAAATATTTTGAGCTCTGGTATAGTCATTTAGAAAAGTAAGTTTTTTTCCCTATTACGAGATCTCAAAACATTCAATCCCATGCTATCCGCCAACTACATAAAATTATTAGTATCACATTTCAGCATGAGAGAATCCATCATGTGAGTGGAAATTAGTGAGAAGAGAGTCAGATGGGTGTAACAAAAATGATGGATTTCAACGTGACCATCAAGGACACAAAATTGGTTAGAGGAAGAGCACTATGTGAACAACTTGCTCTAGATGCTCAGAATAATCAAGAAGCATTTTTCTTCGTGGAGGAAGAGAAAGGAAAATATGTGGAAAATCATGAAGAGAAAGTGGGAAGTCCTTGAAAAATAAGATCCACAGAGTGTTATGAACCCACTAGACAATAGAAATACACACAATGTAGAAGAGTCGTTGAACATTGAATTTCCATGCAACACGGAGATTCTGTAGGACAAGGGAAATCAACCTAGCCACACCTAGTTGGATCAATGACATGGTAACATTATTAGCAAGTGGTGACTACCCTCATGGTTTGAGAAAATAAAAAAGGATACAACTCAGGTTGCAATCAATCCCTTATCCATTGATTGTTAGGTTTCTTTTCAAAACAAACCTTGATGGTGTCTTGTTAAAATGCATTGAAGGAGAGGAAGCATATAGGGCCTTCATGGAGTTCCATGATGGATTCTCCAGTGAAACTTTTTAAGTAGGGCTACAATGATGAAAATTATCAGAGTAGGGTACTTCTAGCCTACACTATTTTCAAATGCACATTGATGGATCAAAAATTCAAACAATGCGATTTCTTCACTAGTAAGAAGAAGATGATGGCCCTTCCCTTTCATCCTATTCAGGCGGATGAACCCTTTTCTAAATGGGGACTTGATTTCATAGGTATGATTGATCCTTTGTCAATTGTGGGTCATAAATAGGTCTTGACAACAATATATTACTTTACCATGTGGATAGAGGCCATACCACTCAAGGAGGCTACTAAATCAATCATCCTTGATTTCTTGAGGATATTGCAGCAAGGTTTGGGGTTCCCCTAAACCATCAATTTTTATAATGCCAAGGAATTCTTAGGTTTTAGGATCTCTGATTGGGCTCTTATACATGGATTTTATTTGAAGACTTCCTTGAATTTCTACCCACAAGGTAATACTTTGGAAGAATCGACTAACAAGAACCTGATCAGGATCATGAAGAAGACTATAGAGGTCAATAAAAGGAAATGACATGCCAAAGTGAAGAAGGCTCTTTGGGATGATAGAATTACTCCAAAAAGAGCAATTATCAATTCCCCATTTGTCCTTATATATGGAAGAGAAGCTAGGATCCAATTGTCACTTGAATTATCTTCATTGGAGCTGGTGCAACAATTGGAATTAGAAGGTGCAGATCAGAGAGAAATTTGAATGGCAGAACTAATTGAACTTGAAGAATTGAGACAATCCTCCATGGCTAACCTAGAAAATCACCAGTTGTCAACTAAATAATGGTTTGGCAAGAAATCTAAGTTGTAGGCCTTTAAAGCATGTGATTTAGTTCTTAAGTGGGATGTGAATAGAGCTAAACTAAGGTGACATTCCAAGTTTGATGCACTTTGGAGTTGGCATACATCATCACTGTTTGCAAAGAAGAAAAATCCTTTGAGTTTTCTAACTTTAACAGAGAAGCATTGTGAATCCCATTCAATGGGATTCACCTTAAACATTTCTATTAAGTCTGTATTTTGCATCTTGTAAATACTTTTGTGTTATGTATGTTGTTGGAGGTTCCCTCCTCTTATTGCGGGTTGATCGTTGATTGAGTGCTTTTCCTCAATCCTTGTGGTGATCATATTTGTTTATAATAAGTGCTTGTGTACTCTCTGCATGTTTCACTTGAAGCATGCATGTTTTTCCCTTTTGTAAATAGGTCTTGGAAGCCCCTTGCAATGATATGCGGGTCATCTCAAATAAGGTTTTCATGGAAAAATCAGTTAGTTTGAGTTGTTCCACATCATTGTTAAGTTCGTGTGGATCAAGGAGATAGGTTTTAAAAGTTGAGATCAGTTTTTAAGATTATGCTTAACTCAATTCCTAATGTATGCTTCAAGACTACTGATTTTCATCATCTACCAGGAAGATTTCCCATGGAATTTGCCAAACTATTGCCTAAAATTACACCCCATGTAATTTTGAATAACTCATTAAAGATGGACTTAGCCATACTTTTTCTTAGAAAAATCCATGTGATACTAGGTTAGTATTTTGGGGAATGTGAGAACATAGTGTGCCACAGGTTATCCTAACTCACAGAACAAAGGAATGAGTGCTCAAGACTTAGGTGGATTTTGGTAAAGTTAGAGTTTTGCGGAGTTTTCTAGTATTTTGTGGAACTATGGAAATCAATCGTTTGAAGGATCAAAAACAAGTAAAAACATCGTAGGGTTACACACTCACACAAAGATAGAAAATTTACTAAGGACATAGTCCACAAAGCAAAGGAAGTAGTTAGGGCTACATGGCATGGAAGCATAGTGTCATGCAGACTCATAAGAAATAGAATTCCGTAGAATTTGTAAATTCTACGGAACCAAATGTACAAAGTCCGCCAAGTTATAAGTTGTTGTGCATAAGTAAGTTTGAACACCCACACGGTATGGAAAGTAAAAGTTAGCATGATTAAGATTGGAATCCAGGAAATACTATCCTAGTGTTTTGCGGGTTTCCCAAATCATAGTGTTTCACATATTATCAATTCCACGGAATGAAGGAACATAGCCATGGGTAAAGCACCACACAGAAAGGAAGAAATTCCACTATGACATATAAGGTGTGTTTGGTGGTGGAGTGTAGAAATAATCAAGCACTACCAAACAAAGGAGGATCCGACCATCATTTAGGAAACATGAAAATCCATGGGAAACCATCAAAATAGTAGAATCCCGCAGAGAATCTCAAGGTTGTGCCAGTTTATGAACCAGAAAACTGACAACCCCAACCACCAAAATTTAATGAAGTATGTCATCTTTTTGCATGGTCTAATGGTGTGTAATAGAATCAAGGCATTGTGCTATAGTGGTTAGATCTCTTTAGATGGTTCCCATGCTTATGTTATAAGCTAAATTTGTAAGAAATCATGACACCCATGCTTGTCTAACACATTTTCAAGAGATCGATACTCCAACATGGTAGTCATTTCTTATTTATTTCCTTTCTCGTTCTCCCTTTCATGACTTGTATAAATACAAGTTCTTGCACACATTGTAAGGGTTTTTCCCCCATTTCTTCCTTAGCACTTTTTCGGGGTTTTCTTTGGGAAGCATGAAATTTCAAGATTTCAACATCTATAGCTCGTGAATGGATATTTTCTTTCCTCATCTCTGTATGTAAATGGTAAAGGATTGATTAATGCAAGTGTGGTTTCTACCTTTCCTTAAAATACTCTATGTTTGGTGTGAATATATCTGCCCTATTTTGTGTTTTTTATTATTTCACTTGTTTGCATTAGAACTGTGTGTATCTTCATGGTCTCTTTTTTGTGAACTTGCATTTGTGTCACTTAGAATTGGAGGAGTTCCACATTATTTCTGGTGCTATTAATGTCCTTTTAACTTAGGTTTTCATTTTCACATCACTCTCATGGGTTCCTTAGATGTTTTAGTGTAGGTTAGCTTAGGATTAGTGTTAGCATTAGATTAGGTTGTGTTTCATATATTATCCTAATCCACAGAACAAAGGAAGCTAACATTCTTTGGAGGTATGTCTCAAGCCGAAAGTCTCATACTTGGAGACAGTCCCATGTTGCCCAAAAATTCTAATTTTCATGCATGATCACCGAGAGGGTGCTTTTTTTGGTGATAACACATACCAATCCCATGATCACTCAATCATTATGTTAGTAAGAGGACCATTTCTAGTGTGGTGTCACCCGCATAAGGATCATTATATATTTAGGTTTATATGTTATCATCGACCAAGCTAACTAACTAATGTGGGATTAGTTTTTTTGACAAAATGAAGATTTTTGGAGTTACAAAAGCAATTCAAAGATGCACTTGAGAGGCATATACAACTTATGTAGTAATTCATATATTTAAAGACAATTTTACACGTTATTTTTTTGGAAAGGCTCTCCGCTACAAATCTCTAAATAAGAACACCGAATGTCATTGAAGTATTTAAAACCCTCATCCATTAAATCTTCATGGTTGCATGCTAATAAAACAAAACAAAATCTTACATTGTTAGGGTGCAATCTAGAGTGCTCCATCTTTTTAAAGATTTTGGGATCATCCTTGAAAAATCCATTTTGTGCATGATTACAATTTATGGGCCCACATTTTAAAGGCATTTTGTCAAGGAGTTCTCGTGCCTTGTGTATACTTCCACATTTTGTAGACATATCAATAAGGGTGTTTACAATGATAACATCTGACAAGAATACCTTTTCCATTATGCTTTGATGGATATTCATTCCCTGTTGTAAGGCTCTCAATAGGATGGTGGAAAAGGTTGTATAGTTTGGCTTTACACTTGATAATTGCACCCACTTACAATTTTCCAAAGTCTTTTCAACAAAACCATTTTGTGCATGTCATGTAATCATAAAAATCCATGAAACCACATTTATTTAAACCATTACTTTGAAAAGTCTTAAATCCTCATCAAGAACATCATTTTTTACATATCCTACAATTATAACAAACCATAAAACTACATTGTTTTGAGGTATTTTTAAAAACAATTATTGTACCTTATATATGTTTACACATTTTAAATACATATCTATCAGGAAATTTACAACTATGACGTATAACAATTAAACAAGAGAATGGTGGAATAGTGATCCAATTATAGTCACACATCAAACAAATACAAAAAAGAGTTATACCTAATATATTCGACAATTTTTACTTTGAATGGCCAGCCAGGTGCTCTGTATACTTGCTTAACATTGGGTATGAAAATTTTCCCCAAAAATTAGGTTTAAGATTAACAATTCTAGTGGGAATTGATAAAACTAACAACTTTATATACGGGAATATTTAATGTATTTATATAATGGGGAAAAACCTACTTTTCGATAATTATTGATGTTATAATCAATAGTCATTTATTTTTCAATATAGCATTACACAATTTCGCAGTGGTATCCATGGATGTTTCCTACACAAATCCATGCACAACAGACATAATGTTCATAACCCTTGGCCAAAATATAGATGTTATTCTTACGAACAACCAACTACTAATAAACTATTACATAACTGCCAAAATATACACCACTCAACTAGTCACAAAATTTGATAACAATATAATGAATGCCATTTTATGATATGAGGTGTATCCATGAAAAGACAATGGTGGAATAGTAAAGAAATTAAGTGGCTTAGCAAGCACCTTAGTTTGGTGTTTTGTGCGGATTTACATTTGCCAGTTAATTTCTTGATATTGAATATAAACGGGAAACAACATGTTTATGTCTGGAAAGATTGATTCTTCATTTGAGGGAGGCTATAATAAGTGAAAAGTTCTATGTGCCTTATTAAACACTCGAATTTGGTGTTTTGACATGTACATTTGTAGGTGTCTTGCACTGTGATTTAATGTTTTAGTGTGAACTTATATTTATAAGCTAATTGACCTTATTCCATATCTCAATGGAAAATGGAATGTTTATGCCAAAAAATCTTAAACCTCCACTTAAGAGAGGCTATAAAAAGTCAAATTTTAATAAGTGCCTTACCAAGCACTATGATTTGGTGTTTTGTTATAGACTTTTCTTGAACATTAATATTGATTTTTCTTATACATTAGCACTATTATTTTAGTTTTCATTAAACAAAATTTATAAATACTTAATATATATGTTGAAGGTTCCTCACCCCCATCAGACAAAATTTGTAAATACATGGTGTGTCTTCCTTTATTTTTAAATATTTTATTTATATAAATTTTATTACCATAAAGATTTGTTTACATTTTAAATATTTCTTATGGCATCCATGTACTATATTTTATAACCATATTGGAAAATTATACCATGTGCTTTTTACTAGTAAGCCCTTCATTAAACCCCACCACCCTTGAGCCATATGGTAGTGATGGCCTTTTTTCAAAATATTTTGAGCTACATTTTAAAGGCTAATCTTGGTTGATGAATTCAAGCAAGGAGGTGAAATCTGAAAGGATATCACAAATGATTTTTTAGGGAGATGGTTCCACGATTGAGCTTGAGGGAGAGGCTAAACAACATGCCACTAATTGGGAGGCATGTTTGAGAGGGTGTCAATCCCAAAACACTGTAAGTATTTTCTAGATAAATGATGAAATACATGTAGGTGATCATCAAATTTAAATATAAGTACAATGATTGCACTGGCATGGCTTGTTGGCATCCCACTATTTCCCGTTGTCTGACATCAAACAAAATTCTTGGTGTCATACAAAATTTTAGGACTGACTCAGAGAGCATTGTTTCTCATATAATAAATCATGATAATAAATAATTGAACTACACTTTACTAAGCATCTAGAATACATGTATAATAGAGTAATAATATGTAAGTGCCCAAGTAGACATATATGCAAATTTTGGAAGCATACACAAGGCATGTGAACTATTTGAAAAAATGCCTTAAAGAGATGTGGTCTCAGGGACTCCAATAGCTACAGGTTATGTAAAAAATGTGTTTCTTGAATTTTTTTTGAAACTTTCAAGAAAGCATTTAGAATGTGTAAAGCTAGACTCCACATGCTTTGTTAGCATACTTCGATCATGTGCCAAAATGGGACCTTTAGAACAGGGAATGGGCATCCACTAAAGCCTAATAGAAACTGAATTTTTGCTGATTAATGTACTTGCAAATTTACTAGCAACCATTTATACAAAATTTTGAAAGCATGAACAAGACACATTAACTATTCAATAAAATGAATCAAAGAGATATGTGGTCTAGTGGAATGCCATGATTGCAGGATATGGACAATTTTTTTGTAAGGATGCTCTAAAACTCTTTTAAGTAATTAAACACTCTAGAACATACCTCTATTTTATCTCAATAAAATGAAATAACTTACTTTGGAAGGAAAATGTTTTAGTAAAACCTTATAGATTTGTTATGTTTTGTACATTCTTTAGAACATTTCTCTTTCTTCTTCTTAGAAGAATATATATAATCAAAATTTCATCATCTTAGTAGAAATGATTTATTTTCCTTTTTTTTAATCTTTTCCCCTTGGATAAATATGGTGTTTATCATTTGCTTCATCTTTTAAGAAATATAGTAGGGGCTAGTTGAATATTAAGAAAAAAATATTGAATGTTTCATGTCTTTGGACAATAATGAAATAATCTTTCATTACGGACTTGTAAAATTTTGTGAGTTAATAGATGCTCTTATCTACAATCCTTATTTTGTGAGTTGATAGATACTCTTATCAACAATCCTTAATCATTTTTACATGTCCTAACAACAAATCACTTTCATACACACAATCTTCAGTTTGTGAAAATTATTCCTCTCCTTTTATTATTATTTTCTATTTTTAAGAGGTATGATTTTGATAATTTTAAATGTGGAGATAAAAAAAACCACAACATGAAAAAATAGTATATCCAAAATAAAATTAACACATCAAACACAAAAATCCCTTTTAACAGGTTTATGTTATTTGTTAAACCTGTTAAAAGGGATGTTTTTGTTTGATGCGTTAATTTTATTTGATGAAATTTGTAGCTGACATAAGACATGGACATCCTCATAGTATTGACGTTGTTTCACCGAATGCAACAAAAATATGTCCAACCCAATTGGTTAAACTTTGCTAGCATATTCCTGACCTCTACCAAATCGGGATCTTTGAAGTAAGACGTGGATATTTGCCAAAGTATTTCACAATTTAGTTGTAGTTACAAGTTCTTTGAAGGTTATTTTCTCAATATAATGGTGTAAACCAAGTCCAAAAAATATTTTCTGTAATAACTACAAACTAATCTTTGCAAAAGTCATCCTTGTAAGATTATTATAATTTTATATATGCTAGACCATAAGAAAAAATTTGGTATGGTGATGTACTTAATTAGTTGCTTTATAGCAATTTATGTGGATTTATTTTTTACTTCATTAAAAAATATCGTAGATCCTTGTTGCAATCATCTCCTTTCCCATTACATAACCCTTGGATATTGTAGCAAACAATTCAATATGACAATAACTAAACAAAACATTGGATTAAATAGTTGCATGGTTTCTATACACGAAAGCCACTAATATTCTCTTTTCTTGTTTTTGTTTGGTTAAGATGAAGGCAGAGGTGTGACTATAAGTCCTTGCTCATATGATTTTTTCTCATCGTAGAATTTCCCATAATGGTATGAATAATGTATGTAAACTTAAGAGGAGAAGAATAAAATAAATAGAAAGGTTATTTGGTATCCTTTGTTGAAACCAATTTTTTCAAAATGGGAGATTTAGAGTAGGGCATGAAAAACCATCAAAACATAATAGAAGCATATTTTTGTCAGATGTAGATGCAAATTATGAGGTGGACATGTATGCAAAATATGGAACCATACACAAGGGAAGTCAACTATTTGACAAAATACCTCAAAAATATTTGGTCTCATGGAACACACCTTGACCATGTAAGCTTCAATTTTATTTCATTAACACATAACCTTAACTACTTTATCGTGCACATACATACACCTATGTTGTATGATATAAACAAGGATTTGATTTGATCTTGGATTTTAATGTCTAAATGTATTATCTCAATGTGCTAGGTATTTCTGCAAATCTTATTTTAATCGAATAATCTTGTAAAAAAAAAGGTACACTTAGGCATCCAAGAAAATTATGTGCATAAGAATAATTTAGCTTGGTTTGACTGGCACAAGGGAAACCTAGCTTCAATGGACATGATTCTATCACACACATGCACTAGAACTACACTGAGTCTAAAATGTAGTGTAATGCTCAGTGACAATCACATTGGGGTGAACGTCGAGGTCAATACGACTCAAGCATATGCATTATTTATTCCATATAATGTGTGCTTGAGCCTTGTGTAAGTAGCTAGGGTTTGTTTTGTAGGTACAGGTGGGATATAGAAACCCTACAGTGAATTCAAAGTGACAAAAATAAAGTGAAGGTGATATTGATGGATCTTGAAAGAACCAAGTCCACACTCACTACCAGGACAATTGCAGAAGGTTAAGACAATACCACCTAGTCCGATATTGTCCTCTTCTCAATTGTATTATCTGACACACTTTCATATCATATTTTTTCAGAAAGAGCATGTACAACTCAAATTAAGCCTGTTTCACCCATTATTTATCCCATAATAAGACCAGAAAATTAGATACAAACTAAATCACTCTTATCTCCTTGTTTCTTAGACTTGTTTGCTATTGTATGTTTGATCTCATTTATCTCTATCATATATGTTTGATCTTAGTCCTCTAATAAATATTTAAATTTTGTTAAATTAGATATATAAAAACCTAAAAAACCCTAATCCTGAAACATGAAAACCTTGAAATCTAAAATCCCAAAAATATTAAAAGTAGAATGATATAAAATGTGACGATCTTATTCCAAACTAGAAAATTAAAAATAGAAAGCCTTGAACTTGAAACTCTTATAACACCAAAAAACCACGAAACTCGAAAACAAAAAACCTAAAATCTAAAAATATCAAACCCAATAAAATATCAAACCTACAAACCATGAAAATGGAAAAAAATGATTGATATAAAACTTGAAACTTAAAATAAGAAACCCAAAATTATAAAAACAAAACCAGAGGCCTTAAAACTTGAATCCTAAAATATTTGAACCTAAAAAACCCTAAAAAATCTAAAAATGTAACCCATAGTCCGAGAAACATAAAACATTAAATCTTTTAATGAGGAAACTCTAAAACATGAAACCTACATATATGTCAAACATATTAGCCTACAGAACAAACCCCAAAACCTCTGAAAGCCTCAAACTTGAAAACCCAAAAATACAAAGAAAAAAAGAGAGAAAACTCCAAAAATAGAAGGCCCAAACTTGAAAACCTATAAAACCTTGAAACTTGAATCCAAAAACCCAAAAACCCCTAAACTTGAAAACCATAGAAAATACAAAAATACAAATTTTATAAAGCACCCCAAACTAAAAACCTAAAACAAAAATGTAAACACCAAAACCAAAAACCAAGAGATCCCAAAACATGAAAATATTGTAAATACATTCATTTAAACAATATTGAGAGATGTCAATCTCAAATCACCCATCTTGGATTGAGCACATACCACATTGATATATAACTCCATTTCCTTCTTAAAAAATTTCCCACTTACTTGTGACATATGGCCTTGATCTAACTACACCACTATGTAAAAGCTATATAAAACAGGTATAAAAAACATGCCACACACTCCACAGTATGGCCAAGATATTACAATTTTTTGATATACTTCTCCAAGCAAGAAACAACTTTCAAAAGATAGTCAAATAGATGTCAATTTTAACATCTCAAATTAACATTTTTTATATCATTAAAATATGTAAAGAGACATGTGTCATTCATCTATTGGATCCATATAGATGAATGACACATGTCTCTTTACATATTTTAATGATATAAAAAATGTTAATTTGAGATGTTACAATTGACATCTATTTGACTATCTTTTGAAAGTTGTTTCTTGCTTGGAGAAGTATATCAAAAAATTGTAATATCTTGGCCATACTGTGGAGTGTGTGGCATGTTTTTTATCCCTTGACACATGTCTCTTTACATCATCTATTGGATCCATATATATATATATATATATATAATATATATATATACATACATAAATTTGGTAATTTATCACATGATAATGTCATTATTGGCTCAATCCATTTAACCACGACTTATACACCTATTTTTAGCCTAATTTTTAAAGCCCCAAATTTGTTACAAGAATTACTCTTATCATTGCACTTCTTAGCCACTTACATAAATGCTTACATCAATCACAAGTGGTTCACTTCTCATGATTGTCATGCATAAAGCTCCACATCCTTATATGTTCATCTTAGACCAAATCGTCTCCTATAAGACTAAACCACCAACAATTTTTTCCTGCACAGAATGGTCCCCTCTAGCCACCCAACAATCATTTTCTCAATTTTATATTTTTTATGGGTCGGCCTTACTGCCAAATTACATCCATGAAGCCCTATATAATAAATTATAATGCACTCATTTATTCACCTTGCAACACTTGGCAATTACTAGCACTCATGCACACAAATCACTTAAAAGGCATATAAAGCTCTCCTAAATTTCCCTAAAGTAACAATAGACATTAGGAATAACTCCCACACAATTCTAAATAATTTTAAACCATGTTCAAGAGTCAAGCTTCCCAAACCAAGGCTCCTTAAATTCATGCCAAACATGGGCAAGTCAGGTCATTACAAAGCATTATCAAGTGATTGGGTTATCAAATATAGTTGCATCTATGTAATATTATGCCACATCTCTATATAGACAACTACACATTATTCAAGGCATCTTTAGATTAGTGTCAATGCATGTGGTGTACATATTGCACTTTAACACAAACACTAACCTTTTGTATTGCTTTTACCCTAGGTTATATTTTTGGGTCAATTTTGTTTATTTCAAAGGGTTTTACACATTTACGAGACCTAATATCTCACAGTGAAGTGCATACCAGTAAATCACAAGGGTTCAAAAATTCATGAAGCACCATATTCTACCCAAACCAAACTTTCTAAAAGGATAAAACTACTAAATGGTTTAGTCCAAATATAACGGTTTGGTCCTTGTACATGGTGTAGTTCCACAATCAAAGACGAAACATATACATGAATTTTCTAGCCATCTTATCCTTATTTCAACCAAAATTATCTTCTAAACCAATCAAATATCTAAGTGCACTCATCTTCTTATGCTTTACTATATTTAGCATATGCCTTAATTAAGTGCAACTTCACTATATCATTTTATATGCACTTTCAGGTTTGAATTTTGGAGCATTTATTTATAGATTTTATTGAACATTCATGTAACATTTAAAAACATCTATTTATTAACTTATATGTTCTCATTATAATCAACCCCATCCTTAATTCCAATTTGGGTTGAATCACCATAGACCAAATAATAATCTAAGCGGCATAAAATTATTGAATCCATTGACCGTAGAATGATACACGTGGCATTAAAATGTTGGTTTGCACATAACTATCAAACATAAAGCTCATTAGGGATATAAATTCAATGTAATAAATTAAACATTTATAAAGTAAATTTAAATGGATGGAAAGAGAATTTTTATGTACAACACTCTATGTTGGAAAATTGTTGTATATTTTCCAAGCTTTACAATCTACTAGATTGTAGAGCCGAAGTGGGGGTCCCTAGTTAGGTACATAGTTGGCAATGTTAACCCATGGTTTTGTAATACCATTTTGAATTTTTCTTATTGACATGATTACATATAGTTGGACATGCATTAGGGTATTTTATTGTAAATGATTTAGTTTATGTAATAAAGGAGGAGTTACTGCACTGGTTGTTTTCTTAAAAAGGTTTTCCTGGGATAAATCATGTGTATTAAGTAATCTTATTTATGCCATTTCTCTTATTCTGTTTATCTTAAATAGTATTTTAAGTATTTATTATATCGTATTATTATATCAAGTTATTTTCTCTTCATTATAGAGGACTTGTAAAAAATTGAGTTAATAAATGTGCAACATGAGCTAAGATGGTTATCACCCAAAATTTTAATTTTGATCAGATAAATTTTACAAGATCATATAGTTCATAAAATTCTAATGTAATTGGAATCTATGAGATGTTATCTCCATATGTACTTTTATATACATGACATGTTTCAACTATATGTTGGCCGCTAATTTTGGCTAAGTCAAATATTATGTGCAAAGTAATAACATTTGGGCATGCATGCTGAAGTACATATTTTGGATATGAAAGAGGCTTACGTAAAAAAAATGCCGAAGGTTGGAAATACTTAGACTTGAACATGACCTAATAACATAGAAGACAACTTCCCACAACTACCACATAACTCGCAATCTAGGATTTGGTCATCACAAATCAAGGAGAACAAAAATCCTCTCAAATCACGAAGCACAAGTCACATAAAACAAATAATGAAGCCTAAATATTGACTCAAATCATGGGTTTTGGAATGTATGGGTGCAATTTTGTCACTCAAGTTGTAATTGAGGAGGTAGATCTTAGGCTATAGGTGACTAATTTTCCTATTTTGTGAGGTTCTGTTGATTTTAATTTGGATATCACTAGATGTTGGAAAATATATCTTATCATCATATCGGAAACGATCCTAAAATAATAAAGTTTAGGAAAATCATCACAATAGAATCACACTCATATACATGAAACACTCTACAAAGGTATGAGGAAAGTTAAAAAAACTAGATTACACTATAGCTTGATCAAATACATTACATCCCCATATCTACAACTTATATTATACAAAGAGGTGAGGGGTATATATATCTTAAGAAAGATCAAACTTCCATTTTCTTATTGGCCACATAATATGTACATATGATTCACCTATATGGAGATGGAATCTATTAATGGTGATGAAATTTAATTCTTGTAGCCCATTAAATGCACACTTATCTTATTTTAATCCTATATATGTGCACACAACACACTTAGTGTGGATAAACTAATCTAAGTTAAATTAGTATTAGTGTACATATAATATTGCAGCAACCCCCTTTAAATGAAACTTAAAGAGGATTATACACACTAAAAAGGTTAATAATTCTTTGAGAATGGGTCCCAACAACTAGACATGATGAGGTACCATTATATAATAAAGCACATTAAAAAGTATGAGACACATTGCAAATATTGATTAAAAACCAATAAAAATAACATAAGTGACAGAGGTGTTGAGATATATTGCAAGGTATCCCAATAACTAGTACAACACATGAGTAGCATAATATAATAATGAAAAGGGAGATATTGATCCATCACAGAGTGAAAGTGAATGGCCACATGGTGAAGAACTCGAATTACATGAATGGTTCAAATCCATCACTTGACCATTGAAGAAAAATAAGAGACAATGTATGTACCAGAATAACTATATATAACAATATTTCCAATTTGTTTTATGAGGTGTTGAAAGTACAAAAAATCACCAAATGAATTCCATAAACTATAGAAATTGGTAGATTAGATTTTGAGATGTGTTGAGGACACACATCACCTAAAAATTAGTATAAACTGATACCACTCACACTCCCAATGTTGAATGGGTGGAGTGGATGGAAATATTTTTAGAAGTGGTCCAAATCCACAACTCAAGCACACAATATATAACAAATGTTGATTTTAGATGGAAACACTATCAAGTGAGGTATTGAAAGTACAAAAAAAACTCTTAGAAATAGCTATAAGCTATTGAAAATGATAATAATAGTGATGGGAGAGATAAATTACCCACCTAATATAGGAAACAATGTGAGACAATGCACACACTAATGTGAAGGTAAACAAGGTTGAAACAAACAAAAAAATAATGACACTTTCTAGATCAATGTGAGTATCCCAAAAAATATGTCAGAAGACAAAATAAAACTATATGGACCAAAATGGCTCCATACAGGGAGGTTGTTAATTTGTCTAAAAAACTCATCATCAATATGAGATTTACTTCAAAAGAGAGAACACTGCTAAGAAACATGAAAAATGTGAATACAATTCAACTAAAAGGTTGAGGAAACACGCTAGTAAATCCCATGCAAATAATGTTGGAAATGCAACCACAACTAATTTTAGATCCATTCCAAATGGACATGGATGGTAGAAGAATATTCTTTCATGTAAGATGATAGCATGTGCATAAATGGTGCATGTAAGGAATCATCTGAGATCATATCAAGACCTGCATGTTTGATATAAAAAAATTTAGATCCTTTTTGCCTGATAAAATGTGTAGAAGAACTCATGTATCACTCAATATCCTTATAAAGAGTGGAGTGAATAAACACAAGTGTTTAGCTCACAATAATTGGTCCCAATGAAGATGAAGCACATGTTTGATTAAAAAAATTACATGGAGAGAAATTTTGCGAATGGGATGAATGGGTGAAATAGTGCCTTATAAGTGCATACTAATACCTCCACCAGAATGATCTTGTGGAATGAAGTGTGTGGGGACCAAAACTAGTTGTGTGCTTCTCAAATGAGCCAAGTGGGATTTTAGATGAATATGAAGTTGGGGTTGCAACATGTACATCATATACAAAAATCAACATGTGATTTGGTAGATCATATTCTAAAATCACAACAAGAGGAATAAATTTAGTGATAGAATGTGGACTAGGCTGAATGGAAGGAGTGTCTATAGTGTCAATCTCACATTTCAAGTTTGCAATAATGTTATATAATGAGTGAATGGTGTATCTTTGTCTAAAACAAATGAAATAAATAAGGATGCTTGCTTTGTAAGTTTCCTAGTCTATTTAAATTAAAATTTAAGTTATTATTGACCTATGCCGGGGTTTGGATGGCTTGGTACAAATCCATTATAATGAAGTACTGAAAACAACCTTAGAAATAAACTCAAATTGAAACATACTCAAAATATGAGAAACCCACCAAATTGCTTATAATTACACAATTCCACAACATTTTACCCGATACAATGTTTTACATGATATCTAGGATAAATTAGCCCCCCTCTATAAACATGAAATTATGCACGTAGTATTATTACATCACCCCTCTAGTATGTCATTATAGGTATGATTCCTAAGCAAGAAAAATAGTCATTAACCACACTTATTTTGCTTTAGATTGACATTGTTTTATCTTTCCATGATTTTTTTCTTTGCTTTTCTATAATTATTCCTTTACCTTTCGACATCATACAATGTATTACACAGCTCAATACTTCATGTTTTATCTTCGGATCTCTTGAGACATTAGCACTCAGTAGGGACATGAGCACCCCAAGTGCTACTGCGCCCTTTGGGCACTTCTGCCTCTTTTCCTCGTTTTCTTATGTTTAAAATTCCACATCATTTGTTATCTTTTCTTAAACTTCTATTTATCACTTTGGGTCGGATTTTATGGTTTTTAATGACAAAATTCAAGAAAAGGAATCATATATATACATGAATTACTAACTATCTTAAGGGGTTAGAGGACAACTAGGAATTTGGGGCTATTACTCTCTATCTAATACTTGGACAAATGGAACACTTGAGGACTACATTTGGGTTACTTTATTCATTGTATAAGAAGGGAAAATTATAAATTCCATCACACACATTCATCTTGGGGGGAAAGTAGATGTAGCCCATTATCTTTGTGTTATTGGCACAAGGGAAACCTAGCTTCAAGGGACTTGATTCGATCACACACACACACTATAACTACATTGAGTCTGAAATGTAGTGCAACATTAAATGAAAATACCATTGGGGTGATCACCGAGGTTAGTCTGAATTAAGCATACATGCATATTTTATTCCATCTGATGTGTGTTTGAGCCTTGCGTAGGTAGTCAAAGTTTGTTTTGATGTGTGACAATAAAATCCTATGATGAGGTTGGGGTGACACAAAGTGAAGTGAAGGTGACATGATCAGATCTTGAAAGAACAAGATCCACACTCATTGTTAGGACATTAATTCCTGGGGCAGTCTTGTCTCATTCTAGGTGATTCTATCCAACATAATAGAGCATGCACAGTCTAGATTGAGCTTGTTCCATTATATTTCCATCCCAGATCTAGTACAGACAATGAGTTATCAGTAAAGTTACTCTCATCCTCTTGTTGTTTACACTTGCTTTCCATTGTATGTCAGATCTTGTATGTTTATGATATTTTCTGATTGATCTCAATCCTATGATTAAGATTTAATTTTAATTAAATCACTCTCCCACCTCAAAAAATTATATTATTCACCAAATAATGCAAATAGTGATCAATAATTTTTTTATCCCAAACTTTTTGAGAAATTTTTGGATTTGTCCAAAAAATATCAAAAATTACTCGAGCATCCAAAAATGATCAATTTTTATAAATTTTCTGAATTTCCTAAATATTTTGAAAAAAAATTGGAACTACCCCCAAAAACTATGAATTTTTCAGAAATTATAAAAGCCTATGAAGTTCCCTTAAAAAGTAGTTTTTTCTTAAAACTAAAAATAACTAGATAGGATTCTTGAAAACTCTGAAAGATGAGGTTCTGTTGATCAATCAGACCTTAGCACTTAGTAAATAAAATATATAAGGTTCGCGTGGGATATTAGAGTATATTCAAAGGCATGGAATTGTTGAAAAGGATCGCGTGCGAAGAATAGAAACAGGTTCAGGACTTAGCCATTTTCACGACAAGGATCTATCTTAAGAGATAGCGTGCGGAGCACTCAAACCGATTGGAGACTTATGTGCCATGCATTGGCTATTTTTGGAGAACTAGCTATGAAGCGCTTTGCATGGACACATGCCGGGAATAGATTTGATATTGTCAGTTAACTAACAATAGTCTATTGTTAGTGCACTTACATGTGAGGCTATTTTTGTAACGGTGTGTCCCCACCCTTATAAGTATGTAGTAAATGGTGTAGTAGAGATATAGAGATAGGTGTGCATACATAGGGAGATTATGTTGCTAAATTTGTTACGCGCATACTATTGTTATTGTAATGAAGTTTCTGTATACTTACTGCATTTAAATTAATGGAGGAAATTGGCTAAATCTAAGTGTTATTTCTATGTATATCTGAATCTAGTATGTTCCTGATCTCATCATGGTTAATACTTAATTTAGTTCTCCCTTAGGTATAGATCTGGTATGCTTTGTAGAATGGTGTGTTAGTAATGGAACTGCATGTGTTAAGTATTCATCATGCTAACATCCTACAACAACCCTAAAGAGGGACCTGGTACCTTTGCGTGCTTTGGGTGAGCACTCAGTCTGGGCTGAGTGATGTGTCAGTGCGTCTAGGGTCTTATTGGGCTTGTATTACTAAATTCTAGGCTGCATCATTGATTCCGTTTTTGAGACCTCATTTTTAGTTGTTTTTAGGATGGTTCACGATGAAGACATACTGGTTGACCTTAAGAAGTGTTGAAGAATGGATATGTGATCTGGAAGAAGAATACACATGGCAATTCAGCACTGGATCTAAGTTTAATACACGCGTGTGGGTGAAACAAAATCTATATGATAGTTTATATGAGATATTTTTCACTATCTTTCCAGTAGAATTGTACGGGTAGCTGATTGATTATGCATCTAAGAGGAATTGGAGGTATCATGCACTTGTCTGGATACATGAAGAATTCCAGGCCCTTTATGATGCTGATCTGATTTAAACTCGAGATGTGGATACGAGGTTCCATGGTGTCTTGAAAAGTTGTATCTTGGAGTACTCAATTTCCACTTATTTGTGTCCAGAGGTAGTTGAATTCCATTTCTTATGATATACAAAGGGATATTACCTGCAAGGCATTCCATTGGCGATCAAGATCTTGATGGTAACTTTGAACATGGAGAGTAAACCGATAGCTAACTAAACCTCACCATGCACATGGGCAGGGGTAGGTTTTGTGAAATATGGTAGACCTAGTGACAGAAAGGTAGAGAGAGGAAAGGCACCTTAAGTATAATGAGGCATGCGAGAGGGAGATAGAGAAGCAACGTAACATTGCAGAAAGTATGGCATTGAGGAGAGAGATGGCTCGTGAAGGATTTGAAGCTCGCGTATAAGACGTGGAGCTAGAGTATCAGGAACTCCCCCATCTTAGAGAGCATGACAGGGATCCTTCCTCGGCCTCATGCAAAAGTGCACCAACAGAGACTACCTGGGCCGGAGGCAACGATTTGAATCAACTTGGTAACCTTGCCCTTACATTTGGTTTTTCAGCATCTAGTACAATAAGTAGTCAACAAGCTAGTTCAAGCAGTGGGAGAGTAGGAGTGAGTCTTATAAGAAGCATAGTGATGGTAGCACAAATGGCTTCATTGTTATATGGGAGTAATTTTTCGGGTGCATCGTCAACACATAATACAAGCACGCTGATTTTCAGATTAAATTTTGGGAGTAGTAACGCTTCGCAGACTATCGAGGTATAGTTTGGTTCTACTGTTGGGACACATGAAAGTACATCTTCTGGTCTAACCCCAGCTACAGGTTCAGGATTAGGCATAGGTAGCTCTGGTTTAGGCAGATCTAGAGGTTCTGGAGGCAGGGGAAACACATGAGGTTTTGGATCAGGTGGGCAAGGTCCACACCAACCCCAGAATATTTACATGGAAATGTCTCTTCATCTTCCAGAGTATAAGGGCATAGAAGATGCTACTGAACATGTGCATATGTGTGAAATATTTTGGTGCACAAAAGGGATCACGACTTCTGAGTGTAGGGCAAGCCAATTCACTATTATGTTATAAGGGTGCACACACAGCTGGTACAAAAAGTTTGAGCCTGATCAGACTTGCGTCGATTATACAACTTTAAAGGATGCATTCCTTAAAGAGTTTCATATCCCTGAGTTTGAGCAGAAGAGTATAAGTGTGCTCAAGGATATTAAGCAAGGCACTACTAAAAGTGTTAGAGAGTATGATGCACAATTTAAAATTCTATTATCAAAGCTTTCTTATAACATACATGCAAGCCAACATGCACAATGGTTTTTTGGGGGCATGATTACCCCTTTTAGGAGGGCAATTATCACATAAGACATACGTTGATCCACATGAAACACTTGAAGTAGCCTTGCGCGCTAAGGTAGTTGGAAGCATAGATACTGGGGTGAGCCCATTTTTAGAAGCACAAATAACAACATTGGCAAAACAGTTGGACAAACTATCAGAAAATTCTACACATGAGATGTGCACAGGGATTTTGTGCATAGATTGTGAAGTAGAAGGTCACACAAAGGATAATTTTCCTCGCAGAAAAGTATGCTCATTGTTGATGGATTGTGAAATATGCCATTTAAACCATGATGTTAGCTATTGCCCATTATTACAACGCATGATAGGGAAGAACGTTTCAAGCTACTGTAAAATTTGTAAGTCCAAGACTCATGACACGGAAGACTATTGGCTGATTGGACAGATCCATGATGCTATAGATATTGGTGTATGACAAACATGTGTTTTAGATAACTCTAAGGGAAATAATGAGCATCATGACCGAGATCACAATCAAGTGCGTTATGATTAAAATGAAGGGCGTTTTGAAGGCGATCGTGGCAGAGGTCGAGGACACTGCGGTGGATTCAGAGGACGAGGCCGTGGTGGTGGAAGAATTGAGTTCCCTCATGGAACATGTTATACATGCGGATCTCCTGACCACTACATGCACGAATGTCCTCAGAATATTACATGTTATTTCTGTGAAAATAACCACAGCTATGAGGAGTGCCCAGACTTATATGAGCATCTGAGTAAGCAACATAAACAAGAAAACAAAGGCATAGGGATGGTAAGGATACAAAGTGTTGTGGAAAATCAATGGATGGCAAACTTGGTGGCAGAGTCCAAAGATTTGCAAGTGAAGATCATGACCTGCGTTGAGGCAGCACGGGCCAGGGAAACATTGCAGCAGAAACCTACCATCACTAAGGAATAAGTTCTTCATGCATGGTACCCAGATCCTACCTATCAGAAGGAGGTTTATCAAGAAACCATGGAAGTTCTAAGGAATCTTCAGGGTGAGATACGATACTTAAAAGAGCAAGCAGAAGATGGAGTAAAAGAAAGCATCAGAGACGGTCCAAACTGATATAGATGACTTGAGGGAAGTGTGTAAAATGTTGGGCCAAGAAAACATCATTCCACTATTAGGGAGTTGGTTAAAAGGAAACACTCCACGTACAAGTACTGAGACTAGATGACAAATCCTGCATGCGAATCTTCCCCTTCATAGCCTAGATTATGACAAGGAAATCACTCTGAATGCTATTGTGGATGGGTGGCTATTGAGTAATATACTAATTGATATAGGTACGGAAGTCAATTTTATTACCTTGGATGCATGGGTACAAATGGGAAGACCCCCATTACAGCCATCCTCTAATGTATTATTCATGGCTAATCGGACTAAGGCCACTCCTGTCAGAGTTTTGAAGGATGCATCCATTACCATACAAGGAGCCAAGTTCACTAGGAGACTTTGAATTTTTAGCACTGGAAGAGTCAGATAGCTTCCTGGCTCTATTGGGGCATCCTTGGTGTTATGTAAATAATGCTAATCTTTGGTTAAATAAGGGCTATATCAGTTTGAAAAACAAAGAGGAAAGAGTTATTATCCCTTTAACAGATGGAAAATCTATGCCCTATGTTGAGCCCTTAAGTGAAGAATATCTAAATAGGATTTATGTATGCACGCCATCTGAGATCCAGAGATGATTGAACCAACCAAAGAAGGACTAATTCAGTGGGAGGATGCACAGTCTATTAGCGATACTACAAGTTTTACTTGTGATAATTGGGCTCACAACACTTATGAGTTGGTAGGGCGCGAAGTAAAGAGCATATTCCCTCGAGGCACAAAACCATGTTATGTCAGGAGGATAGGTAACAACTAGGTACCTTGTTACATAGGAGAAGGGGATCCCATGGTATTCCTGTGCGCCATGGAAGAATAGTGGATAGACCCACTGGAAAGAAGAAATATGCTAGCATATACACTACATGGGACAACAGTACACTGGTGGGTGGTCCACAGGGATAATCTTGTTGGATGGAATGAAATTAGGATTGCTCTTACTACTAGGTTCTTCAGGAGCAATGCACCTACTCAAATAAGTATTTATCATGGTAATCATCATGTTCAACACCACGTTTAGAAGTGTGAGAGACTCTGGACAGAAGGGAAGGAAGCTTTACCACCATCGCTATGGGTGCACAGGTTTTATTCCACTTTACAAGGTTACACGTGTGCTTGGTATGTGTATGCAGAACTCCATAGAGAAACTGGAAATTGGCAGGATTTAATTGCAGGAATGGCCCAGACGTTTGACTTCTTCTCTACAAAGCCTCCAGTGGGAGAAGCATTAAAATTCATAAAGCTCTTAACTATGGGAGATAGTGCCAAGGCTGAAGAAATCCTTCAGGATTTATTAGATAAGGAAGACTCAAGAGTGTGTCTTGATGAAGAACCAGAGGCTGATACAACATTACTTCAACGCGCTTGCCTTGAGAAAGAGAAAGGAAAAATGGTATACTTAGTGGATGACGAAGATGTAGTTAATTTGGATGTAAACCATTCAACAAGGAGGCATGAGGTACTGGACAGTGTGGATAAGACCACACACTCCTATAATGAACCGATGAAGACAAAGCGGGTGAATAGTGGAATAGATACTGAACCTAAGGAAGCCATAATTGGAGACTATTGGTCAGACTTTGAAGTGGAAAAAATCATAGAGTTACTAAGGGATCACCAGGACTTATTTCCTAGGGGGGTACCATGAACTTAAAGGTGTTCATGAATCGTTATTGAAGATGAAGATAAAGCTTAAAGAGGGTGTGCATACCCAGTAAGAAAGAGACCCTATAGGATGAACCCTAATTTGTGTGAAAAGGTCAAAGAAGAGATTGATAACATGTTGAAGTCTGGGATTATCAAGCCCCTTGATGAGTCAGAATGGGTTAGTCTAATGGTGATCAGTATCAATAAGGATGGATGGATTAGGATATGCGTGCGAACCATATGGAGTTGAATGCTGCATGTGTAACTGATCCATTTCCTGTGCCATTCACTGAGGAAATACTAGAAGGAGTTGCAGGGTGCACGAAATCTATTCGTTTACAGATGGGTTCTCTAGGTATCATTAGGTTTGGATTTCCCAGGAGGATCAAGAAAAGACTACGTTTACTACTGAATGGGGTAGCTTCACCTATATTGTAATGCCTTTCGGTTTGAAAAATGTGTCTATTGTATTTTTGCGTGCATAGTTGTCCAAGCGTTCAAAGAATTCATTCATAACTTCTTAGAGGTATATTTAGATGATTGAATAGTGTATGGATTAGTTAAGGATCATTGTGAAAATTATGTGCTTAATGTTTGAACGGTGTAGACAGTTGAGTATTTCTTTGAACATCAAGAAGTGCATATTTTCTACACCATTTGGGATACTCTTAGGACATATAATCTGCAAGGAGAGTTTGTTGGTTGATCCAGCAAAGGTTACAGTCATTATAGGCCTAATGAAGCCTACTAGTCAAAGTGAGGTGTGCAGATTCTTGGGTCACACTGGATATTATAGAAAGTTTATCAAAGGCTATGCTAAAGTTTCTGCACACAATTATAAGGAGTTACTAAAAGGGAAATGTACGTTCTACTAAGGGGAGAAACAATAGTAGCAAGCATTCGAGACATTGAAGGAGAAACTTACTACCACGCCTATTCTGCAGTTTTCCTTCATGGGACAAACCATTTCATGTACATGTTGACGCCTCTGGCATGGCCATTGGTGCAGTGTTGGCTCAACCTAGAGAAGGTATTATAGATCATCCTATCTATTTTGCTATTAGAAAGATGACTCTTGCAGAATAGAATTACACAACTATAGAATGCACGAAGCTTTGTCAATGACCTATGCACTTCATACATTTCTGCCAGTACCTACTAGCTACACCATTCATTCTTTTATACAAATCACATGGCATTGAAGTATTTGATAAATAAACATGTTTTACAAGGGCACATATGTTGATGGGTACTCTTATTTAAATAATTTTATTTTACAGTTGTGGTAAAACTAGGAAAAAGTAATTCTGGACTAGGCCATCTATCAAGAATACAAGTCAGGAGAAGAAGCACATGAAATTGAGGATACCATGCCAGATGCATAGCTATACAAGTTACAACGAGCATGCCATCATAACTAGAGGACATTGTTATATTTCTACAAATAGGGATGGCACCAGAAGGAATGAACTCCTTAGAGAAGAAATAACTTGCTATACATGTCGCACCTTATATGTTAATCAGTGGTGACCTATACAAATTGGAATGAGATGAGGTATTATGCCATTGTGCATTGGAACATGAGCACACACATATTATGGAAGAAGCTCATACTGGTATTGCAGGTGGCCACTATGTTGATGATGCTACTGTACGTACCCCAAAATTGTAGGGTCACTGTACCACCGTGAAAGACGTTACACATACCCCAGATTATGATAGGAAGTCTCCTCGTAAGGCATGTTTGGGATCCATTTTCAAAATCTCGCCAAAGTATACATTTTTATCCCGCATGCCTCACCTAGCCTCCGCATGACTTTGCTATTGCCCTCTCCCCCCTTTTTTCTTGCTTTTTGAGTCTTAAGTGACGAGATATGCCGCCCTGTGTGGGTCGGCTAGTCCCGTGACCATCTGCACCTAGGATAGGGCGTCGATCCCGCTACACCACCCGCCCTGCACAGAGCGGCGGTCCTGATTTGCATTTTCCAGAAAGTTTTGACAATCACGTAGAAAGGACTGTACAATGGCTTCATTTCTACCTGCATTCTATTAGCTACTATTGCTTTGCATTTATGTTTCGGCTGCCCTGTTGAATAGTGTTTTCACCTTTGTTTATAGTTCAAAAGAGTTCGACATAAGGGAGTTACCCTTTGGTAGAAGTGCAATTTTGCTGATAAATAGGAAAAACTGTGGGGGTTTTCAAACAAATGGCCCCTCTCCTTCTCAATTCAATTATTTAGTCTTTTGAATTTCTCAATTAGAATTCCCGATAGTTTCATGAAAATTTCCTCCACTGTTAGTTTTCTTTGTTATTTAGAGGTCGTTTGATCTTCTTGTTTCAGTCTTGCTTCATTGTTGTTCCATGTAAGTCAGTTTAGAAGTAAAGTAGTTTCGCAAAGGATGTCTCGATGCTTGAGAGTTCTACAAACCCGAAAAGCTTCCTAGGCAAATCGGGCCTTGGAGTCAGGAAAACATGTCGGGAAAGCATGGGGTGGAAACATGTCGAGCCACCTTCCAAACCCGATGCACATGTAGGTCCATTTCCCGACCCCGAAACAAAGGAAATCTTGGAAATACTGGCGGAAGCGGGTTTCGGGAAAACATAAGTATCAAACACATGTTGAGGCATCCTCCAAACCTGATGCAAATGCAGAGGAGAACCTCGAACCCAACAAGTAGAAGACCCTGATGCGGGAAATATTCAGATCACCATAACTTTTCACAGGGAGCTTGGATTCACGCAAGGTCAGACTTTTTGGAAAGATTGCAAGGTTCTCTACCCAACTATGACTGGATATCTTTAATTGGGTGGGAACAAGTTCTTAAAAATGCAAAATACAGTTCGCCATATTTTGAGTTTGTTGGAGATCTCACCTACCACCATAATGAGATGAGTTAGGTGCAGTCTAGAGGTGGTTGGGGCAGATTTCGAATTCCTCTCTTCTCCCTCTCTTTTTCCTCCTATAAATTGTAAGGAGGGGCTTCTTTCTAAAGGTTGGACATTTTTGTTTTGCCCCTCCCTTCTTCTCTTTGGCAGGTGAATTTGTGGAGTTCAAACCTCCCATTTAAAATCATAATGCAACTTTGCCTCTTGGCATTTTGTAGTGTATTGTGCCAATATTTGGAGCAAATAATACATGTCTATGGATGATTATCAACCCTTTCTGTGTTAATTTGCATCCCTTGACCTTTCACTGCAAATTTGGTTACCTGTGCATGATCTTGCATTGCATTTTAATGGCTTGTGTTTATTGGCAAGACAGTTGTTATTCATTCCTCGGTGCATCACCTCTGTTAGTTTAGGTTTTATTTTTATGCATCTTCTTAATCTGTCTCCTTGGTAAGTTAGATTAGGTTTTTGAGTAAACCCTATGCATTTTTATACGTGTGCATCTGAATAGAGGAATAGGAACCGGCCTTCATCCGGAGAGCTTTTCTGATTTCGCAAGGTCCCACACTTGGGAAAAGCTCCATGTCATGCAATCGCACTGAGAGTCTCAACCCATCGAGTTGCAGAGTCCCAGGGGTGCTGCGATTCACCATCAACGCAGTTTTGGCACGCTCAGTGGGACCAAGAGGTCATTCCATAAATATTTTAAGGATTTTTTTCTTGAAATTTGGACTAAAAGATTGCAGTTTTTACAATTTCAGATTTTGCACCTCCCAGGCTGAACTCCGAAATCAATTTTAAAGGGCTTAACTCGCTCAAAACAAGTCAAAATTTCAAAAGTTGGTAGATCTGAGGGTAATCTTCAAAAGGGTATCTTTAGTTTTTTGAGATTTTGATTTTCAAAATTTCATGGTTTTTTGTGTTTCGAGTTTTCGAGGTCCGAGAACATCAAAGAAGACCCAACAGTCATATCGGGTTTTGGGGATGCATTGCATAGTCCTATTCCCGACAATAGTCATTTCAGGTTTTTCAGGGTGTCGGGCATGTCCCAAGTTCCAACACATGGCAATTCAGGTTTTTTAAGTTGCATTACATGACCTGAGTTCCACCTGTACTTTTCGAGGATCTGCAGCTGCACAACAAGGCCCGAGTTCCGAATTGAAGATTGTCTCCTCTGGGTCCTTCAAAGTTTAAATTATATTTTTTATATTGTCAATTTTGGTGTGTAACTTGACAGATTCAGGCTTTTGGAGGCATATTCAAAAGCACATCTGGCGACTCCATCTGGTAAATAACTCATTCTCTAAGTTGCAGACCCGTTTTCCATCCATTTCCATCCATCTTTCCTTCCATCTCTTTCATTCTTTCCATTCCATGAAGTTGTGCAATCATGACTTCATTTCCATCATGGAATTCACATTTTCAACAACGGAAGTATATCACACCTCCAACATGTTCTACAAATCCTCTAAATCAACAGTTTGATCAAATTCAAAATCAGCATATCTACCCATATGAGCAGCAGTGCCAAAGTCAGTTTGGTTGTGAAGCACATCAAGAGAAAGGGTACACATGCAATGAAGACAATCAAATGGAAGATGCTGATTTTGTGGAAAAAATCCAAAAGATGGAGGTAAACATGGTGCAATCCAGGGCTCAAGCACAAATGAAAGCATTTGGAATCGGTTGTGGAGCCCCCTGTCCATGGGTGGGACCTTTCCCAAGGCATTACAGCCCTCAAGAGAAGCTTGACTTCATGATTGCAATGCTGCTATTGCTTGCAAAGTGGATTGAAGGAATAGAGGTGTATGAGAGGAGTATTCAGCAAAATTGTCAACGGGTAAGCACACCATCTCATGCCTTTTCTTTTCCTCTTTCCCAATCTATTTTATTTCAGCAGTGTCAAGTTTTAAACTCTCCATCTACTGTCCCAAGTGTTGAATCCATTTCTCCACCCCCTAGTCTTCTACCTCATCTCAATCCTTTTGTCCATTTTCCTTCCAAACAGTCATCCCCTCCATAAGAGCTAACAGAAATACCCCCTCCTCTAAAGAAACAAGAGTTTCTACCTCCACCACCACGAAAAATTTCCAAGCCATTTGAGTTACAATCCACTTCTCCTCTTGCATTCCCAAATCCATGTTGGGAGGATGAAAATCAAAATGCTAGTCAAGGAAAACAGTAGCAAAAAGAAGAGCCAAACAAAGATAAAGAAATTAAAAGTCTGAAGAGTTGGGCTCTTAAATTTGGGATGACAAAGATCCCCTTGATGGTTAAGCCTTTAGAAGAGGTTGGAGTTGGAGAACAAATGGTGGTCAGGACTGATTTTGTTGCAGCAGAAGAAGAAGATCTTGCAATCCCAACTTGTCCTCTAGAGCAACAGATTGAAGAGTTTGACTTGACAAACTTCATGCTGGAGGAAGAGTTCAATCAAGAGCAAGATTGTCTTTAGACATTGGAGGAAGGAGAAGCTGCTCCAAATCCAAAAGAAGAGGAGCACATTCTAGTTGTGGAGGAGAAAAGTGTAGATCCAAGGGCTTTGAGCGCAAAGCAGGCTACAAGAGAACCTTCAATTCTTCTTTCTACTTCATCTCTCTCGAGTTCTAGTGCTAAAGAAGAGTTTGATCTCTCAAACTCAATGTTGGAAGATGAAAGAAACCATGATGATCAAGTTACAGATCAAGAGGATACCATGGAGGAAGTTGAGCATTTGCAGCAGGACAACAATGAGGTAGTTTATCTGTCAGATTTAGAGGACTGTTTTGATGGAGAAGAACTAGTTGAGTTTCCACCATTCTCTGTTTCATTATCCACGTTCCAAACACTTGAGTCTGCTGTCATGAAGGAGAGCATTCATTTGCAACAGCCTGCATCTTATAGCAGCTCTTTAGAACCAAGATTGGAAGATTTTAATCTTTCATGTCCTTCATTGGAGGAAGAGAAAGTGTAGAAGGGTTCTACCATTGCTTCCACACCATCCATTCAAGGTCTACAAGAAGACTCCATTTTTGGAGTTGAAAATCAGAGCTATGGGCATATCAAACAGACCATACCTTGCCCAATCAGGTATTTGGATTTATTAGAGCCAAAGGAGAAGTCACAACTAGTCATGCTTGCTTCTAAGCATGAGGATGAGCTACAAAGAACCAAAGATCAGCTGTCATACCTCTCCAATCCAAATGCAAAACAAATAAAAGAGGTATTGAATTTGCCTTCAGCTGATACCTTGATGATTTGGGTGGAAGACGAGCTTCTTGTTGATTTTCCATTCATCCAATCAGCCATGTTCAATTCCAAATTAGTTGCATGGTTGCCAATTTTGAAGAAAGGAAGCTATTTTGCACAACCAGTTGCAGGGTTTGTTTAGCTCACCTTTGTTTCCATTAGAGTAGAGTAGGTAGGTTTGCTTTCAGTAAAAGAAGTGCTTGTGCACACTCTGCATGTTTCATTTGGAGTATGTATGATTTTTAGTCTTGTACATAGTTTTGGTGCTGCTGGTTTTGCTCTTGCACAGTTCATTTTAGTGGCATTTTGGTGAGAACAACTCTAAGTTCAATGGAATTCAAGTGGCTCAGAGGGAAGTTTTCAAAGTTCATATCATTTTTCAGGATTTCTTATGACTCCATGCCCAATGGACTGCTAAAAGGCCACTGATCTTCTACCTAGCAGGCAGGTAATCCCGTTGAGTCGCCAAATTTTTGTATATATATACACATAAGGAGAAGTTCAAAAACCCAACATAAGGAAAATATGCAGGAGAAGTCCAAAAACCCGAAAAAAGGAAAATATGTTGGGGAGGTTCAAAAACCTGACACAAAAGGAAAATATGTCGGGGAGGTTCAAAAACCCGACGCAAAAGGAAAATATGTCAGGAAGGTTCAAAAACCCGACACAAAGGAAATTCAGGTTTCAGGTTTCGGGAAACATGAGACATGAAGCACGCAGATCACAAAGGATGTCCTGATGCTTGAGAGTTCTGCAAACCCGAAAAGCTTCCTAGGCAAATCGGATCTTAGAGTCGGGAAAACATGTCAGGAACGCATGGGGCGGAAACATGTCGAGCCACCTTCCAAACCCGATGCACATGCAGGTCCATTTCTCGACCCCAAAACAAAGGAAATCTTGGAAATACTGGCGGAAGTGGGTTTCAGGAAAACATAAGTATCAAACACATGTTGAGGCATCCTCCAAACCCAATGCAAATGCAGAGGAGAACCCCGAACCCGACAAGCAGAAGACCCTGATGCGGGAAATATTCAGATCACCATAACTTTTCACAGGGAGCTCGGATTCATGCAAGGTCAGACTTTTTGGAAAGATTGCAAGGTCCTCTACCCAACTACGACTGGATATCTTTAATTGGGTGGGAAAAATTTCTTAAAAATGCAAAATATAGTTTGCCATATTTTGAGTTTGTTGGGGATCTCACCTACCGCCATAATGAGATGAGTTAGGTGCAGTCTAGAGGTGGTTGGGGCAGATTTCGAATTCCTCTCTTCTCCCTCTCTTTTTCCTCCTATAAATTGTAAGGAGGGGCTTCTTTCTAAAGGTTGGACGTTTTTGTTTTGCCCCTCCCTTCTTCTCTTTGGCAGGTGAATTTGTGGAGTTCAAACCTCCCATTTAAAATCGTAATGCAACTTTGCCTCTTGGCATTTTGTAGTGTATTGTGTCAATCTTTGGAGCAAATAATACATGTCTGTGGATGATTATCAACCCTTTCTGTGTTAATTTGCATCCCTTTGACCTTTCACTGTGAATTTGGTTACCTGTGCATGATCTTGCATTGCATTTTAATGGCTTGTGTTTATTGGCAAGACAATTGTTCTTCATTCCTCGGTGCATCACCTCTGTTAGTTTAGGCTTTATTTTTATGCATCTTCTTACCCTGTCTCCTTGGTAAGTTAGATTAGGTTTTTGAGTAAACCCTTTGCATTTTTACGTGTGCATCTGAACAGAGGATTAGGAACCGGCCTTCATCCGGAGAGCTTTTCTGATTTCGCAAGGTCCCACACTTGGGAAAAGCTCCATGTTATGCAATCGCACTGAGAGTCTCAACCCATCGAGTTGCAGAGTCCCAGGGGTGCTGCAATTCTCCATCAACATGTCCTTTGATTTTAACCAATGATAGGGGCACACATTTTCTTAATGAGATAATAAGAATTTTATTGGATGACTTCTTGATTACACACCATAAGACTACACCCTATCATCCTCAGGAAAATGGAACTGCTGAGGCTTTCAATAAAATTTTGAGCCAGATATTGACAAAAATATATGATGTTGGAAGAAAGGAATGGGATGATAAAGTCTCTATAGTACTTTGGGCATATCAGAAAACATATAAAAGGTTTAACAAAGCCACATGATTTTAGTTAGTGTTTGGTGTCGAAGCAGTTCTTCCTATGGAATTTATGTTACCTTCTTTGTGCATTTCATGCGCTGGAGGTCTAGTTGATGAGAAAGCTTTAGAAGAATAGATTGAAAAGATAATTAAGGTATATGAGTGACGAGCCATAGCACGTTGGAGTTAGAAGCAAGAAAAGGCCAGGAATAAAGCATGGCATGAAACATAAGGGACATTTGAGATTGGAAAAATGGTGCTTCTCTTGACTCTAATTCTTACACATCTAGGAAAACTTAAGGCACATTGGTTGGGGCTGTATATTATCACTTACATGAAACATGTAGTTAGAAGCACTTGATGGAACATGGCTACCCGGTTACTTCAATGGAAGTAGGCTGAAGCCCTACTACTAATTCTTCTTGGTGTTTGTAATGTATTCAGGTTTTCAATTCTGCATTTTAGTGTTTCCTTATTTGTTTTTATGCTTTTAGTTTGTGTTGTGTAATAAGTGCACTTTACGCGCTAGGAGCTAATTACTATTTGAAGCATGTTTTATGCATAGAGGATTGCACATACTTTTAGTTTGGGGTGGTTTCAATATCCAGGTACAAGACTCTATGGGATTGAAACGGTGGAAGGAATAAGTTGCTACGGGTGCTTATTCAAGTCAAAGGATTGCTTCTAAAAAGTGACCAAAGATGGAGATGGATGAAGGGATAGTATAATCACAAGGTAAGTGGAGGCCATAACAACTACCAGTGGACAGGTGTAGTGACAAGGTACTCGGGTGTAAGGAAGTGCTCTGAAGAGAATTATGTGACCAAAGGGTAGGAAGGCACGTGCTAGAAGGTTATAGCTGGGGTGCAAAGATGTACCACACGGAAAGAATGAAATTGGTCAATAAATGAGAGGACATTGGGTAGGTGAAGGAGTAATAAATGCATCAAATTTTTGAAAATCTATATAAGGATGGGATGCGAGTTCATTCTTACCATTATGATTGAGAGAATTTGACAAGAGCCAAGTGTGAAGAGCCGAGTGAATTGAATGTTGAGGTGTGAAGAGTGTGAAACCAAACATGGAAAGGAGGTTTGTGCAGAAGAAGCTTGCGTTCCCATAGGAGGAAGGGTTTGAGTGAAGCAAATGCGTTACAACCAAGCTAGGGCACATGATTTCACCTAGGGCAGTGCTAAGATTTGAGCTATGTTTGAGTTACACAGTTGCATAAGTCAAAAGACGAGTATTTTCAGAAGGATTGTAAGGTAGAAATGGCACTAAAGAAGGTAGTTGTAGCAGGAGTTAAGGGAAAGAAGAAGGTGGTTCGTGGAGGAAGAAGAAATGACCCCTGAGAGAAATTTTTCAAAGATGCAATATCCAGAGGGGGTTATAGTAGGCCAGGAGTGGGATTCCCACATTCAGAAAAGTCAAGATAAGTGAGTACAACCATGTACCATAGAGAATAATAAGGAGCTTGGATGCACTGTTGAACACAAAGAAAAATAAACACATGACAGAGGACATACCGGTCTATGTACTGACGTTGGGGAGAAGTTATTGAAGAATATTGGAGTATATTTAGTAGCTATACGAGCTCCCCTACTTTGGAAAATATGAGCCCTTGTACCAATGGCTCATGAGCAGAGTACACAGACTTCTTCTCTTTGCAGGACGCAGAGTAAAGATTTCAGCTGCGCTGATCTCCATAGTGACAGGGTTGAAGGTTACAGGTAGAAGACGTCAAGGAGGATTTAATAGACAAGGCCACAATTTGGAGACTAGGAAGGAACTAGGGTACATAAAGGGTCCGCGTGGCATGGACATAGAAAAGCTGAAAAAGTACCCAGTTGTGCAGGAAGCCGCACACCTTGTGACAAAACTAAATGACCAAGAGAGGTGGTCACAAGTGAACACCATGTGGCTGCACATTGCTAAAAGGATGTCTGAAGGGAGTGATCTATAACATTTCAGGTTACATTGCAAAAACTATTGTTGAAGAGAGCCCGCATTCAAGAGGAAAGATAAGTTTTGGGGCTATTCTATTGTTTTGGTATTCATGGAGATCGGGGTGCCAGATGGACCAAAAGAGAAGGTCTGGGAGTATCCTATGGAGAATAAGTCACCTACAGAATGATTCAACAAATACTTGTGTGAAGGATCGATGACAAAAAAGTCAAGCAAAGGGCTGAGAAGTGGTACGATAGGCTTCGCGTGGACTGTTCGAAGAAGAGTGGCACATACCAAAGGATTTACCATTGGTGGTGGGTAAGGTAGTTCAGTTTGCTGTATACCAACATTTTTGCATAGCGCGATTTGTGATGAAGGATGGAGCTTGGAGCCCATGGTGTAAATTACCATATGCCTTCACAACAAGGTATTTTTCAGGCATCGGTTCATAGGTTCTCAGACGCGTGCTGACATAACATTCAATGCAGACAAGGTAGACTGTGACTACCACACACTGAGGAAAAAGTATGTATATCCATGACGTAATGCATATATTGAAAGGCTCATCTCAAGATGTGTTGAGCATAAAGCTAGTAATTTTGGCTATTGGAGATGTTGGAGCAACACTGGTGTACCTCCAAATGAAGCCCAAGTTGGAAAACAAAAATTATGTGGAAGATGAGTTCATACTTCCCAGAACCACCGAAGGGTAAGCATACCATGGAGAACATTCCAGTGCGTAATCCCACAAAGACAATTGAAGTAGAGGATGAGGAGGATGAGCACGAAGATAGTGGTGGTTTGGAAGCATAGAGGTAGAATACATCCTACGAATAAGGATGAAGCTGAGTGTGCAACTACACCACCTCAGCCACAAGAGGGGGATGATGAGGACTTGGATGCAGTCTAAGGAGAGCACCGATTTAAGAGAGTGTTCAGGAGAACAAGGACCCAAGGTGCTACTCCGTAAATAGTGCATAGATCACCCCGACTCTCTCCATAGAAGGAGACAACTGAGAAAAGGAGAAGGAAACTAAAATTGAATGAGGAAGCAGAAGAGTCAGAGGAAAGCACACCTAATTCTCCTACACCTCCAGAGAACATAGAAGGAAAACAAGATGAAGAAATGAAGGAAGGAGAAGAGGAAGAAAAGAGAACAGATGAGACAGCTACTGAGACTACTCAGGACATGGAAACACAAGTCCCAAATCTGGAAGCTCAAGTTCCTAAGCATCCTAGGTCAAGAAGAACAAGTGGGGAGCATCACATTCCACTAGCGATGGGTTATGCTGAGGACACAGGTAAAATTATCCACGCTTGTTTCCAGAGCACACTGACACAAAAGGAGTTATATGGCTGGGAATTAATGGATGAAGATATGGCCAACAATGTGCACAAGGAAGAAATTATCATGGTCGATGCACACACACATGGATGAACCAGATTTTGATGTGTGTGAAGAGTCATGCATGTCGAGGAGGTTGAAAAAGACACCTCAGGCTAGACACATAACAGTAAAGCCTACTATTATGTCGGATGAACAGGTGAGCAATGCATTGGTAAAAGTCTCAACAGAGGTGGCAAGGTGGAATATGGACAAGGCTGCCACAATTAGGGTGCTAAGGGAAGAGATCAAAACTAAAAATGAGGAGATAGTGCGCCTAACGTAGGAAAGAGACTTAGTGACAGAAGAATAACTATGTATTTATCAGCATCGCAGAGGAAATTGGTGATAATGTCATGAAGGGCTAGGCCACACTTAGAGCCAAAGGTACCAAAGACATTTCCTTCGGCAATACACTATGTAGGTACATTGGTGGACTTAGTGCTTGAAGATGAACCTATGCACATGCCAGCACCAAAGGATCCAACACAAGATGTAGAGTGAGAAAAGGATTCAGTGATGTAAAATTTTGCATCATATGAGGGATTGCTGCAAGTGCACTGCAGGAAGAACTAAATAAGGCAGACCAAGCCTTGAACATCTGTACAACTCCAGAGGTGCTCATCAAAATAAAAACCCTGGAGGAGAACAATGAGGTCCAGAAAGTGATGAGGGACGACACATTGGGCCGTGCAGAAAGATTAGACAATGGTTAAATAGAAGTGTGAGGCCCTAGCAGTAGCCCAAGAACCACACAAGAATCGCTAGAGGAGCTTGGGAAACTCATTACACAGAAGATGGATTTTCTAGAGGGAAGGATGACTGCAATGTCCAACATTGTGTTGGTCTTGAAGAATGAGAAAGGAGAGATTGTGAAGGATGAACTGGAGTCCATTGTTGTGGACATTCCAGAAAAAGTAGAGGAAGCACTCATTGAGTGGCAAACCTTGGAGGCCAAGATAAAGGAGGAATATCCTGAATTAATTTGTTCAGGTTACAGAAGAAGAAACTGCAGGTTAAAAACATTCTTTCGTTCATCCAAATTATTTCTATTCTTCTATTCTTTGATTCGTTTTGGAGACAACCATTTTCGGGGTGGAAATACAACTAGTGTGGGGTAATGTTGATCAGTTAGACCCTAGCACTTAGTAAAGAAAATACACAAGGTTCCATGCGGGAGAGAAGAGCGCATTCAAAGGCGTGGAATTATAGGGAAAGGATCACACATGAAGAACAGAAACAGGTTCGGGACTTATCCATTTTCACGACAAGGATCTATTTTTAGAGATAGCGTGCGGAGCACACCAAACTGAGATTAGAGATATGTGCACATGCATTGGCTATTTTTGGAGGATTGAGCTACAAAACACTTTGCATGGACACAGGCTAGGAATAGGATATGCTACTATGTAGTTAACTACCAGTAGTCTATTGTTAGCACACTTGCATGTGTGGCTATTTTTGTAATGGTGCACGTGGCTATTAATAGCATGTGACCTATTTTTGGAATAGATAAGCGGTGAAGGGAAAGTCCCCACCCTTATAAGTATGTATTAAACTGCGTAGTAGAGATATAGATGTATGATGGTGTGCATACATAGAGGAGTGGGATATGTATGTATGCACATGTGCAAGACTAGATTACTAAATCGGGTCTATGCGCGCATACTATTGTTCATTGTAATGAAGATTTCATGTAATTTTTATCATTTAATATAATGGAGGATATTGGTTGAATCATAAGTGTTAGTTCTTGTGTGTATTTGAATCTAGTATGTTCTTGATCTCATCATGGTTAATACTTAATTCTGTTCTCCTTAGATCTAGATCTGGTATGCTCTATAGAATGATGTGTTAGTAATGGAACTGCATGTGTTAAGTCTTCATCATGCTAACACCCTACAACTAATAACCTTAAAGAGGGACCTGGTACCTTTGTGCACTTTGGGTGAGCTCTCAGTCTAGGCTGAGTGATGTGCCAGGGCGTCTAGGGTCTTATTGGGCTTGCACTACTGAAGTCTAGGCTACATCATTGCATTGGAATAAGTTTTAGGTAGATTTAAAGAAATATCCTCTCCTCTTGCAGAAGTAATTATAGTTTCCCCATTCTTTCATTTTTCCCCAAATTATTCATTCCTTATTCTTTCCCCAAACTATTCAAAGACAATCATTCTTTATTCATTGAGAAGATGTTCCCGAGAGTGGAGAACAGGCGTATTTGTGGAGGTAGAGTTTTGGGCCCCTAAAGATATGAAGACTTGCAGTTCATGCAAGGCTATTTTGGGTTTTGCATCAGCAAGTGCCATGCATATTTGATCTAATAATAGGATCTTCTACTAGAAGTTAACTATAGGAGATTCTATTATTTTAGCACTTGCATGTTTTGTATTCCCTTGTAAAGGTGCATGGCTATTATTAGCATGTAGCCTATTTTTAGAAGGTGCATGGGTGGTGAAGGGAAAGTCCCCATTTCCCTATATATATATGCATATGATATTACACAGTTTATTGAGAAAGATATGACCCGATTGTAGAGTTATGGAGTGGATTTGTTAGCCTGGAAACTCATGATGCCCATTACCTATGATGTATGAAGCTTCTATGTTTTGCAGTATTTAATATAATGGATCATCATGGCTGGATATTGGTGTTAGATGTGATTAAATATGGTTCTTGCTCCCATGGTAAATCTCATTGGATACTTGTTTAGTCAATCTTTCATATGGTTTAGATCTAGATCTGGTGCTATGCACTGTGGATTATTTATTATTTGTTATAAATCTGGATATATACATATGCAATCACTAACATTATGACAAGCAACTCTAAAGAGGGACCTGGTACCCTTGCAGCACTTCGGGTGAGTGCTCAGTTCAGGATGAGTGATGTGTCAGCGCACCTTGGGTTATTTATAGTGAATTCTAGGCTACATCATTGGTTTTGTTATCCGGGACCTCTTTCTCAGTTTTTTTAAGGATGTTGCAATGATGAAGACATACTTTGATTGACCTTGGCCAATATTGAGGAGTGGTTAGTAGATCTCAGAAGAAGAGTATGCTGGTAGATTCAACATTGGACCTGATTTTAATGCACACATGTGGGTTGAGTAGAATCTGTATGATGCATTGTATGAGACATTATTTTCTATCTTTCTCATAGAGTTGTACGAGTGGCTGGTTTCTTATGCATGTCTAAGAGGAATTGGAGGTTTTGCACACTTGTTTGGATGTATGAATAATTCCAAGCCTTGTATGATGCAGATCTGATTTGGACACGCTCTGTGGATGTTTAGTTTTTGTGGTGTTTTGAACTAATTATATTCTGAGTACACAGTTTCAATTACTCTTGGAGGAGGTTGATGAGCCGCAGTTTTTGCGTGAACCCATAGGATCGTATTTGCGTGGTATTCCACTGGCGATCAAGACCTGGGATTGTAACCTTGGATTTGGAATAGAATTGATGGCTAACTAAACCCCACCATGCATGGGAGCAGGAGTAGTTTGGTAAGGATGTAGACCTATGTACAGAAAGAAAGCAGGGAAGAAAGGTGGCTTAAGTTTAATGAGGTGTGTGAGAGGGATTTAGAGAAGCAATGATGAAGTTACATAATGGATGGCATTGTGGAGAGAGATGGCTCGTGAAGGATTTAGAGCTCACGTAGAAGACATGGAGCCAGAGCATCTAGATCTCCCCCATTTGGGAAAGCATGGTAGGGAACCCTCTTTAGCCTTAGATTAGAGTGTTGGTAGAGACGACATGGGCCATGGTGCACATCATGAATCTACCTGGTGACTACCTAGCCCCATGATTACTTGGTTTTCCATTTTCTATGATAGTCAGTAATCAACAAAGCTAGTGTGAGCAGTAGGGTTGTAGTAGATAGAGTTAATTTTCAGTCAAGTTCAGGAGTTAATCAGGGAGCTTATTCATCTATGGTAAATCATCATCTACTTTATTTGGAGGACAATTGGAGGTATCTTTTCTAGCACATCGTCGACACAGAACATAGGTGTGCAAAACCTTGGCATCACATCTGGAAGTAGTGTAACTTCTCAGACTGTGGTGTGCATTCAGTTTAGCACAACCATAAGAACACATGGTAGTGCATCTTCTAGTCCATTACCTATTAGGGGGTGGATCAGGAGGATCAGGTGGCTCGAGTGGTGGAGGATCTGGTGGATCTGGAAAGTAGAAATGGAGGAAATACAGGTTCTGGATCTCCTAGTGGGCAAGGTCCACACCTAACCTCAACAAATTTACATGGAGATGTCTCTCCATCTCCTAGAGTATAGAGGCATTGAAGATACAGCCTTGAGCACATGCATATGTGTGATATGCTATGGCACGCAAAGGGGATTACAACTCCATTAGCACAAGGCAAGTCAGTTTACAACTACATTGTAGGGACATTGCACACAGCTGGTACAAGAAAGTTTGATCCTGATCAGAATTGTGTGGACTATATGACATTGCAAGATGCTTTCTTAAAGGAATTTTATATCCCTGAGTTTTGAGCAGAAAATCATAAGCACTCAAAGACATTAAGAAGGGAACTACTAAAAGTGTTTAGGGAATATGATGCTCAGTTCAAGACTCTCTTGTCTAAGTTATCATATGACATCCATGCAAGCCAACATGCACAATGGTTCATTGGGGGATTGATCACACCTTTTAGAAGAGGGTGCTTTCACATAAGACTTATACAGATCCATGTGAGGCACTTGAAGCAGCTCATGACATGCTGAGGTAGTAGGAAGTGTGGACACAGGAGTGAGCCCATTCTTGGAAGCTCAAATTACAACAATGGTGAAACTAGTTGGAGAATTATCTGTTAATTCAACACATGAGACATCAATGGGATTTGGTGTAATTACCGAAGTAGAGGGGCATACTAAGGATAGTTGCCCTCAAAAATTAGGTGCAACTCCTTATTACTGGATTGTGAGATATGTCACTTGGACCACAGTTCAAGTTGGTGCCCATTATTGCAGCATGCGATAAGAAAGAATGTGTCTATTACTGTAAGATTTACAGGTCCTCAACTCATGATACTAAAGATTGTAGATTGATTGATTAGATCCATGATGCCATTGATATTGGCGTATGATAGACTGGTGTTGCAAATAATTCCAAGGAAAAGGGTGAGCATCATGACTATGATCATAATGAGGGGCGTTCTGATGGTGGGTCGTGGTAGAGGTTGAGGTTACAGAGGTGGATTCAGAGGTCGAGGTCTAACGGGGGCAGAAGGAGTGATTTCCCTCATGGGAATTGTTATACATGTGGATCTCTTGATCACTACATGCATCCTGAATGTCCACAGAATATTGTGTGTTCTTTTTGTAGCATAAAGAATCATAGTTATGAAGAGTGCCTGAACTTGTATGAACACTTAAGAAAGAAACATAAACAAGGAAAATAAGGGCACAGGAATGGTTAGAGTACAATGTGTCCATGGAAGACCAATGGATCCAAAGTTAGCATCAGATCCTGAGTTGGTACCTGTGAAGATTACTACATGTGCATTGAGATTGCACATGCACCAGGGAAACTCTACAACAGAATCCTACCATTACTAAGGAGGAAGTCCTACATGCCAAGTATCTAGACCCTATGCATCAGAAGGAGGTTTATCAAGAAACCATGGAGGTAATTCATAATTTATAGGGTGAGATACAATGTTTGAAGGAATAGTCACGGAAGTTAGAACAAAAGAAAGCAACTGATCTCCATCAGACTAGATGTTGATGATTTGAAAGAGGTTTGCAAGATGCTTGTGCCAAGAGAACATTATTCCTTTGTTAGGGAATGGTTGAAGGGAAACACTCCACGCATTGGGACTAAGCATGAGAGACAATCTTCTGCATGCTAATATTCCTCCAGACAGTTTGGATTATGACAAGGAGATTACTCTAAATGTTGTTGTTGATGGTTGGATTTTGAGTAACATCTTGATTGACACAGGTGCGGAAGTAAATGTACTCACTTTGGATGCATGGGTTTAGATGGGAAGACCTCCATTACAACCATCTTCCAATGTGTTGTTCATGGAAAATCAGACTAAGGCAACACCCATTGGAGTTTTAAAATATGCATCCATTACTATACAGGGGGCCAAGTTCACTGGGGACTTTGAGGTCTTAGTGCTTGCAGAAGCATAAAATTTTCCAGCATTACTTGGGCACCCTTGGTGTTATGCAAACAACGTTGATTTGCACTTCAATAAGGGGTATATCAGCTTTGAGAACAAGGAAGAACATGTCATCATACCTTTGACAGATGGGAAATCTACGCCTTATGTAGAGCCCTTAAGTGAAGAAGACTTGAACAAAATTTATGTGTGCACCATTCGAGATCTAGAAGTTCTTGAGCCATCAAAGGAAGGAGTTCTCCAATGGGATGATGCACAATCCATGAGTGATACTACAAGTGTTGCATGTGATAATTGGGCACATGAAACTTATGAAATGGTTGGGTGTGAAGTATGAAGTGCAGCTGCATGCATTAGTAAGCCACGTAGTATCAGGCATTTGGGCAGTAGCCAGGTACCAAAGTATACAGGTGAGGAGAATCTAGAAATATTCCTACTTGCTATGGAATTTCAATGGGAATGTCAGGTGGAAAGAAGGAACATGTTAGTATATACTCTTACGTGCAAGGATCCATGGGATAGCACGTGTTGGTGGATGGTTCACAGGGATAATATTTTGGAGTGGAGAGAAGTAAGGATTTATTTATGCTTGGTTTCTAAGAAGCAATGCACCTACTCAGATTTGTGCATTTCATGGTAATGATCCTGTTCAGCACACCATGTTCAGCAGTGTGAGAGACTCTGGATGGTGGGGTAGGAAGCTTTACCACCTTCTTTATGGGTGCACAAGTTTTATTTCACCTTGTGAGGCTATGTGCGCACATGGTATGTCTACACAGAGTTGAATAGGGAAACTAGAAATTGGTAGGAACTCACTGAAGGTATGACTCAAACCTTTTGATTATTTTCTTCTAAACCTTTGGTGAATGAGGCATTGCAGGTTATGAAGCTTAACTATGGGAGATAGTGCAAAGCTTGAAGAGTTACTTCAGGAGTTGTTAGGAGAATCAGACTTGGTGGGTGCTTTGAAGAGGAAGAAACAAATGAAGAACAGCTTAGGTGTGCCTACCTAGAAAGAGAAAAGGGTAAGATGATCTACATGGTTGATGATGAAGAGGTAGAGAACCTAGACATTGAGCACACAGAGGGTATACGTGAAGTCTTGGACAGTGCAGATGAGAAGGTGCACGCCTACCATGAGCCTATGAAGACCAAGAAAGTGAAAATTGGAATGGATGTTGAACCTAAGGAAGCCATTATTAGAGATTACTGGTCTGACTCTGAAGTTGCTAAAATCATTGAGTTATTGTGTGAATTTCAAGACTTTGTTCCCTAAGAGGCTATCATGAATTGAAAGCGTGCATGAATCATTGGGAGAGATGAAGATAAAGTTGAAAGAAGGTGCACACCCAGTTCGGAAGAGGCCTTACAGGATGAATCTGAACTTGCATGTCAAGGTAAAAGAAGAAATTGACAAAATGTTAATTTCTGGAATCATTGTGCCAATTGAGGAGTTAGAATGGGTGAGCCCTATGGTGATCAACATCAAGAAAGATGGCAGAATCAGGATTTGTGTGGATTACAGGGAGTTAAATGTTGCATGTGTGATTGATCCCTTTCCCACACCATTTACTGAGGAAATCTTGGAAGGCGTTGCAGGGCACAAAATATACTCCTTCACTGATGGATTCTCTGGATATCATCAAGGTAAGGATAGCTGAAGAAGATCAAGAGAAGACAAATTTCACCACCGAGTGGGGAAGTTTTGCATACATGATTATGCCCTTTGGATTAAAGAATGTGCCTACAGTATTTTCATGCATAGTGGTACAAGCATTCAGGATTTTATTCACAAGTTCTTACAGGTGTATCTGGATGATTGGATAGTTTATGGGCTCATGAAAGATCACTGTGATAATTGAGGTTGATGTTTCGAGAGGTGTCTATCAGTTGAGCATCTCTTTGAACATTAAGAAGTGTATATTTCCACACCCTTTGGAATTTTTGTGGGACATATCATCTGTAAAGAAGGCTTGCTAGTGGATCCTGCTAAGGTAGCTGTTATTTTGGGCTTAGAGGAGCCTACTAGCTAAAGTGAGTGTGTGGATTCTTGGGGCACACAAGTTATTACAGAAAGTTTATAAAGGGATATGCCAAGATCATTGTGCCCTTAGAAGAATTACTCAAGGGAAAAGGAAAGTTCTATTGGGGTGAGGCACAACAACACATTTGACACACTAAAGGAAAGGCTTACTAAATGCCTATTTTGCACTTTCCTTCATGGTCCAAGCCTTTTCATGTTCATGTAGATGCCTCTGGCATGGCCATTGGTGCCGTATTAGCTCATCCTGGAGAAGGGATTGTTGATCATCCTATTTTCTTTGCTAGTAGAAAGTTGACTCCAACAGAACAAAATTATACAACAAACAGAGCATGAGGCCTTGTCTATGATCTATGCTCCATAAGTTTTGACAGTATTTGTTGGCTACACCTTTCATCTTTTATACAGATCACATGGCATTGAAGTACTTAGTGAACAAGCTCATTTTACAGGGGCACATATGTCGTTGGGTATTGTTGTTTCAAGAATTCAATTTTATAGTGGTGGTTAAGCCAGGTAAGAGCAATTCTGGTCTAGACCATTTATCAAGGATTCAATCAGGAGAGGATGCACAGAGCATTGAGGACACAATGTCTAGATGCACAACTGTTCAGGTTGAACCATGTGCCCTCAAACTTGGAGGATATTTTTTTCTTTTTATGCATAGGTGTGGCACCCAAAGGAATGAAGGATTTAGAAAAGAAACAACTTGCTATTCATGTCATGCCTTACATGTTGATAAGTGGAGACTTATACAAGTTAGGTCATGATGAATTTTTACGCCGGTGTGTACTTGAGCATGAATGAAGAAATTATGGCAGAGGCTCATGGTGGTATTGCAGGTGGACACTATGCAGGGGATGCCATTACGCACAAGATTCTACTAGCTGGTCTATGGTGGGAAACATTATATAAGGATTGCAAAGCATATTGTAAGGCATGTGACCATTGTCAGCACCTTGGAAAGCCTGGGAAATGAGATGAAATGCCTTTGAGACCTATTACTAGTGCAAAACCTTTTGAGAAGTGGGAAATTGACTTTGTGGGCCCTATTTCCCCAGATGTGCACAGGATAGGATCGCGTTATATTATAACTTATACAGATTATCTTACAAGGTGGGAAGAAGTGGCACCTACAAAGGATTACACAGTAACTACAACAACAAGGTTTCTGTGGGAAAATATTATTAGCAGGTATGGCTGCCCTTTAAGTTTGACAAGTGATAGGGGTACTCATTTCCTTAATGAGACTATCAGAATATTATTGGATGAATTTATGGTTGCACACCATAGGAAAACCCCTTATCACCCTTAGGAAAATGGAACTGTTGAGGCCTTCAACAAAATATTGAGCCATACCTTGACAAAAATTTGTGATGTTGGAAGGAGAGATTGGGATGACAAGGTTTCTGTGTACTTTGGGTGTATAGACAACCTACAAGAGGTTGAATAAAGCAACACCCTTTCAGCTGGTGTTTGGCATAGAGGAAGTTCTCCCCATGGAATTCATGTTACCTTCTTTGTGTATTGTGCATGTAGGAGGTCTGGCTGATGAGAAAGCATTGGAAGAACGTATTGACAAATTGATGCAGCTAGATGAAAGGTGCACCATAGCAAGATGGAGTCAGAAGTAAGAAAAATCTAGGCAGAAGGCATGGCATGATAGGCACATCAAGGATAAGAAGCTTGAGGTTGGGAAAATGGTACTTCTGTATGATTCAAAGTTTTTGCACCATCCTGGAAAGCTAAAAGTGCATTAGTTGGGACCGTATGTTATCACTTATATACTTGATTCAGGTGCTTTCAGTTAGAGGCGTTGGATGGAACATGGTTTCCTGGTTACTTCAATGGGAGTAGGCTGAAGCCCTACTATAAATAAGTCTTCTTGGTGTTTGTAATAAGGTAGTATTGCCACTTAGATTAGGTTTCCCTTAATGCATTTCCTTTATATGTGTTTCCTTCATCATTGTTATGCTTTGTCAATTTAGTTAAGTGTTTTGTGTAATAAGTGCGCTTTGTGCACGCCAGAAGCTGATTATAATTTAAGTGTTTTTATGTGTAGAGGACCACACATACCCTTAGTGTGGGGTGGTTTATATATAGGGTTCATTACCAAGTTGAATATAGTTGATTATCATCTGAAGATGGGTATGCATAAGGAAATTTTTGTGCAGGTGCTTTTTGGAAGGGTGCAGATAGAAAAAAAAAATTGCTCCTAAATGAAGACCACCATGGAAAAATGGATGCACAATATAGTGTGAGGTAGGCTACAGTGGAAACTACTTAGAAGAAGGCACAGTGGTGAAGTACTTTGGTGCATAGGGCACACGGAAGGAGGTATGTGGCCAAGAAGTAGAAGGTGCATCAGAAGGTTATGACTATGGCGGAGAAATAAGCAACATGGAAAAATTGACGAACGATGCATTAATGTTGGGATTGGTGGTAGGTGAGGAGCAATAAATGTGATAACTTTTAAAAATATATATAAGGAAGGGTTGTGAGGCCATTTTTACCTTTGCGATTACGAATTATTGAGTGAGTTGTTTATGAGTGAGCTAGCTAAGATGGTTGTGAAGAGTGGAGAGCTGTGAACTGGTTGGGTTGGTCAGATCTATGCATGAGGAACTATTATGCTCCATTTGTTTGAAGTGTTTGAGCAAGGTGAAGGCGTGCAGGAAAGGAGATTGATGGCTAGGGTTTGAGTTTGAGCTAGGGCACAAGGAACTGAGTTGCAGAGCTTGAGGGAGGTAAGAGAACACATATTTTTGATTGAAATGGCACCCAAGAGAGCACTAGGAGAAGGTGGCCAAGAGGGAGAAGAAACAAAAGGAGGTTGAAATTGAGATCAAGGATTCCCCTGAAAATAAGGTTTTTCAGAAATGCAATACCCATAGGAAGTGATCATGGGCCGTGATTGGGATTCCCATGTCCATCGAAGCAAATTTGTGATTACAACCATAGGACAACTGATAACAAAGAGGAGTTGGATGCTTTGTTGAATAAAAAGACAAACAAAAGGACAACATGGATGACATGCCCGTATACGACGATGATGGGGAGAAACTCCTAAGAAAGGTAGGGGTTTTACAGTTATACAAACTTCCTTATTTCAAAAATCCTAGAGAAGTTATACCAGTGGCTAATGAGTAGAGTCCATGAGGAATTTTTCTATTTTTTGGGTGACGAATGAGGATCACCGCAGCCCTTGATCGACACTTTGACGGGTTTGAAAAGCACATGCACAGAGGTGAGTAGTGACCTAACTAATAAAGAAATAATTGTAGCAACCAAGCAAGGAGTTGGGTTATACAAAAGGTGGGCAGACATGGATATTTACAAGCTAAGGAAGTATCTGGTCATACAGGTAGCCTCACACTTGTTGACAAAATTGAATGACCAAGAGAGATGGTCATAGGTGAACACTTTGTGGCTACATGTTGCAAAGAAAATATCACAAGGGGAGACCTACAACTTGGCTAGATACATTGTCTGAGATGATCATTGAAGAGGTGCGTACATGTGAGAAAATTAGCTTTGGCACTATTCTATTATCCCTTGTGTTTGTGGAGATTGGAGTGCCCGATGGGCCGAAGAACAAAATCTGGGAGTACCCTGCAGAAAAGAAATCTCTCGCAGAGAGATTCGAAAAGTATCTTTGTGAGGGGACCATGAGTGGCCCATTCAAACCAAGGGTAGAAATGTGGTATGCACGACTCCATGCCACATTTGAGGAAGAGTGGAGGATACCTAAGGAGTTTCCCATGGTGGTAGGAAATTTGGTATAGTTTTCAGTCTATCAACACTTTTGCATCACACATTTTGCAATGAAGGATGGGACATGGAGTCCTTGGTGTAAACTACCCTATGCTTTTCACACGTGGTTCTTTCAGGAAGCTTTCATAGACTCTCAGATGTGCGTGCAAGTTAATCTACAATGTTGATAAGGTGGACTGTGACTACCACACTCTGTGGAAGACTTACGTCTATCTAGGTAAGTTTTCTTATATTGAAAGATACATTTTAGATGACATAGCTATGAAGCCTGTGAGTTTGGAAATAGGCGACAATGGGGCAACATTGGTATACCTTCAGCTTAAGCCTAGGCTGGAGAATGGAAAATATGTAGAGAATGAGTTCAAACTTCCAAGCCCGCCTAAAGGGAAGCACACATTTGGCACATTGGCAGCTGAAAAGCCTACTTCACCCATTCAGGAAGAAGAAGAAGAATAACTTCATGAAGATAGTGGTGGGTTGGACCATAGGGGCAGAAGACAACCTATGGATGGAGAAAGGAAAGAGTGTGAGGTGACGCCCCCATCACAGGAGCAAGAGGATTGAAGTGTTTGAGACAAACACAATGGAAATCAATGTGGAGTAGACAGTGAAGAGCCACAGTTCAAGAGAGTGTTCAGGAGGACAAGGGTTCAGGGTGCAGGGTCATCACAACCATTAAGGAGGTCACCAAGGATTTCACTTCAGAAGGAAGAGCCTGAGAAGAAAAAAGGTGCAAGCTAAAGCTTAAGGATAGAGAGGAGGATGAGTTTGGAGAAAGCACATCAGGTACACTAGTACAGCCTGAGGATATAGAGGATCCTCGTGATGAAGAAATGAAGAATGATGAGGAGGGGTATGAAGGGAAATAGAAGTAGAAAAGGGTGAAGGCCCAATTCTGGATTCAGGCACCTGGGTTCCTAAGGGAAAAAGAACAAGGGAGGAAAAAGAAGGTGAATACTATGTGACTCCCGTAGTTGGATATGTGGATGATACCAGCAAGATCATATGCACACACTTCCAGAGTACTGTGGAAGCTAAGGACTTGTATGGTTGGGAGTTGATGGATGCAGAGATGGCGAATGACACACACATGGAAGTAAGTTGTCATGGTCAATGTAGACTCATATGGATGAGCCTAATTTTGACGTGTGTGAAGAATCATGCATGTCACATGTAGAATGAAGAAACCACCTCAAATCCGACATGTAAATGTTAAGCCAACTAGTTATGTCAGACAAACAAGTGAGCAATGCCTTGGTAAAGGTATCTACAAAGGTTACATGTAGGAACATAGACAAAGTGAAAAATTAGGGCGTTGATGAATGACAACAAGGATAGGGATGCAAAAATAAAGCACCTCACAACAGAGAAGGAAAAGGCCTGAGGAAAAGACAAAAGCATTGATCGGTATGGTCGAGGAGATTGGTGATTATATTCTTAAGGTAAGGCCACATCTGGAATCTCAAGTTCTAGAAAAATTTCCTTCTGTAATGCACTATATATGCACACTTGTAAAACTAGGTCATAGAGGAAGGGCATGTGCATATGCCCCACCAAAAGACCCTAAAGGAAGCAACAAGGGTAAAATCCACCATTTCTAGAAAAATTGCAAGTTATGAGTCATTGCTACAAGCCTTGAGAGATGAATTGAAGAAGGCAGATCAGGCCTTGAACATGTGCACGAACACCAGATGCAATTGTTAGGACGAGAACAATTGCAGAAGATAATGAAGTCCTCAAAGCCATGAAGGATGAGACACTTGGGCATGTGGAGAGACTTACTTTGGTGGAAGAGAAGTGCAAAGCACTTACAAGTGCCCAAGAACCACATGAAAATAGGCTGAAGGAAATAGGCAACCAGATTGCAGGGAAGATGGACTATATGGAGGGCATGATTTCTAGTATGGAAAATATTTTAGAATCTTGTAGAACGAAAAAGAGAACATGACTCAAGATGAGCTAGATACCATAGTCATGGATATCCCAGAAAAAATAGGTGAGGCCTTAAGCGATTGGCAGGCATTGGAGGTAGAAGTTAAGAATGAGTATCTGGAATTAATACTTCCTGTTGCAGGAGGAGAGCGTTGAATGATATCTCATTTTTTTGTTTGAACAAATCTTCATTCTTTCATTCATTATTCTTTACTTTGGAGAGATAAGTTAAGATTACCCATTGCCGAGGGTGGCAATGCATTTAGTGTGGGGTAATGTTGAGTAGATAAAATATAGTTCAAGTATGAAAGTGCATGAGGATTGGGCGCATGCGAACAGGCATGTGTGCATAGAAGGACATGGAATTATAGTAGAACAATGTGTGCCTAGGACAAGTATACACAGGACTTAGCCACTTTTTCAGATCTAGGCTATTTTTGGAGATAGAGTGTGAGCATGCAAAGATATGGATACTTGCAGTTCACACAAGGCTATTTTGGGTTTTGCATCAGTTTGAGTGCCATGCATAGTTTTAGTCTAATAATAGGATTTCTCTTAGAGTTAACTATAGGAAATCTATTATTAGAACACTTGCATGCTTTTGTATTCCCTTGTAAAGGCGCATGGCTATTATTAGCATGTAGCCTATTTTTGGAAGGTGCATGGGTAGTGAAGGGAAAGTCCCCATCCCTATATATATGTATTGATTTGCACGGTTTAGAGAGTCCTGATTATTGTAGAGTTATGTTGCGGATTTGTTAGCGTGCATGACTATGAGACTGTGTCTTGATGTATGAAGCTTCTGTGTTTTGCAGTATTTAATATAATGGATCATATTGGCTGGATATTGGTGTTAGATGTGACTGAATATGGTTCTTGCATGGTAAATTTCATTATAATAATTATTTAGTCAATCTTTCATATGGTTTAGATCTAGATCTGGCTTATGCACTGTGGATTATTTACTATTTGTTATAAATCTAGATATATACATATGTAATCATGCTAATGTTCTAGATAGGCAACTCTAAAGAGGGACTTGGTACCCTTGCATGCTTCGGGTGAGCACTCAGTTTAGGCTGAGTGATGTGTCAGCGCGCCTTGGGTTATTTGCAGTGAATTCTAGGGACGCATTATATTAGACATTATTTTATATCCTTCCTATAGAGTTGTACGAGTGGCTAGTTGTTTATATGTCTAAGAGGAATTGGAGGTTTTGCACACTTATTTGGATGCAAGAAGAATTCTAGGCCTTGTATGATGCAGATATAGAATGGATGGTGTTTTGGAGAGAGATGGCTCGTGAAGGATTCATATCTTATGTAGAAGACATGGAGCCAGAGCATCTAGATCTCCCCCATTTGGGAGAAGTGTGTGGGAATTTAGAAAGAGGCTAAAAGTCTTCATAAATCCATAACTACCTAGAGGAGACAAGATCTAATACCATGTTGAAAAAATCTCTAATACCATTTTTGAAAGTAGATATGATCAACATGTAGGTAATGATCTAAGATCATTAAGGATAGGAAACTCCATAGAATGTAATCTCTTGAATAGGCATGAAAAACTTTGTAAAGGTATGAGGAAAGGATAAAAATAGATCATACCATATTTTGATCCAATACATCATATCCACCACTTACAATATACAAAGGACTAAGTGATATATATATATATATATATATATATATATATATATATATATATATATATATATATAACTTGAGAAAGAGAATCCTCCCTTTTACTTATTGGCCACATAATAGGCACATGTGATTAGCCCATATAGAGGTGGCATTTACTAATGATGGTGGTATTTAATGCTTGTGACATTAAAGCACACTTGTCATATTTGAAGTCTATAGATGTGTATAAAACACGCTTCATATAAATAAGTTAATCTAAACTAACTTAACATTGTTGTAAATAGAATATTGCACCGACATCATATATTTTGGTTGATAAATTATTTTAGGATTTATGAGATGATAATTGTATTATGTTGATCTATTTCTCAGTATTATGGTGAACTATGTAAAAGTTTTCATTGTTGGATCTTGAAACGTTTTTCATAGACTTGCATGTTATTGTATATGGACTATATTGATGAATGAAAGTTTTAATCTAGTTCTAAATTTTTTGTTTAATTGAATAAATTCACATGCATGGAAATATTCTAAATATTAGACTAGATCTAGTTGTATTATGCATAATAGATAAAGCTCCAAGTGAAACCATTAGTTGTTGATATATGTAGATTTGGTTTTATTACCCAACCTAACAAGGTATAGTAGTGTCTCAGTGCCTCAGTTGGAAATCAAGGGAAACCTTTAGTGAAATTTTGGTGTGAAGAATGAAGTGTCTATTTATTGGGGTCTTTGAACAGGGTCCATGAGTATAGAAAAGTGTTGGAAAAACCCCAACACTACACTTAGTTTTAGTATGTGTTTACATGTATTATGATGTTATAATTCATATCATGTTTGATTTTTTCAATTTCCTAACGTATGTTTCAATGATTCGTATCATGCATCTATGGGGAAACTACTTATATTTTTTTCCTTACATTGTTTGTATCTTGTCCATATGTGGGTGTTTTAATATTTCTGTGACATTTCTTATATCTTACCCATATCAGTGATACCATTCTTTGTGATACAATACTTACATATTACCAAAATAGGGACAATCTATTCCTATTCTTACATTACTTACATATTTACCATAAAGGCACAATACTAATGTGCTTCCATTAATTAAATATTTCTTATTTGGTTACAACTTATTCCTATGATTACATTGCTTGTCTTTTTCTACTTGGGTCATACTACATTTTATGCTTATATTGATTATTTATTTCACATATAGGGAAACTTGCTCCTATTATTATATTTTCTCACTTATGGCATACCACCTTTGGGCCTTCATTACCTCACCCATATGAGGCGTGTCACTTCTATATTTACTGTGTTTATATATTTCCCACAAAGGGCATATTACCTTTTTTCTCATGTATTTTACTTCACAAGCTCATGTGAGGCAACTTGTTTATTACATATATACTTCCAAGATGGTATATTACTACATTACATATTAGTGAATTTATTTCCCATCTTACACACTATGCACACTATCCTTTTATTTTGATAGAATTGATTCACATGTTGATCTTGCACCTCAGTAGGGGGAATTTATTCTAGACTCATTTCATCTCCAAACTCTATGACACATGACACTCTCTATATTTTACTCCCATAGGTGGGGCAATCATACGGTGTTTTCTCCAAGACTTTCCCATCACATGGCACTTGTTCCTATTACGAGATATATTCAAAACTTTTCTAACCTTTTTATCTTCATATTATGAAGATCATTCATATTTTATGTTTCACTAAAAATATACTTCAAAATGCATGCAATATTCAACACAAGTTCCAATATTTATATTTCCTGTGGGTATTTTCACATTATCAACATAACCATGTGTATTCATTCCAATTTCTCTTTCTTATATTTCAACAATCAATCAATTATTTTTTATTTACACACTTATTCATTTGCAGATATTCTCCATATATTTTGAGTGACAAAGATGTTTTATGGGGTGTGAGTTTCTAGATTGCAAATGCATGACCATAGATGTTAATTAAAAACTATTTATAACCCTCCACTTTGGTTTCACCAAAATGTAGATACGTAAATTGGTTTTACACTAAAAATGCACTACAACTAATTACGCACATTGCAATTCATATCTAAACATATATAAATCAATAAATTCAAATCTAATTGAATAAAAGAGTATTATTAGAGTAAAAATAATTCTTAAGAGAATATTTTTTAAAAATATTTGATTTATCATCCTTTTAGAGATAATATTTAGAAATAGACAACACAACACAAGTATAGATAGAAAGATTCCCACAAAAATCAATGCAAATAGAGAACCCTAACATAATTATAGGGTACTTTTCTAGAAACTGTCAAAATTGGTGGATAGAATTTAAACCTATTTTTTATATTCCTAAGATTCCAAAAAAAACCTCCTTTTTAGAAGTATGTGGGTATTTGGTGATGCAGGAGCATCATCTCCATCTTTGTAAATATGATATGATGTCATTAATTTTGTCTTGGAGGTGAGTTTGTAGGGTTAATAAGTACTTGTGATTCCTTTAGGTGTGCTAGTTAGAGCTTGGACTTTTCAAATTTGAATCTTGTAATTTTATCTCCAAAATACTAGTTCGAATTGGTGGACCATTTTTTGCTTGCTTAGGACTTTGTAAGCATTTTGAGGTCATTTCTAGTGTGCAAAGTTGTAATAGGAGAGCTTGTAGTGGATAAAGAGTTATTGGATGACTATAATGACACTAGCGGCAGATTTTAAACTAGAGTAAGGAATAATAAAGTCATTCAAATAAGGATTGAGTCCATAATCCCCTACTAAGCAAGAAATGATCCTCAAATGCATGACTATTGAAATAAGGCTAGATGGAGTATCCTGAACCAAGAAGGTAAATGCAAGAGTAACTTTAAAAGAAGATGAATGAATTATTAGGGTGAATACAACAATATCAGTGGTCGGGTATAAACTAGAGTCAAGGAGCACTCAATCCATTCAAAGAAGAATTTGATTCCTTATACAAGAATAACCCCATAAAGATAAGAAGAGATATTCCAAATGTAGACTAAGGTGGAATTAGGTTATGTAAACCTTATGATAGATGATGTGAGGATTGTTATTATTTATTTCCTACATCATTTTGGAAATTATTCTCCATACTGAGAATCTTATTATGGAAGAAATGCCTTGTAAAAAGACAATTAAAAATGGGGGATGTTTTGAGAGCCCTACATTATTCCTCCATTATTATTAGGTCCCTTTATGGGAACCATTATTTGAATAAAACACACTAAATATAATGCAAATTAGCAAGTATTTTAGCGTAATACATCTACCCAACTGATAACACCCAAATTAGAATACAAAACCATGATTAGGATAGAAATATTTATAAACTAATGTGTAATCAGATTAATAGATGAATTATACAATATTAAAAGTTGATAGTAGATGTAGAATGATATTGATAAGCTGCATTGAATTAAATACATTCTAAATATAGTAACACATAAGAATATGAGTGCAATTATCTTTTATTTTGCTTCACAGGATGATATGGATCTAGAACTAGGTTAAACGGGTTCTGTTAGGGCTGAATGTGGTTCATCTCTACAACTAATTCCTAAAAGCATTATGGATATTATCATTTTAATGCACACTACAGTGAAATACTTATGTCCTACTACTGGCGTTAGTGTCTGGTGCTACTTTTCACTTCTTTATCAATTTGGTTCGCTTCATCTTCATATTTAATGGCTTATTATGCTTTCATTTCTTTTGTGATGTTCGTGGATGCTCATCTGATGACCAAATCCCTAGTTACTTGTACTAGCACTCAAATAAACATTAGATAACAAAAAATGATGTATGGTGGATTCAGGCAGCACTTGGTTGCCAACCCCATTACTAATAATGACCAAGTGGTACAATAAAATTCCCAAATGAGGGGCTCAAACTCCATATAGTTTTCCTAGTGCTTGTGTAAGAGTGAATGAAAGTCTAGAGTACCTCCCTATATGTTTTCCCTTGTACCTCAACACTGATAGTGGAGTTAACTATATATATGTGAGATGTACCCTTTGTGAGTGTTAACTAGGGTTCTAAAATAGAGTGCTTGTAGATCAATACTCGCTATGATAAGAAAACCCTTGAAGTGAATTTGGAATGTAGATGTTTGATAGTGCTTGATTTGGCCTTAAGATGATTTTGAATCAATTTGGTATGCTCTTAAGCTAGTTCAGAGTGATTTAGAATACTCCTAATGTCTTCTCATTATTTAAATAATATTAGGGAAACTTTTCATAAAACTTAATGAGTATTTGCTAAAGGATCTCTTGAGAATGTTAGGTGAGTAAAAGAGTGCATCTAACTTGATCTTGTATCATTCCACAAGATGTTATTTTTCACTATGGATAAATAGGAAGTCGAAATAAGATAAACATAAAAATATGATTATCAACCCATTGTGAATAGAAGCATAGAATAGGGAAGAACCATTTGATGGTTTTATCTAAACCATATAGTAGTGTTCAGGGAGGTAGAATGTTGTAAGTAGAAATTTTGAGAAATATGATATGAGATATGTTATTTATATGATCAATGAGACCAATATTTTAGGTGTCTATGAAATATATTAGGAGAATATGAAGTATTTGCAAGCCTTATGAAATATTGAAATAATGTGGGTAAGCTATGTTTGTGCATACAAGTCATGATTAAAGGATATAAGCCAAATCAATACTATCAAGTACCTACTTACTAAATTTAGGTGTATTCACCAACCCTTATCACATTTAATGACCTATTGGATGCAATAATACTATTGTAAACACTAAAATTGGTAACTTTCCCTTTTGTAATGTGAAGTTTGACTATGATCCTTTGTTACGAGAAATGCTCATGTTTGACATACAATTCGTTCATCTCTTTAGCTCTCTTGTGACATGATTATATTCACACTCTTCTATGTCATCAATTCAAAGAACATTATTAGACTAAAATAGTAAACAACATATCTACTTCATGTCACAATTTCCTATTTCATTTTTCCTCTTCTCTTTCTAGGACCGTATAAATAGGTCAGGTGTTGGGGTTAAAGCATATAACAGTGTTGCAAAAATCTATAATCAGATAAAGCATACAAGCAATGAATATGGAAATAACCAAAAGATAAAATAAACAAGAGAAAGATTACACCAAATTTAACGTGGTTCACCCAGTGTGGGCTATGTCCACCAAGAAACAGCCAATATTATTATTCAGTGCTTTACAAGAGGAAATACAATGAAGATTTGTTGTCTTCTAACACCTCATAGGATGTTCAATGCTTTTCCCTCACTCAACTACTCTTTCTTGCTCACCAAGAAAACTTACATGTCAAACAATTTCTATTTTTCTTCTATTCTTCTTACTTACCCTCTTACAATGCATACATGCATATATATCTATTTTGGGTAACTTAACTATGCTTTTACAATCAATAAATCATCTTTAAAACAAGTGATTTATTCTAATTTTCATCAAAAAACAAAAGTCAAGTTTCGCACAGGTAACCGTCGATGGTTACTGCCTGACCATCGACGGTCACTTCCTGACCTAGACTGACTAACGCTGGTTACACCCTGACCGATGCTGGTTAAATCCTGACCAGACACCAGTTACTATTAGAACCAGTAACATGTAAAAGCAAGTTTCTTGTGAAGCAATTAAGCTCCATACTCAACAATCTCCCACTTGGAGATCAATTGTTGCATTGTATTGTGCATCACCATCCTTGGTTCCTTTTCCTTGGCCCATTTCTTTCTCTTCAAGTCTTAAACTTGAAGACCAACAGAAGTGGAGTGAAGTCTCCAACTTCTCCCTTACCAATGGCTTCATTAGCATGTCTGTACAGGGTTCTCATCCATATGGATTTTCTCTAACTTCAGTTGTCCATCCTCCAACACCTACCGTATGAAGTGATACCTCAATTGAATATGTTTTGTTCTTGAATGAAATGTTGAGTTCTTTTCCAGATGAATCACGCTCTGACTATCACTGTATAATCTGCAATCCTCTTGCTCCTTACCCAACTCTTCCATGAACATATCTCATCCATATCATCTCCTTACTAGCTTTTGTAGCTGCAACATACTCTTGCCTCTGTAGTAGACAAAGCCACAACCTTCTACAATCTTCGAAATCTAGCTAACTATCATTCCACCTACTATGAAAATATATCCAGTGGTGCTCCTCCTATCCATCCAAATATCCAGCCATATCTGAATCAACATAGCCAGCGTAAAGAAGTATCTGACCCTCCATAGCATAACTCCATGCCGAATGTCCCTCTCAAATACCTGAGAATCCATTGGACTTCTTTCCAATGCTTCTTTACCTGGATTAGCCATAAACCTGCTCACAACTCCCACTGCCTGTGCAATGTCTGGTCTAGTACAAACCATGGACATACATAATACTTCCTACTACTGAAGCATAGGGAACATGTGCCATGTACTCAACCTCCTCGTGTGATGAAGGACACTGATCTTTTCTCAATTTGAAGTGTCCAGCCATAGGTGTACTAATAGGTTTTGATTTTTGCATATTAAACCTTTCCAACACCTTATTGATATAAGTCTCCTGAGACAAATACAACTTCTTGTTTTTCATGTCTTGGTGAATTTGCATGCCAAGGATTTTCTTTGCAGCTCCCAAATCCTTCATTACAAATGTGTGAGCTAACCTTTCTTTAAGTTTACCAATGTCCTGCATACTAGATCCTTGCAATCAGCATATCATCCACATACAGTAACAAAATAACATAGCTCCCATTTTCAAGCTTTTTAAAATAAACACAATGGTCAGATTCACATCTCATATAACCATGCTCATGCATAAAACTGTCAAATCTCAAATACCATTGCCTTAGGGCTTGCTTGAGCCCATATAGGCTCTTTTTCAATCTGCACACAAGTTTCTCCTTACCCTTGACTTCATAACCAAGCGGTTGTTGCATATAAATCTCTTCCTCCAAATCACCATGAAGAAAAGTTGTCTTAACATCAAGTTGTTCTAAATGCAAATCTTATGTTGCAACCAAACTTAGAACAATACGAATAGAAGTCATCTTAACTACATGGAGAAAAAAATCTCATCAAATTCAATACCTAACTTTCTTGTGTAAATCCCTTTACCACAAGCCTCGCCTTTGTACCTTTTCAGTCCACCCTCTTCTTCCTTGATTATGTAAACCCAATTGTTTTGTAATGTTTTCTTACCTGCTGGATAACTTAACCAAATCCCATGTCTGATTTTTTTCCAAGGAGTCCATCTCCTCATCCATGTCCATGCTCTCACTACTCGTGGGTATCTACTTGCATTGCTTCTTCAAATCTTTCTGGTTCACCACTATCAGTCAGTAATAAATAAGAAAAGGAAGGTGAAAATATTTCTGGAGGTCTACTTACCCTTTGTGACCTTCTCACTGAGATCTAGGGTGTCTGGGGATCATTTTGTGCCTGTTGCACATTCATGTCAATCTCTGTTAGTGACAACGATTCGGTCACCTCTAACCGACCACGGTTCCTCTGTCTGCTGACCGACTGCGGTTGCCTTACTGACATCGGTTCTAGGAGTATCGACTCTAGTTCTTGTAGCTGACTTCTCTAAACCTGATCCTGTCAGCTCGATGCCAGTTAGCCTGACCGACATCGGTTCTTATAGAACCAACGTTCAGTGTCTGTGGATGTCTACTTTAGGTCTAAAAATTGATTTTCCTTCAAAATCTCCTCAACATGTTCATGTTTAGGCACTAAAACCTGATCCATGTACATTCTTTTTTTCATTCCAATCAACATCATGACTCCTAACAATATTAGAATCTTCTAAATCCCAAAATCTATATCCAAAATCACCAAAGCCATAACCAATGAAAGTACATCTTTTAGATTTAGCATCCAACTTCCTCCTATTTTCCCTATCAACATGCACAAAAGCTTCTAAGCCAAAAAGTCTAAGAAAATAAAAATCTACCTCTTTTCCAGACCAAGCTTCTTCTGGTATTCCACCATCCAGTGTTGTTGAAGGCCCACGGTTGATCAAGTATACTGATCTGTATCCACTGCTTCTACCCAAAACTTCAAAGGCAAGCCAACATGTATCCTCATGCTTCTAGCACATGTTCCATGATTGTTCTGTTCATTCTTTCTACAACTCCATTCTCCTGTGGAGTTCTAGGAACCGTTCTTTCTCTTCGTATTCCATTCTCTGAACAATAATCATTAAAATCCTTGCTTGCAGTACTCACCACCATTGTCAGATCTAAGGCACTTCAATTTTAAATTTGTTTCATTTTCTACAAGGTACTTTCCATCTTTTAAAAGTTTCAAAAACATCAGATTTATGCTTAATACAATAGATCCATACCTTCCTTGTGGCATCATCAATGAAAGTCACATAATATTGGGATCCTCCAATAGAAGCTACCTGGGTTGGTCCCCACATATCTAAGTGTACAAGCTCCAATTTCTGTTCCTTCTTTGTTGACCCAACCTTGAGAAATCTCACTCTCTTCTGCTTTCCAAATATGCAGTGCTCACAAAATTCAAGATCTAATTGTTTCAAATATGATAACTTACCCTTAGCCTTTAAGATCTGCATTCCTTTTTCACTCATATGGCCTAGCCAATTATGCCACATGTTTACATTTGAATCTGTAGTAGATAGCATAGAAAAGGAATCAGTAATATAGGTAGATAAATATAAAGTTCCTACCTTCTTACCTCTTACCACAACAAGAGATCCCTTGGTAACCTTCCAAGAGTTGGTTGTGAATGTAACCACACATCCAGATTCACCAAGTTTCCCTACAGATATTATATTTCTTTTAAGGCTTGGCACATGCCTTACATATTTCAATACCCATGGGTTTCCATTCTGTAACTTTAGATAAACATCACCTTTACCAGTAATATTGCATGGCTCATCATCACCTAAATAAACTTGTCCAAAATCACCCTGAACATAATTTCTGAAATAACCCTTATTAGGGGTAGCATGGAAAGAAGCTCCAGAATCTAACACCCAATATTCTAATTTATTATCCAAGGAGAGAATAAGGGCATCTTGCTTTACCTCACTTGCAACGTTTTCCTCCTTACCTTTTTCTTTACCTTTGTCTGATGTATTCTATTTGTTTTCCTTAGACCAACACTCCTTCTTTACGTGTCCTCTCTTTCCACAATTCTAGCAAAGTAAATCTCTATACTTAGATCTAGATCTGCCATGTCTTGACTTTGATATCCCATTCTTCTTACTCTTAGATGATCTCTCTTTAGATCTTCTCTCTGATTTCAACAGTTAAAGTGTTTCTAGTTGCTGCTTCTCCTGACCTTTTCTTATGTATTTCCTCATTAAGGATTACACCAACCACATCATAAAATTTCAATCCTTTAGAAGCAATCATTGTATTACTAACAGTCATTGCCAAGTTATACCAACTATCATGGAAAAGAGCATAAGAATTAAAGTGCTTTCACTTCATCATCAAACATAATTTCTACCGATTTTAATTGATTTACAATAGACTGGAAATAATTCAAATGATTAGATACAGATCCACCTTCTTTCATCTTAGAATTAAACAATTTTTTCATCAAATATACCTTATTCGAAGCACTAGGAGTTTCATACAAATTTGTTAAATATTTCATCAACTCTACCGTGGCTTTTGCATCTGTAAAATTCAAAGCCACCAATGTTGTCAGCCTTAACCTTATAGATCTCATAGCCTTTCTGTCAATAACTTTCCATTCTTCATCATTCATCATACTCGGCTTTCCATGCTCATTCAACAGTAAGTATAGATCTTTTTGATACAAATAATCCTCCACCTGCATCTTCCATAGTTGATAATTATGACAGTCAAATTTCTCTACTCGCTATTTACTATCTTCTGCCATTACTTATGATCCCACTCAATTAGAAAACCCTATGAAACTAAATCTTGTCAACACACAAAAACCTCCAAAAAAAGCTCTAATACCAGTTGTTGCGGATAAACCATATAACAGTGTTACATAAATCTCTAATTAGATAAATCATACAAGCAATGAATACATAAAAAACTAGAAGATAAAATAAAAAAGAGAAAGATTACACCATATTTAACATGGTTCACCCAATGTTGGATACGTCCACCAAGAAACGGCCAATATTATTATTCATTGCTTTACAAGAATAAATATAATGAAGTTCTATTATCTTCCAATACCTCACAAGATGTTCAATGCTTTTCCCTCACTCAACTACTCTTTCTTGCTCACCAAGAAAACTTACATTCAAAACAATTGCTATTTTTCTTTTCTTTTTCTTCTTACTTACCCTCATAAAATTCATACATGCATATATATCTATTTTAGGTAACTTAACTATGCTTTTACAATCAATAAATCATCTTTTAAACAAGTGATTTATTCTAATTTTCGTCAAAAAAACAAAAGTAACTTCACACAGGTGACCGTTGACGGCTACTACCTGACTATCAATGGTTACTTCCTGACCTGGACTGACCAATGCCGGTTACACCCTGACTGACGCCGGTTACTGTCAGAACTAGTAACATGTAAAAGTAAGTTTCTTGTGAAGCAATTAAGCTCCATACTCAACATCAGGATGTGGGGTCTGAGCTTTGGTGACCTATATGGTCCTGCCCCTTTAAGTTAGTTTACTTTGTTTTCAATTTTAATATCCTCATTTGGTCATCCTTATCATATATTTCACCTATAGAAGGCTATATAAGCAAGTAAATATCACTTTATAACTCCCCTGACACTCTTACAAGATCCTATTGTATATAAAATTCTAAAAGCACTCAAGTGTTCCCTAAATTTGCCCAAATTAGATATACATCAATTATAACATTCCCTAATATAGTTATGAAGCACTGAACTAGGTCAAAGAGTCTAGATTGCTCCATTTCAAAGCATACAAAATTCATAGAGCTATGCATTAGCAAGAGTAAAGTCACTCCAAGCATTGTTCAAGGGTTTTAAGGAACAAAGGAATAGGTCACATAATTCAGGCACATCACATTACAATATTACCACATTGGGCACGTTCTACACTATATAGTTATCACACTATCTTGGTGTAAAGATACATGAGGGAACCACTAGGGGTTGACTAGATGTTCATATTTGCACAAGCACCTAGGAGAACTACACAAGGATTGATCCCACAATGAGGGCATGTAGAGAAAAACTTGGACTAGTTTAGAAATTGTTAGTTTGATGGTCAAGGGAAGTCAAGCCTCACCACACACATATGTTTTGTATTTTTTAGTTTGGTAATTCTCTAATGTTCTATTCTACAAGTTTCTAGGGTTTCCATTTTGTTGTAGGTAATTACATGTCATCTCAAATTTTTGTGAGAAAGAGTGACATACGATGAAGGTCATTTATATGAAAGTGAAGTATATATGAAGTTTTAGAACCATACTGTCAAAGGGTCCAAGACCATACATATCCAAGTTAGGACTATACAGTTCTAGTATGTACCATACAATAGTTGTATAATCATGCTCCTGTTCAGTTCCCTATTCCAAAACTTGCACTTAAACATTTACATTATACATTCTTCTTGTTCCACTATTCTTTAAACCCATAACCTTTTCGTTTTGACCTGTAAAACTAAGTTTCTTCCTCCTATTATGTATTTGAGTTGTTACTAATCATTTTATCAATCATTATAAGTGTTAATGCATTACTATGATTGTGAATGGTTAATATTGGAAATTAATTAATCATAATAGTACCATGTACAACATTTACATCCTTTTTCTTAGTGTGCATTACTATAACACTATAATTTAATCAGGGTGTAAACATTTGGTAAACTCAACTCTTGAATTGAATATTTTTCTCAACCCCTAGTAACCCTAGGGTTTAATTGGTTTAAGTATACACATGTTCATTGACTATTAAGACTTCATGGGTTCTCGCCTACGATTTTATCATGACTTGTGTTAAACATCATCTAATTTCATTTTGTGAGTATATCCATCTCCATCCCTCATTTATCAATATACTCGAGGGGTTTTATGATACTACACCAATTTATAATGATACCTCCCTTGCATATGTAACATCTGTGGTCACAAACAACTTCCATTTTACTGAAAAAAATATCTCCTTTACCCCTGACAAACTACCATCATAAGACATCATCAATAGTGATCATCCTTTATATGTTTAATTTGAAATATATATTATTTTGGTTAAGCTTTCCCTTATTAATAATGGATCAGGCCTTAATATTTGTAACATATCCTTTTTGCATCAATTAAGTCTTTTTGTTTCTAATCTTACTCCTTCCACCATGTATATATGTAGATTTTATAATATATCACACTAGGTACTGGAAAATTTACCTTACTAGTTATCATGGGTGAACAAACTATCGATACAAAATGTCATGTTATGCCTATTAATATTATTTACAACACTCTCTTAAGTCATCCTTTGATATAAGAAATGCATGATGTACCTTCTTCCCTTCATGCTTATCTAAAATATTCTTATTAAGGATGTGTGTACACTATTGCAACCAACCTTGCTCCTTTCAAAAATTGCACCACTATTACTTATGATTATTTATCTATTCCTTGGGTAAAATTTAGCATTGCTCCAAGGTTAATCAAATGAACTCAAACACCTCATACTTATTGTCAATATGGAATGAGATATCAACACTTATTATGAAATGGGTTCACTAGACGAGGACTTGGCCACTCTGGCAAGGGAATTTGTGAGCCTATATTACCTACTACATACCCCCCAAGACAGGGGCTTGATTATACTATGTGGTCATTATGTCTAACGATGTTAGCTCCAATGTTTCTTCCTACCTCATGGAGGTATTCCCAAGAAGTTGGTAAGGTAAATTATGTCACACCCTGACACTTGTCCACCCTAATCTCATCGACACATCTCTTGATATATCCACTCTAGATGAATTCACCAATGAAGAGTCTCTTCTAAAACATCTGAGTGCATATGAGGATATTCCTTCTTTCATTCATAATAATAGGTTTCCTCACACATTATATGTAGACACATATTTTTGGGAGGGTGATGATTCTAATATCTCAACGGATACCTCCACAACTATTCATATGCATCCTTATGTCAAAGATGGCTCCACGTTACTTAATAAAGAAACTAATTCTTTCAACTTTGTGACCAATGTCGATTCTTGAATTTTTCACCTCGTTGCTTCCCTTAGAAACCATAAGAGGGAGGATATTAAAAAAAATCATCATTTTATTGATCTCTTCACTTGGATTATGTTGGAAAAATAATTTTTAACAAGGGAAAATTAGGGGTTTTCACCAACGCTTTGGGACTATGTCCATCTGTTTAGGAATGAGGTAGCTCTATTTATTGAAAATAGGAAATATATACACTACTTTAACCATCATGGGTGGATTTTTGATTAGGGATCACACAGAAATACTCCACTAAACTTGTGTGCAAAAGGAGGTGGAGGAAAGGTCTGTGTATGGAGAGAGGGGAGAAAGTGAGAAGGGGGTTTTACTCAATAAATAACAAGTTAAGTTTATTGACATAAAACTTATAATATTTCCAAGTTAATAATGAAAAGACACCATTTCAAGGAAACAGGGAACAAAACATGAGGTAAATCCATCTTTATTTGCATAATATTACACAAGTAACCATGGTCATGGAGTAAATTTTAGATGGAGAGGAAAACATACGACAAGGAGATAAAAGAATTGTAGTTTCATGCTTGTAGTAAGAAAATGGGAGATATAAACCAAGAAAAACTAACCCCTTTGGAATGGAGAATCCATTCTAATTTATAGCTTACAAAATGTCTCTTCCTCCCCCCATGTGAATTTTCATCTCACCACCATGTGACTTTTCAGAATTCCCTAGGAATGAAACTAAGTCCTTTTCTCATTTTTGAAAAGGGAATTTTACAATGCAACATTAATTCACTTAAGTGAATAAGATGAAAGAGAAAAAAAAGTACATTCCCAATGAAGAAATAGAATGTTACAGAGAGAGACAGAGGAGAGAGAAGTGAAAATATAGAGACATGAAAGACATCTTGTTGACAAAGAACTTGCTTCTAATGGATCTTGAGTGAATGCTCCATGAATGAAGTTCCCTACCTTTGACCTCCTGTTGACTTGGAACACTGTGATCGTACAAATTCACTCCTCTTGTGACATGTGGACACAATCTAAGGCATTAAATGAGTTTTTAGAACCAATTCCGTGAGACTTGCAATGATATGGAAACATGATGATCCTTTTTGAACATAAGGTTAGAGTTAAAACATGGAGATCATCACCTTGCTCTTCTTGGCTTCAAAATTCACCTCCATGACACGATATGTTTCATTTTTTAATGGAATAAAACCCTATGATTCTCAAACACTTTCTTTCTCATTTGTTATTCATTGGAAAATTTCCTCTCCTCCAAACAAGAAGAATTGGTCCTTCATTCAACTGAAAAATGCATAGTGTGAAATCATGAATTTTTCAAGTCACTCAGGATGTTTTACATTGTTTCAAACTATTACTAGGTCCTCTTTCTCTCAGCATGAGAGGATTAACATCCTTGTTTCTTGACCAATATCCCCACACTTACTATTTTTAGTAAGCCTTATTTTGAGAAGTCCATTTTAATTTCCAGTTGCTTAATTTGGCACTTTTGAGTTTCCTTAATGTTTAAGGGGAAATGAACAATTTAGTAATGAACTATGTTTGTAGCACTTACTATTTATAGACATTGATGCTTAGGAAGGCTTACTATTTTTATAAGTGGTTTTTCTTGGTGTCAGATGGAACGAAAGTGGTTAAAAGTTTTGTTATTTCATAAGGATGCTTTGCTCCAATTTTTGGAGGATTTCAATCACCATAACTCCATAGATCTGAAAAAATGAGTTTTTATTTCAGAAAATTTGTGTGTCCATTAAAAATAATATAGAACACCATTGGATGTGCAAGGTTGGGATCATTTGAAAGGCATTTTGGAGAGGAATCTATAGTCTAAAGTTTTCATGGCAAACAGGTCATGGGATTTGGAAGATATGAGAAAAAAGGGTTTTTGAGCATGGATGATGCCTAAAGAAATTTTGGCAGCATAAAAACAATACAAAAGTGAATGGGGGTAGGAAAAATCACAATGAAATACACAAAAATGGATAAGTATGAAGTAATACCTCTTTCAAGCTTTATTTTCCCTCTCACTAGCTCACCTTTAACTCACTTTAAACTCAAACTAGGGCTAACCAAGTCTGAATGGAGGTTGGAGGTGTGAGTTGCACCCTAAAAATAGGGAAAAAGGGATAACAAGTGTACATGCACCTCTCCAAAAATGAACCATGGGTGATGCTCTCATGAGGAGGGGGGATTTAAGTTTGTGAAAATGGTGATTTGTTAGCACTACCTTAACACCCAGGTTATCTTTTTCAAGTGACAAAAGTTTAGATCCATAAGGGGGGCACAATTTTGTGTCCCCCTTGTCTTGTTTTAGACCTGATGGTAAAAGGGAAAAAGGGACATCAGACCTCCAAAACGCTTCCATGGGTCTAATTATCATGGGGAGGGGGCCAAAGATCAAGTTGTTAGTTTATAACCTAGGTCCTAACACCGTAAGTTATCACTTTAAGTGAAACAACCAACTCTTCCATATGGGGGAGTGCACACTTTTGTTGTCCCCCTTGTCCCCTTAGAACCAAGGGAAAAATGGAAAAGGACACATCCATGCTTCAAAAAACTGCTCAAAGTTGATTGGATGTGTCTAATGTCATCAAACTCAACGTGAAAATAGACTAAGTCACATTGGATATTTTAGGCCTAAGAGTAAAAACATGAAGTTCATAGGTTGAACAATTATATGATTGTTACTCAAAAGGACCCCCTAAATATTTTCAGGGACCTGATCCAAGGCTTGAAATTTTCCAAATTTTTCAACCCATTTTCCACTTTTGCCTACGTTAGTGCATTAGTAACTGCAGAGTTTCCACCGAGAGTCATAGAATGGTGTATGGAATAAATCCAAAAATATGTACAATGATCCAGGGTTTAATGTTAATCCATTTTGACATTTGTTTAGGCTCCTGAATTCTTCCTGAAGGTGTTTAAAACCTGTTGAGCAAGTTCACACCTTGTAAAAAGACTCTTGTTACTTGCACTAATGGACATGTTTCCACATATTTTATAATCCTAAATTCTATGTTTGATTATTGTAGGATGAATTAGGCTCTATCAGATTTCCATTTCCTTATATATGGATTCCCAAGACCTCCTGAGGCTTCTGAAACCTCTTGAATACAGGTGACTATCTCCTTTGAAACATTCATTCCCCAGTGTCGTGCCCAAAAAGACCCGATTTTGCTTAAAGTTTCCTGACCTCTCATGGATCCACAGAAAATTCCTAAAATACCTTTAATCATCTCAATTCTCTCTTGTACAGCTTCATCTTTATGGGTTAAAGTTTCCTTGCAGTTATCTTCGAGGGATGTCCTTATGTGACATAAACATACCAAAAATAGTCCTTTTTAAAGCCTTTAGAAGCATTTCTCTTTCATAGATCTCAATAACATCAAGAATCAAGCTAGTATTCAATTCCTCTGCACATGAAAACAATTGAAAATTCATGTTAGCATTTTCATCTTAAACTATGAATGAGGGTGACACAAATGGAGTGGTTTTTGAAATGTTGGCCAGAGGAAAGGTTTACATTGACCAGGAAAGGGAATTTTATGTGTTGGTTTGGTTGTCATGATAAAAATTCTAAATTTTACATGTTAGACATTTAACATGACAACAACTGGATCTTACTCGATTATTGTTTCAAATTGGAAAAAGGAAAAATAGAAGAAATCATGAACCTTATTTATCTCATGGGGGAGAAAACTAGTTCCTTATCCATTGGGAAAACAAAGTCACACAAGCACACAAGAAAAAACAAAAACAATAAACACATAACAGAAAGGGAAGCACACAATAAAAAGGAAAAAACAACCTAAATTACCTATGGTAAATGCAGGGGACATCCCACTTTCAATTTAGCACTAATTATTTTATTGAGTATGCAATGCCTTTCCCCAAATCCATTAGCGGGCTTCACTAAAATATGACCCCTTTCTCAAATTTCTTGAGAAATTTTGCATGATTTTTTTGTGGTGAGGGTCCAATTAGATGGACCATTTCCTTTTTTGCTTTAACATATTGTTTCTATTCACTTATCTATTTTTAAATTAATCCCAATTTCTGATCTTGTATTGGTATTACAGGAATGATTCTTGATCATACAAACCTTACTATTTTTGTTTTGAGGCTTATGATCTCTAATGGGAATTTGAAATTCACTTGTTACCTAATTCATGATCATGTTCTTTATGATATGGTTATCGATGGTTAATATGAGATTTTAAACACTATCACGAGAATCTTTATGCTCCATGTTTCTCAATTACTCGAAATAGCTATCCTTCATACAAAAATTTTCACCCTCAACCCGCTTCTCACTATGATGTGATGTGCACAATGTTTCATCCTCTTGGAAAGAAAATGATCATAATATTGGGAATGAAATATGCAAATCATCATTCCCCTTATCTTTACCATTTTAAGCCTCACAATCCATTTCCATGATAAAAACGTCCTTTCCTAGAGTAGATTCATCTCTGACAAGATTCAATCATCTTCTTATTCATATATTCCTTATTGAGGGGATCTTCATATTGAATGGTTTCAGCCTTGGGAGAATCAAGAACCATTCTATCATATCTATTCTTAACTGATAATGTTTTCATATTCTCCTGATGGGAAAGGGAAGGTTTTAAATTCACAATCATTTTTTATACTCATCAAATGAGCATTCATGCATGACTTTGAGAACATGATCAAAAATACTAGGCTCACCTACCAAGAATTTTTTTGATATCAATCCTTCTTTATGATTTGCATTTCTCATCACCATGGGATTACTTTGCTATAAGTCAAAATATCCATGGTCTCCATCACCAACGAGTAGAGGACCTGCATTCATGCTTAATGGAAAGTATACACTATCAAATTATATGGCTCCATAAAATCATCATAATTATTTTTAATTGGAATAGTCACATTAATGTAGTCCTCCATTAACATGGGAATCTCAACATCTTCCTTTGAAGCTATTAAAATTTTTTCATACCTTGAATCTTGAAATAGTATGTATGCCCTTGTATCATCTAGTTTTTTAAATTTTTATTTCATTTTCCTAATAGGAAGGAGATTCTTCATCTTACAATTGAATGGAATGGTGTCATGTGACTAATCCATCTGTATATCTCCACCAACATCCTGACAGAAAATCCTACTAAAAAACATACCATATGAGGTTGGAATATTTTCCACTAGTATTTTCATCATGATCTTCTTGTCTGGAAAATATGCAAATGATACTTGAGAATCCTTCACTTGGACAATGAGAGGTACTTATTTGGTTTTCATGGAGTAATAATGGCCAGTAGTGGGAGAGAGAGAGAGAGAGAGAGAGAGACTAAGAGCTTTAAAAAATTTTATGGGAATGAAATTATCAAAGGCACTCGAGTCAATAATGTAGTTATTCAATTTATATCCATTGACCAGTAGGGATAGATAGAAAGGATATACATTCCTAGAGGTGGAGGGTATGGAAGAAAGAATGTTTTGAGGAGCATGGTATGAGGAGTGGGAAGTGGTTCTTTAGGAGAAATATTTTTTGAACATAAATTCAAACTACTTCCTTTGATAAACTAGAAAAGACTATCAAATTTCTTGGGATGAGTTCTCAAGTCTAAACTTTGGATTTCTTGACATGGTTAATGATGTCAAAGTGTGGAGAATTGATAGGCTTATCAGGAACTATGACTTCCTTGACGAGAGTAGGATTTTTATTCTTAATATCAATAGAAGTAGAAAATGATTTTTCAAGAGGATATGAAAGATAATTAGTCAAAGAGGTAGATGGATTATTTACTGAGGTAGTCTCATGATTCTTCTTGGCTGACCCTATGGAATATGGAAACAATGATACTCATTCTATTGTTGTTTTTTGTAGATTCTCCATTTGAGGATTTAAGTGCTTTGTTTGGGAAACGAAGGAAGAGGAATCTCTCTTTTACGTATGAGTGAGTGAACACTGCATAAGATTAGTTATTCATGGATTCATCCATGAAATCCTTGGGATATTCATCTGACGAGTATTCAAAATACCCAATGTTTCTCATATCCGACATCTTCTTCTTCTACATCTTATTCAACAATTTCATCTTCTTCATCCTTTTCTTGCTCACATGTGCTACATTTACAGGTGGAGCTTCCAAGTCAATCCTTCAAGGAGGTCTCACAATATGATTCCAATTTTGATTTTGATATGCAAGACACACTAATCCATTTGATTCTTCATTATATTCAGCTCATTGACCAACTTATGTAGGAATGAATCAGTGCCTTCATGCTTGGGAACTCTAGACCTTATTTTTTGTTAAATGGTTCTTGATTTTCCCTGACATGATAAGATCATCTTTGACATCAATAGAAATTTATTGAGCATTGTGCAATTTTTTTGGTTGAGCTCTTTGAAGTATGAATCCAACTTTAGGAAACTGAGCATTTATGAAGAACCTCTTTTGATTATACTGCAGTAGGATGAACACTAGTAGGAATATTGTTAATCAACTTATTGAATTTGGACACAAAATCTCTCATGGGTTTTTTTGGTTCTTTATTCATTTGAGTTAATTGAGGGAGAAGGGTATGAGAATTTTCTTTTGACTTTAACATCACTTTAAATATAGCTTTCATATCTTCCTAATCAATGATTAAATGAGATGGAAAATAATATAACCATTTCACAACAACATCTTGTAATGACTCCATGAATATATGAAAGGTGAAATATTCATGTTCCTACTCCAAGAATACCATAGAATGTGATATAATATTGTAAAATTATTATATATACATTGCTTTCCATATCCATAGAACATGGGAAAATTATTTCTTGATCCTCTGGGTAATTCGTGAAGTTGAGGAGCTAAAGCTAATGGATCAATGTTCTTGACCGCAAGGTATTGAGGCACAACCATATTTGGAGTAAGAGTATTTAGTGGTGGTGGAGATATAAGAGATTCAATAGTACTAACTAAAAAATCTTCAAATTAATCCTTGAAGATCTTAGTCTTGTAATTTTTATGGGAGTAAGCATGAAATCATACTTGTTATTGCAATTCAAACATAAGATTATGAAATATTACAACATTCACTTGCTTGATCACCTATGTTGTATCTTCTTTTATCTTCCAATTTTCTCAAAGAATAGATTTTTCAATGAGGAATAAGAAATTTTACAACCAGGAATATTGAAAATTCAACTGCATAATATGAATGGTTTCATGAAAAAACCAGCAGTGGGTTTTCAAGTAGTGGATTTCATATTTTTGGGTTTTTGTATTTTATGATTTTTTACGATTTTTTGGGATATTTGATTTTTAGGAATTTTTAGATTATTATAGGGTGTAGGATAGAAAAATATGCCCCATGGTGGGTGCAAAAAAACTGTTGGTGAAATAATTTTTCATAAGGGAAAATTAGGGGTTTTCACTAACACTCTGGGACTAGGTCCCTCTTCTTAGGAATGAGGAAACTCCATTTATTGGAAATAGGAAATATATACACTAATCTAACTATCATGGTTGGCATTTCAAATAGGGATCCACATATGAATACTCCACTAAACCCATGTGAAAAAAAGAGGTGGAGGAAAGGTGTGTGTATGGAGAGAGGGGAGAAAGCGATAAGGGGGTTTTAATCGATAAATATACAAGTAAAGGTTATTGACATAAAATCATAATATTTCCAAGTTAACAATGATAAAACACCATGTCAAGGAAAGAGGAACAAAATAAAAGTAAATAAAATTTTATTTGCATAATATTCCACAAGTAACCATGTTCATGGAGTAAAGTTGAGATGGAGAGGAAAACATAAGACAAGAGATAGAATAAATGTAGTTTATTTCTTATAGTAAAACAATGGGAGCTATCAACCAAGAAAAAATAACTCTTTGGAATGGAGAATCCATTCCAATTTATAGTTTATAAAATGTCTCTTCCTCTTCATTTGTGTGAATTTTCACCTCACCACCATGTGACTTTTCAAATTCCTTAGGAATGAAACTAAGTCCTTTTCTCATTTCTTAGAAGAGACTTTTAAACAATGTAAAATTAAGTCACTTAATTGAATAAAATGAAAGAGTGAAAAATTTCATTCTCAATGAAGAAATAGAATGCAGATAGAGAGAGAGAGAGAGAGGGAGGAGAGAGAACTGAAAAATCTAGAAACAGAAATGCATCTTGTTGACGAAGAACTTGCTTTTGATTGATCTTGAGTGAATGCTCCATAAATGAAGTTCCATGCCTTTGACCTCTTGTTGAGTTGGAACACTATGATTGCAAATTCCTCTTCCCGTGAGATGTAGACACACTCCAAGGCATTGAAGGAGTGTTTAGAAACACTGTTGTGATATTTACACATGTATGGAAACATGATGGTCCTTATTTTTAACGCAAGGTTGGAGTTAGAACATAGATATAATAATTTTCTCTTCTTGGCTTCAAAATTCACATCTATGACACAGATGTTTCCTTTTTTAATAAAATCAACCCCAAGATTCTTAAACACTTTCTTACTCATATATTATTCATGGGGAAAATGTGCTCTCCTCTAAATAGAGGAATTTCTCCTTCATTCAACTAAAAATGCATAGTGTGAAATCATAAATCTATTAGATCACTTAGGTGTTATGCACTCTTTAAAACTTATCTAGGTGCTCTCTTCAGCATGAGAGGCTCATCATCCTTGTTTTTTGACACTTACTATTTTTAGTAAGCCTTAATTTGAGAAGTCCATTTTGATTTCCAGTTGTTTAATTTGGCACTTTTGGAGTTTCCTTGATGTGCAAGGGCCAATGGAAAATTTGATAATGAACTGTTTTTAGCACTTACTATTTATAGATAGTGATGCTTATGAAGGCTTACTATTTTTAGAAGTGGGTCTGCTCAGAGTCAGAATGGAATGAAAGTGGTCTTAAAAGTTTTGTTATCTCATAAGGATGTTTTGTTCCAATTTTTGGAGGATTTTGATCGCAAGAACTTCGTAGATCTGAAAAAATGAGTTTTCATTTCGAGAAACTTTGTTTGGCCATTGAATAACATATAGAAAATCATTGGCTACAAGGTTGGGATCATTGGAAACACATTTTAAAGAGGAACATATCATCCAAGTTTTATGGAAAATGGGCATGAGGTTTGGAATATATATGAAAAAATGTTTTTTAAGCATGGATGATGTTTGAAGATATTTTGGCAGCATAAAAAACACTACATCAACAATGTGGGGAGATAAAATCACAATTAAATAAAAAAAATTCGAAGTATGATGTTAAACCTCTTTCAAATTTATTATCTCTCTCACTAGCTCCATTTAATTCACCGTAAACTCAAACTAGCTAATTCAGGTTTGGTGGAGGTTAGAGGTGTGGTTGCACCCTTAAAAATAGGGGAAACAGGACAAGGGGATATCAACCTCTCCAAAAAGCGCCATGGGTGAGGCTCTCATGAGGAGGGGCCAAATTTTGTGAAAATGGTAAGTTGTTAACACTTCTGTAACACCCAAGTTGTCACTTTCAAGTGACGAAAAGTTTCCTCCACGAGGTGAGCACAATTTGTGCCCCCCATGTCCCCTTAGTTGTTGGGACAAAGGGACATCAGGCCTCTAAAAGGTCTTCATGGGTCTAGCTTTCATGGGGAGGGGGCAAAGAATAAGTTGCGAGTTTATAACCTCTCCTAACACCTTAAGTTTTCACTTTAAGTGATATATCTAACTCTTCCATAGGGGTAGCACATTTTTGTGCCTCCCATGTCCCCTTGCACTAATGGAAAAAGGGATAAGGGACATCCACACTCCAAAACTCTAGTCAAATTTGATTGGTTGTGTTGATGTCATCAAACCCAATGTGAAAATAGACCGAGGAGTGGATTTTCATGCCCGAGAGAAATACATGAAGTTTGGAAGTACAACCTTATTTTATTTTATTTTATTTTGAATCTGGTGGCAATTCCACTTAATGGTTTGTTCATACTCTTTTCAGTCCATTTTCCACCATTAAGTGGAATTGCCACCGGAAATGAGTATGAACAAATACAACATATGTACCGTGAGGAGGGTCAAATTTAATTAATTTTGACTTTTTTAGGCTCCTAAATCTTTCTGAAGTGTCTGAAACTTGTTGAGCAATTTTCACCTTGTCAAAAGACTCTTATGTTGCACTGATGGACAAGTTTCTATTATAATTTGAGGATTCTAATAAATACAAATTTAATCAACTTACATATTACATAATGTTACAATAAATATTTAAATAAAGATTACATCATAACATAAGTAAATAAAGAAATACTTACATGAAATAAATAACACAGGTGACACAATATTTATAGTAGAAAACCCCAATAGGGTAAAAACCACTTTGAAAATAACCTTTTACTTCAGAGAACTTATTTTACATCCAGTAAGATCACCTCCTCCTTTGAAACCCTATTTACCAAGGGTAAAACCAAATCACTTGATTTGCACACCTTTGATATATTTCCCGAATATATCAAATGAGGACCTAAATTCCTTTTTATATAAGGTGATCAGGTATGTCTCCCGACCCACCTTTTCAACCTAAAATGGTTGACACATACACCTAGGTTTATAATATTTAATATTAGAAATATAATCATTTCATGATATTAAATATTTAACCTAAAGTATATACCTAAGTTAGCATATTTAATAATAGAAATATAAATATTTCATATTATTAAATATTAACCTATATATTAGTGATGGACCCATATACATTAAGGGTTGGCCAGACCACTTAATCATTATGTTCCAACACTCCCCTTAATGTTAAGTGGGATAACATAACATATGCCAATAGATTACCTACCTGTGGTACACTACATGATTTACAATCCTTAAACCATAAAGGTTTTAGGCTAGCATATTGGTTGAAGGAATTATAACACCTTCATCATACTCAATTTACCTTTTGGTACAAAAGGATTTAGAATCCCAAAGATCATCCCATGATCAGTGGCTAAGTATGATTTGTGAGTTTTACATGTTCTCACAGGTTCTCATAAAAGGTTATTGAACCCAAGCATATAGGAGCCTTTTACAACCAAGGACCTCCTTAACAATATGTTTGTACCGGATGTTTACCAGTAAACTCAATAGCACTAAAGAGTTTACTGAAGACCGCCTTTAAGATCTTTCTACACTTCTTTCTAAAAAAGAATTCGAGGAGGTATACATGCCCGAAAGTCTTTTTACACTTGCCTGAAGGTCTTTTTTACAAATGTCCGAAGGTATTTTTACAAAAACCAAGTTCCATTAGGAGGTGAAATTGTCATGCACACTCCCCCTCAATGGAAACTCTGACAATCCAAGTTTTTCATGAAAGTGACAAAACTTTGCAGCACTCAGGGGACTTTGTGAAGATGTCAGCAACATGTTCTTCATCAACATGAACTTGAGATTTATCTCATCACTTTGCACCTTCTCACGGGTGAAGCGTATATGTATCTCAATATTCTTTGTCCTTTGATGTTGAACTGGATTCTTAATCAAGAGTAATACAACTTTGACCACCACATAGAAGATAAATATTTTCATTTAGATTCCATGTGTATCTCTACCAACAACTTTTTGCAGCCACATGGATTCTTTACTTCTTCCATTGTACTTCTCTACCTCAGTAGAAAAAATGGAGACTGTTGATTGTATTTTTTGTTCCAAGTAATGGTTCCTACACCAAAAAATTTGAACACATATCCAGTATATTTTATAACACAACATCAGTATGGTTAGAATCACAAAATCTATATAAGATAGCATTTTCATTCTTATTATAATGCAACCCATAATTGATTGTTCCTTTCAAATATCTAAAAATTCTTTTTGCAAGATTCCAATGATCTCTAAAAAAATGTTCCTGCATAAACCTTGAAGTAATTCCTTTTGTATAGGAAATATCTGATCTAGTTATAGTTAGATAAATCAAACTATCAACTAACAACGTATATAAAATAGGATCAACCTTTTTCATATGCAGATTTATGATCAATATTTATTCCAACTTCCATTGAAGTAGAAAATGGTTTACAATCAATCATAAGAATTTTTTTCAATACAATGGTTGCATATTGTGTTTTGAAAAATAACAATAAAATGAAATACAATCATACAAATAACATGATGTGAGAGACCTAACTCATTCATTTCAAAGTACTGCTTCAATTTCTCTTTAATCCTATGAATTAAATCAGAATTGTCACCAGACATAAGCAAATCATCAACATATATACATATAATGATAATATGCAAGCCTTATTGCTTAATGAATATATCATTGTTAGAAGAACAATTAACAAAACCTAACAGTTTAAAGAAGGAAACAATTTTCACATACCTAAGCTCTAAGAGATTATTTTAAACCATACAAGGATTTCTCAACTTACAAACATAGTTTTCTTTACCATTTTTCTTCAAATCCTTTAGGTTGAAACATGTAAAGTTCTTCTTTTAAATCACAATTCAAAAAAGTATTTTTCATTATCCATTTGGTGGATTTCCCACCCAAATTGAGTGGCAATTACAAATAAGGCCCTAACAGTACTCATTTTAGCTACAGGAAATGTCTCAACATAATCAATACCAAGTTTTTGAGTGAAACCTCTAGCAATAAGTCTAGCTTTATGTTTGTTAATACTACCATCACCATTATATTTTACTTTGTATATCCACCTAGACCCTATAATACTTCACGGCTCATGTTCATACAAGGTAATTAATGCATGGTACATATGATGGATTCTGGTCATTTTCCTAAGGTTAATAGGATTTGAGTTTTCTAACATAGATTGAGCCCAATTTAATTTCTTATCTAGGAAGATAAGAGTTTCAGAAACATCTATAACATCAAAACATCATCATGACCATTTACTAAATCAGAATCAAAACAATCATTTAGAAGCATTTAATGAAGTAACTTCAAGAGAAGAAGACAACACATGTAAACCTTTCACTAGACTATATCTATACATTTCATATAAGCTTCGATAATTAACATGTCCTAACCTTTCATGCCATAGTTTTGAATTATTCAAACTCTGAGATATAAAACAAGATGCAGAAGAGAAATCATAAAAAATATATAGATCATTTCTTTGAATTCCTTTAGCTATTATACTTTCATTACTATCCTTGATATACCAAGTATCCTTCATGCATGGATTCTAGTTGTGTCCATACCTCTTTCGGATGTTCGATATTACCAATGTGTAGAAAGTACTCATTGTTCACATTACATAGAAAGAGCATCTTACATTCATTGTAAGAATGCATTCATGTTATCTACAGTTGCTTGACGACCGGTGGGAGTAACCTCAGACCCAGAAACAATCATCCAAAGTTTCCTCACCATAAATTCTATTTTGACCCAAATGTTATAGTTGGTTTCATTCAGGATCTGGGTTTTGTCAAGACAGAAATAGTTGGACGTCATTGTTTTCCTAAACCTGTAAAACACACCCCATTATAATATACAATGTACCACAGAGTTAGATACATATTTATCGATAAAAACAACACTTTTAATATAATCAGATCTAAATTTTACAGATCTAAAGAAACTATTTGATCATAACTAATTCTGTCATTACAATGCATACTAATTAACCTCCCATGATCAAAATAATAACCCGCATTATAAAGGGCTCTGCATTATACCCCAGATTTATATAAAAAATATTTCTGACCATATAGAAGTGAAGAAGAGACCCCTAAGAATGCATAACAACTTCAAATTTCTGAAAAAAATTAATGTAGACAAAAATCTGACCAACTTAAATTTGACGTCTAAATGACTGTCATAATGACTTATTTTTTGGTCTATCGTGACGATCATTTGACCTTCAATTTTAACACAATTAAAAGTTTCCTGGAACCTACGAGCTTAAATTTGACATCTAAATGACCGTCATATTGTCTTATGTTTGGTCTACCATGACGGTCATTTGACTGTCAAATTTAATGAAGCCAAAACTTATGTATTTCTAGAATGTGAATTTCTAGAATTTCTTCCTCTGTATAATATTAGGGAGGTTATATTTTAACACACTATAATAGCCTATTATAATTTATAATGTAAAAATATATACACTTTTTTATTATATAAAAATGTATATAATTTATAGAATGAAAATAAAAAATAACATATAGTTCATTAACAATTATAAACTAAAGTATATTGTTTTTATATTAAAAACACATAAACTCTTATTAAAGGGGTTTAAAGGACATAGACTAGGTTAAAAGAATTTTAGCAAGGTGCAAGTAGATTTATTAGAGTATAGATTAACTTGCATATTTTACAGAGGGGATAAGTAATTTCACCCGACCAATAAAATAAATCAAAATCCCTATTTTCATGAACCTGGTCTCCTCCCTTCATTTACTCTTAATTTTACCCCGCACACATTTAAAAGTATGGAAATATTACAAAATATTTTATATAATTACTCCAAGCATTAGCCCCTTTTTTTATAAGTATTAAGATTTAAAATCCCTTTATGGCCAAGAAATATACGGACCCTCTTACTAAAAAAAATAAGCACTTTAGTTTTTTTAAAAACATATATAAACCAAATCTAATAAAATTTATATTTTAAGCGGTTTAAAATAATCATATATATAAAATATATTCAAACTTAGGTTTGTTTCTTTTTTTATAAATGCATAGATTTATAAGTTAAGTTTAAATATGATTTAAACTTAGGCTTAGAATATGGTCTTTAACTCTTCCCTCAATCCCTTTTATGTAATTTTAATATGGTTTAAGGATAATATATATATATATATATATATATATATATTCAAAACTATATAAATTTTAATATGATGTTTATATAAATTATTATATAAACCTTATTCTATATTATATATATATTTTTATTTGAAAATAATAATATAGCTTTGAAATTATGTAGGATATAGTTATAAATTAACTATAAACTATAGTTTTTCAAATCAAATCCTTTTAGAGGGGACCAAATAACATGGGTATGAATTTACCTTCTGAAATATTTAACGTACAAACATTTGAAATTATAGAAAACATGAAAATTATTTCATATAGTAATAAATCATTTCTTTTTCTGTATGTGACTTTCACGCAGGTAAATATTTGAAGCCCCTTTCACCTGTGCACACATCAATCTCCAAACAAACATTAATTCCATATAATTTACAAAATGTAAATGAAATTAAGAATCATATCATATTACATCTTTCCCCCATAAAAAAATAGGGATTTAAAATTGAAAAACCCTAAAAATTTTACCGAGAGTTTAATTACACAAATGTAATGCCAAAATAAATTGGGAAAAAAAAAGGGGACCGAATACTTTTAAATACCCTTTTGGGTTGGTTGAAAAAACCCGTACAAATTAAATAAATAAAATACAAAACATTTGATCTTAATTTATTTAATTTACCTCGCTTTGTTACCATGTTAGAATTTGAGGATTCTAATAAATACGGATTTAATCAACTTACATATTACATAATGTTACAATAAGTATTTAAATAAAGATTACATCATAACATAAGTAAATAAATAAATACTTACAGGAAATAAATAACACATGTGACATAGTATTTATAGTGGAAAACTTCTAATAAGGTAAAAACCACTTTGAAAATAACCTTTTACTTCAGAGAACTTATTTTACATCCAGTAAGATCACCTCCTCCTTTGAAACCCTATTTACCAAGGGTAAAACCAAATCACTTGATTTACACACTTTTGATATATTTCTTGAATATATCAAATGAGGACCTAAAGTCCTTTTTATATAAGGTGATCAGGTATGTCTCCCGACCTCACCTTTTCAACCTAAAATGGTTGACACATACACCTAGGTTTATAATATTTAATATTAGAAATATAATCATTTCATGATATTAAATATTTAACCTAAAGTATATACCTAGGTTAGCATATTTAATAATAGAAATATAAATATTTCATATTATTAAATATTAACCTATATATTAGTGATGGACCCATATACATTAAGGGTTGGCCAGACCACTTAATCATTATGTTCCAATAGTTTCCACATTTTAATACTCCTAGAATTATATATTGATTATTGCACCATGAAGTAGGTTTTTTCATCTTTCCAATGCCTATGATTTGGCTTCCTAAGACCTACCAAATCTTTCGAAACTTGTTGAACAAGGTGACTAACTCCTTAGCATGCATTCCCTAGTGTCATGCCCAAAAGACCTAATTTTGCTTGAAATTTTTTGTACCTCTCATGGCTCCACATAAACTTCCTAAACCACCTTGGATCATCTCAATACTCTCTCATACAACCTCCACATGAGGTTTTCCCTTGCATTTAGTTTTTTTATGAATGTCCTCCTATGGCAAAAAGACCAAAAAAAACCCTTTTGAAGCCTCTGGGAGCACTTTTCTTTCATAGATCTTAGTAACTTCAAGAATCAAGCTAGGTATATTTATCTGCACATAAAAACACTTGAAAATCATGTTGGCATGTTCCTCTCAACCAGTATGAGGGTGAAATAGTTGAAATGTTTACCAAAGAAAAGGTTTACATTGACCAAGAAAGGGAATTTCAAGTTCGGGTTTGGTTGTCACGACCAAAACTTTAAATTTTACATGCTAGACATTTAAGATGATAACAAAATCACAAAAATATGATTGACATTAACCCCTTCATTTCCACACATAACATTGTCTTACACAAGCATAATAAGCATGTACAACAATGAATTTGTAAAATACATCCTTATGTTACTTTTATGATTTAAAAGGAAATACAAAAACTTATTGATGCCATTTTTATCATCCTCATTAAATACCCTCAATGGGTTTATAATATTGTCCCAGTAGCTAAACCTAATTGTGAGATACGATGTTATATTGACTTTCATGATTTAAATAAACCTTTTCCTAAGGATAGTTTTCCTCCACCTCATATTGATATGATTGTAGATTTCACTACTGGTTATGACATGTTATCTTTTATGGATGGTTTTGTAAGATACAATAAAATAAAATGGAGGGGGATGGTTCCTTTCTATAACTATATGGTAACCTTATTAAGAAAAGGGGCTCATGGGGGCCGATTCTCTTAGTTGGCACTCCTTATATCTGTCTGGGGGGAACCTACTATATATAGCTTATAAAACATAGTTGGTCACTATCTATATATTGAGTGAGCGTATTATATATATTTCCATTGATGCTCTCCCTCATACCCATACCCATATATTAGAGAGGGAGAGGGATCTCAGTCATATCACGTATATAATAGAATAGATGGATGATGTGATGGATAGTGGATGATGATGGTAGATGGAAAGGATAGATTGCCCCTCAATTGTGATGGATGATGGTAGATGGATGATCATGAAGCTCTGGTGGTAGATGGATGATGAAAAATAACCATATTGATCGAGAAAAGTTATCTTTCACTACCTTATGTGGTACTTATTGTTAGATGGATTTGTTTCCTATTAACGTGCTATGATACATATATTTCATTATTATATTCATGAAATTATTGAAGATTGTGTTAATGATTTATTAGAAAAATCCATCCATTGTCAAGGCCATTCATTTGATCTATGTTGAATCTTTAAATGGTTACATCAGTATAATGTATGCTTAAATCTTGAAAAAGTGCATTTTTGGGGGTAACTTTCGGTAAGTTACTAGGATTTATTATCTCTTATCACGACATCAAGTTAGAGCCAAAAATATTCAAGATATTGTTAACATGCTTCCTCCACACAACTTGAAACAACTTAAATCCCTAGAGGAAATATTCAACCTATTTGACGCTAAATTTGGTAGATAAAACATTGCACCTTTCACAAGGTTACTCAGAAAAGGTACCTTGTTTGAATGGGATCCAACTTGTCAAAAGGCATTTAGTGATATCAAACAATATTTTCTCAATCACCTTATGATAATATCGTCAGTTCCTAATAAACCTTTTCTCCTATACATATCCACCATTGATTATGCATTTAGAGATTTACTTTCACAATATGATGTAAATAATTGAGAATGTGCAATGTATTATATCATTTGCACTTTATTTCCCTATGTCGACACTCAAATTTGGCAATCTATTGATAGGAAATAAGAGAAAAGTATGTGGAATAATCCCTTACAGAATCGTAATAGTAGAAACTGATATGCAGAAAATATTACAGATCTCAAATAAAAGTGTAGAATAAATAACACAACACACAGAGAGTATTTAACGTGGTTTACCCAATTTGGGCTACGTCTACCAAGAATCACTTGCTCAGATTTTATTACAAGCCTCCACTCTCTCAATACAATACCCAGATCCATTTGGAGCTATGCTCAACAAACTCTACAGAATTCATAGCTGAATTCAAAGCACATCTGCAATGCATTTGCTTGTATATGTATCATATGCATAAGACCATATAAATAGATAATTGCTTAAGCAGTTTGATACAAAACCGTGGGTATCAAAACCATGGAAAAAAACCGTGGGTATCAAAACCATGGGTAAAAAACCGTGGGTATCAAAACAATGGGTACCGAAAAAACCATGGGCCCAAAATCAACCCATAACGGTTACTCATTACCCATGGGTTAATAAACCACCCATGAAAAAAAAATTCGGGGGTGAAGCCCCCCCCGAACCCCCTTGACCCGCTCGCCAGTGAGCGGGACCGCCATAAAAATACCTGAGTGTAACACAGAAGGTGTACCACACTCTAACATGAAAATAGGCTCCACAAACATAACAATCTCCCACTTGGAGACTGATTTCCACTGAGCAAGATTCTCAACCCTTCACTATCATCCGCGAAGGCCAACCAAAGCTGAACATAGCTTTAGTTTATCCCTTGTGACCACCTTGGTCATCATGTCTACAGGATTTTGACTGGTATGAATCTTCTCCAACTTCAACTTATCTTCCTCCAAAACTGTCCTGATGAAGTGATATCTTAACTGTATATGCTTCTTCCTAGAGTGGAAAGCAGAGTTCTTAGCTAGGTGTATAGCACTCTGACTATCACTATACAGCTTACATTCCTCCTATTTATGCCCCAACTCCTCAAGTAATTGTTGTAACCAAATCATCTCTTTGCTTGCCTCTGTGGCAGCAACATACTCATCCTCCATGGTTGACAAAGCCACCAGCTTCTGTAGTCGTGAAATCTAGCTTACTGTTGTCCCATCTACAGTGTAAATATAACCTGATGTGCTCCTCCTTCTGTCTACATCTCCAACCATGTCTGAATCTACATAACCACGTAAAGTGGTGTCTGATCCACTATAGCATAAAAATGTCCCCATGGTCCCTCTCAAATACCGAAGGATCCACTTTACTGCTTGCCAATGCTCTTTACTCGGATCACTCATAAATCTACTCACAGCTCCTACTGCATGAGCAATATCAGGCATAGTGCATACCATAGCATACATCAAATTGCCAACCGCTAATGAGTAAGGTACCTTGGACATATGGTTTCTTTCCTACTCTGTCTTGGGACACTGCTCCTTTGATAACTTAAAATGGCCTGCCAAAGGAGTCCCAAAAGGTTTAGAATATTGCATGTTAAACCTATCCAATACCTTCTTTATGTACTCTTCCTAAGATAAAGTCAGCTTCCATTCCTTCCTATCCCGAGTTATCCTCATACCAAGGATTTTTCTGGCAGCCCCCAAATCCTTCATATCAAAGGATTCACTTAGCTGTTTCTTGAGTACTTTTATTTCTTGCATATTTTTACTTGCAACCAGCATCTCATCAACATACAAACATAGGATAATATAACTTCCATCGTCAAATTTCTTTGTATACACGCAATGATCAAAATGACATCTGATGTAACCTTACTCCATCATGAAGCTATCAAACTTCTTATACCATTGACGTGGAGCTTGTTTCAGGCCATACAATCTCTTCTTTAGTTTACACACCATCTCCTCTTTACCTTTGACTTAATATCCTTCTGGTTGCTGCATATATAGCTCCTCCTCCAAATCACCATGGAGAAATGCAGTCTTTACATCTAACTATTCTAAGTGCAAGTCTTCTGCTACAACTATTCCAATAACAGTTCTAATAGAAGTCATTTTTATTACAGGAGAAAATATCTCATCAAAATTTATACCTTGTTTCTGTGCAAACCCTTTGACCACCAACCGGGCCTTATATCTTTTCTTTCCTCCTTCATCTTTAACTTTGTACACCCACTTGTTCTGTAATGCTCTTTTGCCTTCCGGTAGCTTCACCAAATCCCAAGTCTGGTTCTCCATGAGAGACTTATGCTTCTCATCCATGGCTTGCTCCCACTTCTTACTGTCATCTACCTGCATTGCTTCATCAAAGCTCTCTGGCTCTCCACTATCAGTGAGTAATAAATAATAAAGAGAAGGAGAAAAATGTTCAGGTTCTTTTCTTACCCTAGAAGACCTCCTCACTTTAGGATTTTGGGGTTCCTGTTGAGTAGGTTCCTGAACTGATTCATGGGTCACTGTCCCATCTGGAAGATCCTCTACCACTGCATATTCTTTCTTGGATTCTTCCATGTTTTCCTGCAACTGTTGCTTATACATGACTTTCTCATTAAAGACCACATCCCTAGACCAAATGATTTTCTTGTCCTTAATACTCCAACCTTTAAATCTAAAGTCATCACCACCATAACCAATAAAAGTGCATTTTTCTGATTTAGCCTCTAGCTTGGTCCTATCATCCTTGTCAATATGAACAAACACCTCACATCCAAAGACTCTAAGAAATGAGTAATCAACTTTCTTACCGTACCAAGCCTTCTTAGGTATGCCTCCATCCAAGGCACTTGAGGGTCCTCTGTTTATCAAGTACACATCTTTGCTCTCCACTTCTGCCCAAAAAGAAAGAGGCAGTCGTGCATGTAACCTCATAATCCTAGCATGTTCCATTATTGTTCTATTCATTCTTTCTGATACGCCATTCTGCTACGGAGTTCCTGGAACCATCTTTCGCCTGCGGATTCCATTCTTAGAACAGTAATCATTAAATTCATTGCTGCAATACTCCCCTCCATTATCTAACTTGAGACATTTTAGCTTAAGAAATGTTTCATTCTCTACTAAGGCTTTCCATTTAACAAAAGTGTCAAATACATCATATTTGTTTCTAACACAATAAACCCAAACTTTCCTTGTTGCATCATCAATAAAAGTAACATAATAACTTTAACCCCCAAGAGATAATACCTGAGCTGGCCCCCACACATCAGAATGTACCAGCTCTAACTTACTCTCTTTCTTCATAGGTTCAACCTTGAGAAACCTTACTCACTTCTATTTCCCATATATGCAGTTCTCACAAAAATCTAAATCTATTTTTGTATATCTAGGCAAATTCTTCTTTATGATGTCCATGCCCTTATGGCTCGTATGACCAAGCCTATAGTGCCATAATGTTGTATCTGCATCTGAAGCCACAAGATTACAATCATTAGTACTATCAGTGGATAAATACAAGGTTCCAACCTTCTTACCTCTTGCCACCACAAGAGCACCCTTGGTAACCTTACAAGAGTCAGCTGTAAATATCATAGTATAACCATCACTTCCCAATTGCCCCGCCGATATCAAATTTCTCCTTAATGTAGGCACATGTTTGACATCCTTCAATAGCCATGTATTCTCATTCTACATCTTAACTTGAACATAACATTTTTCAACTATACTGCAAGGCTCATCATCACCAAGAAAAACATGCCCAAAATCCCCTTAAACATAATCAAAAAAAGAATGCCTATGTGGAGTAGCATGAAAAGAAACCCTTGAATCTAAAACCCAAGATTCAGTAATATTATGCAAAGAAAGAATCAAAGCATCCTGGCATACATTACCTGATGCCACATTTGCCTCCTTGTTTTCTACCTGTTGTTTCTTCTTGTCCTGAAGCTCCCAATATTCCTTCTTTACATGCCTAGACTTTCCATAGTTCTAACATACAATCTTGCTCTTGGATTTTGACCTTGCCCAATCTTTCGATTTTTTACAGTTTCCTCTATTCTTCTTTCTCCCTCTAGTTTCCACTGTCAAAGCATTCCCTGAAGTAGAATATTCCCCAGAGATTTTTCTTTGCATTTCCTCACTTAGAATTACCCCTACAACATCCTCAAACTTCAACTTCGAGTTAGCTGGAACCGAGTTGCTTACCGCTATTACCAGGCTATTCCAACTTTCAGGTAAATAACATAGAATTAATAAAGCCCTAACGTTTTCATCAAATTTTATTGTAACCGAAGCTAGCATATTCACAACTGATTGAAATAATTTAAATGATCTGTTATTGAACTATCATCAGACATCTTCATATTAAACAACTTTTTCATTAAAAATATTTTGTTAGAGGCAGAGGGGTTTTCACACAATTTCCCTAATGCATCCATTAGATCTTTTGTAGTCTTTTCCTTTGAAACATTAAATAATACCAAAGATATAAGACACATCCATATTGTTCCAAGTACCTTCCGATCCAACAAATCTCATTCCACATTTGTCATGCTTGAGGGTTTGTTCACCTTCTCAGACAACGGAGTATAAAGATCCTTCTGATAAAGATAATCTTCCATTTGCATCTTCCAAAGACTAAAATTCTGCCCGTTGAATTTATCAACCCTAGATCTTCCATCATCTGCCATAGCTTCTACTCAAGCTAAAAAATTTCCTTGTGATTCAACACTTCAGCAAACCAAACCAGGCTCTGATACCAATTGCTAGGAAATAAGAGATAAAAGTATGCAGAATAATCCCTTACAGAATTCCAACAGTAGAAACTAATATGTAGAAAATATTACAGATCTCAAATAAAAGTGCAGAATAAATAACACAACACAAAGAGACATTATTTAACGTGGTTCACCCAATTTGGGCTACATCCACCAAGAATCACTTGCTCAGATTTTATTACAAGCCTTCACTCTCTCAATACAATACCCAGATCCGTTTGGAGCTATGCTCAACAAACTCTACAGAATTCACACCTGAATTCAAAGCACATTTGTAATGTAATTGCTTGTATATGTATCATATGCATAAGACCATATAAATAGACAATTGCTTAAGTAGTTTGATATAAAACCGTGGGTATCAAAACCATGGGTATCAAAACAATGGGTACCGAAAAAAACCATGGGCCCAAAATCAGCCTATAACGGTTACCCATTACCCATGGGTTAATAAACCACCCATAAAAATTTTCTTCGGGGGCTTCACCGTTGAACCCCCTTGACCCACTCACCGGCGAGTGGGACCGCCATAAAAATACCCGAGTGTAACACATAGAAGGTGTACCACACTCTAACATGAAAATAGGCTCCACAAACATAACATCTATCCTTTGAGATTTTTGGTCTTGACATTACACCCTTGCACGCATAAATACACCCTCCTCACTCTTTCTTAACACACCTTGATATATATTCAGCTAATTTCTTATCTTTGCACACCTTTCTATCATTAGTTTTTGAGGTTTTATAGCATAAAATGCATCTAAATACATCCATCATCCGACCTAGAAAGCTAAACTGTGATTTTTCCCTCTGGGTCAAAACTACTAGTTTAGGTCGGTTTGTCCAAATCTACAACCTGAATCTACGGTATGATTTTGGCCTAATACGACGTGCACTAAAAATTTCAATTCCATCGTCTTCATATGGACTAGTATTCCCTCTTAGTCCACTCGTAAGCTTATATAAGAAAATCAATCATACCTCATTTAAGGACATAAAAATTTATGCTCTCATGTTAAAGCAAGCACTAAATGTATTTTTTGATCCCTAAACAATGAAGTCTCCATCTTCTCTCCACAAACAATCAAAGTGACCCTTCCCAAATATTTGAGCAAGTGTGAAACTCAAGCAAGGTATTGTCAAAGCATGTTTGTCAAGTTTTGATTGCACTATGATAGATATCACATGCTAGGAGAATGACTTGCAGTTTGAGCCATCTTTAGAGTAGTGATGATGTTAGTGGTGCACAAGGGTGCCCACAACCCACCTAATTTGTTTTATAGGAACTCCATCTTGCATATGAGGATTTGAGGGTTTGAGTAGAGTTTATAGAGCCATTCCAAAGGTGAGAGAAGAATACCAACATACAACGACAATCATTTCTAGGAAATAAGGCACTTGGAAAGTTGCAAAACTCAAAATCCAAGAAGGTCCAAGACCATATAAAAGGGTCAGAACCATACAAACGGTCTTGACCTATTTATATGGTTTTGACCAGATCAAGTTTCAAGTGTTAGTTCTTAAACAAAGATTTTTCAGTTTGAGATCAGCCTTTTCATGCATTTAGATCACTTAGAATCCTCCTAAATCCACACAGAATCAACTAAGTGCAATTCTCCTTTGTGTTTTGATAGTTTCTAGATCAATAGTCACTTTGTAAAGTGTTATTATGATTTGGGTAATTAATGTTGGAAGTTAATTAAATCAGAATAGCCTCCTGTTGCATTATTTCATCCTTTTTATGTATGTTAATTAGAAACACACTAAAATCTTAAAAGGGAATGAAATAGGATTAAATCACTTAAAAAATGAAATCATTTGGTGAACCCAACCTCTAATCAAACATTATAGCCCTAACCCTAGTGGCCTTAAGGTTTCTTCTACTATTTAGGTATGATTTTTTCGGAATTAATGGCTTATCATGTTAGTTTGGATTTCTATAAATGCATCCATTAAGCACTCTATAACCCTAGTTCTATCCCGAACTTATATGATATTTCGATGATTTTGCTATGGTTTCCGAATTTGGATATGAAGATGTACCTAAGAGGATGATGTTTATGAGCCACAATATTATGTTGTTGATCTATTGAACTAATGTTATCCTTACTCTTCACACTGATACTATCAAGGTCATGGTTATAATATTGATTCTGAAAATCATACACAAGACCTCCCTGAATATGAGGAACAACATTTGCAACATTTAGAATTGCATGAACATCATGATCACATTGATCTTATTCTCTATATGTTACAAGAGATCAACTCAAGCATCCTATGTCGAAACATCTACTATACCCACATCTTTTGTGCCTACTTCCTTAGGGACACCTAGCATACCCATGCAAAATGTGTTTATGCTATTCCTATTCCTGTAACCACTATTGCTACTACATATCATATCTATCATCATAATGGCTCACATGCCTCTTCATCTAGCACACAGATCTTGAGTCCCTTGTTCATTCTCTCCAAGCACAAATTTTACAATTGCAATAAGGTGTTTCTCATACTTCTAATGCTATGGACTCTTCTCAATTACTACATAATCCACTTGCACCTGATGTTGTCTCATACCCTTTTCCTATTGGTTTCATTGCACCTAAGCTTCCTATCTATGATGGAAAGGGTGATCCACAAGAACATCTTTGATCTTTTCATGTTGCTTTCTTTGATTATGCATCTAATGATATATTTCTTACTAAGATATTCCCTAGGAGCCTTAAGGAACTTTACATTGCAATGGTTCTATAATCTCCCCACACATTTGTGCATTCTTTACTACATTGGAAAATCAATTCTTGGCACAATTTTCAATCAACATTGGGGATAAGTTATCTTACGCACAAATGTCCAAAATCAAACAAGGATTTGAAGAGCATATCAGTGACTATGTCTTGTGTTATCACACAATGCTTACTAAAATGAGAAATATATTAGCTAACAGTGAGTTACAAGACCTTTTTGTTCAAAGTTTTTTCCTCCTTGTAAGAATCAGTTCATATTCGACAAGTTTCAATATTTTGACCATCTATGTCATACACTGAAAGAGTGTGAAGCTAAGCTATTACATATGAATAAAACTCAAGTATGTTGCTAGCACCTCTAATTCTTTCAATGCCAAGTTCCAAAGAAAACTACTTTCAAAGGTAAAAAATCATGACCCTAAGGTTACTTCTAAAGACACTATCAATGTTGTTTCTCAACCTACTAAGCTACAATTACAACCTACAAGATGACAATTTACATGATTACCTTGTCCTCCACGCATTTTAAAAAATTACTTGAATGTAATATCGTGTCTCTCCCTCCATAGTTTGAGGTTCAATACGAGTAAGCCCCAAAGTAATATCTTTGATGCTAATGCCTATTGTGATTATCATAGATGCATTGGTCACTCTACAAATCATTTGTCTTAAGTTGTGACATATCATTCAGGATCTTATTGACACTAATGAAATTGAATGGGATGATCCCACTAAATATTCCAAGCTTGTAATAACAATGCTAAGTTGAAAATATTCAATGACCCTCTTCCTAAGCATGTTAATGATCCATCTACCTCAGAAGTTCATAACACACATCATGTGGTGCCACCACCACCTTCTTATGATCACCCATTGGATGCTATGATTGGAATTATTTCTTTGCACATCATCTACTACACTAGTCATTTCTTTTGATGATTTTGATATAGATGACACACTTATCTCTAGTACATATCTATTTTGGTCTCTATTATATATTTCAGTATCTCTATTCATTATCATATTCCTATTCCCATTTAGGGTGTCTTGGTTACTCCACATCATATAGATAACATTTTTGCATGGCCATTACTTTAATCTCTTGGTATTTATTTTGAGAGTCTTGTGCTTGATTATGATCACATTTTCAATGCATTACACTACCAATCACTGTTGGATCCACCACTACACAAATTTCATTCTTAGTTGCTAAATCTATTACTACTGGGGTATTGCATTTAGGTCTCCCTTGGCTACGTGCTCTTAGGGTTATCCCATCCATCATTCATCAATGCATCAAGTTTATTAGTCATCAACAAGTTGTCACTATCTGAGGTGTTCCTTTTAAGGATTTCTCTCCATCGTGCATCCCCTGCTCTTCTGTAGTTTCCATCTCACTTCCTAGTACATCTACAGATATGCCTATTGTTTCACACACTACTTTCACATAGCACTAGTCCTCCTAGGTCTCATCTAGGCCTTTGATTACACACACAAATTCACATCATTCTAGGTATCTTGATAGGCCTTTAGTTGCACATGTTACATCACATAGTTCTAGGGCCTCTAGGTCTCCACCTAGGCCTTCTTCTGTGCACATTATCTCTTAGTAGCTCATAGCCTCATCCTATCTTACATATATCTTCTAGCTTTATGGATCACACTACCAATTCTCATTGGTCTTCTAGGAGTTCCCATTCTTCTATTCCACCCTGCAAATATGACACATTGCATTCTACTCAGTGTTATGTTATTTCTAGTTCTCCTCATAGGCCTTTTGTGGTGCATATCACCACCATGGTCCACTTGCACTTGAGTCACATTCTATGACACATTTGAGGCTTGACCCTTCATCTTCCTCAAAATTTGCTTTACCTCCTTGTAAGATTATTTTGGGTTAGTTCTCATGCTACTATCCCCCACTCATTTCTTGATGACACACTATGTTTATAGGTTCAACATGACTTTTGAGGGTGCAGTTCTACACCTAAACCTGAACTTTTTCACACAGTGGGGGAAATTTTTATTTCCATCCTTTAGCACATAATTTCTATATATTCCCCTTATGGGGGCATTCTTTGATCACCCTTCCTTCTCTTTGGAGAATAGGTTTTCATCTATGCCCTCATGGAGGGCCTAAAATAAAAAAACATTCAAATATTTGTAAAAATACAAAATCAAGACCTATTTTTATAGCATACATTGTTTGCACTTTACATTATACATGTTGTTTACTCCTTTGGTTTGATAGATAACATTTATTCTTTACACACATGCATTCACGTGGTATATTGAGCATGATGTGGACATACACAGAGTGGTACATGATGATAGGTGTTGGCCTGCCCTTTACCTAAACTGCTAACCTCTAGGGGCATCTTCCTTTTTGCATACTACATCCAGGTGTTATATTTCCATTATAGTTCCTTTATTTCCTCATTACGCTTGGTTACATATATATCTTGTGTATTTTTTATCTTTCAGACTAACAGGACTAACGCATGTGTCTTGTGCAACATTTACAATTATTGCTAGCTCTTTCATATATCATATATCATATGTTTTTCATCACATATTTTATACTTGTTTTTCATACATGTTTACTAGTTTTGTGTGTGTATGCTTTTTTTCTACTCTTTGTGGTTTGGCCTTAAGGGCCTTGATTGTCTTGTGACACCGTGGGTGTCCCATGTTTTTGGCATAATGCCTTGTGTGTGGTTGTGTATCTCTTGTTTGCAGGCTCACAGGGCCTTGATTGTCTTGCAACAATGTGGGTGTCCCATGTTTGCAGGAATTTTTTCCTTTTGTGTGACATTGTTTGACATGTTTGCACTTGTTTCTACATTGTATGCACTTATTTTCTACTAACACATCATCTTCTATTTTTTTATTGTTGTTTTGTTACATTGACATTATTCTTGTTATCATGCTTCTTGTTCTTGTTGTTATTGTTTCACACCATGGTTTCTACCATGTGCATCCCCTTTTGCAGGTGTAGCATTTTCTTCTTGGTGGCCACCACATCAGCTTTTAGAGGTTATCTACAGAGTTATCAACATCTCAAACATGGGTATACATCTTTCCTTTTGAGCTGCGTGCACTCAAATTCTTCATCGCACACATGCCTCAAAAGTGGGGGCAAACATATGGGATTTATTCTACATTTCCAAAAGGTACACAAGCATATTTCTGGGCACAGACATATGAAAAGATAGGAAAAAATTACTTAGATTTGGATTCAAGTATAAAAAATTGGCAAAAATCATGCATGGTCAAGAACGTACACTATGGTCAGGACTGTACACAATGGTTCTGACCCTATCATATGGTTTTTCCTAGGGGTAATTTCTCCATATTTGTCAGCATTTTCAAATTTATCATCATTATTACAACATTCTTATATGGTTTCATATTCAGATTGACTCAATTTGGCACATATTTTAGGGGGCATGAAGTATTTCATTCTCTCCTTCTCCACAGTACTCAGTTTCACTTCTATTTTGGACACATTGGGGGCATGGTATCCTTTCTCCACTCATATTTTGGCATGCAATTAGTTCTACTTAGTTTCTACTTAGTTGTACGACACATGGGAAGAGTATGGGGCACTTATTTCTCTTTTCTATATGTGTGTCTCAAGTTACAAAATTGGGCTTATATCCATTTACAGTGGTATGGTCCATGGGGTTATGGAAGGTACAAATCAAGCTAAGTTCTTTGTGGGTAGGATTTCCTATCCTCTTTGCAATTAAGGGGAAGATATCAAATTTGTTGAATGGATTTGATACATGGTCTTCCTCCTTGGAAGGGGTGCTTTGGCTCCTCTTTTTTGGTTCTTCTCTTTGGCATTCATGTGTTGGGTTGGTACACCTAGCACATTGACCTCTCCTTGGCATAATTGGGGACTGATCACCCCTAATTATTCATCAGATTTCAAAAAAATTCAAAATTCCAAAGCACAAGAACGAGAACACATTCCCTCCACAAGACAAACAAGTGTATTCCTTCCATGTTTTGCATCTCTTTTGGAATTTCTTGTTGCACATTTCTTTACAATACTTTCATTACATTTTGAGTTAAAGTTTCAGTTTCCTATCTTGGGCATTGACTACACTCTATGTTGCAAGTTTCATTTTGGAGTGTGCCAACACCAACACAATGGGATACTACAAAAAAAAGTTATTGCAAGCAAATACAAAGTGTGTCTACACACTCAGGTATCTTTTCCTTTAAGCATGTAATTTTCATTTCATACTTAAAGGGGGGGAAATGTAGACACTCAAATTTGGAAATCTATCCTTTGACATTGTTGATCTTGACATTGCACACTTGCATGCACAAATACACCCTCCTCACTCTTGCTTAGCACACCCTGATAGCTCTTCGACTACTTTATTATCTTTGCACACCTTCTATGTCATCAGTTCCTGAAGGTTTATACATAAAATGCATCTAAATACATCCATCCTCCGACCCAGAAAGATAAACTATGATTTTTTCCCTCGTGGTCAAAACCTACCAATTTTTGGTTGAGTTTGTCCAAATCTACAACCTGACCCTACTGTACGGTTTTGGACCGACACATTTGCACTAAAAATTTCAATTCCATCATCTTCATATGGACTAATATTCCCTCTTGGTTGGCCTTTCACAACATAATAACCATCAGAATCCTATATAAGCAAGTCAATCATACCTCATTTAGGGTCCTGGCACTTTATGTTCTCCTCATGTTAAAGCAAGCACAAAAGGCACTTATTACTCCCTAAACAATGAAGTAATCGATGCAAATCCATTAGGGAAACACCCTCTACAGGTCTGAAGTCTCCTACTAGGTCCAAGAGTCTCCATCTTCTCTCCACAAGAAAGCAAAGTGACCCTTCCCAAGTATTTGAGCAAGTGTGAAACTCAAGCAAGGTATTGTCAAAGCATGTTTGTCAAATTCTGATTGCACTACGAGTAGATATCACATGCTAGGAGAATGATGTATGGTTTGATCCCTCTTCAGAGTAGTGGTGACATCGGTGGTGCATATGGGTGCCCATAACCCACCTAAATTTTGTTTTGTAGAACTCCATCTTACACTATAAGGGTTTGAGGGTTTGATCAGAGCTTACAGAGCCATTTTAAAATGAGCGAAGAAGATCACAACATACAATGCAACATCATTTTCTAGGAAAGTGAGGCACACAAAAATTTACAAACCAGAATCCAAACAGGTCCAAGACCATATAGAAGGGTCAGACCATATGAATGCTCTTGACCTAGTTATACAATTTTGACTAGGTATAGTTTCAATCAGTTTTGCAATGAAGCACTTTCAGTCTCTAGATCATGTTTCCTGCATCTTAGATCACTCAAAATCTTCCAGATCCACACATAATCAACTAAGTGCAATCTCTCCTTTGTGTTTTGATAGTTGTTAGGTCAATAGTCACTTTGTAAAGCGTTATTCTAATTTGGGAAATTAATGTTGGAAGTTAATTAAATCATAATATCCACATGTTGCATTATTTCATCCTTTTTATGTATGTTTATTAGAAACACACTAAAATCTTAAAAGGGAATATAAGCTTACTATATGGAGTTTATTTATATTCAATTAGTTAATTTGATGTAACCAAGTTTTTCACATTGTTAAACAAACTTGGTGCCCATATGACTACAATTGAATTGGTTTGACAATTTGTTAAATAGAACAATTTTGTAAATCCTATTTAAATACGCATTCATGTAATTAGTGAAAGTAGAATGTATATAATACAAATAAATTCTTTCTTTATTACTAGTTACATTATGAATACAAGGAATTCTTGGTGTGTGTAAAGACCATATTTAAAGCTTAAACATTTAACAGGTTCCTATCTAGATTTCATTAGTTGCTCTCATATGGTATCATAGCTAGTTAGTAGGTACAAGAATACAAATCTAGATCTAATATGGATTTGGAGAAGATAGGAAAAACACAATTTTGTTTACTCCCTACTACAACACTAAAAACAATATTGGGCGAGCTCATCAAACCCTCTAACTTGGTCAACTCACCCTCACCAACTTGGTAATCCCATCCTCACCAACTCAGCTATCCCACCCTCACTAGCTTGTCCCCTATAACTCAGTAATCCCACCAACTTGGTGAGCTCGTTTTGTTCTAGGATATTTGTAACTTGTCTCCATGAGTTTAGCTCTTGATCCACACCTTCCACCTAACCGTCACATGATGTGATCTAAAATCAAACTCATCTCCACTTGAGGATGTCTATTATACAGTATCCCTCTAAGGCATGTCTCCATAGGCTATGAACAACGTAACCCAAGCTTGGCCCGATCTCTATTTAATGCAATGGAAGATTGGTAAACCTTGCAACCAGGTGACGACATAATTAAACAAAACAAAGATGAAGGTTCTTTTGTCTTAATATTTTAACCATCCAAGAAGCCCTAAGATCTTGTTTACCATGAAGCCTTAAGATCTTTCCTGCCACGTTTCCCACCCAACTTGGGTTTAGAGCCATCAATCAAGGTGTTTTTTAAAGGAAAATTGAAATCGATGTAATTTGAATACAGTTTTTAACATAATTATGTTTGAAATTCTTGGTAGTGAGTTTGGAAATAAAAGATATTATAAAGCAAGGGGTCTTGTGTTTAAACCTCTGCAAGCCTTCCTTTTTACATAAATAAAAATTATAGGGAAGATAGTGGACCTTCCATCATTGGTGGTCCTACCAAAGTTGGCAAAGGCTAACTATTTTAGAAGGGAAAAACCTACTTAGGTGTGAAAAAAAATTCCCTCTTTTTTTAAGGAGATCCTTTTTTTAAAACAAAAAATTTATATTTTTTGGAAAATGAGATTCTGGTGACTATAATCTACATGGGGGGTATTTTTTGATCCGTGTATCTAGACTCTTCCTCTCTTTTGGTTTTGATGTTTCTACTTCCACATCAATGATGAATCTTATATTGTTTTAACCACTCAACTCATCTAACTACAACACTTGGAAACTGAAGATGAGACATTTATCCAGTCCATAGGCCTATGGAGGTTATTTTAGAAAAATATTCCTACATTCACCTAAAATAAGGACACGTATGATTATAATTGCAAATAGGATGAAGCCCTCGGTTTGAACAACCTGGATGTATATGAGATCCTACAATTTCACATTAATGAATCAAAAACTCTGAAAGAGGTATGGTAAAAATTTTTAAGGCCTATTTGGTAAATTAAATGAATTCAAGTTGCTTCAATTAGATATAGAGTTGAATTCTTGTTCTCCTTTTTATTTTTCATCTATTGAAGAATTCATGGTGAAATTCAAATCTACTATATCACAACTAAAAGAGGGTGGAAAGGTATCGAGTTCGATCCCTCAAACTGACCACCTCTTGGTCATCTCACGCAATGTCCATGTCAGGTTAGGTTTCGCCTTAATTGGGCACTGTTGCTTTACCCCTCTCATATTTTTTGACTTACTGGGGGGGGTGTCAGCGGTGAGTTGACCATGATTTATCCAATTGAAAAATACTAAAAGATAATGGTAGACAAAAGAAATATGAGGAGTGTATTATTTTGATTATTTCCAAATTAAAAGGTCCTTACAGTGTATTTTCATTCACTTTTTATTCCATAATGGATGCATTGGATGAAAAAATTAAAATGTCTACCTTTGATTTGTTTTGTGAAAGGCTTACTCGTGAGAAAACAAAATTGCAACCACTCGATGCACTACTAAGCCCAAGTCATGCACTTGCAAAAAATTCCTCTAAAAAAATGGAAATCAAAGCCAAAGTTAGCACCTCCCCCAACAGAATCAAACAAGCCTTCTCCTTCCACTACCTAGATCTCTAAACCTTCTGATTCTTATAAGTCAAAAAAATCATATAAATTGAAGGTACAATCCCTATCCATACTACAAAAAAACAAATCATCTTGATTACAAACGTTATAAGAGAACAGTAGCATTGGAAGTCACATAAAATTGATGTTCTTGTCCTAATATAAGGAGTGGAAATTTTGTTTCTACCAGTGCTTGTTCTTTTGCCTCAGATAAATGGATTTTTGATTCTTATGCTTCTCATCATCTAACTCACTCACGTGGACTTTTTAGTTCTCTTTTTATTGCATCACTTCTCATATACTCATGAGATCTCTAAACCTTCTGATTCTTATAAGTCAAAAAAATCATATAAATTGAAGGTACAATCCCTATCCATACTACAACAAAATAAATCATGTTGATTACAAACGTTATAAGAGAACAGTAGCATTGGAAGTCACATAAAATTGATGTTCTTGTCCTAATAGAAGGAGTGGAAATTTTGTTTCTACCAGTGCTTGTTCTTTTGCCTCAGATAAATGGATTTTTGATTCGTATGCTTCTCATCATCTAACTCACTCACGTGGACTTTTTAGTTCTCTTTTTATTGCATCACTTCTCATATACTCATGAGAAATTCCTTAAAGGTTGGTGTTTTATGTTCTAAAATGGTGAAAATGCAGGATGGGGTGCATCAATGATGTAATCTTGGTACCAAAAATATCATCTAATTTTTTTTCAATACATAAAATTTATAATTTTGGTTCCGAGAAAATTGTGGAGTTTAATCCAAAAATTATTGTAATTAGAGAATTGTCTACTCCTTATGATTTAGTTTCTACAAATGTGGTGGGACATCATTCACGTATTTATGTATTTTATAAGTTAGACACCTATCCAAGATCATCACTTTTTGCTCATGCTAATACAATGAGAAAACTATGGCATGAATTTTTTGGTCACTTGAATTACAAGTACTTACAAAAACTAAGCTCATAGAACATGGTGAACGGGATTCCAAAGGTCTCCAATTGTAATGGTTTTTTCCTATGATACATGCTTGGAAAACAACAATAATATCCCTTTTCCAAAGGGACAAGCTTTGAGAGCCAAAAATCCACTTGAGTTAGTACATATTGATTTGATGAATTTTCCCATTGAGTCACTTTCTAGTGCTAAATAGCTACTAACTTTCACTGATGATTTCACTTAGAGGACTTGGGTGTATTTCTTGCACTACAAAAATTAAGTATTTGATAATGCCAAGGCCTTCAGTAGAGAAGAAACTAAGACTTTCACTAAAAAAACTCTACACGGATAATGGATGGAATACATAAGTAATGTTTTTCATGATTTTTTTACTGATCATAGAATTTTACATTAATACACAGTCTCATATACCCCTTAGTAGAATGGTGTAGCTAAGAAAAAACTATACACTCAAGGAGATGGAAAATTGCATGATACAGTCCAAGGAATTGACATCAGATTTCTGGTCTAAAGCAATAAATTGTTAAATTACAACTAGAACCGCATTCCTCACAAGGTGATATGAGAAACAAATCCTAAATAAGCTTGATTGGGTGAGAAACCTAATGCTTCTAGATTTTGTGTCTTCTAAAGTAATGCATTTGTGTTTATTATAGATGATAAGCACAAATCTATGGAGAAGAAGAGCTAAGAGCTCATATTTGTTAGTCATTGTGGGCAATGTGAAGGCATATTACCTCCTTCATCATGTCACATGTGATGTATTATTCATACGAGATGTTAGATTTGATGAGGAACTCATTCCTTTATAAATAACTTATGATATTTTATCTATCCTCACCTCTTACTCTTGATATGGAGGGTATACTTTCATGAATTTGATGAAGATGCACTATATGATCCTACTTTGCCTCCTCCTATACAAAAATTACCAAAATGTGCATAATTTACCTTACAAGTAGTTGGTTCTTTGGTTGGTGATCCTTATAATCCTCTCCACACTTAGTCTAATATTTTTGGTATATCTCTTATGATCCAAGCCATTTCGACTGATCTAGTATCATATATGAGGCAGTGAGAAAACCTGAGTGAGAAGATACAATGCAAGATGATTATTATTCACTCATGAAAAATAACATGTGGGAGTTAGTACCTCTTCCTTAGGGAAGAAAACTTGAGCATTGTAAAGGGGTCTATAAAACCAAATATTCAAGAGCTGGTTCATTAGAGTAAACATAAGGCCCGATGTTTAGCCAAGGGGTTCTCACAAGTCAAAATGGTTTATTACTCTGAGAATTTCACTATGATTCCAAAAATGGATTCAATATACCTTGTTCTCTCCCTCATTGCATCACATCAGTGACTAGTTTATCAAATGTATGTGAGGAGTGTTTTCCTTCATGGTGATCTCCAAGAGGAGATTTATATGAAACAGCCTCAAGGATTTGTGCATGAATCTTCCATGGTATGTCAACTTCATTGTTATCTTTATGGGCTCAAAGAAGAATCTTGAGCTTGGTATGAGAAGATGGCTAGTTTTTTTATGATATTTGGCTTCTATCGATGTGAATCTTATGAAAATGTTTACATCCTAAAGTAAGGTGATTATCTCTATATTTTGGTTTATATATTGATGAATTCATCCTCACATGTAGTTCAGACTCCTTGATTCAGGACATAAATCAAAAGTTGATGGAGAGATTTGACATGAAATACATTGGACTTCTACACTATTTTCTAGGCCTCTAGATTCATCAATTTCATGTAGCTATTTCTATTAGACAAAAAAAGTATGTCATAGATCTTCTTCATCGTTTTGGCATGGTTGATTGTAAGACTTATCCCACACCATATCAATCAGGTATTGATTTTACTATTGACTAAAAATTAAAAAAAATTGATCCTAGCTTGTACATGTAATTAGTTGGTAGTATTTTATACTTGAAACATACTCACCTTGATATCACTTTTATTTTCACCTTGGTCTCTCACTTCTCCCATGAGCCATATGAGATTCATTGATAGGAATCCAAGTGTGTTTTACGTTATATTTAGGGAACATTGAAATTTGGCGTTTGTTACACACCATGAGGATCTTCTGATGTTGAGGGATTCACAAACTCAAATTGGGGTGGATATGTTAATACCTGCAAATCCACTTCTGGATTCATTTTTCACCTTGTCTTTAGTCCTATTACATGGGCATGTAAATTACACATTGTAGATGCATTTTCATCGATGAAGGAAAATTATAGAGGTCTTGTTAAGGCTGGACATGAAGCTCTCTAGCTTTGACAATTACTTGGTGAGTTCATATTTCCACAAGAGGCTCCCACTTTGATCTGGTGTGATAATAAGAGTGCTATTGAGATTGCACATAAATAATTTGAGCACCAACACACTAATCATATATATATATATATATATATATATATATATATATATATATATATTCGCATGCACTTCATTCGAAATTTAGTCTACTATGGAGTTGTTTGCTTGGAGTTTGTGCCCAAAACTGATTAGATTGCTAACATCTTCACCAAATCCTTAGCTTCTCCTCATTACCTTTAGTTGTGAGCATTGTTTAGGGTGAAGGAATTTTTAATTATGGAGGATTATAGTTGAGTCCTTCCTTTTTGTTTTCCATGTTTATAGTTGGTTACCTTATCAGGCCTAGTAGTCAAGACCCATTTTCATTTTTTCCCCTATACCTTTGCTTAAGGGAGGGTATTATATTTATGTTCACAATAGGAAGTTGTAACTAGTTTGGGTTAATACCTAGCTAACTAGAATTATGTGTTCACATTATAAGCTTGTTATTACAAGTTTATTTATATTTAATTAGTTAATTTGGTGCAACCAAGTTTGTCGATTTGTCGATTTGTTAAACAAATTTGATGCCCATATGACTATAATCAAATTAGTTTGACAATTTGTTCTAGATATATCAACTTATTATTATTATTATTGGTAAATGGTTTTTTCTGAGGGACCATACCCTAAACAGAAAGAAAGGTTCAAAAACCAAATTTAAAAAGCTACATTAGTGATTTTTTGACAAGTGGGGACCACATCCCATAGCAAAAAGGGCCTAAAAACCAAATATAGCAATTAAGAACAAAATTAGGGAGCATCCTACTAGAAAGAAGCATAAAAATAACAACATTGTAGCTCCACATCAGCATGAAACCAACAAAAATAGAAAACAGAGGAGAAATTGAGATCTTCACCTGAACACCTTGTTAAAACATTTTTTGACCTCCTCTAAGGCATTAAAGAGATTGACAGTTGTGGTTTATGAGGGTTCATTCATATCAATGGTGGAAATAACAATGATTTTATCATTTCCAAATTTCCATACTCCAGGATGAAGATTGATGAGGTTACAAACCTGCTTGACTTGAATTTCCATGAACTCCAAGAAGGCCTTATGCATAGTCATATGATCACTTTGCTTAGTCCTGATATGCCCAATAGACTCCTCCATTGAAACCAACTTCTTAGTAATTTCCTCAACTTTTTCCTCAATAGGAAGGGCACTGTCAAGAATTTTTTTACCTTTGGGGTCCCTCTTGTATAGTTAAGAAACATCCTTCCTCATATCCCTGATCCAGTCATCATGTTGCATAATGTGTGCCTTAAGTCCAAGATATTTAACAATATGTTAGGAGGGGATATCAAAATCATGATCATTTTGGCCAATGGTTAAAAGACTCTCAACAATATCTAATTCCTTCCCCTTGTCACTGCTACGTATAATGCACTTAGGTGGAGGAGGAGAAGGGGCAAGGAAATTAGGATTCTTTGATTTCACCTTACGTTGAACAGGGGTACAGGAGGTGGGAGAGAGTGTGTAGGAATGTTAGGCGAGTGATATATCAACTTTATAAAGCCTATTTAAAGGATTATTCTTATAGTAAGTGAAAATAGAGTATGGTTAATACAAAATAAATTCTTGCTTTATTATTGGTTATGTTCTGAATACAAGGAATTCCTAGTGCATGTAACAATCAGGTTTGAAGCGTAAACCTTTAACATATTCATACCTAGATTTAATTAGTTTCTCTCATAATGATTGTGCCACTTTCAGGATTTGAAAACAATATAATGCCTCGATTACCCATGATATTATTAATAATCTCCATGTTATTGTTGTTACAAATAGTGTCGAAAACCCTAAATGGTATACCAACATTTACAATTTTCTCTATCGGAAAGTACTATCGATAAGTGTGTCACCACAAGAAGGACTTTGGCTATGATTCAAATCTATACATTATACAATAATTGGTGGATCTTTATTCAAACAGACCTTGGATGGATAATTACTATGCTTTTTAGAGGTCAACAATGTGTAATTGGCTCTTTCCCAAATACATGATAGCAAATGTGGTGGTCAGTTCAGCGGCAAAGCTATGTCTTAAAAATTACTTTATTAATGTCATTATTGGCCTACCATGGAACAATAATGTCATGAATATGAAACAATGTGATCAATGCCAAAATCATAGTAATCTCAATCATGCTTTGTCTCATGTGTTACAACCTATTATTTCCTCGTGACCATTCTCATTATGTGGTTTCAATCTTATTGGTAAGATCAATTTGGAATCAACTGAAGGACATAAATTAATTATTACTGCCACAAAATACTTCTCTAAATGGATTTCATAACTATCTTTAGATTCAACTAAGGTGATGATATTTTCCATTTCCTATTCACAAATATTGCTACTCATTTTAGTGTGCCTTCGGAAATTTTTACTAACAATAGTTCCCTTTTAAAAATTGGGCAGTTAATAAGTTTTAATCCAAGTTCAAATCAAACAGAAATTTTCAAATCCTTACTACCCATAGGGAAATGGCCAAGTTGAGGCCACTAATAAGACCATATTCAAGATTCTACAAAAAACTGTTACAAAGCATGGAACTGACTGGTATAGTATGATTATCTATGTTCTCTAGGATTATCATACTAGTGTTTTCACACGTAGAAGTTTTACCCATTTTTATTTGGTCTATGGGGCATAATTTTTTATCTTGCTTAAACTCAAAATTCCCTTGCTACGAGTCTCACTTAAAGATATTGTTAAGGAAAATGATTATCGTGAAAAATTATTGCACAAACTCAAATTGTTTGATTATAAATGGGTACAAGCCATTGAACATCTCCAAATGTATCAGGATTTCATTAAATGTAAATATAACAAGAATTTTCATGCTTGGATATTTCACGTTGGCAATTTTATCCTCAAATAAAACCATAAAAATACAAAAGCTAAGATATCTCCCAAAGCTAAGTTTAAACCTAATTGGCTTGGCCCCTAAGTGATTACTAAAAGGCTTGGCTCCGGTATTTACCATTTGGATTCTCTTGAAGGAAAACATGTCAAATACCAATGAATATCATGCACTTATGACAATATTACACTTGAACTCTATTCTTGTACATAGTTATTTTCAAATAATTCAAAAAGATTGACATGAAAAAATTATAAATCATGACCTTTTTATTCACTTTGCATCCTCCACCTTCAGATGGTATATGATAGAAAAAAATAAAAAATATGTATTATTATTGCGAATTCGATTCTCCATTGAAATTGGGTGCATGTTTTGTATCCAACATATTTCAAATTCATCATCAGGAAAGATTATTTGATGATGAATCATGGATGGTGATTCGAAACACATCAAATCAAAAATATGTACATGTCAAATAAAAAAAATCCAATATGTATCATTTTTTTGTTTGAAGAGGGTAAGTTTCTCATCATAATGATTCAGCAATCAATTTTTTTTGGGTTGTACAGGTGCACATACACTAGGAGTGGGACACTGCATAAATTTTCAGAACCGGTTGAGCCCTCTGGGAGACCCAAACATGTCACCATTTCTTTCAGCAGCATTAAGGATGCTATGCAGGGTCCCTGCACCCTTCTCCAACATGACATTTGCTCCAAATGATTTGACAAACTTTGTGTTTGATAATCAGTACTTTAGAGACATCAGGAGCAGCCGTGGGCTCATGACAATTGATTCTGAAGTGGCTTTGGATCCCAGAACCTCTGCCTTTGTCTATAATTTCTCTCAGAATCAGCAGTATTTTTTTGACAGGTTTACTGCTGCTTTCCTTCAACTTTCTCAACATAATGTTTTGACAGGTGAAGAAGGCCAGATTAGAAAGGATTGCAAGTTTGTGAATTCTTCCTGAACACTACAATTGCTTTTGTGCTGTCTATCAGATTGTATGGTTTTGTGCTGGACATGCAGCCTTCTGTAATAGGTTATTTTATGGCTATTCCAAATTTTATATTTTAAAAAAAGACGTTAAATGTTTCAAAATTTGTATTTTAGGGTTGATTTTGTGGAGTGTCTCCATACCACCAATTTTTATTTTTATTTTTTGGTGTGTAATTATATTATTTATTTTAAATAATATGGCACCATTTATTTAAACTTTTAATAATTTTATATTATATAAAAATTAATTATTAAAAATTACATTGGTGTTTAATGGTTTTTTGAATTTAAAATTGAATTTGACATTCTTCATTTATTCAATTGTGAATCCATTTTGAAGTATATATTTTTAAGTGTAAAATTTTAAATATATTAGAAGTTAAAAAATCATTTTGTATTATAGGTTGATATATAAAATTGAATCATTACATGAATATTTAGTAATTTTTTTAATTTAAAATTAAATTTGGCAATGTTTACTTGTAAATCTATTTTGAAATATATATGTGTAAATAATAAATATATAATAATAATATTTTATTCTATTCTTTTACAATATATTAGGAATTAAAAAATCATCTTGAAATAGATATATGTTGACAAATATATGAGAATTGGGCTTCACTCTTTTATTTTCATAATCCAAATTAATATTCTTTGAAAGCTTATATTTTTCACTAGGCAAATTCAAACATACCTGAATTTAATTTAGGCTTACCGTGCGAACCGGTGATGAGCCGCAATTTGACAGTCTGTAAATACCATTAAATTTTATCATTACTTGAACCATAGATTTTTATTTGTTAGAATATCCAAAATAAGTGGCATAGATCTTCTGGGTAAGGAAATGAAGTCATATTTTAAAATTAATTTTTACAATTTTTTTAAATTATAATTTTTTTAGATTACAATTAATTGTAATAATAATTTAAAATGGAATTTCGGTTCCTCTTTTAAATCTCTCCAGAGGTTGTTCTGTTTTCAATGTTCACAGTCTCTCTTTTATTACATGATTGGGGATTGTATTCAATCCTTCTAATATCTTAGCAATAAGTCCAAGTCTCCAAGAGGTGACAATAATGTGAGATAATCCCTCCACAAACACTCATAGGTTTACTAGCATACCTATGTTTTGCATCTTATATGTTTACAATATTTGTAAGTTAAATATTGTACTAGAATTTTCTATAACAATAGAGTGTGTAAGATCAAGACACATCATAAACAAATAGACCTACACTACATGTTTTAGGTGTTAATCATTAGAGTATATCTTTTACCAACACATTATAATGAACATTATTAACACAAGACATAACAATTTTAACAACTGCAACCTTTATTATTTTTTTAAGCCTTTAAATCCATGCAATTTTCAATTACAGTTTTGTTAAGATGGGGTATATTATAGACACTAGAATTTGGTAACTTATCCCTTTTACAGTGCTAAGTTTGACTATGCTCCCTTGTACTAAGACAAATACTCACATTCAGAAACCAATCAATTCATCTCTTTAGCTCAAATACTCACTTTCAAAATCCAATCAATTCATCTCTCTAGCTCTTTTGTGATTAGTTTACACTTTATGCTCTGCTTTCATATCAATCTGGAGAATATTATCTAGACTAAAGTAGTGAAACAATATTTTTTCTTCACTGTCACAACTTCTTGTTTCACGTTTCATCTTCTTTGTCTAGGATAGTACAAATGGGTCAGAATATGGGATCTGGGTCTTATCCTACATGTACAATCCTTCCTTTTTTTGTTCTCTAACTCTATTTTGAATTTGAATATCTTTATTGGGTCATTTCATATTCCTAGGGTCAGCCTTATCAGAATATTTCACCTATAGAAGGCTATATAAGTAAGTCAATCTCACTTTATAACTCACCTGGACACTCTTACAAGCTATCATATTATAACATATCACTCCAAAAGAACTCAAGGGTTTTCTTAAATAGTACCTAAATTAGTTTCACATCAATTATGAGAAGTCCCATGTACTACATATCTGAAGCACTCAATTAGGTCAAAAAGTTCTAACTTCCTCCATTTCCAAGTATGCAAAGGTCATGGAGTCATGTCTTAGCAAGTGCAACGTCACTCCAAGCATTGTTCGAGGGTTTCAAGGAATAACAGGGTTAGAGTCACATAGTTAAAACACACCACATCACACTACTACCACACTTGGGTACATTATATACCATACAATCTATCCTATTATCTTGGTGTCAAAAGACAAGAAAGGCCATTCATAAAGGGTTAGTCTAGTTTGCACTCACACTTAAACAAGCACTTAGGAGAACTACACGAGGATTGATCCCACAATGATGACATGTAGTACAACATTTGGATTGGTTTAACATCTATGGTATGGCTAACCACCAAGGGTAGTCCAGCCTCACCACATACATATATGTAAATTCTCCTTTTCGATTTATCTAATGCTTTGATGAAGGGTTCTGTAAGTTGATAGGATTTCCAATTTAGTTGAACATTGTGATTACAGGTCATCCCGAAATTTGTGTGATAGGAAGAGTGACATATACATCAAAGGCCATTTCTAGGAAAGTGAAGTACACATGAGAATTTTCAGTCCCAAACTGTAACAAAGTGTTCCCAAATCGTGCAAATCCTGGTTAGGATACTGCATAATCCTAGTCTAGACCATACAATAGTTGTACAGTCCTTGCCTTTGCTCAATTTCTAGTTCCAAAACTTGCATCTGAAGCACTCCCAATATTTGATCTAACTTTTTCAATTGTTCTGTACACCTAGATCCATATCCTCTCCTATTCAGGCATGTATAGCCTCTAAGTCTCTTTCTCCTCTTATGCATTTTGAGCTATTACTCATTGTTTTATCAATTGTTGCAAGTGTTAATGCATTATTTTTGTTATGAATGGTTAATGTTAGAAGTTAATTTTATTAGAATAGTCCATTATACAACCCTTACATCCTTTTTCTTTCCATGTATTCCCATAACACTAGAATATAATTAGGGTCTAAACAAATATGTTTGAATGTTTATTTAAAGGGTTGTAATTACTCTTTGCATATATATGTTTCTTTATCATTCAAATCGATAATTCATTCCTTCAATAAATTTTCTAAATGCACCCGCATAGTTATGGACTTCTTGAACTCAAATTAGGGACTCTTTCAATGTGCATGTAGACATCATAAAATAGTCAAGGAAAGTCAACAGTAGAGTCAAAAATCCTAGGGGGGCCTAAATAAGATTCAAAAAGGTCCACAAAAAAGTGACCGGAACTACAACGTCTTTTGGCATGATAAAACCCATATAATATGGTTCTCACAACAAACTAGAAAAATTAGGAGGGAAGAGAAAGAAAATAAGGAGGAAGAAAGAAAACATGAGAAATATGCTAACAACGAGAAACAACATGGGACATGTCAAAATCCAACCAAAAATAAAAAACATGTGTCAATAAGAACCTAGCCTATACCTATAATCAACAAACATACAAATACATTATCACAATGCAAAATTATAACAAATAACTAGCCTCGTACCAAAATTAGGTGTCAACACATACATACTTTCATGATGATATCTTATTATGTCAAACATAGAGTATTTGATTTCCTATCTTAGACATAATTCATGTAATCTCTTTCTTTGAAATATGTGCCTCAATCCAACGGGTAGTGGTGTATCGGTTCTTTGGACTCCTAGTAATTGGGAGGTCCAAGGTTCAAATCTAGGCTCTATGTTAAGGCAACCTACTACCGAAAGTTTGGATACCCTGTTGATAGGGCACTACGATAATGTGGTTTAATTGTGGGCAAGCCGAGAGCTTAAAACTTCCATCCTTAGATGGTTCCACGGCCGGTGTGGGCTGGTGATGCCACAATGGGCTAGGGCCCTCTCCCTAGGTAACCTAACCAAAAAATATATATGTGCTTCACATACCCTATCTGTAGCAGTAACTACTGTAATGTATGCATATTCAATCCATCTATTATAGATCCACAATACAAGACACACAGCAGATCTAGTATGTCACTCTCATGAAACCCTAAGCTACAAGAGATCAGATTTAAAAAGACTGTAGCTGACATATGACATGCACTAATTACATGAGATAGTGATCTGTGCATGTTTCCTAACCCTCCAGTGTTGATCTTAGGATGTAAATAGTGTCGTTAATATTGGTCAGCTAAAATTCTAGAGCTCACATATGCATGTCGGACAAGGGCGCCCGTAGATCTGGACTTAGAGGTTCATGGGCACTGGAGACTTTGCATATCTGGGCGCACTATTAGGATTTGTAAAAATGCTCAGAATCCCATGGTTTTCCCTATGTCACATCAGGTGTTGTAGTTGTTCCCAGTTGGTCGCTTTCTGATAATTTCAGTAGCTCTTTGATCGTTGAAGGTACTTAGTACACTTATGCACAAAGAGATAGTTCACCTGCACAAGCCCACAGAGCCACATCAAACCTATATCCCAGGAAAATGCATAATGGGGATGTCAGATCCATGATCCTGACGGTCACTCAAAGAGTAAAACTTACGACCGAGCACTACCACTACATCTCAGACTCCATGTAAGTTCTTGTGAGTGTGTGCAAAAATTGTGCCCATCAGGATTGCCCATTGATGCAATATGCACTAGATTAGAGGACTCAGACTTATCTAAAAGATGCAAATGTTCTGGATTGAAATAGAATAAATATTACCCCTTCCTATGCTGACTGTATGCAGTCTTCTTGTCTATCTGACATGGATGTTTTAAAGTGCTTTAGGTGCCTTTTGAATGCACAGCATACATCAAAGCGTGGCATGGTATGCAAATGCTTAGTGCTTGGTACAAAACTAGTTATTTGTTGCAAAACATAACTATGTACTTTATATGTATTCCCTGTGTTTGAATTTCACGATTACCAATTGGAAGGCCGACCCATAAGTGAAAAAGATGCCCAAAAGATAAAAGAGACCCAAAAGGAACATTGTAAAGTAAGGAAGGATTAGGGGCGCCTAGAAAGGACATGAGCTCCTCTCATGCACATGTTGTCATTGTTCTGGGCAGTATATGAAGCCATAAAAGATAAATGAGTTACAGTTCTTGGGACTTGGCTATAGGGTGCATTGTAAGACCCAAAGTTGGAAAACATGAGATAAAGAAAAGAGGCCAAAGACAATTGTCTAACCACGAGTTTTCTTGATAATTTTTAGGAATCATGCAAATGCTAGCATAAGATCCTCATTAGGATTCTAGAAATGTACCCAATATGTAGGTGCATTAATGCATGTCTAGGATATGGGGTAGTATGATAGAGTTTCGAGGTTACCATCACACTACATGATGTACACGCCATACTCAAGTTGTTGATTACAGGGGGTCAGGGTGTTTTGTGATGCATTCAAGAATTTTCGATACAATAGAGAAGATTGTCTAACCCTAGTTATCAGTGGGTGCATCAAGCACTGATTAAATTACCAGAAGTCTTATTGGTTGGGTCACTTGCATGCTACAAATGGACTGTTGTTTTTGTTGTACAATTATGCGTTGGATATCTAGAAGACCGTGATATGGATGATTGTAATACACAATCTTGTATCACAAGGAAGATGGATGACACATGCACTTTGTTTCTTATAGTGACATGTAGGGAGGCATTAAAGTTTGGTATTGCAATTCCAGATTGGGGCTACTCGATTTCATATTCAGATATAAACTGATGCATGCACTAGAGATAAGTGCATACATTTCTAGACAAGCAAAGTGATCTGTTTAGAGCCTTGACGTTTTTAAATCGACAGATCATGGATATATGAGAGTTGTCCTTATGCTAATAAATGCCTATAGGGACACCGCTATAGGTGGAAGAGGATACCCCAAGAGATTACACTCATGATTTGGGAGATGAGTTTTCTATTAGTGATTTTTTTGGGTTTACTTTGACTCATGGGTTACATGTCTTATGCATCCATGTACCATAAGATCATCTCTAAATGTGGACAAGTATGATATTCAGGGGATGAAAAATTAGCATGTGCCTATCAATTATCATTGCTTCTTCCACAATTAGATATGCAGAGGGGGTACTGGAGATTGTAGAGCGTTGTGGTGGGTGGAGACACCCATATTGATAAGGTTCCTTTATGCAGTTCAGGTGGTTGATGTAAAATGTAATTTACCATATAAAAGTGTCTCATATTTAAAGTGTTATGTACAATGAATACCTTACAATGATAGAAGGGAGATTAAGGGCTAAAGTGGCATCTATCATTCGCAACGTAGATTTTACATTTGCATGTTGCTAATACATACTCTGACAGTCGAGATTCTAGACAACAGCCTAATGTAGGACTGAGAGTAGGGGCTAATAGGGACGTAGATAGTAGAGGTGGGGGATAACTGATGACTAGGAAGGTAATTAGACCATGATAGTAACAAATCCTGGAGGTGAGAGGAGAATGCATGCTATGGATCTAGAGGATGTCACTGAGATATGTACGAATTGCAAAGAAGGGAGAGGAGGTATATTTGACACCGATAAAGAGTGATGATTGAGTGACCCATATTATGCAATACCTAGGATTAGATAGTTGGGGTAAGAGGGGGCCACATGATCTTAGTGCATCGAGATTTAGGTGGGCATGAATAGTGGAGCCCGCTTGGTGAGAGATCTGAGGGGGATGATGATGCAATGTTGGGAGGTCGAACAAATAATGACAATCATGGTCCCAGAGCACCAACTTGGTCAGCTATAGTGAGCCTTATTAGTCGCTTGAAAAATGTGATTTTAGTGTTTTATGATTAAAATAAATTACTAGAACTTGCATATAGAGTTTGGAGTGTTGATTGAGTGACGTGTTGTGCAAGTTAAGTAGAGCTGGACAAATGACTGAGTGGTATTCATTGATTGAGAAATGCACATCATGACACCACTTCATTAGGACATAAGGTGTATTGGATGTGATAGACATCTTGGTGACTATGTAAGGATCGGTGTACAATATGCAGAAGATCTGGTGATGTAGTGAGTTCGTTTAGGTTCATAGGGGCAGGCAACTTCCTACATGTTGTAAAGGTACCAACGATACCCAAGAAACTGTGGTGGACATATATATAAAGTCACTAGTGCAAGTTGCTTCATAATAAGCAATAGTCGACACGTCGATTAGAGAGAAAGAGTTCGGAGGCTATTACATACAATGCATAAGTGAAAACCTTAAAGCATGAAGGTAGAGGCTATGGAATCACTTGATCAATAAGAGCCACTTCATATATGATGGTGTATCACGAGGGCTATGTAGTTACATCACCATTATCTCAAAGCATTAGTACAACACTCTAGTCAGAAGTTATGGTAGAGGATGTATATCGTGTATTATGATGTAGATATTTTGTAAATTATGATGATGGATATATTATTCATTTGATTTATATATGATACAATTTTTGATGTTGCCACGTAGTCTTTAATTTTGATGTCGATGTATGATTACTTCTATGATTCCATATTTTATTTTTTATTTTACACAAATGTATGAACTATTTTATGGCAACAGAAAGATGAATCTCAATAGAAAGGCTTCAGAGCAATGATAAAAGTTGATTACACCCTTTTTAGATCAAGACAATGTTAATGGTAAGATATTTAGTGAATGCAAATTTACACATAAGTTGATGTAAGGGTTAGATACAAATGGATTATTCTGATTAATTAACTTCCAACTATTAATTATAAAATATTATAATAATGTTCATAAATACTTGCTAACTATTGATAATGATATGATACTAAGATGATAAACACAAGAGGATGAGATGCACTTAGCTATTTGCAAAGTGATTCATGAGAAATTTCTAGGAATGCGCAAATGTATGGAATCATAGGAGTATCTAAACTTGGGGGATGCTTCACTCCTGAGACTATGGAAGTGTTATTGCAAAATGCCTAAGTTTGGATCTGTACAACTCTACTAGGATTGGTTGTATGACCTTGGACCTACTATGTAGTCTTGGACTTACATAGAGTGGGGTTTTGTAACTTTTGTGGCCTTCAGTGGTCCGGAAATATGTGTTGTTGTCAAACCCTAAGTGTCGCACTATCCCAAAACCATTTGAAATCAATTGAATCAAACTCAAACCCTATTTATGGTTGGAAGACCCTACAAGAAGGTTAATGTTTGGGTTAAAGTGCAATCCTTGCACCACCTACGTTGACATAATTTGAATAGGCCTCAAACCACATGTAGTTCTCCACCTAACATGTAATATCTATATGAATGTAGCTAGTTGGAAACTTCAACCAATTTGACCATGCTTGAGATGATTTTTCTTTTGATAAGACATTGATTTGGGATTATTGGATGCTTGAAAATGAAGGAAGTTAAACTCCTTGACATGGGTTGAGTGCTTCAAAATTGTAATATTGAAAGCCCTAATGGATGTGCATCAAATTTGGGAAGATTTAGGGAGCACTAAGTGCCTTTTGTATGAGTATTTGCAATGAGATATCATAACAGAGTCATGTGATCGTTAGGTGAGTAAATGGGGTGATAAGTGCTTATATAGGGTTCCAAAGGTAAATCATTTTGACAAGGGCAACCCAAGAGGGTAAAAAAACCCAACAAAGATAATGAATTTGAAAGCAAAGTTAGAGGATACATTTGTCCAAGACCATACAAGTCGCTGAAGACCAAAAATTACATTTTGACCCTACTGTACAATTTTGGAAAGAGTGACAATGAGTGCAATGTAAAGGTTATATCATGGTAAGCAGAGATTAAGTATTGATTTAATGTATTTATATTTAGAATGTCATGACATATCTGGATGTAGGAATAAACAATTTGGGAGAGATGGTAATATGTACTGAGCATGGATAGAATGTAGATATTTTTATTTAAAAAGGAGCATAGTCACAACGAATAGTGCCAAAGGGTAAATTCCAAATTTGAGTTTCTACATTTTCCACCCCTTCAAGTATGAAATGAAAATTACATGCTTAAATGAAAAACATACTTGAGCGTGTAAACACACTTTGTATTTTCTTAGAGTTTTTTTATTGTCTATATGCATTGATATTGGCATGCTCCATGTTGAAACATGCAACACAGAAGAAATTGAACTAGAACTCAAATGTAAATATAGAATTTGAACTTGCACAAAGTAAAAGAAAGAGATGAAAAAAATGGAAGGAATGCACATGTTTGTTCTGTGGAGTGAAGATCTCTCATTATTTACTTGTACTTGAAGATTCAAATTGTATTTATTAAATTTGTCAAAGGATGGGGGTGATTAGTCCCCAATTGTGCTAAAGAATAAGTGAGGGTATTAAGTGCATGCAACCCAACACTGAATAAAGGTAGAGAGGACAAAAGAGAGGGACCGAAGCACCCGATGAAGAATATTGTGTATAAAAAATAACCCTAATATACTCCCCTCTAAAAATGATAGGAAGGACTACCTATAAAGAACTTAGCCACTTTGATACCTTCCACAAGCCCATGGACCACACCAATATAGACATATCTAAGTCCAATTTTTTATATATAGACACAAAGTATAAAAGAGAATGGTTTCCCCCATGCACTCCTTGTGTGTCACATAATTGAGTAGCAATGTGTAATATGTCGAGATGATGATGGATAAGGAGACTTGTGCCCTTAAAATCCTATATTTGTAAGCATAACTGAGTATTGAATTGGAGAAGGAATGAAGCATTCATGCCCCCTGTAAATACTATGAACTGTGTAAACTAAATATGAAATTATTCCAAAAAATTGTATTTGTACATAGACAATACAACATTTTGACCAATTATATTAGCTCGCCTGAAAGTCACGAGAGGAAATTTTCAAACCTAAAGTCAAATTAAAGTCACAAATATAAGCTTACTTTACTTGATGACATCAGGGTGTCTTTGCTAAGCCTCAAAATTTAGAATGACTTTACTTAGGACATTAGCATGACTTAAATGCTAAATTTAATGGTGTCTTAAAGCTATGATGTTAAAATGACTTTAATTGGGGCGCTAGGATGACTTTATGTTCACTTTAGGAGTGTCTTAAAGTTGGGATGTTAAGATGTCTTTAATGGTGACATTATCATGACTTTATTAGTGTCTTCTTTCACATCTTTGATGCTCGACTTAACATCACAACTCTAAGGTGTCTTAAAATACATCGTTGTTCTTGAATTTAATGAGTATAATTTTATAACTTAAGAAATATTTATGTAAGTCACAAATAACGTTAGAGACAATACTAGAATTGAGTATTTATATATGTATGTTTTTGGAAAAGAAAACATATTGTGTTGGATTGAGAAAGATAAAAAATAGTGTTGGGTTAAGAAAGAGAAAAAATGGTGTTGGATTACGAAAACTAGGGTTCAAATATTATGTTGGATAGAGAAAGCCAGGGCACACATTTTATGTTGAATTCATAATACTAAGGCCTTCATATTATGGCTCATCCAGAAAATTAATGCACATAGAATCTCTTGAATTGGATAAATTGGAATTTTGTTGCAATACATAGAGACTGAATTGAATTTTTTCAATGTTATGTGGAGGGAATACATCATTTGCAAGTATGTTTTTTATATGTTTAGTAATTATTGATTGTCAGATTAAATAAACAAAATGCATTTCAAATAAAAATAAAACATAAATGTATGCTAATGCACATTGGTAAATATTAATTCCATTTTTTAAATAGATATGAAAAATGCTTTGGATCACAATTTGATGTCGAATAACGACTTAGATTTTCCTCTAGATCCTCACTCAAGTTCTTCTATAGATAGCCCTCATGTGACTCCTTATAGTTGTAACTTTGTGCCCCATCATGTATATTTGAGATCTAAAATTGATGGAATATATTTTATTTTTTACATTTATATATGTTTGTTCTATCAAATGATTTCCCCGAATTTGACCTAATTTCCCCAAATTTAACCTAATTTCTTCAAATTGAACCTAATGAAATCTAAATCGACACTTGAATTTCACAACTTAGATCTACACCCTAACACGACACATTCTCCTAATTTTGACTCATTTCCCCTAATTTGACCTAATTTTCCATAATTTTCTCAGACGTAACCTAATTTCCCTAATTTGACCTAATTTTTCATAATTTTCCCAGAGGTAACCTAATTTCCCTAATTTGACCTAATTTTTCACAATTTCCCCAAACGTAACCTAATTTCCCCACATGCAACACACTAATATGACTCCTTAACATGACACGCTAACACAACTCCCAAAAGTGTCACCTTAACATGCCAAACTAACACAAGACACTAATGTGACACACTGACATGACTTTGAAATGTGAAATGCTACCGCAACACCCTAACGCAACACACTGATAGGACACATTGACACACTACCCAAGCACAACACACTAATGTGACATACTGATAAAACACTTTAATATGACACATTGACACGACACCCAATTGCAAACACACTAATGCGACATCCTAGCATGGCACCATAACACAACACTATTAATTCAACATCTCCATTGCACCACTCGAATGCAATTGCTTCACTGTTTAATTAAAAAACATAAAAATATACATGAGTTTTATCAAAAACATCTTGGGACGTTAAACCAAATTTAAATGAGACATTAGGCATACTCTTTCCTCGATCAACATGGTCTCCAAATTGTGAAATATTTGCGAGAATGAGTATGCATCTTTACATGGCCATTTGCCTCTTGACATCTCTCTCCCACATCGAGGACAAAATAAGACACTTCAAACTATGAGTAGATAAGATTATAAACAAACTTGGCTAGGGTCATTTTATTGATTCCACCCATGCCATGTATACCCATTTTCACCAATTTTCTTCTGATGATCCACTATGTTTATAAACTTCCTAACGTGGTCCATGAGCCAATTTAAACCAAAGAATTTTGCAAGAGTATCTAGAATTTGAATGCATGATTTGATTCACATTGGGCACAACTTCAATCAAATCCCCCTTTTTACACAAGTGTTCAAATTAATATTAATGGAGTATTTTATAAAAAGCTTAGAACTAGCAATCGCATGTGTACAATGCAATGTGAACGCCGAACAATATATGTTATTTGATTTAGAAGGATAGTTATTACTTTTTTTAGTTGATGTTGATGAGGGGTGTGATTGATTTTGGTTGTGTAAAAATATAGATGAACCACTTCATTTAAATAGCGCAAACATGAGGTCTAACCTTTAAAACAATTAAATATGAAAAAAGTGATATAATTTACAAAGCTTAGTATGGAAACAACTATACATTGCATGGTTCTTTCTCAGCATTTAAAAAACCCCAAATTACCAACGAATAACAACATAAAAATAAGTAAACATACAATCTAGGGCTGCAATATTCTTTTGTAAGCATGCCAACTAAAGAAGTTGTATTGGAAGTGATAATTGATGGGATGTTTGGAAGTTTAAATTTGTCTGACAAATTTAAAACACCACAAGTAAGAGTATGTAGTCAAGAAGAGGCCAAGGATACTGAAACATGCATTTCAGTCATATGCTTTGGCAATAGTAGGTGGTCTAGAGTTACAAAAGATTTTGATTTTAACTTGGTATGCTTGCTTTGTCTCCATGCTTATAATTTTGTTTGATTCTATGTTTTTATTCCTTCATCCATACATCATAAAGTTTGATATTAGTTTCAAACTTTCAAATGCTTCAACATGTTTCTCTCTTTCCTCATCTAGTTTGATTTATTTAATGCACAAGTACTTCAAGACAAATGAAGGGTTCAATATTTTTTATTCTCCTAGTGGTTCTACTTGTTTAGTTGAATCGTCTCCTTCAAATTGTATTTCTAGTCAGTTTGTGCTACCATATACTTAACAGATTTTGCATATCGGGAATACCATAACTATTGATGCATTTAAGGATGTGTGCATAAAAAGAGTTAATGGCGAGATGGAAAAATGTGTTTGAAAAGTGTAACTCTAAAAATTGCTTTTAAATACACATATTCAACATACATGCACTAATTTGTGCATGTCCAATGGAGAAACTCATACATTGAGACTAACTAGGCAGTTCAATAGAATGAGAAGATGCACAAAAACTGTGATTCCTTGGCTTACTTTATAAAAACAATTCCACTTGAATACATGGAAAGCTCGTCTCAAAATACATAGGTTTACATTGAGTAAATGTGTTACCAAATGTTTTGGACTTAAATACCATTTTTAGTAGATATAAATACTAGCAATCGCATGTGTACAATGCAATGTGAACGCCGAATAGTAAATGTTATTTGATTTACAAGGATAGTTAATCACTTTTGTAGTTGATGTGGTTTGTAATTATGTGGGAGAAATTATGTTAGTGTTGCAATACAAATATAATGTATACATATAATGCATGATTTGATTTTTCACATTGGACACAGCGTCAATCAAATCCCCCTTTTTACACAATTGTTCAAATTAATATTAATGGAGTATTTTATAAAAAGCTTATAAAAACATGATACCTTTTGATATAATATGAAGGAAAAGTGCATTTTTGCACCTGCAATTTTTCTCAAAGGTAGCCCATAAACTACTCAAAGGGAAGATTATGAACCACTTACATTGAATGTTTCCACACTGTTCCCTACTATCTGCTATTTAATACCCTTGAACATGAATAAAAAACATTTTTCAGTTCATTCTCATATTTAATTTTATGAATCTATAATTGTCAATAAAAGATAGTATAATGTAACGATGAGATCTTCCCTGATTATGTTAGTAAATTGTCAAACTGAAGTGACCATTGCTCATATTTATATTCATCCTTCTTCTGCCTTAAAATCGATAGAAAATACTGTTGAAGCATTTTATTATTTCAACTACGTATGCAAAAAAATTAAAAACTTGGTGCAAGCATCCATCAGATTATAAAATAAAGGTTTTTTTTTACTCGGATGTTGTCGATGCCTCACCTGTAGACCCACTATCTTCAACAGATACCTGAGGACACCATGACAGGAACCTTTTGCCAGCTCTATTAACAACGCCATGGCCTGTTGTGATAAATTGAGAGAAAGTACTGTTGAAACATTTTAAAATTTCAACTGCATATGCAAAAAAAATTAAAAACTTGGCACAAGCATACATCAAATTATAAAAGAAAGTTTTTTTTCTCAGATGTTGTATATTGTCTAATCTGTAAACCCACTAACTTCAGCACTTACCTAAGGAGGACCCCATGACAGGAACCTTTTGCCACACCTCTACTACCAACGCCAGAGTCTGTTGTGATAGATCTTGTGTGTTCGTCTTAGATTCCTTCAAAATACTTCAACCCACAAAGGAATCAAAACATATTAGAAATGGTTCTTGAAAACAATAAAGAGAGTAGGGAATCTAAATACTATACACCCAGTAATAACCTCAAATGATGAATTGTTGATAAACAAGAAAATTTATGGCCAAAACCATTTGCCGTTGTAAACAAACTGCATGGCCAAACCGAGTTTCCCACCATGTCTTATTTGTGCTTTCACCGCGCACTCAACCATATCGAATCCAAGCTAGACTAGTTTTAGGAGACAATTGGAAACATGTAAAACTTTTGAACATGAGATTCCGTAGTAAGAGAAAGGGATGATTATAAGAGTTCAACAAAATGAAAAGAGATATCATGTTGCCTATAAAGTTCTCTCCACTCTCTCCTCTCTCGCTCATGTTAATCAAATATGTCAAGCTATGAGAAGGGGCATAGCAAAATGGATCCAATGATGGCTTCCCGAACTACTCACATAAACTACTCTGCACCAAAAATGCATCCTAGCTCACTTAACTAGAACTCTACTACACCCTCAGCCACATGGAGCAGTGCACACTCACATTCTAACACTGCAATTCCTAGTGCACAAACAAAATTTTATTTGTCTCAAATATAAGATACCCTTTCTCTACACTTGGCCACCAAACAATATAATCAACTAATGGTTGTAAACCAATGGGCTTGCCCCGGCCAGATTACTTCTCCACCACTGAACCGAATTGTAGCACCAACTATGACACAAACGATCAAGATTGAGTACATAGTCGTCCCCATGTACAATGCAACTACCCACCGTTAATATGCTTCTCCCAAGGGACATTGGCAAGCTGTATAACACCTATCGAAGTAACAAGATAAATAGAAAAATAATCCCCTGTGGGCTTTTCCATAAAGGATGATCTCCTACACCAAATGAGTGTTTCAAAATGATAACCTGAAAAAAATACCTTTACATTTTTATATTTTTTACAAACTTAAACTTCTATTTCCTACTATTTGTAAACGTGTTGAAATACAATGTTAGTTTATTGCAACATGAATACTTTTTGTAGACCTCAAATAAACTACATTAAAAAGCTTGTTTCTAACTTTTATTGGATTTTTCTTGTTTATCATTATTAGTGGTTATTTGGTTGGATTCAAGTGCTTTCTGGTTCTCAACTGAAAAAAAATAACTGACAAATTAGCATTTCAAACCATTATTGCCGCACATTATGGAAAATCACAAATATACAAAAGCAAAAGAAACTATAAGCACCCCTTCAGTTAGGACCCTTAACTGTGTGGGGATAATGAGGAAGAGCTTCCTCCTCTGTAACATAAAATAAGAACAAAGCTACACAAACTTGCTCCAAACGAAGGATTTCCTTTTCACTTTGGAGAGAGTGCGTAAATGACCCTCAACCAGGGTAAACGAAGCTAAACATATTCTATTAGTTTAGAAGTAAAGACCACACAAAGCTCTTAGCCCACCATTAGCAGAGCAAATTGTATAAAACAGAGCAAATATGAAGACTATAACCATAATGTTCACCATACGTTATCCAGTACAAAAATCACCTAAAAATACATCACACTTCATGCATAAATGCCTACAAGGCAAGATCCAGTTAACAAAAAAGTTAAATATTTAAGCTACAGAGTTGTCAAAGGGCATACCAAGCAGCTGGATGGCATCCCAATAGAAAATTGAAAAACAGTCTGACACTAAAATGCAAATTAGTGTTGGCAGTTTATCACTGAAAGAAGCAACACATACCCAAAAAGAGAAACCAAAATGTTAACAGCAAAGATTAAACTTCTTCCTTCACAACAAGTCTTACAAAACGTAAATAGAGCCTTGAAAAAGCATTCTGAGATTTAAGGATGTGATATCAAAGCTTTACAGCCTTGTCGAGTATATGTAATGATTCCAAAATAAATAAACCCGTTGCAAAAAAAAATCAATACAACATAGAGCACCTATAAGAAAAATAAAACAATATGAACCAACGGCAAAATTCTTTTTCTCCAGAATATTTTCTTGCTCAACGCTTTTTTGAGACACCAACAGTTTTCCCCCTACGGCCTGTGGTCTTTGTATGTTGTCCACGCACTCGCAGACCCCAATAGTGACGGAGACCGCGATGATTCCTGAAAAAGTAATGGTAAAAGATCAAGATTAACAGTATAAAATGCGAGAGGACAGTGCTTTAAAGCACTGACTATTTAATCGCACAAAATGAGTATAGAAACAAGGATCAAAGCTAAAAAGTAATTTCATATTGCATAAATTCAGATGTTTTTGTTTGATTTATTGGCACATTCAGCTTTCAGTTGGGACATATGGAAAACCTCTGATAAAATTTTAAAACTGCCTAAAGCCCAATAGAGAGCTACTTATAAATTACCACCTTGTAATAAACTGAAGAGCTAACCCCTACCTTTCGATATTTTTTTGGACATATTGAAGATGCATTAGAGTGATATGATCCAAAGTGAACGATTTAAATCCGTTGTAGATAACAAAATCCAATAAAGTAGTAGAAAATGTTTTTGCAGATGTGGTTAAAAAAAGATTGCATGCTACAAGCCAGAAAAAATCCGCAATAAGTACTCAAAACAACAGATCTAAACTGCATTCATGCAGTGGACTGTTGAACCAATAAAACATCTACATGCTTGGAGTTGGAATGGTATAAAGACAAGCCTGACTAGAGTAGGCACTGATGTAGACAATCACTGAGGACATATTCCAAAGAACAGAGGAAAACAAAACAAAATCTATTAACATCTATAAAAGTTTGACAAAAATGTCCACTTAAAATGGATTATAATTGCACTACATAAAATACAACAAAGAAGTGCAAACAAAATGTTGCCAAGGAACAAATGCAGTAGTGGGTCATAGGTTCATACAACTAGCCCTCTAGAAAAAAACAGCTTGCAGCCCCGCTGATAATTCTCTAAATAAAATACACCTTTAAAAACCCACCAATTTTAATCCTTTTTTTTTGGCATGGGTTAGTTTTTCCCTTCCCATGGACTAGTGTATTTTCTACACATAAGTGATTCGGTCAAACTTCATCAAGCTCTGTATATATAAGTTGCCTGGCTGAAACTTTTAGCAAAGTTGGTCGCCGTAGAAAATAGTTGGTTACTAGACGGGCCATCTATAGACCAGAAAACAGGTACAAAGCATAAAGCAAATTCATATTAGTTAATCAAATTTTGACAAAAAACACAAGGCAGAAAACCTGAGTCATGAGAAGATGACATCAAGTGCATGCAGGATTCGTGTCTCATAAACACATATAACATAAAAGATCAAACATACTTTTGTGTCATGGAACAGTTCTCAATTGGCATTATGTCTGCAAATATACAAGGGTTTGACCATGAATAATTCGGGAAATTGGGTTTGAGATATGATAGTTTGAATGACCCCATTTCCCCATGTTGCTCATATTTTATGATTGAAATTAACAGATAAACCTCACCATAACATACTAGAATGTAAAAGAAATCAATTCCTAAACAAGGCCCAGTGACTTTTTATTAAATAACACAATCCATTACAGTTCCTATATTTTCAAATTATAATTTATTTTAGGTCATTTATAATATATACATTCAGATAGTATTTCTTCATGGTGACCTCGAATAAGCCCACAATATTTATGAACAGGCAACTTGGATTAATTTCAGATTCTCAACTGTATCTTCAATCTTGTTAAAGAAAACCTCAAACAATATCAAATACAACATTACTTCGCAGAAGGTTATCAGTTCATTAATCATGTGTCAATTACCTGATCTTCTTCAAGCGTTCCAAATCATCCCTGAGCTTCATGTCAAGTGCATTAGATACCACCTGAGAAAACCTGCCATCCTTATGATCCTTCTTTCTGTTCAAGAACCAGTCAGGGATCTTGAATTGTCGTGGATTTGCCACGATCACCATCAGGTTCTCAAGCTCTTGGGCAGAAAGCTCACCAGCTCTGCACCCAAAAATACAATTAGCTGCCTTGTCTTTTTCAGAGGACACTCATATAGCTCAAGAGAAGCTAAAATAAAGTGGTAAATGTAAAATAAAGGCTACAATTATACGAACAAACACTTTCAACACACCAAGAGTGTAAAATCTCACCTCTTGCTCATGTCAACATCAGCCTTTTTACAGACAATGTTAGCAAAACGCCTGCCAATTCCCTTGATGGAGGTAAGGGCGAACATTATCTTCTGTCGCCCATCAACATTAGTGTTGAGGACACGAAGAATATGTTGAAAGTCTTCATTTGCAATAAGAGACTGAAAATGAACAACAGATTCAGCAAAAAAATTAATAACTCAAAACAAGAAGCAAATTTTGACTAAATATGGGGGAAACTACGGTGGACAAAAGTTTTTACAGAGGCACCATTTTGTTGGAAAACCTTTTGAATTTATAAATTGAAAAACGTGTGCAGTGGACAAACATTCTTAAACTAATCAATATTCACCCATCAGACCATGGTCTAGTAGCAACGTAACACAACAAGCATGATAATGACCAGAACTCGAGCCTAACTGGATATCTTCCCCACATTCAAGTGGCTGCAGGAGGGGAAAGGCACATGAAAACTTGGCAGAACAGAAAACCGTCAAATGCAGCTTCTATGCTTAATTGGCAATCTAAGCATGATGTTGCATAGATAGATGATTACTTAACCAAAGAGAATAGAAAGAAAGATAGATAGACAAATTTTACAAGAGCAGGCCTGCCAAAAGAATACCAAGCATCACTGAGCAAGCAAGAACATATTGAGAGAAGAGACACAGGAGGTCAAGTTCAAATCCAAGTCTCCCAGGTTATTTCTTCTGCAGCGTGATTCTCCTCCTGATAATTTTTATCAGAAGCTCCCCAAAAAAAACGTTCCTAAACCAATGGTGATTGTAAATAGAGTGACGGTTGGATCTCATTACTAGAAAACTGGTTTCTAAAAAATTAGCTTTTTAGTACTAAATGGCACTTCCACTTTTTCAGTAGGCGCAGTCATTTCAAGAAAAAATATTCAAAGATGGCATTTGATTTTCAGTTAATTACAACTAATCTCCTATTTACTTATAATCTAGCATACACCAAAAGATCCAAGTAATTAAATTGCAAACATTTTTCAGATGAATAAGAAAATCTGAAAAGTTCTTTTACTAAAAAACCACCCACCCAAACTGGAAAATAAAATAAAATACAAAATTTAAGAACCAATCAACTACCAAATGTAGAGAACGAAAATTTGAAGTTTTACGCTCAACAAAAGAAACAAGCAAAAACAACATGGAATAAAAACAAAACAATACAAAAAACCAACTGAAATCCTAAGTGTTTACAACAAATTCCGCAAAACTACCAGAACTTCACATCCAATACATGGAAACCCTTGAAGAAAATATAAAATCACCCCAAAACCCTCAAAACATATCACAGGAAAAATAAACCCCATGCTTAAACCCTGCACGGTTGACATTGTTTCGGTAGATCCGACATAGAATAAAAATAAAAACTTGGCTTCCAGATCTACACATTTATCCGCTAAACACAGGATTGATCTCAAATTTTACAAGCTATTCAAAAAAGACAGACAAAGGAAAAAAAAAAAAGTTTAGAATAAACTGGGGAAAGTTGCAGAAAATTGCCAAAAACACAACTGTGGTTTAGAATATTTCGCACCATTTTCGTAGAAGCTCGGAGCCTCTTCAAGTTTCCTGCAACTCTAAAAACCGCAACAGTGACGCTTGCATAACGAGAAATCAGTGTCTTACATCACACCTTAAAAACCAATATCCTAATGGAAAGAAACCCTAGTTTTATGTGACGAGGGTATAGGCTTATATGGTTATACTTATGTGAATATGACTAGCAAAAAATGTGCGATGGAAACTCGAAGGGGATGCAGTATAGAAGCGAGACCGGAGGGGTGGAAACAAAAGAAAATGAAGATGGACGATGAAGAAGTGGTTTTAAGGAAGAGTAGTTGAAGGGCGAGGAAAATGTTGCAAGGAATCTATGCAAAACATGTGTTTTCTACAACCACTCGCCATTTTTATCAATCATTACCTGTTTTAATGTTTTTATTACACAAGAATGTATAGGAGATATGTGGATGCACAAACTGAAGACTATGGGAGTGCAAAGACTGAATATGCTTCATTTCTGATAGTGATTGAAAACCTCCTATAGCAAGACCGTACAACTTGGTTTGGATGTAAAATTTTGTCCTACCCTTATGGTATAGTCTTGAAACCTATTGGAATGAGAATTTGTAAATTAGTAGGTTCTTTGGTGGTCTGGAAATGTGTTTCGCTATCGAACCCTAATCATTGTACAATCTCGAAACCATCTATAATCAACTCAATCACACCAAAACTCTAATCATGGGTGGAATACCCTACAAGAAGGTTAGTGTTTGGGTTAAAGTGCGATTTGTGCACCACCTACATCGACATTACTTCAAAGAGGCCTCAAACCACGCATACTTTTCCACCTAGCATGCAACATCTATACGGATATAGCTAGTTGGAAACTTAAACCACTTTGAACATGCTTGATAGGATTGTGATCTTGCTAAAAATTTGAATTCCATAACTTGGTGTGCTTGGAAATGAGGGAAGATAGACCCATTGACTTGGTTCAGTGCTTTAGAACTGTAGTAGTGGTTTCCCTAATGAATTTGCATAAAATTTGGGAAGGTTTAGGGAGCCTAGAGTGCCTTTTGCATGTATTTGTGATGGGGGTGACAATAGAATGTTAGGTTGTGTCAAGTTAGTAAATGTGGTGATCTTAACTTGCTTATACAGGACTCTAAAGATAAATTATCATGATAAAGCTGACCCTAGAAGATGAATAAACCCAAAAAAATGTTATTTTATTAAGAGAAAATTTGGAAGAGTTTGGACAGTCCATGATCATACTTGTCATCCATGATTATATTATACATCGTGACCATATCTGTAAGGTTTTGAAAAGGAAAAGAGGAATCGAATTTGAAAGTTGCACAATGGAAAGAAGGGTTTTTACATTTATTTTATGTATTTATATTTAGAATTTTTTGACACATCAATGTATGGGAGTAAAAGTTAGAAAAGAGATAACAAAATGCATTGAGCGGGGATAAGATGTGGGGTGTTTGTCTTATCTAAGAAACACAATCACAATTAACAGTTTCAAAGGGTATTTTTTTCAAATTTCAGTGTTACATTTCCCCCTTTTAAATATGAAATGAAATTTACATGCTTAAAGGAAAATATGCCTAGGAGTGTACACACACTTTGTCTTCGCTCAAAAATTTTGTTGTCCAAATGTGTTGGTGTTGGCATACTCCATAGTGAAACCCGCAACACAAAGTGTAGTTAATGTCCATGGTAGAAATTAAATTGTAACCCAATTGTAAATATAGAATTTAAATTTGCATAAAGTGAAATCAAGAGATGTAAAACATATAAAGGGTACACTTGTTTGTATTATAGAGGGAAGAGATCTCATTCCTTGCTTGTAGTTAGAAATTTGGATTGTTGCTGCTGAAATTTACGGAAGGATTAGGGGTGATGAGTTCCCAATTGTGTCAAAAGAGAAACTAGAGTATTGGTTGCATGTAACCCAACATCAAATATAAGGTAGAGAGAGAAGTAGACAGAGGTATTAATGCACCTCGTGAATGAAGAAGACGGTGTATCAATTTTTTTAGTAACATTGATATCTTCTACTTTGAAATGAGAAGAGGAAAGATTTCCTACGAAGAACTTAGTCACTTCAATACTTTCCATAACCCCACGGACTACACCACTGCATACAAATCTAGGCCCGATGTTTTAGATATATAAAAAAGTTATAAAAGAGAATGAGTTCCCCCATGTTCTTCTTGTGTGTTATACTGTCGAGTAAGAGTGTGTAGTATGCTGAAATATGAATTGAGAAGGAGACCCATGGCCCCAAAACACCCGTATTTTGTAATCCACTGTGAGTACTAAAATGGAGAAGGATTGAAATATTATGCCCCATGTAAACTAATCTAAATTATGTCAATTGAGTATGAGATTATGCTAAAATCTTGTATCCATAATTAGAAATTAGAAATTGAAGAGATATCTAATGTAACTTCCCCCGGGGCACAAACATATGGTAGGGTTAGGAACATCCATGTTCTTGACCTTTCTATATGGTCTCGAACCTATGTATTTTATACCAAAATTGATATCTAGAGTTGTTCCCGAGTAGTTTTTCCCTATGAAAACATGTTTTTGAACCTATAATTTTACTAGTAAGTGTAGAATATATCTTTAAAAATGCCCCCTTTTTGAGACATGTGTGATCAAGCATTTCAGCGTGTGGGTCAAAAGAATAGTTGTGTGCCCATTCACTACATGTCTAAAAATATGTAGGATAATTTAGAATGTTGAAGTGGTGGCCATATTTGAGAACTTATACCAACAAAAGGGATTGTGCTTAGTGGCAACCATGGCACTCTGTTGGAAGCAAAATGGATTGGGGGGATGAATCAATCCTTCCAATTTCAGATTGTTCACATAAACCATTAATTAATTAACTATCCATTAATGTGTGCACAACATCATATAGCATACATGCAATCAACCATGAACAAGAGAGGCAACATCATAACACAAGATATAAGTGGGAAACCCTCAAGGGGAAGAAAACCCACTGAAAAAATTGTTGATATTACACACAACAAAGACTCAAGTGACTATTACACATCACAAGAGATTTCTTTAGTGAGGCATTAACCCCACAAGGAACACCAACCCCTAAACCCTTGTTGATATTACTCACAATAAGAAACTTATATGAATATGACTCATCACATGAGATTTTTATGAAGATATCACTGAAGATATGCTGCTACAAATCAGTTGATGTTGATCAAAAGATTCAGCTCCAAACAACTTCAAACCCTTGCTCAAACCCTAGCTTCTCCAACTCACTTTATCTCTCACTTTCTTCACTTCTCTTTGCTTCAAACCCTTGCACACACTCTTGTAAACATTCTTCAACATGTTATCCACTCTCTTATCTCTCAAAACATGCCTTGGTATTGTCGACACTAAAATTTTCCTCCGTAATTCCTATTTCATTAATGTATGTATTAGGAATAGGATGTTGTTAAGTATAATTAGTAGTAGCGTCTGATAAAAGATAACGGCGCTGCCAATACGACGCCGCCAATAATGTGGAGTACGGTAACATTCAAAGTATAATAGGAATGTTGTAAAAAGTAAATATTTGTCGTAAGTGGTCTGGTAATGTTAAAATGTCAAAGTTTGGGTAATTAGAGAAGTAGGGTCTACATGATTAGGAATTAGAAATATTATATTAGTAATAAGGACAAGGAGTGAGGTCATAAATATTTTGTGTATTTTATTTGTAAAAAGTCTAAAAATGTGGAACCCATGTAAAATGATAAGGTTTATCTTATCTTAAAAGATAAGCTTACATGTACAGATAAGAGTTAAGGTATGGAATATGATTCGTTAGAGTGGATTTCTTATCCTATCTTAGAGATAAGATGGATAAGCCTGGAATTTCTATAAATAGAGAGGCCACCCCCCTCATTTAGCATAGAAAGAAGTAGTGAGAAATATTGTATGAAGTGTGAAAAGGAAGCCATCAGTTTAAAGGTGTGTTGAAGAAGTGTAATTGTAAAGTTTCTCCCATAGTCTTGGTGAAAGACAAGTGAAGTCAATAACACTTGAAGTACCTCATGGGTGAGATTGTAACAATTTCATGTTATTATTATAATTTACTTTGATATTTCAGATTTGTCATCATTCCGTCTTATCATAGTCGATGGTATTCTTGTGTTATGTTGTTGTTTTGTTTCCAGATTACATCCACCAAACTAAAGGTTGTGCATTAGTAAATAATCATAGCACGAGGAGTTTCCGGTGAAGAATTATCATAGTGCCGGATTGGTGATGACAGTATCTATAATACACTCTCACATCGGTCACACTTTTCCCTCTTGCTCAACTAGTGCAAATTTGCACCTAATTAACTAAAATGTAATTATGTGCACTAGTTAATCTAATCTAGGAGGACATATAAACGCAACAAGTAAAGAAGTAGTATGTAAATGGAATCAGACAACTAATCTAATGAAAATAAAATCCCTAATATGCAAGAGAGAGAAGAGGAAAGAACTCAACTGAATGATGAAGCTGTCGGGACTATGTCGTAGAGTGTGACTGGAAAATCTGAGAAGAAGAAACGACATGTCTAGGAGCTCCCGAAAGGATGGATATGAGCAATATGGATCCCAAGACTGGAGCACCTAGAGAGGGACTGGGGCACCCACGGGCACTCTGGTCTGCAAACTGGGTGCCCTGGTCTATGTGCAATAGCTCCGAAAATAATCTTCACTAGCTCGGCAGAGGGTTTGAAACCCTTGTTGTGTGTCAGCATCAGATTCTTTCCACTTCAAGATGTTGTTGTTATTCCAAGATGAATAGAAAGACCTATAAAACCCTAAACAAGCATCAATCCCTAAAAAATAAAAATGCATATGAATAGGGTCAGACTGACCTCAGCTGCCACAATGGTGGTCTTACTAACTGATCATTGCACTACATTCTAGACCCAAATGTAGTTTTATGTGTGTGTGTGCATGCCCTAGGTTGCTCTTGTGCCAGTCGTACTTTGTGAAGTAATGAGCTAACTATGTAGTAATAAAATGGTGCATGAAATAGAATAGAATCCTCCCCCTATGATGTGTGTGATGCAGATGACCCAAGCATTTGTCCTTGTGATGGAGCTATGTGGATGGAATGATCTCCAATGCAATCGATGGATGCAACTCTAGGTGGAGTGATAATAGTGATAGTGCTTGGTCCCTCATTATGGTCTCATAACTTTATATTTATAGGGTTCTCTTAATCTAATTTCATAATTAACCCCGAGATGGCTGACCACTAAAAAGATAAAGACCTCAAACGGCTAGAAAGAGCCCAAAAAGTGGCAGGAAAGTTCAAAAAGGAATGGGGCGCCCACAGGCGCCCTAGTCAAAGCTAAAATGATGAAAAATGATAAAAGTTGACTAGGCATGTGTGTGGTGGACTGGGAATGATGATGGAAATCAATTAAAAATGGCCAAGAGATGAGGGTTAATTAATACTTTCTTCTCTCAAAAACCCTCTAAATAGTAGTATGAGACTGGGACTAAATATGATCCAAAGTGTGTGATTTTATTGTCTACATTTGCCCCCACTTTATGTTAGTGAGTAGAAATCTCGGTAACATAAAGTAGATAGAGATGTGTACCTAAAAACCATGTAGATTGATGAAGAAGGCATGCCGAAGGACTATACAAAGCGTGGAATGACAAAAATATGATGGAGCATGGAAACTAAATATGAAAAATGCAAAAAAGTGATGAGAGTGAACCTAGGGTGGAAAACATTTGTATAGATGCTATTGTGTGTACCTGCATGGTTAGTATACAAGGTGTATCACCACAAAGTGTTGTTGTTCTATTGTTCCGCCATTGTTGTTGTTGTTGTATGTTGCCCCTAATTTGACTGTACTTATTTCTCATACAGCCAGACCTGCAAGGAGAAAATGATCAAGTAGTCAAATATATGTATGTATGCAAAAAATGCTATGTAAAAGACACAATGTGTAATGTAAAATGCATGTGAATGTAAAGTACGTCAAATGAAAAGTGTAAATGGAACATGTGCACCTGATCCATGTCAAGAAGAAGGGTGTAGAAGGATATCCTATACTTGTTGGGGTTTTTTGGGAGATCCGACGCCATGGGCCGAAGAAGTATAGGGAGGAAATGCTCTGTGTCCTCCAACCTTTAACTGCTTCCCTGAACTGTGTGTGAAGAGATCTTTGTACTGTCCTAGTTTTTTGGGTGATCTGATCCAAGCGATAGAATAAGTATTGGGAGGAATTCCATTGTATCCTCCAACCATTAATATCTTCCTCCAAATGCTAAGGACTACCATGTCTATAAAATTTGTTGTGTATGGAGTTCGTAGACTGGTTTGAACTTACTCACTGTATGTAAACCCATAATTCCAAGGGCAGAAAGTGCACTAAACTGAACTGGTGTTAATGCACTGTGTAGAGTGTAAAACCCTCAAATGATCCCCCCCATCTTTGGGGGTGCATGCGACGTCACTAATAGGATAATGGTGACCCCAAAAGAGGACCAACCACATGTACTCTAAAACTCTACCCTACAGGGGGAAGGGAATGCACTTGGTAGAAACCAAGGCACGTAAAAAAAAGGATGGATAGCCAAAAACAAGTGTTAGTATAAAAAGCATGCATGTATAAGACAATGTGTAAGACTATGCAAACAATGTATAAGCTACCAAGAAAAGTAATGGTAAACACACAAGAAGACAAAGTAAGTCACAAAAAGTGGGTTGCAAACATGGGACATCACTCAGGATGTCACAAGACATGCAAGGACCATCATGGCCACAAATAACAAACAAGTGTGCACACCAAACATAGGGCAAGGCCCACAAATAAGAGAAAACAATAACAAAAAAACTGTACATAGAAACAAATAAGTAGTCATGGAAAGTGTATATCCTTGCAAAACAAATGTTGCACATGAAACACCCATTAGCATGTTAGAGAAATAACTAATATGTCAAAGGCGTGAATAACCAAGTAATGTAAAGTGCTAAGTACAAAATGAAACAATATCACCTGAAAGAGATGAATGTGGATTCCCCTAGCGACCAGTGTAGGAAGGGTAGAAGGTGAGCATCCATGTTGCATGTAAAGGATTTGTATTTGTGATCACAACTAAACAAATACATGAATGCACATGTGTGGATGGTATAGATAATGACATACAAGAAATCAATCTAACATGTGTAGTAAAGTGATCATGTAACAACACCATGTAAGAAAGAGTAAATGCCCCCAAGAATATGTAATATGTTTTGGATGGATGGAATGGAATGCAAGATGAAGTGATAGGAGTCACATGTGCCCCCGAGTGAATGGAAATGTATGCAATGAGGTTCATTTTGTTTTCCCCCCTCAGTAGTCAAGAATGAACAATAAACGAGAGTGCATCATTCGGGAAATGGTCGAAGTGTGTGTTGTGTCTAATGCGTTGTGATGAATGTGTATGTGTAGTGATGAAATGTGAGCTAGCAACAAAGTGTGTGTGAACCCTATAGTCGAAGTGTATATCAGGACATGATGAATATATGAGTGATGATTTAGCCTAAGCATATATCACTACGATAGATGAATAAAGAGAGGTGGTGATTTATCCTAAAGCATATACCACTATAATGATGAATGAACGAGTGATGATTTATCCCTAAACATATATCACTATGAGGTGACAAGAGGTAGTGGTGATGTAACCTAAGGTGTATACCACTACAAAATGATGAGATAGGTGACTATTTAGCCTAAAGCGTATGTCACTAACCTAGTGAATGTCACATGATGAAAGGTCAAATGATGAACACGTGATGGGTGTAAGGTCCATTTGATTTGTAAACCCTCAGTAGTCAAGTATGGACTAAGGAACTAAAGTGCATCATAGGGTAGTGAGTAGCAATGCGTAGAAGACAATGTAGTGTATTTAATGATGATGACCATGTGATGTGTAGAATATGTAAATACGCGGTGTGTAGGATGCAATGCCAAATGTGTAGAATGTAGAAAATGTAATGTATAATGCACGATGTGTCATGTGTAGATAGACTAGTAATGTAATATGTAGGATGATGTAGATGCTAGAATCATATTATAGTATGTATAATACATGTGTTATGCAGATGTGTAGTGTATGATGTAAGGCCTATGATGTGAGATGCAGTGTAGCGATGCTATGTATAAAATGTGATGTGATATACATAGTATAGCCTAATAGTGTATGTAATGTGTAAGATGAATAGTATGTAATGATAGACATGTGTAGAATAATAGCATAATATGGGTATGATGAGGACTAATATGATATATGAGGTATAAATGTACAATATGTCGAAATGGTGTAGACTAAGCGTAGAATGTGTAGTGTATGACTTGTGATGTATTAATAGTCACAGTGTGTAATGCCTAAAGTGTAGTGTGTGGGGTTCAGTGTAGTAATAATCCCTCAACAATTAAGTGTGAATCTAAGCACAAGAGTGTGCCATCAGGTAATGTGCGTTTTCTAAAATGTGTAATACCTATGAAATATGCCTATATGAAGGTGCAAAGATATGAGAAATGTGTAGATGTTGATGATGAATGGGGGGCGTATTAGATGTTATGCCCACCCTAAGTATATAGAAATGAGTAAAATAATAAATCATAGTGACGGATGAAGGTCCTCCATCTGATGTTTGTGGTGGTAAAAACATAGGACCATGCTCTAGTAGTGGTGGTATAGTAGACAAACGTTGTGTTGGTGAATGAAGTCTATAAACATGTGATGGATAAATGTATGATTAAGGTTTATGGTGTAGTAATCATGTGTCAATGATGCAGATCTATATAGTGTGGAGTAAGAAGGTGATGGATATGTATGCGGAATAACTACTAGAGGCAGCAATCGACGCCGAGATGAAAGTGATTTTCCTAAGAAGGGGCCTATAATTGTTTGTAGGACTAGTAGAACCAATGTTTTCGTGTATATGGTAACTTGAGTAGTTGAGCTAGGAGTAGACTATGCTTTGAGCAACAGGAGAATGTGATGTGTTAGAAGAAGCAGATGATACGCTAGCTACTATACTAGTAGATAGTGATGACCATGGAGGAGATGGAGGGACACTGTCAATAGAAATGAACTTGTCCTTATTATGGATAAAGCTTGAGTCATAAATGATTCATAGAAATGACAAAGATGAGAATGACAAATCCAATTAAGGCCAAGTAGCATGTCACATACAGTAATTGTCTTTCCAATAAGGGAAGGCAAAACATTGTAAGAGGGCCAACCGTGACATGTAATTTGAAAACACTATAGGGCTTATTGAAAGGATATTCAATTTGCGATGGAGGATTATCGATAACCCTAAGAAGTGAAATAGAGCATGCACTAATAGGCTAGGATGGGTCAACCTTAGTATTGTTGATGAAGTTCGAGCCAATAAATGCCTTGATATGTAAATGATTAGATGTAAAATGTGCATGATAATCATGGTCGGAGAAGAAAATTATTGGAGGTGAATGTGTCAGAATTTGCTACTAAGAAATCTAAATCTTCTGATTCAGGAGGAGGTACCTCATGGTCATGTATGATTAGCTAAAGAATCAGATGTCTTCTTGTCACGTTGTTGAGAGTCGTTGTTAAAGAGCTTGAGTTTACCCTTATCGTTGCTTGGTGCAGAGTTAGCAAATTCTAGAAAATCTAGTTTGTTTTCATCAATTAGTACTTGGATAATCATACGGAGTTTGAAACATCTATTTATTGAATGTCCCACACATCGATGATACTCACAAAGGAAATTCCCATTGTAGTTCATATCTTTGGGTCGTGATGGAACTAACTCGAGTGGTGGAGGAAGGGTAATAAGGTTGTTGTCTAGGATTTGCTTCAATATAAGATGTGGAGTCATTGGAAAGCTATTAAATGTGTGTCAGGGGGTTGTAACTGAACTTCTTTAGGAGTAGTTGCATTGACAGTGATTTTAGTGTCGGTTTGCTTAGATGTAGAAGTAAGTCCAGATCTTGAGGGTGCTCAGCAAGATGATCATTAATGGCCTTAAGATGCTCTTCAGTAAAATCAGTATGAGAATGAGCCATGTTGAAAAGAGAATAAACCCTAGAATGAGAAGCTAGGAATGAAGAAAAAGTGTGAATGAAGGAAGTGTTGAAACGTGGGGTTCACCAAAATGATTAACTAAAAATGTAATTATGTGCACTAGTTAATCTAATCTAGGAGGACATATAAATGTAGTAAATAAATGTACTAAAACAATATGTAAATGTAATAAACAATTAAACTGATGAAAATAAAATCCCTAATATACAAGAGAGATAAGGAAAGAACTCAGCTGATTTGACGAAGTGACAGGATTGTGCCGCAGGTGTGATTGGAAAATCAGGAAGCAAGAAAAACTATGCAGGAGCCCCGAAAAGGATGGATCTGAGCAATATGGATGGACTGAAGCACTTGGAGAAGGAGTGGGGTGCCCATGGGTGCTCTAGTCTATAAATTGGGCACCCTGGTCTGTGCAACAACTCTGTAAATGATCTTCACAGGCTTGACAGATGGTCCAAAACCCTCATTGTGTGTCGCATCAGATTCATTACCTCACTTCAAGTGTCGTTGTTATTCCAAGATGAAAGAAAGACATGCAAAACCCTAAACAAACATCAATCCCTAAAAAATAAAAATGCATATGAAAGGTTCGGATTGACCTCAGCTATCACAATGATGGTCTAACTAATTGAGCGTTGCACTGCATTTTAGACCCGAATGTAATTTTATGTGTATGTGTGCATGCCCTAGGTTTCTCTTGTGCTAGTCACACTTTTTGAAGTAGCGAGCTAACTATGTGTGGAAAAATGTAATAAAATGGTGCATTGAATAGAATAGAATCCTCCCCCTATGTTGTGTGTGATGCAGATGACCCAAGATTTGTCCTTGTGATGGAGCTATGTGGATGGAATGATCTCCAATGCAATAGATGGATGCAAATTTAGGTGGATTGGTAGTAGTGATAGTCCTTGTTCCCTCATTATGGTTTCATAACTTTATATTTATAGGGTTCTCTTGATCTAACTTCATAATCATCCTAGAGATGGACAACCACAAAAAAGATAAAGACCTCAAATGGCTAGAAAGAGCCCAAAAAATGGTAGGAAAGTTCAAAAAGGACAAGGGCACCCCTGGTGGGACTAGGGCACCCATGAGCGCCCCAGTAGTAGCCTGGGTGCCCCAGTTAAAGCTAAAATGATGGGAAATGATGAAAGCTGACTGTGCATGTGTGTGGTAGAGGTATGGAATGATGATAGGAATCAAATAAAAATGGCCAAGAGAGGGGGGTTAATTAGTAATTTTGTCTCTCAAAAATCCTCTAAATAGTAGTATGAGACCGGGACTAAATATGACCCAAAGTGCTTGATTGTATGTTTAGAGCACCCAAAACATCACTTTTATACCTTCATCTTAATTCAAACACACACCAAGTTAGTTTCCCTCCTTTGGTTTGACCAAATAAACTTCAAACCATTTCAAATATTTCATTACAATGTTAAAAAATGACCCATATAAGTCATCCATGCCCAGAACCATCCAACGTGTACCAAAAAGGTTCATAACCCCATCACTAGGATGAGTAAAATCCACTAACACCAAAACCATGATTATTCAAGCTCTAAAAATCATCACACATGTGTAATTTAACATTAAAACACCATCAATGGTTGAATTTTTAGTTGGACCAATCAAATATTTCATAGCATGGGCCAAAAGGCTCATATTCTTCGCCAAATAGTTGTTTCCAGCACCCTATCTTCACCTTTGGGCCTCAAGATCACCCAAGATCAACTCAACTATGACATCTGACCACTATATGGAGTATTATGACCTGTACATCACATATATGTAATTTATACATCATGAAACATCCATGTGTTCAAACCACAACCATTTTCCTTTTCTCCAAATCATGTTTCCCAGAAACCTATTTTGCAAACTCAACTAGTTTTCACCCTTTCTACAACTTCCAAGACCTAAAAATTCCTTAACTAGGAACAAAATTCATACCTCTTAAATTTCTAGGTGATAACAAACATTAACTCATTCTTCTCATGCTTTAATCACTTCATTTTTCCAGCTTGAGTAGTCCTGTTCTGAAAACCAATAAACCTTCATCTCCATAAACTGACATGTATGACCATAAAATATCATCATAACGAGACAAAAATTATACCACTATAAATTCCTCTAAATCCTATTTCCATAACATATTGGAACTCCTTCCAACTCCAAGTGGAAGGCCTTCAACCAAACTCATCTCTACAAATTACTTGAAACTACCCCAAAACTGCCCTTTAACTAGTCTTCACAAAGAAGGCACACTTTTTAATTTTGATGCATCATCATGACCTAAAACCACCATGGAAATAAATAAAAACTCACATAATAAAATTTTTTCCATTGATTTAGCAACTCCTTTGGACGACCTTGTCCCAAACTGAACTACTTCAGAAACATGCCTATTTGAGTGGGGTCCACTCATCACCACAACCACTTCCATACCTTTTTGGAAACCATGAGGATTCCTGTACATCATACAATCATCATCCATGACTAGAAATCAATTTTGGGAAATCAGGAAACAAATATCTCATATCACTTTCTAGCTAGGGTTTCAAGCACACAAATAATTGTTTACCTTCTTAACATTCGTTCATAAAAATATGAAGATCAAATGACCTCATTATTTCTATGAAACCTTATAAAATCAATGTAGAAACATCATTAAAATCCACAAGGTCCCATGAAAATCACACAATTCAAGGTGAGCATCTAAAGGTGCAATTCGAGCTAGAAAACATACTTTCTTAGACCTTGTTTCACTAAAACTAACTTACCTTGAAAAGTCCTCTTCAGAATGACTCAAAATTTTTCTCACACCTCTATAACACCTCCATGCATGATCTCAAATCATCATAATGTTTCAAATATCTCTCTAAATTTTCAGCTCATCTCATTTGCATGTCTAGCCCTCAGGGTTTTGTATAGTCTAGGCTGGGATCAACTGAAATAACATCATAACTAATCATGAAACCTTTCAAAAAGTTCTTAATATACTTGTAAGATCTTGTATGATAGCCTATCACACTTTCATGAGTTCACTTAGCTATATATCTCATCCTCATGCCTCTTAGCACCTAGACCTTGTCTAGATGAGCACCTGAAACTTGGTCTTTAACTTGTACATGTACCTTGAAGCTCATGTGAGTACCTAAAAATTCCCTAAACATGTTATTCATGCTTCCAACATGATTCTCAATCCACCAAGAATCTCCAACCACTATGCACCATCACCTAGGCTAGCTAGGCCAACTGACTAGGCTTGCCAGAACAAGCAATTCTCACTGAAGCAACTCATGCAACCATGAATATACCTGAAAATCCATGTCACCATCATAATGAGAATCTTATAACTCTACTCCATCATCCTCTTTTTCATTAACGGGCTTTTACATCAATGACAACATGCCAACAATCTCCCCCTTTGTCATTAATGGAAAACCTCCTAAACTTCTCCCCCTTTTTACATTAATGAAAAATCACACCTATACCTGCATGATCTTCACATTCCTTAGCTTCATAGGGTCATCATTTAGTTAGAAACATCAACCAAAGACTTCTTACTAGCTCACAACTTAGTCATTTCTCTAAAAAATCTGATTTTGGCCACTCTTTTAAGCATGGAAGCATTGTACTCCCCCTGGGAAAAGCATATACAATCACCCATATACACCGATAATAATGAAAGAAACATCATTTTACCTCTACTTTGAGCAAGAGAATCAACATCCACCATACAGGCATGCAAGACTTGACATTTCAGGCCCAAAGACTTTGTTTTGTCTTCTTTCAAAACACAAGAGCACTATAGTAGACCTAAATCTGAAGCATATACCTTGTAAGCATGCCAACAATGATGTATGAGAACCAAAATTACAATGCTCACCTTCATTCTTGAGTTTTCTTATGACACAAGGTCTTCATTTGGACACAAGAACTTGTTTTCTTTATCATATACCCATTTTTTGACTTCTTCAAACCTATAAGAATATTGTAGCAGATCTTGGATTGTGTACATATCTCATCCTTGTGCTAGAAAAAATGATTTATAAGATTAGGTCATCAACTTCAACTTTTCACATATTGAGAAGGCATACTTTGACTAGTTTCTTTCATATTATGTCTTTATACCATTTGTAGGGCAAAGTTCCCTAAGACCAGCCTTTAGTTCATTCTTGACCATCTTTGACAAGCTCTAAAACACGATACGCACTATGACTTGACATCTCATAGACCCCCCTGGACTTAGGCCATTCAACTCTGGTATAGAAAGCCACAAAAATTTTCTTCTCACTTTACTCACTTGCCTTGAAGAAAATTCAAACACTTGAACCCAGTCTTAAACCTTTTTCTCGGTCTTAGCAATCATATTTATATGAGATAATGCATATCTGAATCCTAACTTGTTTGACCTTGGTGATGAGCCCTTTTATTTAAAGTTTAAAATGCCTCATCTATTGTATTTTGTTTATCTATGTGTACCCCTTGAACTTATGTTTCCCTTATACTGCTGAACATATCTACTATATCTTGAACTTATGACACTTATATTAGTTAATATAATTATTACTAAGTTTGCTTTATTTTGTGGATTATGGATGCATTTATTCTTCTGAATGCAATATGATGATTAAATAGTGCTTTGAATAAATTTCAGCCTTGATTGCCAAATATTTTTTATGTGTATCCACTAACATGCAGCCAAAGAAACTCATTCACAATTTAAAGGGACTCGTCCACATCAACTGACATGTAGCAACTGGGACTCATCCGCAACAAAACACCTGTAGCCAAGGGAGGTCACACACATATACAAGACCATAACTTTGGAAAGCTTTAGAAATGTGGAAACTTCACTTGAGTTTACACTTGTTGCTAAAGGAGCAACTATGAGAACACAAAGAAGATTCAACGCCATAATATGATTATGCTCTACAACTCCAACAAGGAACTAGTTGATTTAATTTGATAGTTGGTTGTTTAAATCGATTAGTTTGTTAAGTTATGTCATTGTATGAGGATATATTTTAACAATTCTATTGCATGTATGAGAATCTTTGGATTGCTTGGTTGTGATCTTGTACTTAATCAAATTGTAACTAATAGTAATGAGGCACTCTCTTCACGTCTCTTTTGAAGGGAAGAATATAAAAAGAATGCTAAGGTTGTAGGAAAGGGATCGATCAATAGGTAGAGATTTTGTTGTACATTCCATTTGTAATCTTCATGCTATTTAATAAAATCTAATTTATGTTAAATTGTTGTAGACACAAGCCTTAAGAGGGATTAACACCCAAGGCAAAGCCCACTTGTGGTCTGCTAACCCTCTCCTTTTGTTTGCTGATATAGTTTTTTGCATGATTAGATTAGATTTGCAGCAACTTATTCTTTATTTATGATCTATCTTTTACATGCTTTGATGATAGCCATAGTATTCATTTCCATTCATAAACTAGTTCATTTCCAGCATTGTATTTCCTAATTGTAGTGACAACAATTTTCCCTTATACCTCCCAACATTTGTAATTGTGCATACAACACTAGCAATATTTAAAGTTTATGTCCTTAGGTCTGATAATCAAATGATTGTGGATCAATAAACATCAGACTAATTATGGTGAGTTAATTTGCACCATCATTTTTTGCGTTGTTGTCGAGAATACTACCAAGTTATGAGTTTGTCGAAGAGGATTTTTCATTTCTTAGAAGCAGTATAGGTACTAAAACCCCCTACTAATTTCTATTGAATGAGTTGAGTAGTTGATGCATGTACCGTCTAAGGGATGCCTATGGTTGATTTTTACCTAATCCACAAGTATCATAGATCTCTTCATTTACCTTTGAATACTCTAAAGAATAAACCTTCGTACTAGGTTTGCTTTTCAAAGATAATCCTCCAAGTGAAGGCCTTGAAGCTTCTCCTGAGTAGCTTAGGATGACAGAAGAAGTAAATCAGAATGCTCAAAATGGAGCAACCACCTTCAAGTTCCCCTTCACTGACAACAATGTAGTTGTTGGTATGAAGAATATTTCTCCCTCAGCCTTACCCAACTTTAATGGATTCATGGCAGAAGACCCATACACCTTTTTGTTTGAGTTTGATGTTCTGTGCAAAAGCTATGATTATACTACTAATGCACACAAATTAAAGCTATTCCCTGCCACACACTCAAGGATTCATCCTTGAGATGGTTCATGGGATTGGGAAGAAATGTTGTAACCATGTGGGCATAAATGAAGGACAAATTCCTTGAGAAATACCAAGATTATTGTAGACCAAACAACAGAGGAGGTGATGAAATCTACAAAAAGACACAAAAAGAGGATGAACCATTGGAAAAATATTTGGAAAGTTTTCTGTCATGTGTTTAGAAGTCAAGAAACACCACTGACATACCACCTAACTCCCTCAAATTACTCTTTTTGAAGGGACTTAGTGAGGAGGACATGGATGCTCTGGATCTGATAGGAGTAGGGGACATTTCAAAATCTACTTTTGAAAAAATATGTGAAGCCTGTAAAAATTACTCAAGAGCTACTGTGAAGTCTATTATGCTTGCTGAGGCATCCCAATGCTTCACTTTTATTCTGATTGCTGGGGCATCCTAATGATTCACAATTTTCCGCTCGACGATCTGCATGCGTCTATTATCTTTAAAAGCACTATTACTTCGCAATAGCACTTTAAAGAGGGGAAAAATGTAGACACTCCAAAATTACACACCCATTTCCACGTGTTCCCACTGTTATCCTAATACACCATGTTATTCACCCATTTGTGATTAACTGATTAATTCATATTCAGACACATTGTACCCTTTATTAATTAATCCCATGTACCCTTACTACCCCTTTGTGCTAAGTTAATTATCATTTATTAATTAAATGATTAATTAATTAAGTATGTGCAAATCCTAGTCAACTGTCACTTGGTCAACATCCACTTAGACTCCACTTGGACTCCATATCCTCATCCTAGTTAACTACAGTTCTAGAATCCTAGAAAGGTGGGGGCGATTGAATTTTATGTACAACCACCTTCCCAAATGTAACTTCTGCGATTAATTCATTTACTGCCCCTAAATGCCCCGACACTACTGTAACTTCCTCCAATGTTATTTTTAGCATGTGGATTTAACTATGTGTAACTAATTTCTAACTACTTATGTCTCTATAAATTGTAGGCTTACTCTCTTACAAATCCTCTTGGATTTAAGTACAATAACTCTGCTAAATTTCCAAGCCAAAGCATCTGTGTTTCTAGCATTTGCACTCATGTTTGGAGAACATTCAAGAGCACCCACATCCATTTACAAGGTTCCATAGACAAAGTCTCCATAACCTTACTAAGGTTTGCACTGAAGGATTATAGGAAGGTTTGCATTGTATTTTGTTTGTCTTCCATTCTCAGGTAGTTTTTCACTGTTTACATTTTGGCACGCCTGGTGGGACTCACACCCCATCTTTCAAACTTTTCAATTTCTCTTTCATTTTTTCATGCAAATTTAATCTTTGATAAACATTTGTTTGAAGTTTTTAATTGATTAAATTTGTTTGTGGAGAGTTTCTGCTCTTTTTTTTTTTGTGTTATTGTGCAAGTTTGGAAGCAAAAACAATAATTTTCCATATCAATACCACAAAGAACATAATGTATATTTATTATGTTGTTTTTGGAAATTTTTGAGGGTAACAAAAAAAATTGTTTGTAGGTATTGTCTTCTTACAATTTTAGCTTCCTGTTGTACTACCTGCACACACAACAACAAAAACAATATAGTTAGATTTTTATTTATAAAAAAAACAATCAGATTTTTGTTAGCTTTTAAATTTTTCTAACTTCGATTTTACTTTTTAGAAAAAAAAAATAAAATAAAATTTGAAAACAAAACACAAACATTAATTTGAAACCCTACTCCCCCTACCCCTCCCCGTAGCTCATACAGCTCAACCAAGCTGGTTCCCCCTTTTCCCCACTCCTCACCTAAGCCATCTTAGACCTCCCTATTTCCCATAGCCCACGCCCTCCTAACTACCTCATCCCATTCCCTGTCCCATCCCCTACCTACCCACCCTGTTCCCACCCCTGAATCCCCCTACCTACTCGGCTCAGCCAGCTCGGTCGAGCCACATCCCCTAAACTCCTGTGCTCCACCCCACGAGCCCACACTATACTCGTTGAGCCCCTAACTACCCATCCCATAACTACCCAGCTACCCTCGACCTAACTCTACCCATCTCGCTCCCTCACTACATAGTGACCCTACTCTCGTCTCTCTTGTTAATCCACACAGTGTGTAGTTTTGGCACACACCCTGCTGAGCCCACTCTTGCCTCTCCATCTTTACGGCACTCCCTGACTTGCCCTCCCCTGCTCCCGGCTGACTTGCCTCACTCGAGCCATCCCTGGCTCGCCATCTCCCACCCCCCTCTCCACACACTGATCCACACTCCCCTGCTTGCACTCTTTGCATGCCAAAACCACACCATTCCCAATCAAAATTAGGTTTTCAGTTCATCTTTCCCTTATCACTTTCAACATTAGGTCTATTTTGGCTACTTTACATTTTAGGCTTGGTTTTTTTTTTTTTTTCTAATTTGTTTCAAACCATTGTTCAAGATAGTTTTCACTATTTAGTTTTAATCTATAGTTTTAAGTGTCACATATAGTTTTAAACTTAGGATTTTTTTATTTTTATTTCATTTCATTTCTTTTGTTTATAGTTTGCACTTTAGTTTCGTTTCTTTTCTTTCGTTCTGACTAATTAATCATTAATTAGTTTAGCTTTACTTACTAATTATTAATTTGTTTTCCTTCGTTAATTATTGCTTTCATTAATTACTTTAGGAGTTTCACTACAACATTAGGCACATTGTCATTTAATTTTTGCTATTTTCATGACAGTAGACTATTTTTTTTCCACTCTTGCAGGGCTATCGAAAACATTTATTCTAACCTATTCTTCTCAATTTTGACTTTTTATTATCATACACTTGTTTTTTACACCTCTATGGTCCACTTTCTCCTCACATTGCCTTGTCTAGCATAGTCATGAAAGTTGTAAATTTAGTGTTATTGTACGTTTCAATCCATTTTTTCTTTCTTTTTAGCCTTTCTTCTACACATTTAGTCATTTTACAAATTAGACTAACATTTTCTCGCGTCTTTTGCTTGTTTTTCATATTGTCATTTTTTTTTTAAATTGTGAGACTAACCACAAAACAATCACATGTATGCTCTTCCCTTGCACTTTCTAAGCGATCTTGGGAATTAGAAATGTCGTCATTTCTTTTTGTTTTTTTGGGGAATTAACGTTTCACTTAATCAAATCTTGTTTGCACGCATGCTCTTTCCTTACGCTTTCTAAGCGATGAGGGAAATCAGAAACACAAACTTGCTTCTGTTGTTTTGTTTTTTACCTCCTTCTGAAAAATTTTCTAATCTTTGCTTGTAGGACCCGCTCTGAAAAAAGGTGGATTAAACACTTACAAACTACTAACTGCAGGTTGCCAAATAGTGTATGACTAAACCACACTAATCTCAAAAGATAAGAAAATACACCACATTCAAAACATGTATTTGCAAGTTTGGTTAAGAGATACAACTCGATCATTTAACTAGAACATAACCCCCTTGGAATAAGCCTTAAGCTACAACAAAGGGGGTGGTTATAGGAACCCCAAAGTATTCCACACCTTGAGGGAATTGGTGGATGAAATGAGAAGCTTTTTTATCCTACTTGATTAGTAAAGTCTTGTGAGTTAGAGTCATTGATATCTTTAGTGGCGACCCCAGTGCGATTCATTCTGAGCAAGATCTTTGCTCATGGTTTCAAAGGGGGTAAAGTAAATTCATCAGCTAGAAATAGCATCGTGCTCACTCATATATATTGCTGACACATAGTTGAGAGAGCCACCTAAGAAGCCAAACCTTGTCCAAGCCAATCTAAGGTAGAGGCCAAAACTTTCACTTTTCCATCATTCATTTTTCTTCTCTTGTGTTACACGCTTGTGTTTCAATCTTATCATTCACATTTTTTCTCTCATCCATCTTGCCACTTGGTACAGGTGTCTAAGTCTTGAGTTGTGGACATCCGTATCCGCACTTGAGTACTTTCATTTTTCATCTAAGTCTTGATGTCGTGATACTCACTTTATCACAGTTAAGCACCCTCTTGATCACCTTGATCTTTCATTATCATCAGTATTAAGTTTAATGTTATCTTGTTGAAATCTAAGCATTCCATAATCTTATGTCTTCACATTGCACATTCACTTTGTTGAAGTGATGACATTATTCTATCTCACTTTTATCGTCTTACATTGTCATACTTTGCAATCATTTTGTTGCATTATCAACCTCCTCTTCATTTCTTCACTTACTTTAAAACATCACCTTTGCTTTGATCTTAAATCACTAATTCATCACTTCCCCTTTGTCTCTTATCTCCACTTTTTATGAGATTTGGACCTTCTCATCGTCATTACTTCATTCCTTGTGATGACATTAACTTTGTCATTCTTTTCGTCATCACTTTCCTTTGTTGTGTGTTCTCTTTCAACATACTTTTGTTACGAGTAAACCTTTTTCATCATCTTCCTAAGTCTTTCCTTTTAACACACTTTTGTGTTAAGAGTTACATTTTTCATCCACTTCATAAGTTTTCACTTTTCACATACACCTTGTTAAAAGATGAGCAAGCTCATCACGTTTACTAAGTCTCTTCCCTTAACACTTTTTTGTTAAGAGTTGAGCGTCTTCCATCATGTTTAAGTCTCCTCTTGTCACACTTCCTTTGTCGCAAGTTGAGCACACTAACTTATTTCGTCTCTCCCCTCTTTATATTCACTTTTTTAAAGGGTCATGAAATCTTTCAAACTTCTTCACATCTCTTATCACTCATTTGTTAAGATTTGACCATGTTCACCTCATCAAGCCTCTTCCATCTTAACATTCATTTTTGTTACGGGTCAAACACATCAAACCTCATCTAGTCCCTTTTCTATTAACTCTCTTTTTGAATAAGATTCGGGAAATCAACTAGCCATTTTATTTTCGCAAAGCTTCCCTCTTAGACACTCATTTTGCTAAGGGTCAAGCTTTTTCATCTTCTTCCCTCTTCATATTAGCATGCACTTTGCTACAAGTTGAGTTTTCTATCACACTTTTTCTTATTCTTCCCCTCTTTCAACAATGGTGGGAACACAACATCGTGACTTTAGTCCTTTACAATGGGAAGAAAGAAATCATTTCACACATCTTGGACGAAGAAGATGAAAACTAACTTCAAAACCCTTATATTGACACCACTCTATGACATAACAAAGACTAATTCCTTCTTCATCTCCTTGCAATGGGAGCAATATTTCCCTCAAACTTTGATGAGGATCTATTATAAGCATTGAAAGTGCGACCTAAATCCCCTAAGGTTCAACCACTTGAGTCAAATAAACATAATGACGAAGGACCAAGTAAAACAAACATCAATGATAAAGGAAAATCTAATGCTTCATCCTCTAATTCCAACCAAGCCTTACTTGATCAAATTAATGCAATGACGAAACAATTGGCTCACCTATCCTCTACAATCACTAAGAATGATACCAAAGGTATCGAACACATGAAGAAAAGTGATAAAACATTCAAAAATCATTCAAAGACTAATAACAAAAATAAAAAACATATGAATGATAAATCAACATTCATCCCACAAAACAATTCGCCATTTGCTCAAGAGTGGAAAATGATGAATGACATCATTTCAAGTATGCAAAAACAACATAAACAATTCAACTTTGATGAATTATGTCCATACCCTTTCGATATGGACATCTTACGCATACCCTTCTCATGCTCTTTTGAGACGTCCAAATTCGATAAATATAAGGGCAAAACCGATCGTAGAGAGCATGTTAACGAATTTTTCATGGTATACCAATAGGTGGCTTATAATGATGTCTTTCTCTTACGCCTCTTTCTTAAGAGTCTAGGTGGACAAGATTTGGACTGGTTCTTACACCTTCCAAAGGGATCTAACTCTACCTTCACAGACCTTTCAGAGAAGTTTGTCAAACAATTCTCTTTCAACCTTGACTCAGAAATCACCATGATGGATTTTTGCAATGCCAAACAAAGACAAAATGAGATATTTGCATAATTCTTACAACAATGGTGAGGAATTGCAAGTTGATTCCCATTTTCACTCCCTAAGAAGTAGATGGTTAGCGTCCTTGTCCCTAACCTTAACGACGAGTTATCCTTTCACATGCAGATGCATTTCCTCAACAACTTTGAGGAAGTTATCGAAAAGGGAGCCCAAATAGAAAAGGCCCTCATTTCTAAAGGCTTGATCAAGCCTCCTTATAAAGACAATGGGCAGAATCATCATAATAACGACAACCCTAGTCCTTCTCATGAAAAATATAGGTACATTAACCACAACTGTATTATTGTCAATAGTAGTGTCACGAATAATCACAATGTGCACAACTTACAAAATAATCAATTAAAATAAACTAATTCCAAACCATCTGTCACCATTCCACAAAGAGAGACCTTTCCTCCTCCTCGTGATTACAATCAAAGACAATATATAGATTTGGGGGAATCTCTTTCAAGCGTCTTAAAACAAATGACAAGTGCTAATATGGTCACTTACCCTATCACACAACCCTTCCCTGAAGGTGAACCTAAGCCAAGTTGGTATATACCTAACACATATTGTGATTTTCATCGTATAAATGGTCATCAAACGGAAAAATGCAAACAACTTCATAATTATATCCAAGACCTTATTGACAATGAAGACATAGTGGCTAGAGACATACCATCTAACAATGATACAAAGGGCAAATCTCATGAACATGGTGCATCCTCGAACAATGTTAATTATAAACCCATCATTTCATGTATTGTTGAAACTACTTCGCACACCATTGAACATCAATTTACACCTCTCAGAGAGAGTTTATCCAGTGTCTTTCAATAATTAGTAAAGACTAACATGATTGAATATTCACTTACAAGACCGATTTGTAATGGGGTACCCAATCCTATGTCATACAATGCATCCGAATATTGTGAATACCATTTCATGCACAACCATTCTACAGATTATTGTACTCCTCTTCATCATCATGTTCAAAAGTTAATTAACGAAAAAACCATCTCCATAGAGCTTGATCACGAAGCTTTCAGAACCGATGACATGTTACTTTCCACTTCAAATGAAGAGTTGACTGTTGTCCCCACTTCTATTCATGCTAACAATTAACGAGATCATGATGCAGGTCAAGTATCTCCCTCTTCAAACCAATTTATTTCTTCTACATATTTTCTTCCAATAGTCCCAACAGACATTGCACCTGTTTCAGAAAATAATCTTCTCACACCTGACGAGAGCTTGAATTTTATTCAAGACTCTCTTTCAACCCTTGACATACCAAAGGGTCCTTCATCAAGCCCAATTGAGCTTGATTCTATGCTTTTCGTTCCGGCTCCTACACCTAACATCTCTAGTCTTGTTGTCAAACCACAACAATCTTGGACACTTATGACATCACAACCTTCTATGTCTATTACACCTCAAATGATCAATTTTGCGAGCATCTCATCGACGATGATTCCTATCTATCAAGACATCTTCCTGTGTAAACTTTATGAGGTATGTATACTTAGAGTCCTTATTCAGCCATTTCAAGATTTAATTGTAAATATTTTGTCTAATTAACTAATTCACAACCTATAAGGAGAAACATTGACCATCTCCTTTCTACGACATCTAAGGAACCATGGGTATACATCTGGAGACCCATCCTCCTTTCCTCACACTCTTTCACTCACAAGTGAATATACATCTCAACATATTCCCCACATCGACAATATTCTTATAACATCGCCTATGTCTCTTGATGTCATCAAAGACTTATCTCATCACACATATTTTGACTTGGAATGTGTCCACCGAAGTCTCGTACTTCAAAACCAGTCGAATCATTTGATTCAATCTTTTGACTTGGATCGTGTCTGCCTGAGTCTCATATTGCGGGACTTATCAAATCTTCGGATTCACTTCTTTGAATTGGATCATGTCAATCCAAGTCTCATATTACAAGACTTATCTAATCTTCAGATTCACTCCTTTGACTTGGCTCATGTCCATCCAAGTCTCATATTTCAGGACTTATCGAATCTTTTGATTCTCCCTCTTGACTTGGATTTCGTCTGCACAAGTCTCACATTTTAGGACTCTTCAACTTAAATAAACATATGCCTCTTTCTTGATGAGTCCATTTCAAATCCTCATCCACCAAAATTTAGAAAACTTAAAAAGAGAATAAAACTCTATATTAGAGAACTGTTTGCAAATTGGAAATGACAAAGTGTGTCCAAATAATGTTAGGCATTCCATCTATTGGAAGATATCTTAATCATACCATTATCATATATTCATTTTCTTCACCTATTTCAACATAGGCCAACCTTGTTCCTAATGGGCATTGTGTGTTTCATCTTTGTTATGGTTCTTACCATTTCAAATCTTATTACCTATGGTTTTGTCTTGAAGCTTACCTTTGTTACCTTGTTCCTAATAGGGCACTTAGTATTTGTTGATTATGGAGCTAAATTACTCATGTTTTAGCATGCAAATTGAACTTGCTGGAAGTTAACAGTAACCAGCATCGGTTAGGGTGTGACATCGGTCAGGGCAAGTTGGAACTGGCGACGGTTGGGCAGAACCGGCATCGGTTACTGTGTGACGAGAGGTTTTAATTAACTCTCGAGGATTTATTTCTATTTTTAGCATTGGAATAGATTTAATGAATGTAATTGCATGGCTAAGTGCCCTAAAGTCTTAAACGACTATTTAAAGCATAAATATAGGGTTTAGAATAAGAGGATTGATCATAATTACAAGATAATTGTGAAGGAGAGAATTCTTGGTGAATAAGGAAAAAATCTTGAAGGAAGACAGTACTGAACATCTGAGAGGTGTGGAAGATTGTAAATCTTCATTGTATATCTTGTCAAAGCTTTGGATAATAGATTGGCTTGTTTCTTGGTGGACGTAGCCCACACTGGGTGAACCATGTTAAATCTTGTGTTGATTTATGTCTCTTGAATTGTATATTTCTTCTAGTAGAATATCCTGCTTTTATTTGCATGTATGCTTAGATCTGATATATTATCTGTACAACCGATGTGCTAACCCCAACAACTGGTATCAGAGCTTTGTTTGAGGGTTTTGTGTGTTGACAGATTTACTCACAGAGGGTTTTCTGATTGAGTGGGAGCTACAACAATGACAGAAGAAAACAAATACAAGGTAGAGAAGTTTGATGGCCGAAATTATCAATTATGGAAGATGCAGATTGAGGATTATCTGTATCAAAGAGATTTGTACTTACCGTTGGATGAGAAGTCTAGACCTACGAAGATGACTGATGAAGAATGGAAGATTCTTGACAGAAAGGATTTGGGATCTATAAGATTGAGCCTAACAGCATCCGTGGCTTCCAATATTACAGAAGCGACTTCTACGGTAGACTTAATGAAATCTCTTGCTAATTTATATGAAAAACCTAGTGCTTCAAATAAAGTTTATTTGATGAAGAAACTATTTAGTTCTAAGATGCATGAAGGTGAATCTGCATCCGGTCATTTGAATGATTTCCAGATCTATAGTAAATCAGTTAAAATTAGTTGCAATACCGTTTGATGATGAAGTGAAAGCACTTTTATTCTTATGTTCTTTGCCTGATAGTTGGGATAACTTGGTAATGGCTGTTAGTAATACAACATCTGCTAATAATGTTTTGAAGTTTGATGATGTGGTTAGTATAATCTTGAATGAAGAAATTCACAGGAAGAGTACAGAGGAATCATCATCTAGAAATGCTTTGAATGTAGAAAGCAGGGGCAGGAAGAAGGAGAGATCAAAGAGTAAGAGTAATGGGAAATCAAAGTCAAGGGATAAAGATCTAAATCCAAAGGTAAAGGAATTACTTGTTGGAAATGTGGAAAGAAAGGACATGCAAAGAAAGATTGTTGGTCAAAAGATAAAGAGAATCAACAACCAGACAAAGGTAAAGAGGTGAATCTTGCTGCATCAGAGGTAATGCAAGATGCTCTTATTCTTTCTTTAGACAATAGAATTGAATCTTGGGTTTTAGATTCAGGAGCTTCTTTCCATGCAACCCCTAATAAGGGTTATTTCAGAAATTATGTCTAGGGAAATTTTGGGCATGTTTATTTGGGTGATGATGAACCTTGCAGTATTATTGGTAAAGGGGAAGTTCATCTAAAATTGTAGAATGGAAATACATGGGTATTGAAAGATGTGAGGCATGTGCCAAACCTCAGGAAAAATCTTATTTCTGCAGGGTAACTAGGTGAATCTGGTTGCATGGTTACTTTTACAGGAGACTCTTGGAAAGTCACCAAGGGTGCTCTTGTTGTGGCAAAAGGTAAGAAGGTAGGAACATTATATTTATCTACCTGTGTTACTGATTCCTTTTCTGCATTATCTACTTCAGATTCAGATGCAGGTATGTGGCATAATTGGTTGGGCCATATGAGTAAAAAAGGAATGCAGATCTTAAAGGCTAAGGGTAAGTTATCAGATTTGAAAGATTTAGATCTTGATTTCTGTGAGCATTGTATTTTTGGAAAGCAAAAGAGAGTGAGATTTCTCAAAGTTGGGGCAACTAAGAAGGAGCAGAAATTGGAGCTTGTACACTCAGATGTATGGGGACCAGCTCAGGTAGCTTCTCTTGGTGGATCCCAGTATTATGTTACTTTCATTGATGATGCTACAAGAAAGGTATGGGTTTATTGTATTAAACATAAATATGATGTTTTTGAAACTTTTAAAAGATGGAAAGCCCTTGTTGAGAATGAATCAAATTCTAAGTTAAAGTGCCTTAGATCTGACAATGGTGGTGAATACTATAGCAAGATTTCAATGATTATTGTTCAGTGAATGGAATACGTAGAGAAAGAACGGTTCCAAGAACACCACAGGAGAATGGTGTTGCAGAGAGAATGAACAGGACAATCATGGAACATGCTAGAAGTATGAGGATACATTCTGGATTGCCCTTACAGTTTTGGGTAGAAGTAGTTGATACAATGGTTTATTTGATTAACCGTGGGCCTTCAAGTTCACTAGATGGAGGAATACCAGAGGAAGCTTGGACGGAAAAGAGGTAGATCTTTCTTTTCTTAAAGTTTTTGGTTCAGAAGATTTTGTGCATGTTGATAAGGAAAATAGAAAAAAGTTGGATGCAAAATCCAAGAGGTGCACTTTTATTGGTTATGGATCTAGTGATTTCAGATTCTGTTTTTGGGATTTAGAGAATTCTAAGATTGTTAGGAGTCGTGATGTTGAATGGAATGAAAAGAGAATGTACAGGGATCAAATTTTGGTACCCAAGGATGAGAAAATTGAGAAGTTTATTGATGAAAATGAACTCTCGGGTTTGAAAAGAACACCTACAGAAATACACAGTAACCGTGGTCGGTTAGGCCCTGACCGACGTCGGTCAGATGGACTAGAATTTGTTACTCAAAGAGGAACCGGTGAACAACGGTTAGAGGTGACCGGTAGTGGTCACTGTCAGATTTGGACACAAATGTCCAAGAGGCCCAGATTGAGCCTCTGGTACCCCAAACTTCTATGAGAAGGTCACAAAGGGTAAGTAAACCTCCAGAAATATTTACACCTTCTCTATTCTATTTGTTATTAACTGATAGTGGTGAACCAGAAAGCTTTGAAGAAGACAATGCAGGATGAGACCCACGTGTAGTGGGAGCATGGCATGGATGAGGAGATGGAATCCTTGGAACAGAACCAGACTTGGGATTTGGTTAAGTTGCCAGCAGGTAAGAGGACATTGCAGAACAAGTGGGTTTACAGGATCAAGGAAGAAGATGGTGGACAGAAAAGGTACAAGGCAAGACTTGTAGTAAAAGGATTTACACAGAAAGCAGGTATTGATTTTGGTGAAATATTTTCTCTGTTGTTAAGATGACTTCTATTCGTACTGTATTGAGTTTAGTTGCAGTAGAGGATTTGCATTTAGAGTAACTAGATGTGAAGATGGCTTTCCTTCATGGTGATTTGGATGAAGAGATTTATATGCAGCAGCCGCTTGGGTATGAAGTCAAGGGTAAGGAGAAATTGGTGTGTAGGTTGAAAAAGAGCCTATATGGGCTCAAGAAAGCTCCAAGGCAATGGTACATGAGGTTTGATAGTTTTATGCATGAGCATGGTTACTTGAGATGTGAATCTGACCATTGTGTTTATTTCAAGAAACTTGGAAATGGGAGCTATATTATTTTGTTACTGTATGTGGATGATATGCTTATTACATGATCTAGTATGCAGGACATTGGTGAGCTTAAGGGAAAGCTAGCTCACACATTTGCAATGAAGGATTTAGGAGCTACAAAGAGAATCCTTGGAATGCAAATACATAGAGACAAGAAAAATAAGAAATTATATTTGTCTCAGGAAGGTTATATTAATAAGGTGTTGGAAAGGTTTAATATGTAAAATTCAAAACCTGTTGGTACACCTATGGCTGGACACTTCAAATTAAGCAAAGATCAGTGTCCTTCATCACACGAGGAGGTTGAGTACATGACACATGCTCCCTATGCTTCAGCAGTAGGAAGTCTTATGTATGCCATGGTTTGTACAAGACCAGACATTGCACAAGCAGTGGGAGTTGTGAGTAGATTTATGGCTAATCCAGGTAAAGAGCATTGGAAAGCAGTCCAATGGATACTCAGGTATTTGAGAGGGACTTCTAGCATGCAGTTATGCTATGGAGGTTTGGATATTTCATTATGTGGCTATGTTGATTTGGATATGGCTGGAGATCTGGATGGTAGGAGGAGCACTACTGGATATATTTTCATAGTAGGTGGGATGACAGTTAGCTGGATTTCAAGATTGTAGAAGGTTGTGGCTTTGTCTACTACAGAGGCAGAGTATGTTGCAGCTACAGAGGCTAGCAAGGAGATGATATGGATGAGTAGGTTCATGGAAGAGTTGGGAAAGGAGCAGGATGATTGTAAGTTGTTCAGTGATAGTCAGAGTGCAATTCATTTGGCAAAGAACTCAGCATTTCATTCCAGAATGAAACACATTCAGTTGAGGTATCACTTCATATGACAGGTATTGGAGGATGGACAGTTGAATCTGGAAAAGATTCATACAAGTGAGAACCTGCGGATATGCTAACAAAGCCGTTAGCAAAGGAGAAGTTGGAGCTACACTCCACTTCTGTTGGTCTTCAAGTTTGAGGCTTGAGGAGGAAGAAACAAAGCTAAGGAGGATCCAAGAATAGCACTGTACAGGTATAGTGTGCAGTAATTAATCTCCAAGTGGGAGATTGTTGAGTATGGAGCTAAATTACTCATGTTTTAGCATGCAAATAGAACTTGCTGGAAGTTGACAGTAACCGGCATTGGTTAGGAGTTTGACCGGCATCGGTCAGGGCAAGTTGGAACCGGTGACGTTTGGGCAGAATCGGCATCAGTTACCTGTGCGATGAGTGTTTTAATTAACTCTCGGGATTTTATTTCTATTTTTAGCATTGGAATAGATTTAATGAATGTAATTGCATGGCTAAGTTCCCTAAAGTCTTAAACGACTATTTAAAGCATAAAGCTAGGGTTTAGAAGTAAGAAGATTGATCATAATTACAAGATAATTGTGAGAGGAGAGAATTCTTGGTGAAGAAGGCAAAATCTTGAAGGAAGACAGTACTGAACATCTGAGAGGTGTGGAAGATTGTAAATCTTCATTGTATATCTTGTCAAAGCTTTGGATAATAGATTGGCTTGTTTCTTGGTGGACGTAGCCCACACTGGGTGAACCGCGTTAAATTCTTGTGTTGATTTATGTCTCTTGAATTGTATATTTCTTCTAGTAGAATATCCATTTTTATTTGCATGTATGCTTAGATCTGATATATTATCTGTACAACCAGTGTGCTAACCTCAACAAGGCATTCCATCTATTGGAAGATATTTTAATCATACCATTATGGATGAATATGAAGTAGTGCATGACCTATGTTCAACATATGTTAACCTTGTTCATACATGGGCATTAGATGAAGTTTCGTCTTTGTTATGGTACAACTTGCTATGTGAAATATTGTTACCTACGGTGATGTCTTGAAGCTTACTGATGGAAGAATCCTCATTTCAAAGACTCCGATATGGTGATATAGAACTGACACTAGGTTTCCTTTATCTGGTCCTTTTTGGCCACCCATATAAAAAAGAATCTTGATGAGTGTGTACAACGCTTGCATCTTAACTCAAAGTCGCATCAGGTTAAAACTTGGGGACTAGAATGTTCCTATCCCATATAAGCACACTAGTGGATGATTCTTTCCTAATTAAATCAATTGAAAAATGAGGGAAAAATTTGATAAAAAACTATAAAATCATTACACATTTTGTCCTTCAAGTCATTGGTGATAAGCCCAGGATTTCTATATGGTTGTCTAGATATTAGTACAATATTAAAGTAGCAAGCCCTTACTTGCCTCCATTTTGTCTTCGGAAGGTGATCAAGTTGCCTTTTACTGATGGTATGGGGCAACATGTAGGGGGTCCTTCATAAAAGTAAAGGATAATAAACCTAGAGGAATCATTTATGAAATTTGAATCAAAGAGCTTAGTCAGATAGATTTCAAGAAGTAATTAAGCTTGCTCATGATTAAGAGAGACACCAATTGATTTCAAATACTCAGAGTTTTCCAACCACTAGGCCATCAATGGATCAAAATCGATTTGGGAATCATCCTTTAAAGTGAGATCACGAGGCGGAGGAATGAGTCAAATAGGACCTATGGGTTTAGGAAGATAAGAAACATGATTCTCACATGTATCATTGTTACACCTTGTGTCGTCACATCCATTATCTTCACATCCATATCAATATTCACCTCATTTTCACGTCCTTTTTGGCTCAAGGTGATGAGCCCTCACATCTTCCTATTTGTGTGGAGCCACGAGTGGAGTAAAACACCCTATCATTTTACCATCTACATTTCTACCAATTAAATGGAATGCTTTTAATTATTTGCACTTACTTTCAAGCAGTGCACCAAATTCTACCAAGTTGTACAATTACAAAACAATTCAAAAACAATATAAAATTGTTCAAAATCTGAAAAACGTATATAAAATTGTGTTAGAAATTTACAAAAAAAAATAAAAAATGTTTCGAAAATGCTTTCTAAATAAAAAAACTTGCGAGTATGTAATTTCGTTCACAATTTTCTTCATCTAATTGTTCCCAATCATCTTTTCCAATGATTTAAGCCACTCTTTGCAATGTAACTTTGCTTAGGGACATCACTTGGCTTTGGATATCACCCTCTTGGGGGCAACTTGACATCTATTCATGTATCTTCATTGTATAAAACACTCAGAAAGTCTTTAGACATTATTGTTGTGAGTTAACTACTTATATTATAGATTTCTTGTTAGTATTTGACATTGGTGTGCTTTGTTCATTAACTTGTTTGTTGTAATCGCTTGTACATATGGAAAGTTGTCAAATAATGTATATTCTTGGCTAAATGTCTCTTATGTTTGTTAGTTACAATAATCAGTACTCTGTGTATCTGGAATGCGCTTATGGACCAATTGCAAGAAATTTATTTACATCTTAGTTCACATTGGGGTGGATCCTTCTTATTCATATTGGGTCAATTGTATTCACAATTGCTTGTTTTGTATCTTTTTGTCATTTACACGTGTTGTGTTTTTCTCCTAGTTTAGATTTAAGATAAAAGAACATTTTAATTTTTGTTGCTATATTCATGTTTGCTTGCATTGTCTTTGCATTTGTCTTGTAGTAATTTCTTCCAATGTTTCACAATATTCAAAAAAACCTTAAATATTTCAAAATCCAAAAATATGGTTAAAAAAATTAAAAAAAATCCCAAAAAATCGAACATGTTGTTATCACTTATCAATAGAACTCTTACAATTGACATGAGGTACCCTTCAAGTGAATCCTTCAACATCTCAATACAATCTTGACAGGGAATTCCATACTTTCAAATTTACTACCCTAGTTATTGGGACAATCTTACAACTATCACTTTCTTCCATTTGCATGATATGTTAACTCTGCTTGGGGCTACGTCACAAATTGTTTTTTCCTTCACGATATAACTTCACCTATGGTTATAATTTCAACTTCGATCATTTACACAACAGATTCAGCAAGAGTGCTAATGCAGGAGGCTCTTCAGATCCGCTCAATGTCCAGTCTGATCTTATTCCCACTTGGGAGTATTTGTAATCTACTTAATCATCATTGGGAAAATGCACGTATTAGGGGCATAATTGATTGTCTTCTTTTTTTGATTTTGTATTGCATTGTTGATGTTCACTTTTTGGACCACTTGCAAGTAGTGTGATTAGATCTTGGTTCATTTATGAGTACCCTGATGTTGACACGTACTTTGTAGAGTTGGGTTTGTTTTCCATTTTTTATCATTTTCTTTGCTGCGAAAAGGTGTTTGTTTGACGTGAATCTAGGTTAACCATCTTCATTCTTTTATAATCATGAGTGATAACTCTATTGTGCAATAGCAAAAAAATAAAGTTATTCTAAAATTATTTTCCAAATGAACACTCATCCTTATGAGCACAATCCTTTCCCATCCTTGTTCCAAATTCCCTTATTTTCCTTCCTATCAAGCGTTTGTCCACCACCTTGCCGCATCATCCACCCACTTTAGGGGGCATTCCTATACTATATCTGTTTGTTGAGGCAAATCCCAAAGCTTCCCTTCTATTCTGAGATGTTGGGGCATCCTAATACTCTTAAAACAAGATAATTTTCCGCTCAACGATTTACATGCGTATACTATCTTCATGAAAGCACTATTACTTCGCAATAGCACTTTAAAGAGGGGGAAAAATTTAGACACCCCAAAATTACACACCTATTTCCACGTGTTCCTAGTGCTGAATCCTAAGGTACATGACATGGTTTTTCATTACGTGAGTTACATGGGAGCTGAGTTCATGACGCATTATATTTTAAGGATTAATCAACACTATAGAAATTGCATGTACCCCTAGTACCCCTTTAGTGTAAAGTTCAGGGGTCAAAAGGTTTTGAATTAAGTACAACAACTTAATTCATTACGTTCTGCACATGTCCTAGTTTTCAACTGCCACTTTTTCAAGGAATCCACTTGGACTCCAGTGTAGAAGTTATGTTTCCCTATACTTTCTCCACTCCTAATTTCCAACTAGGTCACTGTCTAGATCATAATTAGTTGTAATGCAAGTCAGGAAATTAAATGCAACTAAAAACTAGAGGCCAAGACAATATAAGCATGTAGTTTGGGATCTTGTAGAATTGTTTGATTATTTGAATATCCTAATTTATCATGAGATAACTCATTAAATGTGGTAGATGAAAAATTGGGCTATCTTAGCCTCTCAGTATGAAAATGAGACAATGTCCCCTTACTACAATTATGAAGTAGAAGTGCTCAGAACTTCAGTTCTTGACAACATTAGCATTAATAAGTTTTTTAGGTGATTTGACTAACATTTAGCATTACAATTTGAAGTTTACTTCATAGATTGATCGTGAACCCATGGTGGTACTGTGGGAAGGAAAGGAAACCATTTTTAAAGAGTGATAAAATAAAAATTACTATACAGATGAAGTCTCCACTAATCATATCATTGAGGTCGTGAACCCATGGTGGTACTGTGGGAAGGAGGTTTGCACTGTATTTGGGGTTTGTGATAAAAATAAAAATAAATACTATTTACATGAAGAGGATTGGTGAGCTTTAAATCAAAAGGTGGATTGCTACTAAAACAATGATAGGATTATAAAAATACCTATCCATGTATCTAGAAATGTTGAAGAGTGTAATTTGGGAAATTATCAAATCCTAAGAAAGGTATAGTTGGGGCGTAGCATGAAACAAAAAATAAAGGAAAGATTATACCAAGTTTCTAAGAAAGTATCAGGATTTTTTAGCATGGTCTTATTCTAAATTAAAGGCCTCTAGATAACACTTATTTCAGCATGAGATTACCATTGGAGGCTCATACTAAACCTTTTAGGAAAAAAGTAAAGACCTATCAACCCCATCCTTGCAACTAAAAATGTAGGAAGCTTGCAAAGCTTCGAGATGGTGGGATTCCAACCCAATAGGTAATGGGTAGAAAAGTCTAATGGAGATATAAAGATTTGTGTGGATATATGAACAGGCCCCCACCTTAGGCTATTCCTCATGGGTAGAAAATCTCGTGTCAGTTAGAAAAAAGAATATCATACAAGATTTGTGTGGATTTTAGGAATTCCAAGGCCATCACAACAAGAATGGTAAAACTATCTACTTCCTCAATATGGCAATATGCTACAGAAAAATAATAGGTTTTTAGTTATTATCTGCATTAGATGGTTTCTCATGTTATAATCAAGTGGTGGTGCAATAATTAGAACAATACAAAACTACTTTCACCACTCCCTTGGGGAACATATGTCTATGTTAGAATTACTTTTGGACTAATGAATGCTAGTGAAACCTTTCAAAGAGATGGATGTGGCATTTTCTGGTTTCCATCAATGATTTCATAGTAGTTTATCAAGATGATATAATTGTCTTCTCTTGACACAAGCTGGGTGACCATTTGGGGCACCTTGAAAAGATATATTGATCAGATGTAGAGAGTATGGGATTTCATTGAACCCAAAGTACCACTTCGTGGTGCATAAGGAAATAATTATTAGGACAAATTCGTGGTGCATAAGGAAATAATGTAGGGGTTATGAGACACCATAGTGTCTCAGGAAGGATTTAGGATAGATCTTGAAAGGGTGGATGCAATTGATAAAGTACCCTATCCCTATGTTTAAACAAGGGTATCAATTCCTTTTTTGGATAGGTAAATTTTGTAAGAAGGTTCATCCCCAACTGATTAAACTAAAATGTTTCTAAAATAATGAAAAGTATAACCCACCCGTTAATCTAAATAGGAGGACTAAAACGATTGTATAAATGAAACTAAGATAATATGGAATAATAGTAAATAATTATACTAAGTGAAATGAAACCCTAAATATGAAAGTAAAGGAAGAGAAATGGCTTCAGTGATTAGAAGAAACTGTCGCATAGGTTGTCGCAGGTCTGATAATAAAATATGGAATTGCAGAATATAGTTTTTAGAAGTCTTGCAAAGGCCGTATATGGAAGATTTGAACTGACTGGGGCACCTTAGAAGGTACTAGGGTGCCCCGGGGTGCCTTGGTCTATAGATTAGGCACCCTGGTCTCTGAAAATGCTCAAAATATGGTTCTTTCTATGGTCACAAGAGTGATCTGTAAAGCTCTACCTATCTATCGCACTAGATTCGTTGATTTTTACCAGATGTGTAGAATAATAACAAGATGAAGTTTAAAGACTTGCAAGAAGAGAGAAGTATCAAAACACTAAGAAAAATAAAAGATGCAAAATGAATGGGTTGGATTGACCTCAACTTCCAAACTAATGGGCTTACTAAACTAAGTGTTGCACTACATTTCAGACCCAAATGTAGTTTTAGTGCAGTGTGTGCATGTCATGCCCTAGGTGTCTCTTATGTCAGTCACACTTTTTGAAGTAGCGAGAAATAATAATGTAAAAAATGTAATATTATGTGTGCATGGAATAGAATAAAATCCCTCCCCCTATGAAGTGTTTGATGATGTAAGATATCCTAGCCTTGATGTATGAAAGTATGTGGATGCAAGTGATGCAATGGATGCAACTCTAGATGGAGTGATAGTAGTAAGTGATGCTAGGACCCTCATTATGGTCTCATAACTTTATATTTATAGGGTTATCTTTCTCTAATTTCGTAATTAATCCCGACATGGCCAACTAGGAAAAATATAAGGATGAAAAATGGCTAGAAAGATCCCTAAAAAGAGGTGGGAAAGTAAAACAAGGATCGAGGCACCCCAGGTGGGACCAGGGCACCCTAGGACGCCCTAGTATAGGATTGGGCACCCCGGTTTAGGCTAAAATGATGGGAAAGTGCCAAAATAGTTGGGCATGGATATAAAAATGTGCGGGAATGAAAAAATAAAAGATAAAAAAATGGCCTAAAAGGTGGGATTAATTAGTAATTTCTTCACTTAAGAACCTTCTAAATAGTAGTATGAGATCAGGCTAAATAATGCCTAAAGTGCATGATTTTGTGACTACATTTTGGCCCCACTTTATGTTGGTGAGCAGAAATCTTGGTAACATAAAGTAGATAGAGATGCATACCTGATATCCATGTAGAGTGTAGTAGAAAAGGTTCCGAAGGAACTAGACAAAAAGTGTGGAATGATAAAAATATGGAGGAGGGTGGAAACTATAGATGAAAAATGTGCATAGAAAAAGTGATGAGAGTGAACCTAGGGAGAAACACATGTGTAGTTGCTTGTGGTGTGTAGTGTACCTGCATGGTTAGTAAGGCAGTGTGTGTGTTGTCTGTTGTGTTGTTGTTGTTTTTGTTGCCCCCAATTTGACTATTTGTTTCTCATACAGTCAGACATGCAAGGAGAAAATGATCAAGTAGTCAAATATGTATGTATGTAAAAAAACATTGTGTAAAATACACATGTGTATAGAAATGTGTAAAATATGTAAATGTAAAATATGTGAAAAGGAAAGTGTAAATGGAACATGTGCACCTGATCCATGTCAAGAAAAAGGGTGTAGAAGGATATCTTGTACTACTACGAGTTTTTTTTCAGGTGATCTCATGCCACCCTGGCTGAAGAAGTGTAGGGAAAGGAAATGCTCTATGTCCTCCAACCTTTAACCACTTCTACTAAAATGTGTGTGTGAAGAGATCTTTGTACTATCCTAGTTTTTTGGGTGATCCGATGCCACTGGCTAAAGTAGTGTAGAGAGGCACACCCACTGTAACCTCCAAGCCTGTAACTACTTCCCAAAAATTGCCTAAGGACACCATGTCCTATAAAATCATTATTTATGGGGTTCATAGACTAGTCTGAACCCACTCGATTGTATGTAAACCCACAATGCCAAGGGTAAAAAGTGCATTGTACTGAACTAGTGTAAATACGATGTGTTAGTATGTAAACCCTCAATGATGCCCCCCTCTTTGGGGGTGCATGTGACGTCATCTGATAGGAGAATGTGGCCCCAAAAGAGGACTGAACCACACTCTGAACTTAGTAAATTTTCCCTCTAGGGGGAAAGGGGGTGTGCTTGGTAGAAACCAAGGCATGCACAAATAAGGATGGATAGCTAAAATAAGTGTTAGTCTTGAAAACAAATGCATGTAATAACAAGTGTAAAATACACAAGAAAATGTAGAAACTACCAAGCAACAGTAGTGTAAACATGCAAGAAACAAGTAGCTGCACAAAGTGGGTTGCAAACATGGGACATCACTCACGATGTCACAAGACATGCAAGGCCATCATGGAATGCAAACAACAGACAAGTGTGCACACAATGAATAGGGAAAATCCCACATATAATGGCAAACAATAGAAGACAAGTAGAAACAAACAAACAAGTAGTCATGGAACACATGTAATCCTACAAAACAAGTGTTGCACATGGAACACCCGTTAGCATGTTAGAGAAATAACCTAATATGTCAAAGCGTGTATGATCAAGTAATGTAAGATGCTAAAGTACAAAATGAAACAATAACACCTGTATGAGATGAATGTGGATGCCCCCAGTGACCAGTATAGGAAGGGTAGAAGGTGAGCATCTATGCCATGTGTAAGATTCCTTGTATCTATGATCACACTAAACAAATGTGTGAATACACATGTGTGTATGATATAGATAATGACATATAAGAAATCAATCTAACATGTGTAGTAAAGTGATCATGTAAAACACTAGTAAACAAGATTAAATGCCCCCAAGACAATGCAGTATGTTGTGGATGGATGGAATGGAATGCAAGATGGAATGATAGGAGCGATGCCCCTTAAGTGGATGGAAAGTGTATGCAATGAGGTTCATTTTTTTTCCCCCTCAGTAGTCAAGAATGAACCATAAATGAGAGTGCGTCATCGGGAAATGGTCAAGTAGTGTTTTGTTGTGTCTAGCACTTGTGATGAATGTGTATATGTAATGGTGATGAGATGCAACATGGGGAGAAGATGTGCGTGAACCCTATAGCCGAAGCATATATCACGACTTTTTGAATGGGGAGTGATGATTTATCCCTAAGCATATATCACTATATGATGATTATTTAGCCCTAAAAGGATGAGTGATGATTTAGCCCTAAGCGTATATCACTATAGAGATGAATGGATGGAAATAGGTGATGATTTAGCCTAAAGAGTATGTCACTACAAGATGAAAGGAGGGAGTGGTGATGTAACCTAAGGTGTATACCACTAGAAAATGATATAATGAGGGTGGTGATTTAGCCTAAAGTGTATAGCCTAAATGATAGGATGGGTGTCACCTAAGTATGTCACTAGAAATGTCACATGATGAAATGTAGCATGGTGAGTGTAAGGTCCATTTGATTTGTAAACCCTCAACAGTAGAGTATGGACTGAGGAACTAAAGTGCAGTCATAGGGTGGTGAGTGCAGCATGTAGAAAATAATGTAGCATGTATGGTGAAACTACAAGTGACCATATGATAGTAGGATTTGTAAATGTGTGGTGTAGGCAATGCAATGTAGGTGTGTAAGATGTATAGGACTATGTAATGTGTAATAATGCAATAATAGGTGTAGATAGAAATGGAATATGTAATGATGAAAGTAAAATCTAGACTCATATGTAATGTAACCTAGTGTAGTATGTAGAATGTATGTGGCACTATATGAATGCAATGTAGGTGTAGGGTGTATGACTATGTATAGGTTATGCATGGATAGCCTAATAATGTATATAGAATGTGTAGACCCTTATATATGATGACCTAGCATATAATGTAGAATGTAGGGATGAAATGTAAAACTAGACTCATATGTAATGAAGACTAGTATAGTATATAGAAAATGTATGATGTGAAAATGTGCATGTATAATGTGACTCTATATGTTAGATAGCCTAGAAATAATAGTGTATGATGAAAAACATGTGGATGATAGAAATATGACAATCTAATAGAAATGTGTGATGAATGTGTAAATGTCAAAAGATTGCTGACAAAATTGTAGAATGTATTGTGTTGGACGTAATGTAATGTGTAATGCCTAGAGTGTGGTGTGTGGGGTTCATTGTAATGGTAATCCCTCAACAGTCAAGTGTGAACCGAAGCACAAGAGTGCATCATCGGGTAATGAGCATATTGTGCTAATCTAAGTGTAGTATTTCTTAAGATGCATAATGTTTAGTGGGTTTTTGAGTGGTTTCCCTAAAAGAGTGGCAAGGTGATATACACCACCACCAAGTTTATCTATGAAAATGTAGGGACCAAGCCAATTGGGCTTAAATTTTCCTTTAAGAGGTGCCTCAACATTTGTATTTTTTTGGTTTTCTTTTAAGACGAGGTCACCGATATTGAATTCTTGAGAACGAGTCTTTCGATTTTAGGCATGAGAAATGTGATATTGATATGCATGGATATGTTCAAGCACTTGGACATGATGCAAGTCCAACATTTCTAGTTCATGCAAATCGGTTTTCATGATATTCATTGTCTTTAAGGATACCTTTGAGAGAGATTCGTAAGGATGGTATCTCAAGTTCAAGTGGGATAATAACCTTGGCACCATAAACTAATGAAAAAGGGGTAGCATTAGTAGGTGTACGAACACTAGTGTGATAAGCCCATAGTGTAGAAGAGTTGGTTATGCCAATTGGTACCACTAGAGTCAACAGTCTTGCATAATATTTTAACAATAGTTTTGTTGGTGGCCTCAACTTGGTCATTTCCTTGTGGATAATAAGGTGTAGAAAGGATTGTTTGATTTTTAACTTAGCACAAAATTTCTTAACATCTTTATTTTTTAACAAAGTTCCATTATCAGCAATGATAGTAGAAGGTACACCAAAACATGTGTGATAATATGTGTGGTAAGAAAGTTACAAATGTCTTGTACCAGTGGTCATCTAGATAGGGGAGTCACTTTAACCCACTTAGTAAAATCACCCTATTTGGTAGCCATAATGATGAATTTGTGTTCCATTAGATGATTCAGGGATTGATCATACCAATTAAATCTAACCCCCAAAGGGATAAGGGCCAGGTTGGTGCAATGGGTTGAAGATCGTCAAAGCAGGTGCATGATGGAGATTGCCATGTTTTTGGCATTTTTCATAGTGAGTAGCATAGTCAAGATAATCTTGTTCCATTATTGGCCAATAATACCCTTGGCGTAAGATTTTTTGTGACGACATATCTTTACCCAAGAAATGGCCACCACATAAGCTATCATGAATATTTGAGATGGTAGTGGGAATATCTGAGAGCGAAATACAATGGAGAAGATGACCATCAATAATACACATTTGAATATTTCAGTCCCAACAATAACATAACGAGTAGCCTCACGACGTAACTGGTGAGCTTCATGAGGTTATAGGGTATCGAGGATAGTTTATTTATATAGATAATTATAAATAGGCATGAACCATTTCAGTGGTGTCTTAACTACGCATGATGGCGCAAAGCTGTAATAGGTAATGCAGAGATAGAGGGATGATCATAAGTGTGTGATGATGAAAGTGGCTTGTTCATGGTGATGTCTTGTGGGATGAGGGATGTGGCACTTGTCCATAGCATCTACATGGTGATTATCTTTACAAGGAATAATAGTAATGGAATAAGACTCAAACGTAGCTAAAAGGTCCTTTATGAGGGGTATTTTATGGAATAAGATGTTCCTCCTTGGTATTATATGTATCATTGACCTAATTGATGACTAATTGAAAGTCTTCATGGATAGACAAGTGTGAATGAGAATATTTTGAGCAGTAAGTAAAGCCTAAAATGAGGGCCTCATATTCAACAATATTATTTGTGTAAGAAAACCCTAATGATACAAAGGGGAGTGGATCACCATGTGGGGTAATAAAGACAACCCCATAGCTCTAATGCCAGAGTGACAATGAGAACCATCAAAGTACATGGTCCATATATGGGATTTAATGGTATAAGAAGTGAAATCATCATGAAAGAAATCAAAAATAGGTGATGTATCCAAGAGGGGTGCTGGTGGCCAATTGATCAAAAATGACTTGTCCCTTGATTTTTTTTGTGGGATAAACTTAAAATCAAATTCTGTGAGGAGCATGACCTAGTGAGCCACCAAACTTCCTGAGAGGTGTGTGTGGGATAAGAGATAATGCAGGGGATCAAATTTAGTGATGATATGGACCTCATTGTTAAGGAGATAATGGCATAATTTTTCCACAACAAAGATAAGACTGAGGCACAATTTTTCAATGTAGCTATAGTTGCATTCATAAGAGAGGAGAGTACGAATGATATAATATATGGCTCTTTCACATTGAGTATCATCATGTTGTGCCAATAACGGACCTAAGGCATGAAACATAGCAGAGATATATAACAAAAAAGGTCAATCAGCTATAGGTGGGACTAGAACGGGTGGATTTAACAAGTAAGCTTTGATATGATCAAATGCTTGTTGACATTGTTCATCCCAAATGAACTTAGTATCTTTCTTCATGAGTCATGTGAATGGTTGCGTGTCTTATCAGCAAGTTGTGTGATAAAATGCGTCAGATAGCTTGGATTTTACCTTGTAAGGAAAAAAGTTGGTGGAGGTTCTTGGGTGGAGGCATGTCGATAATGGATTTAATTTTATTAGGGTCAATCTCTATGCCACGTTGGGAGATAATATATCCAAGGAGATTTCTTGTCGTCACCCCAAAAACACATTTTTTTTGGATTTAAACGTACACGATATTGGCGTAATCATTTCAAATAGTATGTGTAGATCCTTTGTGTGGGAAGAACGTCACCTAGATTTTGCTAAAATGTCATCTACATAATCCTCAAGGATCTTGTGAATGTAGTCATGGAATATATGGGTCATTGCGCATTGATAGGTAGCCCCTGCATTTTTAAGGCCAAAGGGCATAACTGTATAGCAGAATGTACCCCATGACATGGTGAAAGAGGTTTTTTCTTGGTCATAGTTGGATTGATCTTGATTTGATTATAACCCTATGAATCCATCCATAAAGGAAAGGATTTCATAACCTGTGGTAGAATCTACAATAGCATCAATATGTGGAAGAGGGAAACTATCCTTAGGGAAAGCTTTATTTAAATCATGAAAATTAGTGCAACAATGAACACAACCATATTGGTTTCATTATGGGGACAATATTAGACACCCATTTAGCATAATTCAACAATGCGGATAAAACCCACATCTAAAATTTTTTTAATTTATTCTTTGACTAAGAGGGCCACTTTAGGATGCATCTTACGGATTTTTGTTGGACAGGTTTGGTGCTTGGGTTAAGAACAATGTTATGCATTGAGACAGAGGTGTCAATACTTAACATATCACTATAATCCCATAAACAAAAATATCCAGAGAATTCATGAAGGAATTTTTGATATCCTTTTTTTTAGGAAGGGTAAGGGAGGTAGACTAGTAAGACTATGTGTGGATTCTCACATGTGACTCAAGTTGTATTGTATTGTTTCTTCAGTAAGAAGGGAAGAACGATCCTCAATATACAAATCAGTTTAGAATGGTATCAGGTAGGATATTGACATCGTTATTGAGTAATATTAAAATATCTGATGCAAACCCTATCAATAGTTAGAAAATATGGATGATGCCATATATAATGGTAGGAGGGAAGATGATCACAAGTACCCATATAATTAAGTAATGCATTATTAGTATTGAAATTATCAAGCTTATCCTAAAAAATGGATGCATCATTACTAATGAGTTCTGGATGTACCAATGATAGAGACATAACGTGTCACAAGTGGTATATAAGTATCCAAAGGGGATGTAGAAGGAGGCTAATACCCAAGCCCGAACTTGTGAGTTCCATGTGGGGATATCTTAAAGCTTCCGTTATTTTATGTTGTTTTTGATCAAAGAAGACAAAATGGATGGAAATATTCATATCCTAATCCCATATCTAAAGATATCTGAAACTAACAATTAGAGGGAACAGGTTAGATCAATCAGTGTGTTCCACAGAGCTATAATACTGTAAAAGGTGATGGGTCAATGAGCATATTGTATACAGTGCCATGATAACAAAATTTAAGTCATGCATGTAGCATAGAAGGGACCACATGCATATCATGAATCCAAGTTCTTCCTAGGAGGAGATTTTTGTTAAGGTCATTGAGCATAATATGACATGAGATATTGATCATACATAGGATGATAGTGATGGGTAAATGAACTGTACCTAAAACACACTTTGGGATATTATCAAAACCATAGATAGAGATAGATGAAGGGGCAATAGATTCTTCTGACATGCCTATATGTTGAAGAAAAGTGATATTACAAATATTGAGGCCAGATCTATTTTTATCTAAGGCATGCTTAAAGCCTACCTTATTAATACAAAATTGGATGCACAAGGGAGGTTCATGTTCTTAAAATGCTGGCGGTAGTAGATCATCAGATGTGAAATTCATTTGATCTTCATCAAGGGATAGAGCCAAAATGAACTTATGATATACATATTCAAGTGATGTATGAGGAAATATGTAATGGGTAGCTAAGTATTCCCTAAGATCATTAAGGCATGTTAGCATATGGATTTGCACGCATGAAAATGACATGCAACAGTGTGGGAATGAAGTCCCTCCTTAATGAAGGTGATGTTGCCGTTATTGAAAACCAAAACTATATTTACATCTATACATTCAAAATTGTATGTGGGAGGGTTTTTTGGAACATCAATGGAAAGAAAAGTGAATGAGGGAGATGGAATGGAATGAAGCGAAAGGAGTGGAATGGAATGAAATGAAAGAACATGCAAGAGTTAGGTAAAAATAGAGCCTAATATTGCATGAAGAGGAAAGATGAATAACAACACAAATAAAATGGAGTTTGAGTTAGCCAAACAAGAATGTGTAAAAGGGAACACACATGAGCAAGTTGATAATCAAAGCTTAATCACTGTGAACTAGAACAACTAATTAATAATGTTGACAATAAGATCAAAGATAATTTTTGCATGCAAGATTCAAACACCTAACATCTAATGAACATAAGAACATCAAATATTAAAAGAGACAATGAATGAGACACAAATTTCGTATTTCATTAACTCCAAAATGTTTTTCACAAAAGAACACAAAGTTTCTTCCTAAAACAAAGCTTGCACACAAAAGTATTTCTTCTCCTCTCTCAAAGTCACCCTTTACAAATGAGCCCCTCACTTCCTTTTATAACCAAAAAGTTGGTTACAAAGTAGTTAGGGTTTTACATGATCATTAAATAAGGCACTTAAGTGACCTTTGACTTTTTCAACAACTTTATTAAAGACAACCCAAAAATAGAAATTACTTAAAATATCCATTGTTTCCTGAAAACAAATAACAACACCTTTTAAAATATACAATAATAACTAGTGCCTTATCTATTGAAATGGGGTCCGCCTATCTCAAGCGTATGAGAAATGGACTCTCCCACTTCATTAGATACCAAGAAAATCAACTCCCTGAACCGCCGGTGAAATTAGGATCTGCCGCTTTTTCTAGTTGAAAGGATCTAAACCTTCCTAAAGTTTCAAACATCTTTTCTTCTTCTGGAGGTTCACTTGGTTGAAGAATAGCCTCACAAAATACTTGTAATTCAAGAATTATACTCGACATATCACTTAAATTAACAATTTTGGATTGAGCATTCTCAAATAAGTTCTTTAATTTGATGCACCGCTCCATGGAAACTGACGAGAAATTGTTAGTGGGAGTGTACATGTCCTTAAAAAATTGTGAAAATTGTTCTTCCGCCTGCTCTGATGAACACCTTTGATTATGCTCATTTACGAGGTTACAAGGAATCTCAACCATAAATTCCTAAATCAAGGAGAATGAAGTGAAGGCTTCATTGCACATGCTTTCATAATGGATCATAGAATCCTCGAGAAGCATTTTTCTTGATTTGAGATGCAGACACCAAAGAAAACGTGTCCCTTGATGTTCAAATTCGAGAATTCCTTCAATAGCTAAAACTGAATATTCCATACTTGTCATCTCCTGTAAACTGGGCAATATCTCATCCAAATTTGATATAGTAGAAAAAAAAAATCTTTGAAAGAAAGAATTGGATCAAGATATGCACTGACATCTTCATGAATCTTAACTACGGTCTTGATCATCCCCTGACTTAAAACGAGAATCTCTGAAAGAAAATTTTTAGTGACATGGCCCAATGTGTTTATTTCCTTTGACAAATTGAGAGTATCGTCATCTGGGGCAGCCACTACATCAGGTACTGGGAAGGTGGATGATATGGGATATACCAAATGTTGACCATATTCCACCAATTTATTCTTTTCGGCCTTGAGCTGAGAATTTTTAGACTTGTATTTCTCAAGTCTCTTTAGCATGATATCAATTGAATCTCGAGCCATCGCCATGTCACTTTCTAATGTAGATCTTCCAAGTCCCAGTCTGGAAACTTCATAGTCAGCATGGGTGTCATAGCATCGCGCTCTTTATCCACTTGTGGAATGGCAAGGTCTGTAAATTTGTTTCCATCATTATCAACCATTATTCGAGAAAGCACCTTAGAATTCTTAGGAATGACTGTCATTCGAAAGTTTGAAAAGGGCATCAAAATCAATGTCAATTGGCTTGACAACTCTCTTCCTTTTCTTTACTTCGGAATCAACCCAGGAAGGAGTATCATTCACTATTTCAGCATACAAAATCCTGGAGCTCGAATCAATATTCTCATTATTCTCGACATCATGAGATCCTACTTGAATCCTACCAATGACCTCGATTTGAGGAGAAACAACCTCAATATCCACTTCCTGATTATTCGAGAGATTTTGGGAAATCCCTTCATGAACTACATGCTCTGAAGTATTTGATATTTGAATTACCTACACTTGAGTGGATGTTTGTTTGAAGCATGGTTGAGGATCATTTGCTACTAGCTTCTGAGCACTATTAACAATGTGGGTAGAAGAATCTCTACTCGAGGTAGAAAATCCAGACACACGCTCTCTTCCTTCTTCGGGGTTAGGATCTTTAGATCTCTCTCCTTGTGACACGTTACTTGGCAAAGTGGATTTCGGCAACCACTCCTTTCTTGCTTGTTGTGTATGATTGGATGGTAATGAGGTTGATTGAGAAGAGACTTTGGTCAGAATGGAGACCCCCTTGTATTGGCAATTTTTGTGATCCCGAAACGTGATCTGGAATTGATTGTAATTTGGCAAGTTCTCTGTCATACCAAGATATGCTTCTTTCAATAATTGGTTGGTTCTTTCCATCAAGAGAAAATTCATCTCTTTTGGTCCAGTCGATTCGAGGCAATGGGGTAAAGGAAATGGCATCATATGAGGGATCGACGACATCCTCATCATCATTTATGAATGAATCGGGAGGACTCTTGATGCGGAAGGCCTTGATCTGAGTCAAGTGTTAGGCGAGATTACTCTTGCGTCTTCTTACCTCATGTTCATCTGAACAAGTAGCCCAGAAATCTTCCATCAGGTAGGATTATGTTGGTACTTTTCTCCCCAGAATCTTTTGCATATATCCATTGATATCAAACTGGGCTCTCTTCACATATGGATGGATGGTTATGAGAGTGAACTCTTTTTCCATGAGTTGTGCACTGAAAAGATTTGGACATTGGTATTCCCTAATTTGAATTGGGAAATGAATTCCTAAACGGTGCTTGTCACTAAGAAGGCCAGTGAACTTGGAATAATTGTCATGCCAGCTCCATTAATGCCCATCTGTCACTGACGTACTTAGGAAGTTTCCACGGGTGGGGTACTAGCAAAGCCACTCACGCGAATGTAGGAAAAAGATAAAAATTGAATAAACCAGGTTCCCCATTGGGAAATGACACTCATGGACTTCTTTAGAAAACCTTTCCTCAGTATTCCGATTCAAGTTCCGGATCACGCGGAAGGTGAATGCATCGTTGACTCTTCTAAAATGGTGAGAACTATTTTTGAAACTAAGTTGAGGGTAATAATGAAAAACACTGTTCGACGGACCCATGACTCCTCTTGTTTCAAGTCCTAGAAATAGCTTTCTTCTTGCTACCGCATAAGTCAAATACGATGTCATGTAGAAGCATCCTGTCATCTTAACTTCTATCAATTGTTTATGAAGGGTGTTACTGATGATGGTGGCCCAATCCACAAACTATTTCTTGGCTAGGATGATACAGATAAACTGGTACATCCATGGGTGGAAAATCCTAGCAGAAGGTAGACTGAAAACTTGACTTAGGAGAGTGATCATATCCCCGATTTCTTCCACAAACTCAATGCGGTACAATTCTTTGGGAATCCTGTCAATTTGAGGTCTCTTGGTTACTAACCAGTTGTTGTTAACCATCTTGCTCCATCTTAGGGGTTCTTCATCCCAAAATTCTTGTGCTGACTGACGAGTGATATCTGCATTCTCAGGAAAGTCGGGTATGCTGAGCAATTCCTCAATGTGCTCTGGTGTGATTAAGAGGAAAGGCTCATGATTATCTTTAAAAATTCCTTGTCTCTCAGGGTCATAATGCTCCGCGCAAGCAATAACCAATTCCAGACACTACACCGAGACAGGAAATGCTGCTGCTTGGGGTAGGCCACTATGGTAAAGTCTATCTGAGAAAATGGTTTTGCCTTTAGTTTTCACCCGCTCGCAAAACTGTTGCATGTTGATGTGACCCAGATTTGTATCAGTGATGTTGTCATATGCTGACTTAATGGAACTGGGAGGGATAATTCCTTGGAATTCATACTTCAGGGTGGATTTGTTAGATTTCTCCACTGGCTTCCTCGATCTCCCCATAGATTTGGATTTTTCAGCCATTATGAATTTTATAGAAGAACGACTCAGGCACGCAAGACAACGCAAATGGGACTGGGTCTCAGTCTCTGAAACCCCGTTGATGCAAGAAAAATATTTTCCATTATAATATTATTATTATTATTTTAAAATAATAATAATAATAATAATAATAATGACAATAACTTGATCAGGTTACAATTTCTAATTCTGGTGATGATTATTTATTTATTTTTAATTTAAAATAAACAAAATCACCCGATTTTAATATCCCGATATTTGATTTTTTTACTTCTCGGTGCATGAATCCTCCTGAGAACGCGTGATTCCTTGTGGTAGAAATAGGAAATATTTAATGTTCTTCTTTGCAAAATTTATTATTTCCTTTGGCTGTGCTGTAGAGATCTTCTGTTCTTGGCATGTGTTGCTTCTTCCTTGGAAAATGCAGTTAGAATTTAAAGAATCTCTCTTTTTTAATTTTTTTTTTCCAACTTCCTTCCTCCTTTCCACATGGATTCTGGACTTGTTCTTGCGTGATATCTTCTATTTTATGAGTGGTGTAACTGTCTTTTTTGGATGCTTGGACTTCTCCTTGGCATTGGAAAAATGTTCTCCTTTGACTTCAAATTAATTTTTGTTGTCCTCCTTTCCTTTACATGCGTGGGAAACTGTCTTCTTCTTGTTTTTATTGCTCTCACTATCCCTGGCGTGGCTCTTACTTCTTGCTATCTTTTTCTTTATGCAAACGTGGCTCCTGCTGGGTTCGGCTAACTTGGGCGTGGGATTTGTAAACTATTCTTTCCTTCAGCTAGGTGCGTGGAGATTTTTTTTTAATTTCTTTTCCTTTTCTCTTCAATGCGTGGATTCTCATTTGCTGGCGCAGCTCTTTGATCTTTCTCTCTCTCCCTGCGTGGCTTCTCCTTTGCTATTTTCAAATTTTTTGGACCGTTTCCTTAAAAACGTGGTGAATGTTTTTGGTTGTTCCCTCCATGTGGCCTTATACTTCCGTTCAGTGCGTGGATCTTGCTAATTTTTGGCTGGTGCGTGGGAGTTTGGTACAAAATAAACAAAAAATAGAGCAAAAATACGTGAAATTCAATCCATGCATGGAATATATGCGTTTTTTGTTTTGTCTTATACGAAAATCTTTTGCTGTCTTTTTCTGCCCCCAAGGCTTGGAACTATGGACAAGTGCGTGGGATTTGGTTTTCTCCCCCATGCGGTCTCTTGCTCCTTTGCTTTTGAAAAAAAAAACTTGTTGTCTTCTTTCTTCTCACACGTGGGAAATTGTTGTTCTCTTTGTTAATTTTCCCTTGAGCTGTGCATGGTCTTTGGTTTTGGATTTGATCAAACTTCCTTGCATGCACAACTGATGTATCTTCCTTCACAATGGCGTTGGGAAAAATGTTCCTTCTTTACTTCTTACTTGGTGTTCGTAGTATTGTGGGATGTGACAAAATATTATGTCCTTCAAAAGAAATAAGAAGCAATCGGAAAGCTTCGCACGTCTTTTTCCAATGAGTTTGATGGAGGAAGTTATGAGGATTAATCCAACTTCCTCTCTTCCCGGGTAGTGGAATTAAGTGCCAGTGGAAATGGGGAAAGCAATGGCCAATTGCCAACGGGAATGGCAAAGTGGACTGGTAATCCCGGTTCAATTTCCCCATGTGGGAAATTGGGAGATTTCCTGCCCGTTAGCCAATCCATGATTTGGCAATTGGTGGAGAAAATCCCACAAGCGGGAAATTTAAAGAAAATTGCCAGGAAAGGGGAAATCCGGGTTCAAGAAGCCAAATTGGCATTCTCGGCAGTTGGAAGCATAAGCTTACTTCCCCAGCAATAAAAATTTGTCGAATGAACTTTTAATTAATATTTATTTAATTAAATACTCTCAAGTTATTTAAAAATTAATTTTATCAAACAAGGAGCAATTAATTAATTAATTTTAATGTATTTTAATGTGATTTAAAGCCTGGCGGGAAGAGTTCTCACCCGAAAAGGATGAAACGAAGACTGAAACGATCACAAAAATGAGACGGTCATCATGAGGGTGATAAACCATGCGAAGTAACACTTTTGAAAAATTTCAAATTTTCCATTTTTTATTTTTTATTTTTATCAATTTTGCGCAGTCAAAATTGGCTGATAACAAGGCAATACGAGTAATTTTGTAGGTAAGTGTGAATAGATATGTTCATGGTGAATCAATTCTAAGATAACTAAGAAAATAAATAAGATGAAGGATTCGCTAGTAGGTAGGATGTAGGAATAAATAAGTAAATAAAGGAGTAGGAAAAGATAGTCATGATGGTGGAATATAAGTACAAACCCTAGAAGGTGCCATGAAAAAGGGTCAAGTTCACCAAAATGATCAACTAAAATTAACTAAACTATGGGAAAGTATAACAATAGTTAATTTAATATAGGAGGACTAAAATGCTGTAAAATATGCTAAAATAGGATGGAATGATTTTAAATAATTATACTAAATGAAATAAAAACCCTAAATGTGTAAGGATGTAAAAGGAAAGGACTTAGCTGATTTTTGAAGACTGTCGCAAGGTGTCATAGGTCTGACTGTAGATTCTAGAAGCATGAACGATTGTATAGAAGTCCCATAAATACCACATATAGAGGATCTAAATAGACTGGAGCACCCAGAAGGGTATTAGGGCGCCCTGGAGTGCCTTGGTCTCTGTAAAAGCTCAGAATTTGATTTTTACAGGGTCACAGGGTACTCACAAATATTCCCTATTTGTCACACTAGATCTACCGAGTTGCACCAAATGTATCAAATAATGTGCAATGAAGGAATGACCTGTTATAGACAAAGAAGTATCAAAACCATAAAAAATAAAGATGTAGAATGAATGGGTCGGAATGACCTCATCTGCCACAACAGTGGGCTTACCAAATTGAATGTTGCATTACATTTTAGACCCAAATGTAGTTCTGGTGTGTGTGTGTGTGTGTGTGTGTGGTGTGTGTGCGCGCGCGCGCGTGTGTGCGCGCGCATGTCGTGCCCTAGGTGCTCTTGTGCCAGTCACACTTTGTGAAGTAGTGAGAAATAATAACTATAGAAAATGTAATAACATGTGTGCCTGGAATAAAATATAATCTCTCCCCTATGTTGTGTGTGTTGATCTTGATCTCCTAGCCTTAATACATGACACTATGTGGATGCAATGGATGCAACTCTAGTTAGAGTGAAAGTAGTATGTGAGGTTAGGACCCTCATTATGGTCTCATAACTTTATATTTATAGAATTCTCTTGATCTAATTTCATAATTAATCCCGACATGGATGACTAGGAAAAAGATAAGGATGAAAAACAGCTAGAAAGAGCCCAAAAAGAGGTGGGAAAGTAAAATAGGGATCTGGGCACCCCAAGTGGGACCAGGGCACCCCGGTTTAGGATAAAATGACGAGGCACTGCTGAAATAGCTGGGCATGTATGTAAAAATGTGCAGGAATGACAAAATAAAAAGTAAAACAAGATGGCCAAATGGTGGGATTAATTAGTATTTTCTTCGCTTAAGAACCTTCTAAATAGTAGTATGAGACTGGGCTAAATAAGGCCTAAAGTGCATGATTTTATGACTACACCCATATATAAAAAAGTAGTTAAAGATCTATGCGTAAAGAAACTAGGAAGAAAAAGGAAAGATCCAACTACTGTGTAGGTCATTAGACAATTAACTGATATTATGCTTGGGAACTCAATTCTGCCCAAATACATAGATCCAAGCAGTCCTTTGGTAAATGTCACAATCAATGGAACAATGATCAAGAACACACTGATTGAATTGGGTGTAACAATAAATATAATGAAAAACATTTATGGGAATATTTGAAGTTAGAGGGACTAAGACCAACAACCATAGTCTTGCAGCTTACAAACAAATCAACAGTTAAGCCTGAAGGAGTTCTGGAGGATGTATTAGTAGCAGTGGACTCTTAGGATTACCCTACTAATTTTATTGTTCTTCAGCTAAAAGCAAGCTTGGGATGATATCCTGTCATCCTAGGAAGACCATGATTAACAACTGTTGATGCATTCATAGGATGCAGATATGGGAATATGATCATCTCTAATGGAAGTGGCACTAAAAATCTTGTTCTTTACGCCCCTACACAACCATTCAATGAAGAACACCAAACCATTTGGGTGGAAGAACCAGAAGAAGATTAGAGCTCGATTCAACAGCTCATGATGCTGGAGAAGTCATACACAATTGAGGGACAAGAAGAGGATGTTGTTCTTTCTAACCTCCTACAGAATAATTATGGTAAGAATGAAGAAGAAGATGGAAAATTACGATGCATAAGTTGCCAGGAGAATCAAATCTTACCACAATAGAGTATTATAAATATTCCAAGTAAGAATTACATCCTACACCAGCTTCTTCCACATGATTGTATATTGAATTATGTAAATAACAACCTATGCTCTATGACTGATATTTCTAAGCAAGTGGAGATTGCACTGGGCAAGCCACTCAATGTGAAAAAATGTTGAGCATGCAACAAGAGCAACTGTTTGTTTCTCTTCTTAAAAAACACAAAATAACATTTGCATGGGACTATGGAGACATGCATGGGATCCATCCTAAACTCTATACTCATAAGATATATATCAAAGACAACTACAAGCCAATAAGATAGCCACAAAGAAGAATGAACCCAGGAGTGAGGGATATAGTGAAAGAAGAATTAAAGAAACTCTTAGATGTTGGATTCATATATCCAATTTCAGATAGTCAATGGGTGTCACCCCTTGTTATTATACCTAAAAAGAATGGAAAATGGAGAATCTACGTGGACTATAGAGAGCTGAATGCAACAACAAAGAAGGATCATTTTCCACTTCCTTTCATTGATCAGGTACTTGACACTCTTGTTGGCAAGAAGTATTTTTATTTTTTGGACGACTATAGTGGCTACAACCAAATCCAAATTACACTAGAGGACTAGGACAAGACCACATTCACATGTCCATGGGGAATGTTTGCATACTCTGTTCTTCCCTTTGGTTTGTGCAATGCACCTACCACATTTCAGAGAGTAGTTCTTAACATCTTCTCAGATCTAACCAATGATTGCATGGAGGTATGTATGGATGATTTTACAGTCCATGGTAGTACTTTTGATGAAGCAATGAAGAACCTAGACAAAGTTCTCAAGAGATGAAAGGAGCATAACCTGTCCTTAAGCAATGAAAAATGCTACATGATGATGTCTGAAGGAATAGTGTTGGGACACTATCTATCATCTGCTGGAATTCAGGTAGATCCATAAAAAATATCTGTGATTATAAATCTGCCAACACCTAAGAAGAAAAAGATGTGAGGAGCTTCTTAGGTCATGTTGGGTATTACCGAATATTCATTCAAGATTTCAATAAAATTGCAGCACCATTATTTGTCTTATTGGGAAAAGATGTTGTCTTTGTGTGGAGTGAAAAATGTGAAGATGCATTCTAGAACTTGAAGCAAATGTTAACTTCTATACCTGTGTTAAGAGGACCAGATTGGACTTTTTCCATTTCACATACATACAGATGCCTCAGATCACGCCATTGGAGTTGTTTTAGGACAAAAAGATGGGATCCTAAATTATGTAATCTACTATGTCAGTAAGAACCTGCAGCACACTGAGCTCAACTATACAAGTCATAGAGAAGGAGTTTTTGGTGGTTGTGTACACCATTAACAAGTTTAGACACTATATCACAACTTATCCAATATTTATCCACACTGACCATGTTATCATTAAATATCTGATCAACAAACCAGTTGTAAGTAATAGAATAATCAGATGGTTATTGCTTTTACAAGAATTTGATGTCACAATTATGGATAAGCCAGGTAAGGACAATATTGTAGCTGACTTTCTCTCAAGAATGGAGAATAATACTGAAGAGAAAGTAGTGGATGAATCTTTCCTAGATGAACACCTATTTTCCATCTCCACTAAAGCACCCTGGTATGCTGATATAGCTAATTATTTGGTCTCGAGTAAGACACCTCCACACTATCTATATTATGAAAAGAAATATATTGTTGAGAAAAGTGTGAATTTTTCTTGGATAGCTGGTTTTCTATTTCACATAGGGAAGGATAATGTTATGAGGAGATGCATAGATGATGAGGAAATATATGATGTCCTCAAATCCTACCATAGTGAGCCATGTGGAGGACATTTTTTTGCAAAAAGAACAACACAAAAAGTATTGACAATAGGATATTACTGGCCTACACTACATAAGGATGCATCATTGTATGCCAGAAGGTGTGATAAATGCCAAAGAATGGGTAGGCCTACCAAGACAGATGAGATGCCACTACAGCCTCAACTGGTATTGCATCCATTTGACAAATGGGGATTAGACTTCATTGGTCTAATAGATCCTAAATCTTAGCAGAAAGAGTACATTTTGGTGTGTACAGATTACCTCACTAAATGGACAGAAGTGAAAGAATTACCAAATCAGAAGAGTGAGAAAGTTTCTAAATTCCTATATGACCACATCTTCACAAGATATGGTGTGCCAAGAGAAATTGTTACATATCAAGGTACACACTTCACTGCTGAAGTCATGTTTGATTTAGCTAAGGAATATGAAATCAGGCACAGGAAATCTACACCTTATCACCCCCAATCTAATGGCCAAGTTGAGGTAACAAACAGGGAAATAGAAGCCATCTTGACCAAAACCATTGCACTCCACAGAAAGGACTGGTCAGAAAGACTTCTAGAAGTAGTTTGGGTGTTCAATACAACTTGGAAGACAATAACATACTTTACACCATTCAAAATTTTGTACGGTAAGAATGTTGTTCTACCTATTAAATTTGAGCATAAGACACTAAGGACTGCACTTGAATTAGGCATAGATTTTTCTAAAGCTCAGAGATAAAGGATTCTCCAACTCAATGAGTTGGATGAAATGAGGAGGCAAGTTGTTCATAATACAGAGGTGGTACAAAAGCAAAGGATCAAATGGTATGACAGGTTCATTAAAACATAATACAATTCAAGAAGGTGATTGGCTCTCTTATTTGACTCCAAGTATAAGGACCACATGGGAAAACTTAAAACAAGGTGGTTAGGGCCATATGAGATTGAGAAAATATTTCCCAATGGGGTTATGAAACTCACTACCATAGATCCTGTGAGATTCAAACTATTGGTGAATGGTCATAGATTGAAGTTGTACAAAAATCTAGTTGATAGGGGTACTTTCATGCAACAATACAAGGAGGTCAAAGAAAGATGGAGATGAGAATATCAAAGACAAGATCAAAAGTTGAACCTGCTGGTTCATCTTCTAAAGTTGTTGAGGAATGAGATGTTCAGTGGCCTTGGTATATTCATGCTTGTTGGATATTCCAAGGATGAATAAAAGTGATGTGATCAGCCCTCTTGGTGATCATCACCACTCAACTAACATGTTTTGTTTTTAGAATTTTTATTTTGTAGGTTTTTGTGTATCTATTCCAAGGAGTGCATAATCTCTGACAGAAGGAGATGATGCAAAGACTAAAATGTCCACTTGCAGCAGCATGCAACAAATCTCTGTTTTGTTTTTCTTGTTGGTATAACTTGTGATTGCATGAAGAAATAAGGATCAAATTACACCTGCAAGAACTTATGAAGAATATTGACACCTGAAAGATTCAGTCTTCCCTCTCCAGGAATTAACTGTTCTTACTAAGGGACCTCTAACATACATTTGCAACACTCTATACATAGCATGTAGACAATGTAGCATCTCAACTTGCATCATCATGATGAATCTGCATGCAGCCAAAGGCACAAATTCTGACAAGGCACATGTCACAATCATCAAACTGTACTTCTTGAGATAAGTGCACTTAATCCACTTTATTAAAGTAGAGATAGAATAATTATAAGTGATTAATATTTGTGTCATGTCATCAATAACTTTATTTGCATAATTTTTCGTCACCTTCCATAATGTGAGTTGTCTCCCATGTCACCCCACTTCATCACCTCACATGGGTGCATCCTTCAAATCCAATTAATACATTCCCTTTTAAGTTGTGTGTGAGTCGGTTACAAACTTCGAAAACACCAAGTACTCGAGATCTTTACACTCATTCAAATTTTCAAAAAATCAATTCAAAGTGTAAATGATTTCTTACCTCTCAAAGCTAAAAGAAGTTACATAATTCAAAAATGGGTGGCGACCTAATTAGGAATGAACCTACAGATCATTCATAGTTCTGTAATCAACCACAAATTCTATAGTATTTCCATGATAGTGGTTGGATGGAGTATATTAATAAATTTCAAGGATTTAATGAGTCAATGGTAACAGAGTTTTCAGCCACCTTCAAGGACGGAAAGGCCACAGTTAAGGGTTTGATAGTTCAAGGTGGATGAAAAATTATGGCTGAAGTAACTGGACTCCTAAAAGAAGGAGAGTTGTATCCTACAAAGAAAAATCCAGATGAAGCTCATGGAGAATTTGGAGACCCAGATGACAACTTCATCAGTGATAGACAAGGTACCTTACACACTTCTTTAAAATCCTTTTGGGCTGATGTTGCAAACTATGTTATAAAGTACTTCACTTGTGAGGGTAGGTACTCAAGGTTAAACACTGCACATTTTAAATTGTCTCAATCATTTGAAAAATGGAAGACATGTCAATGTCCCTAACTTCGTACATGAAATCCTAAAGGAAATGAGTAAGGAATCTCAAAGGGGTAGGTTTGCATTATCTCACCATTGTCTTGTCACCTTAGTTGTGAAACATGCATTGGAAATGGAACATCCTACAGTAAGATGGGAGGAGTTTGCTAGGAAAAAACACCTGAATGATTTTTTGGGGGAAGGGGAAGAAAAAGAGGAGAAGCTCAGCTAGTTCTTCTACACCTGCACATGAAACCTTAGCTTTCTACCTCCATCCCTACAAAAACCTCTCTCCCTACAAAAATGGTCGTACCTGCAGAAACTTTTTTTTCCAACAAACCTCCATCTGCTGAAAAGGACCCCATGCCAATCTCCCCCACTAGAATTATTCTTGCTGAAACTTTGATGGAGATATCCACCCCTGAGTCCTCCTCATCAAAAGGAAAATGGAAGTCCTCAAGAAAAGCCCCTAAAACACTTAGGAGATCCCATAGGATGTGTACTAAAAAGACCAAAAAATCAAAGCCTAGGAGAATCATTCAAAGCTTTTTGGGCAGTGATGAAGAAGAGCTATAAAATATTGAGGAACCTATTCCAATGGATGTTGAGTAGGGAGATCATGTAATCACATATGAAGACATAGGCATGGAAGATACAACTAAGGAAGTGGAAGAGAAAAAGAAGGAGTTAGATGAGAAACATGCTCATGAGAGCCCTAATGAACCAATTGGAGTTCTAACATAGGCCATTCATGCTAGGGAAACCCACATACATCATGAAGGATAAGTATCAACAGAGGAAATTGAAAATGTAGCCGATGTGATCACATACAATGAAGAACAAACTAAGGAATCACTAGAACACTCAATACCTGAACCATAGACTGACGTAATGGACATAGTGGATGATTTGCCACAAGATAATGAGGACATAATTGAGAATATTTTCCAAGACCTTGAGCTAGAACTTGTTCATGAACCTATTGCGATAACATAAGTGGACAATCCTACAACTTCCCAAGACAAAGTTCATGAATTCTTTGAGCCCGTGCATCCACCATTGCCACCACTCAACCTGTAGCCACAAGTTACGATTAAGGAATATTTCAGAAAACCTCCTAGACCAGCTTCCAGGCATATGGCAACTCAAACCACCTTGTTGGATTATTGGGTACAATAATGAGAATTATGTTAACAAGCTGTAGAAAAAGGGGGACATAGAGAAGGAATAATTGATCTTCCAACATCAGCTAAATATTGAAGAGAAGGACAGGCAACTCAGGGATAAGGATAATGAGATTGCTAGACTGAAGAAGAAGTAAGAAGACACTATCAAGGTAACCAATGAAATACTCTTATGCATGCCAACTTCAAAAAAAATAAGATATCTTCTTGAAGGAGCAATTCCTATAACTAAAACTTACTTGCATCAACTCAGATTTCCAGTTTGACATTAGTGCAACTTGCAGCTTCTTCAGATTATATTTAAAGATGCCACATGAAATTAAATTGTTGTTATGTGAATTATATATGTATACCTATGCTTTGGAGTATGAAAAATATTAGATACCTAAACTCTACATTGGGGATGTGCAAATTTGGGCACTGTGTTCCTACTTCAACAATGAGATGTATAGAGAAAAGAAAATGGTTGATTACAAACATTTATGCAAAGTGCAACCTTTGATGATAAGGGAAAAAGCTGGAAATACCAAAGCCATGATTGAAGAATATAGAAATTTTATGGCAGTTTAGAAAATTAAACAAAGGGTTTATCAGATGAGACATGAAGCCCATGATGAAGTAAGAAACTACATTAAGTTTAATGGCATGGAAATAGTATAGGCTTGCAGGGAAAGATGGGAAGAAATGTCACAAGAGATATAGAGAAAGGAAATGCATTTTTATCCTAATATAATCCAAACTTTCAGGAGGATAAATGCATTTATTGAAGTCTCCAAGGGATGTGGAAAAAATTGGTTTCTTATTGGTTATTATCCACCAATTTTCCACTATCGTATCCCCAATCGGTCTAGAAACATGAAGCTGAATGAGGACTTACACGACAAGATAATGGAAAGGTACAGAAGGAATGTAGGGTACTTCCTTAGTGAACTAGAAGGTATCTCAGCACCAATGGACTTCAGGAGATTGTGCAGCATTAGTCAGGCTGATCCAAAGAAAGGAGAGGAAGAATGCAAGAATTCTTGAATGAGAGCATTCAAGAAGCTCAATCTGGGGGTGTGATGAGCACTTTTATTTCCTGTTTAAAATGTCTCATCTGTTGTATTTTTTTAATCCATGTGTACCCCTTGAACTTGTGTTTACCATATACTGCTGAACATATATACTATATCTTGAACTTATAACACTTATATTAATTAATATAATTATTACTAAGTTTGCTTTATTTTGTGGATTATGGATGTATTTATTCTTTTGAATGCAATGTGATGATTAAATAGTTCTTTGAATAAATTTGAGCCTTGATTGCCAAATATTTGTTATGTGTATCCACTAACATGCATCCAAAGAAAATCATTCACAATGTAAAGGGACTCGTCTGTAGCAACTTACATGCAACAACTAGGAATCGTCCGCAGAAAAGCACTTGTAGCCAAGGGAGGTCACATGCATATACAAGACCATAATTCTGGAAATCTTGAGCAACTTGGAAACTTAACCCGAGTTTGCACATGTTGTTAAAGGATCAGTTATGAGAACATAGAGAAGATTCAACGCCATCACCTGATTATGCTCTACAACTCCAATAAGGAACTAGTTGATTTAATTTGATAACTAGTTGTTTAAATTGATCAATTTGTTAACTTATTATTAATGCAAAATCACAGCACCTCTAGATGAGTTCTAAAAATCTTCTTTTCTAAGGCAGACTCATTTGGTTGTGATTGCATAACATTGAACTTTCCCCAAGGTGTGGGACCTTGCAAAATAGAAAGCTCTCTAGATTAAAGGATGGTTCCTTATTCCTCTATTTATGTGCATACGTAGAAACTTGCAGAGGATTTGTTCTTAATCCTAATCTAAACTTTACCAAGGAGACAGGGATAGAAGGAATGCAGAAATTAAAACAAAGCTAAACTACGAGGTGATGCACCAAAAGGAATGATGAACACTTGTTTTGCTAATAGACACAAACCAACAAAATGCATACAATAAACCAACATAGATAGCCAAATATATAATGGAAGGACAAATGAAAGCAAAAGAGACAAGAGAGGACCTAAAATCGATCACAGACATGTTTTATTGCTCCGTAGATTGATACAGTCCATTACAAAGTAGTCAAGAGGCAGAAACGTATTACAGTTTTAATGGAAGGCCTGAACCCCATAGATCCTTTTGCTAGAAGGAGGAGGGAGCCTACAAAACTAAGAATATCTAACCCTTTACAACAAATCTTGCCCCCGTATTTATAGATTCAACCTAAAATAAGGAAAGAGAGAGAAGCGGGAAAATAGGTTGAAGCTCAACCACCAATGTTAATGCCTCTAATGAAATCTCTCCCCAAATCCATCTTTACTGCATCAATCCTTGGTTCGGCACCTTGAAGAAAGAGGAAGCAACAGAAACATATCAAATCCAATATGGTTGTTGAGACAGATGGATCCCGCATTGAAGGTCTGAAGACGTTATCTCCATTTTCTTCACCTAACCTCCTCAAAATTAAAGTTTCAGACCCCATGGCACGCGTGAGGCTGAGATCTTTCCAACGGCATCAGATTTGCAATATTTCAAGCCATGAGTCGAAAGATACGCCCCTTGAAATTTGTATCAGGTCTGTATAGGAGGGCGGGGAAAACAACTCGAAAATGGGTCCCCTTTCTTCTGATTCCTGCCTTGGCTTTGACTCGGGCCCAGATGCTGACTTTTTCCTTGGGTGGAGTTGCGGGCCATTTTGCAACTTTTACCCCCCTTGAGATAACAAGGGGCAAAGAACCAAATTTTTTCCCTGACGGTCTGATTTTGATTATGTTTCCTCTTATGCGAGATCGCGGTTGAATCCAATATTTGGCACGGGGTGAAATATGGATAATAGTTATGTCATTGTATGAGGACACCTTTTAACAGTTCCATTGCATGCATGAGAATCTCTAAATTTCTTGGTTGTGATATTGTACTTAATCAAATTGTAACTGATATTAATGAGGCAACCTCTTCATGTCTCTTCTGAAGGGAAGAATATAAAAAAGAATGCTAAGGATGTAGGAAAGGGATCGATCCATGGGTAGAGATATTGTTGTACGTGTTTCACCTTTTTTTCTTAGATTGTTTCTTTGAATTGTTGACGAAATAAATAGGGTAATGGGCGTAGGAGGAATACTTGTTCAAATGTCGGTTAATGGGTTGTTGCGTGCATATGACTTCCGAATCCACAGCTAACCATGAGAGCTTCCTTTTGGCTAGGAGGAACTACCTGTAATGAAAAGCAATACCACCAGAAAGAATTAAACAATATAGGCAGTGAACTACCTAGCATGAGCTAGATGTGGGAAGCACAATACTTCCTAGATGGCCGTCAGTCCACTATTTTAAACAAATTAATGCTAAAAACAAGGTAAATCCTATTGTTATTTTGAAATGATTTAGGTATCTCACTTAAAAACACAATAAGAAAACATATCTAATCTAATAGGCTAAGCTAGAATAGAATCCACAGGTCAAATGATAGGTTATGGGTCTCTGCAGGTTTGATAAAGGTCTTGGGTAGGTCACATGTGAGTGAGGGTGAGGTAAAAATTAGGTGGATATGTCTCTGTTTAAGGCTATGGGGGCAAACACAGAGACCGGCGTCCGATCAGGGGGTGACCGACCGCGGTTAGGTATAATTGGTGCCGGTTACTGGTGAAATCTGTAAACGTCACAAAATGGGGGTTTTGGTATCCTTTGTGATTGTACAAAGGATTTAGTTGGTCGAGACGAGGTATTGGGTGACTGGAATATGTTTTTTACAAGGTTTTGATGGGTCTATGGAGGTACAAAATGTTGGATATGGTCAATAGGGAGCAAGATGAACAATGGATGATAAAATTAAATCACTAGGAAGGTATGATGTTATACTTACTTGGATTTCATTCCTGCAAGTCTATGTGTGAAAGGTGGAGGTGCTGATGATGGGTTTGAAGGCTTGCAAGTGAATCACCAACTGAAAAAAATCTTCTGCATGGGCTGTATGCACACTCCTCTTTTGCTTGGATAGATCAGAATGTGGTTGGGAAGGCTGTGCAAGAGAAGATCCTCAATATCCTTCCTTGGATGTCATTTCTTGCTAGAATTGGCTCTCTGAAGATGTCTTATCTCTCTGAGATGTGTTCTTGCTCATCAAATTTCTCCTAATGTTTTCCAACTTCCTTCTAAGTTCCAACTTCCAACCCTAATAATAAGGTTGTTTTGGGGTTAAAAGGGGTAATTGACGGTGGTCCGGCTTAATCGGCGACGGTTAGGGGTAACTGACGTCGGTCAAGGCGGGATTTCCTAGGTTTACCAAACTTAGGGAGATCCTCTTGATTTCCTTGGATCTTGTGTTGTTATCCCGCGGATTAGACTGGGAGCTTCTTGTGAGCATGTGGGAATGTGGTTAGATGGAGTGTAGGCATTGATTTTTAGGGTTTGGGCAAGTCTTAGTTAGGTATGGTAACTTGCTAAGAATAGGTCTTAGGTTGAGTTAGCTTGGTGAGGTGTCTAAGTGAACTGTTTGTGTAGATATTATTTAAATAATAAATATAGTGAGGGTAATGAATTAATTTAATTAAATTAATATTAGTAGGGTGAAGGGGGTCATGGCTAGGTAGATGTAATAAAGGGGGGGCTTATATGTCGAAGGACGAAAGGGGAGTGTGACCTAATTTTGGTGTCTACAGTACGTTCCATTTGTAATCTTCATGCTATTGAATAAAATCTGAGTTCTATTAAATCGTTGTAGACACAAGCCTTAGGAGGGATTAACACCCAAGATAGGGTCCACTTGTGGTCTGCTAACCCTCTCCTTTTGTTTGCTGTTATAGTTTCTTGCATGATTATATTGGATTTGCAGCAACTTATTCTTTATTTACGATTTGTCTTTTACATGCTTTTATGATAGCCATAATATTCATTTCCAGTCATAAACTAGTTCATTTCCAGCATTGTATTTCCTAATTGTAGTGACAACAATTTTTCCCTTATACCTCCCAACATATGTAGTTATGCATACAACACAAGTAATATTGAAATTTTAAGTCCCTAGGTCTAATAATTAAATGACTGTGGATTAATAAAACAACATACTAATTACTGCGGGTTAATTTGCACCATCACTTGGGTTAAACAATCACAACTTACCTTACATACCATGTAGTCATCTAGAGCACCTTCTAGAACTGTAGATCACACTCCCCTTGTCTTGATCACCATCAACAGACCCGTGACACCATATTTGTTCTTTATACAACACTATACCATCATATAAGACCTATTGTGTTCTTTGATACATCATTTTGACCCAAACAAGACTAATAAGCCTAGGCTAGCACTTTTTAACTATCACACCCATTTATTCAACCTTTATTAGCAAACAAAACACTTTATAACCTTCAAGAATGACTCCTTCTTGCTTAATCATCACCAATGGGCCTATACATCATCTTTTGCATGTTTCTCAGTCACTTTACTCTGTCACAGATAGAACTGTCATGCAACTTTGAACTTTTCATCTTGTTTCTTAGCTTCTTGGCATCTTGGAATTTTATTTGAGTCAACACCTAGTTCCATTTGCACTGAGAAGACCTTTAGGGTGTCATTTTTCCTTTTTATAATCTTGACACAATCATTTTAGTTTGAGCCTTTGACATTCTTGCCCTTGAAGCATCATTTTATGATCTCAGGCCTATATCACATCATGCTTAGAACTTCTCGTTACTCAAGGATTCTAAATCCCTGTCACAAGTAACTTATTCTTTTCTTACAGGCATCCCCACATTTATAGATAATCTTTTCACTTCATACAAACCTATTATACTCTGTCCCAGTGTACTATCCATAAAAATGCACATTAATAGCTCTCAAACCTTGCATCAGAAAAAACTTTTAACAAATAGGGTATAATAAGTACTTGAAGCATCTTATTAGAGGGTCAACCACCACACTCTAGTTTCATGAAATATTAAACACATGTAGGTCAAGATTACAATATCACATAGCCTCATACACACGGTTTTCTATGTTTGAGCCAATAATGTAGATCTCAATCAACTTTGCACACACTCATTATAACTTTGTACACCTCTAAACTCTTTTCAAGATGAATATGCATTGAAATTTAAAAAATATGTTCTTGTCAACTGATACATACCATATAAACTCTGTCTTGACTTACATACCTGTAGGTTCCTTTATTTGCAAAATTTTACAATTTGGCTCCTTGTCATAGTTCATCACCCTTTTTCAAGACTCCACCAAGGATTGATCAATGTCTACTAAGTTGTCCCTGTGATATTGATCCTTTTACAACCTTGAGAAACACCAATTCAACAAGACTTCTTCCTTACCTTCAAAACAACCTTATACTTCTACTAGCCCTATCTGAGTGCATTTTCTCACCTAATTTTTTAATCATTGACTCACTTAACAAACCAAGACTCATTTTGAGTACCCTTTTGACCATTTTTAATTCCCTATCAACCTTGTAGCATAATATTGAAGGAATAATGCCCAGTTTGCAAAAACACATATGTCAATTAGGTCTTCAAAACCCTGATCCAGAATGGTAAGGAAATATAATACCATATAATGATAAGAATGTATAAAACACTTAAATCTATCTCTTCCTTATGTTGAGATCATATGATGAATATTTGACGAGGTTTCAGTCACTCCATAGCCTTTGTAGTAATTTTATCATAAACCCTAGGTTAGGGTTTATCTTAGAGTCTGGGATAGATATTTTTATAATATCTTACTCACTTTATGATTTCAAGGCTTCAATCCAACACTAACAACTATGTATTCACTTGATATAACCTTCTCCTTTAGATGACTTAACATGAAACACTATGAATGCATACCCACACTGTGATTTGCTTCAATATCAAGACTTTCAACTCCTTGTATGTATATATAGTCTTAATAATAAAAATGTGTTACATATCCCTAGATGCTTTCACCCTTAAAACATACTCCCTTTTGAATATTTTTAGATATATCTTGGTATGTCAATCAACAATTAATCCATAGTTTTGTACATTGACACCACTTGCAGATATACTTCATGCAGAATGAGAAGATGACACTTATTTGACTCAACCTTCATATGCACATGTCACATATAATTTTCAGGACCTCAAACAAAGATTCCAACCTAAAGAACACACCGCCTGAGATTCCACAACTATACCATATGATAGTCCTGATAATACTTCATGCTCAGACCCAGAATGATAACTCAATCCACAAATTAGGACTTACTCTACCCAGTAGACAACTTCTGACATACATGACCAAAAGATCAAGAAACTTGGAAAAGAGCTTCTTTTAAGGACATCAAAATCATTGACAAGATGACACAAACATGGACTCTCAGAAAATAACATAGAAAATGGAGCTCTTGACAGTGATACACCTATTATAGACCATTTGACAACTTTCACACTAGCATGAATAAACATTGAACTTGACCAACTTACTTATCACATTGAAGACTCAAGATAGAACTCTCAAACTTCAAGCCTATATACTTTTCCTTAAAAAATCAACATAAAAGTAGATCATAATAAATCTTTGAGAGACCAAGAAAAGGCTTCATAAGACCGCAACTACCAACACCTCATGACACGACCAACATAGATTCTTGATCATAACCACACATTCTATGACTGAAGCAACAAAATAGACTACCAACTTAGCTTGACAACTTGATAAAACACCTTGGCCTACCTTGAAAATATGACATGATCTTTAGTACAATCATACATCAATCCCTTAACTCCCCCTCTTCTAAATGCTTCATAAGAACCATTATACCTCTAAGAAAACTAATAGAGGTATGGTACATCTTGATCAATCTAGAAGAGAGACCTAAAGAGGTCCCAAGCACTCTTAGATACCTACACTTCACATTTTCATCTTGTTTCAGATCAACATTTTATGACACACATTTTCTTACATCCAAATTAGCTCTTGGTGAACCATAATTGGCTCTTCTAGGTTCACATGACCTATTTTTCCTTCTAACCTGCACATTGAGACTTTGATAGTTATTTCCTTTCCCTTTAGGCCTATAACAATCCTTAGTAACATGCCCATACAAGCTGCAACTGAAACACACAACTCTACTCCTCTTTTAGCTTTTATTTCTCCAATTTTGATTTGAAGGCTCATACAAGCAAAATTTAGCAACATGTCCTCTTTCATGGTAGTTATAACATACCACACTCTTAGCTTGCTCACTCTTACTATCTCTCCATGAATGATTATCTCTCACTTACCTCCTACACTCCTTTTCCCTATGAATAAATTGATTACAAGTGAAACAATAACCATTTAAATATCTTTCATACCTAGAGGCATTAGGTTGTATAGTGGACTTTGGATTCATCTTTTCTTTGGAAAATATCTCCTTCTTTTCATCCTCCTTACATGGTTCTTCATCCTTCTTTCTTGAAACATTGTCATTTTTCATCTTCTCCTATCTTTCATCTTCTCCTTGCCCTTGAGGTCATCACTAAACCCCAAACTTGCTATGTCACCTACTGATCTCTATTTTCCAAGAAGATCATCAAGATCTTTGGCACTTTTCTCAAATTTCTGAAAGGACATTGTCTTCTTACCAGAATCTAACAACTCTTCCCTCAAAAACTCTAAGTCTTCTTTAATTTTTGTATATTTACTTTCTTTTTCCTGCTATTAGCGAGGATATTTGTTGGGTGGAAAAACTTGTGGATTTCTTGCCAACGCTTTGGGAATCTAAGTCCATCTACTTAATTGGTGTAGCTTCCCTGTATGCATGCGTGAGGAAGTGTGGATTTCTGTGGTGGCCTTTCGGCTAGGGATCTAACAGGGGCACTCCATTGATCCTATGGAAAATGCTTGCAATTATTTGCAAGGGGAGAATTTGCTATAAAGGTGGGAAATGGAGTGAGAAAAGAGTTAGGAGAACTAATGTTGCAGGTAGGAAATCAAATTCCTGCACACATTAGTTAAAAACTTCAATACATGCATTTATGAGAAGAAACAACCCTACAAATGACAACAAGACGAGATAATATTGTAGACTCAAAAGTTTCTAAAATCTCCTCATCAAAGAGGCTACAAAATCCTTCTTCTTGTATTGATGCTTAAACAAAGATTGTACATAATGTGGGAATGGAAGAAATTTGAGAATGGAGGAAAGTAGAAGAAAATTGGCTATCTCCTTTGCTTTCTCTAGGTACAATGCACTATGGAGTTTACAAGATCAATTGCCAACCCTGTACAATGGCGTGAAGAAGCCATTAAATATCTTGCAAGAAACGGTTACAAATTCTTCTTTGTTAGCAAGAAACAGTTTACAATCTTTTCAGTCATTCGCGTCCATTCAGATTCTTGATTCACGAAGAAACGCCAATGGCGGAAAAACCAGAATTTTTAATGCAACCATTACAATTGTTTTGTAACTTTGAATTCAAACCATTCATCTTGCCTTTGAAACTTTAAATCAGAGTCGTACACGTGAGAGAAATTTATTGGAGCGGGCGTGGAGGATTCCTTTTGCATTTTGTGACTTTGTAAGATTTGGCATTTTGGAACATTTTGGCCCGCTCACCCACTTTTGATATAAGCTTGACACATGGCTTCACTTGGTTAGTGAAGGAGTCATGGGTCACTTTTATATTTTACCTTTTTTCAATGCGGGCTCAAAAACATAAATTGCTCTGCATGCCTGCCTCCCTGCTTTGACCTTCGATGCGGGCTTAATATTTGAATTTCTCCCTTGTAGCATGATTGGGGTTGTAGGTCACTTTATGCCTTTTAGCCCTTTTGGAAACAAGGCTCAAAAACACACATGGCTCCGATGATCCACCTCCCCGCTTTCACTTTCCAACTGCGGGCCCAAGATTTGAATTTTTCCTTTGTGTTTGGTGGGGCTGCGGGTCACTTTTGAACTTTAAGGCCCTTTAGTGAAAAAGGGTCAAATTCTCAAATCTCCCCGACGATCCGCCTCCCTGCTTTAACTCTTTTGATGACGGGCTCAAGATTTGACTTTTTCCTTTAAGCCTGATCGGGGCCACGGGTCACTTTATAACTTTTCACCTTTTTTACAAACAGGCTTAAAACCTCAAAGTTCTCCACCGACTTGCTTCCTTGCTTTGACTCTTTTGATGTGGGCTCATCATTTGACTTTTTCCTTTAAGCCTGATCGGGGTTGCAGGTCACTTTATGAATTTTATCCCTCTTTACAAAAAGGCTCAAAACCTCAAATTTCTCCACCGGCCTACTTCCAATTAGATATGTCCACATACCTGTGGATAATGGAGCCAAAATTTGATGGGGAAGAAAATGCCTGTCATTCACGACTATGGAAAAAATACAGAGAAGAAGAAAACTCCACCATTTCGCACCCAATTTTCAAATTTCTTTCACGAACCAAGGAATTGAAACCAATACAAGGTTCGATTATCCACGACCATAGAAAGATTGACAATTTCATTCAAATGAGGACAACAATAAAATGCTCATGCGTCTAGACAAGAAAACAGAAAATTTATCAAAACGTGTAGACTGGAGAGTTTAAACAACTTTAAAGCATGAATTTCTCTATCTTTTCAGACTTCTAACTTTACTTGAACACCTCTGGAGGGCGTGAGCTCAAAATATTTGAATTTGACTTAGAAAATGAGGGGGGGATTTTGAGGGTGACAACACCGGCAAACTTGAAACTAGAAAATTTACCTTTTCTTCTAGCAGTCTGATTGAATCCTTTAGCTTGCTTGTTTCAGACCTATACTATTTTTCTAGATCATGAACCTTATTTTCCTAATATTTGACCTGACAACTCAGCTTCTTATTCTTATTTTCAGCATGCTTGAACTCTTTTTGGATACTCTCTAGATCATCTTCAACATCAATGAAGAACCATCACTAAAGGATCTCATGACATATTTAGTCATGAAAAACACCTTGTTTCAAATATCTTCACAATCAGATTTAGACTCGGAGCCTGAAACACCACTATTAGCATCAAACAAGCAATCCTCTTCCTTTTAATAAAAACTCTTCTTCTTCTTATCAAACCTCTTGAAGATCTTCTTGTCTTTACCATAATTGTAATACTTCTTGTCATGATCTTCATCATACTCATGATCTTCCATCTTGTGCTTATGAGGAAAATTGATAGAAAAATGTCCTATTTTACCACACTTGAAACATTTATAAGGAACCTTACCTTTGTATCTTCTAGAGCCAACTTTCAATATTCTTGTAAGCATTACAAAGATTTCTTTACCTTAAAAATCAGCAACATCATCAACCTCTTTGATATTCATTTCAAATCTAAAGGAAACCTCTTTCTTAGCTGGTTTGGAATCAACAATCCTCATTTCATAGGAAGTCAAAGTCCCATATAACTCATCCATATTCAATTGAGTCAAATCCTTGGACTCTTCAATAGAAAATACTTTAGAATCAAACCTAGGTGTTAGGGATCTCAAAACCTCTTGGACTACAAATTCTTCTTTTACATCTTCTCCTAAACCTTTCATGTTGTTGACAATCTTGTCAACTCTAAGAAAATATGAAGCAATAGACTCATCATCACTCATCTTAAGACTTTCAAAATGATTTCTAAAAGTATGAAGATTAACAATTCTTACCTTGGAGTCTCCTTTAGAAGTTTCTCCCATGCTTCTTTTGCTGAATTGTAATGCATTACCTTTCCCATCTTAGATTCTCCTAGACCACATATGATAGCATTAAAAGCCTTTGAATTGTCACTACATGCCTTCTTATCCACAATAATAAATGGTGGAGTGGCAGGAGTAGTATATCCATTCTCCATAACTTTCCAAATATCAAACCCTGGGGAAATAATACGAGTCTTCATCCTCAAACTCCAAAAGGCATAATTCAAACCATCAAACACAGGTGCTTTACTGGTAGAGAAACCACTCTACTGACTCACCATTTTTTTGCTTCAAAGGATATCCTTTCAAGTGTTCAAAATTCTCCAAAAGGACCTAATCTGATACCAATTGTTGGAAGCATAATGGATTGAGAGGGGGGTGAATCGGTCCTTCTCCAACTCACTATATCTCTTACTTTCTTCACTTCTCTTTACTTCAAACCCTTACAAAAACTCTTGAAAACATTCTTCAACCTGTTATGGACTCTTTCATATGTCAAAACATGCCTTGGTACTTGCAAAACACTCTCACATAGGTCACACTTTTCCTTTTTGCTCAACTAGTGTAAATTTACACCCAAAACATCACTGTTATACCTTCCTCTTGATTAAAACACACACCAAGTAGGTTTCACTCATTTGTTTTGACCAAGAAAACTTCAAAAAAAAAATCATTACAATGTTCAAAAATGACCCATATAGGCTGACCATGCTCAAAACCATCCAACTTGCACCAAAAAGGCTCAAAACCCCATCACTAGGATGAGTAAAATCCAATAAAACCAAAACCATGATTAGTAAAGCTATAAAAATAATCAAATATGTTTAATATAACATTTTAACATCATCTATGGTCACACTTTTACTCGTACCAATGAAATATTTCATGACATGGGCCAAAAGGCTCTTATCCTTCACCAAACAACTGTTTCCAGCACTCTTTCTTCACCTTTGGGCTCAAGATCACCCAAGATCAACTCAACTATGGAATGTGACCATTGTATGGAATCCTAAGAACCTGTAAATTACATCTATGCAAGTTATAAATCATGAAACATCCATGTGTTCAAACCACAACTACTTTCCTCTTCTCCAAATCATGCTTCCCAGAAACATGTTTTGTAAACTGATAACACCCTAAAATTTACAAAGAAAATAGAATAACTAGGAACTTCTAACACCATTGGCACTTATATTCAAGCTCTAAGTCTATGAATGTAGCATCAATTATCAAAGATTAAAATTATGCTAAACATGTAAACTAAATGGAATTAAACACTAATCTATAAAGCATCCTTACCATGTATTGAATTGCTAAACTAACAAAGACAAATAAATATAAGAGGGAAATAAAATTGGTATTTTTAATACTCTAAATAAGGTGAAATTTTCTCTCCAAATGACTACAAGATCATATTGGATACCCATCTACTAACCCCATTGAAGACTTTAGGCAAGGATTGAGTTTGGCTATAAATCATATTTCTTATATGAGATGCAAATCAAAGCATGGTGTAAAATTTAAAGGTATGTGGTGAGTTTTTTTTATAGTTATATATTTGAGCAAAACTATCATTTTGGTGGATGTGGGACTAAAAGCACAAATTAGATTAAGGATTGCTAATCATGATTAAGCTTTGCTAATCACATTAATGAAGTAACAAGTGATTAAGATGCGATGAGCCTTAATCAACCGCTTAGGGTCAATTAGGAGGCTAGGATAAGATTTTGAAGCTTACTAAGATATTGTGGAAGGAAGTGTGGTGATTTTGAGTGGTTGGAAGAGGGGTTTAAGCCAATAATATGGTATATTGACCAAAACAAGGGTAAAATAGGCTTAATTAGCTAATAATCGCTAATTGTCTGTTTGGAAGAGGATTTTGACTTACGATTCATTGTAAAGTGGCATCCTAAATGCGAAAGAAGTTAGGAAATCAACAATGTGCTTTAAGTTGGCCAAAATGGTAAGAAACGTTAGTTAATTATTGGAAATCGCTAATTATAACGAAAATGGTAAGAATGAGAGTGATTTGAGTGCGTTTGGCAATAAGATTGCGAAAATGAAATTTTGGTAGTCTATTAAATAACCACAAATACAATAGATCATTATGAGCATAAGGATTAAATAATAAAGAACAATATACCCTAGCAAGGTAATATATGACACGAGCTATTTAAGACAATACAATAACGTGCAATACTCAAAACTAGTTACACTAAAAAGTTTACTCCCTATGTTTTCCGAGATAGGTTTGAAAGAAAATAGTGAGAACACAATATCACTAGTTAGGTAAAGTTTGAAGCAAACAAGACCTAAGTGATAAGAGAGTTGATGCAATCTCATAACAAGGTATACTTAAGATCAATTTCTAGACACGAACACTGTCTAAGTCTTGTAAAATGGAAGATACAAATGTAAGCAATGTAACAATGCTATTTCGACACGTAATCAAACTTTGCAAGAAAGCACAATTTTAGTATCAAAATGGTGAAATAACGATGTTAATTAAGTAACCTCAACACTTATAAAACTCAATACAAGGCTAGGATGTAAAAACTATGCCTAAGTGTATCAAGTAATTACTATGCGTGCGAGCAACATAACAAAAAAATCTAGAGATTTAGGCCAAGTTTCACAATGGAAACAAGACAAAAATATCACAATTGTATGGCTATAATGTGGGCAACGTAACAAATCTAAAGAGTAAAATGATGATATCACCTAACTACAAATGATAGTGAGTCTCAATGTGGGTTTTGAGACAAGAGGGGCTACTAGAACTTGATGATGTGCCATTCACACTTTCAACTATTACATTCTGACATTGCTACCTACTCATGCAAGAAGACTAATAAAGTGGTGAACATGATTATTTCTAGTAGGTATCTGTATATGTTGTTTTCTTGTCCCAAAATGGGAAACAAGAAAACAAAGGTGTAAACCAAGTGGTGTTGAAAAATACTTGATGTAACTTAGGAAGAGTTTTGCCTTGTCTTAGGACAAGTGAAAAACTAGGCCAAGTTAACACTACATAGATTTCGTGATGAAATGTCACACGGTTTCAACTTTAAGAGATTATTTCCCTTGTTTGAAAAATATGAGTTTTAATCCAACAAAGTTGTCACTTTGTGAGAGCTCTCAAGTATAACAACTAAGACAAAATTGGCTCTAAGCCGGTAAGCTTTCCTAGGGGTTGTCTCTTTATGTGTCAAGAGTTTACTTTTGTGAGCTTGGTTTGCCAAGGTTTCCCAAGGATTATCCTAGCTTTACTTTACCCCCTTTTAATAAAATGAGCAACTAGTGCATTCAGTTGTATTATCACTAGGGTCACAATGGAAATAACTTCGACTCTAATCTTTCAAGGCGTACTAGTCAATTAGGTAGTGTGGAGAACTTTCCCATTTTGTTCACAAGGTTCCCTCTTGGGTGAAATAATTTAGGGATCCTAGGACCACCCCCATTGTTGTAGCTTAAGGCTTATGCCCAAGGGGTTATGTCCTAGTTTAAAGTGGATGAGCCATAGCTCTTAACTGAAACCTGTAATACAATGTTTTGAATGGTGTGTTGGTATGTTTTTTATCTTTTGGATTAAGAAATTTGGTTTAGACCACCGGCAACCTACAACACACGTGAATGTTAGAATTTGGTTTGAAGAGAAACCTCCTTTCTTTGACTAGCATTAGGTCCTTCATACAAATGGTTAGTTGTTTAAAAATATCTACAATATTATAGAAAGAGGATTCAATGTTGCTTTTGGTTCTCAAGATCACACTAAGTGCAAGAGAAGATCATACACAACAAGTAAATCAACTAGATGAAAATATTGTAAATCAATTAACTACCATAAGACTTTGCAAATTAAGGTTTATTCCCAATTAATCCAGGTGCTTCTTAATGAAATACTAAAATTTATTTTGGTTCCCAAGACCACACTAGGTGTGAGGGAAGAGCATACACAAATTTTAGCCTTGGTTATTTATCAAGTTGAAAATTTCTTAAACTAAAAAAAATCATGTACATGCCAAAATGAAAGTTTATTCCCTTAAGCATGGAAATGAATGATAATTGTTCCTACTTACTCCAAATAAGCAAAAAGTGGTTTAGAGGTGCTTTTGATTCTCAAGATCACACAAAGTGCAAGAGAAGAACATACATAACCCTATTCCAAAATCATATAAAGCATGAAACAAAATCACTCATCAAACCCTAAGCAATTTGTTAGAAAACTTACTCTAAATCTGAAAATTGACAGAAACAACAACTAAAAACCCCTGAAAAAATATAGAAACCCTAAAACCTAGAAGTTGAAATTTCAAAGTTTGAGAAAACTTTACCTGAGTGCACTAACATGCATCTTGATGCACATGTGCATCCTTTGATGCACAATCGCCCCCTTTGAAGCATAGGTGCAAGCATTCATGCACGAATAAAGAGGCATGGGTGCAAGTTTTGATGCACAGGCATGGATTACACACAGAGAAAAAATTCTTTGATGCAAAGGCATGACCAATGATGCACAGGTGTAGGTTTAGATGCACACGTGCCCCCTTTGATGCACAAACACATATTTTAATGCACAAATGCAAACCTCCCTATAGGTGATCAAAATACGAGTTTTGACAAGATTTGTTTGAAAAAGGTCAAAGTTTTGGCCTTTTGAGGAAAATTTTCCAGCACTTCACCTCCTTTTATCCTACGAAGAACATGAAAAAAAAATTCAACAACTAACTCTAAAGTTGAAACAAAGATCAAACATTGCAATTAGGTGTTGCGTACACTTTGGATATTTCTTTCTAAAAACTTGCTTTCTATTCTTATAAAAGTCCTCCTGACCATTTTCATCCCTTCGATGATATTTTGGTTAGCGTAATATTGCACGCATTTTTGTGAAATTTATCTCTATGGTAGCTTGAATTTCCCCTAGAAAGTCTTGAAATTAAAGTAGAAACCTTGGTAAATTAAAGTAGACGACTCGAAACTAATCATGGAGATCCTGAAATGAAAAACATTCAAACTAAGTCTAATAAATCTTGTTGCAAATGAAATTTTGGACATATGGGGTATTTTGACACTGGGTGTGCCAATTGATCATCATCACTAATCACTTTACCACCTCCTTCCATCAAGACCATCTAGTGGAAGGCTTAACACCCTTATCAAACTATAGTCAGAGCTGAAATAAGTTTTTAGAAAGGAAAAGAATCAAAATCAATCAAAACATCAAAGTATGCTAAGAATGTATACTAAATGGATTCAAAAGCAACTTAATATACAAAGCATCTCTTACTATGGGTTGATTTCCAATAATCTAACTATCGGGGCTAAATGGATGCCTAACTAGGGCAGTAGAGAAATGGTATGTGTTTAGAATCCAAATACATCTCCGTCATGGGCTATCCAGACATTTGGCTAGTAGCGGAGCATATGTACGGCTATCAATCTTCTACCCTCCATTCACAAAATCACTTAGGCAAAAGAAATCAGTGTGGCTACACATTGGCATAGGGTCTCTTCACTATGTTGATGCAAATTAAATCATGGTGTAAACTTCAAGAGGTAATAAAATCCACGTGCACACACTATAGTTTTCTCTATGAGTAAACAAGATTAGTATGTTACCCAAGTGTCTTTTTTGGACTATTTGTTTCAGAATCTTACTCTAGATCCAGGATCTCGATAATCACAATTTATGCCTTTGGCTAATCACTTATTCATTGTGAGGATTAATAAGCTACATTCATATCATGTCATGATCATTCTTCTACTTCGTTTAGGAACAATCCATGCAGGATAAGATTAGCTTCTTTCCATGTTTGCTGGAAACCTTTGTCCTCTTCCACAGGAAATAATCTTCTTCTTCCTGGTTCTATCATGTGCTTTTAGGCCAACTTATGCTAGGGTATCCTTGCCTCTTGCCAGCACTAAAATCGGTTTACATTCAGCTAATCATCGTTGAACCTATCCATAATGGCCTTGGGTCCCATTTCTACTTGTGAAGAGTTTACCTTTGAATACTCCCATCCTGAATTTTTGAAAGAGGAATTTTCACATCTTCACCTGTTCTCGTACGCACATTGGCCAAAATGCCCTTGTACAGAAACATCTAGTTCACTAGTGGGCATCCATGCTTCTTATAATGAAATTCCTATAGAATGAGAGTGATTCATACGTGCGTTTCAAAATGCAACCAAGTAACATTCAAATGGTGTTTAGATAAAATCATCAAAAACATTCACCCTTTATGCCATTTAGAAAACTTCTAAAAATTGAAAATCATCCTAGGACAAAACGTCACTCCTTGGGTTCTCATTTGTTCATGTGTGTGACTAATGTGGATCAACTCATTGATCTACCTCCATCAATCAAAAGCTAGGCTACTTCCTTCGTCTGTACTCAAGGGCAGTCAATGAGTTGCCTGAAAAACTATTTTTTAGTGCACATTGCTTTTCCAGAATCGGACCTAAGATGTCCATCCATTATTCTCCCTCAGCATGTATCCAAAACTTATACTACTAGAAATCATTCTGAATTCCCTTGTCCGTAACATAATGTGACTCCTAGGTCGTAAGTTGAAGGCCTTGATGATCAAGATCACATTTACATTACTGCTTGAAACTGCTGTAAGTTTACCCTTGTTACTACTCTTCTCAAATATTGCACACTTTACATTTTGTATGTATCATCATGGACCTAAAGGCATCTTTCACTTTCAAGAAAATATTGCATACTAAATTTGGTATGTTGCATGGGGTTAGTACTTTCAGCAACTGGACAATGTTCGACAGTATGGCTTTTCATAAACTATTCTACCTTCAGTTGTATGCTTATTTTTTTTAATAAGGGTCCAATGATGTAGTTCCTATGGAAATATGATGACAATCAAATTTGTTCCACATAAACAGCGGCTAGAGGCTAAGATCTTCTCTCCCCTCTTCCTTATTTCTTCTACACCACTTCCCTTTTCACCCTTGAATTCTTGTCTCTCACCGAGACATCTATGCCTCCTACCACTTTCTAGCTAGGGTTTCAAGCACACAAAAAGTTGTTTACCTTATTAACATTTGTTCATAAAAATGTGATGATGAAATCACCTCATCATTTTTTTGAAACTTTTTTGACTCTGTCGATCGAAACTTCTTTCATCAGCCCCATTGACACATGCAAAGAACACAATTCAGGGTGAGCATTTGAAGGTGCCCTCCTGAGCTAAAAAACACCCTTTCTCCTGGATCCCAGTTTCAAAAAAATTGACTTCCGTCTTACAAAATCCTCTTTGAAGTGACATCACATATGCATCAGCACCAAAGAGGAGCAAATGTCTCAAACAGCTCTATAACTTCTCATGCCCATAGCAATTTAAATGACTTAAATTGCGCTTAGGATTATCTGCATAGTTTCCGCAAGTTAGATGATCATATCGTCAAAAGTAACATCATAACTTCCCTTTAATTTTCATCCAATTAATGTACTAATATACCTAATTGATTATAGTTGTGTACCCAGCTAACAGCCTAATTACATGACCTTCCGTTAATTATCACTTAGCTCTATCTTGATTAATCCTAATGTATTATTAATTAATTAGTCATGATCCAGATTCAGTTTAGACACTAGTAATAACGATATTAAATTGATTTAATCCATTTCTAATAGCCTGAATCACACTAATATTCTTCTAAATGGCTTCTATAAGCTAACACCTAAGTATTAATTAATCACCTTTGATTAATTAAATTACCACCCATGCTCCCATGACTTTCTAAACATGTATTAAACCTCTTCTAAAGTAAAGTTACACTCCTAATAAAGCCCAGTCTGTTTTATCACACTTCTGAATCATGTTCTTACTCTTTACACCAGCGACAGGTGCGTCTATCCCCAATGGGTGCCCCTGAATCTCTTTATCCTTTAGGCTCACATAAAAATCTGGGTCCTTTCTAGCCGTTTGGGCATCTTATCTTACACCTAGTCAGACTATTCGGGGTTAGATTAGTAAATTGCAACAAGGGAATCATATAGCAATAGAAATTTATGTGAGCATAATAAATGACCTAACAATTTTCATTGAGAGTATCATCATCTTGAAGAGTTAAGCCTCTTTCTTAAAGTGCATTGAAGTCATCCATGGGAGGTGTCACACAAGGGTCTTGTAGCCCAACTTTGATTAGCCCCCATTCCTAGGTTCTTGTACACATAGTAAGGAAAACTCATTCTTTGATTCAGCACATGGTACCTACCTAGGTTCCTTCATTTAGCTATGTACTCGTTATCAGAATAGCAAGATACACAAGTTGCTTAACATAGGGTACGATTTCATAGTTTTGTATTGATACACTGTTAACATCTAACCCTTGGATCTAATTCTTATCATGCATGGTGTTTAGTAGTAAGTTCACTTTAATTGACAGCCGAGGACATTCCAACCACTCATTTAGGTGTTAGTTTTCTGTTTGGGATTTGATGCAATTTTGGGTTTAAAAACATGTCACTTGCTTCACATGCAAGCACAACACGGGGACATAAAGGAAGCTTGATAGAGGCCATATTATTGACAGACAACGAAGGACACCAAATATCTCGCGACCCTCTAAAGGATATTTTTTGAGGTTTTGAGCAGTAAAAAGCACCCAAAACATGTATGTAGCACTCATAGGTGCCCCTGACCCGTTAACAAAGGGACAACATGTCTCTTAGTTTGTGGTATTGTCGACACTAAAATTTTCCTCCGTAATTTCTATTTCATTAATGTATGTATTAGGAATAGGATGTTGTTAAGTATAATTAGTAGTAGCATTTGATAGAAGATAATGGCGCCGTTAGTACGGTGCCACCAATAATGTGGAGTACGATAACAATCAAAGTATAATAGGAATGTTGTAAAAAGTAAATATTTGTCGTAAGTGGTCCGGTAATGTTAAAATGTCAAAGTTGGGATAAGTAGAGAAGTAGGGTCTACATGATTAGGAATTAGAAATATTATATTGGTAATAAGGACAATGAGTGAGGTCATAAATATTTTGTGTATTTTATTTGTAAAAAGTCTAAAAATGTGGAACCCATGTAAAATGATAAGGTTTATCTTATCTTAAAAGATAAGCTTACATGTACAGATAAGAGTTAAGGTATGGAATATGATTCGTCAGAGTGGATTTCTTATCCTATCTTAGAGATAAGATGGATAAGCCTGAAATTTCTATAAATAGAGAGGCCACCCCCCTCATTTAGCATAGAAGGAAGTAGTGAGAAATATTGTAGGAAGTGTGCAAAGGAAGCCATCAGTTTAAAGGTGTGTTGAAGAAGCCATTAAGAGGGGTAATTGTAAAGTTTCTCCCATAGTCTTGGTGAAAGGAAAGTGAAGTCAATAACACTTGAAGTACCTCATGGGTGAGATTGTAACAATTTCATGTTAATATTATCATTTACTTTGATATTTCAGATTTGTCATCATTCCATCTTATCATAGTCGATGGTATTCTTGTGTTATGTTGTTTTGTTTCCAGATTACATCCACCAAACTAAAGGCTGTGCATTAGTAAATAATCATAGCATGAGGAGTTCCCGGTGAAGAATTATCATAGTGCCGGATTGGTGATGACATTTTGGTTCCGTTGTCGGGACCATTCCTCGTTGGTGGATTGTCTGGAGAGATATTCCCACTTAGTCAAAAATCAATTGGAGGGTAACCTTGTTTTTACTGTGCATAGTAGTTACCATGGTAAAGTCATTTTTGCCGTGAATAGTAGTTACCATGGTAAAGTCATTTTTGCTATGAATAGTATTTACCACAGTAAAGTCACTTTTTACCGTGAATAATATTTACCGCAGTAAATTCACTTTTTACTGTGAATAGTGTTTACCACAGTAAAGTTAGTTTTTACCGCAGTAAGTCAAGTTTTACCATATTTACCGTGGTCATTTCTATTTTACTGTAGAAAGGTGTAAAGTCACTTTCTAGTATAGTGATTCCAACTATTTGTGCACATAAGTCTTGTTGATTGTACTTGTGAGTTGGTATTTCACGGTGGTTACTTTTGAAAATGGGAAAGATTCCTGTTTTTTCAGCTCAATCTAATGAAGATGCTTCTTCTTTCATTCAAGAGTTTAAACGAGCTTGTATTTGTAATGGACTCATAAGAAGGGAATAATGGACTGAATTTTTTCCTACCTTTTTAGATGGTTCAGCACTTAGGTGGTTTGAAACACTAGGTGATAATGTGAAAAACTCATGGGATTTATTAACTAAAAGTTTTCTTGAAGAATTTGGTGAACAACAGAGATATGCAGATCTCATGATCGATATCACAAAGCTGTCCCAAGGAGAGAAGGAGAAGATAAGGGATTATCATGCTCGTGTTCTAGAGCTAAGGAAGAAGCTCGATGCCCAGATCCGGAAGGAAGGATTAGCGGATGGGTTGATGAATGGCGTGGATAATCTCCTCTGTAAGCACTTCATTCTTAGGATGAATCCAGAATTAGACAATGAGTGAAGTATAACCGCCCAGCTACCAATGAACAAGCAAAGGAGATTGCAAGAAGGTAAGAAGAAAGAATGGAAGAGGAGCCCAAAGAAATTGTTGCTAAAGTAGAGCCTACACCAACACCTTTGGTCTAGAATCCACAACCACTCCCGGTGAGCACAAATATTTCTCCCAGTACATCTACTAAGTATGAAAATCTGCTAAAAAAGATGGGTCAGTTAACGATTAATCTTCTTCAAGGAAAAGAATTTAGTTCTCAGGGAGGAGATAGAGGTCTAAAAAGAAATATTTCTGAAGTTGTATGTTATGGTTGTTATAAAAAGGGTCATTATAAGTATAATTTTCTAGATAGAGCTTCTACATCTGGTAAAGAAGATAATGATAAAGGAAAATCACCTGTGAATTCTTTTGATATAGTAGATAAGAGCAGAAATAATGAAGTAGATGTGTTTGTAACAAAAAGAAAGAAAGAAAAAGATAATCAAGATGGAAATGATCCTAAGAAGATGAAAGAGAAACTAGTAAGAAACATAGGAGAAGAAAGTTGGGTGAGCAGGATTTCTGATTTCACAGGGGCAAGGACCATACTTCATCTTGGAAGATCTGTCCAAAAGGCCTGCAAATATTACATATGGTCAACTCTTGGCTATGTCTTCTGAGAAGAGGCAGGAGCTGCGAAGTGGAATCAATGCTCGACGAAGGAAGGAGGTTGAGGTCATTGTTTTGGAGGCAGAGGCGGATCCCTATGCTCCAGAAGATGAGGTATTATGTAATGGTATTTCAATTTATGATGTCTTAGTTGATGGAGGTGCTGCAGTTAATGTAATCACCGAGTCTGTAATGAATATGTTGGGTTTAAAAATTGATTGCCCTTCAACACTTATGTTAAGGTCATTAAATAAAGGAAAAACTAAACTAGAAGGTGTAGTTTCAAATGTGGTAATATCTGTTATGGGTGTTGTATGAGTGGTAGAATTTCAGGTGATGAAAAATGGTACTGTTGCATACCCAATGCTGCTGGGAAGACCATGGCTAAGGAGATTTCATGTAAGAAACTACTGGAATGAAGGTTTCATGACACTTGGACGTGGTAGAGAGAGGCTGAAGATAAATGTGATCCCTCGACATCATAAAGCAGAACCTGTGGATTCAAGTGATGAAACTGATGATTGGACATCCTCTGATTACTCTAGTACCAGTGAAGTGGACACTGAAGATGAAGAAAGTGAGGTGGATGTTTCAATCATGGATATCCTTCCAGTCACACCAACTCATGACCCCATAAAATTATCTGAAGAAGAAGTTGATGATCGTCTCCAACAAATAAAGATTGGTGATGCTGTGATGGAGAGTGAGAAGGAATCCTACCTCTAACTCTTTCGAAGGTACATACACATATTCATTTTTGATTACAAGGAACTCTGTCAAGTAAGTTGGGTAGAACATTCTATTGAGCTGGTAGATGGTGCTAAGCCTATAAAGAAAATGCCATATAGAATGAATCCTAATTTTTCCAAGATTGTAAAAGAAGAAATAGATAAGTTGCTTGATGCATGATTTATATTTGCTGTGGAGAATTCAGAATGGGTTTCTCCCATTGTGATCTCAATAAAAAAGAATGGGAAGCTACGCATTTGTGTTGATTACAGGAAGCTCAATAAGGCAACAAAGAAGGATCATTACCCTCTTCCATTTTCAGATTAGATCTTAGACAAAGTAGCTTGCTAGGAGTGTTATAGTTTTGCTGATGGATATAGCGGATACAACCAAGTCCGTATAGCGGAGAAAGATCAGCTGAAGACCACGTTCACCACTCCTTGGGGAACGTTTGCTTATAGAGTTATGCCTTTTGGGTTGTGTAATGCTCCAGCAACATTCCAACGTTTGATGAATAGGGTGTTCGAACCCTACATTGGGACCTTCATCAGAGTATTTCTGGATGACTTTTTCATCTATGGGAGTAAGTTGGACCACCTGCACTAGATGGAGACAACATTTCAAATGTTAGATGAAACACAAGCCTCACTAAACCCTACAAAGTGTGTCTTTGGATATTCTAAAGGCGTTTTGTTAGGGCATGTTGTATCCAGAGATGGTATTGGTACTGATCCTGATAAAGTTTCAGAAATCAAAGATTTACCATTTCCTATTAATAGAAGACATAAGGTGCATGAAGCTTTTGGACAACTGAAGGAAGCCCTGGTGTCTTCACCTGTTTTGAAGAATCCAGATTGGAGCAAGCTATTCATTGTGTACACTGATGCCTCAGATGCAGCACTAGGAAGTACTTTGAGCCAAAAGGATGAAAATGGGAATGAACATCCAATTTACTTTGGGAACAGACAAATAAGCAGTGTTGAGGTAAATTATACTGTAACTGAAAAAGAGGCTCTAGCTATCATTTTTGCTGTAAAGAAGTTTAGGAATTACTTGCTTGGGAAAAAATTTCTAGTTGTAACAGATCATCAGGCTATAAAATATATTGTAAATAAGCCTAACCCATTAGGGAGGATAGCAAGGTGGATAATTTTGCTACAAGAATTTGAATTTGATATTATAGATAGGCCAGGAAAGAAGCATGTCAATGCAGATGCACTCTCTCGAGCCTATGATGGTTTAGGATCATCTTCTGATGATGATGATTTCCCCGATGCAGCATTGTTATCCCTTGACACAATCCCTAGTGAATACATAGATATTTGGAATTATCTGAATGAATTCAAGTTTCCTGATGGTGCCAATGCAAAGACTAAGAGAAAGATTACTCAAGCCAGTCGTCCATATTCTATTCTGCATGGAGTATTATTTCGAATAGGACCTGATGGACAGTACGAGAGGGCAGTTGGACGTGATCAAGGGAAGGAACTGCTAGAAAAATTCCACAATGGTACATGTGGAGGGCACTTCTCTGGACAACTTACAGCAAGAAGGATCTTGGATGTAGGTTATTACTGGCCCACTCTTTTTAAAGATTGTTATAATTATTGTAAGACATGTGATATTTGTCAAACACATGGTAACCGTAAGACTTCATCAGCTCCATTATGCCCTATTCTTCCACTTGGTCCCTTTGAAAAGTGGGGAATAGACATTGTAGGTCCACTTCCAACTACCTCATGTCAAAATAAGTATATTGTAGTTGCCAAAAATTATTTAACCAAGTGGGTTGAAGCTAGGCCATTGAAAACAACTTCCATGGATGAGGTGGTAAGGTTCATATATGAACGCATTGTCACCAGATTTGGTTGTCCATTAGAAATTGTAACAGATCAAGGAAGCCACTTCATTAATGAGGTAGTAGAAGCCCTAGTCAATAAATTTTCTATTAAGCATAGGAAGGCAACAACATACAAGCCAAGTACAAATGGACATGTGGAACGAACAAATTTTGTGTTGTGTCAAATTCTAGCAAAAGATGCAGCCTTGCAGGTACATAAGCGGGATAAAAGGATTCATGTAACATTGTGGGCATATAGGGCAACATCAAAGTCAGCAACATGATACTCCCCATTTCAGTTGGCCTATGGCATTGATCCAGTTCTTCCTATTGAGTTTGATATTCCCACTGTGAGAGTTATGAAAAATGAAAGGATGGATGAAACTGATTCAGTAAAAGAAAGGCTGGTACATCTTCATTTGCTAGAGGAAATGAGGGAAATAGCAAATGATACAAGCCATAAGAAGAAAATGAAGTAGAAGGAATACTTTGATCAAAAGCTCCGGTGGTCTCCATTTCATGTGAATGACTTGGTTCTAGTATATGATTCTAGATACAAAAAAAGAAGACAGAGAAAATTTCTTCCAAAATGGATGGGGCCCTACAAAATAGCAGCTGTGCATGAAAATGGTATGTACCAACTGGAGGAATTGGATGGAACTCCCATTACGAAATGGGTCAACCACGACAAGTTGAAGATTTTCCAAGCACCAGAATAGTCTACTCCGAGGACGGAGTAGAAGCTAGAAAGGAGGAAGATGTCGACACTAAAATTTTCCTCCGTAATTTCTATTTCATTAATGTATGTATTAGGAATAGGATGTTGTTAATTATAATTAGTAATAGCGTCTGATAGAAGATAACGGCGCTGTCAGTACGGTGCCACCAATAATGTGGAGTACGATAATAGTCAAAGTACAATAGGAATGTTGTAAAAAGTAAATATTTGTCGTAAGTGGTCCGGTAATGTTAAAATGTCAAAGTTGGGATAAGTAGAGAAGTAGGGTCTACATGATTAGGAATTAGAAATATTATATTGGTAATAAGGACAAGGAGTGAGGTCATAAATATTTTGTGTATTTTATTTGTAAAAAGTCTAAAAATGTGGAACCCATGTAAAATGATAAGGTTTATCTTATCTTAAAAGATAAGCTTACATGTACAGATAAGAGTTAAGGTATGGAATATGATTCGTTAGAGTGAATTTCTTATCCTATCTTAGAGATAAGATGGATAAGCCTGGAATTTCTATAAATAGAGAGGCCACCCCCCTCATTTAGCATAGAAGGAAGTAGTGAGAAATATTGTAGGAAGTGTGCAAAGGAAGCCATCAGTTTAAAGGTGTGTTGAAGAAGCCATTAAGAGGTGTAATTGTAAAGTTTCTCCCATAGTCTTGGTGAAAGGCAAGTGAAGTCAATAACACTTGAAGTACCTCATGGGTGAGATTGTAACAATTTCATGTTAATATTATCATTTACTTTGATATTTCAGATTTGTCATCATTCCGTCTTATCATAGTCGATGGTATTCTTGTGTTATGTTGTTGTTTTGTTTCCATATTACATCCACCAAACTAAAGGCTGTGCATTAGTAAATAATCATAGCACGAGGAGTTCCCGGTGAAGAATTATCATAGTGCTGGATTGGTGATGACAGTATCCTATACCCTCTCTAAGTTGCAGTAGGTGAAGTTGACCTATGGTGCACACACCCTCTTCAAATTAACCCTTATTGAGTCTGGAAACACCCTTTATTTGGTGCATCACCATCCCTAGTATAATTTCATTTCTGTAAATCTCTTTTCCTAAAACCCATGAAGATGTTAGCATAGGATTAGATAATCATTTTTGTTACACTAGAAGTAGTACAACACTTAGTTTAGGAAGAGGAAGCTAGCCTTCTCTGGAGGTTCACTTCGAGCCCAAGTCCCACAACTTGAGAAGTGATCCCATGTATTCTAATCACACCGAACGTCCTATTCACATCCTAGCCATTCGGAAGGTGCAGTGATTTGGCAACAATAGTGTCATAGGGAGGTTAGTGAATACATGCTTAGGTGGTTGGAAGGAAACTTCCTTATAAGGGGTAATGGCGTTAACAGTTAATTTAGTGTCGATGGGTTTAGATGTAGAAGGTTTAAATGTGGTCTTAGTTTGGAAATGAGTAGAGGAAGAGGGTTGGTATTGATATTTGAGTTTGCCAATGGATAGAAGCTTGGATTCATGGAGTTTAAGGGTATGAAAAAGTTGATCAGAGGAAGAAAAGGTCTCAAAAAGAACACTTTCAGAGAGAGGTAGTAGAAGACTTTGTATGAATAGGTCCTATAGTTCAGCATTAGTAAGGACATTAGTCAACTTGGCCAAATTGTTCTTATATCGTAAGACATAGTTGGCGAATTTCTCATTAGATCCTTGTTTAAGTTACACTAGCTGGGCATAGGATATCTTAGAGCCGATGTTGATGGAAAAGTACGTGAGTAAAGCGTTAGATAAATGGGTGAAAGAAGCAATTGAATGAACATGTAGATCATAAAAATAACGAAGGCGTAGTCATGGAGGATACGAGGAAATAGCTTAGCTAGGAGGAGATGATCATTAGGAAAATCAAAACAAGCAACATGAAAGGCGCGAACATGCTCCTGGGGGTCACCATGTCCATTAAAAATGGGAAATTTAGGAGTGAAAAAATTATGCGGTAGAGAATATGTGGATAGGATAGGAGAAAGGGGAGTGCATAGCAACAAGGTAGAATCTAAATATGGAGATGTAGTGGCACATTGCAATTTGCGTATTTGGGCCTGGAGATCATGATACAAAGATGTTAAATCTGGATTGGCAACCAAGAAGGATTGTTGTTGATGTGAAACAAAAGGAGGAATGAAGTGATTTATAGGAGTGGGGATAGAAACTAGAACATTAGAGATAGGTGAAAGTGTAGAAGTGGGGGGTTGAGTGGCTAGAGAAGTGGGTGGAGCAACAAAATTATTGAGTTCAAACAAGTTGGTAGCTTCCTCGCGAGCCACATGTAAAAGTAAATCTAAATCATGTGGGTGGTCGAAAAGATGATCATTGATAGCCTTAAGATGGACAGTGAATTCCTCAAGAGGAGGAGCCACGGGAAAGGGAGGAAGGAAACCCTAGAAGGTGCTATAAAGAAACATCAGGTTCACCAAAATGATTAACTAAAATTGGACTAAGTGCAAGGAAATAATAATCCTAGTTAATCTAATTAGGAGGACTAAAACGTTGTAATAAAAGACTAAAACAATATGAAATAAATGTAGGTAAATTATTCTAAGTGAAATGAAACCCTAAATGTGCAAGAGAAGGGAGAGAAAATGGCTTAGCTGATTGGCAGTGACTTTTGCATGTTTGAGAATAAAATCTGGAAGTGCAGACGAACACTCATGGACCATGCGAAGGACAAATCTAAAGGATTTGAAGTGAGTGGGGCACTTAGGAGTGTACTAAGGTGCCCCGGGGTGCCTTTCTCTATAATCATGGTGCTCTAAACACTGTAAATGCTAAAAACCTGCAACTGGTATGATCAAAAGTTTGTTTTGAACCTTATTTGTTTGTCATGTTGGATCTGTCAAATGAGCTAGAAAATGATCTGTAATGCAAAGAGCAGTATCAAACCCTATAAAAATAAAAGATGCATATGAATGGGTTAGAATGACCTTAGCCTCCAAGCTAGTGGACTTATCACTGAGCGATGCACTACATTTCAGACCCGAATGTAGTTCTAGTGAGTGTGTGCATGTCGTGCCCTATGTGCTCTCGTGTCAGTCACACTTTGTGAAGTAGCACAAAATAATAAATATAGAAGATGTAAATAGCATGTGTGCATGGAATAGAATATAATCCCTCCCCCTATGAAGTGTGTGTGATGCATATCTCCTAGCCTTGATGCATGGAACTATGTGGATGTAAGTGATGCAATGTTATGACCTAGGACCCTCATTATGGTCTTATAACTTTATATTTATAGGGCTCTCTATCTTAATTTCATAGTTAATCTTGACAAGGCTGACTGAGAAAAATATAAAGATGACCAATAGCTAGAAGTGACCCAAAAAGGAGCAAAAGGGGGTTTTCATAGATCGAGGTGCTTAGGGTGGGACCGGAGTGCCTGAGGGCACCCCAGTACAGGCTGGGGTGCCTTGATTTAGGGCTAGAATGTTAGGGCAGTTGCGAAATAGGTGGATAAGTGTTGGAAAATACATGGGAACTATGAAATAAAATATAAAATGAAGATGGCCAAAAGGTGATATTAATTAGTACTTTATACACTTGAGAACCTTCTAAATAGTAGTATAAGACCGGGCCAAATTATGTGTAAAGTGCATAATTTTGTGTCTAAAATTGGATGAAGTAACTACCATATTTGGTTACCAATTGCTTGGATTTATGATAAATCCTATTAGTAGTGCATCCATCCAACAATCTTACTATGAACATGGTGAATGAATCATTCACCCTTCTGAAGCAACTCTTTCTATTCTCATAATTCAACCGAGTATAGTAGTCATATACGGTTTTAGATACATTTTTTCTTCTCTGTCCTAAAAAACCAATCCAAATTCTATAACTTGTAATGATATACATCAAATATGAATTCATGTAGGATGACTTAGTGTTACTCAATCGAGTATGCTAATTTTTTAGGTTTTCGTAGATGACCTCTCCCCATCTTAAAGAATGTTTTCCTTCATATATCAACTTGATGAAGATACTCATCCAACTATGAAGTTCCCTCAGGGAAGAGATTCCCATCACCCTAGCAAACAAAGTCATAAAATCTAATAATTCTTCAATAAAGTCATTTCTTTACAGAGTTTTGGCTAATTTTGAATGTCCTTTCTTCTTTTTATTCAACCAAGACTTGGCACTCATAGATTACTACTACTCGGAATCAAATCACATTAATTTTTTTCCATTTCAAGATTCAAAACCTTGACATCTGCAATAGGAACAATCCCAAAAGTCAAATTTATATGTTGAGTATCCAAATGAGCAATGAATTTTCCTATTGGATATTTCAATTCCTTGGTTTGAGCATCAAAACACGAAGCATGAGCCAAAATCGGATCAACACACTAAAATGAATTAGGAAAACCACTTGCATGTGTGAGATTACTATTGAAAATTCCCTCCACCAATGTGTTCCTTTTACCATCTTCCATTCTACTCGAAAATTGGGTAGGTTTATGTGTTTGACATTGCTATCTCTGATTTCATGGACGATGGTTTCCAAAGATGAGATTGGTTTGTACCCAATAGATTAGAACTTCATTTTGATTGTTTGAACTTTCAATCAAATGGTTTAAGAGGAGAAATGGGTAGAGTGGATGAAATTTTTCAATCTCACGGGTAAACAAAAATTCAAAAGAGGGAATTTCCCAAAATAACAAAAACAAGGATGAAAACACTTACAAAGACAATGAAAATGAATCTCTTGGTTAAACGTCTCTATTGATGCCTTCAAATTTGAAAATCACAATAGGAAATATGATATTGAGGAAAAATAATGGCCAAGGTAGGTGGGCACATAGGTGGGCATAGCTTGTTTTTTACTTTGGGAACGTTTTCAAATGATTTTGGAAAATGACAAGGCTTAGTTTTTCTACCCTAAATGGAGTTGGTGATCAATAAAGCTCATGGAACCGTTCAAAACATTTTTCATGTTCTTATTCAGCTCATCGGCACTGAAGTGGAATACAATGTCCAAACTCAATCGATAAGGTCATCTAGTTGGGGAACTAATAAAACAAAGAAATAGTTCCACTAACGTCATTCAGGGCATGACCGAATAAATGTCCAACTCTCAAACTGATCAACCAATCGACATCGACATGGAATGATGTAATGATAGGAAAATCTCCATGTGTTCCATCAAAATCCAATTTCACCAACCAAGAGAAAAATGACTCAAAAATGACTAAGTCCCAAAATGAAAATTTTCAAGGAGGGCCTATTTTGACACTTAAAATCATGTTTTTCAAATTTTGAGATTTTTTTTCACATATTCACCTATATGACATGTCTTTTATAAGAATATATCCATAGTCGTTACAAATTTGGTATAGCTTTCCTTTAATTATCATTCCTGAATAAGTTAGATTCATTAAAAACAGGTATATCACTGGCAATATAGTTGCACTATGGGATGACATGGAGTAGGTGTGTTGATCTAACCAATGAGAAATGTTCATTAAGATTGATTTTGAGAAATCCTAATATTGCGTTGAATAACCTTTTATTTTGGCTATGTCAAAATCTCTAGGATTTGGTCTTAACTTCCATTAGGTAGTTTAAATGTTTTTTAAAGATACTTCAGACTATCTCTCAATCAATTTCATCCACTTAAAGCATTTTGGATTGTTTTGTGCAATTTAACAAGGTTGATGTCAAGCTCCTGCATTGTATGTGCTTGTTATCAAGGGATTTGGCCATCTCTTGTGTAATACTAAAATGTATGGAATGGTTAAAGGAATCTCCCTACCCTCAGCATAACCTCCACAACTAGTTGATGGTCATTTTTCTAAGTAGTCCTTTCTTACCCTTGTAGAAAATGATAAAAATATAAAATATTCTATGGATACTTGCCACATATTACTTCACTTCAATCTCAAGCATAAAATGGATGAAGACACAATGTTACAAGCAATATTTCCTACCCTGCCTCCCTAGTTAAATAAATATGAGTGGAAATGGATTCAATACGGCGATGTCTTTTGTTTTCTAGGAATTCCATTTTCATTACAAGATACTCCTTTCCTTGTCTGGAAATGCATAGTTAAGTGTGTAGAGATGAAGCTTTCTTATTAGATCACTAAGCCCCTATATCACATAAAAATTTCAAATTTTCTCAAGAAATCCTCACTACAGCCCATGTTTATTACCATTCATGTTGGATGCCTTCAAAAGCCTCCTATTAGAAGCTTGAAAATCTACTTAGAGACTTCCTTCGGGCTAGTTCTAAACATGGGAAGGAATTTCATAGAGTTCCTTGGGAGTTTTATGTCCTCCCAAGGAGGCTAGTGGGTTAACTATGTTAGGAATTGATCAGTAAGGCAATACTCTTTACAATAAAAGGATTTTCAAGGTAAGTGAAGGGAAATAAGCATGTGAGTCCTGGAAAATTACATTATTGGAGTTCCTTATGGTTAATAGACATGGAAAGGGCTCAAATTTCACAATATTATTACTCTCAAAGTTCATATTAAATTCGTTGTGTCTTTTTTTATTAAGAGTATTTAGATAATATGGGAAAATATCAAGCCTTGGCTAATGTGGAATGGTGATGAATTTCAAGAAGGGTTGTTTGTAATTCAACACTCTCAATGGTGGTGTACCATGTTTGACTTTCATGGTGTTCCTTGTGTTGAAGTCCCATGGATCCACACACTTAAACTCTCTAGGAGTCTCTAGGAGAGAGATTCAAATGATACAAGAATGTCCCCTTTTCGAGATTAATGCTAAAGAAAATCCTTAGCCTATTTAGTATTTTACCATGGGCTTAATGGGGTGGAAAAGGACAAATAAATTAATAATTTAACTTAAGTGCAAAAATAAATTTAATTATAAGAACTTATATTTTATTATTAATTTAAAAATTGACTTTATAAGATAAATTTAATATAAAAAAACAAAATAATAATAATAAAAGCATTACTTTATTGAAATAACATAAAGTATTTACTTATTTCAATTAAATTAAAATGCCAAAGTGGGACGTCCCATTTGGGGACTTTGTATTGAGATATGAGCCATGAAAAACATAAAAGGAGGTTGTTTGGAGTCATTTGGGATATCGTTTGGCTATTACCATAATTTTCATGAAGAGTTTGAGTTGTTGCTCCAACTTTAGCATTAGAAAAACAGAAACCCTCTTGTGAATTCAACAATTAAGGACAACAATCCTTTATTGCAACCAGCTTTGAGGACAAAAACCCTCCAATCTTCTAGGGTATCTCCATTCAAGGGATACAATTGAGCTTCACATGAGTTTGACATATCCATTTCAACTAGGGAAACATTGGGTTTTAGATCTATATCGACATCAACTTTCAGAGTGATCGAATAATTAGGGCATCATTCAAAAATTTAGATCTTCATCAAAATTAGTCAAGGAAATATCATATTTTCTACTTATACAATGTCGCTATAGTAAAAAAGGGAAAATTGAATTCATTTTCATCTTGTTACAATGTCACTACAATAAATTATGTAAAATTTCAGCTTGTAGAGGATAAAATTCCAATTTTAGTGAGGCTGAAGATATGTATAATTTCTGGCAAAAATATCATCTATATAGTCGACTGCATTTTTCGACTTTCAGTGTTGAAAAATAAATAAAAAACTTTGATTTTAGTGTTTATATTATGGTTGTCATTATATGCAACAAATTTTGATATTTCCTAGCATTTAGAAATTATTTCCATCATTCTCTAGCAATTTTAATTTCTACTTGTAGGGTTCGCAATAAAAATTAGTTTTCATTAATTCTACCCTAAAGGTTTATGGTAAATCTTTAATTATTTAAAAATGTCCACTTAGGGACATTACAGTGGTATTAGAGCGAGGTCCTTGCCAGCCCATGAATCATGAGGACAATGCAAGAATCCATGGTAGAAATGTTGCAAAATTTACAAGAATATTAAAAGGATCTAAATGCATGGATGTAGATAGAAATAAATAAGGAAGGGTCAAAAGTTAAGCATCAAGAATATGCCAAAGAGCCAAAACCAAAAAAAAATCTCTTGAAATAATAAAAAGGAACTAGAAAATGTGGTTGGAAAAAAAACTAACCACATTGTAGACAAGCACATAGGATGTAATGAGGACCCAAAAAAGGTGGGATGAATGACTAAGAAGAGTTGAGGAAGCTAAGTCGATAGACACTCAAGAAAAACAACACCTACAACAAATTAATGAAAATAATTTCCCCATTATAATCAGGAAACAAGAACAATCTAATTTAGATCCAAACTAAGTCAGCGAGTGGTCCATAGTGGAATCCACCATGCAAGCTGAAGGTGAAGGATCTTTAATAGAAAAACATATGAATCTTGATAAAAAAATGTTTGTACTAATAATGCAAAGAAATATCATGCATTACATGTTAAATGCCAATTGCCCAAAATTGAAGTTGATTCGACCCAATAAGCACCTAACAATCTTCCAAGTATTAAAAAGTTTGAGTCATTACTGTATGATGTATGTTTTCAGAAAAACCAAGTGGCTTAAGCCACTCATTGCATAGAGAAAACCAAAGGTCTATCCTTATAAGATACTTGAAAATATGATAATTTTTGGTTTATTTTGGAGATACTCGATATCACACTCCTAAGGTGGCCACAAAATGAGATATTTACAAAATAGGGATTTCTTATTGGAAGTCACCAACTATACATGGTAGGGATAAGTGATGGATGCAAGAAACATGAACCAAAGGCCAATATAAATGTGATTTCCAACCTTAGATTTTTTGTTCTCAATGTTTCCAACCTCTTTCATACTTTATTTGCAGTCGTTGAAGGGTTTTGGGTTACATGGTGGAGGATTTTTCAACTCATTACCCTTTTCAAAGTGTTCTTATCTAGTACAGAGCGGTTTCCAGCCTTTACATTTTTTATTTGGAATAAAAGGACTCAATTTTGTAGCCAAGATACTATATTCATACTGGTCATTTTGATAAATTCATGTTTTGGATTGATGATATCTTTCATGAACTATAGATGACCTATTGGGATCAGTAAGTGTAATTATTCCAGCCTACACATGGTTATTTAAAAATAAATTTTGAGAAACATATGACTGCCACAACAATTTTGTAACCCAAATATAATCCGATCCATGTTGTTTACCAAAAGGCATAACCTGGAGTGTCAGGGTAATAATATTTGGAACACAAGGTAAGTATTATGGAAGCAATCTAGAAGTGATGAGCATAATTTTGAGCATGCCATGGTCACAATCCAAGGAAAATGAGGTAGTGTTTTGAGGCATATTTCATTTAGAGGAAGTTGTTGACACAACACAAAGGCACTTCAAGGATGTCAAGGACTTTGATGAAAGAAGCTCAAATTCATGTTCATTTTCACAAGAATACAAACCATGTATAAGAGGAAGAAATGATGCTCACATTTTCCAACTATGTTACACAAGAAACATGACAATGATTGATGTCCACATTATGTCCGAATTTGGGTTTGTTATCATCATCATTCCCATCTATTACATGGAATCATTTGCAGCCACACATGTGTTATCAGTTATGGTATTGAGTAAAGAATATCATCCAAAGTTAAGGAGAAATAATATTGGACATATCTGATACACAAACCAGCCAAAAAAAATTCTTCAACCACAGACCCTTATAGGAAATTATTTCTTTTACTGAATTTACCCCAAAATAATCAAATTTAAAAAAGCAATGCAAGAATCAGAACCACACTACACAAGTATTGATTACGGATTTCGAAAGAATGCCTATGTCTCCAGGTTTGCAAACCAATTGAACTAGTCCCATTATAATGTTTTGAATATAAGTACATAAAAAAATTACATTACTACAATGGACAGTCAACCAAACCTAGTGGTATTAGATCCTCTGAACCTACTAGTCTTGGAAAACTCAATTCTTTCGCACATAGCTTTTTGGCTCGACTCTTTACTGTTGACCTCCACACCTCCATTGTAATGAAAACTAACCTTTACACATTGCTACATTCAGACAGTGTCTAAGTGTTGACATTCACTCTATTGCATGTTAAGAATGACCTCTATGCAAAAACTCAGTCTCCAGTTGACGATGAAGATCAGGTAACACTCTAATGTACGATACAATCAACCTCTACACAGAGCGAAAATATGACCTGGTGTCTGACGATGATGATCATCTTCAACATCTATTGCACATGGCCTCCATCAGCCTCTCCGTAGAGTTAAGACCCAAGAACCATGTCTCATCAAATGATCTTGGTAATGATTGTGAATCTCCTCTGCGGTATTCCAAGAAACTAAACCTAGAAAAACACCTAGCGTACTAAGAATCAGAGCTTCACGATGAGTATATGCTTCTCTGGTGCATTCATTCACATCCCTCCACTTCCAATGGCGTCTCTGGGACTCCTACATGAGAATACTAAGGATTTAACTCTGCCTTTACAATGTTTGGTGAGTTAATAGATAATAAATCCCGTAAAATGACATGTGACCTATAATAATAGGAATTATTTTATCATCACCATACTTTTAACAATAATATCAATCCTCAATAAATGCCTATAAAAATAATATAGGACTTATGTTCCTCATGCCTATGATTAAGCTAGGTCTTCCATCTCCATAATGCCTATTAAATCATAATAATAGGTCTTCTAATAATGCCTCTTGACAATAATAATAGGCCTTATTTATCTCAATAATTCCTATACTAATATAATATAGGCCTTTAATTTTTTTTTCTCCCAATTATGCCTTCATAACTCCTTAAGGATTCACTATTCTCCTCCTGTTGGCTCTCAGGGTTTACAAATGAGGAGCTTGTTGTTCTGATAGAATGGAGGGAGAGGCCTTTTTATATGCCTAAGCGTGGTCTAAAAACCTTGGAATTTAAACCATAAATTTGCCTTAGACTATATTGGATTCTATCAGAAGCATGGCGTAGCTGGTCAAGCCCTTATACTTTTGGACCTGACATGTGAGGGGTTTGAATCCCATTTGCCCCCCATTTGTGGCACAACCTTACTAACTCTATAAATAGTGGCTGGCCCATGCTTTCATTCTATCCGCCCGCATTTGGAAGAAAAATTGGGTGTTTGATTTAGGTGTAATGGGTGGTTAGGGGTTTGAACTACCCCAACCATATTCCCTCCTTTTATACCATCACATCCATTGAGTTACCAACTTGGGATGCATGGTTGCGCTCGTCCACCATTGAAATTGTTATGTTTCTTTGTATTTCCACATCTATGCAGGCCTTTGCCATCCTAGCTTAAACCACTACCACTATGTGGCTTAATCCCATTGCTTTAGTTGTGTGGGTCAGGTTTAAGGAAATCATGGCCATGGGATTTATCCCAATTCAAATGGGTTTCCACCAATGTTTATTCTAATATTTGCTTTGGCTTATATCTTCGCCACTTATCCTGAATTATAAAGGATCTACCACTCCATATGAATCGATATGTGGCTCGGTGCATTGTTGACTTTCCCTCTCCATGATTAGCTCAGTGAGTGATTTTTCCAACTCTCCACAACATCGAGGTGACTCATCCCATGTATTTTCTTGACTCTCCACCCTTGACTCGCCCCATGGCTTGCTGAGTTGATGGTCCTAGCTTGGTCCCATGTAGGACCAATGATATGGCAAAGGCCATGTGGTGGCCTAAGGACCCACCACATTGGCATTTTTATTTTTATCATTTTGACAAAAAGGATGATTATCGAGTGTTGAAGACTAGAGAGTTCGACAACGTGATCTGAATTTTGTCTCTTTTGACTTGAATCAAATTTTTGCCATAGTGTCACTATCCATATTGGCTAGTTGACTCCATGTCGAGTCCACAATTTTGACCAAATTTCGACCATGACAACTTTTTCCTACGAGAATCTATTTTCCATGTTCTTTTAGTCGATAGAAAGTTGTTGGAGTTTACTTCCATGCTATGGCGATGTTCCCATAGGAGGTCTTAGGAACTCTTATTTCCTTTAAATTTTCCTCTAGATCACACCTCCCCAACTAAGGAGGAGTTTTTTCCTAAAAAAGATAAATTTTCCTCTCACTTCTTGGATCCATAACCATGATGTTGTTTTGAGAGAGGTCTTTGTAGCTAACACACTAGCCTTCAAAACTGCTACTCCTTTCAATTAAACAATCATTTTGATCTCTAATATCTGTGTCTCTTGGGCTCATTCCCTTCTATCTACGCCACTCTGATGTTAAATCAGAGATGACTAATCTCCATGTCTAGTGTCTTCATAAGGACTTCATATGGAGCTTTAATTACCAATGTTACAAACAAACACTAGGCATGATAAACCTATCGTGTAGTGCGTACTTACTTGGTGGCTTTGGTCCCCTATGTCTTCTACTTAAGATGAGGTATATTTTCCCTTGTCTTCATCGACCTTAACCCTATTGGCATGTTTCTTTTGTCTTACCACACCAAATTATACAATGGCTATTAGAATCCACAAAACATCACATGGATATGTACACAATAAATATGGGGTAATAATGGGATCCTTTTTATAGTCATAGAAGACATTTATCATACCTCTTTGGGCTATCAACTTTTCCTCTTGCTATCATCATTCTTCTGAGAGTCTGGTATTTTCCCTATTGCAGGATGCTTTGGGAGGACTTGTGGCTTGGGATCTATGCTCGCTACTTTCATCTCATAGGGATTTATCCTACCTCATTTTTACCACTGCCATATCATATACCACAAATATATAGGTCTTTCCTCCACCTAGATAGGGTTAATGTTATACCTTAGATATTCATACCAAGTTCTTTTGCCTTCATATCCCATTTTAAAAAGTCAATTTTGATCCTATACCTATAGTATACTTTTTGAATTCACCAAAAGTAGGATTTACATTTTCATGGGAAGGAAATTTCAATGAATCACTTATAGGTTGATTATTGGTGGGCGTACCTTTCTTCTCCACCTTCCCACCATCTTGCAATGTTGCTAGGAGCACTTCCTTAGCTTGCAGTTCATGCTGTAACTCTGTGATCAATCCTCCAAATAATTCTTCCTAAGTCTCAAACTTGTCTTGCAGCTCATGTGTCACTGATTTTGTGAGTTGTAGATGTTTCCTCAACTGATAATCCTTCTTTTTTTTTCCGAGTTGAGGCTATATTAGGTTGACTTCTAATGGTCTTTACCAGTGCCTTTCTACATTCCACCATTTGATGTTAGAACCACCTTGGTGCTCGGTTTGGGAACAAATACCAACATTGTTCCTTGTCATGCCCCATTATAGAGAAATGTGCAAATACTTGAGGACCATCGCATCCTCCTTAGGTCCCTTGGTGATGACATTCTTATTGCATCGTAGACTATAGGAGTTCCATGCTCCATCTCAGTTTAAAAATTTGATATGCCTGATCTCATTGATGTAGATTCATCGTGTGTAACAACGTACCCAGTATCATGAGTACTACGAGCCATAATATGAACTAGTACAATTCCATCTCACTGCTACCGTAGGCAACAACCCAGTTCTCCATATCAAAATCACTCGTAGATTGCAAGATTAAAATTGATATCTTGATCTGATACCAAACATTCTCATAGATTAGCAAGTTTGCAAGCACTAACCTGCTATGATACCAAACATAATCCATAAACCGGAATTTTTTTCTTCTTCGACAACTAACCCTTATAAGAAATTATTTCTTTTACCAAAATTACCAAAAAATAATCAACTTTAAAGAATCAATGAAAGAATAAGAACCAGACTATACAAGGATTGATTACAGAGTTCGATAGAATGCCTGGTGTCACCCAGATTTCACCCTGAAATCTGTGATTACCCTATCCAAATTTTTTTTGTACTTTTAAAATAATGGGTCATTTTGTGTTTTTATTGCCTGAAAGTTCTTGTATTGCGTCAAGATAATCCTAAAAAGCCATATTAGCCTTTTTCGCCAAATACCCAGATGCCCAAAATTGTTTTATTCTATCGTCGGGATTTGTCTGCGGGAAATTTGTATTTAATTATTTTGAGCCCCGTATGAGGCTATTTGCGCTTTGTTTTAACTCTATTATGAGCGAATATGTTATTATTCCTATGTGCCAGAAGGGTTTTAACTTGTATTAAGTTTTGGGCTTTATTTGTAACTTTTGGAAATTTTTCGTGTTTTTGTGGTGTCCCGTTTCATTTTTTGTGAAATTTCTTTGGAACAATTCCTTTGCCGGGTAAGCCCGATTTTTGGCCTGGAGCAGCTGGAAAACATATATGCACATTATGCCTGGAGGAAGTCGCCATCGGAGGTCTGGATCACTAGGAAAAAGCAAAGTCGTGCACAGAAAAGCCCCTACGGGGATGGGCAAATTTTTGGAAAACAAAGGATTTAAATTGCAAGGGAAAAAATATAAGCCGTAGGCAGGGTGGGAATTTTGTACCTGCCTAGCAGGTTACTTTTTTCCGTGTTATAAAAGTCACTTAAGCTACAGTGGGAAAAATAGAGGCTGCAGGCAGGTGGGAATTTATTGCCTGCCTTGCAGGGTAAAAATTCCCATGATAAAATAAAAGGAAAGTGACTTAAGTGAAATCATGGGATTTTAGTGCCTACCTTGTAGGGTAAATAATCCCATTGTCAAAGTCAAATCACTTAAGTGGATCACGGGATTTTAGTGCCTGCCTTGCAGGGTAAAGAATCCCAGTGTGAAAAAATTCTTAAAAATAGAATTACATGTGCAAAAACGTGCACCCCCTTTGGTGAGAGAATGACAGCCTTAAATTGATTATTTTAATTAATCTATTCTCTCAAAAAGTGCGCCCCATTTGGGTATTATTTAATATTTTTTAATGCATTAAAACATTAAATTAATTTCTATTTTCAGTGGCTATGGTTGAAGCACACTGTGAAGCTTAAGTGAAGTGATGTGTGAAGGATTAAATTGGATTAATTTAATTTATTGGATGGCTGTCCTTAAACATGCTATTTTTAAAAGAGAAAAGCATGATTTTTAATTAATTAATTGCCTTTAATTGTTAGGGTAATTATTCATTATAGAATTGTGAAGGTTATATAAGCATGGGTAGCCATATGGGTGAATTATTCAAATCACAGGTGAAGAATTGCAGCCAAGTGGAAAAGTGCGCCCCCATTAGAGGAAGGATTTTGCTCAGACAAGGTGACAACAAGGCTAAAAGCTTCTAGATTTGGCACATGCTTTGGAGGAGGTTGATCTTTGTCTGCATAATTGTTTGCATATGTGTTATAGGAGCTCAGGTGTTGATTGAAAGGATTCATGCTCTCTTTATGTGCAAATTAAACACCAATTTTTGGGGCAGCAGGCTTGAAAAGTGCAGATTTTTACAATTTAAATCCACTATTCATGCTTCGGTGGCCATTTTTGTCTGAATAAATTACAGGAATTCATTACAGGTGCTTTACAAAAGAAAAGGAGTTTTTATCAATGTCAAATACATTGCAAATATCCTCCGAATCTGAAGAATTGTCCAGATCTGCACCAGTATTGAAGAAATCCGGCCAAGTTAGAAGAAAAAGAATTATTCAGACGAAGATAGACAAAGCCATGGCGAAGGGAGATGAAAAAGAAAGCACGATGGAGTCATGCATTGCTTCCAAACTTGTAGACATAGGAGACATAGATTTGGGCCCAGAACCTCTTGCCGATTTGATTGATAGATCCAGAGCGGGAAAGACTTCACTCATGCGTGTGGTCAAAAGCAGTGGTATTATCCGAGTTGCAGCTTTTCCATGTACAGCCCAATTGCCAAAGTTCGTGATGGAGTGTGCTAAATCTTATCATCCTTCATCCAAATCAGTGCGTGATGCTTCGGGAAAGACAATAATTCGTTTGGACGTAGAGTTCATCAATTATTGTTTGAAGATTCCAGTGCGAAAGGTGGTGACTTCCATTAGCATTCAGGATGCCGACAGTAGATGGGAGAAGCATAGAGCTAATTGCGTGAGCATCATGAATAGCCGATACATGAAGAAGCCTAGATCTCCTTCAAATTTCCTGAGAACTCTTCCACGGTCCAATTTGGTGCAGGAGGTAGATGATGTCGTCAAATTGCTATGCAGGATGAATGGCGAAGCGAATGCCTACACTTTCCGTACATGGATGTATGCTTTCATCAGGGACCATTGAAATCAACAAGGTTGATTCTATAATCAATTGGTCGGAAATTATTAGCAACAACATCGGTGAGCAACTCCGGAACGTGAAGCATACTTTCAGCTTCAAGATGACTTCATACTTGGTGTATGCTGCAGCTTCACAAGGCATCTTTTCCAAGCTGGATAGATGTGGTGTTCTTTCCAAGGACCCCATTTTCAAGTGCTACCCCGCAGCTTACTGCACCTACAGGTGAGAAAGACTTCAAAGTGATCAATGATGACTTCTTCTACGATTTCATCTACAGGCTAGACAAAGACTTGAAGGCCAACAGGGTAAGCAAGGAAGCGTGGGAAGCTGTGTCCAAGATTGGAAGTCTATTCATTCAATTTGCAGATTTCACATACCTCAGGGTTACGGGCTTTTCTGGAGAACCAATAAAGCTACCCAGGTATCCGAATGATAGATTGATCGCCATGGAGCTAAACAGGCAACTTGTGGAGTTACACAACCTTCAGTCAAAGCGGCACAAGTCTACGGGCTTCTTCCCAATCACTGTGGGATATTACAGCTGCATTAGCATTCACAGAGCTCGAGGGATGGAAGCACAAATGTTATCCGAGTATGAGCAAGAGTTCTTCCCTGCACGGCTGAACTTCGATCCATTTGGAGTAGCCAGGAAGACAATCTCCCAGCAGTACGCACATGCACCTTCATTAGAAGATTTCTGGGTGAGTACAAGGTTAGAAAAAAAGATTTCAGCAGGCTATCAGCAAAGCAAGTGTTCGAATTTGGACTAGCATGGATACCTTTGGATCTTAAAGATGATGGGAATGTGGTAATTGACACTTACCATCAAATGGGAGGAGATAAAGCCATACTGCAGAATAACATAGGAGGCTGCAACACAATTGAAGAAAGGTTGAGAGATGTGTTGGTGAATACTTCAAATTGGTTGTTGACGAAGGGATATTGCTTTGATGAAGCATTGATGAATCAAGTCACGGGTAACTTCGGTGCAGGAGATTCCCTCAAGTGGAAGCACGGAGGAGAAAGCAGCAGGAAAGTCGAGAAGTTGAAAGTGCATAGAAGATCTCAATCCAAGGAGAGGATCACTTCTACGACCATGACTTTAACTTCGGTTTCTCCAGTACTCAATGCTTCACCAGCTATTGTACCATAGCAGCAGGATGCTTCCATGCCTCCACTGAATCCAGCGACATTCATCTTCTCCCCTCAGCCACTTCGTTTAGCGCCTGTTCCTGAGGATATGTTGAAGCTGCAGATGATGGAGTTAGAAAGAGCTTTGTCCTTGGATGATTCAGAGGACGGCAGCCATAACACTATGGCACTTTATGATGGAGAGGATGCAGAGCAGGAGATGGTAGTGCACTTAGCGACTTCTCACTCTCCGAGAAGTAATTTCTCAGAATGGTTGGCTTCGCAGTTGGTTCCAGAAGCAAGAATGGAGATGAACTTAGAGGAGCACGACTTGCAGCTACTCCAGGATCTGAGTAGGAGAGAGAGAAGGCCTAAAGTTGCTAAAGCAACTTCTAGGTTGATCATTGAGGATTCGGGAGAGAAGTTTGCTGAGATATCAATTCCGGCGGAAGGAAAGATAGAGGAGAGCTCACGGTGAAAGATGTGACAGTGACCAAAGTACCCCTCGGTCAAGCCACCACTGAAGGATTTAAGCAGGACATGCAGACATTGATGGATGCTTTATTGCTTAGGCTTGACAGTGAAAAGGCGGAGAAAGAAGAGCTGCAGAAGCAAGTATCTCAATTATGTGAGATCATAGCCAAGGTTGCTAAACCTTCCATTCAGCCCATTTCAGAGCAGGTGAATGAACATCTTATGTAGGAAATGGAGGATGCAAGTAATCAAGTAAAGGATATTGACGAATGGAAGGATTTGATTATTCGTCAAGATTCTATACAACTTGGGGAAGTGCCAGCCCGCCTAAAGGTTATGAACAATGCAGCAAATCAACTAAAGCAACTGATGGCAAACATAGAAGGCATGAATACAGTTGCAAAGAGTAACCTAAGTATTTTGGCCGGGAGATGTCTTGATTGCGGAACAGATTGTACCAGACGGATCAGTTGAGAAGGGGAAGTAACTAGAATTTTTAGTATCTTTCCATTTGGAAATATACAGAGTTTTGCTGAAGAGGATGCAAGCACTTGAGAGTAGGACATCATCCTTACCAGACAGTATCATTTCTTTCACTGAGGAAGACGTGGTCGGAGGTGTTACTTCGTACGTGCAGGTCGTTTCTAACGAGGTGCCTAATTCCCTGGAAGGGTCTCTCCTGATGGTACAAAAGAGAATTGATAAAGCTACCAAGCCTTTCACAATGAATTCTATCAGTAGACTGGTGGCGCTGCAGGCAGACATTGCGAGGTTTGGGCCGAGCTTGGAAGATGTAGAGGTGTGCATCAAAGTATTGAATGAAGGGTTGTTGTAGTTCAAGATAGAGAAGGAAGCAGTGGCTAAAATAGATGGAAGGATGTTGAATTACATGTTCGACAAGTATATCCGATATCAGAACAAGAAGAAGACATAAATGTTACAGCTAGCATGACTTCTTCTATTCTTTCTTCTTCTATTTTCTATGTTCTCGGATGAAATTGTAAAACTTCTAAGTTTTTGGTTTTGCAACCATTACTTAAAGTCATGTGGAACCATTCTATTAGTTAAGTGATACATGTGTCACTTAAGGAGAAGATAGTTGAGGATGATTGCCAAATGTCATCTTTACTTGTTGTTCATGCTTTAGTTTAGTTTGAGTTTTCTATTTGTACTTTCCCTCCTACATTCCATAAGTAGGAGAAGAACCTCTGGGTTAAGAATGGATCAGAATTTTTAAGCAGCAATCCTATGTTCTAGACTTTGTGCTGAACCCTTGAGAGAAGCTTGGAGCAAAGGAATACAAAGGAGCAAGTTTCCAGAGAACTTTGGTGTCACGGTGTACTATGTTTCTTGCTTTTAAATCTTAGATCTCTTAAGTAAACTTTGTGTTATTATAGATCTGGATCTAGAGCTGCCTTTGTTTTATAATTCTATGTGTTCATATCTATTAAGTTTCTTCTATGTGCATGCAATTAGCTATGCTATTTACTAATTGGGATGCACATCTTCCCCATTTCTTCCCTGTATTTCCTTCACTTCCTTCTTCTATAACTTTCCTTTCTTAAACAGCTGCTTACTTGCTGCAAAACTTCTTAGTTATGGTTCATGAACTAAGTAGTTAAAGTAAAACCCCTGATAGATAATAACACATTTTTATTGACAAATCTGACACGGAAGCCTCACCGGTTAAATGAGGGAGATTTATCTCATGACTGCCTAGGTTTTATGCTATGCAGAAAATCTAGCCAACAATGCCTACATCTTCGGATTCCCAAACTAGCTGAACTAGTGCATTATAAAATTCTGAATATAAGTACATAAAAAAATTGCATTACTACAATGGGCGTTTAAGTGAACCTGATGACAGTCGATCCTATGAACCGGGAGTTAAATTTTATGGTTGTTTAGACATTTTTCATGATTTTAACCGTAAATACTTGCAAACATTTGAAAAAAACCGTCACATGCGACTTGCAAATTTTAAGTATGATTGTCATATTTTATATAAATTTATTGGTAAACTATATATATATATATATATATTAGAAATAGTTAAATATATATAGAATAATATTTTATAAATCTTATTAACAAAATTAAAATAACACTATTTTACATGTTTGAAGGGCAAGATTTAAAATTTATCGTCACCTAAATTTTTTTTGACAGTCATAGGTGGCCGTAAAATTTAACCCTTTCTTTAAACATATCGGGCTTGGAAAACTCAGTGCTTTCACACAGCTTTCTAGATTGACACTTTCCTGTTGACCTCCACGCCTCCGTTGTAAGGATAACTAACCTCTACATGGTGTTTTGTCAGCTAATGTCTGGTGTTGTTCTTCACTCTATTACATGACACAATAACCTCTATGCAAAGCTAAGTATCCAGTTGATGAAGACGATCAAGTACATTTGTATTACATGGCACAATCGGCCTCTATGCAGAGTGAAGATTAGACTCGATGTTTGTTGACGACGGTAAGCTACCACTCTGTTACACAACCTCAATCAACCTCTATGCAGAGCGAAGATCCGAGTAGATATCTCGTTAATGAGCTCAATAGTGATTATGACCGCGGCCTCTAAGCAACTAACTTAGTAATACCCAACATCAAAGTGTTTGAGCTCCAGGATGAGTATACGCTTTTTTCGGTGCTTCGTCACGTCCCTTGGCTTCATGGCGTCTTCGAGCTCCCACATGAGAATATTTTGGCTCCAATTCGGTCTTTATAATGACGATGAGTTAACAAATAATAACCCCTGTAATTTTACAATGACCTCTAATAATAGGTATTTTATCATCATCATACTGATAACAATAACATCAGTCCTCAATAAATGCATATAAAAATAATATAAGACTTATCTTCTTCATGCCTATATCAAGATAGGTCTTCTCTCCATAATGGCTATAAAAAAATAATATAGGTCTTCTATAGTGCCTATTAAAAATAATAATAGGCCTTCTCTTTCAATGATGCCTATAATAATATAATATAAGACTTAACTATTTTTTTCCCAATATGCCTTCATAGATTTCTTCACAATTCTCTTCTTGCTGGCTCTAAGCTCGAATGAGGAGCTTGTTGTGTAGAATGGAGAGAGGGCCTTTTATATGCTTGGGTCGCCTGAAATTAGAGGATAAAATAAATATCCCTTAGACTATATTTAGTCTTGCAAGTGTGGCACACTGGTCAGGCCTTATCTTTTTACCCAACCAGTCATGGGTTCGAATCCCCTTTTATTAGCATTCACAACCAACATACTCTTTTTTATAACAGCTGGCTCACTTTCATCCTATTCGACCACCTTTGGTGGAACGGTTGGGCGCTTGATTTAGATAAATGGGTGGTTGGGGGTTTGAACCGCCCCAACCACATTCCCTTTTTGCAGACCGATGACCTTTGCTTGCTTAGCGATCTCCATGTGGGCTTGTTTTGGTTGCTCCCACTTTAGAATTGCCACCATAGCTTACCTGCATTTTGTGGTTTAATCACACATGCGTGAGGTAAGGAAGTTAGGTGGGATTTATTAAGCCCGATGTCGTTATGCTGACCGTGACTTTAGCCACATCCTCACCACTTTTTCCAGATGGCTCATGAGCTTGCCCCTTAAATTGGTCATTCGATGCAATATTGTGGGCTTCCCTTGAGCTCTATCACTCGCTTGCGTAATTCATTGAGTTGGCTCAGCTCGCTGAGTCTTCTAGTGAGCTCGGTCCTAACTCACTCCATATGGACCAATCGTGGCAGGCCACATGGTGGTCTGAGGACCCACCACGTTGGAAAATTTTGTTTTTATCATGTTGGTGATGACGATTATCAAGCGTCAAAGACCAGAGTCGTAAAACCCAATTTCACCGTCGCCCAATTACATTTTTGCCAGGTGTCACTGCCAAATCGGCTAGTTGACCCTGTCGGGTCTGAACTTTGACCAGCGGAAAATTTGTCATACAGAATTTGTTTTCCACATTCTTGTAGTCGACAAAAATCTTTTAGAATGATCTTCTGTACTATGGCAATCACAAGAAGTTTTGGGAACTTCCCTCCTCTGAATTTTCTTGCGGATCAATATCCTTCCTATTTAGGAAGTTATGAGTATCGCAAGAAGATCTCAAGGATAATTTCAAATGAATACCAATTTAGTGTAACATAAACATAGTGGGGTGATTCCAAATCTATATATTTGTGTAAAGGATCACCAGAGAGGTATGAAGGGAGAACAAAGTGATATTATCCTACCATCAATTGATACAAGGAACATACTTAAGATAGCTATGAGTCTGATTGTCAGCCTTGATGTTGTTGTCACCACTATTGTCAGCCACCATATCACTTCATTTGCACTCATACAAATGTAGTTACAGGTGTGTCTAGTCATGGGAAGGAATTTTAAGTTTGTGACTGTTAATGGGGAATTTTCAGTCCTTGTATGGTGGTTCTCAACCTCTACATTTCTCACATTTTTGTGTTTTGGCAGGAAGTTTAAGTTTTATAACTATTATACCATTTTCATGTCATTGATCTTGAAAATATTAGGCTTGAAACTACTGTTGTCAGTGATGAACAGCTGCAAGTTTGCACAATTTAAGGGAATATCCTTGACGGAAAAGGTTGGAGAAAGGTTTCAGTTGAAGAGAATCATTATTGCAGCCACGTTGGTACTGAATGGGGAGAGATTTTAGGAGAATTTTCCTGATTCTAACTTATTTCCAGCCCTTACACAAGGTGATTTGAACTCTCTTTTGGAATAAAATCAAAGCTTTTAGGTGGGTTATAGATATGAAAGCTTTTAGGTGGGTTATAGATATGGAGTTTGGAATGCAATCATCCAAACTATGCTTTCCTATGACTTTGTGTATAGCGGTAAGTTGGTAGAGGGGCTGTCCTACTACGAAGATTAGCAGTTTGCTACATAGGGAAACATCAATTTTCTCTTCTTATATTGATGTCTAATTCAGTTATATCTCTTAACATTCGAATGGTAACTACCATTTGTAATACGTTGAATTTATGTGGAAGAGGAGTGCTTAACAACATTAAGGATGGATAAAGGATTATCGGCTTCTACTTGTATGAGAGAAGCACAGTGCAAGCATGATGGTGGTCCTGCTTGCTACTTTCAGTAGCTTCTAGTTGAGTTAGAAATTTCTAGGAATGAAAGAGTTTGTTGAAGTTTTCCCATAGTTTGAAAATTTAGGCAATTGGTCACATCAATTCCCAAAGATGATTTGGGATCCAGGCAATTCAGCTTCCAGTTGTATTAGAGTGGTGTAGCAAAAGCATGGTGTAGAGTTGTTGAGATTGATTTGGGACCCTTGGCGTTGACAGGAAGGTCCAGTAGTGAAAGAGAGTAAAAGTTGAACCATGCATTGCTTGAAGACAAACAATTTTGGGAGGGGGAGGAACCTATACATGTCCCCTTCTTGAGATTAATCCTGGAGAAGACCCTTAGCCTATTCTAATATTTTCCCGTGGGCTAATGGGGTGGAAAAAAGGGAAATAAATTACTAAATTAACTTAAGTGCAAAAATAACTTTAATTATAAGCACTTATGTTTTATTATTAATTTAAAAAGTGACTTTATAAGATAAAGTTAAAATAAATAATAAAGTAATGCTATTACTTTATTAATAATAAAGTCATTACATTATTTTAAATAAATTGACAATGTTGAAGAGTGGGACGTCCTGTTTGGGGACTTTATATTGAGAGATGAGCCATGAAAAAAACATAAAAGGAGGTTGCTTGGGGTCATTTGGGATATCTTTACGGCTATTAACATAAATTTTCATGAAGGGTTTGAGTTGTTCCTCGAGTTTTTGACATTAAAGGAGGGAAACTCTCTTGTGTATTCAATAATCGTAGATAAAAATCCTCCATTGCAACCAAATTTGAGGACATGAAAACCTTTCTAATCTGCGAGGGCATCTCCACTTAGGGGTTACAATTGAGCTTCACATAAATTTGACAAAGCCATTTCATGCGAGAGCAGCATTGGGCTTCAGATCTACATCAACATCAGCCTTCAGAGTGATACAATAATTAGGGCATCATTCAAAAATTCAGATCTTTATCAAAATCAATCAAGCGAAATATTAGATTTCCAGCTGCTACAGTAAATTAGGGAAAATTGAAGTCATTTTCAGCTTGCTACAGTGTCACTACAGTAAATTGGGAAGATTGAAGTAATTTTCAACTTGCTACAGTGTCATTATAGTAAATTATGGAAGATTTCAGCTTGTAGAGGATTACATTCCAGTTTCAGTGTAGCTGAAGATTGCTATCAGATTTGACAAAAACCTCATCTATACGGTCAAATGTATTTTTTGATTTTTAGCGTTGACATATATATATATATATATATATATATATTTGATTTCAGTGTTTAGGATATGACTGTTGTTATATGCAAAAAATCTGGGATTTTTCCTAGGGTTTAGAAACTATTTTCATCATTTTCTAGCAATTTTAATTTCTGATTGTTAGGGTTTGCAATAAAAATCAGTTTTCATTAATTCTACCCTAAGGGTTTCCAATAAATCTAGAATTATTTAAAAATATCCGTTTAGGGACATTACAAAGACATTTTTTGTAGATAGATTGGAAAGTTTCTCTTTTAGGCCAAGACCAAATTTCATCTAATTAAAAGTGATCTAAAGTCTTCGAGGATATTTTGGAGGTGATTCTTGATGAGATGCTCCAAAAATTTGGTGTCTTTTCCTCTCAGCGTTGGTGGAAGGACTGAAAATGGTATATGAAAATGCCTTTTTAAAATTACTCTTTGAGTAAGGTTTATGAATTATAGTCACCTTGTCTACCCATGGTCGACATGCTCAATGTTCGATAGTCTCTTCACTCAATTGTTAATAGTTGGAACCAAAGGTTTCATACAATCTCGAAAGATATTTTGGAACCTAAGTTAACACACTTGCATGGTGTTTGCTTTAATACGTTCTTCCCCTTAGTCACCGCCTTAGTCATCTAGAGGTCCCTTAGCCTAAATGTCTATTATGTTGCCACTCAAAAAATCTCATGCATTTGTTTTGGCTTTGCAAAAATGCCTAGTTAGCCTATACTTGGATCCATGAATTTTTCAAACCCTTCAAATCAAATTACTTCATTTGGTAGATTATGATTTTAGAAGAGTGATGATGGCTTATTGCAGATTAATCTCAAATCCAACATACTTTCAGAGTGAAAATCATTTTCTTTATTTGGAAAGAAAGAAGTTTAGTTGTGTTTGCCAACTCTTATGTTAATTCTTATTTTTTAGATTACAATAAAGTTATGATTATTTCGAATGTGTTTTTGCAAATACAAATTCAAGCCAACAAGGTGGCTTTGGAGGTCTTCCATATTTAGACTCTCTTGCACCATTGAGGCAATGTTCCTTGCACTGTTTCTCATGTCCTACCTTTTTCACCCTCTAGGGAGAACTCTCTAGGAGGAAGAGGACACCATTGAAATCGTTCTTGTTACCACTCCTAAAGTAGAGTTAGGTGGTCTCCACTACACTACCACTCTCCTCCACTTGCATATTATGGAGGTTGGGGTTTTTCGCTTCCTCATTGGGACAAGTGGCCTCCTCCTCTCCACATAAGAAAGTTCCCTTGTCTAGCTCCTAATATTTCACCGCCACTTCTTGTTCATGGCCAAGAGGATCTTATAGAAGCAATTAACATTGAGAACACTATTAATACTTGTTGGGATTCCATTCCTAAGGGAAAGTACCTTAATGGTGGTTAGGGCAAACCAGATGAAAAGGATTTGATTTTTGTTTATCTTTTCGCTATGACTACCTAATGTTCTTGTAATCTTTTCATTTAGTCTAAGTTAAGACTTTTTTTAGGCTTTGTTCCTACGACCTTTAGTAGCCTAGTGTGACATTGACATGATGTGCTCTTACACCACCATTTTTTTGTGAATAGTATAAATTCTTTTTCCTAAAGTAATATAGCTATCAAAAAGTAGGCCGATAATGCTCTTGTGAAAGAATACAAGAGTTTCGTCACAACTGAAGTATGATTCTTTTAACCTACACCTGAAGTCCATGGCTACTGAACTCAAACACAAACTCAAGCTTGTAGAACTTCATGCTGCTAAGAGGCATTGGCTCGAAGTTAGATATTGTGCTTCTACATAATTTTTCATATCACTCAGATTCAAGAAAAGCCAAAGAGCAACTTAAGGCCATCCAAACCACTTATACTCATCTCACCAGTGTGCTTGAATTACCTCAACCTTTGTGGAAGATTAAAAAATGGTATATTCATGTCCCAATATTATACGACTGAGAGAATTCAAACTTTGTATGAATGCCTTGATGTGGTGCCCGATAGAGTGATCCCTTCCACTCAAAAATTTTGGACTCTCCTCTTATTTTGGATGCATTTTTGGTTGTTTAAAGCGTGGCTAATGATAATGCACCTAGTCTCGACAAATTTTCCTATGAATTTTACAAAGCCATGACTTGGGACTTCATCGAGATAGATTTTTTGCAAGTTTATAAAGAAGCACTTGACAAAAAATGTTAGGGAATATTATCAATAAATGCAATATTAAATTTATCTCTAAAGTCAAATATCAAAAGTTGATTACCAATTAGAGCTCAATTACTCTTCTGAATGTCTCTGTAATATTATTGCCAAAACTTTATCTCTTCCTCTCCAACATATCCTACCTACTTGTTATCTCAGTTTTGAGTTTACTCCAAACTATCAGATAACCCCTACGAAATTTTTAAAGCTGGTTTTGCAAAATTACCGTTATTAGAGAAAGTCAGGTTTTCGGGTTTCACCAATAGGTCAACATGTGTTTTGAATGCTTTATGTCTTGTGTTTCCCGAAACCCGAAACTCGCTTCAAGTGAGTCGAGTCGGGCTTTCGGACCTTCGGCGCATCGGGACATGCCTTATCCGGAACATGTTTTGTGTCGCCTGTCTTCCGATACCCGAAGTCCGATTTAGTCCTTTGTGTCGGGTTTTCGGAACTTTGAAGCATCTAAACATCTCATGCTTTGTGTCAATTGTTTCCCGCGACCCGAAACCCGAATTACTCTACACACCTTTGTGTCGGGTTTTCGGACCTCCCGAGCATGCTAACATGGCGTTAATGTCGAGTTGTCGGGTGAGTTGGCACGTGCCAGCCGAGGTGTATTAATTACAAATTTTCTTATAAATATGCGGATTTACATGTCATTTTCACCGGACGTGTTTTTAACTCGTGGATTTTCGTACATGCTCTACCAACCTCGAAACCCGAAAGCTCGCCTGTGCCCGATTGAATCGCCTGTTTTCGATCTTTCCTTTCTCTGGTTGAAGGTATTTCTCTCTCCATTCTTTGTTTCTAGTTTTTATGGATTGATTGCGCGTGGATTCTTCTCATTTTCCTACCGGGTTTTGTGGGATTTTTATTCTTCTTCTTTCTTGAGTTGTTTTCTAAACGGGGTTTAGGTTTTAGGGTCTATCTCTTCGAAATTACCACTTGGTGTTATTTCCTCAGAATTTTCTTGTAATCAAAATGTGCTTGGTACATGAATGGTAAAAAAAAGAGATTGCATGTTTGAAATTCAACAAAAAACCCTATTTTTCTCTTCTCAGGTTTTGAAGGGTGTTGTGCAGTGTCAAAGACCCGAAGTATTTTGGAAGGTTTGGCGTGTCGGACTTTCCAGAGTTTCCGACATCATCACAAGTGCCAGACTTTCTAGAGTTTCCGACATTCTCAGTGCATCGGGTTTCCTGGATTTTCCGACATCCTCCTCAGTGTGTCAGACTCTTCCGTTCTTCCAGCATATCCAGTAGGTTGGGGTTTTCACAGTGTGCGACATCCCCTGATCTTCGAAACTTTCTTCCTTTGACATCCTTCATGTCGGACCCTGGTCCATCTCAAGAAAAGACTAAGAAGTCAGGAAGAATGAAATACAAGTTTAGAAAGGTGGAGTCTCCATCATATATTGATTGTAATTATGACATCCGAGATACAGAGCTCAGGAATATAGATATTGAAGATTTCTGGAGTAGGGTAAGGAGTTCCTCCCAAACTCCGTGGATGAAAGCGATAGCCGATAGTGGCTTAACCCTTGCAGCGGGTTTTCCCATGGCCGCTCAGTGCCTTGAATTCATTTTGGCCTATGCCTCCAGTTATGACTCGACTTCTCGTTCTGTGAGGAGTCACGCAGGAGAAGTAGTAATCAAATTGGACGGAGGTTACTTTGATGACCTCCTCAAACTGCCCAATTTTGAAGAGTATGGAGAGTTGGACATCAAGTCAGCTCAGAAAGCCTGGGATAACGATCAGGAAAATTGTATCAAGCATGTAAATAAGAAGTTCCTGACTAAGGCCAAACCGGCTGTCTCCAGATTTCCAAGACTTATCCCCAGGAGTGATTTCATCCAAGAAATCAATGACATCATCACTCTGCTGAGTCGGGTTTTTGGTTTACTCGAATCGAATGTATTCCAAGGGTGGATGTATCAATTCATGATCACCATCAAGAAGAATCAACAAGGTATTGACTGGGGCATTCTCATTAGTAATGAGATAGATTCCCAACTGACAATAGTCTTGTCCACAGGGAAATTTTATATGTCTTCATATGTCACATATGCAGCGGCCGGGATGAGGAACTATCCCGGATTGGATACTAAGGGAAGCAGGACGAGGAGTCATGTGTATCAATACTTCCCTCAACTGACAAGAAAGGGATCCCAAGATCAATTCAGAAGGGTGAATGACGCCTTCTTCTATGAAAACATCTGCAGGCTAAACCCTGAATTGAGGAAGACAAGAGTCTCAGATGAGGCCTAGGCTGAAGTTTCCAAATGGGGATGTGTCTTCTTACAGTTCAAGAAGTTCACATATCTTCGGGTGGTCATGTACTCGGGAGATCCTTTTCGCTTGCCCCGATATCCAGGGGATAAACTGATATTAATGGAATTGGTTAGGCAGCTGTTGGATTTCCATAAATTCCAACAAAGTAAACATAAGGCTACTGTATCCTTCCAAATTTCTATTGGGAGATACACTTGCTCAATAGTGGTGAAGGCTAAAAATGTTGTCCATGAGCTTCAGGACAAATTGAAGAAGCATATGAAGCCTCAAGACGGTTTTGACATCCGAGGAGTGCTCAGGGCGTATGGAACCCTGCATCTGCATAGGCCAAACATAGAGGATATTTTGATTGATCTGCGTAATGAGGTTGCTGTTCGCAGAAAGGATAATAACAGATTGACAATTGCTGAGATTCAAACACTTGAGCTTGCTGATTTACCCGAAGGTACCAGTGACAACGAAAGTGTTTTGGATCTTTCCTATGATGGACTAAATGAAGATCAATATGTTTTCCCACCTATTGATTGGTCAATCAGTGAAAAAGCCTCCATTACAGATAGGTCGGCTCCAATTCTTGCACGCACCAAAGCATGGCTCTCCTCTTGGGGAATGAATTTTAAAGATGATAAGTTTTCAAAGTTGGCTACTTCAGAGGCGGGGCCCTCCAAAAAGAAAAAGGACAGAAAATCTTCTAGGGGGCCTATAAAGGTCAAGATTGTCAAAAAGAGGAAAGAAAGAGAAATCTCTTCAATTGTTTCTCCAGTTGAAACGGTGAATGTGCCAGAATCACCAATGCCACCAGAAATAGGAGAAATTACTTTGGAAGGAGAAGGAAGCCAGCCTCTGGTTTCACCATTTGCTGATTGCTCAACTGAAGAGACTTTATCTCTTGCATCGAAGGCTTTGGAGTCTGAATCTGTGCCTTTTTCCTCACAACCACTCCTACCTCCTTATTCTCCATCAAATTCTTCAGTAATGGTCAATATTTTCTCTGGACTTTCACCCCTCTCTGCTGGGACCCAAGTGATCACCAACACGCCCCCTCCTGTGCCTCTTTTTATTGGATCTACTACCACATTGGTAACTATTCCCCCTCCACTAGTAGAATCTTCTCCCCTTGAGAGTATGATACCAGCTTCTACAACCGTGGCAACTCCCTCTAATACATCGCAATGGCTACTCGAGCAAACTCCGAGGAAGAGGAAGGTGATTGTGCCCCTACCAGCCTTTGATTTCAGCTCACTCAAGGCTCCTACTGCTAAATCAGGCAAGAAACCCAAAACAATTTCAAGGGTTTTGGTGGACGCTTCAGGAGATAAGTTCGCAGAGATAGCCACTCCCGCGAATGAAAAAACTAAAGAGGACATAACAGCCTCTGATTATCAGATAACCAGGGTGGTTCTAGGAAGAGTAACAGCAGAAGGTGCGCAACAAGATGCGCGGGATGCCACAAACGTGCTGTGCCAGAAGTTGAAAGAAACAAAAGACAACAGAGATGAGCTTAAAGGAAAAGTGGAGCAGTTGACTGAGGTTTTTCTTAAACTCTCAAAACCCCTTGAATCCATACCATCTTCTTCTGTCCCTGTCAGATTCGATTTCTCATCAGTACCTACAATTGAGAAGATTGCTAAAAAAGGAAGGGTGGTCGATGAATGGATCCAAAGGTTGCTCCAACCGGGGAAGGAAGAATTCAAGACGTTGTGAAAGTTCATCAGTCTTTAGGGGACATTCAGAAGGATTGAGAGAAGATGGATGATGAATTATCTCAAGAAATTGGACATCTTGATTTGAATTTTGAAGCTCTCCAGGTATTAAAGCAAATACCAACACATCTCTTGGTAGAAGAAGGTATTCTCCCACATACGGATAAGCATTTCCAGCTGACCAAAGCCATCAGGTTCAGAGTAAAGATTCTCAATGAAGCCTGCGGTAAGTTGAGAGAATCAAGGGATAAATTGATTGATGGAAAAAGTGATCTGGAAGAAGAATTGTTGAAGATTTGTCCAAAGGTGTCAGTTGGGAACTCAGGTATCTTATCAGCAGATGATCTCTTCAAACAAGTCCAAGAGTCGGTTCAGCATGAACCAATGCACGGATTTGGTATTGAGGTCATTGATCGGTTTGTAAGGATTGATCATTCTTTGGAGTCCTTGAGAAAGCTCAGCAAAGGATTGAAAAAGCTTCCCGGCAATGCCAGCGATATTCATGAAACCTGCGAAATTTGGAATGATCATTCCACTGCGCCTGTTGAGAACGAAATGCAAGGCATAATTCGAAATTTTCAAGAATTTCGGAACAAACAGTCTCAGCTGGAGGAAGAAAAAGATGAAGGAGCAAAGGATGATGATTCAGATTGAGTCCCAACGTTTCATGTCATTTCAATCTTGAAATTGACATGTCTTTTTCATTTCTGTTTCATCACATAGGAAGCAAATTTTGACTTGGTCTCCTACGTGAGGATCAAGCAAAATAGAACACTGTTTAAAGAATATCCTATTTTCTGGGATTTATCCTATTTTCTCTCGTTCCCTTTTATTATAAATAAGGGATGCTTATGCATTCCAAAGGGTCGATATTTTTGTAATATTCGGAGCTATTGGAAAGAAGAAAAACTTTGTGTTTTCGTTCAATCATTTCGAAGAATAGAAGTTGATATTATTTTACAAACTTTGTGTTATGGGATATATCTTTCTTAAGACATTGTTCTTACGTTCATGATCTTAAGCTATTCTTTGCATAGCATCTTATTGTTTCTAATCATCTCAGACATTATATTTATGATCTAAAGCTCGTATGATTATTTCGTGCTCTGCGTTTAGTCGAAAGAAAATACGTTTCTCTCATTTCCTTTCCATTGTGCTTCTTTCATTGTAATAGTTTATAACCCCGTTCATTTACGAAAGCATACCTTTGAATCGTGTGAATGCGGATTTCGGGATTCTATCCCAACCCCCAATGGTTAGATTAGTGTGAATACTGAATATATTGTTTTCGCTGTGTTTTAGATTAGTAGCAAGCAGACAGCCTCACCTGTCTTTGAGGAGGGATTTAATCCCATATAATGTGGTTGAACCTCATATTTTGGGTTGACAAAATATCCAACCAACACTACTATCATTAGGATGGAGCAAAATATTTTCATAAAAAAACGATATATTATTGACAACATCATCATTATATGGGAAGAAATGAAATGGGCATGTGTCTCTCAACATAGAACCATCTTCCTTAAGATAGATTTTGAGAAATCTTATGCCTATATTAAATGGTCTTTTATTCTTGCTATGCTCAAAGTGTTTGGATTCAAAGAGTTTTCATCTTTGTAATCCCTTTTCTCTAAGGCTTCAACTTGTTTAACTATAAATGGTCGTCAAACTAAGACCTTTGGGATCTTTTGTTTCGTCTGACTAGGATGCTCCCTCACTCCTGCCTTATACATTCCAACAATTGAAGCCTTTATGTACTTTTTCTCTAATCACACAGAGGGGTATTTTGTAGGAATTAACCTCCCTAATCAAACCTCGCAATTGATTAATGGCCATTTTTTCATGATTTTTTTCACTCTTTCTACATAAGAGGATTCTTTCAATGAAGCTTTGCATTGCTTGAATATTTTTTGCAAGGTGTTGAAGTCAATCTTTTAGTGGGCTAAGACACAATGTTATAGGAAAAGTATGATGTCTTTACCTGAATGACTTAAAGAATTTCATTGGAAATGGATCAAAAGAGGGAAATTATTCAAATTCCTTGGTAGTCCTTTTGTTTTTTATTGTTCCCCCTCATATTTGTGGCAATATGTGGTTGATCTTGTGGAAAAGAAGATGCCCTAATGGATTATCAAGCCTCTTTCCCTCACTGGAAAGTTTTAGGCTTAGATCAAAATTATCACCGCTACCCAAGTTTATTACTCTTGTTGGGCTCCCTCTAAGGCATGTTATGATAAACTATCTAAATTATTAAGTGATTTCTTATAGGCTAATGTCAAACATGCCCAATGGTTTCATAGAGTTGTTTGGGATATTTGTTGCCTTTCATAAGAAAAAAGAGGTATTTCTATCATTGACATCCACTCCTAAAGCATTACCCTCTATGCTAAGTGGGTTGTGCAGGTTTTGGAAGGAAATGAAGCTTGGAAAATTCTATTAAGACATTATATATCAATAAGTTCTCCCTATGGTAAAAATTGTTGGATAAATATAGGCTTCCGTACAATTTTGATCACCATTGTGCTAATTAGAAGCGAGGGTTTTTTTGGTGCTAAAAGTTTTTGGAAAGCCTTTGAATTAGTTATGCCCCATCTTAAGTGGGTTGGGGAAGGTTTTAAAATTGGGATTTATTTCAATGTCCATAATTTATGGTGGTCCCTTATTATGACATATTTTAGCATCCCTCTTGCTGAAATCCCTAGATTAAATTTTTTCAAAGTTTACAAAAAAGGCATGAATTTTATACAAGACCTTGTCACCTCTAAAGATTGGATCATGTGTCCTGATTTATAGAGAAAATTTCAGCTCTTAGCTTCATATCCACCTTCTCTACTTCATAATAAGGAGTTTTTACCACGTCATACTTCCTAAGAATGGGCTCCAACCGCCTTTGGCTTGATGGAAGGATTGGCAATGGAATTGTGATACTTTTTAAAAATATTATTCCCTCAAACCATTGTCTCAAATTATGAGTATGTTATTTCCAGCGCTAGACAAGATCAAGAGGCAATGGCGTTTGCACTCCTCTCCTTGCACCTGGCTTACCATACTCAATAGGGTTTGGAATGCCAAGATTGATAAAGAATCAATCACATCAACTTCCTTAATGTTAAATGACCGACATGTGCCTACTCAAAAAAATTCAAGCACCTATTTTGGTTTTTCCCTAGAGCTTAGTTGACATGGAATTAGATTCAAAACATTTACTATCCCTTCCATACTGAGCCTTTTACTTGACGCATGATTTCTTTTGGAGATTATGCTAACTTGTTGACACACATTGCTTTTCTTTGTAGTTTTTTCAGAGAAGTTATTCTATTTCAGTTACGAAAATCTACAAACGCATCTATTTTTAGTAAAGATATAATTGATCACAACTTTACTATCAATGACTTTTTTGTGATATCTTTGGTGTGTATGCAATTTCAAGGCAAAATTGAGAAGGTATGAATTTGAGATTCTGGTGTCCCTAGATTTCTTCCTGAAATATGAGACTACCCTATCTGAAAAAATACTTTTAAAATAATAGGTCGATTTGTGATTTTATTGCCAGAAAGTTCTTGTATTGTGTCAAGATATTCCCAAGGAGCCATATTAGCCATTTTTGCCAAATACCCAGATGCCTAAAATTGTCATATTATGTCGTTAGGATTTACCTACGGGAAATTTGTATTTAATTATTTTGAGCCCCGTTTGAGGCAAATTGTGCTCCGGTTGAACCCTGTTGTGATCGTACATGTCATTTTTTCCATATACTAGTACGGTTTTAACCAGGAATGCATTTTGGGCTTTATTTGTGACTTCTGGCAACGTTTTATGTTTTTAGTGTTTTCCCATTTCGTTTTTTGTGAAATTTCTCTGGATCAATTCCTTTGCCAATTTGGCCTGATTCTTGGCCTAGAGTGTTTAGAGATCACCTATGCACGTTGTGCCAGAAGGAATTTGCCATTGGAGGTCTGGTTCTCTCAGAAAAGATGAAGTCATGCACCAAAAAGCTTCTTATGGGCTGGCCACATTTTTGGAAGCAACAGGTAGGTGGAAATTTTGTACCTGCCTAGCAGGTACTTTTTCCCATGGAAGCAACGCCACTTAAGTCGCAATGGGAAAATTAGAGGCAACAGGCAGGCGGGAATTTCTTCACTGCCTTGTAGGGTAAAAATTCCCATTGTGAAATAAAAGAAAAATCACTTAAGGCATTGATGAGATTTTATTACCTGCTTTGTAGGGTAAATAATCCCTATTATGAAAGTCAAATAACTTAAGTGGATCATGGGACTTTCGGAGCTGCCTTGCAGGGTAAATAATTCCATTGCCAATTGACTTTTAAAAATAGAAATTCCTTATTCCAAAAAGTGCGACCCACCTTGGGTGAATAATAATGCAGTAAATAAATATTTGTTAATATTTATTCACCCAATTTTGGCACCCAGGCTTGTGGAAAAGTCAACAAAGGGAAGTGGACAAAAGGAAGTTGGAAATAGATAGTTTTAAAATTAAATAAATATTATTTATTTAATGCAGCCCCTTCATGTCAAAAAGTGTGCCCCATTTGGGAGAGAAATAATACTTTTAAAAGTATTAAATGAATTAATTAATTCCTATTTTTAGTGGCTAAGGTCAAAGCATACTGTGAGGCTTGAGTTGACTGGAAGCAGAAGTCTAAAATTAAATAAATTTAATTTATTTAATGGCAGCCATGAGCATGCACAAAATAGGTGCCCCATTTGAAGAGTAAAGCTTATTAATTAATTAATTAATTGCCAGGAATAGGAAAGACATTAATTAATTATAGAATCATGAGGATTATATAAGCAGGGGCTTCCATAAGGATGAATTAATTAGTTCACAAGCAGAGAAGTGCAGCCCAGACAAAAAGTGCGCCCCATTTGGAGATGATTTTTGCTTAGAAGAAGGTGTAATTAATGCTAAAAGCTTCTAGAATTGGCACAGAGGTTGATTTACGTTTGGATAATTATTTGTATAAGTGATACAAGTGCCTAGGTGTAGTTGGTAAAATTCATGTTTGCTTTGCATGCAAATAAAACATCAAATTTGGGGCAATAGGCTTGAATTATGCATATTTTTATGATTAAAATCTACTGTTCATGTTCTGGCTACCATATTTGTCTGAATTAAATGCAAGAATTCATCACAGGTGCTTTTATAAGAGAAAGGGAGCTTGAATCAATGTCCAATACATTGAATATATCCTTCGAATCTGAAGAATTATCCAGATTTGCACTAGTTTTGAAGAATTCCTGCAAGATAAGGAGAAAAAGAATTGTTCAGACAAATATTGCTCCAGCCATGGCAAAGCAGGATGGAAGAGAAAGCTTAGCGGAATCATGCGTAGCTTCTAGATTTGTTGAAGTCAATAGGCCAAGATCCAGATCCAGATCTCATAATTGCAAAAGCTCCCGGCACAAAGGCTTCATCCTCTTGTTTCGAACGCTGCTCATGAAGAAGTCAGTGCATGGAAAATTCCTTCTAGGATCTTGTGCATGTGCTCCCAATCTTCCAGTTGAAGCCTTCATTGAAGTTGCATTCACCTGCATTGCTTTCCAAAAATTTTAATTGCTCATATGCAATTAAAAATAAAAATGATGAGTTTTCTACGACCAACATTGCACTGATGCATGTACTGGAGAAAAACTACAAAAGCTTCAAGAGATGAACTACTCCAGCCACTTCCAGACGCTCCCAGATCCAGCTTGGTGAGAATAAAAGGCAAAATAATTAGCTGCATGCAAAATATGAAAAAGAAAAAGACTGTAGCTTTCCTCTTTCTTCTTATTTCTCTTATTTCCTCCGACAAAGTAATTAAGTGATCAATTAAATTATAAAACTTAAGTGATTAGTTTAAAAGCCATTACTTGAAGAAGTAAACAACTTAGAGATAGGTGGAAGATGTGCAAAATAGAAGGCTCTATTTTCAATTGCAAATCATGCATGTCATGCAAAGAGGAATTCCAGGAGGGAGATTGCCAGTTGTTTCCTTTCCCACTTCCACATGTGTCAGTTCAACTAAAAGCTTCTGACTTGTAATTGCCCTTCTACATTATATAAATATAAGAAGAACCTTTGGGTTAAGGATCATATTTTGTAAGCAACATTCTTGTGTTCCAGACTTTGTGCTGAAACCCTTGATAGCCACTTGGAGCAAAGGAATATACAGGAGCAAGTTTCCGGAGAACTTTGTGTCACAGTGTAATTTGTTTCTAGCTTTCTATCTTAGATCTCATAACAGACTTTGTGTTATTTTAGATCTAGATATGAAGTTGTCTTTGCTTATAATTATGTGCGTTGATATCTATTGGTTTCTTCTATGTGCATGCAATCAACTCTGTTATCTATTGATTGGGTTACACATCTTCCCTATTTCTTCCATGTGTTTTATTACTCCTTTCTTCTATAAATATTTCCTTTCTTAAATAGCTGATTACTTGCTGTAGAGCTATACAACTATGGTTCATGAGCTAAATAGTTAAAATAAAACCCCCATATAGATACTAGCATATTTTAATTGACAAATTTGACATGGGAGCCTCATCGGTAACTAAGGGAGATTTATCTCATGACTGTCTAGGTTTTCAGCTATGCAGAAAATCTAGCCAAGAGATTCACACCTGCAGGAGCTTTTCTGCCACTAGGGGAGTTCTTCCCACACCATTATTCGTGTGCCTATAGACCTTGACTTCCATAGGGTTCTCCGCCACCTGCACCCTAACATCGGCATAGCCATTCCCATAGTCATTTATCCACTTTTTAGTACAAGGGTCAAAGTTCACCAAAGTGTGGAAAGTATTTCACTAGCCCATCTTGGTGGTCTTCTCTAGTGTTGGATAATATTCAAATGGTTGCATCCCTAACACTCGGGTTGGGAGTTACTATTTCATTGGCTCTTGTTAGCGACATTCTTGACAGAGATGAGTGGGTGAAACTTGATCCTCTTTTGGATGAACCACCTACTTGTGGTCTTCCCAAGGATGATCCTCCTCCCCCTAGTTTTGCAATTGCATGTGCTTGATCTTTAACACTCTACGTTATGAAATTTAATGATTTTTATAGCCATGTTTTTTGACATTTTGTGTAGTTGTGTTTTGTTTGTCATTTTCTTCATTTTTGGGTTGTGTATACCAACTACCCACCTTTTGTTGTAGCTACTTGTAAACATTTTTTGCTTTTAAAATAATATGAAATATGGATGAGTTCCAATATTTACCAAAAAGATAATATATCTCCATGTCATCAAAAAGAGAAACAAATGATGGCTACTAGACCAAATAGCTTGTAAAAATAGTCAGGCGGTGGCTAGTAAACAATTAGCAAAATGGGATCTCCTTAAACAAGAAAAGAGGAGCCCTTAATCAATCATTTGACAAAAAAAGTTCCATCATGAAACAAGATAAAGCAAAGCTGAAAACAACAGTTTTCTGTTTACCAAAAATGTTGCCCATAGACAGATAATTGGAGCCTGTTAAGCCTTTCAAGATTGGTGATAATTGTTGGTGAAGGTAAGGATGCATTGCTCTAGCTCATTACTCACCTCAACAAAAGTTTGGCAAAAACCCTTGTCTTGGCTCTGAATCAATTCCACATAGATATTCCAACAAGAAACCATCATAAGCTTTAATTGAACCATATTTTTTTTCAATCATCGACCATTGCATCACTCTTAGGCACTTGATTGAAAAGGTATGGGATACCCAAGGTGAGGAAGTTTTTTGTTGCTTTGTTGATTTTAAAAAGCTTTTGACACGGTACCTAGAGACAAAATTTGGAACAAGATGGAGGAACTTGGGATTCTAGACGAGTTTAGAGCAACAATGCATAGGCTTTATGAGTAGGTTAGAGCTAAAATCAAAACTAGAGAGGGTATTGTTATCCCAAATTCACCCCCTAGGTTAATTTGGATAACTCATTATAAATGAACTTAGCCATTTAAATTCTTGGACATATAGACGACCACCAAATTCAACCCCAGTTATCAAAAGAGGAAGACAACTCATTTTTTGGCTCGACCGAGTTGGTCTAAACTCGCACCGAGTTGGCAAGCCACGATGAAGGTTTGACCCATTTGGTTATAGCAAACACAAAGATGTCACTGGGTGATGCGTGTACGACCATTACCAGCTGACAACAGGAATAGTTATTACTAGCCGACAACAGAATGTTGTTACTGACTAATAGTAGCAAGGTAGCCCGACTCAACAACAACACATACGACTATTATTGACTGACAACATGTATGGTCGTTACTGGCTGGTAATAAAATGGTGTTACCAACTGATAGTAGCAGGACCACAATCGTCTGACAGCGCCGCGATGCGTGTACGAACATTACTGACTAGTAACAAGAATGGATTACTAGCTGGTAACAGAAACAAACTCAACAACATGTATGGAGGTTGCCGACCGAAAACATGGAAGAACATAACCATTCGACAACACTTTTAGGACAAATTGTTCCCAACTGACACAATGAAGAAAATGTTACTAGCCGGTAATGAAAAATGTGTTACCGGTCAGCTACAGGAATATCGACGGCGAGCTTGGGATTAGGTGAGGTAGATGGGCGAAAATATAGCTCAACAACTATTTTTAATGAAGTATGACACCCATGTCTTCTTCTACCAGAAAATTACCCTCGGGAAGCGAATTTTAATGGTTGCCCATACCTCTTTTTAGAGAAGTTAATGCAGGTTGTCGGTTGGTGAAGAAAATTTGAGGTTCTCTCCCTATATATTGTAAAATTTGCCTCATTTGAAGGGGAGACATTCTGTAATGCAAAGGAGCTCTGTCAAAATTTTCCCAGAGCTGTTGTGAGCTGAAGGGCTCCATTTTGTAAAGGATTTTTACCTTGTTCCTATATTGTAATGGATTATGCATTTTTTTAGCAATGAAATTGGTGTTTTGTTGATTTTCTTGCCCTAACTTGAGTTATATTGCATATTTTTCCTCCCATTATGTTTGCAGGTATATTGTGCATATATCTACCTCTTGGCAGGATCTTTATTTTGTTGTGCTTTATGAATATATGGAGTTGAATATTATTTCAGACTGTGGCACTTCCACTTTCCCTCTCCTACTTTGTTTACTCCCTATTTTTCTCTCACTTAGAGTATCTCACCCCTTTCTTGGTGCATCACCTTCACTTAGAGTAGATTTTCTTTTATGCATTCTTCTATCCTCGTCTCCTTGGAAAACATTAGGGTAGGATTAAATTAGTTTTCCATTCTCTGCACTATGGAGAAGTTGGCTCTAGGTTAAAAGAAGTCAAATTTCTTCAGAGGGTTATCCTACTTGCAAGGTCCCACACTACAAGATAATCCCATGTTATGCATATTACACTGATTGCCTCACACACAAATCACAAGCAATCAAGGGTGATGTAATTTTGAAATAACATGTATGTTAGAATGTTTTGGTAGTGACATTGGTGTCAAGAAAAGGTTGTCCTCTCTCTCCTACCTAGTTTGTCTTATACATTGACAAACTTGAATAATGTTTGAGAAAAACCGAGGGAGGGGGCCTATAGTTGGCAAGTTATGTGGTGAAGTTACTCTTATATGCTAACAATCTTATTTTAATTTCAAAATAGCTCAAAGATTGAGGGATCATTTGAAAGAGTTAGAACTCTTTTTCCAGGAAGTCAGGATGCAAGTGAAAATTAACAAAATCATAATTTTTTCTTTAAAAAGGAAAGAGAAATAATTTTTGAGGGGAGCCCATTGGAAATTGTAACAGAATACAAATATCTTAAGATTGATTTGCACAACAAGCTTAGTTGGGAGACTTGTAAAGAAAAAAAGATACGGGGATTAGAAAGCATCTTACCTACTTCAAAATAGGTGTAGGACAACTAAACTTTGGGATTGGAAAACTAAGAAAACCCTTTTTGGATTGTTGGTCACCCCGGTTTCCCTTTATGGCTACGAAGTATGGGGAATTAGCATGTCAAATCATGGGTGGAGACAATTATAAAGAATCCAGAAAGGTTTAATAAAAAGCACTCTTAAAGTCAAATCAATAGTCCCTTATGAGATGCTCTTGGATGAAATGGCTACTTTCCCAATGGAAGCATCAACAATAACTTGGTTGCTAAGTTATTTGAAAAATGTTGAAAGCATGGATAATCATCCTTGGCCCAAAATGGTCGTGGAAGAAAAATTAAAGCATAGAAAAAAAACTTAGATGAAGCAAAATAAAAAATGGATGAACAAATGGGGCATCAAATTTCAAGAGTGTCCTAACAATAACAGGGAAATAAAAAACAATGTGATAGAAAAATTTAGGGCTTTCATGTGGACAGAGCAGATTGGTCAAAAGAAAGCATGTTACATCAAATAATTTAGCCCCACTTGGGAGCATAATAAAATTATTTATCTAGGGGCAGCTATCAAGCGTAAAAAAAGGATTTTAGTGGCTCAATTGAGGACCGGATCACATCACCTTCGACGTGAAACTGGTAGATGGACTATACCTAAGGAGGATTGGGAAATGAGAACTTGTATTTTCTATAGCAAAGGGGTGGTAAAGATGGATTGACACTTCATCATGGAGTGTACATCTTATGATGATATTTTTATCCAGTACGAAAATGACTTGAAGGTGGACAAATTAAATGAGTAATTCAAAGAAACAAGACTTGAAAAGATCACATGTTTTGTGCTCAAGAATCAAAGTAGAAGATCTGATATTGAAAAGAGTCTGAAATCATCTTAAAGTCTCAGATTTTGGTCCTATAGACTCTTCAGTCTCGTGGACATCATTAAAATATTTCATTTCATTTCATTTCTAATTGGTGCAAATCCTCCCACTTGACAAAAAAGAGGATGGTTGTTCCCTTTGGTTGTGCATCCTACTACTAGAATGTATCAACTATTTTCCCATTATGCATGCATCTAGTATGATACTATGATTAGATTGTGAAGCTTTGAATTGGCTTGAACTATATGTGAGGTTTGAACCTAGGGTGTTTGTTGGGCAACATCTTGTCTTAACCAATAAAAAATACCAGGCTGACAGAGCTACTTAATTTAGATGTTGTAACTTCAACTTGATATAAATCTCTACTACTTTTAGGCCTTGCCAACTAGGTACAATTAAATCTCTAATGAGAACAAAAAAACATAAATTAGTAAGTGCAAAAACTGAGGTGGTTACTCTTTATAACCATGTAAGATTTAATATTTGTCATGGATGTTTTGTATCTAAAAGAAATGATAACCAAATCCTACCAAGCCAAGAACTCATATGCTAATCAAACACTATGATCAATAAGATGAAATCAATTTACCAGAATAACTTTATATAAACCTTTGCAAACAAATGAACAACAATATCATATATTATTATGGAACTCAATGAAATATAATGAGAATGAGCCTTGCTTATATAGGCAATGAATAACAATATAAAAACCAATCAAGGTCGTAGATCAAGCCATAAATCAAGGAAAGAACTAGTCAAGTCCATAGATTTAGGAAAGAACTAGTCATCAAGGATCTAGTCAATACCATGGATCAAGGAAAGAACTATACCTAATAACTAGATAATATCTCCTAATATCTAAATAAGATAAAAGAAATATCCACACACATAAGTGGGTGAGAATAAATACAATAAAGGTAAATAAAGTACCTAGGTGAACTTGAGCTAAGGTAAATACCTACTTTAACACCCCCCTCAAATGAAGTTAGGGGCCAAAATAGAAGTGACATGTCCACAATATGAGTCCCAACAATTAGGATTGATGAGGTACTCATGTACAATATATCCACGAAGAAATATTGAACCAAAAGAATGAAATAATCCTGATAGAAGGAAAGAGAAAAAAAAAGATTAAGGAAAATGTTCCCACGAACACCCCCCAAGAACAACTTCCGAAACCCCAAGCATTCCACGCAACTCAAGGTAGCGAGGAGATGCAAAAGGCTTTGTAAATATGTCTGTAACTTGTGGCTGAGTCAGAATGTAATCCAAGAAAATAAATCCATCCTGGATGTGTTGACGAATGAAGTGGATGTGTATCTCAGTATGCTTGGTCCACTGGTGCTCAACTGGGTTGCGAGAAATGTGAATTGCACTTTGGTTATCACACCAAAGTACAGTCAATGAATCCTGTGGGAATCTAAACTCTGTCAATAACTGTCCAAGCCAAAGTATTTGTTGACTTGATGTAACTGTTGCCCTGTACTCTACCTCTGAAGATGAAAGTGCAATAACATGTTTTTTTTTTCATGCCCAAACAACTGGAGAAGAACCAAGACAAAAAAGATAGCTAGAATTAAAATGTCTGTCATCAATAGAACCTGCCCAATCAGAATCTGTATATCCAACCAACTGGGTAGAATCCCTAGTGTAGTGTAGGCCAAAGTGGGAAGTGCCCTGCAAATAGCGTAAAATCCTTTTAGCAACCTGTCAGTGACTACTATGACGATAATGTGCAAACCGAGATATACGCCCTACTACAAATGAAATATCAGGGTGAATATGGGTCAAGTACATGAGACTTCCAACCAGCTTCCTACAAAAATTAGGATCACAAAGTGGTGTGGTACATGTGGAATTAAGAGTAACCCCAGACTAAAAAGAAGATGGACTTGGCTTACAATCATCCAAATCAAAGCATTGAAGAAGATCATGGGTGTACTTTTTCTGACTCAAATAAATCCCTGAATCTATCTAAGAAATCTACAAACCAAGGAAATAATGCAATATCCCAATATATGTCATGTCAAACTGTGTAGAAAGAGCTCTCTGAATAGTCTGAATGTGTGAAGAACTGCCAGTAAGTAACAGATCATCAACATACAAGAAAACTATCAAAATATCTTCACTAACATGCTAGAGATACATTATATGATCGGATGGCAATGAACAAAACCAGTAGATAGAAGAAAAGAATCCATCTTTTCATACCAAACCCGAGGGGCTTGTTTGAGACCGTAGAGAGACCTTCGGAGTCTACAAACAAGAGAATAATCCTGAACAAATCCAGCCAGTTGCTCTATGCATATTTCCTCTTGTAAATCTTCATGTAAAAAGACACTCTTCACGTCCATCTGATATACGGGCCACCCTTGTGATGCAACAATAGCAAGTACAAGGCGTATAAAATCCATATTGGCAAAGGGTGCAAAAGTATCAGAGTAATTAATACCTTCAACTTGTGAAAAACCCTTTGCAACAAGACGAGCGTTATATTTGTCAATAGACCCATCAGATGCATATTTGGTTGGTATACCCACTTACACCTAACCATCTTTCTTCCTTTAGGAAGAGCTACAGATCCTAAGTATGATTCTTCATCAACAAAGAATACTCAGCTACCATCACATCATCCTACTCCTGTATCTCATGAGCCTTTGAAAAATATTGTGTATCTTTAAAAACTATGTAGTAAAAAATTCCAGAACCTGTAGAATGTGCATCATGATGCCTGTGGGTGGAAGATCTTGTATGAAATGTGTTGCCTCAAAAACTATAGTATGAGCCCACTTAGGCATAGTGACAACATCAGTGGGAATAAGATCCTCAATGACATCTATAACCTCCTCAAAGAAAGGATCCTCAAGATGAGATGAAAAAGGAGGCATGGAAGAATATGAAGGATCATGAGGAGTGAAGCGCTCATCAAACTAAACATGTTTTCGAAAAAGAAAGTCATGAGTATCAGGATCTAAAATTTGATAAACTCTCATGCCCTCATAATACCCTACAAAGATCAATGGTTTGCTCTTCTTATCCAAAGCTTTCCTTTTTCTTCTTTGGCACAAAGGCCTAAACATGGCTCCCAAAGACTCAAAAAAATGAGACATCTGGTTTAGTGTTGGACCAAGCTTCCTCTGGAGTCAAATGCTCAAGTTCTCTGTGTGGTGTGCGATTCTGAATGTAGCTAGCACAATTAACTGCTTTTGCCCAGTAGATAGGATGTAAATCTCTAGAATGCATCATACAGTTAGCCATTTCCTTCAAAGTTCTATTCTTCCGTTCTGCTAAGTCATTCTGTTGTGGAGTATGAGGAACATAATGCTGGTGAATAATGCCTTGAGTTGCCAAAAAATTAGAAAACTCGTTACTAAAGTACTCCCCCCATTATCAGTATGAAGGTTCTTTATGCAACTAGAATATTGTTTCTCGACCAAAGCCTTAAAGATTTTGAAATGTGAAAAAATGTCACTTTTGTACTTGAGAAAATAAACCCAAGTATGCCTCGAGAAATTATTAATAAAGGTAAGTGCATACTTATCTCTAATGAAAGAGGGGGTAGAAAAAATCATCAAGTCACTATGCACAAGCTCAAGTGGTGAAGAAGCTGTCTTTGAAAAATTCTTAGGAAATGGATCTTGGTGTTGTTTCCCTAATGCACAGCCATGCCAAATTCCCTTAAGACAAGAAACTTTAGGAAGACCATCAATCATACCATGAGTGCTCAACTCCTTTAAATATTTATAATTGAGATGCCCAAATCTCTCATGCCAAAGCTCACTCTCTGAATCTGCATGAGAAACCAATCATGTCTCTATAGAAGAAGTGTCATTAAAACCCTCAAAGTGATATAGTCTAGAACTATGATCAACAATACCCTGAGCAAAAAGTGAATAAGGCTCCAACAAAGTTCGTACTTCTACCCCATGTGGTGTAAAAGTCATTGTTTTCCCTTAACCAGAATGAAAAATTTGATATATAGAAAACAAATTTGTAGTGATGTTAGGAACATATAGTGCATCTTGGATACTGTCACTATCAAGTTGTATATCACTTTTTCCTTTAACAGAAAGAAACGAAGAATCCCCAACCTCAATTTTGGAAGTAGAACTCAAACTGAGAGAAACTAAAGACTCCTTGGAATAAGTCATGTGATGAGAAGCACCAAAATTTATAACCCAACTGTCTACAAGTGGTGACTGAGATCTCCCAACAACATTAAGTGTTTTGCCATGTTGATTAGAAGGAGGTGGAGTGGAGATAAAAAAATTATGTTTCTTGACTGCATCCTCTAAGGCTTGCATTCTCTTATAACACCTATGTTCTTCATGACCACTAACCCCACAAAAAACATGTAAGACTAGACTTATTCTTGGATTTATAAGGCTCCTTAGGTTTAGATTTGTTTTATTTGGTTTAGGATCACTTTGAGATGAAGTAATGGTGGATTTGGTTCTACTTTTTGGTTTTCCATTTCCTTTAAGATTAAATGCAACTAATGCCTTGTAAGAGGTTGAAGACTCAAGGTGAGACAATTTAGATTCTGTCCTAGTAAGTCTTTCACAAAATGTTTTTAAGTTAGGCATTTTGAATATGTCATCCAAGGCATCTATGCTAGAGAAAAAGATAGAAAAAAATTAGAATGATCCTCTCAACTTGGATAGAATCAAGTAAACACACTCTTCATCTTTCTTGTCTGTTCCACTCCCCTTCAACTGTGTCAACAAATGTTTGAACTTAGTAAGATAGTCTATAATTCTTAAAAAATCTTCAGGATTAAGAGAGGTGATCTCAATTTCAAGTTGCATGGCTCTCATATGATCTACCTTACTAAATAAATCCTCAAATTCCTCCCATATTTTGAAAGGAGAGTCACATTTTTCCAAATGAAACAAAAGACAATCACTTACATAAGTTTTTATCAAACCCATACAATCATCAAACTTGCACTGATATTGAAATTTCTCAAATTTTCTAGTGAACACTGGTTGTTTTGAAGAAGTTAAAGCTCATAATCATTTCCTTTTGATTATTGTTTCCATTCTTGGTTTCCATGTATAGTAATTATGTGTTGTTAATGACTTAACATGATCTAATACAGAAGTAGACGTCATTCTCAAAAAATCAACAAAAGAAATGTAAGAACCAAGCAATGCAACAAGACCCTAAGCAATACAACAAGAGCCCCCCAGATTTTGACACTTTTATAATGAGTGCGTGTTACAATATGACACTTTATAATTATAGTGTGATTCTCAAAATAAATATTTTCAATGGAAAGAACACAGAAAAACAAACACTTTTGCAAAAAAATGACACTCAAATCCGAGTTGTCGATCCAAAGATACAAGTTTTACAATTTTATGCTCTGCTATTTATTTTAGTTACCACTAAAATAAAATAAAATGCTCTTGTCTTCACCACACAAATAAAATGAAAGGGGCCTGGAGTTAAGCACCTACTAGTAGGAATCACAAGCTTTAAACCCTCATACGACCATACCATATGACCAAGGGTTAAGAATTTTACCACACACATAAGTGGGCGAGGATAAATATAATAAAGGTAAATAAAGTACTTAGGTGAACATGAGCTAAGGTAAATACATACTCTAATAGCATCCAGCTACATGTGTGGTGGGAAATTTAGAATTAGTTCCTTTCAAACTGATGCAATGAATTTTGTTTTAAATAATTGCAGTTCAGCCACATTGTATAAATATCAATTCTTTGTATTGCTTCATTTTCGTCTCTAATTGATCGAAAAACTTCATTATATCTGATTAAATGAAAATTTGACCATTTATAAAATAATTTGTCGTTGTTATGGTTGCATGTGCTCATACCATGAGAAACTCTACCAGAAGGATAGTACTCTTAGACTTTCTTGGATTTTCGCAAAGTGGAAATGTACTTATTCTACATCAGAGATACACATGCTATTGTTCAAGCATCCAAACAATGGTGCCACTACCTCTTTGGTAAGTAGAGGATACTTTATTAAGACCAAAAACTCCAAGCTTCAAGACATCAAACAAATGAAACAAATGGCATACCTTGAATCATTTATTATGGTCATCAAGTATAGGAAGGTCACCACCTATCCAGTTGTAGATTGCCTTTCTCAATCTGAACAAATTTCTAGAGGACCTAATTATAAAGCACTTGTCATAGCTGCATTGTGGTGCCAATCAGTGTCAATGAAATTGGCCAATAGTTGCCCTGCATACCTTGATATAACTTACACACTTTTAACTTCAAGGAGTATAAGGATCCCTTTTCCAACACTTGAGATTTGGTGGCATAATTCCTACTGCTCATTGGTAGCACTATCTAGAGGGACGCACTTCCAAACTTTCAACTGCATAATAAAATACTGCACAAACTTAATGCCATCTGCATACTTACCACTTGTTTATAGAAGGCATGTAGTAGAAAAGTTGCAAGTCATTTCGGAATGCATAAAATGATATTGTAGACCATCTGAAAAATATTCCCTACTTAATATTTCCCTAATGTTCGTCATGTCGCAACAACAAAGACTGCAATTTCCACTTTATGATTTTTAGGTTGAGATTTTGCACAAAATTCCACTCCATCTGCAAAGATCATGAAGGTCATTAAGCTTATCTATAAGTGAGTTGCATAGTTCCAAAAGCTGCAGACCATTTCAGGGTTTATAAAAATCTAACAATTTGTAAAATTACTACTACTTGTCCAAGTTAGAAGTACATGTCACAAAAACATTTATGCGTGTGCTCTCTATTAATGAAATGTAGAGAAATCCATACAACACAGATGCGTACAATAGCATAGAAAACATGAAATATAAGAAGCGCACCATGTGAAGATATCTGATCACTCCAAAATGAACAAAAACTCATAAATTTGCAAGAGCGTATGGACCAGGAAATGTGTGCACCATACGACACCTTCAAACTTATTTATTGTAAATAGTGTAAGTATACACTATAGGCTATACCCACCAGACCATGGGAGTAATCTTCATGGGCTTCCTAGATGAACTCCCAACCATATAGAGTCGGAGTAACTATTTTAAAGGTAATCATTGATATGTCGAGCATGATGACGATCCTGATCTATGTAAAGACATCACTAATTGTAATGTCCCTTTTTTTGGATAGTTTGTCTCAAAGACCTTTGGCCTATTTTTGTCTACCCGACGACCAAAGGGTGAGCTCAAAGGTGGCTTAAGTTTATTAAGTTTATTATATTGTGCTAAAATTAAAATATTAAAGTATAAAAAGCACATATAATAAATTAATAGACTTAATTTTAAATTAGAACTTAGGAAAGTACAATAAAATAAAAGCACTTAATTAAAAAGTACTTCCTAAGGGAGAATGTGATTTGAAAATTCAAGGGTCACTTTCATGGGAATTTCAAAGGCCACTTTCATGGGAAGTCCAAAGGTCACTTTCATTTGGAAGTCCAAAGGTCACTTTTATTGGAAGTCTAAAGGTCACTTTGGGCCCCATTTCCTATATAAAGAAGAGGTCGACCTATGTAGAGACATCCAAAAATATTTTATAACATTTTCTCTTGCATGAAGCTTTAATTTTTGCATTAAAATTCCAAGGATGAAACCCCTTGTAAATTTAATCTCTTGTGGATGATAACCCAAGAGTTGAGAGGGTTTTTTCACTCAGAAATTCCAATTGATTGTAATAAGATTTTCAGAGTTATTTTCAGTCATTTCCAGTAGTGTATTTTGAGGGTTTTTTGGAGAATAAATTGCAGTAGTCTTCTTTTATTGGATTGACCCAATTTGGGAATGATTTGGCATGTTCTTTGAGGTATTTAAATCTGGTTTCTATTGTCAAATCATCTACAGATTTTTGTGAAGTGAGGCAAAACAATTTCATAATTTATTATAGGGTTTTTAGTGGGTTTTTTTTACCAATTTTATAATCTGATTTTTGAGTGTTTGTGGCGTCAATAAAATCAAATATTTGTATGTTTGAACTCCTAAAATCAGTGGCAGTCATTTGTGAGAAAGAAATAATTTTTTGGAAGCCATTTATGTGAATTTTCCCATCAAACCCTAGTCATCATTGTTGGAGATTTATTGCAGCAGTTACGCTGATCTTGCATAGTCCTATATTTCATTTCTGAGTCTAATTTGGGCCATAGAAACATATGTTTTGCATACTATTGTTGTTACCTAACATGTAAGTAGTTGCATGCTAAGTGTTTGACGAAATGTCAAATGAGTCAAACTAAAAATTTGGATCAGATTTGGGGAAGGGATCTTTCACTAATCAACATGCAAAAATTTACTACATCAAGCATGTGTGGTTGCATTTTGGACTCCATACATCCAATTATCTCTAATTCAACAATGTTATTCATCACTCGACTCTTTATGGAAAACAATGTAAAACTCATGGACACATAATGAGAACAAAACATCATCAAAGGTCAATTGGAAGTTGCCAACCATACAATATTACATCTATCATGGGCCTATAATCACCAACACTCAAGACATGAGAGGTGGACTTGTCTTAAATTCAAAATGACTTCAACCTTTTGAGATAAACACATGTCACCTTCAGAGCTTGCCCTAAGCTACAACCCAAGGACCCAATGACAATTAGAAACATTCTACCAAATGAAAATATAATGAAAGCCCTCATTGGGTCCTATTAGGGACGAAAACCCTCAATAGTCACAACACCTAGGGATGGAAACCCTCATTTGTTGCATTGGTGACTTCATTCGAGAGACACATTGGACCTTCAAAATTCAAAATTTCATAACGATAAGGGTTTCTATCAGTGTTAAGGCACACATTCCAGCTAAGGCACACTTTTGGGGGCTGCCACATTCATTTCCAACTTGATCTACCCATTTGGAGATTTCAACTTCACTTTTCAGTGGGTTTTCATGGTTGGAAAATTGTGATTTCACTTTCATTGGATAGTTGGTCTCTTCAAGATCATTTTGAGCATTGGTTTGTGTTGAAACTCCAAGTATTGACGGAGTTAGAAACTCCAAGTATTGATGGAGTTATGAATTTTAGAAGTTTCAGTTATATTTGCACTTGAAATAAAGTTATAAAATACAAATTTGCTCCAGATTTCATCTTGCTTGATTTATTGAGTATTTGAGATATTTGTATGTTAATTTCCAAGCCATGTTGCATGAGAACGGATGCCATTAAGTGTTGCTATAATTCGCTACATTAGGAAGACATGTTTATTTACTTTCAGCTGCTTTTACTGATGTATGATGCCCTAAAAGTGTAATTTTGGTGTCACTCAGATTTCACCCTGAAATCTGTGACTACCCTATCCGAAATTTTTTCGTACTTTTAAAATAATGGGTCGTTTTGTGTTTTTATTGCCTGAAAGTTCTTGTATTGCGTCAAAATAATCCTAAAGAGCCATGTTAGCCTTTTTCGCCAAATACCCAGATGCCCAAAATTGTTTTATTCTGTCATCGGGATTTGTCTGCGAAAAATTTGTATTTAATTATTTTGAGCCCCGTATGAGGCTATTTGCGCTTTGTTTTAACTCTATTATGAGTGAATATGTTATTATTCCTACGTGCTAGAAGGGTTTTAACTTATTTTAAGTTTTGGGCTTTATTTGTAACTTTTGGCAATTTTTCGTGTTTTTGTGGTGTCCCGTTTCATTTTCTGTGAAATTTCTCTGGAGCAATTCCTTTGCCAGGTAAGCCCGATTTTTGGCTTGGAGCAGCTGGAAAACATACACGCACATTATGCCTGGAGGAAGTCGCCATCGGAGGTCCGGATCACTAGGAAAAAGCGAAGTCGTGCACAGAAAAACCCCTGCGGGGATGGGCCCATTTTTGGAAAACAAAGGATTTAAGCTGCGATCGGAAAAATATAAGTCGCAGACATGGTGAGAATTTTATATCTGCCTGGCAGGGTACTTTTTCTCGTGTTATAAAAGTCACTTAAGCTGCAGTGGGAAAAATAGAGGCTGCAGGCAGGTGGGAATTTATTGCCTGCCTTGCAGGGTAAAAATTCCCATGATATAATAAAAATAAAGTGACTTAAGTGAAATCATGAGATTTTAGTGCTTGCCTTGCAGGGTAAATAATCACATTGTCAAAGACAAATCACTTAAGTGGATCACGAGATTTTGGTGCCTGCCTTGCAGAGTAAAGAATCCCATTATGAAAAAATTCTTAAAAATAGAATTACATGTGCAAAAAAGTGCGCCCCCTTTGGTGAGAGAATAAAATGATTAAATTGATTATTTTAATTAATCTTTCTTCTCAAAAAGTGCGCCCAAGCTTGGAGGAGGTCAACAAGTCAAAGATGGAATAAAAGAAAGGAATTAAATTCATTAAATTTAATTTATTTAGTGGCTGCCCTCTTCCTCTCAAAAAGTGCGCCCCATTTGGGTATTATACATTAAATTAATTTCTATTTTTAGTGGCTATGGTCAAAGCACACTGTGAAGCTTAAGTGAAGTGATGTGTGAAGGATTAAATTGGATTAATTTAATTTATTGGATGGCTGTCCTTAAACATGTTATTTTTAAAAGAGAAAAGCATGATTTTTAATTAATTAATTGCCTTTAATTGTTAGGGCAATTATTAATTATAGAATTGTGAAGGTTATATAAGCATGGGCAGCCATATGGGTGAATTATTCAAATCACAGGTGAAGAATTGCAGCCAAGTGGAAAAGTGCGCCCCCATTAGAAGAAGGATTTTGCTCAGACAAGGTGACAACAAGGCTAAAAGCTTCATAGATTTGGCGCATGCTTTAGAGGAGGTTGATCTTTGTCTGCATAATTGTTTCCATAGGTGTTACAGGAGCTCAGGTGTTGATTGAAAGGATTCATGCTCTCTTTATGTGCAAATTAAATTCACTATTCATTCTCCACCAATTTTTGAAGATAGACAAAGGGCGATAGAGTCATGCAGATCTAGGCCCGGAACCTGTTGCCTTGATGCGTGCGGTTAAAAGCAGTGGAATTAATCAATTGCCAGAGTTCATGATGGAGTGTGCTAGATCTTTTCATCCTTCATCCAGATCAGTGCGTGATGCTTCGGGAAAGACAATAATTCGTTTGGATGCAGAGTTCATCAATTATTGTTTGAAGATTCCAGTGCGAAAGGTGGTGACTTCTATTAGCATTCAGGATGCTGATAGTAGATGGGAGAAGCATAGAGCTGATTTTGTGAGCATCATGAATAGCCGATACATGAAGAAGCCTAGATCTCCTTCAAAGTTCCCGAGAACTCTTCCACGGTCCAATTTGGTGCAGGAGGTAGATGATGTCGTCAAATTGCTATGCAGGATGAATGGCGAAGCGAATGCCTACACTTTCCGTACATGGATGTATGCTTTCATCAGGACCATTGAAATCAACAAGGTTGATTCTATAATCAATTGGTCGAAAATTATTAGCAACAACATCGGTGAGCAACTTCGGAACGTGAAGCGTACTTTCAGCTTCAAGATGACTTCATACTTGGTGTATGCTGCAGCTTCACAAGGCGTCTTTTCCAAGCTAGATAGATGTGGTGTTCTTTTCAAGGACCCCATTTTCGAGTGCTACCCGCAGCTTACTGCACCTACAGTGCGAGAAAGACTTCAAAGTGATCAACGATGACTTCTTCTATGATTTCATCTGTAGGCTAGACAAAGACTTGAAGGCCAACAGGGTAAGCAAGGAAGCGTGGGAAGCTGTGTCCAAGATTGGCAGTCTATTCATTCAATTTACAGATTTCACATACCTCAGGGTTACGAGCTTTTCTGGAGAACCAATAAAGATGCCCAGGTATCCGAATGATAGATTGATCGCCATGGAGCTGAGCAGGCAACTTGTGGAGTTACACGACCTTCAGTCAAAGCGGCACAAGTCTACGGGCTTCTTCCCAATCACTGTGGGATATTACAGCTGCATTAGCATTCACAGAGCTCGAGGGATGGAAGCGCAAATGTTATCCGAGTATGAGCAAGAGTTCTTCCCTGCATGGCTGAACTTCGATCCATTTGGAGTAGCCAGGAAGACAATCTCCCAGCAGTACGCACATGTGCCTTCATTAGAAGATTTCTGGATGAAGTGCGGAAGTGAGTACGAGGTTAGAAAGAGAGATTTCAGCAGGCTGTCAGCAAAGCAAGTGTTCGACTTTGGGACTAGCGCGGATACCTGCGGATCTTAAAGATGATGGGATTGTGGTACTTGACACTTACCATCAAATGGGAGGAGATAAAGCCATACTGCAGAATAACATGGGAGGCTGCAACACAATTGAAGAAAGGTCGAGAGCTGTGTTGGTGAATACTTCAAACTGGTTGCTGACGAAGGGATATTGCCTTGATGAAGCATTGATGAATTAAAGTCACAGGCAACTTCGGCACAGGAGATTCCCTCAAGCGAAAGCACGGAGGAGAAAGCAGCAGGAAAGGTCCGAGAAGTTGAAAGTGTACATAGAAGATCTCAATCCAAGAAAGAGAAGGATTCACTTCTACGACCATGACTTTGACTCCAGTTTCTCCAGTACCCAATACTTCACCAACTATTGCACCGCAGCAGCAGGATGTTTCCATGCCTCCATTGAAATCCGGCGACATTCGTCTTCTCTCCTCAGCCACTTCGTTCAGCGCACCCGTTCCAGAGGAGATACGTTGAAGTTGCAGATGGCAGAGTTCGAAAAAGCTTTGTCCTTGGATGATTCAGAGGATGACAGTCATAACACTATGGCACTTTCTGACGAAGAGGATGCAGAGCGAAAGATGGTAGTGCACTCAGTGACTTCTCATTCTCTGAGAAGTAATTTCTCGGAATGGTTGGCTTTGCAGTTGGTTCCAGAAGCGAGAATAGAGATGAACTTAGAGGAGCACGACTTGCAGCTACTCTAGGATCTGAGCAGAAGAGACAGAAGGCCTAAAGTTGCTCTTCAAAGCAACTTCTAGGAGTTGATCATTGAGAATTTGGGAGAGAAGTTTGCTGAGATATCAATTCTGGCAGAAGGAAAGATAGAAGAGGAGCTCACGGCGGAAGATGTGACAGTGACCAAAGTACCACTCGGTCAAGCCACCACTGAAGGATTGAAGCTGGACACGCAGACATTGATAGATGCTTTATTCCTTAGGCTTGAACAGTGAAAAGGCGGAGAAAGAAGAACTGCAGAAGCAAGTATCTCAATTATGTGAGATCATAGCCAAGGTTGTTAAACCTTCCATTCAGTCCATTTCAGAGCAGGTGAGTGATTATCTTATGCAAGGAAATGGAGGACGTAAGTAATCAAGTAAAGACTATTGACAAATGGAAGGATTTGATTATTCATCAAGCTTCTGTACAACTTAGGGAACTGTGCCAGCCCGCCTAAAGGTTATGAACGATGCAGCAAATCAACTAAAGCTACACTGATGGAAAGCATAGAAGGCATGAATACAGTTGCAGAGAGTAACCTAAGTATTTTGGACGAGATCAACAAGCTGACGAGAGATGTATTGATTGCGGAATAGATTGTACTAGACGGATCGGTCGAGAAGGGTTGCTGTAATTCAGGACAGAGCAAAAGGAAGCAGTGGCTAAAACAGATGGAAAGATGTTGAATTACATGTTCGACAAGTATATCCGATATCAGAACAAGAAGAAGACATAAATGTTACAGCTTGCATGACTTCTTCTATTCTTTCTTCATCTATTTTCTATGTTCCCGGATGAAATTGTAAAACTTCTAAGTTATTGGTTTTACAACCATTACTTGACGAAGGGTTATGTGGAACCATTCTATTAGTTAAGTGATACATGTGTCACCTAAGAAGAAGTTAGTTGAGGATGATTGCCAAATGTCATCTTTACTTGTTATTCATGCTTTAGTTCAGTTTGAGTCTTCTATTTGTACTTTCCCTCCTACATTCTATAAGTAGGAGAAGAACCCTCCGGGTTAAAGATCGATCAGAATTTGTAAGCAGCAATCACTTGAGTTCTAGACTTTGTGCTGAATTCCTGATGGCAACTTGGAGCAAAGGAATACAAAGGAGCAGGTTTCCGGAGAACTTTGTGTCACGGTGTCCGAAAGGTAACTGTGTTTTTGCTTTGAATCTTAGATCTCTTGATAAACTTTGTGTTATTTAAGATCTATCAGATCTAGAGCAGAAGGAAAGATAGATGTTTTATAATTCTGTGTGTTCATATCTATTAAGTTCTTCTATGTGCATGTAATTAGCTCTGCTATCTACTAATTGGGATGCTCATCTTAAGTAAACCATTTCTTATGCCTTTGTTTTATAATGTGTATTTCCTTTACTTCTTTCTTCTATAACTTTCCTTTCTTAAACAGCTGCTTACTTGCTGCAAAACTTCTTAGTTATGGTTCATGAACTAAGTGGTTAAAGTAAAACCTCTGATAGATAATAACACATTTTTATTGAAAATCTGACACGGGAGCCTCACCGGTTAAATGAGGGAGATTTATCTCATGACTGCCTAGGTTTGATGCTATGCAGAAAATCTAGCCAACAGTTTTTGGCGACTCCGCTGGGGAAACAACTATCTTTGTAGATCAAAGCTTTTCTATTGAAGATCAAAGTGTTTTCCATACAAATCTTAACCTGGCTGAACGTCCATTCACCCGATCCGTGAAGGCGCAAGGAAGGACTGATCATTTCTTCCGACTGCAGGAGCAATTCAATTTCAATCATCCTCCTCAAGTTAGAAGCCGCAGATCTAGTCTCTCACCAGGAAGGAGAGTACACACCCATCCAGATCTGGATCGTATTCAGCATAATCCGGCAGCTGGAATTATCCATCAAGTCTATCAAGTCTACACAAGGAGGAGGCGTGCTCAAGTTAACATGGTGCACCAAATTGTATCTGTTCCATGGGGAGCATACTTTTGGACTTCTGAACTTGGCTCCACCTATGCACGAGCTACCAAAGGGATCCAGAAAGAATTTTCTAAAATTCTTTGGAGATGGAAAGAAAAACCCGGATGATCATTTGGCGGCCTTCTTCATATCTTGTGGTGTGCTTGCAGTAGAGCATGAAGATGTCTCGGTCAGACTCTTCATTGAGACTCTACACGACTTGGCTGGAGAATGGTTCTATCGGTTGGCTCCTGGCACCATAACCAACTGGGAAACTATGCGTGAGCAATTTCTGAAAAGATTCAAGCCTGCAGAGGATGCTAGCATGTTAATCACCCAACTGACGCAGTTGAAAAAAGAGCCAAACAAGAAGATGCCGGACTTTATTGCAAGGTTCCAAAGGATTTTGTATAAAATCCCCACTTTTGCTGCATTGAGCGACGAAAATTAAAAGACATTTTTTATAAATGCTCTATTGCCTGAAGTTGGATATCAGCGAAGAAGGGCAAGACCGGTAAATCTGCTGGAAGCACAAAATGCTGCCGTGGAGGTTGAGGACGACTTGATCATGGCTGGAAAACTTAAACAACCATCTCACAAAGGTGATGGCACTTCTTCTAGTACTTTAGATCCTTTGTTGCAGAAATTGGCAAATGACATGCTGCAGATCAAGAAGCAGATCTCTCAAGCAGGGAATGTAACCCCCTCAAGAATAGCTCCTACTCGGACCTTCAATGGTCAAAATCAAAATCAAAATCGAAACATACTTGCTGCTGCACCACAACGGTTGGCAATAGAAGCTACTACAAGGAATAACTTGGAAACTAATGAAGAGGATCTCGGCATTGATGAATCATTCGATGATGAAGACTTTATAGATCCCGCTAGCGACTCCAATATTGGTTACCTGGACTACGAATTTGATGATGGCTATTATGAATCTTTTGAAGATTCTAATGGTCACACTTTTGCGGTGTTTACAAGGTTTCAGACGCGCCAAAATGCCGAAGCATCCACAAGCGGCCGGAAAGAGAGAGAAGATCCTGGCCCGGATGTTACTATCTTAAAAAGAGGTAGCACTCTTCCTTCTTCTTTAGCACCTAAGGATAAATATTCAAATTCTTTCAATTCGCAGCAAAGATCCAACGCACATCCTACTGAAGCAAGTCAAGCTTTCGACATAATTGATCACATCAAGAGGAACAAGGTCCAAATGTCAGAAGCTGAGTATTTGAGGGAATTTCCTGATCAGCTGAATAGATTGGTCAAATATGTGCAAAGTAATGGTCCCAGCCCAACAAACAATACTTCACGGGGTATCTTGTCAAATCCAAAGAATACTCCTCATACAAATAATGCGGCAGCAAGTTCTTCTCCTTCTACCCCTTCTCCTGCTACATCAGAAAGGATCGAGCCATTCTATGTATCTTTGCTTATCAACGGATACAAACTGAGCAATTGCATTTTGGATTTTGGAGCTTCTGATAATGTAATGCCTGCCAAAGTTGCTGATGCCTTGGGTCTCACGTTGACAAAAACCATCGGAAGATGTTATTCAATGGAAAGGAAAGTCCCTGTTGTGGGGCAAATCAAAGATGCGCAGGCAATACTTGCTTCTTTTCCATATAAAAGACTGAAAATGACTATCCTTGTAGCAGACATTCCAGTCTCTTATGGCATGTTGTTGAGTAGAAATTTCTGCAAAGAGCTGGGTGGAGAAGTCAAGATGGATTGGTCTTGTGCGCACATACCAATCAAAGGAGTAAATCAGAAGCTGGAACCTGAGAAGAAATCTAAGTACAACAGTATCAAAATCTGAGGATCCTAGATCTCAGATCTTGTTTCAGGAATCGGATCACGGAGTCTATTATCTAGAAATGGATAAAGAAGAAATTCAACCGGTGATTCGAGAATCACATCAAATTGATAATAAGATTTGGACTCTGGAATTTGATGGTAGCTGCTGTTCATTTGGATCCGGCGTAGGCGTTGTTCTTATCTCTCCTGAAGGGAAGGTGCATGCGCACTCCTTCAAATTGATGTTTGAAAATACTAACAATACGGCTAAGTATGAAGCATTGTTGTTAGGCATGGAGCAGGCAAGAATAATGGGGATCAAATTATTACACGCAAGAGGAGATGCTGAGCTGATTGTGAAACAGATAAGAGGCCTCTACCAAGTCAAAAAAGACAAACTGCGACACTATAGAGATCGGGTCTACTCTGCTATCCTGGATTTTTCAGCTTTCTCGGTATCTTACATTCCGAGAGAACAAAATTCAAGAGCTAATTCGCTTGCAGTAACTGCAGCCTTGTTGAATCTGGATCAGCCTCCTGCGTTCTTTAGACAGGGGGACTACAAGGTGGAGATGGTCTTTCGCCCAAAGGTTCCTAACAACATCCAACAATGGCAGGTTTTCAATGATGACACGCAGATTGCTGCGTTTCTCCAACAGAAAGACAACTTTGAAGGAATCTACTATGAGGGAAGCAATTCACCTCCTAGGAAGACTACTGTCGGAGAAATGGATATGGACGTCTCAGGAAGTCAGGAGATTATCCAACTAAAAGGGAATAAAATTCTCAAAGGCTTGGTATCTCTTGAGGAAATGTTTGATAAGCATGATCAGATGCTTAAGAAAAATGAAAGAGAATGAGGAAGGTTATTCCTCCGACACACAATTGCTAAATTTGGGAGCTGGCAATGATCCCAAATTAGTAAATCTGGGTAAGTGTTGCTCAGAGGCAGAAAGAGAAGCTTTTATTGAGCTTCTTAGGAAATACATGGATGTTTTTGCCTAGTCTTACAAGGATCTAAAAACATATCAGCGTGCAAAAGTTCAACACTACATCCCACTTAAACCAGAACAAAAGCCTTTCAAGCAGAAGTTGCGGCGACACAACCCTACCATTTCCGGAACCATCTTTGCAGAAATCCAGAAGTTGTTAGACGCAAAGATTATTTATCCAATACATCATTCGGAATGGTTTACCAACATAGTCCTTGTAAGAAAGAAGAGCAGCGAGATTAGGCTGTGTGGATTTCCGCAACCTTAATCAAGCTTCACTGAAAGACAACTACCCCATCCCCATCATGGATCACACTCTGTAGGTGATCACTGGATCTGAGACGCTTTCCATGCTTGATGGCTTCTCAGGGTACAATCAAGTCAAGGTGGCCGAGGAAGATCAATACAAAACGACGTTCATCACACCTTGGGGAACCTTCGCATACCAGAAGATGCCGTTAGGCCTGATTAATGCTGGTGCTACATTCCAAAGAGCTATGGATCTAGCCTTTGCCCACCTCAAAGATATAAGCATAGTGGTGTATCTGGATGATTTGACAGTCTTTTCCAAAGATAAAAGCGCACACATTTCAAACTTGGAAGAGGTTTTCATACAGTGCCGCAAGCATGGTATTTCTTTGAATCCCAAGAAATCCATCTTTGCTGTAACAGAAGGGAAACTACTAGGGCACATTGTTTCCAAGGAAGGAACAAAGATAGATCCAGAGCGTGTCAAATCCGTTCAGACATTGCCTTTGCCCACATCCAAAAAAGGAGTTCACTCTTTCTTTGGAAAAGTGAATTTTCTCAGAAGATTCATTCCTGACTTTGCTGAGCTAACCCGTCATATTTCGAATATGATGAAAAAGACACAAGATTTTAAATGGAGCAGCGAAGGGAAGGAAGCTTTCGAGAAAATTAAAGAGGCCCTGTCGAAAGCTCCAGTCTTGGTTTCACCCGACTTCAGTAAAGAATTTATTCTTTATTGTTATTCCTCCGAACACACCATGTCAGCAATACTGATGCAGAAAAATCAAGAGGACGTAGAAGCTCCTATTGCTTTCATGAGTACGCCTCTTAAAGCCTATGAGTTGAAATACACTCCCATGGAAAAGCACGCATACGCCAGTGGTGAAGGCGTGCAAAGCATTCAGGTATTATATTCTTTCCTCGCACATTGTGGTTTTGGTTCCAGATACTACAGTTAAATCCATTCTTACTCAGCAAGAGTTAGGATTATTGAGAGGCACATGGGTGACAAAAGTTCAAGAATACGACCTGGATATTAAACCAACAAAGCTGGTTCAAGGAAGAGGTCTGTGTGAATTAATGACGGAGATGAAGACATCAAAGACAGAAACAAATCAAGATGAGATAGATGGAGATTTGCCTGCAGTACTTTTTATAGATATGGTAGAGGAGTGGTACAGTAACATTGCTTACTTTCTGACGTATGGAGAATGCCCAGATCAACTTTCCAAAAAAGAGAAACGAACCATCAAATTGAAATCCAAAGATTTTGTTCTTTGGGATAATGGTTTGTACAAAAGGGGAATTAATGGTGTATTTCTCAGATGCGTGGACAAAGCTCAACAGGATCAGCTACTACAACAGTTTCATGACATGGCTTGCGGTGGTCATTTCTCAGCTCGAGTCATTGCACACAAGATCCTCAGAGCAAGGTATTACTGGCCCACCCTTTTTCAAGATACTGCAGAATGGGTAGCTAAGTGTCAAGCATGCCAACACTTTGTTGGGCGTGTGAAATTGCCTGCATTACCTCTAAAACCCATTGTGATTGAAGAACCTTTCCAACAGTGGGGAATGGATTTTATTGGTATGCTTAACCCGGCTTCCAGTGCCGGTCATCATTACATTCTAACAGCTACTGATTATTTCAGTAAGTGGGTAGAAGCTATTCCTGTAAAGAATGCCACTTCTGCCGAGGTGTGCAGTTTTATAAAAGAAAATATTATTGTCAGGTTTGGCGTGCCCAACAAAATTGTAGCAGACGACACTCTGAATCTTTTTTCTGAGGAGCTGGTGGAATTCTGCTACACTTATGGGATTCAGCTGGTTCATTCCTCAAACTACTATCCACAAGGGAATGGTCAAGCTGAATCTAGTAATAAAAACTTGGTAACTATCGTGCGCAAGCTCGTAACAGACAATCAAAGGACTTAGCATAAAAAGTTGTTTGATGCATTATGGGCCGATAGAATCACACCAAAGAGGGCGATAGGCATGTCCCCATTTCAGCTGTTATATGGTAGAGACACAGAGCTGCCTCTTACCTTGGAATTGCCTGCCCTACGACTTTCTAAGGCCCTGGAGGATTCCACATTCACAGATGCTATTGATAAAAGAATTATGTACTTGACTGAATTGAGGGAAGTACAAACTCAAGTTGCAGATAGGTTGACAGAGCATCAAAGGAAGGTGAAAATCCTTTTCGACAAAAAGGCCAGGGAAAGAAAGTTTGAAGTCAATGACTGGGTCTTTCTATGGGACAAAAGAAGAGAAATAAAAGGCATGCATGGAAAGTTCGATTCACTATGGAAAGGGCCTTTTGTGATTAAAAGGATCGCTGGAGCAGATAGCTTCATTCTTGCTCATCAGGATGGAGTTGAATTGGCCGTTGCCTTTCAATGGGCAACACTTGAAGCTGTTTTGGACATGAGAAGCAGGGTAACACCTGTATGTACATAAATAAATCTTTTGTTTGTTTTTCTTTGTTTTGTCTTGTTTTCGTGTTGTGTTGTTTTCGTTTGCCTGACCGCGTGCCCAAAGGACAAGATACGAAACCAGAGATGCTAGGATCTCATCTTTTCCCTTTGTCATTCTGACAAGAGAAAAAGATGTCCACAGACGGAGCCGACTGGTGTCACTCAGATTTCACCCTGAAATCTGCGACTACCCTATCCGAAATTTTTTCGTACTTTTAAAATAATGGGTCATTTTGTGTTTTTATTGCTTGAAAGTTCTGTTATCCAAATCCACCCCCGGGATTGATTTGATAACATACATCAGAATTCTCGAGTCCCAGGCAAATGGATGGATCCAGGGGCAAAAATCATGTTTCTAGGGTCCCCTCAAAATTTTTTCTAACTCTCCTGTCCAGGCTGAAAAGAGCAAGCTCTGAGAAAATGCGGAAAAGTTGCAGAAAATAATCTTGGGCCAGAAAAAATTGTGAAAATTGACTAAGTCCTTGTCCTAGGAATAGTTGGGACATTCGGATCACAAAGGAGCGGTTTGGCCGAAACGCCTCCAGGAGGCCCACGAAGCACTGGGACAAGTGGAACAAATGTACGCGAAGCGCGCGAACCGGCCGGTTCGGCCAAAAAGGAAAAGTGGGACAAAGGGACAATCAAGCCGTCGGGACGCGCGGGACGCGGAAAGCCGGTTCGGCCGAAAGAGAAGAAAAATGACTAACTGCTTGGGACATTTGGGCCTTGAGGACGCGAACCGGCCGGATCGAACGAAATGGAGAACTTTCGTACTAAATAGTTGGGACATCTGGGCCACGGGGACGTGAAGGGCGCGAAAAGGCGAAGCGGCTGAGAGCAAAGGAAGCCATTTCAGGCGGTTCGGAAGAATTTGTCCCAGACAGCATTGGGACATTTGGGACAAATGGACGCGAAAGACGCGAACCGGCCAGTTTGGCCGAAACGGGAGGTTCGCCCGATAATCTTCAGCACAAGGACAAGTGGGACAAAAGGACGCAGTGGTGCGAAAATCCGGCCGGCCCGTGGACGAATCACAGCATGACACGTGTCGAAAAGGAAAAAGGTCCAAAAGGTCAAAGGGGCAAGGTTTGAAGCGCTGGCCCGAGCCAATTAGTACAGGACACGTGTCCAATGGAGCAGGGAAGTGCGGAGCCAGGGAAAGATTTGGGAAATTTGGCCAAGTTCAGCCAAAGAGCTAAAAGCGAAAGTCTACTCCGCGCCCTGTGTCTACCAATCAATGCATGCCACGTGTCCCAAGTGGCGGGGGCGCGGAGGAAAAGTAAAAATGTTCCGAATCATCAAAAAGTCAAAGTTTTCAAGGGAAACCCACGGGACAGGTCAGGAGAGAGAATAACATATCCAATCACCACGTGCCACGTGTCATCCAAGTGGCAGGGCACGGGAAAATTTTTCAAAAACGCATCTTCGCCTGTTTTGTGCCCTAAATCTTCAAATCGACATATCTTTCGATCCAGAGCTGGATTTGCATAAGTTCTTTATATCAACGGAAAGCTTATGAAATTCTCTATGTGATTCTGGGGTTAATCTCGAGTTTTGGTGCAGTCTGGAGGGAGAAAATCAAGAAACAGCTCTGACGCGTGTTCATGGCCAGAAGTGACATTCCAGCGACCAGATTTAATGCAGAATAGGTCGCCTTCTCCTGTATTTCGGTCAAAATGATAGGGTATGGGTTTGTAAGGTCCCTCATGCCGTTTTAATGCACCTGCATTCAAAGAGGGATGGGCTCTCATGTTTTTGTACGTTTCCTGTCCCCTGGGCTCGACCCTTGCACTGTAAAAGCCAGATTTGGCTCATTTCTGAGGGGGGGAACATTTCTTGGGATAGCAAGCTTCTTCTTTCACCTGTAACAAGTGATTTTTGCAAGTATCAAACCTCTTCTAAAATTGTAACAGGTTTTTTGCCCTTTTGATGTTGTAATATAAGGATTTTGACAGTGTAAATGACAATACAGGTTCTGTGATCAGTTTTCAGTCCTTTGTTTGTGTTGCTTGTTTCATTTCAGACCTCTGATTACATCTTATCAGCTTGTGCATGATGTCTTATGTTGCATTTTTTATGATCTGTGTCTATCTGCAGAACAAGAAGTGTTCACCACTCCTCCTTTTGTGTATCACCTATTAGTTTAGTTTCATTTTTTGCACTTTCTATCTCTGTCTCCTTGGATTTTAGAGTAGGATTAAGTTTCAAACCTCTGTAGTTTTACAAATATAGATCTAAATCAGAGGAGTTTGAGGAACTAGCCTCTAATCTGAAGATTCCTCTCTCAGTTTAACAAGTCCCCACACTTGGAAAGAGGTTTCCATGTTGTGCAATCACACTGGATGCTAGAGTGATCAACCTATCCGAAAAAGCCTGATACTTTTAAAATCCAGTGGGTCATTTGTTGTTTTTAGTCTGCCAACAAGTTCTTGTATTGCTTCAAAATAATCCTAAAGAGCCATATTAGCCTTTTTCGCCAAATACCCAGATGCCCAAAATTGTTTTATTCTGTCATCGGGATTTGTCTGCGGGAAATTTGTATTTAATTATTTTGAGCCCCGTATGAGGCTATTTGTGCTCTGTTTTAACTATATTATGAGCGAATATGTTATTATTCCTATGTGCCAGAAGGATTTTAACTTATTTTAAGTTTTGGGCTTTATTTGTAACTTTTGGCAATTTTTCGTGTTTTTGTGGTGTCCCGTTTCACTTTTCTGTGAAATTTCTCTGGAGCAATTCCTTTGCCGGGTAAGCCCGATTTTTGGCCTGGAGCAGCTGAAAAACATACACGCACATTATGCCCAGAGGAAGTTGCCATCGGAGGTCTGGATCACTGGGAAAAAGCGAAGTCGTGCACAGAAAAGCCCCTGCGGGGATGGGCGCATTTTTGGAAAACAAAGGATTTAAGCTGCGATGGGAAAAATATAAGCCGCAGGCAGGGTGGGAATTTTATACCTGCCTGGCAGGGTACTTTTTCCCGTGTTATAAAAGTCACTTAAGCTGCAGTGGGAAAAATAGAGGCTGTAGGCAGGTGGGAATTTATTGCCTGCCTTGCAGTGTAAAAATTCCCATGATATAATAAAAGGAAAGTGACTTAAGTGAAATCATGGGATTTTAGTGCCTGCCTTGCAGGTAAATAATCCCATTGTCAAAGTCAAATCACTTAAGTGGATCACGGGATTTTGGTGCCTGCCTGGCAGGGTAAAGAATCCCATTATGAAAAAATTCTTAAAAATAGAATTACATGTGCAAAAAAGTGCGCCCCCTTTGGTGAGAGAATAAAAGGATTAAATTGATTATTTTAATTAATCTTTCTCCTCTCAAAAAGTGCGCCCAAGCTTGGAGGAGGTCAACAAGTCAAAGATGGAATAAAAGAAAGGAATTAAATTCATTAAATTTAATTTATTTAGTGGCTGCCCTCTTCCTCTCAAAAAGTGCGCCCCATTTGGGTATTATTTAATGTTTTTTAAGGCATTAAAACATTAAATTAATTTCTATTTTCAGTGGCTATGGTCAAAGCACACTTTGAAGCTTAAGTGAAGTGCTGTGTGAAGGATTAAATTGGATTAATTTAATTTATTGGATGGATGTCCTTAAACATGCTATTTTTAAAAGAGAAAAACATGATTTTTAATTAATTAATTGCCTTTAATTGTTAGGGCAATTATTAATTATAGAATTGTGAAGGTTATATAAGCATGGGCAGCCATATGGGTGAATTATTTAATTCACAGGTAAAGAATTGCAGCCAAGAGGAAAAGTGCACCCCCATTAGAGGAAGGATTTTGTTCAGACAAAGTGCTAACAAGGCTAAAAGCTTCCAGATTTGGCGCATGCTTTGGAGGAGGTTGATCTTTGTCTGCATAATTGTTTCCACAGGTGTTACAGGAGCTCAGGTGTTGATTGATGCTCTCTTTATGTGCAAATTAAACACCAATTTTTGGGGCAGCAGACTTGAAAAGTGTAGATTTTTATAATTTAAATTTACTATTCATGCTCCGGTGGCCATTTTTGTCTGAATAAATTGCAGGAATTCATTACAGGTGCTTTAAAACAGAAAAGGAGTTTTTATCAATGTCCAATACATTGCAAATATCCTCCGAATCTGAAGAATTGTCCAGATCTGCACCAGTATTGAAGAAATCCGGCCAAGTTAGAAGAAAAAGAATTATTCAGACAAAGATAGACAAAGCCATGGTGAAAGGAGATGAAAAAGAGAGCACGATGGATTCATGCATTGCTTCCAAACTTGCAGACATAGGAGACACAGATCTAGGCCCAGAACCTCTTGCTGATTTGATTGATAGATCCAGAGCGGGAAAGACTTCACTCATGCGTGTGGTCAAAAGTAGTGGAATTATCTGAGCTACAGCTTTCCCATGTACAACCCAATTGCCAGATTTCGTGATGGAGTGTGCTAGATCTTATCATCCTTCATCCAGATCAGTGCGTGATACTTCAGGAAAGACAATAATTCGTTTGGATGCAGAATTCATCAATTATTGTTTGAAGATTCCAGTATGAAAGGTGGTGACTTCTATTAGCATTCAGGATGCTGACAGTAGATGGGAGAAACATAGAGCTGATTTTGTGAGCATCATGAATAGCCGGTTCATGAAGAAGCCTAGATCCCCTTCAAAGTTCCCGAGAACTCTTCCACGGTCCAATTTGGTGCAGGAGGCAGATGATGTCGTCAAATTGCTATGTAGGTTGAATGGCGAAGCGAATGCCTACACTTTCCGTACATGGATGTATGCTTTCATCAGGACCATTGAAATCAACAAGGTTGATTCTATAATCAATTGGTCGAAATTATTAGCAGCAACATCGGTGAGCAACTTCGGAACGTGAAGCGTACTTTCAGCTTCAAGATGACTTCATACTTGGTGTATGCTGCAGCTTCACAGGGTGTCTTTTCCAAGCTAGATAGATGTGGTGTTCTTTCCAAGGACCCCATTTTCGAGTGCTACCCGCAGCTTACTGCACCTGCGTGTGAGAAAGACTTCAAAGTGATCAACGATGACTTCTTCTACGATTTCATCTGCAGGCTAGACAAAGACTTGAAGACTCACAGGGTAAGCAAGGAAGCATGGGAAGCAGTGTCCAAGATTGGCAGTCTATTCATCCAGTTTGCAGATTTCACATACCTCAGGGTTACGGGCTTTTCTAGGAGAACCAATAAAGATGCCCAGGTATCCGAGTGATAGATTGATCGCCATGGAGCTGAGCAGGCAACTTGTGGAGTTACACGACCTTCAGTCAAACTGACACAAGTCTACGGGCTTCTTCCCAATCACTGTGGGATATTACAGTTGCATCAGCATTCACAGAGCTCGAGGGATGGAAGCACAAATGTTATCCGAGTATGAGCAAGAGTTCTTCCCTGCACGGCTTAACTTCGATCCATTTGGAGTAGCCAGGAAGACAATCTCCCAGAGTACGCACATGTGCCTTCGTTAGAAGATTTCTGGATGAAGTGCAGAAGTGAGTACGAGGTTAGAAAGAAAGATTTCAGCAGGCTGTCAGCAAAGCAAGTGTTTGACTTTGGACTAGCGCGGATACCTGCGGATCTTAAAGATGATGGGAACGTGGTACTTGACACTTACCATCAAATGGGAGGAGATAAAGCTATACTGCAGGATAACATGGAGGCTGCAACACAATTGAAGAGAGATCTGGAGCTGTGTTGGTGAATACTTCGAACTGGTTGCTAACGAAGGGATACTGCCTTGATGAAGTATTGATGAATCAAATCACGGGCAACTTCGGCACAGGAGATTCCCTCAAGCGAAAGCATGAAGGAGAAAGCAGCAGAAGGTCCGAGAAGTTGAAAGTACACAGAAGATCTCAAGAGAAAGAGAAGACCACTTCTACGACCATAGCTTTGACTCCGACTTCTCCAGTACCCAGAAGACTTCACCAACTATTGCACCGCAGCAGCAGGATGTTTCCATGCCTTCATTGAAACCAGCGACGTTCGTCTTCTCTCCGCAGCCACTTCGTTCAGCACCCGTTCCAGAGGAGATGTTGAAGCTGCAGATGGGAGTTCGAAAGAGCTTTGTCCTTGGATGTTTCAGAGGATGGCAGCCATGACACTGTGGCACTTTCTGACGGAGAGGATGCAGAGCGGGAGATGGTAGTGCACTCAGCGACTTCTCACTCTCCGAGAAGTAATTTCTCGGAATGGTTAGCTTTGCAGTTGGTTCCAGAAGCAAGAGTAGAGATGAACTTAGAGGAGCATGACTTGCAGCTACTTCAGGATCTGAGCAGAAGAGACAGAAGGCCTAAAGTTGCTAAAGCAACTTCTAGGTTGATCATTGAGATTCGGGAGAGAAGTTTGCTGAGATATCAATTCCCGGCGGAAGGAAAGATAGAAGAGGAGCTCACGGCAGAAGATGTGACGGTGACCAAAGTACCACTCGGTCAAGCCACCACTGAAGGATTGAAGCAGGACACGCAGACATTGATGGATGCTTTGTTCCTTAGGCTTGACAGTGAAAAGGCGGAGAAAGAAGAGCTGCAGAAGCAAGTATCTCAATTATGTGAGATCATAGCCAAGGTTGCTAAACCTTCCATTCAGCCCATTTCAGAGCAGGTGAGTGATCATCTTATGCAGGAAATGGAAGATGCAAGCAATCAAGTAAAGGCTATTGACGAATGGAAGGATCTGATTATTCGTCAAGCTTCTGTACAACTTGGGGAAGTGCTAGCCCGCCTAAAGGTTATGAACGATGCAGCAAATCAACTAAAGCAACTGATGGAAAGCATAGAAGGACATGAATACAGTTGCAGAGAGTAACCTGAGTATTTTGGCCGAGATCAACAAGCTGCTGAGAGATGTATTGATTGCGGAACAGATTGTACCAGAGGGATCAGTCGAGAAAGGTTACTGCAATTCAGTATCGTTTCTTTCAGAGAAGGAAGCAATGGCTAAAACAGATGGAAGGATGCTAAATTACATGTTCGACAAGTATATTCGATAGTAGAACAAGAAGAAGACAAATGTTATTATATGTTCGACAAGTATATCTGGCATGACTTCTTCTATTTTCTATGTTCCCGGATGAAATTGTAAAACTTCTAAGTTATTGGTTTTACAACCATTACTTGAAGTTATGTGGAACCATTCTATTAGTTAAGTGATACATGTGTAACCTAAGAAGAAGTTAGTTGAGGATGATTGCCAAATGTCATCTTTACTTGTTGTTCATGCTTTAGTTCAGTTTGAGTCTTTTATTTGTACTTTCCCTCCTACATTCTATAAATAGGAGAAGAACCTCCAGGTTAAAGATTGATCAGAATTTGTAAGCAGCAATCCTAAGTTCTAGACTTTGTGCTGAATTCCTGATAGCAACTTGGAGCAAAGGAATACAAAGGAGCAGGTTTCCGGAGAACTTTGTGTCACGGTGTATTGTGTTTCTTGCTTTGAATCTTAGATCTCTTGATAAACTTTGTGTTATTTTAGATCTAGATCTAGAGCCACCTTTGTTTTATAATTCTATGTTTTCATATCTATTAAGTTTCTTCTATGTGCATGTAATTAGCTCTGTTATCTACTAATTGGGATGCACATCTTACGCATTTCTTCTCTGTATTTCCTTTACTTCTTTCTTCTATAACTTTCCTTTCTTAAACAGCTACTTACTTGTTGCAAAACTTCTTCGTTATGGTTTATGAACTAAGTGGTTAAAGTAAAACCTATGATAGATAATAACACATTTTTATTGACAAATCTAACACGGGAGCCTCACCGGTTAAATGAGGGAGATTTCTCTCATGACTGCCTAGGTTTGATGCTATGCAGAAAATCTAGCCAACAAATTTCTTGTTTGTTACTAGGGTTCCTAATATTGTTGGATTTGATATGAAAATCAAATTATTTTCAGTTGGGGTTTGTGTAAATTCCTTGTTGGTGTGGTTCAACCTTAAAAAGGGACATTACAAAAAGCATCATACAACTATACCAACATAAGCTTCCATCATGTTGGGATACATCTTCTAGAAAGGCAATTCACAGAATGGAATTGCAATATAACGTCAAGTTGCAACATCCTTGTATATAATAAAGAGGGCAACAATGCCTTTCAGGTATTTGCTCCAATACTTGGAGATATCTACCTAGTGTTTTGTGCCTATAGCCATAAACAATATTAGGCATAATTTTTTTATGTTCAAAGAAGATGCAATTGAGTGTGTAATGATCACTGCGATGAAATTTTATACTCGGCAAACAAAAGTTTCCTAAAGCAAGAAATTGTACAAGGAACTTGACCTAGATGGAAGTTTAGCACAAGAACGTCTTCAACATGCACCGTCCCCAACCAAAGCTTTCGTTGTCTTCTGGATGTAGACTTCACAGGTGATACACATGCTTGATGTTGATGAACAAAAATTCAATATGCACTGGAGATATTGCAAAAATTTAAGTGTAAATATGCAACGATTATAAATGTGCTTTGATTAAGTAATAGAGTAGAAAGTTTCCATATGTGAACTATGAATTCTATTTGACTTCTATACATGATCTTACACAACTTTCTATGTATTTAGATTTCAAATAGATCATACCTTAATGTGGATGGTACCATCAAGATTAGTATTGGCATTAGATCAATTGAACGTTTATGCTTGTCAACCAACACATTAAGAAAGATGCAAATTTCTAAATCATCAGTGTGATTTAAGATAAATTTCATTTGATGTTTTTGAACAAAAGTTGTTTTAGTTAAATACCTATTTTGGGACAAATTCGTTATGGATTTTTCAATCAATCGCTGAGAATGCCTATAAGCATAACCATTGCTCATTCACAGTTTACATCTAAGTCTTTTTGATAACATAGAGAACATTTATAACAATAGGAAATGTACAAGAGATTAAACTAAACATCGTAACCACATCATAAATTGTGATGACATAAAAACTCAAAATAATAGGGAAAACACTTGCACTAACACAATTGCAGACATCTTGGAGCTCTAACTACGCAATTTTTTTATCCCCAACATGGCACAAAGGCGATCAAAGTGGAAAAGGTGTCTTCTGACTCGATATGAATGAATAGTATAAAGAATTGCTGCACATGTCACTGACAGGTATGAGGCAAGTATTAACACTCCAAAATCCTGCACAAGAAAAGTAAAACTTGTTAGATAAAAAATCATTCATAAATTTTCTATCATATTTTACCTCACAAGGGCATTTGATCATCTTTATATGAAGTATTTGTAAAAGATGAATGTAAGGATAACTCTCAAAGGGATGCACATAACATCTTAAGTGTTAGACGTGCCAACTTTTCAATGTTTTTTTCACAATTTTGCTTTATCTCCCTTCTTAGAAGTCATTTTTGGTAAGTATATCTCTCTGATCTTTGATAATTCCAGGGCAGCTGAGGTGTTTTATCTGGAATCAACAGTGCTATATCTTTTTTTTTTCAAATAAAAATGATACAACATGGTGGGTTCTAGATAAAATAACTAAGAAGTATATATGTCTAACTGCAGTTAACGTCATTTTCTTAAATTGGATGGTATTTTATGTAAGTGGTAATTAATATTTAAGAATAACGATACAAACAACTATATGTTGCTAATACATCTTATTCAAACTGCACAGTACCTTGCATTGGATCAGCTGCAACCATTAGAGTTATTTCATACTTTTATACGATATAAGCATATAGAATGCTGGGATCATATCTATGTGCAGTATGATCTCCTTACATGAAAAACATAATTGCTCATAAATACCAACATTTAGCATACATTCGCTATTTCACATAACAAATTTCAAAATCAGTTTATATCAGTGTTCCACGGGTAAGCATCTCCCCCTAAAATCTTAGGTTTCTAGTGGCAGGGATGCCCCGGAGACTTGGGAACGCCTGGGAAACATCCCCCTTCCATAATAACAATGCCACCATGAGACAATGGATGTCCTTGGGACATTTTGTAGAAGAGGGGACATTTCTCTCAGAGAGGGGACCTTTGAGGGACTTTAGGATATCCCTGAAACTTCAAATAAACTTGTTGAAGTACCATGATAGTCCCAGAAACTTGTGGCCGTCCCCTGCGCCAAAAATGCCACAAAAAATGTTTTTTAAATTAAAAACAGTCTTTTTTGGATGTTTGTGCCCCCAACCCTTATCCCAATAGTTTATGGGCCCCACCCACACTTTAAGCACTCAAAAAAACTATAAATGAACGTCGCTTCCTCACTCCAAATCACTATCAAAGCTTGAAAACATTTCACAAAGTTGCAAGTGCAAGAGTGAGAGAGAGTAAGAGCAAGCAAGGCTACAAGAGCGAGAGGCTAAAAGCAACAACAAGAGGAAGTACAAGTGCCAAGTCTTCATTGACCACAACACACTTACGTACAAAGAGAGTCCAACAAGTTGATGGGATGTAGACCTAGGGGAGCCAACACAGGTTGATGATGATGTGGCACAAACATGGCTGGTTGGTATTGGTTTGGAGGAGCCTTACCTCAAGGAGTCCAACAGTTCGAGTGATGAGGAGTTTGGCCCGAACTTTGGGAATGATTACTAATTACAGACATCCGTCCATTGGCCAATTGTATTTGAATTTTGAGTGTAATCATCATTTTGAATATAAATATAAAAATACCTTTATTCGGCATTTTCATTGTTCAATGCAATGTGTTTAGCATTTCAAAGTTTCATCTATTATTCCTTATACATATTTTTATAACTAAATTTTCAAGTACCATATATATTTGCACTGCTGTCCCCTTGCCCATCCCCAAACCTCGGCCCTTGGTCCCCCTGTCCTCGAGACCACTATGGTTTATATAGAAACAAAATCAAGCTACCACCCTCATAAGGTAATATTTATTGCCAACAACCATGTTGAGGGAAATTTTCATTTGCAAAGAAATTTTAGAAATAGAAATGTGTATTGAGAAAGTTCAAAATAAAAATCAATCAGTTGTCATCTTCCCAAGTTCTCCAACAAGTTTTTTAGAAAAAGATTTCCCAAATAACAGTAAAAAAGGGGGGAAGGAGAGGGAAAGGGGGGGCGGGGGGGCGGGTGGGTATTACAAACCAAAAATTGAATAGAGTCAAATCAGTTGCAAACCTAGACTTACCAAATCTAGGTATTATTATAGTATATAATTTAATAAGGATTGTGCACATGTTCTGTAATATCCCTCCTTTCGGATAGTTCGTATCGAAGACCTTTGGCCCATTTTTTTCTACCTAACGGCCAAAAGATGAGTCAAGGGTGACTAAGTTTATTAATTTTATTAAATTGTGCAAATATTAAATATAATATAATAAAATGCACATATAATAAATTAATAAGGCTTAATATTAAAATAAAAGCTAGAATAGTGCAAATGTAAAATACAATTAATTTTAATTGTATTTATCTAGGGGAAATACAACTTGCATATGAGGCATAAAAAAATAGAAAAATGAATCAAAAGTCTCATTAGAAAATGGGACCAGCCTAGGGAAAAGCAAATGATGTTATTGGCTGCTTTGGAGGTCGATTTGGGGTCATTTCTCCTTTATAAGGAGAGGTCGACTTGTGTAGTAGCATCGAGAAATATTATATAACATTTTCTCTTGCATTGAGCTTCAACTTTTGCATTAAAAATTCCAAGGACGAAAACCCTTAGGAATTAAATCTCTTGTGGACGAAAACCCCAAGAGTTGTGAGGGTTTTTCTCTCAGATATTCCCATTGATTGTAATCAGATTTTCAGAGTTATTTCAAACTTTTTCCAGCAGTGTATTTGAAGGCATTTTGGAGAATAAATTGCAGCAGTCTTTCTTCTAGTGGATCGACTTGTCTTGGGACTGTTTTGGCATTATTTTTGAGGTATTTACATCTGAAAATTATTGTCAAATATCTCCTAATATTTATGAATGAAAGCCACTAAGTTTCAGAATTTTTTAGAGGGTTTTTAGAGTGTTTTTTTACCAGTTTCATAATCAGATTTTAGATCTGATTTCTTAGTCTTTTAGGAATCCAAAAATTCTGATTTTTATATGATTGAGTTCCTAAAAATAGTGGCAAGCATCTTTGATAGAGAAATAATTTTTGGAATTCATTTGTGTATGTTCTACTATCAAACCCTAGTCGACCTACCCTAGATTAATTCCAAATTGCCCTAGGGTTATCGCCATTTATTCTCTGAGCTCGTTCCAAGGGCTCGGGAGTGAAAACTAATTATTGTGGGTTGATTCAAGTGTGTTTGCATATAAAAACTTAGTTGAATTTCCAGAAATTAATCCAGTTAATTTGCCCTAGTTGTCAAAAATCTGCATTTTACTATTTTGTGAAGTGGGAAAAATTCATACTTGTGCCAAAGATCTATTGGGGATCTTTCATGTTCTTCATAAACCTGTTACATATATATTTCCAAAAACATGTGCAACACTAGATTAAGATGAAATAATCTTATAAACAATAAACATCGGAATTTACTAATATTATTAATATAAAATTCACCTTCTTGCCAATATGGGAAGGGAATAGAGCTTGATTGGCGTCTTGATCATAATAGAGAAGTTAGTCTGAATAGAAGCAAATAAAGATTGATTGGATATAAGACTCCACTGTTTGGCCTCTAGCTCACAACCTTCAAGTCAAGTTGTGAATGGCAAAGAAACACTCTTTCAACAGGTCTTGACCAATGGGAGAGCACTTGACCGATAGGTCTCAAATGAGGACTCAAGCAACTGGAGAGGGATTTGAAACAATTCCTAAGTGGTTTAATGAGAATTTTGTATATGGATTTTTATCAGCATTAAGAAGAGTATTTAATCATATTTTTTTATCTTTTTATTTAGTTTCATTGATATCTAATATTTTCAGGTCTTATTGCTTTTTTAAAGATAAAACAAGGGATTCGGTTGGGGCCATCACCCATGAAATATGGGCATCAACTGAATTCAGCTGGTTAGGTCACAATCTGGGGACCTCATTCCCAGAATTTTCGGAGTTGTAGACCGAAGTACTAATCTAACATTAACGTTTGGAAGTACAATCAATTCCACACATGACAAGATCATGCAGGGTCATTGAGAGCCCTAACAGAAGGCCTTCTTGATGATTTCTGCATAATACTGGCTTAAGTGGGCAACGAGTGACTTCAGCAGGTAAACCCACTATGATCACTGAATGTCCTTGTTGAGATTTGAACTTAGGTCAATGTCATATCAACCACATCCCTTTAATAGTGAACTGAGTCCTTGATGCTTTCAGGTGTTGTTGCTTTTAGTTGACATTTTGTTATAAAATACATTTTTATGTCCCTTACATGTTAAGGCAATGAATGTTTTGTCCATTGTTGTTGAAGACTTGGATTTCCTTTAGGAAAAAGGGTAAGGAGCAACTTGCTCCATCTCTAAGGGAAAATGGGATTTTCAAAGGAGCTCAAAATTATCAAGCTTACTGATTCGTGGGATGGACACCCAAATTTGATTGAGCAGTATCCGGATTTGAGAAGTGTTATGAATACTCTTCACAGTCACGACAAGGAAAGGTGGTTCATTATTTACAATCTTCACCTTAGGGGATTGAGTGGATTTCTCCTTCTATGTGGCAGGCCAATATGTCTATGGCCCAAATTCAATTTTTTCAAACTCTTCTTCAAAACAGAATCCTACCCACTTCTTCTAGTCCCGATACCCTTGCTTGGGGAAAATATTCAGATGGGAATTATTCTGTAGTTGAAGGATATAGCACCTTGACAGGTATTCAGCCGCACCCTTGGAAGGATATTTTTGTTGATCTTTGACAACTTGTTTTGTGGCCTAAAGTTAGATTCTTTATCTGGCTTCTTTTATACAAGAGGATCCTTATTGGAGACAATTTGATGAAACGGGGTATGGTAAGACCGTTTTGGTGTCCTTTATGCAAAGAAGCGGACGAAACTTTGACTCACCTTTTCTTCCAATGCCCTTTTGTTATGGCCCTATGGGATATTTTGGGTGATTGGTTATCTGTCAATTGGAATTTTTCTATGAATCTGGTGGAAATATTTAGAGTTTGGAAACATTCGCTCTCTGATACTCGGGATCTTAACAAAGGAGTTTGGATTGCTATTTCTCTTATGTTGTGGAATGTATGGAAAGAGCGGTCAGACGTACCTTCAAATCTAAAAATAGAGACATTTGGTATGTCAAGGAATTAACTAGAACAATATAGTGGAAACTATTGAGCATACTGTGAAAATCCCCACCCCCCCTTACCTAGCAAGTGGAAAACCATGTTACGTAAGCTCAATTTGGAGGAAAGTAAATTGCAGTTTAGGTATTGCACTAGACTATCTATGCCCTCTGCTTTAAGAAAATGGAAGCCTCCTCCATTTGATATTGTTAAACTTAATACTGATGGAGCAGCAAGAGGCAATCCGGGTCCGAAAAGTATTGGTGGGGTAGCTCGTGATTCCTTGGGAACTCCCCTTTTCTTCTTTGCTCATCAATTGGGTTACTTCACTAATAATGTAGCTCGAATCTTGGCAATTCAACAAGCTCTTCAGGAAGTCACTAAACTGGGATGTCTTAGAATTATAGTCAAATCTGATTCTAAGGTTATTATCAACCTTCTGGCATCTCCAGAGCAGCATAGATCTAAAAATTGGCTGATCGCCAAGATTTAGGGGAATATTCAAGCTATTGCTAGACAATTTCAGACTATCGTTTATCAACATGTTCCTAGAGATCAGAACAAGGTGGTGGATGCTTTGGCAAATCGGGCCTTGAATCATCATAATTTGATCAACTTTGGGCCTTTTCCTTTGACATGGCCACCTAAGAAGCGGAATCAAATTGAAAAGATCCTTCACTTGCATTCATTGGATGGATAAGTTGCAGATATGCTTTCTTTTTTCTTTACTTTGTTGTTGGAAGTCTTAAGGATATTTCTTGGAGTATGAGTACCATGGCATTGCATTGTAATTTGATAAAATTCTTTCTAGTAATATAATTCTTTTTTTTTTTTATAAAAAATTATCAAGCTTACTACAAGCTAAGGGCCAAAGCTAAGTCCTTGCGATAGGAAGTCGCCATGAAATGCATTTACTAGTTGCTTCAAATGTAAAAAAAATGTTTATGTTTAGCAATACCATCTTCCATAAAACCAATTTGTATCGACAACGTAGATGTTCATTGCATCCTTTAGCATCCACATTGAAATCACAAGAATGCTTACAAGGGAACACATTTGATTGGTCTCGAAATTGCAAATATCCAATATAATTGAGCATTAGCGAAAGCGAGCATGTTTCAACCCCTCGTAGGTCCTAAAGAATAAGAACAAAGAATGATGGCCTATGCCAGTTTTAAGTTTAAATCCTACGTTAATAAGCACAGGTTAGGATTTATGCCAGCATAAGTTTTAAAATTCTTGCATGTATGTATTTCATATTGGTACAAAGAATCAAATTCCATGAGCAATACACTAAAACATTTACATGATAGTAACTAAAAGTTAATTAATGCAATAACAAAATTACAATATCTTAGTATGACAACATAGCCACAATATCATTAGGATTATAGCAGTAAAACTAAGTTTTTTAAGAAAGTAGGGGAAATTGTGCATTTTATGGCATCCATTACTAATCATTTACTGATACACAATTACAAAAACTTTTTACCTTGGGATTTGAGACAATGATTCCCATTATATAAGTCATCAAGTCCATGAATGATTGAACAGAGTTCTGAACCCCTCCCACCACGCCACGATCTGATTCTGGAACAGAATCCTGCATCCAACTTCCACAAGTTAGTATGGAAAATATTGCAAGTGTAAATTGCCCATGCTTGATTTGCAATAGCTTCAAGTATTTAGTTAAATTTTATGATGTATTTGTGTAGCAAGTATCATCAATGTCTGCATCTCTAGTTATTAGGAAAGTTGTTTGGAGTCTTTCAGGTTGTTACAAATGTTGGGGCTCATCCAAAGCAATCTAATGAGTTAAGAAAATACAAATGCAAGAGTTTATCTAAACAAGTAAACTATAGCCAAAGTCCTGAAAAGTGCACACAAAGATTTTAGGAATTTACCACAAATTAAGCATTTTCCTTTTGTACTAGAATTTTTGAACCCATAACTAACTATTATCCCTAACACAATTATTTCTATGTCCTCCAGAAGGTCTTCACCACAGGAGAAGCCATTGGAAATCCTGAGATAAGACAAGCAATAGAGAAACCAATTTAGATCCAAGAGGAAGTGATGATAGCACGATAACTCATTCTGATCTCATTATGACATTGTCATTCATCTAAGATGAAATTTCTAGTATTTTGAATATAAACATGGCTATTCTTCTCCTAGTTGGCCTCGCCATTTTGACAACATTAATTACCCTTGTTGTAATATCCCTTTTAGGGCTTAAAATGGAGAAAAGGGCTTTACCAACTATTCCCAATAAATATGATCTAAGAACACCTTTAAATACACACACAACAATCTGGAAGTAGCTAAGAATAACTTAGAATGATTAACCAATTCAAAATCAGCAGTCTCCTAGGGCAGCAAACTGCCTATGAGATTCAAGTCCACTTTTCACTCTGCAAATCAATGTAGAATGCCACAAAATAATTTATCTAGCCATGACAATATTTATACATCACAAATACATCAAAAAATTGAAGAAATATCTGATTAACATAGTGGAAATTAATTATTTATAACAGCAGCAGTCCCACCAAACCAAGGGCTAGGAAAAATAGTAAATCTCCACCAAAATTCACCAAAGTTCAGATTACGACCTTATAAAATATGGAGATTCAGAATATAAAATCAGATTTGAAATTTGTGCCCTAGAAAGCACCAAACCAGATTCAAACCCTAGTCGCTCCCCTAGGGAAGAGCTCCAAAAATGATGTAAAGTCTGTGCAATCCTTCTTCTTGATGTCTCTAACTCAAAAGGGAGGGTTTCCATCCTCCACCAAGCCACAAGGAAAGCTTTCGTCTTTCTTTGGATGCCACACAAGAGGGTTTTCGTCCTCAAGTGGAAAGGTAGTGAGCAACTAACCCAACAAAACCAATTGTATATGAAAAATGCGTCAAATATGATTGCAAATGAAATCCTTAAGTCCCTTTTATATTCTTCCCTTGGCGCCAAAGGCCAATAAGAAGAGGACCGACCTCTTAAGCCTTACTTTATCTTTTAATTGCTTCTTTATTCTCTCCGAATACAACCGACCTGCCTCCTAAATGAAAACACTTAAAAGAAAACATTAAATCTAATAAAGGAACACTAAAATGAAATGTGATTCCTTTCCTTGTTCAATAATTCTTCTTTGCCATGAAAAAGAAATGGCAAGAAGTCCATATTTAGGCCTCAATTCGAAAAAAAGGACATTACACTTGTACAACTCACTAGGCCTATCTATGACATTAGAGTGGATAATATGCATTTTATGCATATAAATATCAGTGAGTGAATCCCATTAAATGCATCATTCAAGTGAGTTTCTCCCTTTGTTGAACGGTGAGGACATTGAGGGAAGACTAGGGAATTAGGAAGCAATTTGTACTAGTCAAAACATTGCAGACGTCCCTTGCTTACAGACATCTAATGAGGTCAAGCTTCAAGTGTTGCCAATTACTACTCACAAACCATATTCAACACATTAGTTAGTCGAAGAATCATATTTGGAAATATCCAAGGAGACAACTGAACAAGATCTGAACTATTTTCCCATTGAGATGTCCACAGAATGGAAGGATCGTGCAAACTATTTAATACATGAAATCAATGTCTCCTTCATAAATCATTCAAAGAGAGAATAATTTTCTAAGCCATAACATGGAATTTACAAAGTCGCTACAATAAGAAACCAAGTATGGGGAAGTGATTTTAAGTCATTCCAGATGGATTACTTAAAAAGGAACATAATAAAACAAGAAGTATGAATTTTGAGGCACAACTTTATTACAATCATTCGAAGTTTGTGCAAAACGAATTGAAAGCAGGGCATAGTTGTTTAAGGGGAAAGAATGGAGACTAAAACAGTTATAAAGGAAAAATTGCAGAGATACAAAACATCACTGGTAAAGAGGCAAGACAGCCTGCCACAAGAAGCTTGAAAATAAGTACATATCTACAACCCGTGATCTGTAAACCTCTAGCTTTGGAAATTTACAAGACCACAAACACTTACTGTTCTACTTTCAACTTTCGAAAATGACAGTCTTTTAGTTATTAGTGAAGCAAAATTTGAAACTTAGAACTATTTTGCAGTAAAGGAAAGATGACAATTTAGCACACACACAAACGGTTTTTATCCTGGAAACCCTCAGTTTGAGGGAAAACCAGTCGGGAAGGGAAATTACTCTTTCTTCCCACTTATATATTGGCCAATTGTAAAAGAAATACAGATTACAATAAGATGAAGGAAGATAAACAATGTCTACACCTCCCTTCTATACTTTATTGCTCTGTTTCACACCTTGCTTCTACAAAACACTTCTAGCTCCAATGGTTTCTTTCTCACTCTTCTTTTTAAACTTTGATGATCCAATTTCCTATGCTCTCCCTTAAATAACTTTGTTTCTTCCCATGTCCTCTGTGCACTGGAGAATGGGAAACATCCTCCAAGGAAGAGACATGGTCAAACGGCATTTGAAATCCGCGACCGTTCGTGGCTCTATTTTTATTTTCATTCATTAGTGACAGGACCGTTGGTGTATGCAGACTGGTGGTTACAACAAGTGCCACAAGGGGGTGGTTACGTAACCGCTAGGGAGCGGTTATGCAACCGCTACTCTACACAGAGGGGTGATTCTATAACTTTACAGTCTGCTCTTCATTCTTCTTAATTTTTCTTTTGGATCTGGTTGTTCTGATGAAGTGGTGTTTTCTATGGATCCCTATGGATCACACCTCCCCTGCTCAGGAGGCTTTTGGTCCCACAAAAGCTTAGTGAGGGAGTAGATGAGGAAACAATTCCCTCACTTTCTCCTTCGAGTACCACCGAGCCTGCCTTGGTGTCTTCCCTTGAGTCCAATCTGCCAAGACTCCTGTGGACCTCTCCTTGTCTCTCTGATCTTCTATTACAACACTACATCCTCCTCCAATTCACCTTGTGAGTCCAAGATGCAATCTTCTATGGAAGGTAGTAACTAGACATTCTTCTTCTTTGTCAAGCATGGATGGCTCATATAGGTGTAAGTTATCACAATTTACTACTGAGTACATCCACATGAATGGTGGAAAATCAAGCCTGAAGGCATTTTCTCCAACCTGCTCCAATATAGTGAAGGGTCCATACCGTAGTGGCTTGAGTTTCCTTGTTTGGCCTTGTAATCTCTCCTTGCTCAAGTAAAGCCAAACTTTGTCTCCAACATGAAGTTTATGCTCTCTTCGATGTTGATCGTGTCTAGCCTTATACTTGGCTTGAGATTTCTCTAATTGTTCTTTCACCTTGAGATGGATTTTCCGGATCCTCTCAACAAACTTCGCTGCTCTAGTCACCTCTGAATCATGTATCTCCCCTTCTTCCTGCTGCCTAACTGTCATGTCCAGTGGATTAGTAGGTAGATATCCCAAGCATGCTTCAAATGGTGACTTCATAGTGGATGTATGTACTGCCCGGTTGTAGGAATGTTGAATGTAGGCTAAGGACTCATCCCAAGTCCGTGGATATTTGCTATTATATCCTCTAATCAACTACACCAAAGTCCTGTTCACCACCTCTGTTTGTCCATCTGTCTGTGGATGGAAGGCCGTGCTCCTCTGTAACTTGGTGTCCATCTTGTCCCACAAAGTAGTCCAAAACTTCCCCAAGAACCTGGAATCTTTGTAAGAAACAATAGATTTTGGACAAACCAAAATGCACCCATACATTAACAAAGAAAAGTTCAGTTGCCTCATATGCTTTTATTGTCTTTTTACATGCCATAAGAACACACATTTACTGAATCTATCTACAACAACATATAGATAATCATGGCCATGTTTAGACATAGGTAGTCCTCCTACAAAATCCATAGAAATATCTTCCCCAGGACGAGTAGGGACTGGTAAAGGCATATACAAACCTTCCTTCCTAATTTTAGGATTGCTTGTACAACAAATTTTACATCCTCTTATGAATTTAGATACTTATTCTTGCATATTGGGCCAATACACGTACCTTTGCAAGTGGGCCATGGTCTTGCCAACACCAAAATGTCTTGCTACTTTCGAGGTATGTGCTTCCCTCATCAATAAAATCCTTTCTTCTTTCGGAACACAAATCTTCCCCCATCGGTAGAGCAACCCATATTTGAGATAACAATCTTCAATACCCGTCTTTTCAGCCCCTTGAGACTGCAACTGCTGATATGTTACCCAAAATATTTGTCTTGAGCATATGCCTCTCCATAAGCTTCCTTCGTGAAGGGATCAATATGAGAGATAGTGGCCAAACTAGAGATTTTCTCTTGTGTGGGTGGCCTAGACAACATGTCTGCCACCAAATTTGTGCTACCTTTCTTATACTTGATCACCAAATGGAACTGCTGAAGGAATCCCATCCACTTGTAGTGCCTTTCCTGCTGCAATTTAGACTGTGCTTGTAAATACTGGAGAGGTTTGTGGTCAGTGTGCACAATAGTTTCTTTACCCAACAAATAATGTTTCCATTTCTTTATTTCCTGAACTAGTGCATACATTTCTTTATCATATAGTGAATATCCTCTAACTGCTGAAGTGAAAGTTTCTGAATGATAACATATTGGCTTACCTCCCTGTAGCAACACTTCTCCCATAGCATAATCACTGGCATTTGTCTCTACTTCAAAGGGATGCTGCAAATTAGGAAGAGAAAGTACTGGAGCATGACTAATTTTGTACTTTAATAACTCAAAATCCTGATCTTGTTCCTTACCCCAGTCAAAACCCTTACTCTTTGCGGCCGTTGTGTGTAGAGGTGTTGTAATAGTGGAGAAGCCTGGAATGAACTTCCTCATGTATTGTACTACTCCCACAAAACTTCTAGTCTTTGTGGCTCCCGTTGGTGTTGGCCAGTTGGTGATGGCTTCCACCTTCTTTAGATCCACTCGTAGCTCTCCTCCTCCAACCACGTGCCCAAGATAGACAAGTGACTATTTGGAAAATTCACACTTCTTCATGTTGCATAACAATTGTTTCTCCTGAGAACTTGCAAGACTTGTTGCAAATGTGTTAGATGTTCCTCCCATGTGGCACTAAAAATCATAATATCATCCAGATATACAATGACACATGAATCTATGAATTCCCACAATACATCATTCATCAATCTCATAAATGTAGCAGGTGCATTACATAAACCAAATGGAAGTGTTAACCACTCATACAAACCCTATGTTTTGTTTTGAAGGAAGTCTTCCATATATCCTCCTCCTTCATCCTGACTTGGTGATAACCCGAATTGAGATCCAACTTCGTGAAGAACTTTACATGCTGAAGTTGGTCCAAGAGGTCATCTATGCATGGGAGTGGATATATGTTCTTTATGGTAATCTTGTTCAAAGCACGATAGTCAATGCACATTATCCAAGAACCATCCTTCTTTGGCACCATCACAATAGGTGAACCACATGGTGAGGTGCTTGGGCATATTACCCCTTGGTCTAGTAGCTCTTGGAGTTGTTTCTTTACCTCTGTACTCTCCAACAAGGATTGCCTATACAACCTGATATTTGGTAGAGGGGACTCTGGCAATAGTTGAATCTCATGCTCTACCTCTTGTTTTGGTGGTAACCCACTGGGAGTCTGGAATAATTCCTGAAAATACTGAATAATGCTATCCAAATCCTTCATCCCTTTGTTAGAAATATCTGAAATTTCTACCCCATCTTACTTATCTTTTAATAAAAGTAAACAAAACTGATTATGATTTTCCTGAATTAGTCTCTTTTCTTGGTTAACACTTACCATAGTAATTTTTGTCTTACGCTGGTGTGCCCAGATGTTGTAACTGATTCCATCCTTGACCCATCTGTATTCAGTTCTCCCTTCTCGTGAATATAGCATCCCTGATATACAAGTAAGGACTCCCAAAAACAACATCAAATGCATCAAGTGGAATTACATCAGCTTCCAATACATCTATATACTGAGAATTTATCCCAAACTTGAACTTACATCTTCTTGTTACCTGAATTTCTACACCCTTCTTCACCCATCCCAAAGGATAAGGATGTGGATGCTCATAAGTTTCAAGACCAAGCTTCTTTACAACCACATTAGAAATAAAATTAGATTGAGAACCAATATCAACCAAAGCATTTACCTTAGTTCTCTTGATTTGGATTTTGATCTGAAATAGCTTACTCATATCTTCCTCTTGTTCTTGGTTGTCCATGTTGGTGGTCGTGCATCAAGCCTCTCATCTACATCAGAATCGTCCTCTATTTCCACCTCCCCATCTGTCTTTACAACTATCATGGATTTCTTGGAATCCTTGGTTGGTTCTTTGGATGCAATTCTGGATGTAACTTCCAACATGTAGCGTTCGATATGACCATTGATATCACAATTCTTATAAAAAATTCTTAGGATCTTTACAAGTATTCAAAGTAGTGGCGGTTTGTTTACCTTTCCCTTTCCATTTACCTTTGTTACTTGTTTGTCCCTGCTCTTTCTTTGGCTAACTTCTTGACTAATTTTCCCTTGACTTCATTTCTCCTTGCTTCTTTTCATCATCAATATAGTAGGCTTACACACATGCTTCATTGAGATCCTTGGGCTTCATGGAGATGACCTTCCTTTGAAGGTGAGTGTGAAGTCCTCCCAAATACTTGGTCAGAATATCCTCATCCTCCAAGTCCATATTAAGCAACATGGATTGTCTTTGAAACTCTGTAGTATAATCTTGCACACTTTGACCACTACCTTGTCTAAAATACTGCCATTTAATCATTTGGTCAGTCTTATGGCCAATAGGATAAAATTTAGCTCTAAGCAATTCTTTAAAATCCTCCCAAGATCTTACAATATGACATTTCTTTTTTTCACAAGTGGCTAGATGGGTTTCCCACCAAACCAGAGCATGTCCTTCCATTTTGAGACGTGCAAAGGTGATCCTTTGTGCCTTAGTAACATCATGAACACTAAAGTAAACTTCTAATTGTTTTAACCATTTATCAAATAATTCTGCATCTACTTTGTCCTTCAAATCTTTTTAATCTCAACCTTAGTTTCAACTTTAAAAGGAGCATGATCAGATTTTACCTTCTCTTTTACAATTGGAGTTTCTTCTTCACGCTCTTCCATATCTTCTTCCTCTTCATGGATCTTTCCTATGCCAAATTTTTCGGCCAGAGCTCAAACCACTGAGTCCATGGAATCTTGCTTAACTGAAGCCATCTTTTGTAGATCTGAAAGTTCTTGGTTGGTGTCTATACAACCTATCCATCATGGTTTCTAACATCTCAATTCTACGGACCAAGTTCTCTTCCTCCATTTGATCTCAGATTTTTGTTTCTACTTCTTCATAGATATGTCTGGATCGCAAGGTAAAACTTCTTCACCTTTAGACCTTGTCACTGTCATACAAATCACAAGAATGAATACCACAGTCCTAGATAATAATCAACTTTGATACCAAAATGATCTGTAAACCTCTAGCTTTGGAAATTTACAAGACCACAAACAATTTACTGTTCTACTTTCAACTTTCAAAAATGACAGTCATTTCTTTTAAGATAAAATTATTAGTGAGAAAACTAAAACTTAGAACTACTTTACAGTAAAGGAAAATAACAACACACACACACAATACACAGATTTTATCCTGGAAACCCCCAATTTGAGGGAAAACCAGTTGGGAAGGGAAATTTCTCTTTCTTCCCACTTTATATTGGCCAATTGTAAAAGAAATAAAAATTACAATAAGATGAAGGAATATAAACAATGTCTACACCTCCCTTCTATTCTTGTTTGATTTGTTCCACACGTTGCTTCTACAAAACACTTCCAGCTCCAATGGTTTCTTTCTCATATAATTAATACTTTTGCATTCTTAATCTCTCTGGATCTTTGAATGATCCAATTCTTGCCTATGCTCCTCCCTTGTATTTACTTGCCTTCTCCCATGTCCTCTTGTGCACTGGAGAATGGGAAAGTTTAGAGAGGTAAATGTCATAGTCGAGCACTTCAAATATGCATCCATTCATGCTCCATTATTCTTTTCTATTCAAAAGTGTTGAGAATGCCACCCTGAGCAGACCGGCTGTTCTCCAACTATCACTCTGCACAGAGAAGTGGTTCTATCCAGAACCTCCACTTACCTCATTTTCTTCAATTTTCTTCAATTCTCCTTCTTGATGCTAATGGGAACTGATGAAGTGGTGGTGTTTTTCTGGATCACTGGGAGTGTAACTTGACTGGAAAAAATGTTTGAACAAGAAAGGAATAGTGTTTTTAATGCCTGAGATAAAGTCTAGACTGCAACAATATGACCGAACATGGGCACCCATGTCTACATAGGGGCACCTAGGTGTTGGAAAAATCTACTTGATACCTGTGACTACACAGATGGTCACAATCCTATTTTCATAGGGTCACACAAGTGTCACAAATATTCCCTATTGATCACATATGTGTCACTCTTTGATCCCTGAGGGACATGTAACCTACAAAACAAATATCACATGCAAAACCCATAATACCACATCAAATCAAAAAAGGAAAGATACAATATGGGGAGTTGGATTGGCCCCGATGGTCACCCCGAGAGTGAACTTATGACCAAGTGTTACACTACATCATAGACTCCATATAATTCTGGTGAGTTGTGTGTAATAATCGTACCCTAGGATGTCCTCATGCAAGTGCACTTGATAGTGGGCTATAGCTAGATGTAATAATATAGATTAAATGTGTGGATGGAATAAATAACTTCCCCTTCCTATGTTGTGTATGCAGAAAATGTATTCCTTTGTCACTTTAATGGATTCTTGATTGATACTTTAAAGTGCTTTAGGTGCATTTGGATGTAAGCTTAGGTGATGATAGTATATGCTTAATGCTTGGCCCCTAATTTTGGTCACATAACTATTGTATTTATATTACCTTCCCTTGTTTGAATTTTGTAATTTACAACTGGAATGCTAACCCAAAAGTGAAAAATATGCCCAAAAGATAAAAGATACCCCAAAAGAAGCGAGGTAAGGTGAAAAAGGGGTTAGGGGCACCCATAGGGGACAGGGGCATCTGGGTGCCTTTTTCCTAGTTGGGCACTGGTTTTTGGAGTCATAAAAGATAAATCAATAAAATTTTGACTGGGGTTGTAGCATGTGTAATTACCAAATAGAAAACAAGAGACACAAAAAAGAGGTCAAAGACAGTTGTCAACCACTAGTTTTCTCGCTTAGGACTCATGTAAATGCTAGCATGATTTTTTAACCTAGAAATGTACCCAAGTTCATGATTTAGTGTCTATATTTTCCCCTACTTCTATGTTTTTGAGTGAATACTTGATAACATAAACCTTTTTAGATACGAGATGCGTTACTCATGACTTCCTATAGAGCATGTGGCGAGATGCACACCGAGTGGACAAGTGAAACGTGAAATCTCATGAAAAGTGAAGCATGAAAATCTAGGAAAGGAGAGTAGTATCTTGCATGAGAGATATGTACCCTAGGGGTGTATGTCTTGTTGTATCCTTGTATTTGTATTCTTCTAGTAAGGACGGACCTATACAAAATAAGAGCACAATACCTGTAGTCAAAAATTCTGTATATGATAGATCAAAGAATACAAGTATGCAAAAGTGTGTCAAAATTAGTCGTAAAGAGATAAGTGTGCAGCTGAAGGTATAAGAGTGTAAAAGAATTAGATAAAGTGTCATTTGAAAATTTTTTTGTGTAGAGCAATTTATAATACCTTTTCAATGGGAGATTTCAAACCACTAGAGATATTTCTTTGGGTGATATCATGCCAAATGCCAAGTTTTTGGGAAATCTCACGCCAAAGAGAAATTGTTAGCCACCATCTCCAACTAAGAGAGATTCTAGTGCTACTCTCCTTCCATAACTCTACCATGATAAACATAAACTGTAGAATGGTGTGTCCTTGATTTGTTCATACCTGTCAAATCTTGATTCATTGTTCCAAATTAGATTGATTGCTACCCTATTTGAGATAGGAATAGACCCACATTTAGAATTATTATTTCTAGAGGATTATGCTTGTAATGTAAAAATTGATATGAATACTTATATAGACTGTGCTAATCTAAGAAACTGATTGTACCATTTCCCCAAGACATTAGCACCCAAGATAGGTCAGGAGTTCCCAAGCGCTAGTGTCTGGGTCTGGGAGTTGGTTTATGATGTTGTGTTGAGGACCCAAGTTAGATTCTGGGTCGTTATGTGATTGTCTTCCAGTCTTGCATAATAATACTATACAACATGTTGAACTAATTGTAGCTCTGAGATGTTGTAGGGGTGATTTCTGGATTGACCCAATATATGTCCACCTCGTTTGGGGTTCATGCAACATCGGTAATAATAATGTAGCCCAAAAGAGATGATCTGATGTTTACACTATCCCTATTGTTACTTACAGGGGGGTAGGGAATGTGCATGGTAACAAACCACAACACATCTAAACAATATGACTAGTAACATGTAGTTTTTATAAAATGATAGCAAACATGCAATAGAAAAATAGTGTAACAAGCAAGAGCATAGAAAGGCAGATAGGCCGCAAAAAGTGGGTTTCAAACATGGGGACATCACTTACAATATCACAATACAATCAGGGACCGACATGGCCATAAGAAAGCAAACACTGATCAAGTAGGAGACATAGGGCATAGCCCGCTAACAATAAGTCATACCTCATGGTAAACAATAGTAAGAAGGAAATTTAACAAACAACTTCACCTGGTGGTATATAATATTGCAAGGAAACCCTTTGTTGAATAGGAAGAACCCGTTAACATGTTTGAAAGATAAAAAGTATGTCAAAGCATGTATGTACAATAGAAAGTAGTGTGCTAGGGAGTACATGTAGTATATGATGGAATGATAGAACCTGTAATGTGTGAGACTAGTAATGGCTAGATTCCCACAAGAGCCTCGGTGGGACTAGGAATGATTGGGTCTAACATGTAGTTTCGAGCATCATTACAATGTGCAAGACCTATCAGAAGTTTACATTCACAACTGAGACCAAGTGAACTATCATGTATATATGATAAAGATAATAACATACTGAGTATCTGATTTAGCATAATAAGAAAAGTGATAATGTAAGTATAAACAAGAAAAATTAAGGCTCTGACTAAGATATGCACATGCAGTGTAAGAGTGTGGCTATGGAATGGTATGTAATATGTCCCAAATAATGTAAGAAATAGGAGCAGCAGGCCCCCCAGTGGATGTGTATGAGATGAGGTTCATTTTCAAAATACCCCTCATAAAGACATGCTGCCAATCAAGAATGAACCATAGAACAAGAGTGACAATCGGGAAATAGTTTGAAAATGTGCACTAGAATCAGATTATAAGATCATGAAACCAATAGAATGAAATAGAAGGTATGAGTGGTATCAGCCCAGAAGTGGGTTCATTTTAGATTTATACCCTTAATTTAGTCAAGTATGAATTGTGGAACTAAAGTTCTTCAACGTCCTAGAGTGATTGAATGTTTCTATGCAATAATAGCACTTGAGATGCATCACATTGAGTGGGTTTTTAAGTGGCTTTCCAAGAAGATCTTAGCAAGATGATAGATACCCACCCCTATGTGAAGTTTTTGTCCTCAGTGATGACGTAGGGTCCAATCCAGTTAGGCTTTAATCAGGAATCCCTTTGAGGTGAGCCTTGGTGATTATATTCTTCTTATTTTATTTTAACACCCAAGGTCTGTTTCCAATAATCAACTGAACTCTTCATGTGGATGGATTTTATTATTATAAGCTTTTGCAATGCGAGCTTGATATACTCGAATACAAATTTTGAGATCTTACACATGGGAAGAGTCAAGCATCTCAAGCTCATGGAGTTGGTTTTCATGATATTCTGTGTCTTTAAGAATTCCTTTGAGTGATACCCATAAGCAAGGGTATTTTCTAGTTCTAAGGGCGATTATTGTAATTTTCAATTTTGTAAACAAGTGAATAAGGGGGGTAGCATTTGTGGGAGTTTATTTGCACACTAGTGAGGTAATCTCAAAGAGTGTATAGAATCTGATTATGCCAATCGTCACCACTAGTATCAAAATTTCTTACGTAATATTTTGACAACATGTCTTATGGTTTTTGGATTTATGGTGTCCCCAAATTTCATCCTGAAATTTGAGACTACCCTATCCAAAAAACATTCGTACTTTTAAAATAATGGGTTGTTTTGTGTTTTTATTGCTAGAAATGTTTCTTGTATTGTGTCAAGATATTCCCAAAGAGTCATATAAGCCAATATTCGACCAAATACCCAGATGCCCAAAATCGTTATATTCTGTCGTCAGGATTTTGCCTACGGGAAATTTGTATTTAATTATTTTGAGCCCCGTTTGAGACAATTTGTGCTCCGATTTAACTCTGTTGTGATCATACATATCTTTATTCCCATATACCAGTAGGGTTTTAACCAGGAATGAATCCTGGGCTTTATTTGTGACTTCTGGCAACGTTTTGTGTTTTTGGTGTGTTTTCCTGTTTCGTTTTCTGTGAAATTTTTCTAGATCAATTCCTTTGCCGGTTTGGCCTTATTCTTGTCCTGGAGTATTTGGAGATCATATACGCATGTTATGCCAGAAGGAATTTGCCATTGGAGGTCTGGTTCTCTGGGAAAAGATGAAGTCGTGCACTAAAAAGCCTCTTCTGGGCTAGCTGCATTTTTAGAAAAAAGAATTTGAAGTGGATCATGGGATTTTTGGAAGCAGCAGGCAGGTGGGAATTTTGTACCTGCCTAGCAGGGTACTTTTTCCCATTGAAGCAATGCCACTTAAGTCACAATGGGAAAATTAGAGGCAACAGGCAGGCGGGAATTTCTTACCTGCCTTGCAGGGTAAAAATTCCCATTGTGAAATAAAAGAAAAATCACTTAAGTGATTGATGGGATTTTATTACCTGCCTTGCAAGGTAAATAATCCCATTATGAAAGTCAAACAACTTAAGTGGATCATGGGATTTTTGGAGCTGCGGTGCAGGGTGAATAATCCCATTGAAATTGACTTTTAAAAATAGAATTCACCCATTGCCAAAAAGTGCGACCCACCTTGGGTGGATTTGCTTAAAAATAGAATATTTATGCCAAAAATATTTATTCTTGCTTGACCCCTGTTGGGGGAAGAAAAGGCAACCTTTAAATAAATTAATTTAATTAATTATTCACCCAATTTTGGCACCCAGGCTTGTAGGAAAAGTCAACAGAGGGAAAGGACAAAAGGTGGTTGAAAATAGACTGTTCTAAAATTAAATAAATTTATTTATTTAATGCAGCCCCTTCATGTCAAAAAGTGTGCCCCATTTGGGAGAGAAATAATACTTTTTAAAGTATTAAATGATTAAATTAATTCCTATTTTCAGTGGCTAAGGTCAAAGCATACTGTGAGGCTTGAGTTAACTGGAAGCAGAAGTCTAAAATTAAATAAATTTAATTTATTTAATGGCATTCATGAGCATGCACAAAATAGGCGCCCCATTTGAAGAGTAAAAGCATTATTAATTAATTAATTAATTGCCAAGGAATAGGAAAGGCATTAAATTAATTATAGAATCATAAATATTATATAAGCAGGGGCTGCCATAAGGATGAATTAATTAATTTACAAGCAAAGAAGTGCAGCCTAGAGGAATAGTGTGCGCCCATTTGAAGAGGATTTTTGCTCAAAAAAAGGTGAAATTAATGCTTAAAGCTTCAGAATTGGCGCACAGGTTGAAGGAGGTTGATTTGTGTCTGGATAATTGTTTTCATAAGTGATATAGGTGCTTAGGTGAAGTTGGTAAAATTCATGCTTGCTTTACATGCAAATAAAAAATCAAATTTTGGGGCAGCAGGCTTGAATTATGCAGATTTTTATGATTAAAATCCAGTGTTCATGGTCTGGTTGTCATCTTTGTTTGAATTAATTGCAGGAATTCATTACAGGTGCTTTATAAGAGAAAGGGAGCTTAAATCAATGTCCAATACATTGAATATATCCTCCGAATTTGAAGAATTATCCAGATCTGCACCAGTTGTAAAGAATTCCGGCCAAATAAAAAGAAAAATAATTGCTCAGACAAAGATTGCTCCAGCCATGGCAAAGCGGGATGAACGAGAAAGATCAGCAGAATCATGCATTAGCTTCTAGATTCAGATTCAGATTCAGATTAACATCGGAGACATCCAAATCTGGATTTGGCTCCAGATCCAGATTCAGATCCAGATCCAAATCAGATCTAGATCTAGATCCATCCAGAAGATCCAGATCCAAATCCAAATGCATAATTGCAACGGCTTCATCCTCTTGTTTCGAATGCAGCCCGTGAAGAAGTCAGTGCATGGAATAATTCCTTCTAGGACCTTGTGCATGTTCTCCCAATCTTCCAGTTGAAGCCTTCATTGAATTTGCATTCACCCGGAGTGCTTTCTAGAATTTTTAATTGCTCATATGCAATTAAAAATAAAAATAATGAGTTATTTACGGCAAACATTACACTGATGCATGTACTGGAGAAGAACTGCAAAAGCTTCAAGGATAAGAAGGAAGACAAGTCAAAGGCAATACCTGCAAGCAAATCACAGTCACTTGGTTCCAGATCCATCCGCTTTCAGATCCAGCTTGCTTCCAGATCCAACTGCCTAGATCTAGTTTGGTGAGAATCAAGGGCAAAAGAATCAGCTGCATGCAGAATATGAAAAAGAACAAGACTGCAACTTTCTTCTTTCTTCTTCTTTCTTTCTTATTTCCTCCGACAAAGTAATTGAGCGATCAATTAAATTATAAAACTTAAGTGATTGGTTTAAAAGCCATTACTTGGAGAAGTCAACTACTTGGAGATAGGTGGCAGATATGCAAAATAGAAGGTTCTATTTTCAGTTACAAAATCATGCATGTCATGCAAAGAGGAATTCCAGGAGGGAGATTGCCAGTTGTTTCCTTTACAACTTCCACATGTGCCAGTTCACTAAAAACTTCCGACTTGTAATTGCCCCTCTACATTCTATAAGTAGAGGAAGAACCTTCGAGTTAAGGATCAGAATTTGTAAGCAGCATTCTTGTGTTCCAGACTTTGTGCTGAAACCCCTGATAGCTATTTGAAGCAAAAGGAATACAAAGGAGCAGATTTCCAGAGAACTTTGTGTCACGGTGCATTTTGCTTTTAGTTTTTTATCTTAGAGATCTACTTAATAAACTTTATGTTATTTTAGATCTAGATCTGAAAGTTTCCTTTGCTTATAATTCTGTGTGTTAATATCTATTGATTCCTGTCTATGTGCGTTCAATCAACTTTGTAATCTATTGATTGAGATGTACATCTTCCCCATTTCTTCCCTGTGTTTTATATAATTTCCTTCTTTTTTAGAGATTTCTTTTCTTTAAACAGTTGCTTACTTGCTGTAAAACTGTACAACTATGGTTCATAAGCTGCATGGTTAAAGTAAAACCCAAAAATAGATACTAGCATATTTTATTGACAAATCTGATACAGGAGCCTCACCGGTAAATGAGGGAGATTTATCTCATGACTGCCTAGGTTTTATGCTATGCAAAAAATCTAGCCAACAAATTTATACCCTTGGAACTCTAATCTCGGGTTTTTGCTTTATAATCTCAAAGCGTGGATGCAGGCCAAATGCTCCATTAAAAATTAACGGAGTTACAATTTATGGTAGCTCATTTTTAAGATTAATGGTGGTCTGTTCCTTCTCTCAGTATCCCACCGAAATCAATCAGTTGGTTTGATAGCTGGTAGGTTTCTTCATTCAGCCTGTGATGGGATTAAAGAAGTACAAGGTGAAACTTAAATGGACAAATACAGATTGGTGCACCCCATTTTTACAATACTGAAATTTCCCATATGCGTTAGTGACAATATGAATGCCTATGAGATAGGTTATATATCACTCTTCTCAAAGCTTTTTGCCTTGACCTTTGACAAATCAATGCTATAGATACCATTTGCGATGCATTGCATTCTTTATACTTGACATCAGATTCTGTGCAGCTCCATTATGCTTTATCTTTTCTTAGAATGGAATCCTCATGTTTTGACTAAAAGCCTAAGCTTTCTTGGTATGACAAGTTTGTATTCATTTACCGTCTATTGTTTCTTCCTTTCTGGAGGAGAGATAGGCACCATTTTTTGGCCTTCTTCAAGAAATTTCCAATGACAAGAACTACCTTTCTTCTGCATCTTAAGTCAAAATATTTGAAGTGTTTTTCACCAAATGATAAATGTTGGGATCTCAATAGCTCTCTGCTTGTGATCCTGTCATCTCTGTTTGTATCATGGAATTTTTATGGCCTATTTTCTGCCAATTGCCTAATTATTCACAATTTTTTCAAAAATTAGATTTTTCCGATTGAAAAAATTTCTAATAAAGATTTTCTAAGTTTCATTGAAAATTTACATAAAATTGTTAGAATCTCCAAAATATATACGTATTAATAGCATAAGCCAGAATCCAGAAATGGAAAGGTGATGAGAAACAGTATCAGAGAGGTTATGCATAAGAAATGGATTTTCAGAGAGTGTGTGTGTGTGTGTGTGTATTAACATTCATTAAGTTTTTAAGACACAAACATAATTAAAAGCGTTGAATAATTGGGCAAGGTGTAGTGGTTAAAACACGGTTTTGCCGTGCAAAACACCCACATTTGAGCCCCAGCAGACCAACAGCCCCCTTAATTATCAGAGGCTCAAGGCTCGCACCCTCTACATAATTATTAAAAAATGAATAAACCTAAAAAAAAAAAATAGAAGTGAATGAAAATAAAACTTTGAAGGAAATCAATAAATTAAATAACAGACAATGTCACAATAATTTGGAAGTTGGTAGAGCTCAAGTTCCCAAATTCCAATCACTCTATTTCTACTTTGATCAAACAACTTATCTCATTATTATGGTCACATAAGAACAAGCCTAGTTAGATGAAGTTTCAACATGTTTACCAAAATTCAATTTCCTGGTGACAATGTGTAATCATGACAACTATGTGTATCTTTGACTGCCTGTAAATCCAAAAGAAATTTTTAAAATACAACTATTTTCTGCTTACTGCAAAGAAGACACCATTCCCTTAGAAATCTCAAGGAATTTCTGAGTTTGGGCTAGCAGGCTTGGTCCAAAAAATCTTCATGGGATAAGCATGCAGTGTTTCATCATAAAAACAAATACGGATGGCCCACAGCCATAAAAATACAACCAATGTATTCCAGTAAACCGAAAACCTGCACCGACAGAAGAAATCCATAAGCCTCCTGAGTGATTGCTCTCCTAGAAATTTCTGTAGTCGTTTCTCTCAAGCCACTCATTACACACTTGTACAAGTGATTGATTCTCTTCAGCCATCAAAAATTCATCAGAATATCCCTACAATGTAGCTGTGAAGCTAATCATCAATGGTACAAACAATGGCCCATAACCTGTCCGCAAAAGCCATTTGCATTGCAGGCTGTTCAGACAAGTGCAGGCTTTGGACAGTTGTGTTTCTTGCAACTATGATTAAGCAACTCCTATGTTTTCCTTATAGTTAGTGCAGCATACAGATATATTCTAAACAAGAAATATTTGTCTGCAATTCCTTGAAGATCCACCAACATCCTATACTCGTAAAATATTTTCCATTCCTCTGCTTTGGATAATACCCCTGTTTTCTTTAAGGATGAAGGAATAAAAGAAAGGATGATTGTTCTCGGCTGTTTTTTGGATCCTGTTGATATCAATTTGCTCCTGTTGTTCAGTGATCATGGAATTCTAGATATCAGTCGTACCGGGAAGTGTAAATTCTGCTCCTACCATCAAATCACTCTCTTTGATTCTACTGCATCCGTCAGCTTTTATGAACCAGCTCCACATGGTGCTGCTACTTCAATCATCCATTGAAAGAACAGATAATATTTGGATTTTACTACTGCTGGATAAAGTGATTGTAATAGATTTTCTGCTAGCTGTCATAGGGACAATAGTATGTTGACTACGAGTCTACAACTAGTGCCAGTACATCTATGCAAATTGCAAACAGCTTTGTTTATATTTTCTTAATAGGATACACAGTCTCTGATTGCCTCTGCTCTTTCCAGGGTCATGAATCAGGCAAACCATTTGGGGTTTTAAATATTGTAATTGCTATATGATATGGGCTGATGCCCCATCTGATTATCTAAGATAAAGAGAATATGTTTTATAATATAACACCCAATATACCAGGGTAAAAGGAAACCAAATAATGTGTCATTCATTCTCAACATGATATTCATATGGTTTGGATCCACTAACCAAATCCAAATAAGTTAATAACATATTCATAATACGATAAAAGTAATATATAGTCAAAATATCAGCTTTCTGATACACAAAGCTACTAGTGATATCCAACTCAACAATGAAGGTGCTGTCTTACTTCATCCACTTGCCTTGATCTCAAATCTTAACTGGACGTGTCTCAATATTGGAGCCATTTTCCCCTTTGCAAAAGGATTATTGGTCGGGTACTTTTAATGCAATTCAGTCAATTACCACATAATGCTTTAGCAAAGCCGGTTTCTTTCATCGCATACCTTGATTATTTTTCCATTTAAAACACCTTCCTTCTTAAACATGTTGAGACAAGTTCCACTCATTCACTCCAATATGTGATCAATTATCAATTAGGTACTTGCATACAAAAATTTGGGTTTTAAATTTTGTGTGACAGCATAATATGGTTGTGAAAGGAGGCTTATTGTTGTGAAGAAGCGCTATAGAAAAGGAAAACCACTTAACGGACTAGAGAGACCCATAAATGCAAAAGATAGTGGCCTACATTGGAAATGATTGGGCATGCATAGGCTGGCAAATAGAGGGGGACTTTGTACTGCTGATGTAAGTGCAGCCACTTGTGACCTCACCAAGTTGAAAAATGTTCCCCTGGAGTGTTTTTTGATCGTTTAAATTGTTGTTTTAACTAAAATTAACTGATTATTACTTTTCAATGCTACAAGGTAAGAATCTGACTTAAAGTCAAGGTAACTAGTGTTGTTTGGCTTTTGTTACTTGCATTGTCAGTATTTTAAGTTGTTCGACTGTTGTTAGCTTGTCAACATTATGAGTGAGAGTCAATTGTAATTGATGGTGAAATTTGTTGTCATAAATACTGCTATAATGTTCTAAGATTCCATTTGAATGGTTTGTATTTGTAAGTACTCCCCATCTCCGGGTTGATGTTTGTAAGTTGTCCCATGATGATGCTAAGTGTTGGACCCATTTGTAGATGCTTGTAAGCCTTCCCCAAAGAGGTTGACGCTCATAAAATATCTTATAAGTTGTAACATGAGAATACTTGAGTATGATTTTGTTGGTAGATCCCTATAACTTGTCCCCATGTTGGTTGATGCCTACAAATCTTCCCTTTGTTGTTGATGTCTAAAAGCACTACGTTGAGGATGATATAGTAAGATTAGAAATTCTTTCACGAATGAAAGTTTTTGCTAGTATCTAGTAGTTTTATTATATGTTTATTTTTTGGCTGAATCCTAAGAAGCTTGATCCCTCTCCCCCAACCCCTCGGTACTGATCCACTACATGCCTAGTTCAGGTACGAGTACAATTCAGACCCAGACTCACCTCGGGTATGCCCAGGACGGTCATATCCAGATCCTTCATCAAAAGGATTCGGATGTACTCGCGGTGAATTTGGGGGCGTACCTGTAAGATTTTACACATTTTTAAACAAAAAAATATTTTATTTCTTCTTCTTCAATTATTGACTGACCAATGAAAACAAAAAAACACAAACCAAACCCTAAAAGTTGCAAAAACTCATAAATTAAACACAAAAAGGCTAGAATATATATATATATATATATTTAAAAAACATTGTATAGTCATATTTAGGCAAAACAAATTGCCATTACTGATCCCATACCAAAATGAATCAATAATGTAGGCTGAAACTATACTTAGAGACACATTGGTTAGACTCCCATCTTAGTCATACCTTTTGTAAGGTTGAACCTCAAAGGATGGTCTGCATATGTGGTTTGGCGATGGTCTTCATCCGCACTAGATCGATTGGATTTTGGTTAGTAAAAGTATTTTATTGATTCGGATCCCAAGAACAATCCTAGGGACAACACATCAAATTGCAAAATCTAATGTGTTATAAACAAAAATGTGTTTAAGCAATAATTTATGAACAAAATCCAAAGTAAACAAAGAGAAAATGGAACCACTCATAAAAACAAAAAGAACAAGGGACAACACATCAAATTGCAAAATCTAACGTGCTATAAACAAAAATGTGTTTGAGTTATAATTTATGAACAAAATCCAAAGTAAACAAAGAGAAAATGGAACCACTCATAAAAACAAAAAGAACTATGTAAATCGCTAAGAAGTGATGTGTGCAAATCTGACTCTCCAATCATGCAATATATTCAATGTTGAAATTATGTAGAATAGGAATGAATGGTCGCTAGGAGAAGATGAAATGATTTATTATCCAGCCATTATTAAGAGATTAGCCCCATGTTCAAGGTGTTGGCATTGAATCGGTGCCACCTTGACAAGGCACTGAAGCAAAATTTGCATTGAGGCTGGCACTGAGCAAGAAGATGCTGAAGAAATGTTGTTGACTGCATGGCACAATAATGTTGAGGGGTGCTGCCCTTGATCCTGCCCTGCAGTGGCACAGGAAGGCCATGAAGGGCATTCCCCCTTAACCCCACAAGGGGAACAAGGGAAACAATGGATTTTATTATTGGGGTCAACGTGCAGTAAAGAGTCTCCTGTGTTGAACTGCCACCCATATTCTTTATGTTTAAGTGCTATCATAGAACTAAGTGTTGTCTTGTAGTTTGTTGATAGTGTCGATGTATCCATGTGGCACACTGCATAACAATTTTGATAGAGATATAGGAGTAAAACTAAGGATGTGGAACTCCAACTAGATGATAATGTTTCTTAAGAAATTGAACTTGAATAATGGATTATTTTGCTATAATACTTCTCAGACATCATGTTTGTATAGGGGGTCTACGGTCATACGTTCACAACTAATATCTAGTTGGAGTACCAATCTCATATAGTTATTTGTTGGGCATAAGACCGAGTCTTGTTTTTGTTTTTATCGTCACTCTAAGAATCCTTTCAAACTGTGTGTGTGTGGGGGCATAAGACCGAGTCTTGTTTTTGTTTTTATCATCACTCTAAGAATCCTTTCAAACTGTGTGTGTGTGTGTGCGCGCGCGTGCGTGCGTGTGTGCGTGCGTGCGTGTGTGTGTGGATGTGCGTGTGTGGGTGTTCGCGCGCGCGCGCGCGTGTGTGGAACTCCAGCTAGATGATAATGTTTCTTAAGAAATTGAGCTTGAATAATGGATTATTTTGCTATAATACTTCTCAGACATCATGTCTGTATAGGGGGTCTACGGTCATACGTTCACAACTAATATCTAGTTGGAGTACCAATCTCATATAGTTATTTTTTGGGCATAAGACCGAGTCTTGTTTTTGTTTTTATTGTCACTCTAAAAATCCTTTCAAACTATGTGTGTGCGCGAGCCTAGCATTTAAATGTTTATTGCAAACATGGTCAAACTAGCTTTCTATCTTCAGAGATTGGGGCATCAAAATTGTTAGCAATCAAGACTCTAAAATTCATAACATAAAGATGAAACGATTTCCTCTTTTTCCAAAATCAATTCTAGTAATAGAGAAGTCAAAAGCTAGCAACACCAGATATATACCTGAATCCAAATAGACCAAAGTCCTGTGCGGAGTGATTGGAAACGAGAATGTAGAATAGGATAGAGAAGTGTTGCAGATATGCCAACAACTGCACTCACTCCACGAGCAAGGCCCAGTACATATGTTGGGACGCCTTTCCAACTTAAGGTTGCTGTCATCAGTGTACCAAAACTGCAAGGGAAAAGCAATAATACTATAAAGGATCAAGTCAATGCATCTAAAGAAGGAAAATGAAAATGGAATTCTATATGCTCAAACAACTAACTCATGGTGCGGCTTCAGCAGAAAGGGAGGAAAGTGTTCCATCAGTATAGTAGTATTTTTTACAATGGAAGCCAATCAGCACAAGTGAATAGATTACTTCTACTGTTGATATAGACTTGAAATAAGGACCATCCGAAAGAGAAACTTTCTTCATGTAGTATCCTGTTATCCTTAAGTTGAATACCTGAATTTAAAAATTAAATATAATATATTGAAAATTATTAGAAAAGACATTGAACAGAATCACCTGAGCACCGTGAAGTAAAGCATAGATAAGGCAAAGCCTGCAAGCACTACATCCTGCTGGATGTACACTACCCACGCTTCTATAGTAGGAATGTGCAAAATTCTCTGTAATAGTTTTTTTCGCCAACTTTTTAGTTCAATTTCCTTTTGGACCGAAGTATTTTCTTCATTAGAAGTTAAATGAATCGTGCTTGTTTCCCTATCTAAATGATCAAGCGACTCCTCAGAGAAAACTTTTTCTCTTCCTTTCTCTCTCTTGGTCTTTAGATTCAAAGTGGGAATGGCATGATACACAGAAGACAAAAGCCAATATTCCAATCCAGTAGACAATATATTCCAAACGACAAGAACAATGGCAGATGCTGCAACAGATGCATAACTCATAATGAACCCAACAGCAACAGGTGCTAACAACTTGCAGCTGAGGTCAATTCGACGTGTGACCACATTCATTTGAGTAAGCATGTCTGGTGGGTGACCTTCAGATATTACTACAATCCTGAAATTTAAGAACCAAGAAACATAAGTGCATGCAACATAGTATATTTAGAGCCTGACATTGCCCTAGACTTTGAGATACACTAAGAAATTAAATGACAAGTGATGAGAAACATACTTAGTAGAGCTGCAAGGCATAATCAGTGGCTAATGTTTCTTATTTTCTCCTTTGTTCTTGCTTTATTCTTTAGAGCATAGGAATTATAGAAAACTTTCAAAAAAGGGGGTCTATGAGATTCCTTGTGCACGTGGCATACATTATGTAGGCAAAATGGATATATCGTTCCATAACAGAATAAAAAAGAATACCATGGACATTCAGCATGGCAGGGTTAAACAATCAGCACTAACAAGACATGAAATTGATTCTAACCACACCATCAAAATTGGAAAGTCTAGAATTCTTTCCATTGAAAATCGCTGGAAAACTATAAGAATATGAGAAACAACTGAAATTGAAAAGCATCCTAATAATCTCAACAAAGACGACAGATAGAAACTTAGCCATTCCTGGAAGCCACTAATACACAAACTTTCTCATTCTCACTCTCATTAACTTCCCCTACTATTTTATACATTAAGAGGATAATAATGATTAGTTAATTAATTAATTAATCATATAACTTCGCGACTTATTAATTTAATTATTCAATTTAATAAGCCGTTGAAGTCATTGTTTAATTTAATTTTAATTATTTTCATCTCTCTTTTCTTGAAAATGGCAGTTGCCCCCTCACATAGCCGACCCTTCTTTTTTTATCTTCTCCCTCCCTTCCATTTGAGATATTGAATAAATTCTAATCTCCTCTAGTATGGCAATTATTGGCTTCAATTTTTCCTTCATGATGGCATCTATAGAGAGACCCGACACATTGGATCAAACAACTACCTTGCGGTTAGTTCAAGAGAACATTCATAACTCCAAAAATGTTGATCCCTAAACATGAGCTATTTTCTAATGATGTATCTTCTTTGTTAACTTTTTTCTCATCTAAGGATTTTTACATATGTGCATTGATTGATCTTAATATACATCATTAAATATCTAAGGAAATTCAATAAATGAAGACAAGGAATTTACTGATTCAACCCAGTTTCAACTTCCAAGCCACAGGTTAGACACTTGGTCTCATAATTATTCTACTCCCAAGTATGACTCCCACCACTCATGACTATCACAATTAAGGACCTTCGCATAGTCATCAATGAGTATCGTGTGCATGGTTCATATAGCACTTGCAGGAGCAGAACCACCTTCAGCACAAATAGAGGGCTCAAGCAAAGTAGCAGCAGTTGGGGCTAGTTCATTGGCTATTGTTGCTTTTACAAGCACTCTGGAGACCCCACATTTTATAACTTCGTAGAGATCTGCTCCTAGGAGGCTTCAGTATTATATGTTGTATTTGGTGGTTCATTTTTGTGGTTCACAATGATGTTTTTTTATAGCTTTCATTGATGATATGAATGTGTACTATGGGGGCATCCTGTGGGTTATGCTAATATGAAAATGCATGTTGTTAATATTTATGGCCCAAACACAGAAACATGTATTTCTATCATATTTAATGTTTATTCCAATGTTACGCAGGGATGTGTCCCCTAGATTTTGGTGATGTCCCGGACGTCTCGAACGTTTTAGGGACTTGGGGACTTGGAGGGGACTATCCCTAATTTTTTTAAATCTTTCAAAACTTTTATGATTTTTTTACTTTTAAAAAGATGTTATTTTTACCAAGAACATCAAATTATAATCTTGAAGTACCAAAAATACATTAAATATAGTTTAAATCCCTAAATGTCATTGAAAAAAGTTAAAATATTGAAATGTTAACTTTTATGTATTATTTTAAAAGCCGTCCCCCTACCGTCCCCAAAATATGGGAAATTTTTTGCCATCTCAGAAACCCCGTCCTCGAGACTTAGGTAACTATGGTATATTCAAGCATTGTAATTCAATGCACTACTTTGCATACCTTATGGGTTATAATAATCAATGAAGTGTGTTTTAATGCTTGTATACATGGGGAAATTGTGTCATTCTGTGATGCTTTAAGGATTACCTATGCATTCTTTACATTTTCCTGCATTAAAAATATATGTATTTTGCAACACCCTTGAGTATGTTAAGTACAAGTATGCAAACTATGCCGAGCACCTAAGCCAATTGCCTCAACAATTAGGATTGAATTTGATTCGTATCCTTGGAAACATCTAGGGAACAACATAGCGAATAAAAATTCTCCCATGTTATAAAGGAAGAAGGTAAGACAAGAGGCGCAAAAACCTCTCTATGAAAAGAATATGAAATATTGAAGAGGAGAACCTAAACTAACAAGAGTTCATCAGTTTGCACCATATACAATAGAGTACAGATCAAGAAATGGGGCTGGATTGGTAGTCGATGCAGTTCTAGTTCCATCTATTACAAAAACTGGTTGGCATCAATGTGGATTTGGGCATTACTGGTGTTTGTAGCAAGGCAAAATTTGACATGGCCAACATTGATGTGAAGGTGGTACGGAATACGAAGTTGGAATGAAAGGCGAGTTTGGCACAAAAATGAATTTGGGTGCAAGCAGTTGTGCAAGGATGTTGTTATGAGCTGAGTTTGGCACGGGTGGCACAAATGAAGAATTTATGCAGCTGACTATTTTGATGTTGCTAAGTGTAGACACAAAATCATAGACATACTACTATTTTACTATGTTGTCAAGTATTTTGTTATATGCATGGATCTTAAGTAAGAAAAGTATTCATTGGTGACACAATCCTTTGTCCATTCACTTGCTTTGATTGTTTCTATTGTCTTTCTCTTTCACATCTGTCATTTTTGTAACCAGTTGTGGTCAAGTCACAGGGATCCCTGTCTGTCTGTCTTTTCACATTTGTTGTCATTTATTCCAGGACACTAGCGCCCATTCTGGACACTAGCACCCATTCTGGACACTAGCACCCAAGTGATCTTGTCCATTTGAGGCGCTCCTGTCCTCTTTTTTCTTTTCACTTATTTTGACATTTGTGGTCAGCCTTTCTAAATTTCTTATCACTATCCCGAGCTCATAATCGGCCTTTTGGGTCATTAGTGTCAAAATTCAAACAAGAGATCCATATATACACAACATACACTCTATTATTCTAGCGGGCATTTCTAAAGGGAAATCACATCTACATACTATCACTACCATCAACGGGACTGCATTTTTGGGTTGTATACTCTGCATACACTTCATAGGAAGGGGAAGTGTTGAATTCCATCTAACACATTTGCATTTTATCTAGCCATATCCTGCTATCTTGGCGTCATTGGCACGAGGGCAACCTAAGGACACTATTTCACACACAAGCACAAAGAACTACATGGAGTCTGGAATGTAGTGCAGCGCTCGGTCATAAGTTCACTCTTCGGGTGACCGTCGGGGTCAGTTCGACTTCACATATTGCATATTTCATTCCAATTTGATGTTTTTGTGAGCTTTTGCAGGTTTGTTTTGCACGTTACAGGTACCCTCAGCGATCTAAGTGCGAATAGCAGGAGATCAACAGCGAATAAGTGTGAAACCCTAGCAACACAAGAAATCAGATTCGGAGCATTTGCGTATTCACCGGCGCCCAGTAGTGGTCTCTAGCGTCCTCGCCCTAGCCCAGGCGCCCATGTCCAACTCTGTTCGTAAGTCCCAGAATTAATACTGAGTATTCCTAACACTCTACCCAACCTCTTCATCAGTTGTTCCAGTTCAGATTTGTTCCATGATATGCGTAAATCAAATAAGTCTCCTATCTTTCCTATTTGCTTACAAGGTTGCATCATTGAGTGCTTAGTACTTGTATTCTACTGTATTTTATCAAATTAGTGACTTTGAAAGCAGATCTAATTTTATTAAATCACTAAAAACTTATAATTATCATTATTCATTCAATGTTGAGTACCAATGGCGTTGGCTCCCACGTGAGTAAACTTGTAAGTATACTCCTTTTTTAACACTCGGCCTACTCTAAAAGTAGTAGAACTTGACCAACTTTAGTATTGCGGTAAAGAGGCAGGGCCTTGTTGAAAGCATGTTGTAACCTATTTTCCATCATTTAATCATGCTTATTTGGAACCATACATCCCAAATCAACTTCTGTTGGATGCTCACTATGTGAGGCGTATTTCTCTAGAGCCACAAAAATGTAGGCCCGAAGTAACTCGATTTTGAAGATCCGATGAAGTCAAGGTAAAGACCAAGCTCAAATGTTTTGTCTATGACCTATAGGGTGATGGTTAAGGACAATAGCATAGAGGTTAGAGCTTGCTAAACGAAGTTGAGAATCTCTTCTAGATATGAAGCAAACTATGTCACCAATATTAGAATCACGAGGTTTATAGATTTGATCATGGCGCTGCTTGTACATGAAAATAGTCTGCTCAAACATGTCATGAACATGGAACTGAATATTCTAAACCTGCTCCACAAATTTAGTGATGGTGTTAACTTCTCTCTGTGCTGAAATAGAGATTTTTTGGTCACATGGTAAAGCTATCAATTCGCACAAGAGGCTAGAAACCAAGACAAATCTATCGTAGTTGTTCTGTATTAAAGGAAGACATTCATCTTATGCCCATAGACGTATAATGGTGTGTTGACAACTCTAGTCTAACCATCGATCTGTGGATGAAATTTTTTGGACATGGTGAAATTTATATCCATGAAGTGATAAAGTATCTCCCATAAAGTGACGAGAAATACAGAATCTCGGTCTGAGATGATGGTTAACTTGTAAGAAATTTAGACGTGCATAAAGGAGAGTTTGATGGTGTCCTACATTACGACAGTATGAGCAATTTGCACATAAATCTTTCTCATATATTATCTTCAACACAATACATTTATATAGGGAGGATGTTTCCTATAAAATAGGAAACCTCCTACAGCCACTCTCCCTAAATATGTGAGTTTGGTTTAACAACCAAATCTCACATAAACAATATAATAAACAACTTACGTGGGTTGTTATTACTAACAACTTACCCACACATTTACATTTACTAATTACTCTTGTAATTAACCCACTAACATAATATTAGCACTAACATGATTTCCTAACATTCCCCCCTTAGTGCGAATATGGGGAAAACTTGTCTTATATTTGCACCTGCTCATCATTAGGTGATTTGCAAAGGACAACCACAAACCTCGATGATGGTTTTACATATGGCTAACCAAAAACCAAAAAGGTGGTTTTACAAGTGGTTTACCACAAACCAAAAGATGATGGTTTTACTTTTACATATGTGGTGTCACTCAGATTTCACCCTGAAATCTGCGACTACCCTATCCGAAAATTTTTCGTACTTTTAAAATAATGGGTCATTTGTTGTTTTTATTGCCTGAAAATTCTTGTATTGCGTCAAGATAATCCCAAACAGCCATATTAGCCCTTTTCGCCAAATACCCAGATGCCCAAAATTGTTTTATTCTGTCATCGGGATTTGTCTGCGGGAATTTTGTATTTAATTATTTTGAGCCCCGTATGAGGCTATTTGCGCTCCGTTTTAACTCCAGTATAAGCGAATATGTTATTATTCCTATATACCAGAAGGATTTTAACTTATTTTAAGTTTTGGGCTTTATTTGTAACTTTTGGCAATTTTTCGTGTTTTTGTGGTGTCCCGTTCTGTTTTCTGTAAAATTTCTCTGGAACAACTCCTTCGCTGGGTAAGCCCGATTTTTGGCCTGGGGCAGCTGGAAAACATATACGCACATTTTGCCCGGAGGAAGTCGCCATCGGAGGTTTGGATCAATGGGAAAAAGCGAAGTCGTGCACAGAAAAGCCCTTGCGGGGATGGGCGCATTTTTGGAAAACAAAGGATTTAAGCTGTGATGGGAAAAATATAAGCCGCAGGCAGGATGAGAATTGTATGCCTGCTTGGCAGAGTACTTTTTTCCGTGTTATAAAAGTCACTTAAGCTGTAGTGGGAAAAATAGAGGCTGCAGGCAGGTGGGAATTTATTGCCTGCCTTGCAGGGTAAAAAATTCCCATGATATAATAAAAGGAAAGTGACTTAAGTGAAATCATGGGATTTTAGTGCCTGCCTTGCAGGGTAAAGAATCCCATTGTCAAAGTCAAAAAATCACTTAAGTGGATCACGGGATTTTGGTGCCTGCCTGGCAGGGTAAAGAATCCCATTATGCAAAAATTCTTAAAAATAGAATTACATGTGCAAAAAAGTGCGCCCCCTTTGGTGATGGATTAAAAAGATTAAATTGATTATTTTTAATAATCTTTCTTCTTAGAAAAGTGCGCCCAAGCTTGAGGAGGTCAAAAAGTCAAAGAAGGAATAAAAGAAAGGAATTAAATTAATTAAATTTAATTTATTTAGTGGCTGCCCCTTTCCTCTCAAAAAGTGCACCCCATTTGGGAGTTATTTAATGATTTTAAATGCATTAAATCATTAAATTAATTTCTATTTTCTATGGCTATGGTCAAAGCACACTGTGCGGCTAAAGTTAAGTGATGTGTGAAGGATTAAATTGGATTAATTTAATTTATTGGATGGCTGTCCTTAAACATGCTATTTTTAAAAGAGAAAAGCATGATTTTTAATTAATTAATTGCCTTTAATTGTTAGGGCAATTATTAATTATAGAATTGTGAAGGTTATATAAGCATGGGCAGCCATATGGGTGAATAATTTAATTCACAGGTAAAGAATTGCAGCAAGGAGAAAAAGTGCGCCCCCTTTAGAGGAAGGATTTTTGCTCAGACAAAGTGCTAACAAAGGCTAACAGCTTCCAGATTTGGCGCATGCTTTGGAAAAGGTTGATCTTCGTCTGCATAATTGCTTTCACAGGTGTTACAAGAGCTCACGTGTTGATTGAAAGGATTCATGCTCTCTTTATGTGCAAATTAAACACCAATTTTTGGGGCAGCAGGCTTGAAAAGTGCAGATTTTTATAATTTAAATTCACTATTCATGCTCCGGTGGCCATTTTTGTCTGAATAAATTGCAGGAACTCATTACAGGTGCTTTATAAAGAAAAAGGAGTTTTTATCAATGTCCAATACATTGCAAATATCCTCTGAATCTGAAGAATTGTCCAGATTTGCACCAGTATTGAAAAAATCCGGCCAAGTTAGAAGAAAAAGAATTATTCAGACAAAGATTGATAAAGCCATGGCGAAAGGAGATGAAAAAGAGAGTACGATGGATTCATGCATTGCTTCCAAACTTACAGACATAGGAGACACGGATCTAGGCCCAGAACCTCTTTGATTTGATTGATAGATCCAGAGCTGGAAAGACTTCACTCATGCGTGCGGTCAAAAGTAGCGGAATTATCCGAGCTGCAGCTTTTCCGTGTACAGCCCGATTGCCAGAGTTCGTGATGGAGTGTGCTAGATCTTATCATCCTTCATTCAGATCAGTGCGTGATGTTGCGGGAAAGACAATAATTCGTTTGGATGCAGAATTCTTCAATTATTGTCTGAAGATTCCAGTGCGAAAGGTGGTGACTTCTATTAGCATTCAGGATGCTGACAGTAGGTGGGAAAAGCATAGAGCTGACTGTGTGAGCATCATGAATAGCCGGTTCATGAAGAAGCCTAGATCCCCTTCCAAGTTCCCGAGAACTCTTCCACGATCCAATTTGGTGCAGGAGGCGGATGATATCGTCAAATTGCTATGCAGGTTGAATGGTGAAGCGAATGCCTACACTTTCCGGACATGGATGTATGCTTTCATCAGGACCATTGAAATCAACAAGGTTGATTCTATAATCAATTGGTCATAAATTATCAGCAGCAACATCAGTGAGCAATTGCGGAACGTGAAGCGTACCTTCAGCTTCAAGATGACTTCATACTTGGTGTATGCTGCAGCTTCATAGGGTGTCTTTTCAAAGCTGGATAGATGTGGTATTCTTTCCAAGGATCCCATTTTCGAGTGCTACCCACAGCTTACTGTACCTGCATGCGAGAAGGACTTCAAAGTGATCAACGATGACTTCTTCTACGATTTCATCTGCAGGTTAGACAAAGACTTGAAGACTCACAGGGTAAGCAAGGAAGCAGTGTCCAAGATTGGCAGTGTATTCATCCAGTTTGCAGATTTCACATACCTTAGGGTTACGAGCTTTTCAGGTGAATCAATAAAGATGCCAAGGTACCCGAGTGACAGATTGATCGCCATGGAGCTGAGCAGGCAACTTGTGGAGTTACACGACCTTCAGTCAAAGCGGCACAAGTCTACGGGCTTCTTCCCACTCACTGTGGGATATTACAGTTGCATCAGCATTCACAGAGCTCGAGGGATGGAAGCACAAATGTTGTCCGAGTATGAGCAAGAGTTCTTCCCTGCGCGGCTTAATTTCGATCCATTTGGAATAGCCAGGAAGACAATCTCCAAGGAGTACGCACATGTGCCTTCGTTAGAAGATTTCTGGATGAAGTGCAGAAGCGAGTACGAGGTTAGAAAGAAATATTTCAGCAGGCTATCGGCAAAGCAAGTATTTGACTTTGGACTAGCGCGGATACCTGCGGATCTTAAAGATGATGGGAACGTGGTACTTGACACTTACCATCAAATGGGAGGAGATAAAGCTATACTGCAGGATAGCAATGGCGGCTGCAGCACAATAGAAGAAAGATCCGGAGCTGCGTTAGTGAGTACTTCGAGCTGGCTACTAACGAAGGGATACTGCCTTGATGAAGTATTGATGAATCAAATCACGGGCAACTTCGGCACAGGAGATTCTCTCAAACGAAAGCATGAAGGAGAAAGCAGTAGAAGGTCTGAGAAGTTGAAAGTACACAGAAGATCTCAAGAGAAAGAGAAGACCACTTCTACGACCATAGCTTTGACTCCGACTTCTCCAGTACCTAGAGGATCACCAACTATTGCACCACAGCAGCAGGATGTTTCCATGCCTTCATTGAAACCAGCGACGTTCGTCTTCTCTCCGCAGCCACTTCGTTCAGCACCCGTTCCAGAGGAGATATTAAAGCTGCAGATGACGGAGTTCGAAAGAGCTTTGTCCTTGGATGTTTCAGAAGATGGAAGCCATGATACTGTGGCACTTTCTGATGGAGAGGATGCAGAGCGGGAGATGGTAGTGCACTTAGCGACTTCTCACTCTCCGAGAAGTAATTTCTCGGAATGGTTAGCTATGCAGTTGGTTCCGGAAGCAAGAGTAGAGATGAACTTAGAGGAACATGACTTGCAGCTACTTCAGGATCTGAGCAGAAGAGACAGAAGGCCTAAAGTTGCTAAAGCAACTTCTAGGTTGATCATCACGGATTCGGGAGAGAAGTTTGCTGAGATATCAATTCCGGCGGAAGGAAAGGTAGAAGAGGAGCTCACGGCAGAAGATGTGACGGTGACCAAAATACCACTCGGTCAAGCTACCACTGAAGGATTGAAGCAGGACACGCAGACGTTGCTAGATGCTTTGTTCCTTAGGCTTGACAGTGAAAAGGCGGAGAAAGAAGAGCTGCAGAAGCAAGTATCTCAATTATGTGAGATCATAGCCAAGGTTGCTAAATCTTCCATTCAGCCCATTTCAGCGCAGGTGAGTGATCATCTTATGCAGGAAATGGAAGATGTAAGCAATCAAGTAAAGGCTATTGACGAATGGAAGGATCTGATTATTCGTCAAGCTTCTGTGCAACTTGGGGAAGTGCCAACCCGCCTAAAGGTTATGAACGATGCAACAAATCAACTAAAGCAACTGATAGAAAGCATAGAAGGAATGAATACAATTGCAGAGAGTAACCTGAGTATTTTGGCCGAGATCAACAAGCTGCCGGGAGATGTATTGGTTGCAGAACAAATTGTGCCAGATGGGTCAGTCGAGAAGGGGAAGCAGCTAGAGTTTGCAGTATCTTTCCGTTTGGAGATCTGCAGAGTTTTGCTGAAAAGGATGTAGGTGCTTGAGAGTAGAACATCAGATTTGCCAGACAGTACCATTTCTTTCACTGAGGAAAGAGTGGATGGAGGTGTTACTTCATAAAGGATTGTTTCTAACGAGGTGCATGATTCCCTGGAAAGTTCTCTTCTGATGGTACAAAAGAGAATTGATAAAGTTACCAAGCCTTTCATGATGAACTCTATCAGCAGGCTGGTGACATTGCAGGCAGACATTGCGAGATTTGGGCCAAGTTTGGAAGAAGTGGAAGCATGCAGCAAAGTGTTGAATGAAGGGTTGCTGCAATTCAGGACAGAAAAGGAAGCAGTGGCTAAAACAGATGGAAGAATGCTGAATTATATGTTCGACAAGTATATCAGATATCAGAACAAGAAGAAGATGTAGATGTTACAGCTGGCATAACTTCTTCTATTCTTTCTTCTTCTACTTTCTATGTTCCCGGATGAAATTGTAAACTTCTAAGTTATTGGTTTTGCAACCATTACTTGAAGTCATGTGGAACCTTTCTATTAGTTAAGTGATACATGTGTCACTTAAGAAGAAGTTAGTTGAGGATGATTGCCAAATGTCATCTTTACTTGTTGTTCATGCTTTAGTTCAGTTTGAGTCTTCTATTTGTACTTTCCCTCCTACATTCTATAAGTAGGAGAAGAACCTACGGGTTAATCATCGATCAGAATTTGTAAGAAGCAATCTTGTGTTCTAGACTTTGTGCTGAACCCCTGAGAGCCACTTGTTGCAGAGGAATACAAAGAAGCAGGTTTCCAGAGAACTTTGTGTCACGGCGTACTGTGTTTCTTTCTTTTAAATCTTAGATCTTTAAGTAAACTTTGTGTTATTTTAGATCTAGATCTAGAGCTGCCTTTGCTTTATAATTCTGTGTATTCAAATCTATTGAGTTTATTCTATGTGCATGCAATTAGCTCTGCAATCTACTAGTTGGGATGCACATCTTCCTCATTTCTTCTGTGTTTCCTTTACTTCCTTCTTCTGTAAATTTCCTTTCTTAAAGCTGCTTACTTGCTGCAGAACTTCTTAGTTATGGTTCATGAACTAAGTAGTTAAAGTAAAACCCCTGATAGATAAAAACACATTTTATTGACAAATCTGACACGGGAGCCTCACCGGTTAAATGAGGGAGATTTATCTCATGACTGCCTAGGTTTGATGCTATGCAGAAAATCTAGCCAACAATATGGTTTAATAGTTGGAATACTCGCACTGGGCAAATACTTGGCAGACCCCCAAAAAAAAAACTCGGCAAAAACTCAGCAATATTCGGCAAATACTCGGGAATACTCGGCAACTTAAAAAATACTCAAACTTCTTTAAAAAACATAAATTTGCAGCCAAAACCGTGTATTTGCAGCGTTTTCTTCTTCTAATTCCCTTACATACGAGTTTTTCCTATGTATTTTTCTAGTGTTTTCTTTTATACAAGTTTTGGCGAGTATTGACAAGTATTGGCAAGTATTCGCAAAAACTCGGCGAGTTTTATGGCAATTTACTCGTTTGCATGGAAGTTTGGCGATTACTCGAGGACTCAGCGAATAACCTACAAGTTTTCCAACTATGGGTTTACCAACAACCAAAAGTGGTGGTTTTACAAGTGATTTACCACAAACCACAAATGATGGTTTTGCAAGTTTACCAACAAACACATCACGAACTGCAGTACTTTCATCAGCTCTCATCAAATCTTACCTCAAGGAATAACATAGGAAATCCTGCTCATACACAAAAATGGAAATGGAACATTACTATTATGTTCCCCCCTATATGTGAAATTTCCACTTATTCAGCAAACCAAACAATCAGGAACATTGCACATGAATCACACCACACTCAATTGAAAGCAAACACACTCTGAAAAAATGCCACCAAACCTTCATGCGGCCCGGACGTTGACGACTGTCGAGAGGTCGTTGATCGATCTCCAACCTCCGTTTGGCTCCACCCTCTGGTGCGATGTTGCAAACTCAACCAAATTTGATCATGGAGCTCAAATTGAAATGCCCCCCATCAATTTTGACTCAAATGTCAGACTCCACTAAAAATGCGTCCATGAGGCAATTTTTTTATTTTTACAAATTTGACTCTTGACAAATATGACACTCTTAAAAACGACTCATTTTTTATTTTGAATCCTTGGTGACACATGACTTGATAAAACTATGATATTTACATACTAGACAAACTCTAGATACAACACAATTACTCTTTTGATGACGAGACAACTTTGACAAAGAATAGACAATTAATGTTTAATGACTCTTATACAATGACACAAAACAACAATGAAATAAACACAAAAAGCATACTATAGACACATATACTATAGCTTGTCTTTAGATTTTAACTCTATTTTCTAATATAGCAAGAGGCTATTGTTAGAAACACCTTATTACTAATCAATTGACCATTATGGATATTACTTTGACAAAGTAATTAAAGAAGACCATATAATGTTTTGACAATAAACTATACTACAAAAAATAACCTAATGACAAGTATTGACTCAAATTTAAACATGCTGAATTAAAAGCTTCTAAAATAACACCTTTTGTGAAACCGTGGGCTGGCTATGTGGTAGTGTAAATGTAATTGTTATCCCAAATTAACCCCCCCCAGATTAATTTGGATAACATATATTTAAATAGACTTGGCCATTTAAAAGCCCCGACAAACGTTCAAGCACCCGTCAAATTTATGCTGCCCGAAACATTTAATAATTGCCCGCCAAAGCAACAAGCCATGTGGCAGGATTTCAGCACTCCTCAGGGTCCAAGCATTTCACAGACCTCAAGTCCGCGAAATTAATTGTGTTGGATAGAGTTTCGGGTCCAAGGCGAAGCATAAGGGTTGAACGGTCAGCGAGGTCAATGGGACAGGTGGCACAATCAGAAGGCATTGCGTGGCGCAAAATCAACGGTTGATGGTGGACACACGTCACCATTTTGATGCAGGGCAAGCAGATGGGCTCCCGTGGACGTAAAGTCCGCAGAATGAGCCGGATTCCAAAAGGCTTTAGGTCCGGGCTTGAGTCAAGGTAGGTCAACAAGGACACATGGCAAAGTTAGGGGAAAAAATATGGCACAAGATCAATGGCTGACAAGGGACATGTGTCGCCATTCCTGTGATGGGCGAGGAGATGGGATCCCGCGGAAGTAAAGTCAACGAAACGAACCGAATTTCAAAGGGTTTCGGGTCCGGAAGAGGGAAAGGAAAGTCAAAAGGTCAAGGAAGCAGACATGTAGGAAGAGCCCGACCCCGCAACCAACCAAAGACCAACACGTGGCAGATTCAAAGCAAGTAACACATAGGCAAAGGCAATCCCCAAAGCCAATCAAATGTTGCCACGTGTCACTCTCCTATTCATCTTGACATGCAAATTTTCAAATGGCCATATCTTTCGCTCCAGAGCTCCAAATCACACAAAATCAGTCTCGTTAGAAAGTTCTCCTCAAGCCCTTCAATTTGACATCATTTGATTAAAAATTGATGACGCTTGGTGGGTGAAAATGAGGAAAAACAGATCGGGCGTTAATGTGCAGTTACAGATGGCTCAACAACCCAGATTGATCAAGTATGGGGCTCTTACATTCTTCTACAAGAAAAAGGATATTGGGGAATAGTCGTGCAAGGGTGTCCATGTTGTTTCCTAGGGATTTAATACATAATTGACGGTGGTTGATGCTTGAAAGCCGTGCTGCACAGAAAGACAAAAATTTTCATTAATGACAAGATCAAATCTGATCTCTTTCCCTCTCTTTTCCCTCTTCTCTCTCTCCATTCTCCTATATATTTTAAATTGATGCTTAGTTCAAGGGAGCTCTCTTTGTTGTAATAGCACCATGCCAAAATGGTGGTCGACTTCCCACAAGTTTCAAACCTTTAATTTGGTCTCTGCAATGTATTCTCACCTTCTTCCATGAATGTAATGAAGTTGTGCATATTTTAAGCAGTAGAATCTGTTTTGTGGCACATTTTGTCTGCCCTAACTCGTTTTATTTGCAGTCTTGCCTCTCTGTTCGTTTTTTGCCATGGTGTGTGTATTTCCTACTTGTAGATTCCATTTTTGTTGTGTTGGCAATGTGCAGGAAAGCTAAGTCTATATGGTTATTGTCTGTGGCACGTTTGTCTGCCATCTCTCCCATGTTTTCTCTCTTTCCTTCCCCTTGTGGAGAGCGATTAACCCCTTTTCTAGTGCTATCATCGCCCCTTTTAGCTTAGGATTTCCCTTTCATGCATCTTTCTAACCCTCTCTCTCTCCCTGGTCCCTTGGAATGTTTAGATTATGATTAGTTAGCTGCATTTCCTTCCTTAGGAGTAGTTTTAGCATTAGGATTAGGTAGAGGAAATCGGCCTTCTCTGGAGGTTTGTCTCTAAGTAGCAAGTCCCACAACTTGAGAGACGGTGCCATGTTACCCAAAAACACTAATTGCTCATCCATTTTGTGACAAATTAGAGGGTTGTTTTTTTTTTATAACAGTAATACAGTACAGTCGTGGTGAGCGTAGGAGATGAATGATCATGAAGATTTCATAATGTTGGGTGCGAAACATATGGTCGAAACCATGGATCAGATGTTGAGGAGAGTAGGCATCCACTTTTCTGAATGCAAAACGATTTGTAATACAACCAATGCAATATGCCAGAGGAACTGTGACTTTAGATCATACACGAAATGCAGTTGGGCCGTGATCTGTAGGGAGATTCGAGTTTGAAGCACTTCAATACTAAACGCTAATTTGGAGAGGTACGTAGAGAATAAGTAGACCGCCACATGGGACTGCGTAATTATCTATGATGTCATCAGAAATTTGGAAAACATTCAAGGCCCCAAAAATGGATCTGATAGTACAAAAATAATCTTCAATGTGGAAGGCAGTATTGGATGCACGAAATAATGAACACATGGAGGACGAAAAATGGCATATCAACAGGCACATGAAAATACTAGAAGACTCCAGGAATTCTCCATGTAGAGAACTGCATATGACAATATTTTATGTAGTTTTATCAGGCTTGGATCCAGAATTTAGATCTGATCTACACAATAAAGTAGATGAATAAGACTCGTTGGATCTGCTCCTTATTAAATATATATGTTGCCGGCTCCTATACTTGATGCAAAGCTTGATGTGAACCTATGGTCAAGTTAAGATCGACAAGGCAGTTTGTACAATCTGGAGAGCTTGACCAACATGAACAAATCATTTTCAAATTAAATCCACTCTCACATCTGTAGGACCTGATATTAACCTCTATTCATACGGCCAACAAGAAACTACATAGAGCCCAAAAATAATTTGTCCTGCTCGTATACCAAATGATTTGGTAGAGCAATTTGCACAGCAATATTTCTCATATATTATCTTCAACACAATACATTTATATAAGGAGGATGTTTCCTATAAAATAGGAAACCTCCTACAACCACTCTCCCTAAATACGTGAGTTCGGTTTAACAACCAAATCTCACATAAACAATATAATATACAACTTGCATGGATTGTTATTATTAACTACTTACCCACACATTTACATTTACTAATTACTCCTGTAATTAACCCACCAACATAATGTTAGCACTAACATGAATTCCTAATAGAGAAACAATCAACCATCATGATGAAATAATCAGAAAAATTCTAGTAGTCAGTAGACCTTACAAGAAATGCATAAAATATGATTCCTATGGCATTACAATATAAACAGAAGTGCATGCAAATCTTCTTCAACATCTGGTATCTTAGAAATGATGCATGTTGAGCAGGCACAAATTTATTGGGTAACCTTGATGCGGAGATTAGGCTCGTAGGAATTGTGAAGAAATGTTAAGTCTTATAGATACCAAAGAGACTCGCTAATTTACTGAAGTATGCTTTCTAAATCAACTGCTAGTGCCGATCTATTTGTGGGCCTCTGGAGCATAGAGGTGTCCTAGGTGGCAAAAAAAATCATTATAGAGGTTAACCATGGCTAGTTCACGTACATGGAGAGTAGCATTAATTTGCATGATTGTGAACACAGATAGTTATCACAACCACATTTAGTTAGGAAAGCAAGCAGTGGTGTGTACATGTAAAACTAACTATGCTAAGTGAAATGAAACTAACACCTAGTAGCTTCAAAGCAAAGTTAATCAAACAAGAACATGATAAGAGTTTAAGGGAAAATAACTTCTTCAATGCATAAACATGATAAAACAACTAAATGCTAAGTCATTCCTACTCTTGTGTGATTGCTACTCAAAATATGAACCTAATTAGATCATTAAGCAATCAAATTAGTTTTGTTGCTTCAAGATGGTGAAAGAATCTCACTAAAAATGGCTACAAGGCCATGTTTAGATCTTACTTTACTAACCAAGTATGAAGGAATGCATGAAAAGATGAGCAAGCTATTCCATCAATGGAGTAAGGCTCTTAATCATATGTTTGATATGATAATACTAGCAAAAGTATGGTGTAAGTTGAGGAGGAGGAGAGTTCTTTATCTAGCTTTCTTGTTTGGGCAAGGCTTACAATTTGGTGGATGTGGGACAAAGCCCAAAGAAGAAATGCAAAGGATATGCATGTTTAGAAGAATTAATAAAGGATGTGCATTTTATGGGAATTGAGAGGGGTCTTATTAATCAAATGTGACTAATTAATTGGTAGGGATAAGCTTGTAGAAACTATTTAGAGGGGATTTAGAGGAAAAATAACATGATTCAGGGGGTGTAAGAGGGGATTTTAACCAATAAAAGGGGTTTATTGATTAAAATAGAAGGCATAATTAACTAATAATGTTTAATTAGTTAAGGAAATATGGCTTGAAAATGTCAAAGTTGAAAAAGAAGATCCAAATAAGCAATACATATGGCTGAAAATAACAGATGACAAAACAACAATCAGATTAGATGCCTGTTACTTTGCACCGGAAGGTTCAAAGACATATAAGAGAAGAAATCTGGATAGTGAAGATCCATACGCTTCAATAAAAAGAGACATTTCTGTTTTCAATGCATCTGGAGAAATAATTCTATTGGGTGATTTCAATGCAAGGACTGAAAATAACCAATCCTTTCAGTTTGACCAGCTTAGAAGGAGGTGAAGACAATCCGTCGTGGCTTAAAGAAGAAGAGAAAAAAGCTTTGGGAAAGATTATCTCAAGACGGTAGTGGAGGGGTGTCACATTTTGGAGTTGAGCTTCTAGGCCTATGTAGCTTATACAACATGGCATGAGGGCTTGGCTTGGATCAGGAAATATCACTTGTAAAACATACAATGGTCAAAGTGTAGTAGACTATGTAATTTGTTCTCAAAGTTTTATCTCCATGCTACTTGAGTTTGAAATTGGAGATTGTCCTATCGAATTAAAATCAGATCATAGTCCTCTCTTGGTAAAGCTTGGGATCTGTCTTCAATCAGCAACAAAGGAATCAGGCTCATCACATGCAAAAGGCATCTCAAAAACAGGGAAAAATTATTCTCAATAAAGAAAATCAGGAAATAGTTGTTACATCCCTTAAGCATAGCAATTTCAGATAATGAGGAAGGATATAGAGAACATGACGTCCAAGGGAATGAGTGGTTATATACGTAGTAATCTGTTGATATCCTTAATCCAAAAGGCTCTAAGTGTTTGTGAGAGATCTAAACCTAGAAAGAGAGCGGCAAATACTTTTCTGACAAACCCGTGGTATGATGAAGAGTGTAAAGTTGCCAAGAGAGCTTTGAAAGAAAGTGGGATGAACAAAGAAAATAAAAAGACTTATGAGAGATTGGTACAACACAAAAAAGAAAGCTATGTGTGCAAGAGAAGGACAGAATTAATTTCTCTTGGAAAACACAACCCCAAAGGTTTTTGGAAGGAGCTACAACAAAAGAAAAAATACATAGAAAATAATATCACAGGTGCTCATTGGTTAGAATATGCAAGGACCCTTTATGAACGTCCTCAACAAAAAGATATTCCTCCCATAATCGAGACTTCGATTGAGCTTTTTTCGACAGAAGACATCAGGCAGGGCATAAAGAATCTAGCAAGTGGTAAAGCTCAAGACATCGATGGTCTACAGGCTGAATTTTTAAAATGGGGGGTTGAGGTCCTCACGCCACACATCAGAAAAATATTCAATGATGTCAACCAGAATGGCTTTCCGACAGAGTGGACGACTAGCATTGTTATTCCTCTATTTAAAAGTGGTGACATTAATAACCCGTCCAATTATCGCACCATTATGATCAACCCTCTTCTTGGTAAACTCTTTGGAGGCATGATAGAACGGAGAATCAGCAGTTGGGCCGAAAGAGAGGGTAAAAGAGCAAAAGGGCAAGCGGGATTTCGACCTAAACACTCAACAATTGACCATTGTATCACTCTTAGGCATTTGATTGAGAAGGTTTGGGACACCCAAGGAGAAGAAGCTTTTTGTTGTTTTGTTGATTTCAGGAAAGCTTTTGACACAGTGCCTAGAAAGAAACTTTGGGACAGGATGGAGGAGCTTGGGATTCCAGATGAGTTTAGAGCAGCAGTTCATAAACTGTATGAGCAGTTGTCAGAGCTAAAATTAGAACCAAAGAAGGTATGTCCGAGTGTTTCGGTAGTGACATCGGTGTCAAGCAAGGTTGCCCTCTTTCTCCCACCTTATTTGGGCTATACATTGACAAGCTTGAAGAATGGTTAAACAAAACTGAGGGAGGAGGTATACAGTTAGCAAGTTACGTGGTGAAGTTACTTCTATATGCTGACGACCTTATCCTAATTTCAAAAACAGCCCAAGGATTGAGGGAACAACTAAAAGTGCTAGAGCTCTTCTGCCAAGAAGTCGGGATGCAAGTGAACACTAGCAAAACAAAAATCATGATTTTCTCCTTGAAAAGGAAAGAGAGACAAAGTATCTTTCTTTTTGAAGGGAGCCCTTTGGAAATAGTCACTGAATACAAATATCTTGGGATTGACTTTCACCACAAACTTAGCTGGGAGACTTGTAAAGCAAAAAGGATACAGGGAGGTTGGAAAGCATCTTACCTACTTCAAAACAGGTGCAGGAAAGCTGAACTTTGGGACTGGAAAACTAAGAAAACCCTTTTTGGATTGTTGGTCACTCCAGTTGTTCTCTATGGCTGCGAAGTTTGGGGAAGTAGCATGTCAAATCACGGGTGGAGACAGATAGAAAGAATCCAGAAACATCTAATCACAAGCACCCTTAAAGTCAAATCAATTGTTCCTTATGAGATCTTGTTGGCTGAAGCGGGTACTTTCTCGTTGGAAGCTTTGGCAATATCTCGGATGATAAGCTATCTGAAAAAAGTTGAAAGCATGGACAATCTTCGCTGGCCCAAAATAGTTGTGGACGATACTTTGGAACGCAGAAAGAAAACCTGGATGAATCAGAATACTAAATGGATGAACAAATGGGGCATCAACTTGCAAGAGTGTCCTAACAGCAACAGGGAAATAAAAAATTATGTGATAGAAAAGTTCAGGACTGCCATGTGGACGGGTCAGATTGGTCGAAAGAAAGCACATTATATCAGAGAATTCAATCCCACTGGGGAACATGATGAAAAAGCTTATCTAGGGGCAGCTATCAAGGGTAAAGCAAGGATTCTAGTGGCACAGTTAAGGATCGGATCGCATCATCTTCGATGCGAAACTGGTAGATGGACTATTCCAAAGGAAGATTGGGAAAGGAGAATTTGTCTTTTCTACAGCAAAGGGGTCGTCGAGACAGAATGGCATTTCGTCATGGAGTGTTCAGCATATGATGATATTCGTATTCAGTACGAAAACAACTTGAAGGTGGACAGACTAGAGGAACTCTTCGAAGGAACAAAGCTTCAAGCGACCGCGGGTTTCATCCTCAAGATTCACAGCCGAAGAGCGGATATTGAAAGGAGTCTGAAATCTGATTAAAATCTCAGTTTTTGTGGTCCCATAGACTCTTCAGTCTCGTGGACGTCATTAAAATCTTTCATTTCATTTCATCACTTAGAAGTGGATTATAACTAACGAAAGGTCGTTAATTAACATCTAGAATGAGGGAAGGTTTAATTATTTAATGAAAGGTAGTTAATTAACGAATAACAAGGGGAATGTTAGCTAATTAGCAGAAAAGTGCTAATTATTACGGAAATGACGGGAAAGAGGATAATCAATGCAATATTAGTATTAAAACTGCGTAAGCGGATTTTAGGTGTCTACAAGTGCAATTGGTCTATATGTCAAGAAATATCCAGTAGACAACACTTTAAAGTGTTGGAACTCAGATGTGTTATAAGCGAAAGCAAATTTGAAAAAAAAAAGACAGAAAAGGAAATAACATTTAGAAATGAGACATTAGCAAAATGTAGAACTATAAAAAAGTTTTTATTAACCTGAACCTTTTGCAAATGGCATTCTCTTGAAACTACCATGCTGCAGAAGGAAAAGAACAGTTATGGAAGATGAAATAGTTTCTCTTTCACGAGTCTCTACATCTTCCATTGGATATGCTTGAGTTGTATCATGATGTAGTGGTCTAACCTTTATGGGAACAAAGATACCACCGAGGTGAACTAGTACTTCTGTGCCACTGAAATTATTGGTGTGGTATAAGGTGAAGCATTGAGTTGGCCCTAGCTAAGTAGAACATTGGTCTTGGAGGTATTGTGCTATGTCCCTTGGGATATGGTAATATAATATATATGGGTTGATGGAGATGCTGACATGTGGCACACATCCCCTTAGTTATATGTATGGGTTCACATGGGATATAATATTATAATGTATATGGGTTGATGGAGATGCTGACATGTGGCACACATCCCCTTAGTTAGTTATATGGGCTCACATAGGAATTAGTTATATTGGGTAATGAGTCGGCCTCCATTGGGATTAGGTGTTACCCATCCTATTTAAAGGATGTGAGTATCATTACGAGGAGGTCATGTATGTATGAGTTGAGTCTTCTACTAGGTAGAGATATATTGGAGGTGTCCCTCTCGAAGTGGATTCCCATCTTGGGATATTGTAGAGTTACTCCTTCCTTAAGGAGCATTGTATGGTGTTGCCCTACCTTAAGGGTATTATTTTGAATATATTGCATATTAGGGGATCTTGGCCCACCCATATCTCTTGTGTTACATTATTTTCTGCAGATTATTCATTTATTATATGCAAAGTTCATATCATACTTTAAACCTTAGAACCCAATTTGGTGTTACTGCAGACCATAGAATTGGGGATCAACAGTTACAGAATCTGAGCTGCCACTTGGATCTGTGATAGCAGTTGGATGACTACGGTAATTTTATTTTTTTGGGATTTGCACTACCTTACTTATAGTTGACTACGAGGCAGAATTACTAGAAACAGGTCATCTACTTGTGTTTTTGTGCGTTTGCATATTATTTAGTGTTTGAACAAACTGTAAAGGTTAATGATTTCAGTGAATGATAGTCGTCTTCCCAAGGATGCAGTATTTTCTATTGGTGCACAACTTGGGCAGTCGTGTACAATACCTAATCACAGGCTGAGAATTGATGCGGAATAAATTATATGCTTGAGATTTTGGAAAGCTCTCTTTCCTCATCAGTCCACCAAACGGTTGTATTGGCGCCTTCCACACAAAACTTGATGAGGGATTTGAGAATGAAACTGTAGTAGAAATTGGCAAACCCAATGTAGCTATAGACTCTTTGAGGGACTAAACAGTAAGCTAGTTTGGAATGACTTGTATCTTCTCTACAATAACATGGAAGCCAAACTCATTCACAGTGTAGCCTAGGTATCATATTATATTCATAGGAAAGGAGTATTTGTCAGCATTGCATAGAGATTTTATCGTAGTAAAAATGTGAATGCATGTTTGATTGGAGAAAGATTCTGTCCCCATGTCAGCTATAAATGAGAACGTCGTCAAAGTAGATGACAACAAAGAAATTAGGGAATGCCTTGAGTATGCCATTCATCATGCACATGAATATAGTAGTGGCATTGGGGAGGCCCAAAAATCATAACCAAACACTCAAAAAAACCAACCTTATACTTGCAAAGAAGATTTTCAAATATCGATAGGGTCAATTGATACCTAGTGCAACCCAAACTTATATCAATCTTGGTAAAGTATCAAGCCCCAAAAAGGGTGTCAAGAAGATCATTTATGCACAACATTGGATAGTGATTCTTGAAAGCAATTTTGTTCAAAGCATGATAATCTATGTAATGCATAGTTACCAAGTTCAAAAACCTAGAGGCATACAAGAGGGGGAAAAATCTGGAATTCTGAACAAATTCAAAAAGTCAAGTTTAGAAAATATGTGTGTGCGCGTGTGCGTGGGTGCGCAAGTGTACTTGTATAAATGCAAAAATGTTGTTTAACATAAACATATGTCACTTTCAAATTTCTAAGCAAAGCAAGTCAACTGTGAATGTTTGCAGAGCAACAAAAAAATTATTTTTAATAAGAAAAAATATTTTAAAACTTTCTAGACTAGATTGGAGTCCCAATGTTTTAAAAATCGGAACTAGACTCGGAACCGGCTGAGGGTCGGAATGGAACCGAACCAAAACCGGACTGGAACCGGGAACGGTTTAAAATTTATGAACCAGTTTACTAAAAAATACATAAAATCTTACAATGTTAATGAAAACAATTTATTTAAAAGATTCCAAACCATGATTACAAACAATTTGAGATGAACTATGCAAAGTTTGCTTATGTATATACCATGTAAGAGTAAATATAGCAAAATGGCACCAACTGCACTAAAGTAAGTGAAACAGAGAGATAAAAAAACAGTGAGGCTTTTAATGGCCTATAAAGTCCAAACATGGAACCAGTCGGCGGTACAAGTTTTTTTGGGCATGTTTGGTGTCAAATTTTGAAGGTGATCAAACGGTCGACACCACTGCCGGTTCTAAGAATCCGATTCAACTCGGTCCTCATTAACGTCATCATGGTCCTTGACCAGACTCCTCAGCGATCATGTATGGAGTAGTTAGTAATGATAACACGACTCAGTGCATGTAGAAGTTTGGATGCTACTCATATGGTTCATCATTCAAAGCCATCCACCCCAAGCCATTCTAATGTTGGATCAATGATTTTTTGCACAACCACAATGGGATCTGGGTATTCCATGTCATTCTATTCAGATGTTCTGGTTTCGAATCTCTAGCCAATGGAAACCTTGCATTTCACGAAGACTTAGATCATCTAACCGCTAGCAAAATGTGCCGGACGAGTTATCCTCTTCCTTCGTATGTGGATCCGACTTAAAATTGATAGACCAATTGCGAACTCATTGCTCCCGGAATCTTTGCAAGTCTGTACTTAAGGTCCACATTGCAAAATTTTGTAGGGTCTCCTTAGAGGAGTCGTGACCTACCAAATGACTTGCACCAATCTGTTCTAATAAATGATTAAACTTTCATTATGGATGAAGAATAGAAATAAGCTTGAATTGCAACAAATTGGCTGTTGAGATTTCTTTATGCTAGAAGAATTCAAGTATTTCAACTCATCTTTAAAACTACTAAAATTGCATATCTTACAAATTCCTTACTTGGCAGAGTCCATCTTCTCTTGCAATCTTTGCTAAGTTTTAGCCATAGCTCCCCAGTGATTCTACTAAAAGCACTGCATTTGTTTCGATAATCTTTCTTCAATTGTTCAGGACTCTCATCAGAGGACCAAGTGTTTTTGACATTCGTAGACTTTATGCGTTTTACAGCTTCCCAAGTCCTTAATCTGGTGTCCAAGTTGCGCTGCTCCTTTTCTCATATCTTGGGTTATAAGAAATACAAAGCTGCATGTATATGGCGATGCAGTTGATAAAATCCATTTGTTATCAATGATTAGTTCATCACAGGCCAAGAAATCTCTGCAACTGTGTCCTTGTTTCAGTGTGATCTCATCTGGAAAATTTACAATCTTTGGAGATATGATCTATAGCCTAATTCAATATGTGACCCATTAGCCAAATTAGTCCCATTCCAAGAAAATTTAAAGGATCTTTGAACAAGGGGCTCCACATTTTTGATGAACAAAGACTGTTGCCATTTTCCAAAGATAATCTCGTCAAAAACTTTCTTTTTAGATGTCTTTTCCATCTTGTTCTGCAGGTCCATTTAAAAAAAACTAAAATCATCACTTCAATATACATCGATGATAAAAGTTGTGTCATCTGACCAAATATGAGTCCATTGTATCTTTTGAAGAAGTTTGATGGCAAATCTCGTTTGGATGGCCGAAAGGTAGGACACAACATTCATATTGTCCTCCTGGGTTTTTCCCAATAAAAGTTCAATCTTGTACCGATCTTCTGGATTATAAAAATATTTTGCCAGAATGCTCTTGACTTAAGATCCGAAGTGTACGTGATCCAATTTTCTTTGCCTAGCTATTCTCAAGCATCGATATCTATGCAATCTAGCAGGACATAGGATGTCCAAACTATGAAATACAAATTTGTTCTGTAAGGCTTATAGATGACCAACAAGCCGCTTTTTTCCATGGACAATTATCTACTGACGCTTGTTGACATAGAAAGCATTTTCCAGGCTCCAGGGAGATTTAGATTCTTGAACCTCATACCAAAACTTGGAGGAGAGTATCAAGTCTCCTTCTGATATCCTATCTATATGCTTGTGGCTGGATTGCAAAAACATGTGATGAGCTTGTGAGCAATTAGGCAAGGATGGGATGATATTATGGTATCGATTCTTTGAATCACTAAATCAATCTGACATAATAGTGCATCCTATTTCTGTGCCCATGATCCCTTGTGGGATACCACTTCAAAAATGCATCAAAATATTAGACCCAACTTCTTCCAGCCAAATAGACCCCCTCAAGTCATTGCATTTTTGCAGATTTTTACAGCCCTAGGGTAGCGAACAACTAGACAAAACAATTATCTTCCCAGTCGAATATCCGTAGCCCAAATTACTTGAAAATCCTAAAGAGAGCTTGCTAATAATATAAAGAACATAGGGGACAAAATTGTTTTTGGAATAATTTCAGATAATAAAATGCTGCCAAAAAATATACAGCGTGCCCTAGAGCAGCTGGAAAACTTCTAAAATATCGTGAACTCACTAAATACAAGTGCAAAAATTATGAAACTTTGGCAAATAGGCATTTATAAATATGGGAGATAATATTCCAACCTTCAGATCTGAATTTGCATCACTGAGAGAACCCCTCAAATAAAGGCTGCCAGTATTCCAAACAAGTCACCTAGCTTGGAAAATTCTGGTTGGAAATTGATGAAAGTGGCCATTCAAGGCCCTGATTATTCTATGTTAAGGAAGTCTACTTGCATGGAGTGCTCATCACTTATTATATATCTGTAATATTATTAATATGAGTTATGCATGTATAACTCATTATTAATAATATAGGTTTGTTACTATTGAGGACGAAAACTTTCAACAATATATTTTTGTTATACCCGTAATGATATTAACGGGTTCCTTTTGTTGTGTGACTTCCTGGTTTGTAGGAGGTCAGTTTTCTATTTCTCATGGCTATTTATTAGCCTCAGTATTATTTTCAGTAATGTGGAGCAGAATATAAGGCAATCAAACTGCATTATTTCATGGTTAAAAGTCTGCTGAAGAAAACATTGTTAGTATCTTTTATGCGAAACTGGTTTGTCCTCAGATGGAGCGAGCACCTATTGATTTGATTTATGGTTTTCCCCGTATATGGAAATGCTGTGATGAGATTTTTTTTAATTGTTGTTATTACTCCTGATTTTTATACATCAGATCATCTCATTTTCAGAATTTTTGGAGTCCTAGAAGTATCATTTACAAATGTGTCTAAGAGCAGCATGTCTGCATATTTTATAAAATTATTCCAGCATGTTTTGGAGCTCTAATCCGGTATTTCTTTCATGATTCTATCATTAAAAATATAGCTGATTTGTTTGGGCTAAAGATTCAGTGGGTTCATGACATATTTAATGCATTTTCTTACCTAGTCCTAGTCGCATTTTCCTTGTTTAATTCAGATCTACATATTATCCGTTGGTACAATTTCTATAAATTGCATTTTGTGTATGGGATTTGCCTGAAATCCCTTTGGGGTTGCAAAGTGTCCTTTTAAGGACATTACAATGATATATGGTGGCAAGTTTTAGCCCACTTGACAGGTACAGGAGCCAGGCTTTTGGATCACTTCAACATGTTTTTTCTATTGTGCATGACACTTAGACAAACAAGTTGCAATTGCTTGAGGGCAAGCACTTTTGGGAAGGGAGGATTGTAATATCCCCTTCCCAGTCAAAGACTCTTAGCCCATTTTGTCTCTCCGACGGCTAAGGAATAAACACAAGGGGAACTTAAGTTATAATAATTTATTATAAAGTGCAAATATATATATATATATATATATATATATATATATATATATATATTATAAAACAATTACAATAAAATATTATGAACTTAATAATAAAATAAAAAAAGAAAAAGGCAAAAAGGCATTAGCAAGTGTTATTTATTCAAGGGAAAAATAAGACTTGCCTAGGAGAGAAAAGCAAGTGGGGGAAGTATTAAATGAGAGGAAAATTATAATTGGATCTGAGAGTGGCCATTTGGGTCCTATTCTTCTATTTAAGAAAGTCTACTTGCTTGGAGAGTCATCACTTGTTTATTCTCAAATTTCATATTTGCATGTTGAGCATTTTGCTGACATCTTCACTCTTGAGGACGAAAACCCTCCAAGACTAGTTGTGAGAATTCTCCACCCTGGAGTCTCCATTGCTCATAACTTGATTAGTTGTTTATTTTCAGTTATTTCCAGCAGTTAGAAGGAAATAAAGTGCAGATTTTGGTCAAGGGTTTGGAAGAAAAGATTGTTATTATCTTTTATGCCCTTTTTCTAGGTGGAGCGGCCGCCTAGGGAGTTGATTCATGGTGTTTTAGGGCTGCTTAGGAGCTGATTTTAATTGTTGTTATTACTCCTGATTTTTATACATCAGATCATCTCATTTTCAGAATTTTTGGAGTCTTGGAAGTATCATTTACAGCTGTGTCTGAGGGCAGTATGTCTTCATATTTTTTAAAATTATTTCAACATGTTTTGGAGCTCTAATCCGGTATTTCTTTCATGATTCTATCATTAGAAATATTGTTGATTTGTTTGGGTTAAAGATTTTGTGGGTTCATGACATATTTAATGCATTTTCTTACCTAGCCCTAGTTGCATTTTCCTTGTTTAATTCAGATCTGCATATTATCCTTTGGTACAATTTCTATAAATTGCATTTTGTGTATGGGATTTGCCTAAAATCCCTTTGGGGTTCAAAGTGTCCTTTTGGGGACATTACATCATGCAAAGTAGGGCCTTTGAAGCCCTTACCAGCAACAACAATGGAATCCCACATGGGTTGGTAATAAGGTGAGCGGACAACATTGAAGGGGATATCTGCATCATACCACCATCTAGCTATGTATTCAAAAGCAGAGTCTTTGCATTGCTTCTTCCAATGGTTATCTAAAGTAGGTTTATTCTCACTTGGCCTAGAGGCACTAGCAAGGGTGGAAGAAGATGGGAAAAAGCTTTCGATGTTCCTTGGCTTCCTCTTTTGAAGAGGGTTTTCATGAATGGGAGGAACATATCGAAAAGGGTCTCTAACATTGATAGAAGGGTTAGAGCAAGAGCCTTCAACACTAGTGTTTGTTTGGGACATGGAAAATTGCCTCTTTCTCCCTATTTCAACCTCTATCTCTTATTGCCTAACCTTCTCTTCATTATATTTCTCAATCATGTGTTGCATTTCCAATCTAATGGGCTCAATGTTTGGTGCATCACACGAGACAACTTGGCCTCTTTGACCAGCCAAGTGTTGCTTCAACCTATGAATCAACACTTGATTATCAACAATATCATCATGGCTCCATGTGGGGTCTTTGACTCGGGGAGGCATTGTAAATAAAAACAAATCTGAAAATAAAAAATGCAAACCTTTCTTATTTTTTTTGCAACAAAAGAAATATATTTCAGATTTGCAATATAATAAGAGAGAAAAATAGGGGTAGATTTTGTTTTTAACATACCTTTCAATGAAATGAACTATGAAGATCAATGGGCACAAGAATCCAGTCAAGAAATCCTTCAAGATTGTAGATGACTTATAGCCTCGTAATGTAGATGCCAAATCCACCACAAATAGCCCACAAGGAATTCCAACCAAGCTTCAAGCTCACTCCAAATCACCACTTTTCAATGCAACTCTACAAACTCCAAATGCTCACAAATGCTCATTGAGAGAGATGTGAGACAAATTGGGGTCTATATAACATCACTTTAGGGTTAGGGTTGAAAGAAAACACTTAAAAGTAAGAAGTAAACAAAAAAACATTTTTTTAAGGCAAATGCAAGTCGTCGGACCAGTTCGTACCAGTTTAATACGGAACCGTCTAGTTCCGTACGAAACTGATCGATCCATTAATGAACCGGCCGGTTCCGTACGGAACAAGTCAATGGATTGGTTTTTCTGGCAGTTTGGAACTTTTTTTGAACCGGTTGAACCAGCCGGTTCCGGTTCCGGTTCCGATTCAACTGGTTTTTAGAACACTGGATTGGACCAATGCAATATGTTTGAAAACAATGGATCCGATGAGATCTACAAAAGATCCAATAGAATTTGGTCATAGGGATGTAGAGTCTCTACATTTCAACCATTGGTTGAAGAAAAGCATGGCCAGCACATACATCTAGGCCAGATCTGAAAAGAATTGGTAACCACAATGTATAATCTCCATGTTCCATCATTTTTTTGTGCAAGAACAATACGAGCTATACAGAGAGAAGTGTTCGGTCGGAAAGGACCTTTCATGATCAACTCTTGAATTTGGTTTCCATCTCATCATTCTCGAATATGGACGTGTGATTTAAAGGACCATTTGAAAAAGGAGATCTTTGTATCAGTTTAATAGAGTTTTTCACCTAGAAACAGAGTGAGACTCTGGAAGGTGGCTTGAAGATCTCAACATACTCATTTGAGAGCAAGCAGTCTATGTTAGATAGTCTCTTCAATAGCAGATACCTACACTAAGGCAAAAATCTTGAGTTGGTCTTGCAGTCAAGTCGTTAGAAGTGAGAATTTTTATGAATGACTAATAAACTTGTAACACTATTTGGCACCATCTAGAGATATCTTTGTCTTAAGAATGAGTTCAAACAATCAATAGGGTCAAACACAATGGTGATAATGAAACATTATAGCCTTGAATAGCAAATGCCATGTCTCTCCTAGATGAACAACTGACCAAATGAATTTTTCATTGGGTATTGAAGTCTACAATTCTAAGTAATGTGCATCTCTCCAATATGTTCATGTAAACCCACAACGTATGACTATGGTTAAGATGTGTTAGTAAGGCTCAACCTCTTGATGATGTCTCGAGAGATGAAGTCCTTTTGACTACCATTGTACACGACTATGAAATGGATAGGGTTGACCTTGTAGGCTTGTACCCATATATAAGAATAGAAAATGTGTTCCTCGTCAAGGTAAGATGCTATAAGTGTAGCCTAAGTTTTGAGAATTGATAGTAGATAGGGTTCAATGTTCATAACAATATCCTTGTCACGTGTTGTAGGCATAAATTACACGTGCTAAGAGAGATTGCCTCATCTAACATTTTTCATTTGAGTGTTTTGTGGACTTTTGAAAGTCGTGCCATTTGCCTAGTTTACCTCGAATTTTCTTTTCATGTTGTTTCTTCTTTGGGGTTGAAGATGACAGGTTCCATTGGCATTACCAAGTGGTGTTGTGCTAAGGCTGCTTCCCAAAATCAAATTTGAAATTGGAGTCTTTGTGTTACTTTCTATAATTCCACTTAGCCTCTTTAGCATGAAACTTCTCTATTTCAGAAGCATATAGGCAGCAATCTCCAAGTGTGTTAATGGAAAGAAATTCCAAATTTTTTGGATATAAGGCTTGGGATTATTGAAGGATTTTTTTTCCCAATCTTTGAAATTTCAGATTTAGTAACCATAGAAAGGAATTCATACATGTAATCCTAGATAGATTGGTCATTGTATTGAAACAAGTATTGCCACTTAATATATTGATTGTGATTAACTAAAATAAATATATTCTAGTGTAATCTAATGTTATGCAAAGCAGTAAATAAATGACAATAAGATGTAGTAAATAGACCCAAGCAACTAAGTAAGTGAAAATGTGAAATCCTAATGAGCAAAGAGGGTTAAGAAGGCCTTAGTTGATTTGTAGACTTGTCGAGACTGTGTCGCAGTGAAGACCAAATGAACAGGAGAAGAAAACGACCGCACAAGAGCCTGGGAAAAGTGCAGATCCGAGCTATCTGAGTAGACTGGGGCACCTGGAAAGGGATGGGGACGCCCTAGTCTGCATAAATGACCAGGGAACCTCCTCAGAAGTGTCACTGATTGACTGGCTTCCTTTGCTTCCTATCACGTGAATGTCATTGAGCTGTGTTGGATGTCGCTGCAAATTAGAGATGGAGAAAACACCTACAAAACCCCAGGCCAAGCATCAAAACCCTAAAAAAAAATATGCATATGAAGGGGTTGAACTATCCTCAACGGCCACAATAATGGACTTATAACTGAGCAATGCACTACATCTCAGACCCAATGTAGTTCTAGGTGTGTGTGTGTGTAAATCGTGCCCTAGGTTACTCTTGTGTTAGTCACATTTTGTGAAGTAGCGAACAAATAACTAGATGTAGAATGTAGTAAATGTGTGCATGGAAACAATAGACTCCCCTTCTATGAAGTGTGATGCACATGAACCAGCCTTGTGTGCCTTGTGATGGAGCTAGATGGATGCAAATATAGCTTTAGATGCCTTTGATGGATGCAACTCTAGATGGTGATAGTAGATGCTTAGTGCTTAGTCCCTCATTATGGTCTCATAACTTTATATTTATATGGTTCTCTTGTTCTAATTTCGTAATTAACCCCGAAAAGGTTGATCACCAAAAAGATAGAAAGCTCAAACGGCTAGAAAGTGCCCAAAAGATAAGAGTAAAGTGCAAAGAGGATCAAGGTGCCCCAGAGGGGACCAAGGCACATGGGGCACCCCAGTTAGAAACAGAATGAACGCAAAATGACAAAACAGACTGAGCAAGTACATGCGGAAGGTCGGAAGTGACGACAAAAAGTAAAGTAAAATGGCCAAAGGACATGGGTTAATTAGTAGTTTCTTCACTCAAAAGCCATATGAATAGTAGTATGAGACCGGGACTAAATAATACCCAAAGTGCGTGATTTAGTGACTACATTTGCACCCACTTTATGTTGGTGAGCGGAAAGCTCGGTAACATAAAGTAGATAGAGATGCATACCTAATAATCATGTACAGTGCTGTAGAAAACGTGCCGAAGGACTAGACAAAGCGTGGAATGACTAAAATAGTGGAGCGTGGAGACTAAAGATGTAAAAGTGTAAAAAAGTGATGAGAATGAAACTAGGGCGAAAGCGTGTGTGTGGATGCCAATCTGTGTAGTGTACCTATATGTTTAGTATCGTGTGTGTGATGTACCTGCCATGTGTGTTGTTGTGTTGGCTAGATTTTCTGCATAGCTGAAAACCTAGGCAGTCATGACATAAATCTCCCACATTTACCAGTGAGGCTCCCGTGTAAGATTTGTCAATAAAATATGCTAGTATCTATTTAAGGGTTTTACTTTAACCATACAGCTCATGAACCATAGCTGTATAGTTTTTCAGCAAGTAAGCAGCTGTTAAAGAAAAGAAATATCTAAAGAAGAAGGAAATAATAAAAACACAGGGAAGAAATAGGGAAGATGTACAAACCAATCAATAGATTACAGAGTTGATTGCATGCACATAGACAGGACCAATAGATATTAACACACAGAATTATAAGCAAAGGCAGCTTTCAGATCTAGATCTAAAATAACCCAAAGTTTATAAGTAGATCTGAGATAAAAAGTTAGAAACAAAATGCACCGTGACACAAAGTTCTCCGGAAATCTACTCCTTTCTATTCCTTTGCTTCAAATAGCTATCGGGGATTTCAACACAAAGTCTGGAACACAAGAATGTTTCTTACAAATTTTCCTCCTTAACCCGAAGGTTCTTCCTCTACTTATAGAATGTAGAAGGGAAAATACAAATGGGAAACTCAACTGAGCTAAAACATAAACAAGAAATAAAGATAACATCTGGCAATCATCTTCCTCTAATTCCTCTTCAAGTGACATGCATCCAGATCCATACTCAAACTTATACACATCTGTCACTTAACTTATAGAATCGTTCCACATAACTTAAAGTAATGGTTTCAAAACCAATAACTTTAAAGTTTACAATTATATCTGGGAACATGAAAATAAAAGAAGAAAGAGTGGAAGAGGAAAGATTCGCCAGCTGTAACATTTACATCTTTTTGTTTTGCTATTGAATATACTTGTCGAACATGTAATTCAGCATCTTCCCATCTATCTTAGCCACAACTTCCTTTTTCTGTCCTGAATTGCAGCAAGCTTTCGTTCAATATCCTGATACACGCTTCCACATCCTCCAAGCTAGGCCCAAACTTCTAATATCTGACTGCAATGCCACCAGCTTACTGATGGAATTCATCGTGAAAGGCCTAACAGCTCCATCAATTATCCCTTGCACCATCAGAAGAGATCCTTCCAGGGAATTAGGCACTTTGCTAGGAATGGTCCTTGTGTATGAAGTAACGTTCCCGACCACTTCCTCATTAGTGAAAGCAATGACATTATCTGGTAAAGATGACGCCATTCTCTCAAGTGTCTGCATCCTTTTCAGCATAATTCTACAGATCTCCAAACGGAAAGATACTACAAACTCAAGTTGTTTCCCCTTCTCAACTGATCCGTCGAGCACAATTCACTTCGCAATCAACACCTCTCTCGGCAGCTTATTTATTTCGGCCAAAGCACTCAGGTTACTGTTATCCAAATTTCACCCCCCAGAGTTAATTTGATAACATGCATCAGAGTTTTTAGTTCCAAGCAAGTAAATTGATTCAGGAGAAAATCGTAAAATTGGCCAAGTCCTACTCAAGGCCACCTTTGGGACAGTTGGAACAATTATACGCGGAAGGCGCGGATTGGCCGAAAAGCCTCCAGGTGGCCCAAACAGAAAAGGGACATTTGGGACAAATGGACGCGAAGGACGCGAACCGGCCGGTTTGGCCGAAACAGAAAACTTCAGCACAAGGACAAGTGGGACAAAGGGACAAGGCGCGGGACGCAGATAGCCGAAGGAGCCGAAAGCCAATCAGATCACGCCACGTGTCACCGGCAGAAAAGGGACGAGGAAGCCCATTTCGGGCGGATCGGAGGATTCTGTCCCGCGAAGCACTGGGACATCTGGGGAAAAAAGACGCGGTGGACGCGAAAGAGCCGGCAGACCCGCGGACCAACCAGATCATGACACATGTCACAAGGAGAAAGGTCCAAAGGTCAAAGGGGCGGTTTTTGAAGGAAAAGCCCAAACCAATGAAACAGTGCCACGTGTCCAAGTTTAAGGGGCCCACAAGGAAATTTCAAAGGAAAGCCCGCGGAAAGGTGGAGAGAGAGAATTACTCAGCGAATCAGGGCCTGCCACGTGTCGTCCAGATGGCAGAGCGCAGGAAAAGATTTTAAAACCTGTTCTTGCCTGTTTTGTACCCTAAATTTTTAGACCTTCGTATCTTTCGATCCAGAGCTCGGATTTGCACGTTCTTTATATCAACGGAAAGCTATTGAAATTCTCTACATGAATTTGGGATCAATCTCGCATTTTGGTGCAGTTTGGAGGGAGAAAATTAAGAAAACGTCTCTGACGCGTGGTGATAGACAGAAGTAATGCTTCAACAACCAACTTTAATGCAACAGACAGTTCGCCGCTCCTGTTAGACAGCCCGCTGTTTTGCCAGGATCCGCCGCTTCTGTCATAATGAGATGATTTTAAATGCTACCAAGAAGTGGTTGGGGCAGATTCTGGATTTCCTCTCTCTTCCCTCTCTCATTTCTTGATATATATTGTAAAGAAGAGCTCCTTTAAGGGGTCGGACATTTTTTGTTTTGCATCCTCCCTTATTCCCTCGCTTGCCAGAGAATTTGTGGAGCTTTCAAACCTCCCATATGGGTTGTAATGCCAGTCTTTTTGCCTCTTGGCCACTGCAATGTACTGTATCGACTCTTGAGCAATAATATATGTGTTGTGATTGGCTCTCAACCCTCTCATGTACTCATTGCTGTCATTTTGATCTCTTATTGCAGTTTGGTTACCTGTGCATGGTGTTTGTATTGCATCTATGTGGTCTGTGTTAAATTTGCAAAACGAGTGTCTAACATTCCTCGGTGCATCACCTTTGTAGTTTAGGTTTTATTCTATGCATTTTCTTACCCTGTTTCCTTGGCAAGTTAGATTAGGTTTTAGCAAACCCTCTGCATTTTTTGTGTGCATCTGAATAGAGGAATAGGAACCAGCCTTCTCTGGAGAATCTTTTCTCATCTTTACAAGTCCCACGCTTGGAGAAAGGATTCCATGTTGTGCAATCACACTGGATGCCTGAACATCAACCTAGAAGCCTGATTTGCATCCAGGGGTGCTGTGAGTCTGCAACAACAGTTTTGGCACGCCCGGTGGGACACTAGAGGTCTCATTTTTATTGCAGCAAATTTGATATGCATCTGCTGCAGTTTTCTTGCTTATAAGAGCTATTATTTGCATATCTGGCGACTCCAAGGGGAAGAATCAACTGGTTTCAGCAGTGCAGGCCTGAAAACACATGAGAAGAATCACCACAAGGTCAAGAGTTGGAGAAGAAGAAGTGTTGTTTGAATACCTACAGTTATCTCCAAGAAGAAGGCAAAGAGGAAGAAGGATTCAAAGGTCTCCATCTCCACCAAACAGAACTCTCTCAACTCCTCCACCTGACAGGCCTTTCATTCAGTATACAAGGGTTTTAAGACCGATTAAAATGGCTCAGAACAATCCCTGCGTCAACTTCACAGGCAGCAGCCCACTTGCTCTCAATGCACAGCATCCAGTTCCTATTGCAGCCTTGAAGAACATTCCCTACTTCACCGGAGAAAATCAGACTACTCCGGGTGATCATGTTAAAGACATTGCTAACCTTTGTGCAATCCATAAAATCAATGAAATGCAAGTGGCTGTCAAGTTACTGGCATCTTCCTTCAAGGGTAAAGCATTACAATGGTTTAGGAGCCTTGGAGCTGGTTCTATCACAAACTGGAATCAGTTGTGTATTGCACTTCACGAGCAATTTGGAGAGAAGGGAGACAACTTGTCTCTTTTGGAGCAGCTGACAACTATCAAGAGAGCCCCCAACGAGCCGCTGACTGACTTCAACTTCAGATTTTAAAGGTCTTGGGATAGGATTCCAGTGGCAGTCAGGCCAACAGCAGGAGGTGCTTTTCTATATTACCTTAAAGCTTTGAATTCTGATATTTCTATGTTAATTCAGTCCATGGGAGGCACAACAATCCCTATGGCTTATAGCATTGCCATTAGAGCCGAAAACTGTCTTATTCAAGCTGGTAAACTGGCTCCTAGGCCTCCCATGCCCTTGTATCCAAACTTAGAAAATCCAAGCACTAGTCAAGCACCCACTTTGGCTCCTGTTCCCACTCCTAGAAATCAGAGTTCAAATGAAGCTTCCACTTCATCTCCAAGTGCTTCAAATGAACTCCAAGAGGTCATGAAACAGTTGCAAAATTTGGGAAATGAGCTGGTTACTATTAAGAGGCAACAAGCCCAAGGTTTCAGACCTTCCTATCAACCTCAAGCTCAGCCTAATAGGCAGCCATACCAACCACAAAGACCACCTAATCCAGTTGCAAATGTGAATCAAACAAGGCCTCCCGCTAATAGACCATTCCAGCCCTATAATCCAAATGCTATATCTGCCTCTAAGGCATTAGTGCCAACACAGAACAACATTGCTCAGGAATATGACTGGTGTTTTCCATGCAACGAGCCTTATAACCAATCCATGTGTTTCAATGGTGCTCTCAATCAAGCACTGATGGTGACAACTACTGGTGTGGAGGGCGAGGGCAGTCAAGGAAACAGTCAACAACAAGAAACATTCCAACAGCAATCAGCCCCAAATGACACCACGTTGGTGAACTGGCAAGCAGAAGATTTCTGTGGCATGAATCAAGCAGTTTCTCAAGGTGTCGCAGCCAACACAAGTCAAAGAGGAGAAATTTGGGTGAAGAACAACCATTAGCCCCAGCCAACCCACAACCTTCCATGGCTCCACAAATGATTGGCAAACAGAGTCCAGTTTCAAATACACAAGGGCAGCCAAGAACAGCCCCTAGGCCAACTCAAATGCCAGCTGTTGCTGCCCACGTACAAGGAGTAAGTGTACAAACCAAGGGACAACAAAAGGATACTTCATCCCCGTTCAGTATCATTGAACAGATGAAGAAGACTAACGTCAATATATCAATGTGGGAATCCCTATCCATCCCAAGACAAAGAGATCTGCTGCAAGCTGCCATGAAGGATTGGACAACTTCGAATCAGCAGGTTCAGATGCAAGACAAAGTGCTTACAAATGCTGCCCAGCCTGAAGGAAGCCATGGAGGGCAACAAGGTAAAATGTTGAAGCCCCCTCCTTTCTATGTTTCATTAATCATTGGGGATAAACTAGTACACAATTGCATGATTGATTCCGGGGCAAGTAGCTCAGTGATGCCCAAGCAAATAGCTGATCAGCTGGGTCTCCAATATGAAGTAATATCTAAAGGGGTAGTGCAATTGGATGGGACAGCAATAACAACAGTTGGAGTGATTAAAAAATTGAGTCTTACCTTGCATGCATGTCCAAATGTTGTTGTCTTACAAGATATATCAATCATAGACCTTCCACCACTCTTTGCCCTTTGCTTGTCAAGGGACTTCACAGCCAAGATTGGGGGGTATTTGTCTGCTGATTGGTCTCACATGCTGTTTAGAACAAGGTATGGAACTAAGGCTACAATTAGGTCTGAACCTATTGCAAACTTCCATATTGAGCCTTACACTCCAAGTCAGATTAATGCCAATTGCTCAGCATTTGATCAAGAAGATCACCCTAGTACTGATGAGGCTGACACCAAGGTTGGAAGTATCCTGGACCTAACTCTTGATGAATGGGCAAACAAGATACATGCTTTTGATCCCTATCAAGAAGTAGAAGAATCTGAGCTGGGAGTCTATTGTATACACGAAGAAAATCAACCTGTTCCTAGCATCACCAAGCCAAGCCATAATGATGACAATGAGGTATGGCAGCTGTTTTTTGACGGATCAAGGAGTAGGCAAGGTGCAGGAGGTGGAGCCATGCTTGTTTCACCTCAAGGCATCAAATATTATTCAGCTTTTCATTTCTAGTTTTCTTGTTCAAACAACACAGCTGAATATGAGGCCTTGATTCATGGACTTCATTGGGCTAGGAAAAAAGGGATAAATAACTTGCAGGTGTTCGGGGATAGCGAGCTAATCGTCAACCAAGTTAGAGGACAACATGCTATGAAGAACGACTTGCTGAGGAGCTACAAGAATAGGGTATGGGACCTCATTGAGGATTTCGAAGCTTTCAACATTGTGTCCATACCCAGGAAGAAAAATGAAGCCGCGGATAGGCTCGCAGCAGTTGGAGCAACGTTTGATGTGGTTGACAACATCAAAAGGGAAAAAACACAGCCACATATCCATGTGATTGTGAGGCCAGCAGTTCCAGATAATAACACCAGCTGGCAGGTGTTTGAAAACGATCAACAGATCGTCAATTTTTTACAAGAAGAAGCTGAATTCTCAGCTAGGAATCAGGACAGACTAGAGCAGCAGTATGGGGATCAAGTAGTGCAGCTGCGGACAAACAAGCTTCCCAAGGGTTTAGTAACATTGGAGTCTATCTTCAACCCTAACGACCAGTTCCGTAAAGAAAAGGCTAACATACAGGGTCAAGAGGGAAGATTCAGAGCCAATTCCGGTTGGGGAAGGCAAAACACTTCAAATTGGTAAAGTGGCCACTGAGCAGGAGAAATCAGATTTCATACAGCTTTGTCAAGAATTTCCAGATGTCTTCGCTTGGAGCTATGAAGACTTGAGAGGATTCAATCCGAATTTGGCACAACATACCATAGAATTGGATCCAGATGCTAAGCCCATCAGGCAGAAGCAGAGACCTGTTAACCCTCACATTGAGCCTCTAATGAAGAAAGAGCTAAATAAGCTAATAGAGGCAAGCATTATATTCCCGATCAAGCACTCAAGCTGGGTTGCTAACTTGGTTCCGGTCAGGAAGAAAAGCGGAGAAATCAGGTTGTGTGTGGACTTCTGAGACCTCAATAGAGCATCTCTCAAAGATCATTACCCGCTTCCTTCAATGGAACAAATATTGCAAGTAGTATCCGGTTCAGAGAGATTCTCTCTCCTAGATGGCTACTCAGGGTATAATCAGGTGATGGTGAAAGAAGAAGACCAATTCAAGACAACCTTCACAACTAAATGGGGCACATATGCTTACAAGAAGATGCCATTTGGGCTGTCCAACACTGGTGCTACCTTTCAAAGGGCAATGGACATGGCATTCAAAGGCTTGATCAACAAGATAGTGCTGATATATCTAGATGATATCACTGTCTTCTCAAAGAATGCAGCAGACCATCTCTTTCACCTCAGGCAAGTGTTTCAGAGGTGTAGAAAGTTCGGAGTATCTTTGAACCCCAAGAAGTGCATCTTTCTTGCACATGAAGGAAAGCTCCTTGGCCATGTTGTCTCGAAAGAGGGACTGGCAATTGATCCAGAGAGGGTTGAAGCCATAAGAGCACTGCCATTGCCAAGTCACAAGAAGGCTCTTCAAAGTTTCTTGGGAAGGATCAATTTTGTCTGCAGGTTTATCCCAGATTTTGCAGCCCTTGTCAAGCCCATCACCAAAATGTTAAAGAAGAGCATGGATTTTAAGTGGACAGCAGAAGGCAAGGAGAGTTTTGAAGCAATCAAAGAAGCTACTCTCAAGCACCAACTCTCATCAACCCAGACTTCTCCAAGGATTTCATCCTCTATGCATTTGGAGGTGATGACACTATTTCTGCCATTCTGGTACAACAGAACAAAGATAATGATGAGCAGCCGATTGCCTTTTTTAGCCAGAGCCTAGATGACTGCGAGGTGAGGTACTCTTTTACTGAAAAGCATGTACTTGCAGTAATCAGAAGCTTGAAGAAATTCAAGCATTTAGTCTCAAACAACAAGGTCCAGTTGCTGGTCTCACATGCTGGAGTTAAGGACTTCCTCCTCAACAAGGATTTGAATGAGAAAAGGGCAGGTTGGATCACCCGTGTCATGGAGTATGACATTGAGATCAAGATCACCAAGCTGGTAAGAGGGAAAGGACTGTGTGAGCAGCTGGTTTTAGGGAAGCAAAAGGAAGTATGCAACGAAGAAGAGGCTGTTTTGATAGTCCAGGACAGCCATGAGCCAAGCGGCAATCATGAAGAAGACAATGCTTCCCCCATTCCTTGCTGGACCCAAGGTATTATGCACTTCCTAGGTACAGGCCAGTGCCCCCCAGAGATGAACAAGACCCAAAGGAGACACTTCAGATTACAGGCTGTCCCGTATGCCATTGTTGATGGAGTTTTGTTCAAGAAAGATGTAAATGGAGTGCTGCTGAGATGCATTAGCACAGGTCAGATTCAAAGGGTATTGGAAGAGTTTCATGGTGGACCAGCTGGTGGCCATTTTGCACCAAGAGTGACAGCTCTAAAAATCATGAAGGCTGGTTATTATTGGCCTAAAATCTTCAGCGATTGCTACGCATGGATCAAGAGGTGTAAGAATTGTGCATTCTTCACAGGAAAAGAGAAGTTTGCTGCCCTCCCATTGCATCCAATCTCAGTTGACCAGCCATTCATGCAATGGGGTTTGGACTTCATTGGAGTCATTAATCCCAATTCAAGCCAAGGGCATAAATGGATTTTGACAGCCACAGACTACTTCACCAAATGGACAGAAGCAGTAGCACTCAAAGAGGCAAATGAGTCTAGCATCTTAGACTTTTATGAGGGAATAACAACCAGATTTGGTGTACCTGCTACAATAATCTCTGATAATGCATTGGCATTCATTGGATCTAAGGTAACTGAGTGGGCTGTCAAGAATGGTATTTACCTAAGCACTTCATCGAACTATTACCCTCAGGGTAATGGCCAGGCCGAGTCTACAAACAAGAACTTGTTGAGGATCATTAGGAGAACTCTTGATGAGAATCAGAGGTCTTGGCATACCAAGCTGAAATCAGCCTTATGGGCTGATAGGATCACTCCCAAAAGATCCACAGGTAACTCTCCATTCAGGCTTGTCTATGGAAGAGAGGCAATCTTGCCCATGTCACTTGAGTTGCCAACATTGGAACTCATGAAGCAGCTAGAGTTACTTGAATTTGAGCCCATGGAGGTGAGGTATGCAGAGTTGATGGAGCTGCAAGAGATCAGAAATCAGGCATCCCAAACAATGGAAAAGGATCAAGCTTTGATCAAGAAGACCTTTGATAGGAAGGCCAAAGATAGATCTTTTCAAGTTGGAGATCTAGTGTTGAAATGGGATGTGGACAGAGCAAAACCGGGAAGGCATTCAAAATTTGATGCCATTTGGAGTGGCCCATACATGGTCACGAAGTGCAAGAGCAGCAATGCTTTCCAATTGACCTCATTGGACGGTGAAGAACTGCAGATTCCAGTAAATGGAATCTATCTCAAGCATTGCTACTGAAAATAAAAGGTTCACTACCTCTGTAAATATTAGCCTAGATTTTCAATTCCTCTAAGTGCGTATGCACATTGTCTTGTTGTAGTTAGGTTTCAGTTTCCCTAAGTGCTTTGGCGCGGGTTTTGTCGCTCCTAGATTGAGTTTTTTACAGTTCAGCATGCTCTCGTAAAGAGGGAGTTGCAGCATCAGGCTCATTTCAGGTTATTGCTTATGACTCCATGCCCAATGGATCGCTAAAAGGCCACTGATCTTCTACCTAGCAGGCAGGTGACCCCGAAAAGTCGCCAAATTGTTATCCAAATTTCACCCCCCAGAGTTAATTTGATAACATGCATAAGAGTTTTTAGTTCCAAGCAAGTAGATTGATTCAGGAGAAAATCGTAAAATTGGCTAAGTCCTGCTCAAGGCCGCCTTTGGGACAGTTGGAACAATTATACGCGGAAGGCGCGGATCGGCCGAAAAGCCTCCAGGCCCAAATAGAAAAGGGACATCCAAATGGACGCGAAATGCTCGAAGACCGAAAGAAATAAAATTTGTCCAAGTCCTTTACCGGGAGCAAGTGGGACAAGATGCGCGGAGGACGCGAAAAGGAACTGTAGCACCGACAGTCAGACCAGGCGTAGGGTTGACCCGGCCAAAGGGAGAAGAAAATCGACCAACCTTTAGGACATGTGGGACGAAGGAACGCGAAAGCCTTCAGGCGAACCGGGAGAATTTGTCCCAGACAGCACTGGGACATTTGGGAAAAATGGATGCAAAGGACGGAACGGTTCAGCCGGGAAACTTCAGTACAAGGAGTGGGACAAAGGGACGTGTGGGACGCGAAGGAAGGCCGAAAGCCAATTAGATCACGCCACGTGTCACCGGCAGAAAAGGGACGAGGAAGCCCATTTCGGGTGGATCGGAGGATTCTGTCCCGCGAAGCACTAGGACATCTGGGGCAAAAAGACACGGTGGACGTGAAAGAGCCGGCAGACCCGCGGACCAACCAGATCATGACACGTGTCACAAGGAGAAAGGTCCAAAGGTCAAAGGGGCGGTTTTTGAAGGAAAAGCCCGAACCAATGAAACAGTGCCACGTGTCCAAGTTTAAGGGGCCCACAAGGAAATTTCAAAGGAAAGCCCTGGAAAGGTGGAGAGAGAGAATTACTCAGCGAATCAGGGCCTGCCACGTGTCGTCTAGATGGCAGAGCGCGGGAAAAGATTTTAAAACCTGTTCTTGCCTGTTTTGTGCCCTAAATCTTCAGACCTTCGTATCTTTCGATCCAGAGCTCGGATTTGCACGTTCTTTATATCAATGGAAAGCTGTTGAAATTCTCTACATGATTCTGGGATCAATCTCACATTTTGGTGCAGTTTGGAGGGAGAAAATTAAGAAAATGTCTCTGACGCGTGGTGATAGACAGAAGTAATGCTTCAACAACCAACTTTAATGCAGCAGACAGCTCGCCGCTCCTGTTAGATAGCCCACCGTTTTGCCAGGATCCGCCGCTTCTGTCATAATGAGATGATTTTAAATGCTACCAAGAAGTGGTTGGGGCAGATTCTGGATTTCCTCTCTCTTCCCTCTCTCATTTCTTGATATATATTGTAAAGAAGAGCTCCTTTAAGGGGTCAGACATTTTTTGTTTTGCATCCTCCCTTATTCCCTCGCTTGCCAGAGAATTTGTGGAGCTTTCAAACCTCCCATATGGGTTGTAATGCCAGTCTTTTTGCCTCTTGGCCACTGCAATGTACTGTATCAACTCTTGAGCAATATATATGTGTTGTGATTGGCTCTCAACCCTCTCATGTATTCATTGCTGTCATTTTGATCTCTTATTGCAGTTTGGTTACCTGTGCATGGTGTTTGTATTGCATCTATGTGGTCTGTGTTAAATTTGCAAAACGAGTGTCTAACATTCCTCGGTGCATCACCTTTGTAGTTTAGGTTTTATTCTATGCATTTTCTTACCCTGTCTCCTTGGCAAGTTAGATTAGGTTTTAGCAAACCCTCTGCATTTTTTGTGTGCATCTGAACAGAGGAATAGGAACCAGCCTTCTCTGGAGAATCTTTTCTCATCTTTACAAGTCCCACACTTGGAGAAAGGATTCCATGTTGTGCAATCACACTGGATGCCTGAACATCAACCTAGAAGCCTGATCTGCATCCAGGGGTGCCGTGAGTCTGCAACAACAGCTACTCTCAACAACTATGTTCATATCTATTGTGTTTGTCACCAGTTGCTTCAGCTGATCTGATGCATCTTTCATAACCTTTGGACGGGTTGGTACCTCTCCGAGTTGTACAGAAGCCTGGCGAATGATTAGACTCTTCCATTCGTCGATAGCTTTAACTTGGTTACTTGCATCTTCCACCTCCTGCATCAGATGATCACTCACCTACTTTTGTGCTGAAATTGGCTGAGTGGAAGATTTGGCAACCTTGGAAATAATCTCACACAACTGAGATAATTGCTTCTGAAGTTCAACTTTCTCCGCCTTTTCTTTGTCAAGCCTAAGGAATAAAGCATCTATCAATGTTTGCGTGTCCTGCTTCAATCCTTCTGTGGTGGCTTGACCTTTGGGTACTCCGGTCACTGTTATATCTTCTGCCGTGAGTTCATCCTTCTTTTTCCCTTCAGCTGGAACTGACATCTCAACGAACTTCTGCCCCGAATCCTCAATGATCAACCTTGAAGTTACCTTAGCAACTTTAGGTTTTCTGTCTTTTCCACCTAGATTCAGGAGCATCTGCAAGTCGTGTTCCTCCAAGTTGATTTCCTCTTTAGCCTCGGAAACCAACTACGAAGCCAACCATTCTGAGAAATTACTTCTCGGAGAATGAGAAATTGCCGAGTGTACCACCATCTCGCGCTCTGATTCCTCTCCATCTAAAACTGCTACAGCGTTGTGGTTGTCGTCCTCTGAATTATCCAAAGACAAAGCTCTTTCAAATTTTGCCATCTGCAGCTTCAACGTTTCTTCAGGAAGAGGTGCTGAACGGAGTGGTTGAGGAGAGAAGACGAATGTTGTCGGATTCAAAGGAGTAATAGCAGTATCTTGCTGGGGTGCAACAGTCGGTGAAGTACTCGATGCTGGAGAAGCTGGAACTAACACCATAGCCATGGAAGTGATCCTTTCCTTTGAATGAGATCTTCTATGCACTTTAATCTTTTCAGGCCTTCTGCTACTCTCTCCTTCATGCTTCCTTTTGAGGGGATCTTCTGTGCCGAAGTTGCCTATGATCTAATTCATCAATGCTTCATCAAGGCAATATCCCTTCGTCAACAACCAATTTGAAGTATTGACTAGAATGGTGGCAGACCTTTCCTCGATCGTATGGCAGCCGCCTACGCTCTCCTGAAGTACAACTCTATCTCCTCCCATCCGATGGTATGCGTCAAGTAACACAGGCCCATCATCTTTAAGATCCGCAGGTATCCGCGCTAATCCAAAGTCAAACACTTGCCGCGCTGATAACCTGCTGAAATCCTTCTTTCCAACTTCGTACTCGCTTTTGCACTTCATCCAGAAATCTTCCAATGAAGGCAGATGCGCATACTCCTCGGAGATTGTCTTCCTTGCCACTCCAAATGGATCGAAGTTCAGCCGTGCTAGGAAGAACTCTTGCTTGTACTCAGAGAACATCTCCGCTTCAATTCCTCGGGCTTTATGAATACTCTAGCAGCTGTAATAGCCCACTGTGATCAGGAAGAAGCCTGTAGGCTTGTGCCGTTTCGACTGTAGGTCATGCATCTCCACGAGTTGTCTGCTCAGCTCCATGATGACCAATCTGTCACTCGGATATCTAGGCAACTTAACTGGTTCTCCTGAAAAGCCAGTAACCCTGAGGTATGTAAAGTCCGCAAACTGAATGAAGATACTGCCAATCTTGGACACAGCTTCCCACGCTTCCTTGCTCACCCTATTGGCCTTTAGATCGTCGTCCAGCCTATAAATGAATCCGTAGAAGAATCCATCGTTGACCACCTTGTAATCTTTATTGCATGTGGGTACAGTAAGCTGTGGATAGCACTAAAAAATAGGATCTTTGGAAAGCACGCCACGTCTATCCAGCTTGGAGAAGACACCCTATGAAGCTGTTGCATATACAAAATACGAAGTCATTTTGAAGCTGTAAGTACGCCTCACATTTCGGAGCTGCTCACCAATGTTGTCACTAATGATTTCTAACCAATTGATTATTGAATCTGCTTTGTTAATTTCAATGGTCCTGATGAAAGCATACATCCATGTGCGAAATTTGTGAGCGTTAGCTTCGCCATTTATCCTGCATAACAATCTAGTAATGTCATCTACCTATTGCACCAGATTGGACCATAGAAGAGTTCTCGAGAACTTGGATGGAGATCTAGGCTTCTTCATGTATCTGTTGTCGACATCTTGTATGCTAATAGTAATCACCACCTGTCGTGCTGGAATCTTCAGACAATAATTGATGAATTGTGTGTCCAGCCGGATTATTGTCTTCCCCGCAGCATCTCGGACTGATCTAGATAGTGGGTGGTAAGACCTAGCACACTCCATGACGAATTCTGGCAACTGAGCTGTGAATGGGAATGCTGAAGCTCGAATGATTCCACTGCTTTTGACTGCACGCATGAGAGAAGTCTTTCCAGCTCTGGATCTATCAATCAGTTCAGAAAGAGGTTCTGGAGCTAGATTTGTATCTCTGATGTTAGCAAACCTGGAAGTGATGCATGACTCTGCAGAGCTTTCTTTTTTATCCCGCTTTGCCATGGCCGTATCTGTCTTTGTCTGAGCAATTCTTTTTCTCTTTATTCGGCCAGAATTCTTTACAACAGGTGCAGATCTAGAGATTTATTCAGATTCGGAAGATATGTTCAATGTATTGGACATTGATTTAAGCTCCCTTTCTTTTATAAAAGCACATGTAATGAATTCCTACAATTAATTAAGACAAAGATGGCAACCAGAACATGAACACTTGATTTTAATTATAAAAATCTGCATATATCAAGCCTGCTGCCCCAAAATTTGATGTTTTGTTTACATGCAAAGCAGGCATGAATTTTGTCAACTTCACCTGAGCACCTGTACCACTATGCAAACAATTAATCAAACTTAATTCAATCTCCTTCAAACCTAGGCACCAAACTTTGAAGCCTTCCAGCAACAAAAACACCTTCTTCTATGCAAAATTCCTCCTTAATTGGGTGCCAAAAGTGCCTGGGCTACACTTCCTTGCTAAAGAATTAATTAATTTATCATTATGGCAGCCCCTTCTTATATAACCTTCACCGTTCTATAATTAATAATCACCTCTTCTATTCCTGGCAATTAATTAATTAATTAACATGTTTTTCTCTTCAATTTGGGCACCTATTTTGTGCATGTTCATGGCTACAATTAAATAAATTAAATTTATTTAATTTTAGCTCACTACTTCCAGTCCACTTTGACTTCACAGTGTGCTTTGACCTCATGCACTAAAAATAAGAATTAATTCCATCAATTAATACTTTATAAAGTATTATTTCTCTTCAATATGGGTCGCACTTTTTGACATGAGAGTGGGCTGCATTAAATAAATTATCCTCATGCTTGGGCGCCAAATTTGGAAATAGAATTTAATTAATGAATGCAATTAAAGTTGTCCCTCTATTCCAAAAGGGGTCGCACTTTTTGACATAGCCCATTTCTATTTTTAAAAGTCAATTTTCAATGGGATTATTCACCCTGCACCGCAGCTCCAAAAATCTCATGATTCACTTAAGTTTTTTGACTTCCATAATGAGATTATTTACCCTGCAAGGCAGGTAAGAAATTCCCGCCTACCTGCTGCCTCTAATTTTCCCATTGTGACTTAAGTGGCGTTGCTTCCATGTGAAAAATTACCCTGCTAGGCCGGTACAATATTCCCCACCTGCCTGCTGCTACCAAAAATCTCATTGTAGCTTAAAACTTTCCTTTCCCAAAAATGCGACCTGCCCAAAAGAGGCTTTTTTTGTGCACGACTTCGTCTATTTAGAGAGAACCAGACCTTCTGTGAAAAATTCCTTCTAGCATAACGTCCGTAGGTGATCTCCAAATACTCCAGGCAAGAAATCAGACTAAATCGGCAAAGGAATTGACCTAGAGAAATTTCACAAAAAACAAAACGGGAAAACACCAAAAACGCAAAACGTTGCCAGAAGTCACAGATAAAGCCCAGGATTCATTCCTGGTTAAAAACCCTACTGGTATATGGGAATATTGACATGTAAGACCACAACAGGGTTAAACCGAAGCACAATTTACCTCAAATGGGGCTCAAAAATAATTAAATAAAAAATTTCTGCAGGAAAACCTCAGCGACAGAATATAACGATTTTGGGCATCTGGGTATTTGTCGAAATTGGCTCACATGACTCTCTGGGAATATCTTGACACAATACAAACACTTTCTGGCAATAAAAACACAAAACGACCCATTATTTTAAAAGTATGAAATTTTTTACATAGGGTAGTCCCAAATTTCAGGGTGAAATCTAGGGACACCAAATTCCTCTTGCCAAAAAGTGCGACCCATTCTGACATAGCTAAATGCCTAAAAGTTAACTTTTTTTTATTAATTGTCGGGAAGCATCCAGTTTTGGCGCCTAGGGTTGGAGAAGCTTTCTTTTTATTATTCAAAACTTTTACATGTTGATGTGAGTGCACAAGTGAATAAAATAGAGGGCAGCGGGCTTTATAATCAGATCTTGGTGAAGAAATTAGATATTCGTGCTATGAGCTTCAGGTGTGTGTAAATTATTTGCAGGAATGCTTCATTTATGCCCATATTGGTGAAGAAAGCAGAAGTCAATGTCTGATATATTGAATATATCTTCAGAATCAGAGGAAGAAATAGATCCAACTCTCATAATTGCAAAGACTTCCGACAAAAAATTCATCCTCTTGTTTCTAATGCAGCGCATGTGGAATTCATTGCATGGAAAATTCCTTTCAGGAGCTTGTGCATGTGCTCTCAATCTTCCAGTTGAAGCCTTCATTGAATTTACTTGTAATTTCCTTCACCCGGAGTGCTTTCCAAAATTTAAAATTGCTCATATGCAATTAAAATTAAAAAAGTGATGAGTTTTGTCTGAATTATTTACAGTAAACATTGCACTGGCAGAAAAATTGCAAAAGCTCCAAGGATAAGAGGGAAGACAGGTCAGAGGCAACACCCGCAAGAAAAATCACAGTCAGCTGCTTCCAGATCCAATTTGATGAGAATCAAATGAAAGGATTCAACAACATGTGTGAAAAAAAAAAATCTCAAATTCAAGGCAGCAATCTCATTCAAATCATTCATTGCTAGAGTGAATGAAGCAGAAGTGCAATACAGGTTAGATCAACATGCAGAGTATAGAAGAACAAGACTGGGAGTGTTGCAGCAGCTTTCTTCTAATTTCTTCTCTTTCTTCTTCTTTCTCTTATTTTCTTTGACAAAGTAATTGAGGAATCGATTAAATTGCAAAACTTAAGTGATTGGTTTAAAAGTCGTTACTTCAAGTCATTGGAAGAAGTCAATTACTTGGAAATAGGTGGCAGACATGCAAAATAGAAGGTTCTATTTTCAGTTATAAATTATGCATGTCATGCAAAGAGGAATTCCAGGAGAAAGATTGTCAGTTGCTTCCCTTTTTCATAGCTTCAACATGTGGCAACTCATTAAAAAGGCTTCCTATTTGTAATTTCCCTCTATACACTATAAATAGAGGAAGAGCCTAAGGGTTAAAGGATGAGAATTTGTGATCAGCATTCTTGTGTTCCAGACTTTGAGCTAAAACCCTTAATATATTTTCTGAAAGCTAAGGAATTGAAAGGAGGCGGATTTCCGGAGAACTTTGTGTCGACGGTGCATTTACTTCTTGCTTCTATGTAGATCTTTGCATAAACTTTGTGTTATCAGATATTTAGATTTGAAACTTTCCTTTCCTTTAATTTTGTATTGTGAGATTTGTTTGTTTTATCTATGTGCATAAAACCAACTCTGTGAACTATTGGTTGGATTGCACATCTTCTTTTCTTTCTTCCCAGATTAAATTATTCCTCCCTTTTGCAAATATTTCTTTATAGTTGCTTACTTGTTGCAAAATTGTTTAGCTATGGTTCATGAGCTTCACAGTTAAAATAAAACCCACAGATAGATATTAAAAAACATAATTGACATAAATCTTACACGGGAGCCTCACCGGTAAATGAGGGAGATTTATCTCATGACTACCTAGGTTTTAGCTATGCATAAAATCTAGCCAACAGGTGGAAGCAACAGAAACACAAAAAAATTTCAATTCAAATCATAGAAGCAAATTAAATAAAGATGAAATAAAATTGTTAGACTGATATGACACCCTAGATAGTAGTATCAAATCCGTCTAATAAAGAACAAAATAGATGGTTAATAATCATAACCTCATGAAGGAGAGATCGCCTGAAAATGGTATATAATAATACAAGATACTATAAAAATTCCTTATGAGTCTAAAAATTTATTGGGATAAAGCATACAATGGTTGTCTTTCCTAATGCTGAATAGTTTAGTGATTGGACTTTCTTTGTCCTTTCTTGTATCAAGTATTAGATAGTTACCAAAATTTATTTCCCTGAAGATGATTGGGATAGCTTTGCTTGAAACATAGGATCAAAGCTTCAAGAGATTCTATGTAGTTTATCCAGAAAAACTACGGAAAATATTACACACAATGTGGATAAAAATTCATGATGGTGAAGATGGTGAAGGTCATGATGGTGAAGGCATGTGTACTCCATAAGGGAGACATGGGTTCGAATCCCGTGGCAGGGTAGTGTATAAACCTCGTTCAAGAAAAAGCAACCCTCTTGTGAGCTTCCACAATGGGGTTCCATACACCAAATTGGTGTCTCACTTGGCAGCAACCTAAATATTACTTTTACCTTGTCCTTTCCCTTTATTTTAAAGATTTTCAAAACGTAGGTTTTTTTATTGGCACAAGAAACATGTACATGACAACATAAAAATATGGAAAACAAAAATCTAAAAAATGCCCGATAAAAGTTCAGTTTTTCTCTCTTAATAAGACATTTGGCTATCGAGATGTCTATTAGAACTAGCTAATAATATATTTCCTTGAAATCAAGATTTCTTTCCACTGTTAATGAAAAAAACGAGGCACTTACCAATCTCTCTCTATCAAGATAGCACCTCCAAGACTTGCTAATGCACCAAGAGCCCCACATGCATTTGTAACAATGACAAGGGCCATAAAACTTAGCTGTCCAAAAGCTGAACTAGGATAGATCAGCAATACTGAGACTGCTCCTCCAGCTATAATGAAGGACAAACTTTGAAGTCCCAGCCAAGTTTTTAAAACCTGTGTTTAAACATAATCGGCCAATTATTTTGCTTCGAGAATGAATTTAATACATAAAAAATCCATTCAAGTATATCCTAAATTGAATGCGCATAATTCCTTTGGCCTTTAATAAGAACGGCTATGCACCCATACATGGATATTGCAACTTTAGAAAATATTATATTGCAAAGGCATCTTAAGTCTTACATACCTTGATATATTGTACTCTATCAATCCAATCACCAACAATAGGGCCAAAAATTGCAATTGCAGAAGCCTCCACAACACCATATAAAGAAGTGAGCATCAGGGAGCTTGGCCAAACATCTAACATGAACAAACCCACTGAGAATTCCCACATTCTGCAATTGAGATGAGCATTGCACACAAAAAAATCATTCAGCCTTTCTAATCAATCTGAAAGGAATTGTTTTGACTATCCGTAAAACAATAACTTCAATCAAGACAGCTAACTGAAATTTCAAGGATAGGACAGAGTTCTAGTAAGTACATAGTTACATCAGACGACACAAAGCTAAATGAGGCCAGAATCAATTGTGTGCAGGCATTAGAGAAACAAGATTGCTTAGGAGATGCAAGATAAAATGAAGGCATATGAGTATCTATCTTCTAGAGAGATAAGAAAGGTGTGACACAAGGGAAGGGGGGCATAATAGAAGTGCTTTTCAAAATTAAAATTAGTAGGAGCTTCGACCCTCAATTAAATACAGCATGGTAGACAGTCTGTTTTCCTTCACTGATGGAAGGGAGAGAGTTAACAGAAGTGCAAAGAATATGCACATTCATAAGTTTAGAATTATCAAGTAAATGAGCCTATATCAACTGCATAAAGACTATATCCAAATCATTGCAGTGTAGATTGAACGATATTCAGAAACTGTGTACTAGCAAAGCAGCACATTGTGAAGGATTTTAAACTCATTTTCTCAAGTATGTTGCGGAATGAATTGTTTCCCCTATTGTAAATCTATTTGATGAGACTGCTTGCTCAGGATTTCCACTTCTTCATAGCGACACATCACTCATCCCATTCATAAGTCAGGATTCTATCCAGATAATTACAAAAATAATATGGTTGGATGTAAATTTTCCATGTTTTATGCCATGTTGAAAATGATGCTTTTTGAACATTTAGTGCGGGGTAATATCAGAGTGAGGGATCGGGAAGGATTCAAGATATTCAAGAGTATCGATCACATTTTCACTCTTAATGATATCATGGTGGAGGATCATCATTGGTTTTCTAAAGTTTTCTACTACTTTTAAACTTAAGAAATACCTTTGATTCTTCTCCTAGATGCTTGCTGTTTCAAAGATTACATATTTGGTCTACTAAAGCTCATTATCATCCTCATGAGGCTTTATGAGACAGTTGATGGTCAACTTTGGACTCCCTGGCTTTGTCAAGCTTACTATTGGACTGGAGCATGGGTTCCCTCTCTCACCAACTGTGTTTGGTATTTGCATATATGAGAACAAGGATTTCCTTCTGCAACACTCTTTTTGATTGTAGTTGAACATTTCACAGTGCATTCATTATTGTATTGGTTTTTTCTCACAATATGCTGTTCTCTCTTTCTCTTGATGGTTTAAAGATACAGCTAAATCTTTTGCTGTTAGGATAATAATGTGTTAGTGCTCCATTATATTGGGTGATTTGTATGGGTAAATAATTATGTGTATGTAAATAATAAGTTATTGAGATATAACTTATTATAATGTTTATTATGTTGAGTTGTATTAGACAACTCATTAGTGAGATAATATATTTGTTATAATTGGATGTGAGTTGTGAGAACTCACGTAGATAGACTTTGAGTGAGAATAGGGATGTGAGAGATTGTAGGGGTTAGAAAGAGAGATTTGTAGAGAGAAAAAGTAGGGATTGAGATAAACTTTGACTCCATGTTCTAAGGAGCCACTCAACCTATAAATGTAAACAATCTCCTTATGTAAAATGTCCTCGATTGAATGAGTTAAAAATATACAATAGTATTGTGTTGTATTTTTTTGTGTTGAGTTTCATTTGTCAAAACTCTGATCAAATTTTACATTTGGTATCAGAGTGAATTAGCCATTAGCAATTTGTCATGAAAGTCTTGTGAGGGAAAAACAGTTGAGTTTATTTGAATAAGGTGTCTCTGCACTATTCGTAAATCCACGTACAAGCTTCATGGGGTTTTATTAAATCTGCAAATGTTCGGACTCTGTAGTGATTAATATAATCTTCAAGAAGCATTGACAATTAGAGAGTCATATCGTTGTCATGCTGTCCACCTACTACAATTTTGTTGTTATTGGAGCATGGATATAATCATTAGTCTGACACATGAGTTATTTGTCCGACAGACATATCCACGCTATCGGGAAGGGCAACCGACAATCTATTCGAATTCTGATATTCATTGATTTGATTGAAATCATCATACGATGCAAACCTAAGCATTCATAGTACACTCGTGCATTTCTCTGTTTGGCATTGCATTCATTGTTTCGGTTCTGCATTGGGTCAGGCATTGATGGTTTTCAACCCAGATCCACCTACACCTATCAAGCTTGATCGAACCCTTCACTGAGCTATCTTGCATTTCCTGCGTCGACTTGCACTGAGCTTGCATTTGCATTTGCTAGCATTCGGCTTAATGCATTATGGACTTGGCATCAATCTTGTGGAGATCTTCATTGCACTATATCCTTAGATCTACACCCATGGTTGTCTTGACGTCGACACAGCCAACTTGGATTTCATTCGGAGGCATCAAATTTGGTTCGGCCAACATTGGATTCCCCTCAAACGGTGTTCAATGCTTTGAATGGTTTCAACTCTTCGCTTTTGTTCGCATTACATCGAAAATTGCAATCCCCAACAGTTATTTTGTTTACACGGGCATCAAACCCTCTTGCGAACTGTTTTTCAACATGTTTACATTGCAATCTAACTGCAATAGATGTCACCCATGCATCAATTAGACAAGGTGAAAGGCATTTTAGATTCCAAAGGTCTGAGCGTCATGTAGTCTATAATTAGTATAGTTGTTTTGTCATGATTTATAATAAATATGTTTTATTATAATTTTTAGTTTGTCATATCTATTTGTTTTGAGTCTCAATATAAAAGAGCCAACATTAGATCTCATTTTGGTCATTAGAATAAAGTGTTGTTTCATAAGTCAATAGAGTCTATCAGCAAATTGTGTCTATTTTAATTCCGTATCAAAAGTTTTTACAAAAAAAACAAAATAAAAAATTTGAGTCAAATATTGTCATATAAAGTAATTAAATTTTACTTTTTAATTGTCGTTTTTTTCGTCCATTGTCTCCTAGTTATTGTTTGTAAAAAGTGTCAATTTAAAAATAAAAATAAAAAATTGCCTTACGAACACATTTTTCGGTGTAACCCAACATCCTAAAAACTATATTGTTTCACATTGTGGGGAAGAATATAAACACAATGTTGGAACTATTGAGCCTTGTGTTCACATTATGCTGAGTTAGCAACATCGTCTTGGAGGATGGAGGCATCGGAGGCTAGAGAACATTCAGCGTCCTCTCACAAGCCACTAGCAGCGGGGGCTGCACAATAGAATAGCGGTGAATAAATTGTGCAGAACAACAAATGCCAAGACTGGAATCTAGCAACAGCGGAAACCAGTTATGCTATGCGAGATCAAGTGACAGTGATCAAGTACAAAGGCTGCAGTAGGTGATGAGGACTTAGTCCTCATTTTTCGTTTTTCAGTGTATTTTCAATTTTCAATTTGGTGTGATTAAGAATAAGAATAGAGGTAAATTCTCGTTCATGTTTGTAATAAGTGAGCGTAATTTTGATGTAATCCCTTGATGGAAAAACATAGTGGAAAATTGAAAGCACAATGAAATGCAACATCATGATACTTGAAGAGGATGAATAGATGTGTGTGTCCCTATTCATACCTAGGTTAGTGGTCATCCTGTGAAATCCTTTTGTGAAGGTTGGACAAATGTAGAATTGTCATTCGTAGTTCCGACACTGATTTAGTTGATGTTCCCAAACATGGTTAGATGAGTTCCCATGGTGGCTGATGAGTTCCCATTTCTTGGTAGATGAGTTCCCAGTAGTGCGTGGTTGATGAGAGGTTGATGAGTTCCTTCTCTACCTTCAGTTCGAGTTGTGGACCAAGATCATGAGCAAGCAAAGGTGGCACACTGCAAAAGAAGTGTGATTATGTTTCTCCCCATGTTTGCACTAAGGGGGGGAATGTTACGGAAAATAATGTGTTAGTGCTCACATTATATGTTTGATATGTATGGGTGAGTAATATGTGTATATACATGAGTTGTTAGTGACAACTCATAAGTTAGTTATACTGTTTATTATGTTGATTTATTATACGTTGAGTTGTATTAGACAACTCATTATTAGATAATATATTTGTTATAGTTGTACATGAGTTGTGAGAACAACTCACCATTAGAATAGAGCTTTGAGTGAGATATTGTTGGATTGAGAGAGATTTGTAAGAGATTAGAATAGAGATTTGTTGAGAGACAATGTAGTTATTGAAGATAAAGCCTTGACTCCTCATGTTCTTAGGAAGTCATTGCAAGCGAAAAATATGTAAACAAACTCCTTAATGAATAAAAGTGTTCTCGCTCGAATGAGTTGAAGAAAGTTCAATAGTATTGTGTTGAGCATATTTATATTGTGTTGAGTTTCATTTGTCAAAACTCTGACCAAATTGTAACATTTGCAAGTGTCATAAAACAAAACACTTAGCCTCTCAGTTGCTCAGTTTAGGGTTGAAACTTCATCATACATTGTTATTGATCTTCTTACACTAGTCCCAGAGTGCCCTATCACTACTATAGGTGATTGAGGAGCTTTAAATAAGGAGGAAAGGTAAGATTTTAACATTTTTTTTCATTTTGTATTCAATCTTCATGCCCTTTCTTGTTTTCATTTTATTGTAATTTTTTTCTTTTATTTAACAAGTTGTTGAGTACAAATAGGTCATGCCCTAAGGTTTGTTTTTTTCTCAAAGGTTAATATTGTTTTGGTTTTAAACTTACAACTCTAGGTACTACAATGGCAATGAGATCTACCTCTAAGGACTAACCCCAATTCAAAGTCAATATGCATTCACTGTTTTGTTAAGTCAATTTGCAATGTTTAGTATGAATGTTGGAGAACATTCCGTATGGTGAGGATTATATTTGACAATACAATGGTTGTAATACCAGATACACTAGCTCATATAGTCGTTTGAAAGCCCACTTGTGTGCAGTAACCAGCCAAGGCATCAAAGCTTGCCCAAAGAAGGATGCACTAGTCCAAAGATCAACAATTCATTATCAAATCAAATAGTAAGAAGAAGAAGATGCAAAAACAAAGCACCTTGATCAAAGAAGGAACCAGTTGCCCAAATCTTCTAACAGTTCCTAGTTGTAACCGCAAGAACATCCTTTTTTGGTGACATTGTCCACAATGAAGAGGATCCTCCTCTTTCACATAAGAGAACAAAAGGACAATTGGAAATGTCATTTCAAAACAAGGAATGTTGCCAATGAGCACATCACATGATATGTGTACACAAATGCATTGTCCTTCATTATTGTCAGGTCACCATCGTTTGGCATGATATTGTGAGAGCAATCAATGAGGCCCCAAAAGTGAGTACAAAGGGTCGGAGTTATCCAGAAGCTTTGCATCATCCTAGAAGGGTACAAAGAAACGGGTTATCTAGAAGCTCACCTAACATCCAAGGTCGGTCTAGCTCCCGTAGTAGAAAATAAAATATGTAGAGGGTTCATTCGGCCAATTAGGGATTCGTTGGGCCAAAACAAGGGTTTATCATTTTTTATCGATGAAAAAATTAAAAACAGACTTTAGTCAATGTGGTTGCAATGTGCCCTAAAAGGGCAATATTTTTAGCATTCATTGATTGCAAGGGGCATCATGAACCTCAACATCCTTTTTGAAGCCATTATCCTCTTCGAAGCCATTGAGGCAGCGGGATGTCAAAATGTTGTCCGGGCCATAACCGACAATCTTAACAATTGCAAAGTTGCGGGGATATTGGTGGGAATTAAGGTATGTGCACATTTTTTGACACCTTATGCTCTCCACTCAACCTAATGCTGCGAACATTAGGCAACAAAATCAAGTGTATGCTAAGGATGAAAAGATCCAAATGTTTTCACAAACCATCACTTGTTGCAAACCATTTTCAAATCATTCTTGCATTAGAGTTGCTAAAGGTAATTGAAACAATCTTTTTATATTTTTTACCTCGATCTTTTTATATTTTTTACCTTTTATATCATAATTTATAGTTTTATATCATCTAATTTGTTTTTAAAATTTAAAATTTGGACAACAAAGTAGATGATATTGGAAATTTTTTAATTTAGTCCTTGTAGCTTTTTGAAAAAAAAAATTGTTTTAATTTCCTACCAAGTTGTTGAGACTCAAATCAGCTCACACACAATTATTTTGAGACAACTTATGAAGGTGTGAGAGGCACTTAGCAAATGGTCATTAGTGGCCTTTGAATTGTATAGAGTTAGGCAGTCACTAAGAAGGACCAAAAAAGAGAAAATAATGATTATAGATGTAGATTGGTGGGCTTGTGTAGATTTACTTGTTCGGTTTCATTGAGCCCATTACAAGTATGATCTGATGGGAACAAACATGGATCATGCATGTTTGGGAAAATTCTATAATAGCAATGACTCAATGATTGAGAAAATAAAGGTCATTATAAATACAAAAGAGCCAAAATCCCAAACAATCATACTTCATTTTTCAAATAAGTACAATCATACCTCGTTGATCGATGGAACAAAATGACCACGCCATTGTATTTCCTTATCTTTGCATTGACTTCTAGATTCTATAGCATTGAGATCTTCAAGGCTGTTATAAATGCAACGGAGTAAACAATCATTTCTCAAACAAGTACAATCATATCTCATTGATCGATGGAACAAAATGACCACCCAATTGTATCTCCTTACCTTTGCATTGACCTCTAGATTCTATAGCATTAAGATCTTCAAGGCTATTATAAATGCAAAAGAGCACAATCCCCAGGAAACATTTTTCAAACAAGCATAATTTGGAAGGGATGTCCTGGAAATGGATCTAAACACATTGACGTTCCAAAACAGAAAGAGAGGGATACCCATATTTAGCCATCTGTTCTTTGGAGAGGGTTGCATCCTTGGTGATTCATAGTGATATGTGAAAATCATCAGAACTCCAACAAACTCTTAAGGAGCTGGAGGGAAATTGGTTTCAGTCATCAAACAGGGATCAAATTAAGCATTTCCTATGTGATGATGAAACGCACGGTGTCTGTAGGGGGTGGTTAAAAAACCACCAGTCTGCAGACATCAGCAATTGCGAAATCACCCCAGCAATTTCTCAGCCACAGATCTGTATTAAGCAGCAGTTTCACCTGCATTGGCTTCGGCTAAACAGTCAGAGTAATGGCCTGAAAGGCTGAATCAATTGGTCTTCTCATCATGGGCATTTCAAGAACTTTTGGTTTTTAAAGAGAGATCTCCAGAATGCATAAGAAGAGCCGTGGAACCGAGGAACTGAAACCAGTGATCGTGGATTGATGATCTACAGGAGTGTAGGAGTGAATTGGTGAATGAATGAGAGAATAGCAGTGAGTAGTCAGCTATTTATGGTTGTACTTGTGATTAGTCTACATTACATGTATCTCTTCCATCACAACATTACGAAAATAGGAGACAGCAGAGAGTCTGAATTGCATGCTCTATAAGCTGTTTTTATTGGCTCATTTCATTGAAAGGAAGAAGATGAAGATGTGCAGTTGCCACTTGTTTATCACACATTGGAGTTTTCAGGTTATAATCCTTTATGCTGTGTGTTTGTTTCCATCACCTTCTACTTGTTTATGGTTTTCTAGTGATTCAAAATTCAAATCACTCTAATGCACATCTACCCCACTAACACAATCTAAAGCCACTGTCATTTGAGAAATTCAAATAGTTGTAGCATGGGTAGACAAAACTGCATGTGTAAATTCTAATAATGCAATTTCCTTGGCAAATCACAGATCAATTGATATCAGAGAAAAAAGTTCCTTGTAGCTTGTAGAAATTTTTGTTAACACATGATTTTATGCATATGACAAGATTATATACAAAGTTCTTTGACAAACTGTTGTAGAATTTGTGGTTGCATAGAACAACCATGACCAAATCCTCGAGAAAAAGACTTGGGAACTCTCAGATTGCAATATGCCGGTACAAGAGGAGAATGGGAAACTGAGAATGCTGCTGCAACACTTCAAAACCAAGAATGAGAAATTGCAAATTACATGGGCCAATCATGGAGAATTCTTGCTGGCATCATAGAAGAACTGCAACAAAACATGTTGGCAAAGGAAGAATTATCAGCAAGGCTCCAACAAGATACTGGAGCAGCAAGGAGAGATGAGTATGAAGCAAAGGGGACCAGCCTCTACCAGATACACTCAAACTATGACAGAGATATGCATAGTAAGCACTCCATCACATGTTTCTTCCAAAATTACATTGAATGAATTTATTGGCAATTTTTAGAGGCATACTGTGAGGTATTGTTTCTCAGTTGTTAATAAAGATGGATTGTGATGGAAAAGGGCGTGGCAAGGATGGCCAAGGAATAATCAATACCATTATGGTTGAGGAATGACCTCGATACGCAGGCCTTGAATATGATAAAGAAAAGATTGGAGAGTGCTCTAGCATGGGTCAAGCAAGGGTAGATTCCACAAATGAGGACTATATTCCATTTACACACCATGGACGGATCAAAGAAGGTAAAAATGTTCCTAGCATCACTTTTGTAAACCCTCGAGATGATTGTAGGGAGTCTCCAAAGAGTGGACGAGATTTGAGATAAGAAGAAGAAAACATGGATCTACCTCAAGAGGACAAGGAAGCACTTCCAAAAAGAGGACAGCTCTCGGGTCATGAAGGAGATAAAAATGCATTACTATTCCATCCACAAGATGCAAATGCAATGCATAAATGGAAAGATTTCACTCCACCAACTTCATCACTTGCAAGTTCAAGAAGAGGAGAAAACAAGCATGGGGACAGCCCAAAAAGGTATGCGAATGATAAGTCTTCCATCTTTTGTTTCAATAATAAAAAAAATAAGGTCATGTAGGACAACAAGAATTTTTATATCTTGTTCTTTGCACTTATTGCCAAAAGAGTAACCATTGTATGGCTATGTGCAAACAAACCTTCACCAAGGATCCCAAGATCTTTTGGAGAGATGGGAAAGAAAGGATTAATTTTTCAAGCAAACAAGAAAAAAATGACTGAGACATATCCAAGGAGGTAAGAAGCTACTTGGTATGAGCATGTGCAAATCTAACAATTTTTGTACTCATTGCAAGATTAGTGGGAATTGGAATGGAAAGTGTTGGAAACTCCATCCAAATCTTCCCCCAAAGGAATGTAAATGCAAGAATGGGCAACCACAAACAAGAGGGGAAGAAAAGCATACCAAAACACAGTAATCAAGAAGGAGAGAACAACCCTCACATATTTCTTCATCACCGTTGCAAGCAAGTAGCGATAAGGGAATTTCATCTTCTTGGATTGAGCATTTGCATGATTTGTAAAGAAAATGTTGATCTGCATTCACATGAATGGGCATTGAGTAGCACATCAAATGTATCTTTGAAGCACTACATGTTTCCATTTGTTGGGAGAGAAAATAGGGAACTACCTCCACTTGCTTGGGGAAGCATGGGAAGCCGTGTACTTATCATAGGTGAGTATAGAACTGAAAATCCACTTGGGAATAACAAGCAGGGGCAGCCAAAAAGCATGTTTTTGGTCTTAGCACTCATCACTTGTGTTACATAGTAAGAAAGGGAGAAGCGAGGAAAAGGAACTCCACGAGAGCAAGCCTCCAAAGCATGATGTTGGGAAGCAAATTCTAGCAAAGAAAGCATCACAATAATCGATGATAAGTTGATTTGTGTTTCTCCATTGTTGTGCTTTGTATAATATCCTTGCAATTGTTGTAAATGCAAATGGGAAAATGATAGAAGTATGAGGAAGAGTTGTCTCAGTATCAATCAGTTTTTGTAGCACGCATAGTGGGCACTTCAATAATTGCAACATTGATGCAAAATTATGATTGTAGCATCATACAGTTGTAGTAGTATGTATCTGGGAATCACAGTGATTGTAGGCGGCTACTTTCAGCATGTATGTGATATGCACATAAGAAGTTGCAATAGATATGGCTGGATGGAACAAGCATTTTCAGTTATGTATGAACATTGGACATGGTTGAAGTAAGTTTCATATCTGAATTTTTATATGGAAGCACTCTGGTATGCACATACTGATAACATTGACAGTAACTATGCATTGTACAAAGTATGTTTCCTCTACAGCAATAAGTTGCAGGAATAATGGATGCAAATTGAACATGGAAGCCATGGTAGCATGTTTTGGCATGACAAGGAGGTTGTAACATGAATGCTTCAGCTAACAAATGAATTTTAACAGCATCACACTTGGATTATTGTCATGGCTAAGATGAAACGCGCAAAGTGAAAAGCATCGCTCTTTCATTGAGGAAGATACATGATCAGCTACAACATCATGGAGGCATCATTGCGAAAAAAATCCATTAATAAGAGATCATCATGGGAGAACCATGAGCAGGTAACTGTGAGGAAGAATCAGAGTGGAACCACAAAACCAATCAGATTGCAGAAGAGCAAGAAGTTGGAACAGCCAACTCTATGAGAGGAAAATCCTTCACTCTTCCATTGATTTGTGAGGGAAAAGAATTGGAACCCAATCTATCATACAAGAAAGGAGGTGAAATTGCAGGTTTAGAGCATGAATCTTGAGGTTGTGCATATCTTTGGGAGCCTTCCATGTTGCATGAAGAGGAAGATGGCAATACTACCTTCTATATTAGATACCTTTTATTGGGATAAACAAGAAAAATGGGAAACATCACCTGAGGATAGACAAGGGAGGTGAAAGGAAGATGTGTTCAAGGGAAATGTAGAAGAACCGAAGCAAAAGGCTCAAGAAAATTGACAGGTTGGGATCAAGGAAAAACACACAATTTCACAGAAGCTCCAAAGAGGCAAAGGGAGAGATCCTTCAATGTCTTGTATGTGAGCTTTTGTGGGACCAAAAGCCACCCAAAAGGGGAGATATGATCTATAGGGATCCACGAAAATCATCAGAATTCCAACGAACTGCAAGGATCTAGAGGGAAATAAATAAATCAACATCTCATACCATTCGATCGAATTAGCTCCTCTTCAAACATGACTTAAATTGAGCATTTTGTGTATTTTGCTGAAACCACCTGTGTTTGCAAACAGAGGCAGTTGAGAAACTGCCCCAGTAGTTTTGTAACCATCGGTCTACATTAAGTGACAATTTCACTGGCATCAGCTAAACAATCAGAGTAACGACCTGAATAGATTGGTTTTTTCATCCTAGGCATTTCAAGAGCCTTTGGTCTACGAAGAGGCATCTCCAAAATACATAAGAAGGGTTGTGGAACTGAGAAATTGGAACCGGTGATCATGGATCAATGATCTACAAGATTGTAGGAGTGAATTGGTGAACAAATAAGAGAGTAGCAGTGAGTAGCCAGTTATTTATGGCTGTAACTATCCTATATTTTTTGTAATTCTTCCATCACAACAATAAAAATATAGGAGACAGCAGAGAAAGTGAGTTGTATACTCTATGAGCTCTTTGTATCTGCTCATTTCATTGAAGGGAGGAAGAGGAAGATGTACAGATGCCACCTGCAGCAGGTTTTCTACAAATTGGGGTTTCTCGGTTATAATCCTTCGTGTTGTTTGTTTGTTTCCATTCCCTTCTAGTTTTTTACAGTTTTCTTGTATTTCTAATCACTCTAATGCACATTCTACCTCTCTAACACAATTCAAAACCACTGCCATATGAAAAATTCTAGTTGTAGCAGCATGGGTAGAAAAAATTGCATCTGTAAATTCTAACATGGCAATTTCCTTCGCAAATTACAGATCAATTGGTATCAAAGCAGCAAGTTCCATGTGTCCTGTAGATACTTTTGTTATCTCATGATTTTGTGTGTATTACAAGATTATATGCAAAGTTCTTTGACAAAGTGTTGCAGGAATTTGCGGTTGCATAGAACAAACAAGACCAAATACTTAGGGGAAAGACTTGTGGAGCTCAGAGATTGCCATATGCTAGTACAAGAGGAGAATAGAGAACTAAGAATGTTGGTGCAGCACTTGGAAACGGAGAATGAGAAGTTCCAAGTTACATGGGCCAGTCATGGAAAAAAAATTCATGGGCATCATTGGATAATTGCAACAAGACTTGTTGACAAAGGAAGAATTGTTGTCATGGCTCCAACAAGATATTGGAGTAGGAAGGGGATAGGAGTACCAAGCAAAGGGGACCAGCCTCTACCAAATCCGTTTAAACCATGATAGAGGTATGAATGATAAGCACTACATCACATGTTTCTACCAATTTTACATTGAATGAATCCATTGGAAGTTTTGACAAACATACTGGAAGAATTGGCTCTAATTTGTTAATAAATATGGATTATGATGGAAAAGAGTGTGGCAAGGATGGCCAAGGAATAATCAGTCCCGTTATGATTGAGGAAAGACCTCAATATACAGGCCTTGGATATGGTTAAATAGAGGTTGGAGAGTGCTTTAGCATGGATCAAGCAAGAGTAGCTTCCATAGATGAAGACTCCATGCCATCTACACACCAAGGACAGCCCAAAGAAGGTAAAAATGTTTTTAACATCATTTTTGTAGAGCCTCAACTTGAGTGTAGGGAGTCTCCAAAGAATGGACGACAATAAAGACACGAAGAATAAAGCATGAGTCTACCGTCTTTATGACTTGCCCATGGCCCTCTAGACAACTCTTAAAGCATACCTTCAAAGGGATATTCTACTTAGCAATTCATAGTTTTTCTCCTACCATAATCAGTATTTGCCAAAAAGTTAAAAGTCTGTTCAAGAATAGCTTTCCTCTTAGCATAATTAAAGTTACCCAACAGGTTCACACTCTTTTCAAGGAGACCACCTAAATCTATAGGTTAAAACTTAGAAGAATTTGGAAATCTATACCTATCTATCAGACTGACACATATTAACGCGGAGAAATTGATTACAAGAAGAAGTAAAATATCCTATCAAAAACTTAGTACAATATATTAAAGACGATAAAATTGCATTGGGTAATGGGTATATCATGAGATTCAGAAATACCTGGCTCCCCATCTGGCTAAAAAATGACCCACATAAAGATATCTCAAGATATGAGCAGGCACTTGGAAAACATTGTCATTCTGTGACTCCTCATCACAATCCAAACTGCTTGATTGTTTTACATGTGAACTTGTACTTGTGCCATCAGCAATTTCATTTTCTTCCTCATTATATTCTCCCTGAGACATAAGATGCTCCTCCAAATCTGCCATGGCTGATTCAATAATAATGAGACCGAATCACAATATTCCTGCTAAACTAGTTTTACATATACACACATAACTATAAGGCATGCTCCTCCAACTCTGCCATGGCTGATTCACTAGAGACCAAATCACAGAATTCTAATTATTGTATACCGTAAGGCCGGATGTTGCACATCCTGCTTCCAAAATTAGACCAACCCAGTTTAGTTTTTAGTGAACAATTCAGGGATTTCATGTTGGGTCGTGCTAATTATGAATGAAATTTGACCAGAGATAAACTTGAGAGAGGAAGTATGTTCTGCAACACGACGGTGCCAATAACCATCATCTCCAATACTAAATGAGTTATATCAGTTAACTTGAATGGATTTAAATATCATTTTAGTTACTCGAATGCATTTAGTTCCAGAATACCCCCGCAGTATCCCAATAAAACAATGGATCCTATTGACCTTTTATCCAAATATAATATGAGATCTGAGTGACTTGGGTATCCATATATTTAAATATCTATATAATAATTTTTTTTCCCTGTTCAGGTGTTTATTATAGTTGTTTGACTTTTATAAATTAAGATAAAACTGCATAGAAGTAGGGGCTATTTGTCTTTGGTGTCCCACAAAGAATACAAATTAAATCAATAAATCTATATCAGGCACAAGCTTTGCATGCATGCATGCTTTATGTACGTAAGATTTTTTATTTTCTTAAATAATGAGAGGAGACTTAGGAATACAAATAAAAATGTATGGGTATGTAGAGAATATTCACATGTATGCTCGGTGCATTAATTGCATTCATTTTATGGGAAGTCCATTTTAATACGAGGAGATTAAAGAGATTAAAAATCTCTTTTTAAACGTTGTATGGACATTGAATAAGTCAAGTTACATAATGTATTGTTCAAAGATTGTGAAGAAAATGGCAGAGGAGGCCTTTACGAGACAAACTCTAACCAAGTATTACCTCAACGAGAAAGAGATGCTTTTTCTATTTGAATAATACATGTTGAGTGAGCTGACGTCATAGTTAAACAAGGTAAATATCAGTTGTCTATCTATTTTTTATTTGATGAAATAGATTTATACTACTTTAATAAATATTATATATTATTCTAAGAAAAATTGGTGGTTGGTGGTATGAGAGCGTGCTACATCAGGATTTTTAAGAGTTTACGTAAAAAAATAAAAAACAAGTTTATAATAGATTAATCAAAAGCATAAAAATATTTGGAAACCATTAGAAAAAGACCAGTAGGAAGCAAATTCATATCATCTGGCTTCAACCACCATGTGGAAGGTCTTTTCCATCAAAAACAAGTTCTTGACTAGTTACGCCGATATGCATTTGTTTATAGTGGACACAAGCCACCTAATACAATAGAAAAATGTCGACAATCCAACAGCCATGGTTACTGCATGTTATTTTTTAAGTCAATCTTAGTCACACACGTCGCCATCACTATTTTTACCAAGTTAATGCACCTCGACGATGAAGAGGGTCACGGAACACGCACAAGCTCCGCCGTAGCGGGATCGCTTGTAAGGAATGCTAGCTATACTAGATTTGTGAGCGGTACTATCGTAGGCATGACACCCACAACAAGTGTTGTTGTTTACAAAATTTGTTGGGTTCAAGGATGTTTTGACACTGATATTCTTGTAAGTATTGATAGAGTTGTTAAAGATCATGTAAATATTACCATTCCTCAAAGGAAGCAGTGTTGAGACCTACAATATAGACAAAATTACAATTGGAGTGTTTTTCAGCAATCTAGAAAGGGATTTGTGTGTCATGCTCGGTATGGAATTTGGGTACGGATGCAATGAATGTGGTCAATGTGGCCCCCTAGATTATTAGTGTGGGTGCATGCATGCTTGATGTTCCATTTACACTATTTTATTTCCACCAAATTGTATTTATTATTCTAGATGTTTAAGGAATGAATATGATTTTGAATGATTCTTTAAGGAATGAATATTAGTTTTTTAAATTTTATTTAACTTTTAAATAAAACACTACTCCCATTTAGTTTAGATTTTGATAAAAACAAAACTTTGTAGATAATGTATAGCAATTTCAAATTATAATATAGTTAGCGTGGGAAATATATGTGAATCTTGTATATAATCCTGAAAGACGAAGATCAAGTGTGAATGTTGTGGAATCATTACTTGTTTTACATAACATTTTAATCACTTGACGTTTGTGCCTTCATATTATGGAGGGTAGGAGAGGCCATAATAATAATATAAGCAACATATATTTTCTAATAATATTTACTATCAATGAATTTTTTATAATATTTTACAATGTGTGTTGAAAATTATTGTTAATATATCGTGTTTCTTAAATTATGAACGAGAAGTTTCTGTTGTCACTTGAGATTGTGTTGTATTGTGTTTTTGCATGGGAAAAATTCACCTGAAAACAGGAAAATACCTTAGTGACGGAAAAAAATTTATGTCATACCTTTCCAACACCCCCCAGATCAACCTACCCTTCAGTGTCAAGTCATATCGTGTCCTTCTAAGGGTCCATTTGTGAGTGTCACCCCTCCCCATAGGTGATTTAGAAAAAACAAGATCATTCAAGTGCTTTTGGAGCAGCGTTTCTCAAAGCGGGTCTTCAAGCAAGCTTAAAAAGGACCTTCATCACCCTTTCTAAGACAAGTGTACAGTCACCGGAGTAGTGTCGAAGACCTATTGTTTTCCAATTTTTCCCCTGGCAAAATTGGCTAATTTGCAAAACTGGACGTAGTCATTTTCAAGGACCCTGATGAAGAAACAAGAGAAAATGGGTATTACTCATAATTAGAGCATCTACGGTTGTCTTTGGGCACTTGCATTCATTTTTGAACATTTTTCTCCACCTCCCTAAGCATCAAAAGTCCAAACAGTTAGAAAATTTTGAGAAAAAATAAAAGAGTGAGACTTTGTAGTGTATTGCGGATCTTAGAGGTGTAGATGGAATTGATTCCCTATAGTACAAGACAAAGGTAAAAGAATTTGGCCATTTTCAATGTATTGTGGGTTGGTAGTGTTGTGTGGAAAATTGGAGCAGCAGTGTTGTGCAGAAAATTGGAGCGACAACGTTGTGTGGAAAATTGGAGCCGCGGGAGAATAGGGATCACGGGGAACACGTACCCCGCGGAATGTTGTTCCCTGCACTAGACTTAAAGCCCCAATACAAAGGGGTTCAGGTGAAAGTTTTAGTGTATTGTGAGTCTAGGGCGAATGCAAAATGGTTCCGCGGAACCAAGGGTTCTTTACAACGAGGGCCAACCTGTAAGTCAAAGGGAAAAATAACATTGATCGAGCTGCTAAGAAAAGGAGTTTGGGGGAATCAGTATAGTGTATTACAGATGGGGTAAAGGTTCCAGGAACTCATGGAACACTTCCTCATGGCTCAAAGTTCCCTGCATTCCTTCTCAGGCCGCAAAGAAGAAAATTTGGCTAAGTTTCTAGTGCATTGCAGACTTTTGGTGTTCGAGTGGAACTAGTTCCATGGGAACTAAGGTTCAATGCATTGCCTTTAGACCCGCAAGACAAAGTAACAGTGTAATGCGGAGAAGAGATTGATTGCAGGAACTGAGTGTAAAATTAGAATTAGTTCTTTTGGCACTTAAGTTCTCCGCATAGGTCTTGGACCTACAATGCAAAGGGAGGCAGTGTGATACAAATTTTCAGATGGCTAGAGGAACCACAAAACTAGTTCCCCGTGGGATAGATTTCCCTGCATTACGTACTAAGCCATAGACCAAAGGGAGAAGGGAGTGAAGGAGATAGTGATGTCCGGGTGAAATAGAGGTCGGAGGAACTTTTCAGGGGCAGGAAGGTTCCATGTATTCAAAGGTTCCTCAAAGGAAATCATGGGCTGATAAATAAAGGTGGGGAGAAAAACTAAGCAGTGGGTTGTGGGGAAGAATGAAGTGCAGAGTACTGACGGGTTGCAGGAACTCACGCCTGGGTGGAACGGTTCTCAATTTCCACCCGGCACCCGATAATCCGATCCACACATCGAACGAAGACCACTGCAAATAAAGTGGAGAAAATGGGCATGAATAGAACCATTCCATCCTATCGTAGGTTCTCCACACCCCCATTTCAACTACAATGAAAAGGAAAAAATAGTAAAATGTGGACTTTGGAAGTGTATTTGGAATCGGTGTTCCTCCTCGACCCCCCTAGACTTGCATGGCCATATCTTTCACCCAGGTTGTCCAACTTTGACAAACTTGGATTTTTTGGAAAGGTCTCTTTGCCCTCTTTGCCATGAAATACAAAAATTCGCAAGATATGTAACACGTATGAAAAGGCACGTAGGAGTAGATGAAGATTCTACTTTGATTCTATATATTGCAATGACTCCCTCACTCTAAGGGGTTGTCAATTTTCTAAGCTCAAGAGATATTATCACTTGAAGTAAAGCAAAGGAGGTAGTTATTTCTTATACTTCTCATCTCTATGTTCTTCCCACTCTTGCTATGTACAATTTTTCTCAAGCATAAATGAAGAAAGAAGGAGTTTGTTGCCTTTTTTTACTGGAATATTTATGAAACTTTGTGCTCTAAATATTAACTGGTCTTGTTGCGTTTTGCATAATTATTTTTCTTCTAATTTATGTGTGTTTGAATATTATAATTAATGAGTACATGAATATGATTTTCTACCTATAACATTAATCCCCCTCTCTTTTTCTCACTCCCTTTCCCGCTCTCCTAGCAAAGTCCTCTCTTGCAAGAAATTGCAAGCTTTTTCCGTAGGGTCAATGGAATGCCCATGTTGGATCTCTGACTGTAATACTGCCACAAAAACCAATTTCACATGCACATAATTATATGGAGTTGCACCATTCAAGTAGAGGGATTCTCATAGTGTTGGAAATATAACCACCAATTTGTCTATCAAAAAAATTTCTTGCCAATAGTTTTTTACGCCCACCTTGGGTAAAGTTTGGCAACAATTTGCACCCAAAATATGACCATAAAATCCAAAAAAATAAATTGTTTCAAAAATACAAAATAATCAAATATTAAAAAAAAGAGAGTTCATGAACATCTATTGTTGAAAGATACATTGTTGGCTCCTGCAAGTGAATTTTTTATTCCACAGTGTCCTTTCGTGTTCCCATCATAGGATTTTCCAAAAGATAGCTAAAAAAAGATACACCGGGTTGAATAGATTGAGTGGAGTCATCGATCCCACTTTCGAGGCTTTACAAAATCAGCAAGAATGAATTAGAGACAATCCATATTTCTTTTCTCAAGCCTCATCTCCATTTGGGTCTTCAAGTAGTTCACCTAGTAATCCCATTCAAACCCCTTTTGATACTCATATAAATTCTCTCATCTTTCAACCACCATTGAACATTTAATTCCTTGGTGAAGAAGAAGAACTAGAACCAGAAGAAGAATCACGAGAAGAAGAATAATTTGTAGAAGCAAGAGTTAAAGCGGAAGCAGAAACAATAATGGTGGATGAAGAAGAAAGGCCCCAACCTATTGATCCATGGGGAAGGAATACAGCTCAAAAATGTACAAGTGGCTCTTGTCGAATTTCCAGACAAGAAATTGTCAATGACCATATTGGTAGCGGACATCACAACTAATGTCGGAATGTTGTTGGATAGAATCTTCTAGAGATATTTGGGAGGGAAAATCCAGATGAATTGGTTTTCCACAACCATAGCGGTTAAAGGAGATATGGAAAAGTTTATTCCTATGAAAAAGATGAGATATCCAATTCAAAGGTAAGGAAACCTTGGAGCCAACATCTTATATCAAGACAATAGAAGGATGAATATTTTTGTAACAAATGAGGAGGAGGATGAGATTCCCATCTTGATAGGACCAAGAATTTCTTCCCAAAGGGGTATGAATCTTGAAGAAGCGTTGAAAAATTTTGAATTGTAAAAAGATAGCCCTGAATTGTCGGATGATGAGGGCCATAAAGAAGAAGAAATAATTCTTAGTGAATTTCAAATAGAGCAATCAACTAGTATGCTTACCCCCGAAGAGGATATATTCTCATTCCCACTTAGAGATGAAGATGCTCTAGATCATGTCCTCCATGATGAAAAATCTAGGCCAACTTGTGATGAGCTCTCAAGGGATTTGAGAGAAGACTATGTACAAGAGCTCCTAAGAGTTGCAGTAGAGACAGAAGACCCTGAGTTGATTCTCAAACTCCTAATGCAAGATATGGGTCTACAAGACAAGCATGAAGCTTATTTTAAATTCTCAATCAATCCAAAAATTGGTCATGATGAGTTCTACCAGGATGATGAACCCCATGCCTCTCCCGAGCCAATGGTTGATGGATGCAATGGCGAAAGTTGAATATTTTTCTTTCCCATTTGAAAGGGAGGAATCTTTCCATGATGAAGAAGTTGAAGCAAGGATTTTTGAGGTCCTTAAAGTCGAGCTCCACTTGACAAATAAGTAATAAAATACCACGAGCTTCAAGATGCTGGAGTAATTCCTCCCAATGGTTTCCTTGAATGTCAAAGTGAATATTTTGCATATGAATGCAAAGGTGAACTATCATAAACTCCAAAAGAGGACTCCCTACAAGAAATATTGGACACAACATGAGGTTCAAAATATCCCAAGCTGAATCCCAACCTCTTGGATCAAGCCATGACCATGCAAGATAGGTATGAGGTTGCGCATGACTCTTCACTCAACTTCCAAATACCTCATAATGATATGGGTCAAAGAGATTAATTCCAAGATTCTTGTAGGAAAGATGTCCATGAGCATGAATGCAGGAAATAAGAAAACTCAGAATATTCAAACAATTTGAATGAAAACTAGCCTTAGGGCAGTAATAATATTCTCAATGAGAAATCAACAATGCAGACGAACACGGAAGGCAGTCTGAAACTAATTTCAAAGATGATATGGGTGGTGGACTATCTAAACAAAGGTCCGAACATCAAGAAGCTCATGTAGGCTCACTCCTGCAAAGTACACAAATAATCATGAAAGTATCTAGCTTTCACAAGAAGTTGAGGAGAGGAGGCTACTTCCTGGAACCAATCAATGGCTTTGCGGAACATCATTACTCAGTGTTTCTCACTCAAGGGTAACCTATGAGAAGAGAATAGAACTTTAGTGAAAGAGGGTTGTCCTCCACATTGTACCATAGGTGATTTAGGTGTGTTTCCCTTTCCTATTATGTGTGTTCTTTCTTTTCTGTGTGTTGTGTGTTTCCTTTGGTGTGTGTGTGTGTACGCATTCTAGCTATCTATTCTAAATGACTCTATGTAGCCTAATGGATAAAGCATTGGTCAAATCTGAATTTTGATATTCTGGAATTTCTCATGTCATGTCCTCATTGCGCTCAATCCATAACATGTCCCCAAGCTAGAGCCAACTGTTGTCTTGTGTTTTTGCATGGGAAAAATTTACCTCAAAATAGGACAACCATACCCCAGTGATGTAAAATTTTCTATGTCACACCTTTCCGGACACTCCCAAATAAACCTACCCCTCAGTGTCAAGTCATATCATGTCCTTCCAGTGGTCCATTTGTGAGTGTCACCCTCCCCGTAGGTGATATAGGAAAAATAAGATCATTCAAGTGCTTTTGGAGCAGGGTTTCTCAAATTGGGTCTTCAAGCAAGCTTAGAAAGGACTCTCATCAGCCTTTATAATACAAGTGTACAGTCACCAGAGTAGTGCCGAAGACCTATTGTTATCCCATTTCCCCCCTTGGAAAAATTAGCTAACTTGCAAAACTGCACTTAGGAATTTTCAAGGACCTTGATGAAGAAATAAGATAAAACATGTATTTTCATAATTATAGCAGCTACAATTATCTTGGCACACTTGCATTCATTTTGGAACATTTTTCTCCACCTCCGCAAGCATTAAAAGTCCAAACAGTTAGAAAAGTTTGAGAAAAATGGAAGAATGAGACTTTGTAGAGTATTGCGGATCTTGGAGGTGTGTGTGGGATTGATTCCCTAGAGTACAAGTTATTCGCAGTGTTCTTTGAGTCGCAAGATGAAGGCAAAATAATTTTTCTATTTCAATGTATTACAGGATGACAATGTTGTGTGGAAAATTGGAGCGTCAATGTTGTGTAGAAAATTGGAGCTACACTGTTGTGTAGAAAATTGAAGTCGCAGGAGAATAAGGATCATAGGCAACACATTCCTTATAGAACGTTGTTCCCCGCACTAGATTCAAAGTCACAATATAAAGGGGTTCAGGTGAAAGGTTCAATGTATTGCGATTTCGGGGAAAATGCGGAATGGTTCGTGGAACCAAAGGTTCTCTACAACGAGGGCCAGCCCGCAAGCCAAAGGGAAAAATAACGCCGATCGGGCTGCCAAGAAAAGGAGTTCGGGGGAATCAATATAGTGTATTACAAATGGCGTGGAGGTTTTGAGAACTCACATAACAGTTCCCCACATTCCTTCTTGGGCCTCAAAGAAGAAAATTTGGCTAAGTATCTAGTGCATTGCAGAATTTTGGTGTTTGGGTGGAACTAGTCCCCTAGGAACTAAGGTTCTTCGCATTGCCTTTGGACCCACAAGACAAAGTAATAGTGTAATGCAGAGAAGAGATTTATTGTGGGAATCGAGTGTAAAATTAGAACTATTTCTTTTGGGACTTAAGGCTCTGCATGGGTCTTGGACCCACAATGCAAAGAGAGACAATGTGATGTAGATTTTTCAGATGGCTAGAGGAACCACAAAACTAGTTCCTTGTGGGATGTAGTTCCCCACATTGCATACCAAGCCGTAGACCGAAGGGAGAAGGGATTGAAGAAGATAGTGAAGTGTGGGCTAAATGGAGGTCAGAGGAACTGGGAAGGGATGGAACAGTTCCATGGAAACAAAGGTTCCCCGAAGTACATTGCAGTCCAATAAATAAAGGTGGGGAGAAAAATGAAGCAATGGGTTATGGGGAAGAATGAAGTGCAGAGAACCGACAGGTTACAGGAACTCATGACTCGGGTGGAATGGTTCTCAAATTCCACCTGGTGCTCGATAATCTGATCCAGATGTCGAATGAAGACCATTGTGGAGAAAGTAGAGAATATAGGCATGAATGGTACCATTCCCTCCTATCGTAGATTCTCTACACCCCCATTTCAACCACAATGCAAAGTATAAAATAGTTAAATGTGGGTTGTGGAAGTGTATTTGGAACCAATGTTCCTCCTTGACCCTTGGACCCGCATGGCCATATCTTTCACCTTGGTTGTCCAAATTTGAAAAGTCACAAGATATACAAGGCATATGAAATATGAAATCTCTCTTTGCCCTCTTGTCCATGGAATATGAAAAGTCACAAGATATACAAGGCATATGAAAAAATGCATAGGAGTAGATGAAAATTCTCATTTGATTCTATATATTGTAATGACTCCCTGATTCTAAGGGGTTGTCAATTTTTTAAGCTCAAGAAAGATTATAACTTGAAGTAAAGAAAAGGAGATAGCCATTTCTTCTACTTCTCATCTCTATGTTCTTCCCACTCTTGCTATGTACAATTTTTCTCAAGCATCAATGAAGAAAGAAGGAGTTTGTTTCCTTTTTTGAATGGGAGATTTATAAAATTTTGTGCTTGAAATCTTAACTAGTCTTGTTGTTGTTTACAGAATTGTTTTTCTTCTAATCTATGTGTGTTGGAATTTTTGGATTAATGGGTATAGGAATATGATTTTCTACCTATAACATTAATTCCCCTCTCTTTTTCTCACTCTCCTAACAAAGTCCTCTCTTGCAATAAATTGAAAGCTTTTGTTATAGGGTCATTGGAGTGCCCCTGTTGGATCCCTGACTGTAATACCACCACATAAACCAATTTCATAAGTGCATAATTATATGGAGCTGCACCATTCAAATAGAGGGACTTATATTCCCATATCATTGGCAAGATAACCACCAATTTATCTATCGAATTTTTTTCTTGCCAACAAATTGCACCCTTGTTGAAGTTAGATTCATCACCTCATCTAAATGAATCCTTCAAGGTCAATCTCCAGGGGAAAGGTTGGTTACGTCCTTTATTCCAATGCAACTAATCTAACCAACACTATAATCTACTACTAACTAGTTTTAATCTAAGCTTTCTACAGAACCAAGGTTCATAAAGATTAAATACTAATGAAAGATAAGGTGATGCACCAAACTGAAAGTGGATTCTCTCATTGAGATGAAGAATGAGAAGGGAAAATGCAAAGCCAAGAGGGTATAAACAAGCTACATTCAACTCTGCAATTTTTTTAAACTCTAATTCTATGCATAAATGACACAAAGGATTGAAATCATGCAACTATAGCTCACACACATCATCTCATAATAGAATAGAAAGATAAGAACACAATAACAAAATTTAAAGAGCAGAAGGAGGGCCAAAAAACAAGATACCATTGATTGGAGTATGAACAATATATTACAAAATGGGTAAGGCACTGAGTGCATTACACAATACTAACACGTAGTCTACAACTCAAAAAGATTGGCTACAAAAAGGGCAACATAACCCTACATTGAAGAGAGGATCATTTTTAACTAATACTAAGTTACATTTATAAAAGAAGAATATAGGAGAGAGTAAATGCTGAAATTTAGAAGATCAGCCACTTCTTCAACCACTAAGGACCAAATCAACATCCAAGTGTGCAGACCAAGCATGGTCACCAGATATTTCTTGGATTTTGCTAGGTCATATCATTCAAGAAAAGAGGTTGTATATGAAATTTTTTAATGTTGGTTCTTGGAGTTTATAAAATATTTATAATTGATTTGGGAGCCATTTGATTGAGAAATCAAACTAAAAAGAGCCCAAGTTTTTGTCACTAAGTTTTAAAATCATTCTCTTCAAAATTATTCCCAAAACAAATCTCCTCTCATGCAATTTCCTATAAGACCATGTGTAGGTGAAAAATATCCCTGGATAAAAGGGTTATAAGCCAAAAAATTGAGTCCCAAAACATAATGCAAAATCCATATCTAAAAACAATTGTGGGCTCTTTATTTGCATGTTAGGCCTAAAATACACTTTATCATGACCCAAAACTACTCTTAACATGTAGTTATCATCAACATATTTTCAATGGTACCATATTTGTCTTATTTGGTGATCTAGATCAAAAGATATGCACATTTTAAGATCCCTAATGCAGGGGCATATTCCAAAGAGACTAAACAAATGCAATTCCAGGGTTAATAAGGTCAAATTGGGCATGTGCGGTCATGAGAGAGAGGGACTTGAGAGTGAGAGAGTTTGAATATATTTTACTTTAAGATGACACAAAACCTCAGTTAAAATTTGGTGATTTGAATCAATGATTTGAGAAAGATATAGCTAAATAACCTCTATCGGGTTTGTTAGGAGGGTTTCATTGGGAAGGATCCAGGCTTTACGTTTTAAGGCCCTTAACCAACACCTTTTACTCTAAGACTCTTAATATATCACAATGAGGGACCGAGGAAGGGGATTATGTAAGAAATTCAAAGAGATCGGGGTTAAAACTCGATATTTCCATGACAGTCTGAGAAAGGGTGTATAGACACAATCAATGGCTAATTAGATAGAGTATATAACAAAGGAAGTCACATTTCTATTAACAGCATAATCATGAAATTTCAAATTCTTCAAGAACACCATAATGGGTGGTCAAAATGATTGAGCTTGTGTCTTGGATTTGTTCACAAAGAAATTTATAGCTAGTAGAAGGTAGTCCCAAACCTAGTTTGGGCTAAAGGACTAACAGGAAAAAGGTGAGCTAACAAGACTTGTAGAAGGAGGTGGGTTCCAAAACTTTGCTTACACCCGAGGGGTAGTAAAGATAAACTAAGGAAGGCGACAGTTCATTGTGGGCAGCTTTAGAAGCTCATAATCTTGGTGTTGGCAAGATATATGCTCTTAAGCAACAATAAGGAGAATTGTTAGCAAGTTTGAATGCAAGGTTGACCCATTGTAAGTTTTGTGTCATTTAGATGCTTGTTTTAACACTGTGTTGAAGTGATTTCACAGGTTACATGAGTGGTAGAAGGAATTGAGTGCCGTTTAAGGAAAAAGTACTTGTAAGGAGAAATAAGCAACAAGGAAGAACAGGGTAATTTTGGTCAAGTAAGTGTGAGTGATAAACTTTCGGCCATGAATCATTGTGATAAGTTACATTGATATTGTCTTGAAATTTGAAGAGCAGGATATGATGCTAATGAAGTTATTTAAGGAGATGTTAGTGAGTTTTGCAACGTTTAACCATTCTAGACTTATTGTTGATCCTCAAATTGTTGAGTAAGGTGAAAATTGATTGTTGAGACCTTTGATCAGTTGTGTACTTGAATGATAGCATTTGCTCTACATCAATCCCCATGTCATTTCGCCACAATTGATGGCCACAAGGCCATCAAATTTAACCTTTGGGTCACCCTTTCTGACATATCAAATCCTCATTGGATCTCGAAGTCTTCATTTCTACAACATTTTTTCCTTTTTGCTGATTTATGTGTAGATTTGCCTTTTTGTACGACTTTTGGCTTTTTGTGTAGATTTTTAGGCTTACGAAAATTTTTATGTTAAGAAATATTTGTGTTAGTGCTCACATTTTTGGTGAGTATTAATATTTTTATTAGTTAAGGTATGGTTGTACATGAGAAGTAAAATAGGTGTGGGTGTGTTAGATATTTTAGGAGAGATAATAAAGGTTGTTGAACAACTTGTCTAGATTTAGTGCGAGATGTTTATGGAGTGGCTATAGGACAATTCCTATAAATATGTATTATGTTATTAATTAAATGTATTGAATTGAGTTGCAATTGATTAAAATGTTAGCATTTCTCACATTTGGTATCATAGCAAGTTCTCTTAACCTCTATGAATATAGGTCTCAGATAGTATTGAATATTTGTTGTGAGGACCACGAACATGAGTCTTCTCTTTTAGACCTTCATTCATTTTTCGTCAATATTGGTTTGTGGTGCATACCATGTACAAATCATTATTGTTATTCATTTTTAGTCTAGTTGGTTTCTACATTTACAAGAAGTTGCATATTAGTTCTACAATCAGGTCATACATACTCATGTTTGAAGGGTTTGTAGATTTGTTTTGGAAAGGGAAATATGTGTAGTTTTTGTCAAATAAAAACGATAGATAAAACGAATTTTATCTCAAGATTCATGATTTGGGTTCTTGAGATATTTTATGGGTTTGTTGAATTTGATGCTGGAACATTTTGTCAAAAATTTAGAAAATCAAGATCAAGGTTAAGGAGAAATGAATAAAACATTATCCATGTATCTTATCTAAATGTCATAACAACTTTCTCATCACTTCCTTTGGCATCCATAGTTCTCCTTCTCTTTATAACTCTTGTGCATTAACATTCACCTATTTATGGTATCCTTGTAACTGGAGTTCCTCTAGTCGTGCCTCTATAAATTAAAGAACCTAAAGGGTATGTTTTAATTAGTAAACTTATTTTTTAAAACAAATTTGAGTTGTTTTAAGACTTTAAAAGAAAGTATTCACATATCTATTATTAAATGATTGAGTACTCAATCAACTATAGAGTAGTGGGTAAGGCATTTAGTATGGAAGGAGGTCTTGGGCTCAACTCCCCTCACAACCACCTAGTAATAATTTTTTACTCAAAATTAATTTGAGTGAAAAATCATAAAAATAAAAGGGAAAGAGTTTTGTAAGATTTAGTTTTTTGGTATAAAGGGGCGATTATTCTTAAAGGAGGGGAGTGATGTTTTTATAAAAAGAAAAGTTCTTGAAGTTCAATAATTTAAGTATTGTAAAGTTTATTTTATCCACTCATTAATTATGTGACACATTTTTTTAGTAAAGGACACATTATTGGTGGACACCAATGTCCTAGGGGTAATATGGATAGATTAAATACAATTGAAAATTTTAAAGGAAAGGAATTTCATACATGGAAAATCTAGATATAATCGTTGTTGATTGAAAGATACCTTTGGGGAATCGTCGATGGTATTGTGGTTCAACCAACAGATGTTGACGAACTCAACAAATGGAGGGTCAAAGATAAGAAATCCTTAGCTACCATCAATCTTGGCTTATCAAAACCCTGTTTTCATCATGTGGACTTCAAGAAGTTTTCTCATGAAGTATGGGAACCACTAAATACACTATTCAGGTCATCAGTTGGTAATGCAAAGATTACAATGAAACAAAATTTGTATGGGTTAAAATGGAAGAGGGAGGAGCTATAGTATCTCACATCAACAAATTTCTTGCTTTGATAACCTAGTTGGCTAACATAAATGAATCAATATAGGACAATGATGCAAAGGCCATATTACTAATTAACATGCTCAATAGTATGTCTAGTATGGTGTTTACTATAAGTAAATTGAATCCAAGTGTGGAGAACATTATATCAAATTTATTTGATGCAGGAAGCAATGCAATAGAGGAAGAAGAAGTGTTAGTTGCGCAAAATAATCTCAACACTTCTTACAAGAGATCAAAACATGTTAAAAAAAACACATTTTTCTATTATAAGAAGATAGGAAATATCCTTTTGAATTGCAAACAAAGAGCACAAGATCTTCTTGATGCAAAGCTACATGAAAAGGTCATGGTAAGTGAAGAAGATCAGAAGGAACAAACTTCCCATGCTAATGATGAATAATTTTTGTACTAATTTTTTCTACAGTTGTATGGTTTGTTGCCTCACCCCATGTTATCACTAAGGGGGGAATATTTGTGTAAGTTCTTACATTTGTGCTGAGTAATAATAATTGTAGTAGTAAAGGTATGGTTATACACAAGAATGGAAATAAGGGTGTTTTTGTGTGTGAGAGAGAAAGAGAGAGATATTCTAGGAGAGAGAATAAAAATTGTTGAACAACATGTTTAGATTTAGTGTCAGAGGTTTGTGGAGTGGTTATAGGATAATTCCTACAAATATGTATTATGTTATTAATTAAATGTATAGAGTTGAGATTGATTGAAACGTGAGCATTGCTCACATTTTAGGTTTGCACAAATTTTTAGGATCACACAAATTGTTAGGATGTCGTGGATTTTTAGGGTGTAATGGATTTTTAGGCTTCCATGGATTTTTAGTATTGTGTATATTTTCAAGTGTTGTGTCCCAAACAAGGCAGAAAATGGCTAAGTCCTTTTTATTTTCTTGGAAAAGTTAGGAGGCAACAAACTGAGCAAGTTTGGAATAATTTGAGGCCACCTAACTCTAAAATTTTAATCAAGTTATCCAAATAAATCACTAGTACTTATTTGACAACATTTGAGTGACTTCTAGGGGGACACTTGCCTACTAGGTGTAAGAAACCGGTATAAACTTCATCAATTCCATTGGTTATGGGGTTTTAGAATCCTAACACTAATCCATCAAACTGATCCAAGCATGTTTAGGGAACAAGAAAGTAGTTTGTAAACCTTGTTGACCTTAACAATCCTCCCTTATTACGTGTTTAACACTTATTCTTAGTTTAGGATGCATGTACCAATGAGTTTTTTCTTTCCAAATTTAACTTAACAAAATGAAATAACAAAAAACAAATTGACCTCAAAAGACGACGAGGTTTACCGATACCCGTGATGTTTGATGTTGATGTTGTTGGATATTTGTTGGATAAATATCCTTCCTCCTTTTTCTAATGAAGAAAATTACAAATTAAAGACACTAAACAAAAAGCATTAGATAGACGGTTAAATGAGTTGCTCGGTAAAGGTCGATTCTAGGAATCCAAAGGGAGTTCCTTAGAGGATGTCATCCCACTTTAAAATAATCAAGTAGGTTGATATAAAATATAGAAATATATGGATGAAAAAGATATGTAGATAAGAGACAAGAAGCTTTAGAACTCTAGGTTGAAGGGTAATTCATGTGCAACTTCAAAGATATCCTAAGAAAGAGTGGAAGTGATCTGAACGGACTCAAAATAGTCATATCAAAATTCCTCGGTCTCTTGTTGAATGTCGTGAAGGAAATCGATTCGATCCTCAATGTCTTCTATGTTAGTAGCAAATCGTATTGCACATAATGTCAACTCGTGGAGGATGTTATATTGTTCCTAGAATAAGGACTGTTGAACTATAGGAAGGTATTAAATGTTTGTAATGGGATGATAACGATTAGGTAATTACATCTAAAGTAAATCCATAGTTGCAGAGAACAAGTTAAAGGCAAAAATATCGACAAAAATGATTATAAACTGATAAATTAATAAAGAGATATAATTTGATAGGGATCGATGGCGATCAGACATAATCATTGGCGATTATTGTAAAATGACAAATTTTAACAAAAACGATAAACAAAGCTCTTAAATGATCATTTTTTATTTTTTTGATGTTTATATGAAATTTGAGTAATGAGATAAGATAAATGAATACATTTTGATGCATCAAGGAGCAAAAAGATGCCTCAAAATGTCTAATAAATGTGATTGAAGTCATTAGATAGTTGTTGGATTTCATGAGATATGATCAATGAAGAGTCCACCAAAATGATGTGCTTGAAATAACTTGGAGTTGATGTAGAACCTTGATGATCTTTGAAAATGACCTAGATTCACTGGAGGTTGAAAAATGAAATGCAAACACGAGAAAAAGGTTTCTAAAGATCCCTAATATAAGAGAAAAAAACTCTTATTTATAATTGTTGGCGATTGGTTAGGATTGCTGACGATCCAAATTTTTGGGGGAAAGTGTTAAAAAAGTGGTTAGAATCACTTCTAAATGAGGATTTAGGGTAAATGACAATGAGAAATGGTTAGGGGGAAGTTATAGACAAGTTTTGGAGGTTAAGATGTGGTGTTACTCAGATTTCACCCTGAAATCTGTGACTACCCCAATCCAAAAAAAAATCTTACTTTTAAAATAGTGGGTCGTTTGTTGTTTTTATTGCCTGAAAGTTCCTGTATTGCGTCAAAATAATCCTAAAGTGCCATATTAGCCTTTTTCGCCAAATACCCAGATGCCCAAAATTATTTTATTCCGTCATCGGGATTTGTCTGCGAGAAATTTGTATTTAATTATTTTGAGCCCCGTATGAGGCTATTTGCGCTCTGTTTTAACTCCATTATAAGCGAATATGTTAGTATTCGTACGTACCAGAAGGATTTTAACTTATTTTAAGTTTTGGGATTTATTTGTAACTTTTGGCAATTTTTCATGTTTTTGTGGTGTCCCGTTCTGTTTTCTGTAAAATTTCTCTGGAACAACTCCTTTGCTTGGTAAGCCCGAATTTTGGCCTGGAGCAGCTAGAAAACATATACGCACATTGTGCCCGGAGGAAGTCGCCGTCGGAGGTCTGGATCACTGGGAAAAAGCGAAGTCGTGCACAGAAAACCCCCTACGGGGATGGGCGCATTTTTGGAAAACAAAGGATTTAAGCTACGATGGGAAAAATATAAGCCGCAGGCAGGGTGGGAATTGTATACTTGCCTGGCAGGGTACTTTTTCCCGTGTTATAAAAATCACTTAAGTGGATCACGGGGTTTTGGTGCCTGCCTGGTAGGGTAAAGCATCCCGTTATCAAAAAATTCTTAAAAATAGAATTACATGTGCAAAAAAGTGCGCCCCCTTTGGTGAGAGATTAAAAAGATTAAAATTGATTTTATTTATTAATCTTTCTTCTCAAAAAGTGCGCCCAAGCTTAGAGGAGGTCAACAAGTCAAAGGTGGAATAAAAGAAAGGAATTAAATTAATTAAATTTAATTTATTTAGTGGTTGCCCCCTTCCTCTCAAAAAGTGCGCCCCATTTGGGCATTATTTAATGTTTTTTGAAGTATTAAAACATTAAATTAATTTCTATTTTCAGTGGCTATGGTCAAAGCACACTGTGGGGCTTGAGTGAAGTGATGTGTGAAGGATTAAATTGGATTAATTTAATTTATTGAATGGTTGTCCTTAAACATGCTAATTTTAAAAGAGAAAAGCATGATTTTTAATTAATTAATTGCCTTTAATTGTTAGGGCAATTATTAATCATAGAATTGTGAAGGTTATATAAGCATGGGCAGCCATATGGGTGAATAATTTAATTCACAGGTAAATAATTGCAGCTAGGAGGAAAAGTGCGGCCCCATTAGAGGAAGGATTTTGTTCAGACAAAGTGCTAACAAGGCTAAAAGCTTCCAAATTTGGCGCATGCTTTGGAGAAGGTTGATCTTCGTCTGCATAGTTGTTTTCACAGGTGTTACAGGAGCTCAGGTGTTGATTGAAAGGATTCATGCTCTCTTTATGTGCAAATTAAACACCAATTTTTGGGGCAATAGGCTTGAAAAGTGCAGATTTTTATAATTTAAATTCACTATTCATGCTCCGGTGGCCATTTTTGTCTAAATAAATTGCAGGAATTCATTACAGGTGCTTTACAAAAGAAAAGGAGTTTTTATCAATGTCAAATACATTGCAAATATCCTCCGAATTTGAAGAATTGTCCAGATCTGCACCAGTATTGAAGAAATCCGGCCAAGTTAGAAGAAAAAGAATTATTCAGACAAAGATAGATAAAGCCATGCGAAAGGAGATGAAAAAGAGAGCAAGATGGATTCATGCATTGCTTCCAAACTTTCAGACATAAGAGACACGGATCTAGGCCCAGAACCTCTTTCTGATTTGATTGATAGATCCAGAGCTGGAAAGACTTCACTCATGCGTGCGGTCAAAGTAGCGGAATTATCCGAGCTGCAGCTTTCCCATGTACAGCCCAATTGCCAGAGTTCGTGATGGAGTGTGCTAGATCTTATCATCCTTCATCCAGATCAGTGCATGATGTTGCGGGAAAAACAATAATTCGTTTGGATATGGAATTCATCAATTATTGTCTGAAGATTCCAGTGCGAAAGGTGGTGACTTCTATTAGCATTCAGGATGCTGACAGTAGATGGGAGAAACATAGAGCTGATTGCGTGAGCATAATGAACAGCCGGTTCATGAAGAAGCCTAGATCCCCTTCAAAGTTCCCGAGAACTCTTCCACAGTCTAATTTGGTGAAGGAAGCAGATGCTGTCGTCAAATTGCTATGCAGGATAAATGGGTGAGGCGAATGCCTACACTTTCTGTACATGGATGTATGCTTTCATCAGGACCATTGAAATCAACAAGGTTGATTCTATAATCAATTGGTCGGAAATTATTAGCAGCAACATCGGTGAGCAACTTCGGAACGTGAAGTGTACTTTCAGCTTCAAGATGACTTCATACTTGGTATATGCTGCAGCTTCACAGGGTGTCTTTTCCAAGCTGGATAGATATGGTGTTCTTTCTAAGGACCCCATTTTCGAGTGCTACCCACAGCTTACTGTACCTGCGTACGAGAAGGACTTCAAAGTGATCAACGATGACTTCTTCTACGATTTCATCTGCAGGCTAGACAAAGACTTGAAGACTCACAGGGTAAGCAAGGAAGCGTGGGAAGTAGTGTCCAAGATTGGCAGTTTATTCATCCAGTTTTTAGATTTCACATACCTCAGGGTTACGGGCTTTTCTGGAGAACCTATAAAAATGCCCAGGTATCCAAGTGATAGAGTGATCGCCATGGAGCTGAGTAGGCAACTTGTAGAGTTACACGACCTTCAGTTGAAACGACACAAGTCTACGGGCTTCTTCCCAATCACTGTGGGATATTACAGTTGCATTAGCATTCATAGAGCTCGAGGGATGGAAGCGCAAATGTTATCCGAGAATGAGTAAGAGTTCTTCCCTGCACGGCTTAACTTCGATCCATTTGGAGTAGCCAGGAAGACAATCTCCCAGGAGTACGCACATGTGCCTTTGTTACAAGATTGCTGGATGAAGTGCAGAAGTGAGTATGAGGTTAGAAAGAAAGATTTCAGTAGGCTATCAGCAAAGCAAGTGTTTTGAATTTGGACTAGCTCAGATACCTGCGGATCTTAAAGATGATGGGAACGTGGTACTTGACACTTACCATCAAATGGGAGGAGATAAAGCTATACTGCAGGATAACATTGGAGGCTGCCATTCAATTGAAGAAAGATCTGGAGCTGTGTTGGTGAATACTTTGAGCTGGCTACTAACGAAGGGATACTGCCTTAATGAAGTATTGATGAATTAAATCATGGGCCAACTTCGGCGCAGGAGATTCCCTCAAACGAAAGCATGAAGGAGAAAGCAGCAGAAGGTCCGAGAAGTTGAAAGTACACAGAAGATCTCAAGAGAAAGAAAAGACCACTTCTACGACCATAGCTTTGACTCCGACTTCTCCAGTACCCAGAAGATCACCAAATATTGCACCACAGTATCAGGATGCTTCCATGCCTTCATTAAAACTGGCGACGTTCATTTTCTCTCCGCAGCCACTTCGTTCAGCACCTGTTCCAGAGGAGATGTTGAAGCTACAGATGATGGAGTTTGAAAGAGCTTTGGTCCTTGGATGTTTCAGAAGATGGCAGCAATGACACTGTGGCACTTTCTGACGGAGAGGATGCAGAGCGGGAGATGGTAGTGCACTCAGTGACTTCTTACTCCCCAAGAAATAACTTCTCAGGATGGTTAGCTTTGCAGTTGGTTCCGGAAGCAAGAGTAGAGACGAACTTAGAGGAGCATGACTTGCAGCTACTTCAGGATCTGAGCAAAAGAGATAGAAGGCCTAAAGTTGCTAAAGAAACTTCTAGGTTGATCATCAAAGATTCGGGAGAGAAGTTTGCTGAGATATCAATTCCAGCAGAAGGAAAGATAGAAGAGGAGCTCACGACAGAAGATGTGACGGTGACCAAAATATCACTCGGTCAAGCTACCACTGAAGGATTGAAGCAGGACACACAAACGTTGCTAGATGCTTTATTCCTTAGGCTTGACAGTGAAAAGGCAGAGAAAGAAGAACTGCAGAAGTAAATATCTCAATTATGTGAGATCATAGCCAAGGTTGCTAAACCTTCCATTCAACCCATTTCAGAGCAGGTGAGTGATCATCTTATGCAGGAAATGGAAGATGCAAGCAATCAAGTAAAGGCTATTGACGAATGGAAGAATCTGATTATTCGTCAAGCTTCTGTGCAACTTGGGGAAGTGCCAGCCCGCCTAAAGGTTATGAAAGATGTAACAAATCAACTAAAGCAACTAATGGAAAGCATAGAAGGCATGAATACAGTTGCAAAAGAGTAACCTGAGTATTTTGGCCGAGATCAACAAGCTGCCGGGAGATGTATTGGTTGTAGAACAAATTGTACCGGATGGATCAATCGAGAAGGGGAAGCAACTGGAGTTTGCAGTATCTTTCCGTTTGGAGATCTGCAGAGTTTTGCTAAAAAGGATGCAGGTGCTTGAGAGTAGAACATCAGATTTTACCAGATAGTAGCGTTTCTTTCACTGAGGAAAGAGTGGATGGAGGTGTTACTTCATACGTGCGGATTGTTTCTAACGCAGGTGCATGATTCCCTGGAAGGTTCTCTTCTGATGGTGTAAAAAGAGAATTGATAAAGCTACCAAGCCTTTCATGATGAATTCTATCAGTAGATTGGTGGCATTGCAGGCAGACATTGCGAGGTTCGGGCCGAGTTTGGAAGAGGTGGAAGCATGCAGCAAAGTGTTGAATGAAGGGTTGCTGCAGTTCAAGACAGAGAAGGAAGCAGTAGCTAAAACAGATGGAAGGATGCTGAATTATATGTTCGACAAGTATCTCAGATATCAGAACAAGAAGACGATGTAAACATTACAGCTGGCATGACTTCTTCTATTCTTTCTTCTTGTATTTTCTATGTTCCCAGATGAAATTGTAAAACTTCTAAGTTATTGGTTTTGTAACCATTACTTGAAGTCATGTGGAACGATTCTATTAGTTAAGTGATACATGTGTCACTTAAGAAGAAGTTAGTTGAGGATGATTGCCAAATGTCATCTTTACTTGTTGTTCATACTTTAGTTCAGTTTGAGTCTTCTATTTGTACTTTCCCTCCTACATTCTATAAGTAGGAGAAGAACCTCCGGGTTAATTATCGATCAGAATTTGTAAGAAGCAATCTTGTGTTCTAGAATTTGTGCTGAACCCCTAAGAGCCACTTATTGCAGAGGAATACAAAGAAGCAGGTTTCCGGAGAACTTTGTGTCACGACGTACTGTGTTTCTTGCTTTTAAAACTTTAGATCTTTTAAGTAAACTTTGTGTTATTGTAGATCTGGATCTAGAGCTGCCTTTGCTTTATAATTCTCTGTGTTTAAATCTATTAAGTTTCTTCTATGTGCATGCAATTAGCTCTGCTATCTACTAATTGGGATGCACATCTTCCTCATTTCTTCTCTGTAATTCCTTTACTTTCTTCTTCTATAATTTTCCTTTCTTAAACAACTGCTTACTTGCTGCAGAACTTCTTAGTTATGGTTCATGATCTAATTAGTTAAAGTAAAACCCCTGATAGATAAAAACACATTTATATTGACAAATCTGACACGGGAGCCTCACCGGTTAAATGAGGAAGATTTATCTCATGACTTCCTAGGTTTGATGCTATGCAGAAAATCTAGCCAACAAGATGTGAGGATAAAATAAGTTTGAGTGGTTTTAAGATGGTTATGGTAGATTTCAAGTGGTTAGGTAGTTTAGGATATGTAAAATGGTAATTTATGAGAGTGTAAAATTAATAGAGGTGTGTATAAAGTGAATTAGGATAATGATTTTTAGATAGGGTTTAAATTAAATAAAGTGTGTTTAATATGAACTAGTTAGGTCGACAAAAACTTGGTGTCTACATTGCAATCAACACTTTAAACCTTCACAAAGCTTGACTGAACTACCTCGAACTCCATATTGAATTTTGATTGATATGAAGAAACATGCTCTACACCAACATGCATGATTACTAGCCTCTATAAATTTAATCATGGCTTATTTAACTAGCAAGAACTATAAAAAGTGCCAAAAACTTGTGCCACACAACACTTATTCAAGGAATATCACCAAAAAATATTGAGGGAGGGTATCTCAATCAGTGATCACAAAATAAGGGACCCCCAACAACAATAAATAAAATAAGAGAACAACTAAAACAAATATGTACAAGGTGAAACGTGACCTTCTCAAATTATTTGAGATAAATCCCATTAACTAGGATTTAGAGTACCTCCCCATTGAGTTTAATAGTTCAAATGAATTAGCTTGCTTATAAGCTATAATGATGTATGCCCCACTACAAAATGCATAAAATTTGGAGTGTTTCCCTAGTTTGGCTCTGTTTTTGTCCCACTTCAAAACTAGGTCTTCCTATTTCAAGGTATTCATTCTAGCTTTCTTATCAAACCATTACTTTGTCAACTTTTGATATTCTTCCAACTTGATTGTGGCTGATTGCCTCAATTATTCCAACTTAGCTAGTTCTACCATCTAAATGGTTCTATCACCTTCACCTTCCTATTCCAACTAATGGCCTAGTTCTAGTGAAGGTAATTCAAGATATAAAGGAAGCCTAAAATCTCTACCATACATAAGAACAAAACGATACTTACCTATTGCTCTATTGGGTGTGATTCTATAATCCCAAAGATCAGTCTTGATTTTTGTATTTCATTACTTCTAGTCCATCTTCAGTTTCCTTTTCATTATCTTGATCAAGTTCTTATTGGTTGACTCAACAAGGCCATTACCTTAAGGGTAATATTTAGAGGAAGTATTAAGATAAATACCATGTCTAAGATCTCAATCAAAGATCTTAAATCCCATGAAATCCTTAGCATTAATAGAAATTACAATTTGAGGGACTCCAAATTTTTGTACAATACCTTCCAATAAGTCTAAAATAACTAAATCAATTAGTTCTTTGGGTGCCAAAGCCTCTGTCCACCTAGTGAAGTAATCAATCACTATTAGGACCCACTTATGGCTAGAATTAGATGTGGAATTTACCATGCCAATGAATTCAATACCCCATTAAGAGAAGAGTTAGTATGTTTGGATTGGATGGAGTGGAAGAATTGTTAACCTCTTCTTACCGATGAAAAAATACACTCTTTATATTTCTTAACCCATCCATGTGAATTTATGAACATCATAGGCCAAAAGTACCCAGCCCTCATGATATCCATAGTTATAGCTCTTGGAGAATAGTGACCGCCGAAGAAACCATCATGAAACTCAGTAAAAATTTTATCCACTTGTTCTTATTCAATATATCTCAGTAGTACTCCATTTAGGTTCTTTCTAAATAAGATTCCATCCACTAATGCATAAGGAATAGATTATAGCCTAAAGTTCCTTCTCTTGGTTTTGTCTAATCTAAAAGGATACTCGTCGGTAGATAAGAACCTTGTCATATCATTTGTCTAACTATTTCCATGAGGAAAACCTACTCCTATTTGTTCTTCTTGTTCCTCTAAGACATAAGAAGATTTTTTATTATCACTAGCATCCATAACAAGTTGTTTACACAACCATCTATCTCTGACTAAATTTTTATCCTTGATAGTTACACCATAATCCATAGTTTTTGCTACCCATCTAGCCCTCTTCTCACTAATCTCAGCTCCCATGATGAACTCTCAAACACTAGGATGAGATACCAATACTTTGATATGATTGTTGGCAAGCATATGTTTGAAATTTTTAATGGCTCTCATGATAGAAAAAATTGATTTTCCATGCGACTGTATCTTGGCTCATAATGTTTCAGTGTTTGGCTAAAAGGAAACTACCTTATCTAAACCTTCATAATTTTTCTGAGTCAAAACAAAAACAACATTGTTTTCTGCCTCATATGCATGTACAAGATGAATTCTTTCCCATATTTTGGGTTAATGAGGGTAGGAGCTTAAGCAATAGATTTCTTTATCTTGTTCAAGTTCTCTTTGCTTTCCTTATCCCACTTGAAGGAAATATCCTTTTTTAGCATTATAGTGATATGTTTAACCAATCGTACAAATTTACGAATGAAATTTCTCATAAAATTAATATTTCCAAGGAAAGACTGCAGTGTTTTCTTATGTATTAGCAAAGAGAGAGCAAGGATGGTTGAGATTCTATCTAGATCAATACATATACCCTATTTTCATACCATGTGACCCACGAGTTTTCCTTGTTATATAGAAAGATGTACTTCTTTAGATTGAGTGAGATTCCAAAACTTATACACCACTAGAATACTTGTTCTAGGTGTTGCATATGATCTTCTCCTTGTTATGAAAATATTGTAATGTTGTTAAGATAAATAAGGATGAACTTGTTGATGAAACCTTTGAAATCAATGTCCATGGGCCTTTGAAAATTAGCTCCAGAGTTGTTTAAACCAAATGACATATTTCCATAAGAAAATGTCCCCCACTTGGTTGTGAAAGTTGTATTATATTGGTCTTCTTATTTGACCAAGATTTGATTGTATCCAGAATATCCATCCAAAAGGGAGAACTTCTCGGCCCCTGTACTATTTGTAAGATTTGTTCCATGGAGGTAAAAGGATAGTGATCCTTAAGGGAGGCTCTATTCAGGTCCCTAAAGTCCACAAAAATCTAGATTCCCCCATTTTTATTCCTAACTAGAACTAATTTTTCCACCCTAGAAAAGTACTTGATAATAAAGATGACTTTTTCTTATATGAGCTTGGATAGTTCTTTTCTCATAACGAGCTCATGTTTATGATTTACAATTCTCTTCCTTTATCTAATGAGCTTGACATCAGGTTCTAAGTCTATGGCATGTTGAACAACATTAAGATTAAATCATTTTAGGTCCCCATAACTCCATGAAAATATATCACTATAATTATAACATAAGGAGATAAATGCTTATTGTTGTTTTGTACCACATACTTTTCCTAGAATTAATTCTTTGTCTTGTGAAATGACGACCTTATGATAGTCTTCTTCCTCCATTTTCATCTTCTTATTCTCCCCCTTAAACTCTTAATCTAGGCTGAATATGTATTCAAATGTGACCAATCCTCTAGGTAACTTGATTTTCCTCAATTTAATAATATGATTATCATAACCTTCTTACAACCTTGAATACATTTCTAATGAAAATTCTACTTCATTTTGGATGAATTGGAATATTATCTCATCACTGTCAAAGACTTTCCAACTTACTACATTATTAAAAATGGAAGGTATAAACACCATCTTAACATGTTGTCTGTTACCCTAAATGAGGTCTTTAGGTGGAGAAAATTGTGATCCTACAGTTGCAATTTTATCATCTTCACCATTTTATCTTCTTAGTACCAACTATTTATTTAGGTTTGATAGCATTAAAATTTTCCATTAGATGCCAAACTCTTTTCCTGTAAGCCTTCAAGAGCTTATTCTTGGTAGCACACTCCCCTTTTATTTGATGAGAAACTAACTTGGTGTCTCCAAACACTTGTAATGTTTTAATTTATCTATTTCAATCCAATAATAGTCCATGAATTAATGCCCCATAATGTGCAGCATTTTTGAAACATGTAAACTAAAATCTATGGGAAAAAAAGATTTCTTACCTGCTAGAGAAACTAAAACCACACCCATTCCAACCCCATTTCTGCTTTTTGATCCATCAAAAAACATTTTCCATAAGCCTTTTGCATCATCATCCCCCTTGAGTGACACGGGGACAACAAGGTACTCCTCTTGGATACAATAAGTACTCAAACCAATCTCCTCAGTTGTGTCATAAGGATTGAGCTCATAATTCTCTTTGGCTCATTCATCTAAGAAAAGGTTAGGCATTGAAAGAGGTGGGATAACTTCTTGTTTTGACAACGAATTAATTCGTTATTTTTCTCAAACAATGTAATTAGGGATGATAGGTGTGGGGTCATATGACTCAATATGATAGGATGAAATGGGATTATCTTTGATACTAAAACTTGTGCAATACCTAGTCCTTAATAGCATGTGAGACCAATATGAGGATAAGTACCCACCCATCTTGGTTGTGAAATATCTCGACAAGACGAGGGAAAAAGGAGGTGATTCAATAATTAATATGTCTTGGGTAATGGTCAAACTAGGAAAAACATGGAGGTTCAACTCAATATATTTGATGTCTCATATTGTCTTGATTATAGTGCCATCTAGTTGTAGAATGCCTTTAGAAACTAGATTACATTCAATAACTAAAGTGTATGTTATTTTCTTTGGCATTAAAAAAGTAATGGAACCCAAGTCTATTATGCAATTACTAAATACTCTGTAATAATAAAATACATGTAAAAAGGTGGTGGTTTAATGACTCTAATTACTTGTTCATTCTTGTGTTGGCATAAGCTAACTAAAGAGTTTGACTATTGCATGGTTGGTTTAGATAATGAATTTAGTTGCTCTAAAGCTTCTTACAAGAGGCCCCTCTGAGAGGAAATAAACAATGCATCCCACATGGTCACTGTATACAAGGAAAACCTCAATAAAGTGAAAGACAAGAAAATAAACAACAATAAACCTTTATCTAATCTTATCTTGCAACCTTAATGATGAAATTACTAAAGTGCACATACACTTGTTGAATTTCTTATGGTTGTTGGATTGTGGATGCTCTAAATTGATCTCCAAATAAAGGAATAATGCTATGAAAAAAAGGGAGCACAAGGATGCATTCGAATGGAAAATGAGTAGAAGTTTGCTACAATTGCACAAATCTTCCAAGGATTATTTAAGAATGATATGGTCTGTTATTTATAAGTGAAGGATAGGCCACAGAGTGGTTGAAGGTTTTTAATGAGATAAAAATACATATTTTAAAAATAGCATTGGAGGAGGTTATAGTAGTTTGAATGGATTGAATATCCATTAAGGGGTAATAAATTTTCAGTTGACAATAAGTTTGTATCCAGAAAGGTAGTTGTATGTGCAACTTTGTTGCTTCTACCTTTGTAGGATTCTAGAAGTGGAGTTGAGTGGGTGACTAGGATGGTGAAGTGGAGTCTAAGTGGAGGCTATGTAGGTAATTAACTATTTAATTAAATAAATAGTTAATTAAATTAGCCAAGGATCATAGGGTTATAGTTTGAGTGTCATTAGAATTAATTTAATTAATTCTAAAGGGGATGTGATACATTTAATTGAATTAAATCTCAGAGGGATGAATACTTAAATCATGATAGAATTAATTTAATTAATTCTAAAGAAATGTGGATTAAAATATATGTAAATGATATGGATAATTGAGAATAAGCTAGAAATAGGTATGTAATTTTAGGGTGTCTACATTTGCACCTCTTTAAAGTGTTATTACGAAGTAATAAAATTTTAAAGATAGTAGACATGTAAATTAGCAAACGAAAAACAAGGAAACATGGTGGATTTTTTTGATATGCCCCAGTGAAGCATTTGGATGTCCCAATGAGTATGGATGCTAAGGGGGTACCCCTCAAGTGGATGGGTGACGCAATAAAGTGGTGGACATCCATTTGATAAGAAAAAAAGGAAAGCAATAGAAGGTGGAAGGGAGGGATTTTTCTCATAGCATGAGATTTCATTTAGATAGTGAAAGTTAGAGCAATCTTATTTTGTTGTTGCAAAATATAATTGTCACTATTATTTTTAAGGAATTATGATGTGTAACTCATTATGTGCATAAAAAACCAGACACACAACAAAGAAAAAATGAAAACTAAAATAAATCCAATATGCATTATAAAAGTAAGCACCATGGCTATGAAGAAGCTAATATGATAATGAAATACATGTAATTGGTCCAAAAATAATAGCAAAAATGCAACACAACTTGAAAGGAAGACAATTTACTATGTCACTAATGTGTGCCATAGTGATAAGTAAGCATATTTAAATTCCCTCAAATAAGGACATTGAAATGCAAGGGGATTATGATCAGACCAAAGTGTAGAGTAACTAATCCTCATGAAACTCTTGTTGGGTCCACATTGAAGATTAATCTAAGAATAAGAAGGGTCATTTCCCCCAAGCAAGGCCATTGAAATGCATGGGAGGGAATGAGAGATGATATTTCCCTAAGTGAGGATGCATACAAGGAAAATGATTGAGTTGAATTTCCCCAAGCAAGGATACTGACATGCAAGGGATAAGATGATTTATTGTGATAGTCGTAAGATGATTAGAATGATCACTAGGGTAGGAGTTTAGAACTTGATGGCATTGAGTTGTATTGATTTGGTAAAATTTTTGATGTGTTTGTAAAATTATTTAGGATATGTTGATTATTTGAATGTTTTTTTATTATTTTCAATAAGATTTTTGTGATTTTTATGATTTTTTGAATTTGTTAGATGTTTGGAGATTTTAAATTTTTTCTTGATTTTTGATTAGGGAAAGAGTGCATGAAAGTAATGTGGTAGGGAATGTTGAACGTGGTCTGGAAAATTAGTTGGATGCCCTAACAAGTTGAAATTAATTGATCAGAGTGCCCCACAAGAAAGTGGGCATCACGATGGAATTAGGGTTAGCAGGGGGGTTTAAATAGAAGGGTGGGAGGGTTAGCAAATATTGTGGTTCATTTGTGCTTGTAGATTGTTTTGGCCCTCTGAGTTAGATTTGAGCTCTATATTTAAGGGAGATGGCCCACCAATCATAGCAGAAAACATCATCACCGCACACCATGTCTGAGAGTACGAGCCGAGGCCAGATGAGGGGAACACATTAAGTAGTGAAAAAAATAGTTTTTTGGTGCATTTATGGTTAGTTAGGGCTAGGAGAAAAATTAGATTTATCACTAGCACATGAAATTAGGTGTGTTAGTGTAGCTCGTGAAATGCGCTAGCATGCATATGCACACACTAGCGTATTACTAACATCACGAATGTGAAGTGTGATGTGTGCTATTTTGGTCAATGTGATAGTGTTCTAGTAAGAGCATAAGTGTGCTAGTCAACATGCTAGTGTTATATGCGCTAGCATCTTCATGTACACACTAGTGTTAGATGTGCTAGCATATCATTGGATGTGCTAGTGTAGTTAACATTATGCAGAAAGAAATTAGAAGTGCAAATAGTAGAAATTTGATTTAATAATGTTGGTTTGATGATGTGCATGAGAGACTATTATCTCTGGACATATGGGAGCGACACAGATGACTATGGTTGTTTGAGAGGAGGTTTACAGAGAGAGAGAGGATAAATTTGAGCGTGTTACTGGAGGGTGACAAGGCTTACCTATATTGCATAGTTACCACACATTAGATTAGATCAATATTTGTTGATGGTGAAGGCCAAAAGATGGAATAGAGAGAGTCAAACATTTAGGTTGTGTTATGTTTGTGGAGCCTATTTTCATGTTAGAGTGTGGTACACCTTCTATGTGTTACACTCGGGTATTTTTATAGCGGTCCCGCTTGCTGGTGAGCGGGTCAGGGGGGTTCAGGGGCGAAGCCCCCGAAGCAAATTTTCATGGGTGGTTTATTAACCCATGGGTAATGGGTAACCGTTATGGGCTAATTTTGGGACCGTGTTTTTTTCGGTACCCATTGTTTTGTAAAACCGCCTCTTCAGTTTCCCATAGGTTTATGGGATAGTTCTGTTTTTCCCCACAGAGAGAGAGGATATATGGTCTTAGCATATGATAGATTAATAATGTTGGTTTGATGATGTGCATGAGAGACTATTATCTCTGGACATATGGGAGCGACACAGATGACTATGGTTGTTTGAGAGGAGGTTTACACAGAGAGAGAGGATAAATTTGAGCGTGTTACTGGAGGTGACAAGGCTTACCTATATTGCATAGTTACCACACATTAGATTAGATCATTATTTGTTGATGGTGAAGGCTAAAAGATGGAATAGAGAGAGTCAAACATTTAGGTTGTGTTATGTTTGTGGAGCCTATTTTCATGTTAGAGTGTGGTACACCTTCTATGTGTTACACTCGGGTATTTTTACAGTGGTCCCGCTTGCTGGTGAGTGGGTCAGGGGGGTTCAGGGGCGAAGCCCCCGAAGCAAATTTTCATGGGTGGTTTATTAACCCATGGGTAATGGGTAACCGTTATGGGCTAATTTTGGGACCGTGTTTTTTCGGTACCCATTGTTTTGTAAAACTGCCTCTTCGGTTTCCCATAGGTTTATGGGATAGTTCTGTTTTTCCCCATTGTTTTGATACCCACGATTTTGTAAAAATGCTTAAGCAGTTGTCTATTTATATGGTCTTATGCATATGATAGATGTACAAGTAAATGTATTGTAGATGTGTTTTGAATTCAGGTGTGAATTTTGTAGAGTTTGTTGAGCATAGCTCCAAACGGATCTGCGTATTGTATTGAGAGAGTGGAGGCTTGTAATAAAATCTGAGCAAGTGATTCTTGGTGGACGTAGCCCAAATTGGGTGAACCACGTTAAATCTTGTCTCTCTGTGTTGTGTTATTTATTTTGCACTTTTATTTGAGATCTGTAATATGTTCTGCATATTAGTTTCTACTGTTGTGATTCTGTAAGGGATTATTCTGCATATTTTATCTCTTATTTCCTAACAATTGGTATCAGAGCCTGGTTTGGTTTGCTGAAGTGTTGAATCGCAGGGAAAGTTTTATCTTGAGTGGGAGCTATGGCAGATGATGGAAGATCTAGGGTTGATAAATTCAATGGGCAGAACTTCAGTCTTTGGAAGATGCAGATGGAAGATTACCTTTATCAAAAGGATCTTTATACTCCGCTATCTGAGAAGGTGAACAAACCCTCGAGTATAACAGATGCAAAATGGGATTTGCTGGATAGGAAGGCACTTGGGACAATCCGGATGTGTCTTGCATCTTCGGTATTATTTAATGTTTCAAAGGAAAACACTACAAAAGATCTAATGGATGCATTAGGGAAGTTGTATGAAAACCCCTCTACCTCTAACAAGATATTTTTAATGAAAAAGTTGTTTAATATGAAGATGTCTGAGAATAGTTCAGTAGCAGATCATTTAAATGATTTCAATATGGTTGTGAATATGCTAGCTTCGGTTACAATAGAATTTGATGAAGAAGTTAGGGCTTTATTAATTCAATGCTCTTTACTTGAGAGTTAGAATAGCCTGGTAATGGCGGTAAGTAACGCGGTTCCAGCTAACTTGAAGTTGAAGTTTGAGAATGTTGTAGGGGTGATTCTAAGAAAGGAAATGTGAAGAAAAAGCTCTGGGGAATCTTCTACTTCAGGGAATGCTTTGACAGTGGAAACTAGAGGGAGACATAAGAATAGAGGAAACCATGGAAAATCAAAAGATCGGGCAAGGTCAAAATCTAAGAACAAGATTGTATGCTGGAATTATGGAAAGCCTGGGCATGCAAAGAAGGACTATTGGGAGCTTCGGGATAAGAAGAAACAACAGGAAGAAAACAAGGAGGCAAATGTGGCATCGAGTAATGTATGTCAGGATGCTTTGATTCTTTCTTTGCATAATATTACTGAATCTTGGGTTTTAGATTCAGGAGCTTCTTTTCATGCTACTCCACATAGGCATTATTTTGTTGATTATGTTCAAGGGGATTTTGGGCATGTTTTTCTTGGTGATGATGAGCCTTGCAATATAGTTGGAAAAGGTTCTATTTAGGTTAAGATGCAGAATGGGAATACATGGCTATTGAAGGATGTTAGACATGTGCCTACATTAAGGAGAAATTTGATATCGGCGGGGAAATTGGGAAGTGATGGTTATACTGTGATATTTACAGCTAACTCTTGCAAGGTTACTAAGGGTGATCTTGTGGTGGCAAGAGGTAAGAAGGTTGGAACCTTGTATTTAACCACTGATAGTGCTAATGATTGTAATCTTGTGGCTTCAAATGTAGATACAACATTATGGCACTATAGGCTTGGTCATATGAGCCATAAGGGCATGGAAATCATAAAGAAGAATTTTCCTGGATATACAGAAATAGGTTTGGAGTTCTATGAGAACTGCATATATGGGAAACAAAAGCGAGTAAGGTTTCTCAAGGTTGGACCTATGAAGAAAGAGAGTAAGTTAGAGCTGGTACATTATGATGTGTGGGGGCTGGCTCAGGTACCATCTCTTGGTGGTTCAAGTTATTATGTTACTTTTATTGATGATGCAAAGAGGAAAGTTTGGGTTTATTGTATTAGAAACAAATCTGATGTATTTGACACTTTTGTTAAATGGAAAGCCTTGGTAGAGAATGAAACAGGTCTTAAGCTAAAATGTCTCAGGTCAGATAATGGAGGGGAGTATTGCAGCCATGAATTTAATGAATACTGTTCTAAGAATGGAATCCGCAGGCAAAAGACGGTTCCAGGAACTTTGCAGCAGAATGGGGTATTAGAAATGATGAAAAGAACAATAATGGAACGTGCTAGAAGCATAAGATTACATGCAGGACTGCCTCTTTCTTTTTGGGTAGAAGTGATGAGCACAACTGTGTACTTGATAAATAGAGGACCCTCAAGTACCTTGGATGGAGGCATACCTGAGGAGGCTTGGTATGTTAAGAAAGTTGATTATTCATTTCTTAGAGTCTTTGGATGTGAGGTGTTTGTTCATATAGACAAGGATGATAGGACCAAGTTAGAGGCTAAATCAGAAAAATGTAATTTCATTGGTTATGGTGGTAATGACTTTGGATTTAAATGTTGGAGTATTAAGGACAAGAAAATCATTCGATCTAGGGATGTGGTATTTAATGAGAAAGTCATGTATAAGCAGCAGTTGCAGGAAAATAGGGAAGAATCCAAGAAAGAATATGCAGTGGTAGAGGATCTTCTGGATGGGAAAGTGACCCATGAATCAGTTCAAGAACCGACTCAACAAGAACCCCAAACTCCTATAGTGAGGAGGTCTTCTAGGGTAAGAAAAGAACCTGAAAATTTTTATCCTTCTCTTTATTATTTATTACTCATTGATAGTGGAGAGCTAGAGAGCTTTGATGAAGCAATGCAGGTAGATGCCAATAAGAAGTGGGAGCAAGCCATGGATGAGGAGCATCAGGTTCTCATAGAGAACCAAACATGGGATTTGGTAAAGCTACCTGAAGGCAAAAGAGCATTACAGAATAAGTGGGTGTTCAGAGTCAAAGACGAAGAAGGAGGAAAGAAAAGATATAAGGCCCGATTGGTGGTCAAGGGGTTTGCACAGAAACAAGGTATAGATTTTGATGAGATTTTTTCTCCTGTAGTAAAAATGACTTCTATTAGAACTATTCTAGGAATAGTTGCAGTAGAAGACTTACACTTAGAACAACTTGATGTAAAGACTACATTTCTCCATGGTGATTTGGAGGAGGAACTATATATGCAGCAACCAAAGGGCTATGAGGTCACAGGTAAAGAGGAGATGGTTTGCAAACTGAAGAAAAGATTGTATGGCCTAAAACAAGCTCCACGTCAATGGTATAAGAAGTTTGATAGGTTCATGATGGAGCAAGGTTATATTAGATGTCATTCTGACCATTGCATGTATACAAATAAATTTGAGGATGGAATTTATATTATCCTGTGTTTGTATGTTGATGACATGTTGGTTGCAGGTAAAAACATGCAGGAAATAAAAGTACTCAAGAAACAACTAAGTGAATCCTTTAATATGAAGGATTTGGGGGCAGCCAGACAAATCCTTGGTATGAGGATAACTCGGGATAGGAAGGAACGGAAGTTGAATTTATCTCAGGAAGAGTACATTAAGAAGGTATTGGACAAGTTTAACATGCAGAATGCTAAACCAGTTGGGACTCCTTTGGCAGGCCATTTCAAGTTATCAAAGGAGCAGTGTCCCATGACAGAGCAGGAAAGAAACCAGATGTTCAAGGTACCTTACTCATCAGCAATTGGTAGTTTGATGTATGCTATGGTGTGCACTAGGCCTGATATTGCCCATGCAGTGGGAGCTGTGAGTAGATTTATGAGTGATCCAGGTAAAGAACAGTGGCAAGCAGTAAAGTAGATCCTTCGGTATTTGAGAGGGACCATGGGGACAGTTTTGTGCTATAGTGGATCAGACACCACTTTACGTGGTTGTGTAGATTCAGACATGGCTGGAGATGTAGACAGTAGGAGGAGCACGACAGGTTATATTTACATTGTAGGTGGGACATCAGTGAGCTAGATTTCACGACTACAGAAGTTGGTGGGTTTGTCAACCACAGAGGCTGAGTATGTTGCTGCCATAGAGGAAAGCAAAGAGATGATTTGGTTACAACAATTGCTTAAGGAGTTGGGGCATAACCAGGAGGAATGTAAGCTGCATAGTGATAGTCAGAGTGCTATACACCTAGCTAAGAACTCTGCTTTCCACTCCAGGACGAAGCATATATAGTTGAGATACCATTTCATCAAGACATCTTTGGAGGAAGATAAGTTGAAGTTGGAGAAGATTCATACTAGTCAGAATCCTGCAGACATGATGACCAAGGTGGTCACAAGGGCTAAACTAAAGCTATGTTCAGGTTTGGTTGGCCTTCGCGGATGATAGTGAAGGGTTGAGAAGCTTTCTTAGAGTGGAAATCAGTCTCCAAGTGGGAGATTGTTATGTTTGTGGAGCCTATTTTCATGTTAGAGTGTGGTACACCTTCTATGTGTTACACTCGGGTATTTTTACGGTGGTCCCGCTCACTGGTGAGCGGGTCAGGGGGGTGAAGCCCCCCCAATGGAAGGGGGTTTGAGGGCGAAGCCCCCGAAGCAAATTTTCATGGGTGGTTTATTAACCCATGGGTAATGGGTAACCGTTATGGGCTGTTTTTGGGCCCATGTTTTTTTGGTACCCATTGTTTTGTAAAACTGCCTCTTCGGTTTCCCATAGGTTTATGGGACAATTTTGTTTTTCCCCATTGTTTTGATACCCATGGTTTTATAAAACTGCTTAAGCAGTTGTCTATTTATATGGTCTTATGCATATAATAGATGTACAAGTAAACATATTGCAGATGTGTTTTGAATTCAGGTGTGAATTCTGTAGAGTTTGTTGAGCATAGCTCCAAACGGATCTGGGTATTGTATTGAGAGAGTGGAGGCTTGTAATAAAATCTGAGAAAGTGATTCTTGGTGGACGTAGCCCAAATTGGGTGAACCACGTTAAATATTGTCTCTCTGTGTTGTGTTATTTATTCTGCACTTTTATTTGAGATCTGTAATATTTTCTGCATATTAGTTTCTACTGTTGCGATTCTGTAAGGGATTATTCCGCATATTTTATCTCTTATTTCCTAACAGGTTGTCTACTGGAGAGATGAATTTTATATTAGAGGATGTCTACCAGATTCTTTGAGTACTAATAAAGCACAGATTAATGCAGAGGGATGGACACTTTGGGTAGATTAGAGAACACATTTAATCATTATTTGAGATGGAGGAGATTCCTAGGGAGGGGATAACAGTACATTTGTATGAGTATATGGAGGATGCGACGGTGGTATGATTACCTATCTATATGATGTAATTTATCAGAGGATACCTTTTGTCTGATAAGATTTGTTTCCATTTCTAATTGGGCATGATAGGTGTAGTGGTAAATCTTATGGAGGCCACTGTATTCTGTTGGGGATAGTGTATACTAACACATCTATATTGGGACTTGCACTTGTTTTCTTATAGATGGCAGAGGAGCATGAGTTTGGCTACATTGTGACAAATATGGTCATTGGACCACTTTGTGATCAGTCATCCAGTTGGTATATTACATGATAGACAACTGCAAGAGCCCTCATAATTTGGATGGGATACAATAGGAGGCGGCCACAAGGGTCATTTGGGTGATAACACATTCTATAGATGTGAATTTAACGATTTAAAGCTACATATGGTGACATAGAGACCATACAAGTTATACAGATGTGATTTTTACGTTGTAGAGATCTCGACTATAAAGGTAGATCACTTCATTATTGGTAACCACTCTCGCATTATGAAGATGTATAAGGTAGAAAAGGTTGGGAGATAAATTGGTATCATACATGATATACCCAGTGGTGAGTAGTGGTATTCATGAGTCACACACAATGCTATGGACTTTGGTCCATGTATTAGAGTGTGGATTACCAGAGCGAGCTTTTTTGGAGTGGTAGCATAGGCATGGGATGCACATGCACAGATCATAAATCCAGGGATGATGGAAAAGTACACAACATGGTATACACCGATGATGCCTATTTAGGTCAATATTCCTTAGGAAGCCATAAATGTAGGGATAACGGTGATAGTGAGGGGTGAGCCACAACATAGGAGAGTTAGAGGTAGGCTGAGATAGGTGAAGGTCGTGTTGGCATGTTCACTTTAGGAGTTTTCATTGATGTAAAATCCCATTAATGATACATATGATGATGGAGTAATACTAGAATATTCTTAGTGTGATGATGGCATGGATATTCAGGTTGTTTCATGGTTGCATGAGTGGACAAGGTGAGATTAGTTGGTCTTGCAAGCCTAATTAGGTGACCTAGCTAGTCTAGGTGACGACACATGGAGTTTGGAGTTACATGATGAATTGAGGAGAATGGTAGTAGCATGGAGAGAATATTTGGAGAGTTTTTAGGCACTCACATGAATTTCTAAGTGCAGGTACATGTGTAAGACTCAGTTGTAGGTGTTCATCTAGACCTAGTCTAGGTGCTTGGAGCCCAAATGATGAGATATAGAGATATGTGAGATCATGGAGGCATTTAGGTGAGTGAAATATGTTGTCTCAGGTGTGTTAGGTCCTTTTGGAGAGCTAGTAAGTAGATTTATGAGGTTTTTTTTACTTGGTCATGGTGCACACTATGCCTAATCCTAGTGTTTGAAGGCCTAATTAGGCATGACAGGCACTTGCATGTGTGTGTGAGCTCTTGAGATCACTCATGGAGGTATTTTATATTTTTTTCATCATGTAGAGGTAGGTTTTAGATGTTTCATAATGAGATATAGTGTTGATTCAGTTGGTCCTAGCTTAAACCATGTAAAACCCTAAGGGCTAGTCATGCAAATGAGATGGGTTATGAATGTGAAAGCCTATTTGAGATAAACTAATGATTGGATATGGTTAAAAGGGTGTCCTACAGGTGTGAGAAACATTTCATCTCATTCTGAAGAATATTTTGCAAGTTATGATGTTTTATGTGAAACAGGGTCTTAGAAAGAGTGATTTCCAGCTCGAATTACAACTTCTAACGCTCACCATGAATTGTGTGATTTACATGATACCCTATGGCTTTCATTTATGTTTTCAAATTTATATAATATAATTTTTAAAAAAATAATGAGGTCATTTCATCATCACATTTTTATGAATGAATGTTAAGAAGGTAAACTACTTTTTGTGAGTTCAAAACCCTAACTTAAAAGCCATAGGAGAGATATTCATTTTAGGTGCCTAGAATTGATTTATATCTCTATTATAATGATTGGATGTTACAAAGGAATCCTCCATATTTCCAGAAAGGTATGATAGAGCATGGGATAATTTGTGGACCCCACTCAAATAGATAAGTTTCTTAAGAAGATCAGTTTATGACAAAGTTATCCAAAGAAGGTATAAAATAAATTGACATTGTTTTTATCCTAGGAGTTTTAATTTATTTCCATGATGGTTTTAGATCATGGTTGAGATCATAGAGGGAAAATTGTGCCCTATTTATGAAGATTGGTCCTTGAGTCCAAAAAGGGCAGTTTTTGAGCATTTTCAAAGATTGACTTGGTTGAAGGCATTCCACTTAGAGTTGGAAGGAAATGTAATATTTTATGTGAAGAGGATTTAGAGGTATTTCTAATGGTATCTGGTTTATCTCTCGATGATGAGGTTTTATATGTCAACCACCTCAATTTGTGAAGAAGAAGGTTACTTGTTTTTTCAAGACATGATTGCTCTAGCTAGAAGATGGAAGTAGAAGTATCATGTGTTGGATTATTTGATGCTTGATATCAGTTGGAGAGTGAATATGGATTAAGTTTTTTCCTAGTGAAGGAATTTTTAGGTATTGAAAGTGAAATAAAGGGTATGAACCAATTACATTCCTAAAGCTGCTTTCTGGGTAGCTCAGTTTGATGAAGAGGAAAGTTAGTGTGGTTTACATATGTGCATGTTTCATGATCTATAGAAAGAATGGATGTGATATAAAGGTCATTATATTTCTAATGAGTGGTTACATGGAATAGCTGAGGTGCTATGGTGTGATCTATAGGTCCATAGGTGAAGATTGGTTCCTAGAAACAACTGTTTTGTGAATGAAATGAGCCTTCTTGGTAGTGTTATAAAGAATTTGATTGGTGCATGTTAATGTAAGACCATAGATGATGTTTTATGTCATATTTGACATGTATAAGATGGTGTCTTGAATAATCATGGTGATGAGGTTTGTGATCTTTGGTGATCTAGGTGATGGGGTTTTAAGCTACTTCTGACCTTGTTTGGTGCATTTGAGCATGACCAACCTACATGGGTCCATTATAAGTGTTGTTATGAATGTATTGTTATGTTTTCATGTTTTATTGGTTGAGATATAGGTATAGGACCTACTTTTTTTTATATTTTTTAGTTGAGAAGGGTATAAAATGAATGTTTCAATTCAAATTTAACTAGCTAAGAGAGAGGGAAAAACTGTGACCCAAATGTGAGTATGAAATAGGTATGAAGGCATCATTTAAAATCTGAGGAAGTGTGTGAAAGTATAAGGAGATTTATAGAGAATTTGTGCAAGGGTTTAAAGGTAAGACAAGTCATGAAAATGTGAGACAAGTTGAAGAAGTGAGGATTTGAACAAGGGTTTGAAGTTGTGTGAGATGAACAGTGATCTCCATCAGTTGTTGCAGCAACAAGAAATCATATATCTTAATCTAAATGTGGTTGAGTGGTTACTTGATCATCTCAGGGGGTTGTATCCTCCTTGTGGAGTTGGTGCTTCATTAAATTAGGGGTTGGTGATCCTTGTAGGGTTGGTGTTCTACTAAACTAGGAGTTAGTGCTCTTTGTGAAGTTGGTGCTTCACTAAATAATTTTTATTTGAGTAATATAAGATAAATTTTTAGTGGGTTATCTTCCCCTTGAGGGTTTTCCACTTATATCTTGTGTTCTTATGTCTCTTTTATGGCTATGTTTGTTCGATTAAATGTTAAACACACATTGATGAATGGTTGAATGGTTCATGGTTTAAATAAGTAAATATGAATTGGTTAAAAGTTTTGTAAGGACTGAGTCACACCCCTTCTCAGTCCATTATTATTACAATAAGTTGAGGCTCAGGTACATGGACAAGATCAAACACATGATGCCTAGATGTAGGTACAACCACAAGTACAAATACAAGCACAACCGTAGGCACAAGTACAAGTGCTTATATAGGGTCAGATGTTATAGATTCCACCACAGGTGAAAATAACACAGGGTCCACAAGTGTCTCATATTCATGTGGCTCATGTGCCATTACAGATGCCACAACAGATTACATTATAGGTGCTAGTACATGTACCAGTGCATATTCTAGTTGTACATATGCATGTACCTTTACAGGTTCCATTTTTACCACAAAGCTCACCTAGTCTAATAGAGGGATAAATAGGGGAGAAAAATATGGGGATGCAAGTGTGGATGAAGGTTGGGGGGATTAGATGGAGGACGAGGAGGATTTATTGGATTAGCACGCACTTGTACCTTTATTAGGACCTTTGGCTACCGAGTTGTCTTTACAGGATTAGAGGACATGGTTATCAAGGATCAAGATGCCATCCTTATTTTGTGACACCAATAGAATTAGTATGTGCAAATAATTACCGTGGAGAGGGATCAAATTATCGTACAAATGCAAAAGGTCACTTTTGAGCCAGATGTTGCACACTACGTGGCAGAGGTAAGTGGAATGGGTGATTTTTTGCAAGATATTTTTGCTATATCACATGAGATGGGGTCCTATAAAAGGAAACTATTCTTACTGATCAATGACCCAAAAACTATAGTTAAAGAGTAGGTAGCAGATCCATGAGGTCTGGTAGATCATATAGGCCATCGAGATCAGTTAGATCAGTGTAAATTCCACCATTGAGAGGTGAAGAGGAGAGACCAGACAATCCTAACGTGGGAAAGATTCACCCTTGACTCATCTATATGATATATTGAATATGTTTTTGTATATGCCTCATGATGAAGGCACATTTTTGTAAATTGATGCCCTTGATGTCATATTGATATGTATAGGATATTTGTTGGAGATAGTTTACATGGATGTATTTTTTTATGTATATCATGTTTTGTGATTGACAATATATGATGTATATATATATATATGGACATTTGACATGACATATGATGGTGAGATGTTTGGTTTTATTTTATGCAATTGTAGAGATGATGATGATAGTTTAGAGTAGATGAAGATTTGTGATTTAATGTATTATGGATGTTTGAAGATTACATGCTTGTTGTATAGCTTACATGTTCATAGGTTAGCTTTTATTCATGATGTATGATGGTTGTGTTAAATTTTTTGTATTATTGCACTCTTAGAAATAACACTATGATGAAAAACACACGTAAAAGATATTGCAAACAAACCCTATACACATGATAATCGATAAACACCTTGATTATGAATAAGTCAAGATGGTTAATAAATACCTATAATAGGTCCTAATATGAAGAAAAAAGTTGAAAACAAGCCCAAAAATTCAGGTAAAATGAAATAAGATAACAACTGAATACAAATAATTGATCGATAAAATATTGATAGTTGATCGACTCAAATATGAGGAATGAAACAAAAACCCAAAATGTAAAGAAAAATGAATACAACAAAGCTGAAAATGAGCCTAGTTAATAACATGATACTAGAAATTGGTAAAAAAAAAACATGGAAACAAACCTGATTTAGAAGATAAAATTAATATAACAAAGCTAACAATATCCTAGTTATCCTGCCACTTGTAATTGGTCAAAAACATGTACGAGAATGCAAAACAAGTTGCACACATACAATAACACACATAAAGTTATATACAAACCAAAAATGTTTACAAGATTACCTACTGCAAGTCACCACACAGTAACAACATAACACAATTTGTAATATCGACATCTAGCTACATCCCTCTAATGTGTTTCACAGTGAATAAGAAGCATATGTGAATGCCCCCAGGAAACAATATATGCAAGGGGATTAGATCGGACCAAAAAATGAAGTAACTACTCCTCATGAAACTCTTATTGGTCCTGTTGTAGTTTAATATGAAGTTGGATTAGATCAATTTTCCAAGAAAGGATACGTGTGAGGAAAAACTTGAGACCCAAATGTGCCCCAAGTGAGGATATGCACAAAAGGTTAATTGATGGCATTTCCCACAAGCAATGTTACATGCCAAGGGTAATAGAAGTAAAATCATAAGACGATATGGAATGGTCATTATAATTATAGTTGAATGATGATATTGTTTAATCGTGTTGACAATTTCTGAAAATTTTGAGAAACATTTTTTGAATGTTTTTTGTGGTTTTTGATTATTTTGATTTTTTGAATTTTGATAGATTTTATATTGTTTTGAGATTTTAGAATTTTTTGGATTTTTGTTTTAAATGTTTTTTTGCGCACCAATGAAAAAGGAAAGGTGTCCTTAAAACATATTAAGCATGACATGAATGAATAAGCCCAGTGAAAAGTAAAGGACATAATATAATGGAAGTCAGAAAACATGACTAATAGAGCATGAGATTCACATCCTAACTAGGATGAACATGCAACATAAAACAATTTTGAATGACATGGAAAATGGAATATGGCAAGGGTGTGGAATAAGCAGTTACACTACTATGCCCCCAAAACTAGGGATACTATTAGAGGATTTAGGAGTATAACTTTATCCTATGAACCACATTCATGGGATCCTTATGCTCTTTTATATATTTGTTGGATAGTTTATATGCTCTAGATTTAAACTTGGCACTTAAAATTTAAGGTCCTAACCAATTATGCTCAAAGTTTCCTTATTTTTCATGCTCTTTTGTAGTGTTCTTCTAATTCTCTTTAAGAACAACGTCACCAATCTCAAATTATATTGGTTTCATCTATTTATTATAGTTGTGGTGGAGTTGGTTTTGATATACTTTCAAGTGATCCAAGGCATGAACATGCATCTCATGTAGGAGCTCAAGTTATGTAAGATGCACTTAGAGGTAATCTTCTTCATGCACCAGGTATTGGAGTGACACATAGAGGGAAGGAAGCTCGATTTCTATGGGTAATACGGCTTGATAAATGTATACAAGGGAGAAGGGAGTGGTGTCGGTTGGAGTGCGAAATGAGGTTCGATAAGCCTAAAGGGTGGGATACAGTTATGGATGATAATTGTGACTGTGTTTATCAACATTTTTTCCAATATTGATTTTATAGTTTTATTGGAAGTTTTAGATTGGCCATTACATTTTAGGTAATATGAAGTCGCCCATTATAGGCAAATATGGAATTTTTTAGCTAATGCTTTGACATTTTTATTCTTAAAGGATGTTCCATTGTCAGTGACAATGGAGGTACATATTACGAAGTGGAAAATTATGTGGTTAAAGATTAATTTGGAAATATTTGATGTTGTTATATAGGTGAGAGGCATATCCTCTATCCACTTGGTGAAATATTCAGTAGAGATGATTATGGATGTAGGCTTTATTTTTCTGACTAAGTCGAGCCCCCATCTAAAAAAGGCTAGGGTGAAGTGATAGGTTGGAGGGCTTGTGAGGGTGCATAAATTAGATTATCATGTCATTAACACACTTGACACATTTTTCATTAACTTACACACATCGGATTCCATAGTGGGCCGATAATAGCCTACGCACAAGATATTTTTAGCCAAGACCATTCCACTTGTATGCGCACCACAAATACACAAATGCACTTTAACTAGTGTTTGATTCACTTTTTCCTAATTGAGACATCTTAATAAAGTCCCATCATATCCTCTTCTATAAAGAGTGTCGACAGGGATAGTATAACATGAAGCACATTTTGCTAAGGCTCGTTTATTGGTTAAACTCATGTCGAGGATGAGTTTTGTCTTAGATGAATATATAAATGTCGTGATACCAAGGGTTCTCAGGACTAAAAATTTCACACACCATGACAGACTCTAGTAGATCATATGCATGCAACAAAATATATTCACCAAGAATCTAACTGTGTGTTTGATTTATATAAAATTTAAGAATGGGTACGATAGTCACCATGATGTGTGGTGTTTTTTTATACACCAGGAAGTTGTTCAAATGTAATAATCTAGAAGTAACCTTTAAGACTTTCAACCATGCATTTATACGAAACAAATTTATCATCCTTAACTTGATATTCTTCGTTTGCTTTCTTGATTATCAAAATAGAATCTCTAAAAATTGTCAGCTCTTTAAGTTGCCAAGATATTGCAAAGCCTAAACTAGCTATTAGGGATTCATACTCTACGATGTTGTTAGTGCATGGGAAATCAATGCAGTAAAATTTGGGAATAACATCACCATCTAATGTGTATAGCACAATGCTAGCTCCTGATCCATGTATGTTGCAAGATCCATCAAAAACCAAAGTCCACGAAGGGACAATATCAACATATTATAATTCTTCATCAGGGAAATCAAAATGAAGCGGTTGAGAGCCTGAAAGTGGCATTGTGGCCAATTGATCTGATAGAGCTTGCCTTTTTTATGGAGTTTTGATTGAAAAATTCTATGTCAAACTCAGTTAGGAGTACCACCCAGCTAGACATTTGATCAGTTAGGAAAGGTCTAGATAGTAAATATTTTAAAGGATCCACCTTTGTAATAAGTTTTTTTGTATGATTCATTAGGTAATGTCACAACTTATGAAAGGTGAACGCTATTGCTAGAAATAATTTTTTAACGCAAGAGTATCTGAGTTCATTATCAATCAATGTTCTATATAAATAGTAAACAACTTGCTCTTGTCCCTTGTCATTGTGTTGCACAAGTAATCCCCCAATGACATGTTTTGTTGCAGATGTGTATAATAACATAGGATTATCTTGAATAATTGGCATTAAAACCAATGGAGTTGATAGGTATTATTTTAACTCAGCAAAATAAGATTGACATTCTTGTGTCCATTTGAATTAGACATCCTTTTTGATAAGCTGGTTAAAATGATGGCACTTATCTACAAGCTGATATATGAAGTGCTAGATAGACTTAATATTTCCTTGGAGACCTTGTAGTTAACGAAGGTTTTGTGGTGGAGGCATTTCCATGATTACTTTTACCTTTTCAGGGTAAAATTTAATTCCCATCCATGATACTATAAATCCAAGAAGCTTCCCTAAAGTAACATCGAAGACACATTTTTTTGGATTAAGGTGCACCTTATATTCTCTAAATATTTACAATATTCACCAAAAAATGGTTGGATGATCGATTATAGTTTTAGATTTAATAAGGATGTCATGAACATAGTCCTCCATAATGTCATGAAATAGATAATGGAAAATGACAATCATTACATGTTGATATGTTGCCCCTACGTTCTTAAGGACAAAAAGAATGACATAGTAACAAAAAGTACCCTAGGGTGTTGTGAACGTTGTCTTGTGTTGGTATTCCTCAACAATTTGAATCTAGTTATAACCAAAAAATCCATCCATTAGGGATAAAATTTCACATGTCCTACTATAGAGTTGACAATCATGTCGATGTTGTGTAAGGGAAAGTTATTCTTAGGACAAGATATGTTGATATCTCAGAATTTGGTACAAGTCTAGATGTCAGGTGTCTTCTTTGTAACATGCACCATGCTAGATATCCAATCACAGTAATCTATAGATATGATAAATCCATCTTTGAGAAAATTTTGAAGTTCTACCTTGATTAGCAATGCGACCTTAGGATGCATTTTCCTCAATTTCTGTTTGAAGAGTTTCACATTTGGGCGAACCACAAGATTTTGTATGACTAGGGAGGGATCCAATCCTGACATATCCTTATAAGACCATGTGAAGGCATCTTGGAATTTCACAAGGAGTACTGTGAATTCCTTAATCTTTGATTCTGATAAGCTCATACCAAGATGTAATATTTTAGGACTATCTCTTATCTCAATATTAATTGTGATGGTTTCTTCTACCAACATTTTGATGTATCATTATATTGAAATGATGTTGTAGGTTCATACATGTCATCTATCTGATCCGACATTGAGTCTCCTCTCTTTGGTTCCTTAAAAAGGTTTTCACCAGGCGATACATATATTTCTTTTTTTTAATTTCTTATTTTGTTTCTCAAACAACGCCTTAGTGAGGTTTTCACTATAAGAGATCATATTTGTATTTTTCTAATTTTTTATTTTATTTTTAGTGGACTAGAGCACTCGAATTCCTCACCAAAGTAAGTAGAAGTGTAGAGGTTTATATCGAATCCATTCTTGTGATTTGATAAGGGAATATGATCCTGAGTTCTGAGAAACTCTTCGATGGCCTCATCATTCTAATTTTGTTGATCTTGATGGATAATAGATAAATAATGTCAAGGGCACAAATGGATAAGTTTTCAAGAAAGAGGATGGTTTCAACTAGGTCTTCAAAGAGGCTATGTGTGGAACCGGTCTTAACTTCAGATTCAGATTCCTCTTCACTAGTCATTATGTCAAATATTATGGTCCCCTTTTTAAAGGTTTGATAACCAAGACCATGACAATATATGTTTTCTTTGTATAATACAGGTTTGAGAAAACCTTGTTCTTGTGGGACAAGTGCTTTACCTTTCCAATTCATATTTTTCATCATCTTGTGAACTTTTTTGTATTATTTGTATTCATAGCAGTAATCCATCTGATCCTCGTATAACCAAGAGCCATCAGAGCCATGAATGTGATCATCCTCTAAGAAGCCTTACTATCTCTAAATTTTTTTTTTGAGGTAGTAGATGGGAGATTATTTTAAATGGGGAGCATTTAGTCATCCATAAATGCATGGAGACAACAAAATATTGCTAACATGAAATGTATTTTCCAAATTATATTCACCAAGACCTTTATGGGAAAAATAGAGTTCAATGGGCTTCTTAGACATAGATGGTTGTGAATTGGATGCAGAAGGTTGGGGTTAGAAATGTGTGTTTAGGTGAATGTGATTATCAACAATTAAAATGACACAAGGATCAATGGATCTTTCCATGTAAGGACAATAATTTACATTATTAAACCTCCCTTCCAAGAGTTTATAATATTCAAAATGTTTTGCATCAGAAAGCAAGGTAAATTATTTTCCATCATGGGGGAGTTTGATATATTAATGGAAAGTAGAAGGTACAACTTGTATTGCATGGATCCATGACCAACCAAAATGGATATTGTATGAGGTCTTGACATCAACAACATGACACATAGTATCCAATGTGTGCAGGCCAACTTGTATGGCTAAGGTGAAAGTTCCAGAGGATTGTCATTCATTGTTGTCATGACCACACATGGTTATAATATTGTCTTCCAAGATCTTTTCAGTATGCTCGAGGAATATTATCATATTCATTGAGCATATATTAAAAAAAACTCCATTATCGATAAGGAATCGTTTGATCTTATGATCAATAATTTAGGCCTTAATGTAAAACAAGTTATTATTTTGAAGATTGGAATTCAATAGGTCTCGGGGATTGAACGATAATATAGGGCTACTAGGTGAAATTTTAGCAATTAGAGCTTGGAATTGCTGAGTGTTGATATTTTTAGGAACATGAGCCTCACAGAGATCTTGAGTGAGAATTTCCTAAAAGTTAGGTGATGCTTTCAATAACTTCATGAGGGAGATATGTATGGGTGTTGCCACTAACTACTTAACTAGGTCATATGGACTATATGCGGAAGGTTTATCATTTAATGTTGGCTTCATATTACTTACTACTATAGGATTGGTAAATACTGTTGCATAGTGGAAGTGGATGGTTACTTTGTTACATCCACCCAAACCTTCTTCTGTCATGTGGCCACTGCATAGTTAGGATCTTGGAATTTAATGGTGGCAATAGAATTAGGCATCTCTTGGATGAATGAAATAATTGAATTGAAGTCAACATTATCAGAAGATTGGACCTTCTTAGGATCTTTTCCATTTGCACCATGCATAGGGAAAGGATTTTAAAACACCTTTAAATTATCATTAGGTGTTAGATCTTTGACTAAAGTGTCTCCACTATCAATGATGTATTGAATATAGTGGTGAAGTCTCATACATCAATCTGTTTGATGGTCATCAATGTGATGGAAATCACAACATCAACCAAATTTATACCAAGTTAGTTTTTGTTTTCCTTTTATGAAGGGTTTTGTAATAGGGTAAGTGACCATATTGGCATTCACAAGTTGTTGTAAGACACTTGAAAGGCTCTCTCCCAATGATGTAAATTGTATTTGCTTATTATCATGATGAGGGGGAGATTTTTTACTAGGAACAATGATGGTTTGTTTTGTTTTAGTTTATTTTATTTGATATTCTAAAGTTTATGTACATTATTATTGTCTGTTACACCATCATTAACAACATTGTGATTGCAATTGATGTACTTGGGTTTATATTGATTATTTATGTTGTTAGTGTTGCCCTTGGAAGGAGGTTTAATTAAGCCTTTTGCAATGAGAAATTTTTAGATAAATTCCTAAACTATTGAGACAATAGATCTATATGTGAAAGGACAATGCATTTTAAAGGTTTTTGATAAATATGCTTACCAACTATTTCTTAGGAATTGAACATGTGAATTGATTGGTGAATCCTCTCCACTGTTGTAAGAATTGTGCACAGTTTCATTTTTTCACTATTTTGCATTACACAAATCCATCATGGTAATTTCTAAATCAACATTAAAGAAGAAATGCTTAATGAATTTCTTTGAGAATTTCACAAAAGTGGTGATCCAAACTTTTGGGAGATGTAGAAATTAATCCAAAGCTTGTCCACCCAAGCTTTTTAGAAATATTTGTAAAATGTATACATCATTATATGCTACCTCCTAATAAGCCATAAATAATTCTTTGACATGTTCACGAGGGTCGTGTTTTCCCTTATACTTGTCAAATTTTGGAACTTTGAAATATCTAGGAAAAGGTAAGCATAAAATGTCCTTATCGAATGGATAAGGGCACATCTCCTTAAAGTTAAATTGTTTGATTTTTTTTTGCATGCCAAATATTGTATCCTTCATTACTTGTCATTCGTGAGTGAATGGTGAACTAATTTGTGGGATATTGAGGATATTGTCAATGTGGGGATTCGTTTTCTAATTTTATGGTTTAGTGTTTGTCTTTGATTCATTGTCACTTTTTATCTTTGTTTCATTGTTGGTTGTGTTGTCAATGACTTTAGAAGCCATTAGAGCTAGTTGCTTGGCCATTGCATTAATGTTATCTATCAAATCTTGACTTGAATTGGAGATGAAAGCACTATATTTTCCTTTGTTATCAGTGTTGCGGTTAATTTTTTTGACTTCATTTGTCTTATTTTATTTGGATTGAACATTATTAGTTTGTCCAGGTTGGCCTTATAAAATTTTCAAATTTTCGTCGTCAAAATCCAAGGGTGATTTTTCTCCCATTTCAAGGAGATGAAGAAGGAATTGGTATTTGTTTTTCCACAAGATTACTTCAATTTTTACTTGTTCTTCGAAGGAAAAATCATTTTTTTATCTTCCTCTTCTTCATCAGAGCTATCTATGTGAAAAGAATTTTTATTTTTACCAAATAGATCATAATCTCTATGTCTTGTTCCCACCATTTTGTATAAAGAAGGGATAACGTTGAAACTTGTTTTGACATGCATATTGTTGGAAAATTGAATGCTAAAATATAAGACTTGGAAATTGAATTGATTGATTACTCGACCCTTAACAAAGTAAATGCTAAGATGGCAGAGTTATGAGGGAAATTACGATCAAAATACTCTATTGTTAACAAAGTGAATGCTAAGATAAAAAAGTTTGGAAATGAAATATATTACTTGACCCTTAACAAAGTGAATGCTAAGATGGAATATTTTAGAAAATATGATTGAAAAAATCCACTTGTAACAAAGGGAATTCCAAGATAGCATAGTTTGGAAGTGAAATTGATTGCTTGACCCTTAACAAAGTGAATGGTAAGATGGAAGATACTTAGGAAATAAGATTGATTTTCTTGACCCTTAACAAAGTGAATGCTAAGATGGAAGAGTTGTAGGAATGTGATTCAATTACTCAACCCTTTAACAAAGTGAATGCTAAGATAGAAGATTTTGGAAATGAAAATGATTAATGAACCCTTAACAAAGTGAATGCTAACATGGAAGAGTTTGACAATGAAGATAGATACTAAACCCTTAACAAAGTGAATGTTAAGATAAAAGAGTTTATAAATTATATTGATTGCTCAACCCTTAAAAAATGAATGATAAAATGGAAGAGACTTAAGAATGGGATTGATTACTTGAGCCTTAACAAAGTGAATGATAAGATGGAAGAGACTTAAGAATGAGATTGATTGTGTATGATAAGAGCATGGAATACAAACATAATAACATGTAAATTAGATGAAAAATAATGTTGTTGAGGAAGGCCTCTAAGCTTAATTTGGCTTGGTCATGTGGGGCTTCTTATAAAAAATGGTTATCTCCCTAAGTACCAAGAATTACTCCAGTGTGTGCGGTAACTATTGCTAGTTGTCGCTTTTACTTTACCCCTCTTGATACAATAAACCGGATTTTACTCCGTTGAAAGGATCAACCAAGGGCGCCACTTTGGATAGTTTTGGCTCTAATCCTCATGAGGGTATACTAGTCAAGTCAGTGGGAATCCTGTTTCGTTGGCCAGTTCACTCAAGGTGCCAACTACTTTGGGGGTTCTTGTGGTACCACAATGAGTTTCTGGCCCCTGGCCATGCACTTCCCACATTTACATTCGGAGGGAGGAATAAACCCTTCCCCGAAAAAAATTTAATTTAAGATAAGTTTTATAAAATATAATAGAGAGAGTGTAATAACAGTTTGTTGTTGTATTCCACAAACAAGGCAACCTGCAGTTAGCTAGTATTGGATCTAACAAGCAAGCCTTCATAAAGATGGTCCGGCAAACAACAAGTTAGAAGTTTTACTGAGGTGAAAAACACAAGAGAAAACACAAAGATTCAAAACTCATGTTTCTGATTTTCAAGATCACCTCCAAGAAAAGTGCGAGAAAAGAGCATACGCGAGAGCTTATCCATGGTTAGATTAAATGAAAACTAAAAGCACTAATTAAGCACTTAAATGAATTAGTTATAACAAACCTGCAAGGAAAGGATTAGAAGACTAGAGCTAAAAATGACCTAAAAACGGAAATTAGATTAGAATTTTGACTTGCTAGAAAAATACACAGAAATCAAGAAAAATACTGTCTCAGACACGCTAGTGCATACAGTTGTACACTAGCTATGCGCAATAAGCAGTGTGTTAGCGTGAACAGAATGACGCTAGTGCGTGCAAGATGAACGCGTTTACGGTAAAACAAGTATGAATTTGCAAAACAAAGTAGAAAAGAAGTTTAATGCTAGAACATATAGTAATGGACAAGCTTGTGCAAGTGACAGGGGAGCATTACACTAGCGTGTAAATATCTATGCTAGTGCATGCAATGCTACGGTTAGAACGTGAAGTGCTACCACTAGCATACTTCACAGGTGATGCTACCACGTACAATGCTACGCTAGCACGGGCTTCTTGTAGGTAGTCAAAATTTGATGGTTTTGCACGGTACAAGATTTTGACTAGCTTTTAAGAGATTTATCCTCAGTTTTTTCTCCACCAAACTTTCTCAACAATTTTGGACAGTAAGTCTGAAATAACACAAAGAACACATAGATAAAGTTAATTTAATCAAAGTACATACTAGAAATGAATAAAAAAAGGGTTTTATGTCCCACCGAGGCAATGGTCATAATGGATAGTAAGTGAAAAACTTAGGCTAAAATGAAAGACAAGCAACATAAACAACAACAAACTTTTCTCCGAAGCTCTCCTTCGCAAACGTCAATGATGAAGATTGTTGAAGGTCATTATACTTGTAGAATCTTATGAATGGTTTTTGGATAGTGGGTGCTCTAAATTAATCTCCGAATGAAGGAATAATGTTATGAGAAAAAGTGATCACGAGGCATTAACGCATTTCCAAGGAAAATTCTCTAGAGGGATTCTGCAAGCAATTACTCCAATAGCTTCTCCAAGGATTGTTTGTTAAGAGCATATGGTCTATTATTTATAGCATTAAAGGAAAGGCCATGGAGCTGGTTGCAAGGTTCATAATGAGGTTTTGAATGCATATTCTTAAAATAGCATTGGAGGAGGGTATTAAATATTTGATGGATTGAATATGTCCATTGAGGGGCAATGAATTTTCAATTGGCAATAAGTTTGTATTCACTGAAGGTGGGTGTACATGCAATTTTGCTTGCTTCCACCTTTGTAGGATTCTAGAAGTGAATTTGAGTGGCGTGACTAGGATAGTGAATTGGAATCTAAGTGGAGGATGAGTAGGTAATTAATTATTTAATTAAATAAATAGTTAATTGAATTAGCAAAGGATCATATGAGTATAGTTTAAGTGTAATTAGAATTAATTTAATTAATTCTAAAGGGGATGTGATAGATTTAATTTGAATTGAATCTTGGAGGGATGGATGGTCAAATCGTGATAGAATTAATTTAATTAATTCTAAAGGAATGTGGATTAGCATATTATACAAATGATATGGATAACTAAGAATAAGATAGAAATAGATATGTATTTTTGGGGTGTCTACAGTCATATTCAAGTTTGCCTTCATCATTTGTTCTACAATGTTCAAATGGATACCTACAATCTCTTGCATCATAGGTGTTGAGGATTCCTTTCTTGCTTGATCCATCATTGGAAAATATGTCCTTGGATGAGAATTAACTTATTTTGTAGGGGTATACCTGCTATAAAAATTTAATTTCTTGTTCTTGCCTAAATCTTCCACAAGATTTTTCTCCTTGAGAGGAGGGCTATCTTGCACTGAAGAAGATGGAGAAGAATTCCCTAACTACCTCTTTTTTTAATTTTTGTTATCAACAACATGGATTTTCAGTCTTCTTAAGCTATCAATATTTTGGTTAAATATACAAAACTCACGAGGACTATAAAACATGAGATTAGCTTCGGGGGACGATTCTTGTATCATCTCCACATTAAGACTTCGAGCCTCCATCAAGGGTTCTTGTTGACTGAGTGAATTATATATCATGAGGGTTTGAAATTACACACCCTTTACAAATGTACTTTGATTGTGAGGTTGGTTGCATGGAAACACCATCCAACCTCCTAAACCACATTATATTTTATTGGAACAAGGACTTTATTTATGCTGTCAATAAGAAGTTATTGTATAAAAGAAATTTCTTGAAGGATAAAATTAGGATTATAGCCTTAGAATCTAGTTGCTTGGTAATTTTGACCATATATTTGGTAAGGATACTAAGTTCTTTGTTATTGATACCCCTTGTTAAAATTATGATTTAAATGCCTTGATTGAAACTTGAGTAAGTTTTAGGATCCTGGGCTTATTTTATCTTAAGGGATATAATCTCATTGGATAATGCTGAGGACCAAAAATAGGGAGTTAGCCTGTGAGTATTTTATTAATCATGAAATAAACAGATTACAAAATGCAACTTCTAAGCTGATCACAGAGAAATAAAAGGGCTACATTATTTATAGATATTACACGACCATATAAAAAAAAATATTATTTTTGGAACTATGAAAAAAATAAACATATAAGTTGATACAAAAAACTCACGTATGCACAATATAACAATGTAATTGGTTATAAAAACATAACCATATAACAATAATATAAAACTACCTAGTTACCCAAGTAACCAACAAGTTACCATAGTAACACAAAATTACCTACATATTAAATGCATAAATTACTATGGTAAACTATGTTTTACCCAACATCCCCCCCCCCCAATTTTGCATTGCCTCAAGGGATGAGGAGAGGAACTCTCTGAATAACTTGAAATTTTCATGTGCAAGTTACTTTGTGAAGATATCTATTCATTGTTCAGTAGTTGGGTAAAACTGAAGCTGTATATTGTGTTTCAATACATGCTCACTTATGAAGTGAACATGTACCTCAATATGATTGGCTATGTAATGAAAAAAATGGATTGCGAACAGGTTTGATAACAACCTCATTGTCAACATACAAGGTGGTGGATTTCTCCTGTGATACTACAAGTCCCTCAAGTATGTGACGTAGCGATATCGCTTTACAAATAGCTCCACATGCAGCATGATATTTAAATTCTATAGAAGAGCAAGATATTTTTTTCTTTCTTCCACATGATATCAGTCTAGATCCCAAAAATAATACAAATCTAGAAGTAGATTACCTATCATCAATATTACCTGCATGGTCTAAATCTGAAAATCTAGTGAAGAAGAATTGATCATTCTTCTTGTATTCTAGACCAAGATCCATAGTACCCTTGAGATACCTCAACATCCACCTTGTTGTTTTCCAATGAAAAACTCTGGGTTCCTACATGAACCTAGTAAGATAGCTCACTGCAAAGATGATATCTGGTCTAGTATAAGTTAGGTAAATGAGACTCCCAATCAACTATCGATAGAGAGTTGCATTTACTAGAGGAGATGGATATGAACAAGATAAGTGAAGTATTTTCTCCATGGGTGAAGCAATAGGTGTGCAATCCATCATCCTAAACATCTCAAGCATTGTCTTGGTATACTTCAATTGAGAAACAAATATGTGATTCTCTTTCTACCACACTTCTAATCCAAGACAATAGTGCATAAGCCCTAGATCTGTCGTGTCAAACGATCGATTAAGATCTTTCTTCATTGCATCAATCATCTTCAATGTGCTCTCAATGATGACTAGATTGTCGACATATACAAAAACTATCACAATCTCTCCTCCTTTCCTTTCGAGGTAGAGATTGGGATTATATAGATTTATGATGAATCCATGTTGAACGAGATTCTCGTAAATTTTGATGTACCAATCTTGGGGTGCCTGTTTAAGGCCATAAAAATATTTCTTGAGTATACATAACTTTGTTTCTTCACCACGTAGGAAAATGCCCTCATGTTGAGTCATGTAGAATTCTTACTGCAGATCTCCATTTAGAAAAGAACTTTTCACATCCATTTGATGGACTTTCCAACCATACTGAGTTACTAGAGAAAAAATCATCCTGATCATTTTGATCTTAGATCTGGGAGAAAATGTCTCCTCATAGTCTATGCCTTCTTTATGTGCATACCCATTTACTAGCAGTCTCACTTTGTACCTGTCTATGGTCCCATTTTATTTGTAATTTATTTTGAATATCCATCTGCAACCAATGAGTTTATTCCCTGGTGGAAGATCAACAAGCTACCAGGTGTTGTTTTTAATCACTAAATGATACTCATCATCTATGGAATCTTTCCAATATTTTTATTGTAGGGCTTCCTGGATAGTAGATGACTCAATAGATTCAACAAATCTACTCATCAAAGAAAATTTTACCTTTTCAAATGCTTTATTGCAATTCCCTGGTCCAGTGGTGGATGTATTCAGTGGAGCTTCCAATTTTACATCTCGAATCATGTTTGCATACTACTTGGGCATATAATGTATAATTCTTGTGGGCCATGGTTCTATCTGATCACAACCATCATCCCCATCATCATCGTCATCATCAGTGGGAACATTTTCTTTTATTTTTACAACAGGTGAAATATATAAATCAGGTCAGTTTGGAGGAGTCTCAGCTTCCTTCTTCTCAAAGAACTCAACATCTCTATTGGTGTAGAATTTATTGGTCTTCAGATCGATCAATCTATACCTAAGAGCCTCTTCACTGTAGCTAATGAAGATGAGTTTTGAGATTTCATATCCAACTTATTTCTATTCTGCTTGGGTATGTGCATGCTAGATTTGAACCCAATACTCTGAGGTGTGTAATGGATGGCTTCTGATTCAAACTATACTTCATGTGGTGTTACTCTATCAAGAGAAACTATTGGCACTCTATTCAAAAAATATACTATTGTCTTCAGTGATTTTTCCCAGAATGTCCTTGATAGTCTAGAATCATCAATCATGCAACATACCATCTCCATGATAATATGGTTCCTTCTCTCAATAACACCATTCTACTGCGGTGTGTGTGGAGGAGGCATTTTTCGATGAATACCGTGAGCTTGTAGGTAGGCTTTGAACTCATTACAGGTGAATTCCCCCCCTTGATTTGAGTAGATACATTTGATACGACAACCAGTCTCATTATTTACAACCACTTTTAAAATTTTTGAAGTTCTCAAAAGCATCACTTTTCTTATGAAGATAAAAAAATCCACATTTTTATAGATTAATCATCAACATATAACATGAAATACTAAAATCCATAATGACTAGGGTTGCATTGGATTGTAAAGATCAATATGAACCAAATCAAGCTTACTTGAAGCTTGATAAGTACTATTCTGGAATGAATATTTATGTTGTTTTCCTACTAGGAAGTTAGGACACTTATTTGTATCCTTTTTGAGAGATGGAAAACCTCTCACCATGTTATACTAACGAAGTGTTTTGAGATATTTGAAATTTATGTGACCAAGTCTCTGATGCCACAACTATGCAGAGGAAGAATTATTAGCCACAAGTGCTTGATCATCCATGTGGATAGAGTCAAGTTGGAACATATATCCCACATTAGAGGTTTTTTGCAACAATTTTTGAGCCTCTATATTTGTCTCGAGTCAAACACACTTTCTTACCAGAATGGATATCAAAGTCAATCTTCAAATTATGATGTAGAAGATTACTAATTGATAATAGATTCTTTGTTAAGCTAGGGGACCTATAATATATTTTTCAATCTACAATTTTGTGAAGCAAGAGGTAGAGAATTTTTACCAACACCTTGTACTGTGCAAGAAGCATCATCACGTAACAAAAAATGTTTTTTCAAAGGCGTGTCCCTCATGGTGATAAACTAGTCTCTATGCTTAGTAATGTGTTGAGTGGCTCCCAAGTCAACGTACCAAAAAAACACTAGATGACATGGATGGTTCACTATAATGGGAAGCGTACATGAATTCCTAATTATCTAAATGATCTTATTTCTTAGCTACATGTCTTTGCTAATGGGGTTTCCTTCGCTAGTTCCCTTTCTTCTATCCTTTCTTTTAGTATGAATTTCCCTAATGAGATTGTTGATTTTGAGGTCCAAAATTGCTTGATGAAACTTTCTTGTATGTGTTGAACCAACAATCTTTCAACTCATGTCCTATTTTGCAGATAGGAAATTTATTATTTTACTTGTCCCCTTGTTCATGTTGTTTTTTGGACTTTTGAGAATATTTTGCATTATCTTTTCCTTTCTAACGAGAAGATAGTTCCATCTCTTCTTCATCATATTTGTTTTACATATATTTTTCTTGTTGCAGTAGATTCACTAACTTGTCAAAAGTAATTGTCTAATCTGATAAGTTTAGTGTCATAAAAAAAAATGCGGCAAGGAGGAAGTGATCACAGAACAATGGGCACAAGAGTTGTATCAGTAACCTCCTCTCCCAGGGATAGAAGTGAAGCCTACAACTCTCTGCAAGAAAGCTTCCACTTTCTCATCTAACTTGAATATGAGTGTATGTAACTGACTCTTTAAATTCAATATTGTGTTCTTGTTTCTGGCCTCGTACATGATGCTCAAATCATCCCATGCTTCTTTATATTTTTAGGCATCTCGATATGTTGGGGTTTGCATGTTATCAAACAATACAAACAAGATTATAACTTTAGCCTTCTTATTGGCCTTTCGAACTACCTTTGTTGGTTTGCATCATCTAGCGATCTAGTTGCAAAACCATTCACAATAGACAAAATATCTTCAAACTTGAGTTGAGTTTGGATTTTGGTCTTCCAACGTATCATAATTGACGCCACGTAGTAGCTAAGATTTAGGAAAGAAGAATTTCAAAGCATTGTTTGCCATAGTGGGGTGGTTAGGAAATTCCCAGGTTTATGGCTTGTTAGCACAAAAAAATGCAAAAATATACTGAAAAATATGAATTTATAATATTTCAAGCCGATTGTGTGGAAAATTTAAACTGGCGTGATTTTTTTTTGCGAAGCCTTGGTGGCCTCCGAAGAGCTCAAAAATGGCTCAACAAACTGAAAAATAGTGAAAAATAATAGCTGAAAAAGGAACTTTTCGGTACCCTTTCCTTTACAAATGTTTCTCAGAATGACTTTGTGAATGATCTAGGACAATTGTTTCCCCCCAAAATAGTATTTTTACTACTAAATTTGGTGTGGATTTTAGCTATGACTAGTGGATTTAGTGGAGGTTTTCTGCCACTAGTTTTATCGGTTCAGCTAAAAACACCGCCACCCTGCAATCTATATTAAAACACTTGGTCTACGGTGGGGGTCGATCCGCTATCTCTTTAACCCCAAAATTTTTCTCTGATCTAACTAAGCACCAATAACATATACAACTTTACTAGAAAATATTATCTTTAATGCATACAAAAAATGGCCTAACCTTTTAAAAAGGTGAAAGTGGCATTGTTTTAGGTGATCCGTGTGGCCTCCTGTGAGACGATGGGTGGATTAGGGATACCACTTCAAGTGGATTTGAACGCTTTGTATTAGCCCAATCCTTCACTTTTTTATTTCCTCTGTCGTATTGGTTTGTGTTGGACGCTTTGGGAATGCTTTGATTCGGTCAGTTGAGCTTGACCTTTGTGTGCAGGTCGATGTTTGTTATATGCAGGTGCCTTTGAGGCTTGGCGAGGTGTGGATGTAGGGGTCTAATGTATGTACGTGGCTCATTTGGCAATAAACAGGTAGGGGATCAGCCATAGGAGGTAAGGGGATCCTAGTCTAGTGTACGCACCAATGGAGATCCATCTAGTACGCCAATACATGAAGGAAATCTCCCCAATAGCCTGATAAAATGCAAGAGTTGTATAGCTTGGTGAAGAGAGTCAACATGCCTTTTATATTATGGGGATATGTCCAACTCGTAAGAAAAAATTGGTGTGAAGAGCTTGGTGGTCTCCAAATTTGATAGTCTGCTAATTCTAGCAGAGACTAAAGTTTCCACTAAATTTAGTGGAGAAACTCGTAATGCGGGAAAAAAGATTTTTTTTTAATTTCTTTTTCTTTCTGAATTAGAATTTGTTTTTCTTAATCTAGAATTTTACAAATGCATCCTAGTGCAGGAGGCACCAATGCAAAAAAAAAATTCTTTTCAAACACCTAGAGATTAAATTAGAGGTTGTGGGGATGTAGGGTCATTAAGGGAAGCTACTAGAGGAAACACATGACCTCCAATGAGCATATTTATTCTCCCAAAACTATTAACTCAATTACAACCACTCTCTAACCTTATCTTCTTGCACATGATCCTCAAATCCTTGCTTTGAAACCAAATGTTAAGGACCCAGAAACAAGGAGGCAGCCTATGATTTTTTTATTAATCATGAAATAAGCAAATTACAAAATGCAACTTCTAAGATGATCATGGAGAAATAAAAGGGATGCAATATTTATAGATATTGCACAACCATACACAAATAACTATTATTATTACAACTATCCAACAAATAAACCTATGAGTTGATACAAATAACTCATGTATGCACAATAAAACAATATAAATGGTTATCAAAACATAACCATATAATAATAATATAAAACTACCTAGTTACCTAAGTAACCAACAAGTTGATGTGGTAATTTACTGAAATTTGAATTAAAATCTAAAATTAATGCTTGCTCACAACACTGATATAATGAAATACAAATGCTAGGAAATTTATTCGATTTTAATTATGATATAAAAATGGAAGGGATAAGGCACTTACCTTGATTTTGATTTTCTCGAAGTGCTTCTAGGTTCGAAAATGTGATGAAACAAAAATACAAACCCCCAACAGAACAAAACTTAGGAAAATGTAGAAGATGTGGAAATTCATGGACACGGGTGCCTAGGCAAGGTCAAGGGCACCTGTAGGTGCCCCCAAGACCTCTGTGGGGGTGATGGAGTCTACAGAAAAGGTTGGAACCTGGTTTTGATACTGTCATTAGGGTTTCACACTTTTTCACCTTTGGTCACCTGTATGTCACACTTGGATCACCGAGGTACCTATAAACCTACAACACAAATATCCTCCTGTAAAACCCTAAAAAAGAAATTAAATCCTAAAAAATAAAGATGCAAAATGAGGGGTCAGACTATCCGCGGCTATCAACTAGTGAACTTACGACTGAGCATTGCACTACATCTCAGACCCAATGTAGTTCTCTGTGCTTCTATGTGTAATAATTCTCCTAGGTCACCCTCACACCAATGACACTAAGATAATGAGCAGTAGCTAGATAAAATGAAAATGTGTGGCTAGAATAGAACAAACTCCCCTTCTTATGCAAGGTGTATGCAGAATAATGAACCCAAGATGCAGTCCCTTTGATATGTAGATAGATAGCCCTTGACAGAAATTTCTCGACCTTATTATGGTATGTATGTTATGTTTATATAGGATTATCTTTCTTGAATTTCAACACTAATGACCTGACATGCCAAGTAGTACTTCGGGATATGAGTAGGAAAACTGAAAAGAAAGACCTCAAATGTCAAAAATAAGATCAAACATAAAGAGGGCATGAGCACCCAAGATGGACAAGAATGCCTGGGCACTAGTGTCTAGTCCTAGGAGCTAGTTTCTAGAGATAAATGAGGGCAAATGAGTGGAGAATGACTGATAGGGATCCATGTGACCTGACCAAAACTGGGTGCATGAGTGACAAATGTGAAAGAAAAAAACAATAGAAACCAATAAGAAAAACATATGGATTAGGGAATGGGTCACCAATGAATAGTTTTCTTACACAAGATCCATACATAAAACAACATACTTGGCAGTATAGTAAATAGTATTAAGTGCATGATTTTGTGTCTACAATTGCCCCCCCTTTATACTATTTAAATGAAATTATAGTGTAAAGGAAGTAAGGAACATACCTGAGAGAAGTATAGAGAATCCCATGTTATAGAAGTACGTACATAATAAGGACATATAACATGGAAAACCATGGATCACCATGTCAATCCATGTGATGTAAAAAGATACATGGGACCGTTACAAGGAGCACTAAGTGAGATTGATGATTTCGATATCGAGTGATTGAAGATTTCAATTTTTTTGCTGATGGAGATGTCTTGGGGTAGGGAGTGATTAGATCCCAACCCAATTTTATGTGTGTGAAAAACTAAGGATTTGGGCATCTTGTCACTAAAGGAAGAGTGTATAGAGAGAGGTTTATTTTTAATCTCCAACTTTAACTATGTCCTCCAAAGGTCTAGCCGCTGTAGATGAACAAAGACCATATTTTTTTCATTTGGATCCATTTTAATTTATTTCGATCAAACGTGAATAACCCATATAGGAGAAGTATAGGAAATGCAATGACATCTCACTTTCCCCACTACAAGGGTGTTACCGCAATGTGTATGAGATGGCTTCCATGTTAGATCATCTGGAAGTGATTAAAAATATATAATAACTTCCCATGTTAGGTTATTTGGGAAAGTGGTGATGTAATTCCCAAGTTAGGCTAAATGAGAGGATAAATATGTTGTGTTGTGTTGATTGATTGATGCGATTTCGAATAGAAAGAGATTTACGTTGTTGAGATTTTGAATGTGTTTGATTGGTTGATTACTCATGGAGATATTTTACATTTGTTGCCCTCAGATTAGGTCATTAGGGGGAATCGGTGGTAAGTGGTGTGAAATAGCGCATAATGCAAGAGAATTTTTTTGATAACGAGGAGTTAGAATGTGAAATGATCATGTAATGGTGTGAGGGGGATTATAGGATTCCCTGATTGTATGCTCTCCTTTTGGTGAAAGGGGGAGTGATGATGAGAACACATGCTGATCCGAAAGTAAGCATGTGATGATGTAAATGTAAGAGATGTGTAAGGTAGTAGATGTCGTAAAAGTGTGCATATATTGAGTTGAAACTATGATAATGAGGAATATATTGTTTTTAGAATGAGTATGATATGATAGTAGGAATTTTTTTGAAGAGAATGATGTAAACGAGATATAAATTAGAGTAGGGATGCTCAAAATACAATTGAAACCATGAGATGTGTATTAGTCTAGAGGATAAGCACAAATAATGACTATAACATGGTAGGTTGAACATTACTATAATTAGTAATTTGAAAAACTGAATAGGAATTTCATTTGACTATTGAACGAGAGTGAGTTTGAGCTCTGAGTGTGTGAAGATGCCTCAAGTGAGAGCATCATAATTGAGTCAATTTGAGATGGTGGTGGCAGCTATGGTGTCACGTACAACATCTAAGCTAGTAAGTGTGATTTTTTGCAAAAATTGGGTTGAAATAAACTACTTGTCACGAAATTTTGTAAAAAAATTATTTGTAATTTTCTAGGTGTTTCACACCTAGACAAGAGTGTTGAAGGTGCTAATGACCTTCAGGATGCCAATGCCTAGATATAGGCACTGGTGACATGCTCCTGGGTGCCCACATCCTACTCCTGGGCGCTGGTGACCTAGAAGGATTGTGTTTATCCCAGAGTTCCAGAAATGTGGAAATTGATGTTTGTTGATGCTATTAATAGGTGTATTTTCATATGTATGATGTTCTAACATCCTGTTTTTTTGTTGTTTTGTGCTATGCAAAGAAATATTCATTTGCAGGAGTTTTGTGGTGGTTGTCATTTGAGTATGTTGTTGGGATTGGGTTTTTTAGATGATGAGTGGCATGTATTGGACCATACCGGCCTGTGACATATAGTGATGATGGGGGACATACCCCATAATATGACAATGATTACCACATTATACGAGAGATGGTGTGAAAATACTTGCACATTTTGTTTCCTACTAGAGAGATGACCATCACTTTGGAGGATGTATATCACATATTGCGATTGTCTTATTGTTGGTGAGAGGGTTTAGGTGATGGCTATAGATGATGCTCAAAGACGGATGAGCGCTGTTAGGTGGTACTTTATAGAGACTCGAGTACCTAGTGAGGTTCATATCATTCTAGATGCTATACTGAGGTCAGGGGTTTTGCGATTTCAGAAGTTCATTGCTATTGTTATTTCTTCGTTGGTTGTAATGGAGGGCGAAGGTGTAGGAATCTTGTATAAGATGTATGATATTTGTCGTCGTATAGAGGAGGAAGGGACAAGGTATTCTTGGGTGCGACTTGTATTGGCCAACTTGTACAAATATCTATATAGATCTACATGGGAGGATCACAGGGGTGGGATTGGAGATACCACATTGTTACAATGTGGGCTTACAAGCATATTGCGATACTGAGGTCACTAGGTGGACTGCAAGGAGAGTGGGTAAGGCCATATATATTTGTTGGGATAAGGGTAGGTGTTCACAGTAGGAAGATGGATATGCATATCTATAGAGTGATGTTAGATCATATGGGACTAGGGGCCATGATATGGAGGCCATATTAAGATTATGGAGGATGTCCAGAGGATGGGGTGGAACTACGATGTATTCGACAGACTATGTGGCTAGAGGATCAGTTTCCACAGGTGACCGAGTTATTTTAGGTAGAGCATGTGTCACGATAGTTTTGTATGGCATAGGATGTACCTCAGAGCCATATACATGTGTGAGAGAGATGAGGGCACCAAGGAGGGTTGGAGATAGACTAGTACCCATAGGGGTGCAACTAGTACCTCCTAGACTAGATGAGGTAGATGCGGCGATAACGCTGATAGATGTGAATGAAACAGGGTGTACTGAGGCATATAGTGCATGGTGGATGTCACATCGTTGGGTGTTTTTGTTTCCAATTTTTGTGGATGTGGTGGGAGTTCCACCGATGGGAGGAGTATAAGGGCAAGGACTTTCCCCCTGTTAGGAAATAAGGGATAAAATATGCAGAACAATCCCACACATAATCACAATAGTAGAAACAAATATGTAGATAAATATCACAGATCTGAAATAAAAATGTAGAAAATAAAAGAACACAACATAGAGACATATTTAACATGGTTCACCCAATTTGGGCTACATCCACAAAGAATCACTTGCTAATAATTTTTATTACAAGCCACCTCTTTCTCTCAATACAATACCCAGATTTTTTGGAGTTGTGCTCAACAAACTCTCTTGAATTCACACTTGAACTCACACATATCTATAATGATATGTCTTCCCTACATCAATAGGTAACTACTTAAGCTATTTTACAATATCATGGGTACCTAAACCATGGGCCAAAAGCACCCGATAAAATTATGGGTAAAAAATCCCACCTATTTAAGAAGAGCACATTTCCTGAGATATCAGGAACATTTTTCGAGAAAAAATTGGAGAATGTACAATACTTTTAGTGCACAGTCTTCAACACTTCCACACATGAAAATAGGCTCCACAACATAACCCCTCGATAGCGTAGCAAAAATGATAACAGAGCGTGATTATTTATATAGTGATGTTTGTGAGTGGTTATTTAGTTGTTTAATTTTCATTGTTGTCTAATGTATTGATTTATGGATGCTGGTGATGTATATTGGTATATTGGACACATCTATCCACACATTGACATAGAATGAGCCCACCGATGTACTCATAGGTATGTTAAAGTGTGTGGATGCTATTGAGGGTGAACATGCACATTTGTATTTGATCTAGTGGCGTTAGCTACTAGGAAATTAGGGATAAAATAGGTGGAACAATCCCTCATAGAATCGCAACAGTAGAAACTAATATGCAAAAAATATTACAGATTTGAAATAAAAGTTTAGAATAAAATAACACATCACAAAGAGACAATATTTAATGTGGTTCACCCAATTTAGGCTACGTCCATTAAGAATCACTTGCTCATATTTTATTATAAGCCACCGATCTCTCAATACAATACCTATATCTGTTTGGATCTATGCTCAACACACTCTATAAAATTCACACCCAAATTCATACACATCTGCAATGTTACATTAACCCTACCATATGCACAAAACCACATAAATAGAAAACTGCTTTAGAAGTTTTAAAAATCACGTGTATCAAAACCATGGGCCAAAACCATCCCATAAACATATGGGTCAAAAATCCCACCCATATGAGAAAAGCATGTTTCCTGGTATATTGGGCATGTTTTTTGAGGCCAATTTTTTTCTCGCTGGTTGTACCCCTGCTCAAGGCCCGGCCCGACCTTGAACCCCAGTGAGAGAACTGTGGAAAGTGTATAGTACTTTTAGTGTACAATCTTCAACACTTTCTCACATGAAAACAGACTCCACAACTTAACAATCTCCCACTTGGAGACTAGTTTTTCTCTGAGCAAGCTTCTCAACCCTTCACTAGTTTTTGTGAATACCAACCAAAGCTAAACACAACTTCATTTTTTCCCTTATGACCACCTTGGTCATCATGTCTACATTATTCTGATTGGTATGAATCTTCTCCAGCTTTAACTTCTCTTCCTCCAAAGTTGTCATGATGAAATGGTACTAAGCTATATATGCTTCATCCTAGAGTGGAAAGCATAGTTCTTAGCTAGGTGTATATCACTCTAACTATCACTATGCCATTTCCCTTCCTCCTGCTTATGTCCTAAATCCTCAAGCAATTGTTGTAGCCAAATAAAATCTTTACTTTCCTCTATGGCAACAACATACTTAGCCTTCGTGGTTGACAAAGCCACCAGCTTCTGTAGTTGTGAAATCCATCTCATTATTGTCCCACCTACAGTGTAAATATAACCTATCATGCTCCTCTTGCTTTCTACATCTCCAGCCATATCTAAATATACATAACCATGCAAAGTGGTGTCTGATCCAATTTAGCACAAAAATGTCCCCATGGTCCCTCTCAAATACCGAAGTATCCACTTTACTACATGTCAGTGATCTCTACCTGGATCACTCATAAAACTACTCACTGCTCCCACTGCATGGGCAATATTAGGCCTGGTGCACACTATGCCATGCATCAAACTGCCAACCGTTGATGAGAAAGGTACCTTGGACATCTAGTTTCTCTCCTGCTCTGTCTTGGGACATTGCTCATTTGATAACTTGAACTGGCCTGCCAAAGGAGTCCCAACGAGTTTAGCATCCTGCATATTAAACCTCTCCAATACATTCTTAATGTACTCTTCCTAAGATAAATCTAGCTTTCGTTCCTTCCTAGCCTAAGATATCCTCATACCAAGGATTTGTTTAGTTGCCCCCAAATCCTTCATAGTAAAGGAGTGACTTAGTTGTTTCTTGAGTACTTGTATTTCTTGCATGTTTTTACTTGTAACCAACATGTCATCCACATACAGACACATGATAATATAACTGCCATCCTCAAATTTCTTTGTATACATGCAATGGTCAGAATGACATCTAATATAACCTTGCTCCATCATGAAGCTATCAAATTTCTTATACCATTGACGTGGAACTTGTTTCAAGCCATACAATCCCTTCTTCAGTTTGCACACCATCTCCTCTTTACCTTTGACCTCATATCCCTCTAGCTACTGCATATATAGATCGTCCTCCAAATCACCATGGAGAAATGTAATCTTTACATTAAGTTGCTCTTAGTGCAAGTCTTCTGCTGCAATTATTCCAAGAACAATTCTGATAGAAGTAATTTTTACTACAGTAGAAAAAATCTCATCAAAATCTATGCCTTTTTTCTATGTAAACCCCTTGACCACCAATCAGGCCTTGTATCTTTTATTGCCTCCTTCTTCCTCTTTGAATCTATACAACAACTTGTTCTGTAATGCTCTTTTTCCTTCAAGTAGCTTCACCAAATCCCATGTCTGGTTCTCCATGAGATCATGATGCTCCTTATCTATAGATTGCTCCCACTTCTTCCTGGCATCCCCCTGCATTGCTTCATCAAATATCTCTGGCTCTCCACTATCAATGAATAATAAATAATAAATAGAAGGAGAAAAATGTTCAGGTTTTCTTCTTACCCTAGAAGAACTCTTCAATATAGAAGTTTTTGGTTCATGTTGAGGAGATTCCTAAACTGATTCATGTGTCACTTTCCCATCTAAAAGATCCTATACCACTGCATAGTGTTTCTTGGATTCTTCGTTGTTTTCCTGTAACTGCTTCTTATACATGATTTTCTCATTAAATACCACATGCCTAGATCAAATGATTTTCTTGTCCTTAATACTTCAACATTTATAGCCAAAATCATCACCACCATAACCAATGAAAGTACATTTTTTAGATTTAGCCTCTAGCTTGGTCCTATCATCCTTGTCTATATGGAAAAACACCTCACATCCAAAGACTCTAAGAAATGAATAATCAACTTTCTTACCATACCAAGTCTCCTTAGGTATGCCTCCATCTAAGGCACTTGAGGGTCCTCTGTTTATTAAGTAAACAGTTGTGCTCATCGCTTCTGCCCAAAAAGAATCATGCAATCCTACATGTAACCTCATGCTCCTAACATGTTCCATTATTGTTCTGTTCATCCTTTCTAACACCCCACTCTGATGCAGAGTTCCTGGAACCTTCTTTTTCCTATGGATTCCATTCTTAGAGTAGTAATCATTCATTGCTGCAATACTCCCCTCCATTATCTGACCTGAGACATTTTAGCTTAAGACCTGATTCATTCTCTACCAAGGTTTTCCATTTAAAAAAGTCTCAAATACATCAGATTTGTTTCTAATACAATAAACCCAAACTTTCCTTGTTGCATCATCAATAAAAGTAACATAATAACTTGAACCTCCAAGAGATGATACTTGAGCCGCCCCCCACACATCAGAATGCACTAGCTCTAACTTACTCTCTTTCTTTATAGGTCTAACCTTGATAAACCTTACTCACTTATGTTTCCCATATATGCAGTCCTCATAGAAATCCAAACCTATTTTTGTATATTCAGGAAAATCCTTCTTTATGATCTCCATGCCCTTATGGCTCATATGACCAAGCCTATAGTGCGAAAATTTTGTATCTACTTATGAAGCCACAAGATTAAAAACATTAGTGCTATAAGTGGTTAAATACAAAGTTCTAACCTTCTTACCTCTTGCGACCACAAGAGCACCCTTGGTAACCTTCCAAGAGTCCACTGTAAATATCACAGTACAACCATCACTTCCCAATTGCCCTGTCGATATCAAATTTCATCTTAATGTAGGCACATGTCTAACATCCTTCAATAGCCAAGTATTCCCATTCTACATCTTAACCCAAACAAAACCTTTTCCAACTATGTTGCAAGGATCGTCATCACCAAGAAAAACCTACGCAAAATCTCCTTGAACATAATCAACAAAATAATGCCTATGTGGAGTAGCATGGAAATAAGCACCCAAATCTAAAACCCAAGATTCAATAATATTGTGCAAAGAAAGAATCAAAGCATTCTGACATACATTACCCATTACCACATTTGCCTCTTCTTGTCCTGAAGCTCCAAAAAATCCTTCTTTGCATGCCCAGACTTTCCAAAGTGCTAACATACTATCTTACGTTTGGATTTTGACCTTGCTTGATCCTTCGATTTTCCATGGCTTCCTCTATTCTTTTGTCTCCCTCTAATTTCCATTGTCAAATAATTCCCTGAAGTAGTAGATTACCTAGATCTTTTTCTTCACATTTCCTCACTTAGAATCATCCCTACAACATCCTCAAACTTCAACTTTGAGTTATTTAGAACCGAATTGCTTACCACCATTACTAGGATATTCCAACTCTCAGGTAAAGAGCACAAAATTAATAAAACCCTAACTTCTTTATCAAATTCTATTATGACCGAAGCTAGCATATTTACAACCGTATTAAAATCATTTAAATGATTTGCTACTAAACCATTCTCAGACATCTTCATAATAAACAACTTTTTCATTAAAAATATCTTATTAGAGGTAGAGGGGTTTTCATATAACTTCCCTAATGCATCCATCAGTTCTTTTATAGTATTTTCCTTCGAAACAATAAATAATACCAAAGATGCAAGACAAAACCAAATTGTCCCAAGTTCGTTTATATCCAACAAATCCCATTCTGCATCCGTCATGCTCGAGAGTTTTTTCACCTTCTTAGACAACATAATATAAATATCCTTTTGATAAAGGTAATCTTCCATATGCATCTTCTAAAGACTGAAATTCTGCCCATTGAATTTATCTACCCTTGATCTTCCATCATCTTTCATAGCTATCACTTAAGATAAAACTTTCCCTGTGATTCAACACTTCAACAAACCAAACCAGACTCTGATACCAATTTTTTAGGAAATTAGGGATAAAATATGTGAAACAATCCCTCATAGAATCGGAACAGTAGAAACTAATATGCAGAAAATATTACAGATCTTAAATAAAATTGTAGAATAAAATAACACAACACAGAGAGACAATATTTAACATGGTTCACCCAATTTGGGCTATGTCCACCAAAAATTACTTGCTCAAATTTTATTATAAGTCACCACTCTCTCAATAAAATACCCATATCTATTTGGAGCTATTCTCATCAAACTCTATAGAATTCACACCCAAATTTAGACACATATGCAATGTTACATTAACCCTACCATATGCACAAAACCACATAAGTAAACAACTGCTTTAGCAGTTTTACAAAACTATGGGTATCAAAACCATGGGACAAAACCGTCCCATAAACCTATGGGTTGAAAATCCCACCCATATGAAAAAAGCATGTTTCGCAGTATATCATGCATGTTTTTCAAGGCTAATTTTTTTTCTAGGGGCTGTGCTACTGGACCCCTACTCAGGGCCCGACCTGACCCTGAACCCCAACGATACAATTGTGGAAAGTGTATATTAATCTTAGTGGACAGTCTTCAACACTTTCTTATATGACAACAGGCTCCATAACCTAACATTATCAGCAGTTATGTTTACCATGCTATTGAGTGAGACGAACGAGGCACAAGAGGAGACATGACTAGCTAGAAAGGCTGCGGGTGGAGGTCCCTTAGCATAGGATGTATTTGTGATATTTTTGGAGATAAAGGGTCATTTTGCGAAGCAGTCAACTGAGGTTACTTTATTACGTATAGAGGTAGAGAGTTATAGGGGCCATGATCAACAACACAGATTGAGCAGAAAGGCTTCTATTTCTAGAGATTCTGTGTTGTAGACAATGATTGTGATGATGAGATATGATATGTATTGATGTAGTGATGTATGGGGGGTTTCCCCCTAGCGGTGGCAATTTTGTATTTATGATTTTGAATGATTTATATAGATATGGAATATTGGCGTATGCTTGTTGTACTTGATGTTTATTGATGTGCGATGTGATGATCGATACTCATATCTTGATTGTAGTTATATTTGATGTGTGATGTTGTGAGCATTGTTCGTATTTTTTTAATTTAATTTTCATTGCGTAGTTTTTGATGTTGACTAATGGATAAGGATGACTAATGTGCTCATAGATGTATGAAATATATATAGTGTGATTAATCCATGTGATAGATGAATGATGAGAAAGTGTATTGTATGTATGAATGGTAAAGTATGAGTATGTGAATGAGATGGTCATAAAAGTGTATTGAAGTGCATGATGCCCCTAATGTGTAGATGACGTGGCTCATTTATATAAGACCCCTCAGTAATCAATAATGAACTATAAAGCAAGAGTGCATTATCAGGAAATGGTATGTGTTATCCATATTTCGCCCCAGTGCCAAATAATGGATCGACCACGATTCCGCATAAGAGGAAACAAAGTCAAAAGGTGGATAGAAAAGGCTTCAAAATTAGCTAAGTATAAAGGTATAATTGGAGAATGCCAAGTGTCAGTATGGCGCTTATTCAAGGGGTAAATAGAGAAAAGGTTTCTAAATGAGAGCTAGACTGCCGTGTGTCCAAGGGGAAAGCGGACCACTAGGGAAAAGTTGGTTCTTTTCCCCTTGTTATCAAAAGGGGTAAAAGTTGCAAAATGGCCCACAAATTTGCCCAAGGAAAAATTTAGCATTCGGGCCTAAGTCAAAGCCAAGCGGGGAATTAGAGGAAAGAGAAAAAGATAAATTTCGGACCCGAGGCCCGATTTTTGTTCCAATCTGGCTGCCACATGTCCCATATCAAAAGGGGACCCATTTAAGTTGTTTTCCTGCCCTCCTGTATGGACCCGATACAAACTTTGAAGGGGCATATATTTCTACTCAAGGCTCGAAATATTGTAAATCTGATGCCGTTGAAAAAGATCTTGGCCTCACCCATGCCATGGAGGTCTGAAACTTCAATTTTAAGGAGGTTAGGTGAAGAAAAATAGAAGAAACATATTCAGGATTTCAACGCAGGATCTTCTTGCCTCAACAACTAGATCAGATTTGATATGTTTTGTTGTTTCCTCTTCCTTCAAGGCGCCGAACCAAGGATTGATGTAGTAAAGATGAATTTGGGGAGAGATTTCATCAGAGGCATTAACAATGGTGGTTGAGGTTCAACCTACTTTTCCCGCTTCTCTCTCTTATTCTTTCAAGTTGAATCTATAAATACGGGGGTAGGATTCATTGTAAAGGGTTGGACATTCTTTGTTTTGTAGGCTCCCTTCTCCTCTTAGCAAAGGGATTTGTGGGGTTTAGGCCTTCCATAAAAAATTACATTACATTTCTGCCTCTTGGCTACTTTGTAATGGAATCTATCAATCTACAGAGTAATAAAACATGTATATGATCAATTTTAGATCCTCTCTTGTATCTTTTGCTTTCATCTAGTCTCCCATTATATATTTGGCTATCTGTGCTTGTTTATTGTATGCATTTTGTTGGTTCATGTCTATTAGAAAAATAAGTGTTCATCATTCCTTTGGTGCATCACCTCATAGTTTAGCTTTATTTTAATTTCTATATTCCTTCTATCCATATCTCCTTGGTAAAGTTTAGATTAGGATTAAGAACAGACCCTCTGCAGGTTTCTATGTATGCACCTAAATAGAGGAATAAGGAACTAACCTTCAATCTGGAGAGCTTTCCCATTTTGCAAGGTCCCACACCTTGGGGAAAGTTTAATGTTATGTAATCACACCAAATGAGTCTACCTTAGAAAAATAGATCTTTTAGAGCTCATTTGGGGGTGTTGTGATTCTACGCTAATAGTTTTGGCATGCCTGGTGGGACTAAGATGTCTCCATCTTACTACAGTAAGGATTGATGTACATTTGTTGTGATGCTGAATTTTAAGAAGCCTTAAAATTATACATCTAGCGAATCCAAAAGAAACAAATCTACTGGTTTCAGTAGCCCAAGCTTGGGAGATTCATGAGAAAAACCCAGTCTAGAGCAAGGAAAGAAGGTATATTTGAATACTTGCGTCTATCTCCAGGAAAAGAAAGGAGAGGAAGAAGAGTTTAGAGGTCTCCATCTCCACCAAGCAGAACCTTGTCAACACCTCCACCTGCAAGGCATTTCTTTCAGTCTGCAAGGATTCTTAGGCTAATTAGAATGGCACAACCAAATCCATATGTCAACTTCACTGGCAGTAGTCTACTCTCCTTGAATGCACAAAACCTAGTTCCGATTGCAACATTAAAGAGAATCCCATATTTCACTAGGGAAAATAAAACTTCTCCTCATGACCATGTCCAATATATTGCAAATGTCTGTACAATCCATGAGATCCATGAGATGGAAATTGTAGTCAAGCTACTCACCTCTTCATTCAAAGGGAAAGCTTCACAATCAGTTTGGGGAAAAAGGTGATAACTTGTCTTTGTTAGAGCAACTAACAACAATCAAGAGAGCCCCGAACGAGCAGCTGACAGACTTCAACAGCAGATTCTAGCAGACCTGGGATAGGATTCCAACAACAGTAAAGCCCACTAATGAAGGTGCCTTGTTATACTTTCTTTGGGCTTTGAATTCTAATATTTCTCTAATGATTCAGTCAATGGGGGGAACTACATTACCTGCAGCCTATAACCTCTCCATAGGGGTTGAGAACCGTTTGATTCAAGCTGGAAAAATCACTCCTAGGGCAACCATGCCTCTGTACCCTGAGTTAGGAAGCCTAGATACTATCCAAGTGCCTACATTAGCTCCTATACCCACCCCCAGGAGTCAAATCTCAACTGAAGGTTCCACTTCATCATCTAATACTTCTACAGAGCTTCAGGAAGTGATGAAGCAACTTCAAAACTTTGGGAATGGGATAATGACCATCAAAAGACAACAAGCTCAGAGTTCCAGGCCATACTAGCCCCATGATCAATATCAAGCTAGACCCCAGTATCAATACAATAGGCCACCACCTCAGACTGTGAATCAGAGCTAGAACCAAGGATAGCTCCAAGCTGCTAGACCTTTTAGGCCATATGATCCTAACACAACTTCAACATCAAGAGCATTGGTCCCAGCACAAAACAATATGTCACATGAATATGATTGGTGTTTTCCATGCGATCAGCCACATAACCAATCAATGTGCTTTAATGGTGCTCTAAATTAGGCCTTGATGGTGCAAACCAGTATGGTGCCATAAGAACCTATCCAAGAGGGAGATCAGAAGCAAAGGGCTGAACAAGGTGGACCGTTAGGAGAAACTATGCTAGTAAATTGACAGGCTAAAGACTTCTGTGGGATGAATCAGTTCCCTTCTCAAAGTGTAGCTACCAATACACGGTCCAAAAAGAGAAGTATTAGAGAGGGCCAACCACCGAACTCAGGTGACCCTCAACCTTTCATCACTCCATAAGGTCCTAGTGTTCCAGGTGCAACTCCCAACATGCTAAACCAATCTAGACCACCTTCCAAACCCACTTAGGAACCAGTTGTAACAACCCATATGCAAGAAAGAAATGTGTCTGGGAAGGGGTAGCAAAAAGATAACTCATTCAATATTATTGAGAATATGAAAAGGACAAGTGTGAACATATCACTATGAGAGTCACTGGCCATTCTAGGGTAGAGAGATCTGTTGTAGATTGCCATGCAGAATTGGTCAATTTCAAATCACCCCCTAACCAGCAAGAGAGAGTGCTTGATAATGTGGTTCAACCAAGGAGAAACCTTGGAGAACAACAAGGTAAAAACCTGAGACCTCCTCCCTTCTATGTCTCATTGATTATTGGAGACAAATTGGTGCATAATTGTATGATCGATTCTGGGGCCATTAGTTCTATGATGTCCAAATAAATAGATGATTAGTTGGGTCTCCAATATGAGTTCATCTCTAGAGGAGTAGTCCAATTAGATGGGATAGCAATGATTACTATGGGAATCATCAAGGATCTGAGTCTCACTCTACACACTTGGCCTAATGTGACTATTTTGTAAAACATGTCAATCATAGACTTGCCACCACATTTTGCCTTGTGTCTGTCTAGGGACTTCACTGCCAAAATTGGAGGCTGCCTATCTACTGATTGGTCACATATGCTCTTTAGGACAAGGTATGGAGTGAAGGCCACAATCAGATTTGAACCTATTACTAATTATCATATTGAATCCTATGTGCCTAGCCCAATCAATGCCAACCGCTCAGCTTTTGATCAAGAAGAACTCCTAAAAACTAATGAAACAAATACCAAGGTGGGATGTATCCTAGACTTGACCCTAGATGAGTGGGCCAACAAAAAACATGTTTTTGACCCCTATAAGGAGATGGAGGAATCTAAACTAGCTGTCTATTGTCTACATGAAGAGAATCAGCCTCTTCCTGACCTAATCAAGCCAGAATACAAGGATGACAATGAGGTATGGCAATTGTTCTTTGATGGCTCAAGGAGTAGATAAGGAGCTGGAGGAGGAGCCATGATTGTGTCCCCCAGAGGTATGAGATATTATTCAACCTTCAGATTCTATTTTTCTTGCTCAAATAACACTCTTGAATATGATGCTTTAGTCTAAGGTCTTCATTGGGTAAGGAAGCTGGGAATCAAGAACTTGCAAGTATTCGATAACAGTGAACTGGTTGCCAATCAGGTTAGAGGACTAAATGCTGTCAAAAATGACCTACTCAAGAACTATAAGAGTAGGGTATGGGATCTCATGGAGGAATTCGAGGCCTTCAATATTATGTCCATACCTAGGAAGGAGAATGAAGCTATTGAGAGACTTGCAGTAGTCAGGGCAATGTTTGATGTGGTTGACAACATCAAAAGAGACAAAGAACAACCACATATCCATGTTGTTGCGAGGCTAGCAGTGCTAGATAATAATACATGCTTGCAGGTGTTTGAGAATGATCAAAAGATCATTATCTTTCTACAAGAAGAAGCTGAATTCTCAGCTATAAACCAGATCAGACTAGAGAAGCAGTACATGAATCATATAGTATAGCTACATACAAACAAGCTTCCCAAAGGCTTAGTGACACTAGAATCTATTTTCAATCCTGATGATCAGTTCAGAAAGGAGAAGGCTAACATGCAAATCAAAGGAGAAGATTCAGAATCAATCCCAGTTAGAGAAGAAAAAACACTTCAAATTGGCAAGGTGGCCACCAAGCAAGAAAGGTATGAATTCATACAACTTTGTCAAGAATTTCCTGATGTGTTTGCTTAGAGTTATGAAGACCTAATAGGGTTAAATCCAAAGCTAGCACAACACACAATCAAACTGGATCTAGCTACTCATCCCATCAGGAAGAAGCAAAGACTAGTCAACCCACATATAGAGCCTCTGATGAAGAAGGAGATGAACAAGCTGATAGAGGCAAGCATCATATTTCCAATCAAACACTCAAGTTGGGTTGCAAATCTGGTCCTAGTCAGGAAGAAAACTGGAGAAATCAGGATGTGTGTTAACTTCAGGGATTTGAACATAGCCTCCCTCAAAGACCACTATCCACTCCCTTCAATGGAGTAGATCTTGCAAGTAGTGTCTAGGTCAGAAAGGTTCTCCCTCCTAGATGGCTACTCAGGGTACAACTAGATCATGGTGAAATAATATGATCAATTTAAAACTACTTTCACCACCAAATGGGGCACCTATGCATACAAAAAATGCCATTTGGACTGTCTAATGCTAGGGCTACTTTCCAAAGAGCCATGGATATGGCATTTAAAGGGATAATCAATGAAATAGTGCTGATCTATTTGGATGACATCACTGTGTTCTCTAAAGATGCAGTAGACCACCTTTTTCATCTAAGGCAAGTGTTTCAAAGATGCAAGAGATTTGGGGTATCTTTGAACCCTAAAAAATGCATATTATTGGCCCATGAGGGTAGGATTTTAGGCCATATTGTGTCTAAAGAGGTTCTAGCAATTGACATAGAGAGATTTGAAGCAATTAAATCACTGCCATTTCCAAGTCACAAGAAGGCTCTTCAAAGCTTCTTGGGAAAAATCATTTTTGTCTGCAGGTTTGTTCCAAACTTTTCTACCCTTGTTAAGACAATAACGTTGATGCTAAAGAAGAGCTTAACACTCAGGTGGACAGCTGAAGGAAAAAAAAGTTTTGAGGCTATCAAAGAAGCCATATCACGAGCCCCAACTCTTGTGAACCCAAATTTTTTCAAAGACTTCATACTGTATACCTTTGGTGGCAGCGACATAATTTCTGCAATCTTGGTGCAGCATAACCAAGAAAATATAGAACAACCAATTGCTTTCTTCAGCCAGAGTCTGGAAGATTATGAGGTGAGGTACTCCTTCATTAAGAAGTAGGTCTTGGCGGTAATAAGAGGATTGAAGAAGTTAAACATTTGATTTCGAACAACAAAATCCAACTATTGGTCTCCCATGCGGGAGTTAAAGAATTCCTTCTCAGTAAGGACCTGAATGAAAAGCGCGCAGGATGGATCACCCGTGTCATGGAATATGACATTGAGATCAAGGTCACCAAGCTGGTTCATGGGAAGGGGTTGTGTGAACAACTAGCCTCAGGTCAGTAAGATGAAACAGACAATGAAAAGGAGGCTATTCTTGTTCTACAAGATGATCAAGAAGAAGGGAGAGATGATGTACCTACTCCTTGTTGGACCCAATACATGGTGCACTTCCTTCGAATAGGCTTATGTCCTCATGGGATGGGTAAAGCAAAAAGGAGACATTTTAGGCTACACGCCATCCCATATGTTCTTATTGATGGTGTCTTGTTCAAAAGAGACATCAATGGCATTCTACTGAGATGCATTGAGACATATCAGGTGGAGAGAGTGCTATAAGAATTCCATGTTGAAGAAAATGGAGGCCATTTTTCTCTATGAGTGACAACACTCAAAATCATGAAAGTAGGATATTATTGGCCCAGAGTGTTTAGTGACTGCTATACATGGATCAAAATGTGTAAGAATTGTGCATTCTTTAAAGGCAAGGAAAGGTTAGCAGCACTTCCATTGCACCCAATATCAGTCGACCAACCTTTCATGCAATGGGGATTGGACTTCATTGGAGTTATCAATCCAAACTCAAGCCAAGGTCACAAATGGATCCTAACAGTGACAAATTATTTTACCAAATGGACCGAGGCAATGACACTCAAGGAAGCAAACGAGTCTAGTATCCTAGATTTCTATGAAGGGATAGTGACAAAATTTGGGGAGTGCCAGCCACCATCATATCAGAAAATGCATTAGCATTCATAGGTTCCAAAATCACAGGATGGGCTGTTAAGAATGGGACTTAATTGAGTACTTCATCAAGCTATTACCCTCAAGGTAATGGCCAGGATGAGTCCACAAAAAAAAAGTTGCTAAAGATCATTAGAAGAACTCTTGATGAGAATCAGAGGACCTGGCACACAAAGCTCAAAACGGCCTTATGGGATGATAGAATAATGCCCAAGAGATCTACAGGTAGCTCTCCATTCAAGCTTGTCTATGGGAAAGAGGCAGTGTTGCCTATATCACTTGAGTTGCCAACATTGGAGCTTTTGAAGCAACTAGAGATGTTTGAATTTGGACTATTGGAGGCCAGGAATGTGGAGCTGATAGAATTAGAAGAAACCAAAGAGCATGCTCTCCAAGCAATAGAGAAGAATCAATCTTTAGTTAAGAAATGATTTGACACGAAGGAAAAAGCAAGGACCTTCCAGGAAGGAGACCTGGTTTTGAAATGGAATGTAGATCAAGCAAAACTAGGAAGGCATTCCAAATTTGACGCCATCTGGAGTGGCCCCTATATGATCACAAGATGCAAAAGTAACAATGCTTTCCAATTGTATACAGGGATAATTTTAGCGGTGAATATTCGTAATATGGCGAAAATTTCATTTTAGGAAAATTTGAAAAGGCGAATTTTTCGGAGTGGGTCGGTGTCCTGTTCGCCTAAAATATATAGTATATTTCAAATTTTTTTTGGGGGGTCGGCTTCGCCTTCATTTGAAAACATCTCCTATAAAAACCTATGTGATTCGCCGGGTAGTATACCTCAAGTAGCTTACCAAATTACCAATACTGTGAAATTTGAACTCGCATACCCTTGAGCACTAGAGATTCATATTATAGTTGACGCGTGACAAATGCAGTGTTGACGCGCGACAATGGCAATATTGACGCGCGACAAGATCTGTACTGACGCGCGATAAGAGCTGTACTGACGCGCGACAAGAGCTGTACTGACGCGCGACAAGAGCTGAACTGACGCGCGACAAGATCTGTACTGACGCGCGACCCGAGCTGTACTGACGCGCGACAAGAGCTATACTGACGCGCGACTTGGGCTACGAAGTGACGCGTGACAGAGGAAGGGTGGACGCGTGACTGAGAAAGGGTTGACTCTTGCATTGTTGACACGCGCGACCTCAGACAGTTCACGCGCGACAAGACCTCAGAGACTGGACAGAGTCGCTTCTTGGTTCTTTTGCTGACGCAGGACTCTTTTCAGAATAATGGAAGGTGCCAGCTCAAAGAATACGAATAACCTAAAAGTAAGTAAGAAATCTCAGAAATCACTCTTCAAGTATTTTGGAAACTCTGCGGGTACAGATAGTGTAAATACCAATCATATACATGCCACCAAAAACAATCAGAATACTGACTGTGTGGAAGGTATTATTGAGGTGGACATGCATTCTGCACAGTATCACAGTCAAACAAATGAAACCTACGATAATATGCCAGATCTAGAAGATATTGTTCCTGTTGGGGTGCAACCAGAAGTGCAGCTAGATATCACAGATACAAACACTCAGCAAAATGGAAGACAGAAATCAAAATCAAACTCTGGTCCAAGAAAGAGGAAACCAGGTGATTGCGATATTGCTACAAATTCTACTCAAAAAAGTAAAGCATTGAAAACAAACAAGAATATGTGGACCATTGGCAGGACATACAAGTTTGATTGGGCAGCTAAATTTCCATTTATTGAACCTGTTGTATCATCTAATTCTGAAGAAATCCCATGTGAATGTACATGTACAATATGTACGTGGAAATTGGGAAAGCAACAAAAAATGCAACTGAAGCTGGACACTATAGAAAAACATTGTGGAAAACAATATTTAATAGTAACAGGGGCGGATGGCCAGAAAATCAAAACACATAGGTGGAAAACTGAAAAGGAGTGCATGCATGTCAGATACGCAGCGGAATATGAGGCAGAGCAGAAAAAACACAGACATCTGTTGGAAAAGGGAGGAACGATCACATCGCATATTGGTAAGATGAAAGAAACTAATCTACAAGCAAAATTCATACAGTTCTCTACTCTTTTTCAAATACTTAAAAAAGGAAGGGCAATGTCAGATTTCCTCGATTTCAAGGTTTTGTATCAATTTAACGGAATGCTGAATGTACCTCAGTCTCATTGGTCCGAGAGTAGTGGATGGGAAATGGCAAAATGCCTCTCGATGATAGAGAAGGAAGATTTGAAAGAGAATGTAAAAAAAGAAAACTTTATCTCTCTTTCAATTGATGAAGTGACAGCAGTCGACAACACCGCATGGGTATGTATCCACATCTATACATTAGAAAATCATATAAGGACACCTCATCTGTTGGGTGTTATGAAAATGGTTGAAAACTGCAATGCTGAAAACCTATACAAAATAGTTGTTTCTCATTTGAAAGATGTTGCTGGTATGACTGATTATGAAATTGCTACGAAGTTGGTATGCGTTGGAGCAGATGGTGCATCTGTCATGCAGGGTCACCGAATAGGGCTCTGTGTTAGATTACAAACAACAGTGGCCCCATATATGCTACCAATTCACTGCATGGCTCACAGAATGAATTTAGCATATAAAATGGTAAGCAACCATGAAAATGTTGCTAAATTAGAAGACCTAATAAGAGAACTCCATGCCTATATGTCAAGCAGCCCAAAGCGTTTTCTGGAGTTCCAAAAATTTGCAATTGGAATTACAGACGGCAAAAAACTTCTGAAGGATGTGGAGACTAGATGGATCTCTTTGTATGAACCAGCATGCAGAGTTCGTGAGGAGTATCCTTCATTGGTTGGTTTCATGCACAAATACCGTCATGAAGTTGATAGGGCAAGGGACCTGTTGTTCTGCTTAACTGATTTGGAGACTTTGCTTACATTGGTTGGTATTCTTCCAATGTTGAAGGAGATCAATACACTGATGAAGCATGCACAGGGCAGATTGATCTATATCGTGGATTTTATAAGGATGAGGAAAATGGTATGTCAAAGTCTTGATATATTGTACTGTTCCCAGGATAGTTTTGATGCACCTGTTTTTGAAAATTGGAGAGATTTATTAGATCTTAAAAATCCTAACACCTTTTTGAGATTTAATATCCACGATCACCTATGCATCTCTGTTAATGGGAGGGAAATACCAATGCACATCTTGCAAAGACGTCAAGATATTACAGGATCGGAACGAGAAGATGTTCCTGTGACACGTAATTTGTTTGAGTCTGTGATAGTTGAGACAAGAATAAAGCTTAAAAAAATTTCAGAAACCTTGTCATCAGAAATTAGGGAACGTTTCTGTAAAGACAAAATTCTGGAAGCAATGGGTGTGATGAATCCGAATTTTTGGAATACAGAAGGTGGCCGTGCAGACTTTGTCAGTAAGCATTTCCATAAGTCAATGGGTAAAATAATGGAACAATTTACAAAGACTTCAGAGCTCAAGGGTACAGAAATCAAAGGTATACTGAATGCCGATTTATTGAAGTTTCAGTCAACCAATTTTGCAACAACAATGAGGAACCAATATAAGAATTTAGATCAACCTTCTGAAAGTGGTGCTATTACAAGGCTGTGGCGAGGAATCTTTCAAAGTTCTATCTTACAAGAAGATATCAGTGAGTATTTCAGACTATATGAGTTATGCCAGACAATGATTTTGGGGTCTGTGGAGGATGAAAGGGTTTTCAGTGCATTGTCATTTATAAAATCAAAACTGAGAAACAGGTTGGACAAAAATCTGGAAAGTTGCATGAGGTGTTACGTTTCTCGATACTCCCTCGAAACCTTTCCGTTTGACAGAGCAATTGCGCACTGGAATTCCCTTTGCGAAAGAAGAGGTGTAAATAATACAACTACAAGTACAAATATTCCCAACCTTGAGAGTGTAATTGGCTCTGCGTCACATTCTATAGAAGACAACATCGACTTTGATGAAGCTATTGATAATGGACTGTTTCAACTTTAAGTAGGTATCTTCTTTATCTTTTATCTTTATCATTAAAGATGTTACAGGTCTATATACTAAAAATTTCAGGCAATTCACCCATCTATCTACTAATCCATTTCTCGTGTTGGATTTTTTTAAAACACAGATCTAGCTCATTACCAGTGGCAGTGATGATTTCAACTTTAAGCAGGTATCTTTTTCCCCTTAATCTTATTGTTAATTTGTTTGTTACTTTTTAAATTTTGATAGAGCAATTGCTCACTGGAATTCCCTTTGCGAAAAAAGAGGTGTAAATAATACAGTTACTGGTACAAATATTCCCAATCTTGAGAGTGTAATTGTCTCTTCGTCACATTCTACAGAAGACAACATCGACTTTGATAAAGCTATTGATAATGGAGTGTTTCAACTTTAAGTAGGTATCTTTTATCTTTATCTTTATCTCCATTAAAGATGTTTACAGGTCTATATACTCATTACCCGTGGCAGTGATGATTTCCCCGTGTTGGATATTTTCCCGTGTTGGATATTTTTAAAACAAAGATATATCTCATTACCAGTGGCAGTGATGATTTCAACTTTAAGCAGGTATCCTTTTCCCTTTAATCTTATTGTTTGTTACTATTCATTTTTTCAGCTCTGGTTATAATTAAAGATGTTATAGGTGTATGTATTTACATTTAGATAAATACAATATTTTTATTTTTTGAAAACGTGGGTTGACATCCGTCTGAGGAAACTGTTACTTCTCAGGACTGACAATGTCAGGCAACTCACCCATCTATCTACTAATCAATTTTTTTGTGTTGAAGTTTTTAAGACAAAGATCTAGCACATTACAGGTGATGATTTCAATTTTAAATAGGTATCTTCAACATAATCTTATTGTTTGTTACCTTATATTTTTTCAGCTCTTGTTATCGTTACCTTATATTAACATTTATTTAAAGTTATTGTTGGTCTATATATTTAAAGATGTTGCTGGCACTTATCAATTATCATCATTCATCATCTACGTCCACATACAATTCATGACAATGCAAATAAACAAGAAACATATATATAATACATGATAATCACAATCTAATGCAAATAAAATTAAAGATTGTATGTGAATCCATATAATTATATTCAAAAACCATAGTACATATTCAATAGTAGTAGAAGTTTCTAGTTTTCAAAACCCTCTTTTTCTTTATCCAATTCTACTCTGCACTATTTCCCAACGGCTTCTTCCACTGTGGCTGTACCTCTTTCGCCAACACCAGAAATCTCCATGCGACAGCAAATTTGGATCAGCTGCAGCGTATAAACTATCCCGTTGCCAATAATTTTCATAACGACTAATAATCTCATTGATAAGAACCAGATTGATATGAGGAAGCATCTCCCATCTTTCTCATCAACCCACACAATCTTTTTTGTGCTTGTCCAGATCTATGAAATACTCCTTGCCCTCTTTAGAGGTACTTGTGCCCAAACCCTGTATGGTCCAAGCAACAAGTGATACCTAATTGATTGGAGAACCTGATTGATTGGAGAAGCTGATTGATATGAGGAAGCATCTCCATCTTTCTCATCAACCCACACAATCTTTTTTGTGCTTGTCCAGATCTATGAAATACTCCTTGCCCTCTTTAGAGGTACTTGTGCCCAAACCCTGTATGGTCCAAGCAACAAGTGATACCTAATTGATTAGAGAACCTGATTGATTGGAGAAGCTGATTGATTGGAGAAGCTGATTGATATGAGGAAGCATCTCCATCTTTCTCATCAACCCACACAATCTTTTAATTGATGCTAGAGAACCTGATTGATTGGAGAAGCTGATTGATATGAGGAAGCATCTCCATCTTTCTCATCAACCCACACAATCTTTTTTGTGCTTGTCCAGATCTATGAAATACTCCTTGCACTCTTTAGAGGTACTTGTGCCCAAACCCTGTATTGTCCAAGCAACAAGTGATACCTAATCAACAAGCGAACAAAACCCAGAACTCGAAAACATATAAAGAGGAAAACAAACTAGCATTACTTTGTACTATATGGTCCAGCTGGTTATCTTTCCAAGCTTCATACTCAGGAATTGTGTAGAAAGATAACACATTTCCATTTTTGTGAGTTGCCTACATAATACATTAACATGTGCCGACATTAGACATGGAGATACAAAACATCTGGAGGCTTGGAAAACAAATATAAAAAGTCTCAAAACACAACCAAATATACAGGGGGAACATTTAAAGAAACTAAACACTGCTATACAAAGATCATGTACCTGGAAAACCTCTATCATCAGATGGCCATATCTTAAAGATTTAATGCTGTCATATATTTTATCTTCCTGTAGACCAAGGATTTTTTTTCTATTTACTATCTCTTTATTCTCCATTTGTTGGTGAGTGGTAGCTTCCCAAAAAATAGATATTCCTGCCACCTGATAGCATAAAGATAACTAAAATAACAAAAAATTAAATTGGAAAGTGATGTCGAAACATGTCACAGTACTACCAAATTCAATATTCACATTTCCCTGATTCATGGCACAAACACTTACAGCGACTACACGTGCCTTGGCTGAGTCACCCTCCGTTAATATTAAAGTACATTGATCAGAATTCTTCCCTCCTGCTTGATTTGCATCAAGTTTGGGAACATCATTTAATTTCCCCTTCTTGGTTCCATCAGTTTTCTTAAGATCTTTTTTTTGTTTAAACTTTTCCACTGCACTCATCAGGTCAAACAAAGTTACAAAGCTAATCTTAGACACTAGCATTGCAAAAAATTACATGTACTCAGAAATGCTACATATTAGACACCACGCCTGGAAATATGCGAAACAGTGAAAATTACTATAAATTTATAACAGCAAATTGTATCAGAATAAAAAATACGAATTAAAACGAATTATACTTACAATCAACATGGAAACCAAACGTTGATTCGAGAAAAATTCTTTTCTTCCACGAGTGTTGCCTTAGTTGTAACAATTGGTAAATTTTTGAACGGAAGGCCTGTAAACCGATGAATTTCATTTGCTTCTATACTGAATCGAAAAAATTCGGCAGCGGTTCAGAGTCACATAAAAAATGCCGTCCTCTGAACTATAGGATGACAGAAGGTAATTCAAAATATCCGGATCTGTTTCGAAATGGGACATATTAACGAGCCCTGTAAATTCACACGCATCCATTAAATATTTATCTACTGAACAGTCGAAGACATCTTTAAAACAGTATGGATGTGAGGGCATAAGAAACATCGATTGAATTGGGAAGCAGTTGGGAAGCATTGAGACCTGTAAAAATTCAAGAGCCGAAGGTGAAAACGACAAAATGACCGGTAGAAGGGTATTTATAGGCTAAATCGGGCGTCAAACGCATCAATAGACGCGCGTCAAATGTCCAAGATGACGCGCGACATTACTAAGTACTGACGCGCGTCAATAGAAGCTTCTATTGACGCGCGTCAATAGAAGCCATTAACGCACGTCAATAGAAGCCATTGACGCGTGTCAATAGAAGCCATTGACACGCGCGTCAATAGAAGCCATTGACGCGCGTCAATAGAAGACATTGACGCGCGTCAATAGAAGCCATTGACGCGCGTCAAAAGAAGCCATTGACGCGCGTCAATAGAAGACACTGACGCGCGTCAATGAGAAGCCATTGACGCGCGTCAATAGAGGCCATTGACGCGCATCAATAAGAAGCAATTGACGCGCGTCAATAGCTGCCATTGACGCAGTGTCAATGGCTTCTATCTGACGCGCGTCAAGGAGATCCAAGTGAAGCGCTTCAATAGTTTGCAATGCACCGCGCGTCATTGAGATGACCAGTGTCGTGCGTCGATTGAAACAATTTATCGTTCCTCAGACGCGCGAAAGGAGTGATGAAGCCCTTCATGTTTGCAATGCAGCCAATTGAGACACTGATTGGTGTGTACTTGATGTCTGAGACACTTGATTTTAGACATGTTACTTGTTGAGCTTGATGTATACTTGAGCTGTAAATTTTTTTTTTCAATATTTGAGACACTTGATTTTATGGATTGTACTTCAAGAAGATCATGATTAATCAATTCAAGGCATAGAAATGGCGGAGCTTCAAGAAAATTGTCTTCAAACATACAGTTGAACATTGTATCTTCAGAAAAGGGAAAACAAAAACATGATGGGAGCAGGAATCTACTAAAGGATCATATATTTCAAGTTCATTCTTGTAACTAATACGATATGTAAACAACCTTATTCAAAAATTTGAAAAAAAAGGCATATTTTAATTCAAACACTTCAAGAGCGGTCCCGAAGAGAATCCTATACAAATTTAACTTCTATAATTTATCTGGAGACGGCACTGTATTTTTTCTTAGATGCTAAACAGAAAGGTTGTTAAATCTTATTAAATTTGGCATGGTAAACCATGGCAATTCACCCATCTATAATCTAATCCATTTCTCGTGTTGGTTTTTTTTGAAACACAGATATAGCTCATTACTAGTGGCAGTGATAATTTTATTGTTTGTTACAAATGGTTAAATACAATATATTATTTTTTGAAAACGTGGGTTGACATCCGTCCGAGGAAGCTGTTATTTCTCGGGACTGACAATGTCAGGCAACTCACCCATCTATCTACTAATCTATTTTTGTGTTGAATTTTATTAAGACAAAGATCTACCACATTACCGGTGATGATTTCAATTTTAAATAGGTATCTTCTAGAACATCATCTTATTGTTTAAAGATATTGTTGATCTATATATTTAAAGATGTTACTGGGACTTCTCAGGACTGACAATGTCAAACAACTCACCCCTCTGTCTACAATGTCAGGTAAAACAAAGATCTAGCAAATTACCCTTGATGATTTCACTGCAAGAGGTAAGTTAAACCCTATTTTATTTGCAATTATGTTTAATTTCTTTCCAGTGATGATTCTCTCTTTATTTCTTAGAATTATATTTAATTTATTAAATATTAAACTATTAAGTTGAGTGAATTATAGATGCATACTTCATCTCAAATGGTGTCCACGTAATGGGATTATTCAGAAGATAAAAAAGATTGTAGCTAGAAGAATAGAGATTCAAATAGATTGATTGCATTTCATCAATCATTCATTAAAAAAAACCTCTATCTAAATTATAAGAAATATATACACTCAAAATTATATCAACTTATAGACTCAAAGACAGACTAATCTTCATGATAAAAACCTTATATGTTTTACATTAAACTTCAAAGTTCTGTATCGAGCTTGACCTATCTTTTAATCACATGGTTATTCCATCTTTGATTAATCCAGCCTCCATAGCCTCTACACAAAAACAATATCCATGATAACAAAACCATATCTTTTAAACCATTGTCTTGATTATTTCCCAAGCTCTAATTCTTACAGCCTCTACATCAAACAACCTCTCTAGTTTAAGATTATGCACTAATATAGAGGTGAATCTCTTTAAACAGTAAAGATCTGTTTCAAAACTTAGTTTCTATTTTTTCCCAAAGACATAATTTTCAAGATAATTAAAGAAATTAAATTGATCATCATATTTCATCAGCATCTATCATTGATTATCAATTCTCATCATTCATCTTTCATCATCATCTATCATTATCATCATTCATCATCTACGTCCACATACAATTCATGACAATGCAAGTAAACAAGAAACATAGATATAATTAATGATAATCACCATCTAATCACCATATAATTAAATTCAAATAACATATTACATACGCAATAGTAGGAGTTTAGTCAATAATAACAGTTTCTAATTTTGAGAAGCCTCTTTTTCTTTAGAAACTTCTACTGTACTCTCTTCCCCAACGGCTTCTACCACTCTGGCTGCACCTCTTTCCCCAACACCAGAAATAACCCCTGAACATATGAGATCTTCTGCAGCACTGTCCAGATTTTTTAAAATTCTTTCCTCTTGATTTGTTGCATCTCCATGCGACAGCAAATTTGGATCAGCAGCTGCTTTTTCTTTGAACAAGATGTCAGGGTCAAGACCATGCTCTTTAATTATCCGCTTTAGTGTATTGTTTTGTTTGTTAACCAAAACAATATTTTGCTTCATATTTTTTTGCAGCGGATAAGCTGTTCTTTGCTGTTTCCAAGTGAACTTGCAAAACCTTCGCCTAACTCTTCAAATTTTCATATTTCAACTGCACCAAAAGAGTAATGTCAATTCAAAATATTAATGTAAATTCAAAATTTCAAATTAACAAAAACGATTGTTTGAATGTAATAGTACTTACAACCGCTCTATCTCTTTCGGCATTCGCGATTGAAACCAAATCCTTGTCCTTTGACCATTTGTTAAAATATGCCTGGGCCTCGGCACTAATATTTTCCAATCTGTTTAGTGCCTTATCTAAAATGTCGTCTTTATATTTGTTGTTAAACGTGACAGTCCCACTTCTTGCTTGGGTAAGTAAGGAATCCATCTTCGCAGGTTGATTTTGGACTGCAGCGTATAAACTGTCCCGTTGCCAATAATTTTCATAACGACTAATAATCTCATTGATAAGAACTTTGGCCCTTTTCTCCCATTCTATTAGCTCTTCGATATGAGGAACAATAAACTCACTGACATGGGATTGACAATCATTACCAATTAAGTTCTCCAAAGGATAAGGTGGAAACTCTTCACTATCTGATTCTGATGCAGACGATCTTGCTGGAGAAGTGTGGGGGCTTTGACCAAGATCAACTGCTATTTTCTGTCTTTGGGTGGGCTGATCCTGTTTCCGAAAAAATAAATCAAGATTTAGATAAATAAATTTAAATCAGAATGTAATTTAAAATTGTAAAGCATATTAAAATTGAAATTTTAAGTATACCTGCTGGCCTTGAATCATCTCGCGGGTATCGAAAAAACCAGTTGGGTCATTGCTATCAATGCCCAAATAATCTTCATCTAAATTTATATTGTTCAAAACAGATATGCCCGTTGCACTGGGCAAGCCACCAAGTGAGAGAGTTGGTATACGAAACGAGGAGTCAAGGTTTAGTGTCCCACTGGGGGCCGGAGCAAAAGTCATGCGTTTACCAATGGTCTTTTTCACTGTTCCTCTGGTTGGCATTTTAAAAATTAATGGTTGAGTTGGTGTCGCAGCCGTGATTTGATCATGAATGACATGCGCTGTAAAGTACAAGAAAAAAATAAAAATGTTAGAACAATTCAAAAGTCAAAACTATGAAACTAAATGTCCTATAGAAAAGTTGTACCTTGTTGTCGAGGGGGGGGGTGGCCTTGTAGGAGTTGTACTCTGTGGCTGTTCAGAAGATATCAATGCATGCGAATGTATGGAGTGAGTTGGGGAAGAAGGTTCCAAAATCCCTGCAATTCATCAATATTAAATGTTAAATCATTTGGTTAAAATTTAAATTGAAAAAAAATCTGCAACTTTGGAATTTGTAAATAATATATGAGAATGTATTACTTCTCTGGCGTTTAACGAGTTCAAACTGTTGAGGGTTTGGAGAGGAGTGAGCTTCCATTTCAGATTGGGAGTCCCCCGAAGCCTCTGCGTGTAGTTGGCCTCTTCCTCTTGACATCTTTTTTTTTTTGGGAATGGCTTCAAGATATCTTCTCTGCAAAACATTAAAATTTAAGATTTAATAAATGTGCACTGTAATGTAGAAAATAGTAATACAATTACAAACTAAATAGTTTATACCTGCTGTTCTGCAAATGGAACTGAGAATTTCTTCAAAGCCTCATCAGAGCAAGTAGGAATTTGTTTATGTTTTAAATTTAAAAGTGCCTCATAGTAGAAGCCGAGGAGATAGTTTGTTGAATAAATGTAGGGTTTATCTGAGACTCTTGAATTTGCTATGTCAGTTCTTATTTTTTTCGATAGAAATGTGCACCAATCGAATTTTCGTTTTGTGATAGTGGCACAAATGTATGCAATGGCCCAATTTGGTATATCTGTTTGGCGACCCTGCAAAACAATTCTGGCTTGAAAAAACGAAATAAGTGCAGCCAAAAAGTGATGTGCAATTGATTGTGTATCTACACCACGCCTAGATTTATTGACATGGGCTGCAAATACGAAACAGTGAAAATTAGTATAAATTTATAACAGAATTATATTAGACTATAAAACAGATTTAAAAATATGAATTAAAATGAATTATACTTACAATCAAAATGGAAACCGTACGATGATTCGAGAAATTTCTTGTCATCTTCCGTGAGTGTTGCCTTGGTTGTCACAGTTGGTAAATTTTTGTTAGGAAGGCCCGTAAACCGATGTATGTCATTTGGTTCAATAATGAATTGGAACATTTGGCCATCGTTCAGAGTAACATAAAATATACCGTCCTCTGAATTGTAGCATGACAGAAGGTAATTCAAAATATCCGGATCTGTTTCGAAATGTGGCATATTAACGAGCCCTGTAAATTCACACGCTTCCATTATAGCTGAATATTATGAAGACATCTTTAAAGCCGTATGGATGTGAGGGCATAAGGGATTCCTGTAGGTTATCTTCGAAAGAGATTGAGTTAGATTGGCCTGAATTTCTTCCTGAACTTGCAATTGGGAAGCATGTGAAGTCGACATTGTAGTTGCAATAGCGTCTTTGTCAAAGATTTAGACCTGCAAAAATTCGAGAACGGGAAAACGAAAACGAGAAAATGAGCGGCACATGGCTATTTATAACCTAAATAGGGCGTCAATGTCCTCAATTGACGCGCGTCATCTACATCCCTGTTGTCGCGCGTCAATCTGAGTCCCTAGTGTCGCGCGTCATCTAGTCCCTTTGTCGCGCGTCAATTGAATGTAGTGTCGCGCGACATCTATTCCCTTTGTCGCGTGTCAATTGAATTTAGTGTCGCGCGTCATCTAGTCCCTTTGTCGCGCGTCAATTGAATGTAGTGTCGCGCGTCATCTATTCCCTTTGTCGCGCGTCAATTGAGTGTAGTGTCGCGCGTCATTTACTACACACGGTGTCGCGCGTCAATAAAGAATGTTGTCGCGCGTCAATTTAATTATAATGTCGCGCGTCATTTAATTACATTGTCGCGCGTCATTTAATTACAGTGTCGCGCGTCATTTAATTTAGTGTCGCGCGTCATTCAGTTACAGTGTCGCGGGCCATTTAATTACAGTGCCACGCGTCAGTCTTAGATGATGTCGTGCGTCAATAGTGGCCGCTGTCGCGCGTCAATAGAAGTTGATGTCGCGCGTCAATAGTGGGCGATGTCGCGCGTCGGTGTAGAACAATGTCGCGCGACAATTGTCTCCACTGACGCGCGTCAGACTACAGTGGTGAAAAAGTCGCGCGTCATTACAATCTATTGTCGCGCCAGTGTCGCGCGTCAGTACTAACCATTGTCGCGCAAATGTCGTGCGTCGTTACGAACTAGTGTTGTCGCGCGTCACTCATGGTACCTTGTAAAACCAGGCGAAAATTTCTTTTTCCAATACTGTCAAATTCGCCTTTGGCTGAAAGTGGTTACGGGGATATTCGCCAGGTATTTTCCACCTGTCAATTTTATAGGGTTGTCTTAAAATGAACCCTGATTGTATATATTGGAGGGTGAAGAGTTGTAGATTCTAGTAAATGGGATCTATCTTAAGCACTGCTACTAAAAGGGGAGTTCTCACCCTGTACATATTAGTTTAGTTTTCTCTTTGCTCTAAGTGCTTATACACATTGTCTTACTGTAGTGTAGATTGATTTTCTCCTAAGTGCTTTACACGCTCTGCATGTTCCATTTGGAGCATGTATGATTTCAAATTTTGTATATAGTGTGGTGTTGTTTTGTGGCTCTTATGTAGTCCGTTCGGAAAGACAGATGAAACCCCAGGTTAAAACAATTTTCTACTCTCAGAAACCTTCATTTCAAGATTTCTTATGAAAATTGAAAGTGCAAGCATTCAGGCTCGTGAATCAGAGGCATAATCAATCCCAGACCATCTTTCTCAACTCCATGCCCAATGAATATGAGAAGGTAATTGGTTTTTTCATCTAGTAGGTAGATACCCATGTGAGTCACCAAATTGTTATCCATATTTCACCCCAGTGCCAAATATTGGATCGACCACAATCCTGCATAAGAGGAAACAAAGTCAAAAGGTACAAAATTGGTTAAGTATAAAGGTATAAGAAGAGAATGCCAAGTGTCAATATGGAACTTATTCAAGGGGGTAAATAGAGAAAAGGTTTCTAAACGGGTGCTAGACTACCGCGTTGTCCCAAGGGAAAGTGGACCGCTAGGGAAAATTTGGTTATTTGCCCCTTGTTATCAATAGGGGTAAAAGTTACAAAATGGCCCGCAACTCTGCCCAAGGAAAAAGTCAGCATTCGGGCTTGAGTCAAAGCCAAGTGGGGAATTGGAGGAAAGGGAAAAAGATAAATTGTGGACCCGTAGGCCTAATTTTTGTTAAATACCAATCTGGCTGCCACGTGTCTCATATCAAAAGGGGACCCATTTTTCAAGCTATTTTCCCCGTCCTCCTATACGGACCTGATACAAACTTAGAAGGGGCATATCTTTCGACTCAGGGCTTGAAATATTGCAAATATGATGCCGTTGAAAAGATCTCAATGTACATATCTTTCGAACTCAACAACCCTCACCCATGCCATGGAGGTCTAAAAATTTAATTTTGAGGAGGTTAGGTGAATAAAAATAGAGGAAATGTCTTTGGGATTTCAATGCAGGATCTTCTTGCCTCAACAACCAGATCAGATTTGATTTGTTTCATCATTTCCTCTTCCTTTAAGGTGCCAAACCAAGGACTGATGTAGTAAAGATAGATTTGGGGAGAGATTTCATCAAAGGCATTAACAACTATGGTTGAGCTTCAACCTGATTTTCCCACTTCTCTCTCTCTTCTTCTTTTAGGTTGAATCTATAAATATGGGGGTAGGATTCATTGTAAAGGGTCAGACATTCTATGTTTTGCAGGCTCCCTTCTCCTCTTAACAAAGGGATTTGTGGGGTTTAGGCCTTTCATTAAAAATTGTATTACGTTTCTGCCTCTTGGCTACTTTGTAATGGACTCTATCAATCTACAGAGTAATAAAAACATGTCTGTGGTCGATTTTAGATCCTCTCTTGTCTCTTTTGCTTTCATCTAGTCTCCCATTAAATATCTGGCTATCTGTGCTTGTTTATTGTATGCATTTTTTTTGGTTTGTGTCTATTAGAAAAATAAGTGTTCATCATTCCTTTGGTGCATCACCTCGTAGTTTAGCTTTGTTTTAATTTCTATATCCCTTATATCCATATCTCCTTGGTAAAGTTTAGATTAGGATTAAGAACAGACCCTCTGCAGGTTTCTATGCATGCACCTAAATAGAGGAATAAGGAACCAACCTTCAATCTGGAGAGCTTTCCCATTTTACAAGGTCCCACACCTTGGGGAAAGTTTAATGTTATGTAATCACTCCAAATGAGTCTACTTTAGAAAAGCAGATCTTTTAGAGCTCATTTGGGGGTGCTATGATTCTGCACTAATAGCATGATAGTGTATGTTAGAATAATATATTGATATAATGTATAATGCAAATATGTGGTGAGGTTCTTATTATAACAGATCCCTCATCAGTCATGTAAGAACCATAAGAAAATAGGTGCGTTATCGGGGGGTAAGGTGAGAGAAATCACCTACCAAAGACCAAGTGGGCATGGAGTGGTAGAAGAATGTGGAATGGAAGTAGCATGAGCATATGAACTAAACTAAATGCCTAATGAAATGGTGCCAATGATGGAAGATGTAGATGTGGGTGGTGGAGATGTTGATGACTTAGGAATCCAATGTGTAGAGTAACATTGTGCAACAGGTGAGATGGTGCAGCATTGGATGAAGGAGAGTGCACATGAATAATGACCTATGTCGGTGGACGAATAATGACCCCTGGAACCAGGTGAAGGAGATAAGTCAACTAGAGTAACATCACACTTGTGTGGAATTGAAGACATAGACCGCTCATGAGAGTGAGTGCCAAAGGAAATGAAACCTTTGACTTCTAATTGTGTTGGCTATATTTTATGCATGCACAAATCTAGGCAGTCTTGTAATAAATCCCCTTCATTTAACGGTGAAGCTCCCGTATGATATATTTATTTATTCTAAAGCCTATTAATTAATTTTCTAGGTATTACTCCAGTTGTGCAGCTTATGGACCATAGCCAAACAAAACTACAGCAAGTAAGCAATTGTATGGGAAAATAACGATTAAGAGAAGTGGAAAGAGAATGCGGGGAATAGTAACAACTATACAAAAGAAACGTGCTTTGCAACAAATAGATAAAAAATATCGTTACAACCGCATGGAATAAATAAATGATTGCTGATTTTGTCAATTTCCAGCAAATAAAAAGAAATACATTCAAATGGAAATTCAAGATAATTTTTTGTTACCATAAACATCCACAATGTGCACACCAAGACTTTATAAGACATAAAGTTCTGTAAAACTTACCTTCTTCTTATTCAAGCTCAACTAGTTTATAAGATGAACATATGATTACTTCAATATCGATTTGAAATAACAATGCACATGTACAACAATTGTTTACCAAAAAAATTCTGATCCCTTGGCCCATAGGCCTCTCTTGCTATTTATAGCATCCAGAAGGAAGATATAAGTAAGAGACAATAATTACAGGTTTTAATTCATGCAACTAGCTAAAAAACTTGAAGAAGTTGGGAATTCTCCTCCTTGAAACTCTCGTTATTTAGCACATATGACATTGGAATGTTTCTCAGTCATAACTAACTTCATCTACCTCTCATGTGATGCCACATATTTGTAAGTAAATGATTTTTTCAAACATCTTGAAGTAATGGTGTTAAACTGAGTTACTTAGGTTTTACAATGGAGTTTCATTACTTTATTACATTTTTGGATCATGAAAAAGAGGAGAAGAAAGAAATAATAAGAAGAATTAGAACAACAACAAGAAGAATTAAAGGAGCTATTCCAAATGAAGGACATCAATTTTAGTTTGGCCTTCCTCTTCAGTCTCAGCGTTGTTCTTCTCCTAATATTTGGTGTACTTACCCAACATATTTTTTTTCACCTTTCCATCGGCTTTGGAAATGGCTTGCATTTCTATTTCAAATATGAGTAAGTCCCTTACCAATATGCTTCCATAACCTCTTGTTGTCCCTATACAAGATGCAAGATAATTGACATCTTGGTGAAGATTTGACAATTTTTCCATTGAATCACAAGTGAAGGGAGTAATAACAATATCAATTTCTTATTGAAAAAGTTGAAGGAATTATTCCATATCTTTTGGTGGCTTATCAACATTGTATTTTGTGACATCATAAATACAATCATCGAGCTCATCCATAACTTGTTCTACCTTTCCTTCTAGTAACTTCATCTCTTCCATCATTCCATGAAGTAATTTCTTGCGGAAAGAGAGAGTCTGTTATTCTTGTTTACCCTTCTTTATTGAATCCTAATGGCATCAACTGTGTTCTTCTCCCAACGCTCATTGGAATTTTCCATATTCATATCAAGCACTTTTGGTTTTGTGGGGATCTTTAAGCTATAGTTGAAAAATTGAACATTAAGTTTCACCACTAGGTTGCCTGAGGTATCCTTGATTGACCTTGTTAAAGGATCATAATACTTGGCACATTCTAGGAAGAATTTAGGTAATTGAGCAACACTAGGAAATGCAACTTCCTATATCAATCCACTGTTAGTCAGGTCTTGAATAAGAGGTACTTTCTTTATGGCCTTAGATCTTTCTATAATCTCGATTTTGGACATGCCCCATATTTGTGTCACTAATTTAAAAAATCTTGGATGCCACACAAGATTCAACTGGATCACCTTTACATTCACACTTCATTTTATCCCATTTGGTTTCACTAGCTAGCATGGATCTAGACTTTCCATTTCCTTTCCTAGCCCTGGAGGTTTCTTCAATCACAAGATTAGGGTCTTCTTGAATGATGGCAACTTCCTCTACTTCTAGTGATTGTTCCCTTGCTTCAGGTGATCCCTCTCTTACTTTAGACATTTTGCTTTGTTTTACTTCAAATGAACGGTGTGTGCCAACTACTAAAATATTAGAAACAATCCCTACTTAAAATATAGAATTCAATTTAAGCTATTTGAATTCAATTTCAAGAGCATATCTAGATCTAATCTGGTCTTGAAAGTACATAAAAATACTTCCAGAAATGAAGTTTTAAGCTTACAACAAGTGAGCTAGTAAAACAACTTGTTTTATAATGTATTGTGGGTTTTTAGGGTGCTCTTGATTGAAGCATTGAGTGAGAAAGTAATGATGGTTTGATGATTTGAAAATGGTACTAATTTTTTTTTGAAGTAGTACTTAGAAAATTCTCAGATGTAAAAAAATTGATAACTGACTAAGAGTATTAGTAATTTTGGGAATTCTTAAAACCCAAATCCTTGAACTCTTCCAGATAAATCAATTATCCTTAATTTTCAACTTAAGTGAATATACTGAATCTATTACAAACCCATTTAAAAATACACAGTTGATTTCAGAATCCACTCAAATTGAATTTTTGATTCCAAATTTGAAATATGTAATTCCCTTTCTGTAGTGGGTTATGGATACTAAAATTGTGACTTTAATCCAAATAATCTAATTTTATGCTTGCTTAAATAATTAATCAAATAAACTGACTTGAATGTTTGGTGTCCCCATATTTCACCTTGAAATCTGAGACTACCCCATGTTAAATTTTTTGTTCTTTTAAAATAATGGGTTGTTTTGTGTTTTTATTGCCTAGAAAGTTCCTGTAATGTGTCAAGATATTCCCAAGGAGCCATATAAGCCATTTTCACCAAATACCAAGATGCCCAAAATTGTTATATTCTATCATCAGGATTTGTTTGTGGGAAATTTGTATTTAATTATTTTGAGCCCCGTTTGAGGCAATTTGTGCTCCAGTTTAACCCTGTTGTGATCGTACATATTGTTATTCCTATATACTAGTAGGGTTTTAACCAGGAATGAGTTCTGGACTTTATTTGTAACTTCTGGCAATGTTTTGTGTTTTCCCATTTTGTTTTCTGTGAAATTTCTCTGGATCAATTCCTTTTCCGGTTTGGCCTGATTCTTAGCCTGGAGTAGTTGGAGATCATATATGTACATTATGCCAGAAGGAATTCGCCATCGGAGGTTTGGTTCTCTAGGAAAAGATGAAATCGTGCACCAAAAAGCCTCTTCTGGGCTGGCCACATTTTTGGAAAAAGAAGAATTGAAGTGGATCATGGGATTTTTGGAAGCAGTAGGTGGTGGATTTGTGTACCTGCCTAGTAGGGTGCTTTTTCCCATGGAAGTAATGCCACTTAAGTCACAATAGAAAAATTGGAGGCAGCAGGCAGGCATGAATTTCTTCCCTGCCTTGTAGGGCAAAAATTCCCATTGTGAAATAAAAGAAAAATCACTTAAGGCATTGATGGAATTTTCTTACCTACCTTGCAGGGTAAATAATCCCATTATGAAAGTCAAACAGCTTAAGTGGATCATGAAATTTTTGTACCTGCCTTGCAGGGTACTTTTTCCCATGAAGGCAAAGTCACTTAAGTTATGATGGGAAAATTAGAGGCAACAGGCAGGCAGGAATATCTTACCTACCTTGCAGGGTAAAAATTCCCATTGTGGAATAAAAGAAAAAAAACTTAAGTGAATCATGGGATTTTATTGCCTACCTGGCAGGGTAAATAATCCCATTATGAAAGTCAAACGACTTAAGTGAATCATGGGATTTTCAGGGCTGCCTTGCAGAGTAAATAATCCCATTGTCATGTGACTTTTAAAAATAGAAATTCCTTATTCCAAAAAGTGCGACCCACTTTGGATGAATAATAATGCATTAAATAAATATTTGTTAACATTTATTCACCCAATTTTGGCGCCCAGGCTTGTGGAAAAGTCAATAAAGGGAAGTGGACAAAAGGAATTTAAAAATAGAATTCCAAAATTAAATAAATTTAATTTATTTAATGCAGTCCCATTTTGGGAGAGAAATAATACTTTTTAAAGTATTAAATGATTAAATTAATTCCTATTTTCAGTGGCTAAGGTCAAAGCATAATGTGCGGCTTGAGTTAATTGGAAGCAAAAGTCTAAAATTAAATAAATTTAATTTATTTAATGACAGCCATGAGCATGCACAAAATAGTCGCCCCATTTGAAGAGTGAAGCTTATTAATTAATTAATTGTCAGGAATAGGAAAGGCATTAATTAATTATAGAATGGTGAAGATTATATAAGTAGGGGCTTCCATATAGATGAATTAATTAAGTCACAGGCAGAGAAGTGCAGCCCAAAGGAAAAGTGTGCCCCATTTGGAGAGGATATTTGCTCAGAAGAAGGTGAAATTAATGCTGAAAGCTTCCAATTTATGCGCACAGGTTGAAGGAGGTTGATTTGTGTTTGGATAATTGTTTGCATAAGTGATACAAGTGCTTAGGTGAAGTTGGTAAAATCCATGCTTGTTGTGCATGCAAATAAAACATCAAATTTGGGGCAGCAGGCTTGAATTATGTAGATTTTTATGATTAAAATCCACTGTTCATGTTCCGGTTGCCATCTTTGTCTGAATTAATTATAGGAATTCATCACAGGTACTTTTATAAAAGAAAGGGAGCTTAAATCAATGTCTAATACATTGAGCATATCCTCTGAATTTGAAGAAATATCCAGATTTGCACCGGTTGTGAAGAATTCTGACCAAATAAAGAGGAAAAGAATTGTTCAGACAAAGATTGCTCCAACCATGGAAAAGCGGGATAAATGAGAAAGCTCAGCGGAATCATGCATTACTTCCAGATTTTTTGACATCAGAGACACAAATCCAGGCCCAGATGCAGATCCAGATTCAGATCCAGATCTCATAATTACAAAAGCTTCTGACAAAAATTGATCTTCTTGTTTCTAACGCAGCCTGTGTAGAAGTCAGTATGTGGAAAATTTCTTCTAGGATCTTGTGCATGTGCTCCCAATCTTCCAATTGAAGCCTTCATTGAAGTTGAATTCACTTAGAGTGTTTCCAAGAATTTTTGATCTCTCATATGCAATTAAAAATAAAAATGATGAGTTGTCTATGACCAACATTGCACTGATGCATGTATTAAAGAAGAACTATAAAAGCTTCAAGAGATGAACTAATCCAGCCACTTCCAGATCTAGATGCTTCCAATTCCAGCTTGTTTCCAGATCCAGCTTGCTTCTAGATCCATCTGCTCCCAGGTCCAATTTGGTGAGAATCAAAGGTAAAAGAATCAGCTACATGCAGACATGAAAAAGGATAAGACTATAGCTTTCCTCTTCCTTCTTTCCTCGAAAAAAGTAATTGAGCGATCAATTAAATTATACAACTTAAGTGATTGGTTTGAAAATCATTATTTGAAGAAGTCAACTACTTGGAGATAGGTGGCAAATGTGTAAAATAGAAGGTTCTATCTTTAGTTGCAAATCATGCATGTCATGCAAAGAGGAATTCTAGGAGGGAGATTGTCAGTTGTTTTCTTTCCGACTTCCACATGTGCCAATTCAACTAAAAGATTCTGACTTGTAATTGCCCCTCTACATTCTATAAGTAGAGGAAGAACCTTCAGGTTAATGATCAAAATTTGTAAGCAGCATCCTTGTGTTACAGACTTTGTGCTGAAACCCTTGAGAGCCACTTGAAGCAAAGGAATATACAGGAGCAGATTTCTGGAGAAATTTGTGTCACGGTGTATTGTGTTTCTAGCTTTTTATCTTAGATCTTTGAATAAACTTTGTGTTATTTTAGATCTAGATCTAAAGTTTCCTTTGCTTATAATTCTATATTTATATCTATTGGTTTCTTCTTTGTGCATGAAATCAACTCTGTTATCTATTGATTAGGATGGACATCTTCCCCATTTCTTCTCTGTGTTAATATAATTCCCTTCTTCTATAAATATTCCTTTCTTAAACAGCGACTTACTTGCTGCAGAACCTTACAGCTATGGTTCATGAGCTGAATAGTTAAAGTAAAACCTCATATAGATACTAGCGTATTTTAATTGACAAATCTGACACGTGAGCCTCACCGGTAAATGAGGGAGATTTATCTCATGGCTGCTTAGGTTTTATGCTATGCAGAAAATCTAGCCAATAATTTTTGGCGATTCCCCTGAGGAATAACTATCTTTACAGATACAAGGTTATCTTCTTAAGATCAGAGTGTTTTCCATACAGATCTCAACCTGGCTGAACATCCATTCACTCAATCCATGAAGGCACAAGGAAGGACTAATCATTTCTTCAAACTGCAAGAGTAATTCAATTTCAATCATCCTCCTCAAGTTAGAAGCCGCAGATCTAGTCTCTAACCAGGAAGGAGAGTGCACGCTCATCCAAATTTGGATCATCTTCAACATAATCCAGCGGCTGGAATTATTCACCAAGTCTACACAAGGAGAAGACGTGCCCCATTCATCATGGCGAATCAGAACCAGATAGTACCTGTTCCATGGGGTGTAGCCTTTGGACCTCTAAATTTGACTCCTCCTATGCATGATCTACCTAAAGGGATGAGAAAGAACTTTCCAAAATTCTTTGGAGATGGAAAGCAGAATCCAGATGACCACTTGGCTACATTTTTCATATCCTGTGGAGTGCTTGCAGTCAAACATGAAGATGTATCTGTTAGACTCTTCATAGAGACTCTACATGACTTGGCTGGAGAATGGTTCTACCGGCTAGCTCTTGGCACCATAACCAACTAGGTTACTATGCGGGATGCGTTCCTGAAAATATTCAAACCAGCCAAAGATTCTAGCACCTTGATAACCCAACTGGCTCAGCTGAAGAAGGAACCACATGAACACATGTAGGATTTTATTGCAAAATTCCAAAGATTACTGTACAAAATTCCAGCTTTTGCTTCTCTGAATGATGAGAATCAAAAGGTGTTCTTCATCAATGCTTTACTTCTTGAAGTAAGCTATCAACTGTGAAGAGCACATCTAGCTGATTTGTTAGTAGCTCAAAACATGGCGGTTGAAATTGAAGACGACCTCATCATGGCTAGAAAGATAAAGAGCAACACTTCTAGAGCTGAGAGTTCATCCTCTGCTACTACTTTTGATTCACTACTGCAAAAGTTAGCAAATGAGATGATGTAGATGAAAGAACAAATGGCTCAAATGGCTCAAGGCAATAATACTGCCCTTGCTTGGAATTTCAACAACAACAACAACCATAACCACATTACTGGTTCCCAAAGATTAGCAATTGAAGCTTCTCCCAGAAACAACGTGGAGATAAATTAAGAAGACCAGGAAGCTCATGCTGATCAACTTGAAGATGATGATTTTATAGGACCTGCTGGCAACTCCAACATTAATTACCTAACCTATAAATTTGAACATGATGATGAGAAACTTCATGAAGATGATCATGGTCATACATATGCAGTACTTACAAGATCACTAACTCACCAAGCTGAGGCATTAGCTGATGAAAAAAGAAGGGGCATCCCCTTGCCTTCTTCCTTAGCTCCTGGAAGTAAGCATGCAAGTTCTTCATCTCAACCAAAGAAAGTGGCTCAGGTATCTAAATCTATTTCTTCTTTTGACATTATTGATCATGCCGAGAAAACTAAAGTTCAAATATCAGAAACCGAATACTTGAGAGCTTTTCCTGAGCAGTTAAAAAGTCTATTCAAATATCTACAATCACTAGGACAATCCAATACATCAAAAGACATTTTTCCGAAGCCCAAAGATACTCCTCCACAAAACAAAACTGTAGTTGTTAAATCCTCATTATCTTCTGAAAGAGTAGAACCATTCTATGTCTCCTTATTACTTAATGGTTTCAAGTTAAGTAACTGCATTTTAGATTCAAGTGCTTCTGACAATGTCATGCCAGCTAAAGTTGTAGATGCTCTTGGGATTACCTTGACGAAGACCATAAAAAGGTGTTATTCCATGGAGAGACAAGTCCCTTTAATCAGACAAATCAAAGATGCACAAGCTATTCTGGCAGCTTTTCCTAACAAGAGATTAAAGAGGACAATTCTAGTTGTAGATATTCCTATCTCCTATGGGATGTTGCTGAGCAGAAACTTCTACAAAGATCTGGGAGGATAAGTAAAGATGGATTGGTCCTGTGCACATATTCCTATCAAAGGGATTAGCCATAAGCTAGAGCCGGAAAAGAAGTCTAGGTACATGGTTACAAAATCTGAGGATCCTAAATCTCAGATTCTTTTTTAGGAACCTGACCATGGGGTATATTTCTTGGAAATGGATAAAGACATTCCAAAGCTAAAACTTTGACCAGAGCCAGAGCCAGCAAAAGAAGAAGAAAAAGTTTGGACTTTGGAGTTTAAAGGCACATGTTGTTCTTTTAGATTAGGAGCTGGCGTTCTACTAATATCTCCAGATCATGAGATATTTCCATACTCCCACAAGCTGATCTTCGAGAACACCAATAATATAGTGGAGTATGAGGCATTGTTGATAGGAATGGAGCAAGCCAAAAAGAAAGGAGTAAGACTCCTCAAAGCCCAAGGAGACGCTGAACTTCTAGTAAAGCAAGTTTGAGGGTAAAGCCAAGTCAAAAGAGATAAGCTGGAGCATTACAAAGATAAAATACTTTCTGCCACATTCAATTTTGTAGCCTTCTCTATTGACTTCATTCCAATAAGTCAAAACTCCAAGGCAGATTCTTTGGCAGTCATATCTGCACTATTGAATCCGGATAGACCACCATCCATATTCAGATAAGGAAACTATAAAGTGGAGATGGTGTACCGCCCCAAAGTCACTGAACAAACATCTACATGTCTGCATGTTGAAGGGAGTGAATCACCAACATGACAAACAGTTAAAGGAAAAGCTGATCCAGGTTATGATGACAGTAGTGGAGTAGTCCAACCAAAAGGTAACAAAATCCCCAAGGACTTAGTTTCCTTAGTAGAGCCTTTCAACAAGCATGATCAGTACTTGAAGAAGAACAAAGAATATAGTGATAGTTATTCCTCATAAATGCAGCAAATAAATCTAGGAACGGAGCAAATTGATGCAGACTTACCCACTGTAGAAAGAAGAAAGGATGAGCCACCACCAAATGAAGTTGATAAGGACTTGCACAAGGTATTTGACAAGAAGGCCAAAGAAAGGAAGTTTGAGATCGGGAATTGGGTACTCTGGTGGGACAAGAGATATGAACCGAAGGGCATGCATGACAAATCTGATTCACTCTAGAAAGGGCCCTTCGTGATCAAAAGAGCTATAGGAATGGAATCTTTCTTCCTTGCCTATCGGGATGGAATTGAGTTACCACTTCCTTTCAATGGGCAACATCTGAAGCTTTTCCGGACATATAGAAGCAGGATAAAACATGTATGTATATAAATAAAATTGTTTATTGTTCCTTGTTTTGTTTTTGTGTTGTGTTGTGTTTGTTTGCCTGAACCTGTGCCCAAAAGACAAGATACAAAACTAGAGATGCTGGGATCTCATCTTTTCCCTTGTCATTTTGACATAGGATAAAATGTCCACAGACGGAGCCAACTGGTGTCCCCAGATTTCACCCTGAAATTTGAGACTACCCATGTTAAAAATTTCATTCTTTTAAAATAATGGGTCGTTTTGTGTTTTTATTGCCAGAAAGTTCCTGTAATATGTCAAGATATTCCCAAGGAGCCATATAAGCCATTTTCACCAAATACCCAGATGCCCAAAATTGTTATATTCTGTCATCAGGATTTGTCTGCGGGAAATTTAAATTTAATTATTTTGAGCCCCATTTGAAGTAATTTGTGCTCCGGTTTAACCTTGTTGTGATTGTACATAACGCTATTCCTATATACCAGTAGGGTTTTAACCAGGAATGAGTTCTGGACTTTATTTGTAACTTCTGGAAACGTTTTGTGTTTTCCTGTTTCATTTTTTGTGAAATTTATCTGGATCAATTCCTTTTCCGGTTTGGTCTGACTCTTTGCCTGGAGTAGTTGGAGATCATATACGCACGTTATGCTAGAAGGAATTCGCCATCGGAGGTCTAGTTCTCTAGAAAAAGATGAAGTCGTGCACCAAAAAGCCTCTTTTTGGCTGGCCACATTTTTGAAAAAGGAAGAATTGAAGTGGATCATGTGATTTTTGGAAGTAGTAGGCATGTGGATTTGTGTACCTACCTATTAGGGTACTTTTTCCCATGGAAGCAACACCACTTAAGTCACAATGGGAAAATTGGAGGCAACAGGCAGGCGGGAATTTCTTACTTGCGTTGTAGGGCAAAAATTCCCATTGTGAAATAAAAGAAAAATCACTTAAGGCATTGATAGGATTTTCTTACTTGCCTTGCAGGGAAAATAATCCCATTATGAAAGTCAAACAACTTAAGTGGATCATGGGATTTTTGGTCACAGTAGGCAAGTGGGATTTTTGTACCTGCCTTGCAGGGTACTTTTTCCCATGAAGGCAAAGTCACTTAAGTTATGATGGGAAAATTAGAGGCAGCAGGCAGGCAAGAATTTCTTACCTACCTTGCAGGGTAAAAATTCCCATTGTGGAATAAAAGAAAAACAACTTAAGTGAATCATGGGATTTTATTGCCTACCTGGCAGGGTAAATAATCTCATTATGAAAGTCAAATGACTTAAGTGAATCATGGGATTTTCAAGGCTGCCTTGCAGAGTAAATAATCCCATTGTCACGTGACTTTAAAAATAGAAATTCCTTATTCCAAAAAGTACGACCCACCTTGGGTGAATAATAATGCATTAAATAAATATTTGTTAATATTTATTCACCCAATTTTGGTGCCTAGACTTGTGGAAAAGTCAACAAAGGGAAGTGGACAAAAGGAATTTAAAAATAGAATTTCAAAATTAAATAAATTTAATTTATTTAATGCAGCCCCATCTGGGAGAGAAATAATACTTTTTAAAGTATTAAATGATTAAATTAATTCCTATTTTCAGTGGCTAAGGTCAAAGCATACTGTGAGGCTTGAGTTAACTGGAAGCAGAAGTCTAAAATTAAATAAATTTAATTTATTTAATGGCAGCCATGAGTATGCACAAAATAGGCGCCCCATTTGAAGAGTGAAGCTTATTAATTAATTAATTAATTGTCAGGAATACGAAAGACATTAATTAATTATAGAATGGTGAAGATTATATAAGCAGGGGCTACCATATGGATGAATTAATTAATTCACAGGCAGAGAAGTGCAGCCCAGAGGAAAAGTGCACCCCATTTGGAGAGGATATTTACTTAGAAGAAGGTGAAATTAATATTGAAAGCTTCCAATTTTGGCACATAGGTTGAAGGAGGTTGATTTGTGTGTGGACAATTGTTTGCATAAGTGATACAGGTGCTCAGGTGAAAATGGTAAAATCCATGCTTGTTGTGCATGCAAATAAAACATCAAATTTGGGTCAGTAGGCTTGAATTATATAGATTTTTTATGATTAAAATCCACTGTTCATGTTCCGGTTGCCATCTTTGTCTGAATTAATTATAGGAATTCATCACAGGTGCTTTTATAAAAGAAAGGGAGCTTAAATCAATGTCCAATACATTGATCATATACTCCGAATATGAAGAAATATCTAGATCTGCACCAGTTGTGAAGAATTCCGGCTGAATAAAGAGGAAAAGAATTGTTTAGACAAAGATTGCTCCAGCCATGGAAAAGTGGGATGAACTAGAAAGCTCAGCGGAATCATGCATTACTTCCAGATTTGCTGACATTGGAGACATAAATCTTAGCCCAAATCCAAATCTAGATTCAGATCTAGATCTCATAATTGCAAAAGCTTCCGACAAAAAATCATCTTCTTATTTCTGACGTAGCCTGTGTAGAAGTTAGTATGTGGAAATATTTTTCCAGGATCTTGTGCATGTGCTCCCAATCTTCCAGTTGAAGCCTTCATTGAAGTTGCATTCACTCGAAGTGTTTCCCATAATTTTTAATCACTCATATGCAATTAAAAATAAAAATGATGAGTTGTCTACGGCCAACATTACACTGATGTGTGATGCATGTATTGGAGAAGAACTACAAAAGCTTCAAGAGATGAACTAAGACAGCCGCTTCAAAGGCCATACCGCTTCCAATCCCAGCAAAATTCGAGATCCATCTTGCTTCTAGATCTTGTTTCTCCTAGGTCCAGTTTGGTGAGAATCAAAGGCAAAAGAATCAACTGCATGCAGACATGAAAAAGGACAAGACTGCAGGTTTCCTCTTCCTTCTTTCCTCTGACAAAGTAATTGAGCGATCAATTAAATTATACAACTTAAGTGATTGGTTTAAAAATCATTACTTGAAGAAGTCAACTACTTGGAGATAGGTGGTAGACGTGCAAAATAGAAGGTTCTATCTTCAGTTGTAAATCATGCATGTCATGCAAAGAGGAATTCTAGGAGGGAGATTTCCAGTTGTTTCCTTTCCAACTTCCACATGTGCCAGTTCAACTAAAAGATTCCGACTTGTAATTGCCCCTCTACATTATATAAGTAGAGGAAAAACCTTCGGGTTAATGATTAGAATTTATAAGCAGCATCCTTGTGTTCTAGACTTTGTGCTGAAACTCTTGAGAGCCTCTTGAAGCAAAAGAATATACACGAGTAGATTCTAGAGAACTTTGTGTCACGGTGTATCGTGTTTCTAGCTTTCTATCTTATATCTTTGAATAAACTTTGTGTTATTTTAGATCTAGATCTAGAGCTGCCTTTGCTTATAATTCTATGTTTATATCTATTGGTTTCTTCTATGTGCATGCAATCAACTCTACTATCTATTAATTAGGATGCACATCTTCCCCATTTCTTCTATGTGTTAATATAATTCCCTTCTTCTATAAATATTTCCTTTCTTAAACAGCTACTTACTTACTGCAAAAATGTACAGCTATGGTTCATGAGTTGAACAGTTAAAGTAAAACCCCATATAGATATTATCATATTTTAATTGAAAAATATGACATGGGAGCCTCACCGGTAAATGAGGGAGATTTATCTTATGACTGCCTAGGTTTTATGCTATGCAGAAAATCTAGACAACAATGTTTTTATCTAATCAAAAGATTCTAAACAAACTGAAATCAAATTCACAACATAAGAACTTGATAATAGAGTTCACCCGAAGGCTATGTCTCTGGATTCTCGTAATGAGAATCGATCTATTATTTCCCAATGAAAGACAATATCCCTTGACTATTGAATTAACAAACATTTATATCTGTAATTGAGATGATTCAAACCTCTTGGAACTCTGCAATTTACCAGAAACATTCCCAAGTCCATTTGTGGCCCCTACGATATTTTCACTGATAGTTTCCTGTGTAATTACGTTCAAAAAACATCTACAACTCTAAATGTAAAACATCTACATAAAATAGGTTTACATTTCTGGAAACTAGAGGAAATTTTTAAAAACTTCCCTTTATACTGCATAGCCCGATTCAGACTAGAAGTGGTTGGAAAATGTAGATCTCTGCCTACTGCTAGTGCTCGTTCTATGCAATTACATCTAAAAAAAATCTACACTAGAAAATATATAGCACTTCATGAGACAAGAATACCACCATCGTCTTTGTCTTAGAATTTAGAGTAATTTTTCTTTTTAATTCATTTAGAAATTCAGCCATTAAGACCGTCAAAATACCTGATGAAGGCATGCTACCTGATTGGGTCTTGACCCCCCTATTCAACACATAGCTTAAAGCTCTTTATATATAGGTGAGCCCATTCATTATCCCATCTGAGATTGGTGGTGAGTTGTTCGGGTTGCTTGAATTGTGTGGAGGAGGTCTTGCGTTCGAATCCTGACGGTTTATTTTGTGGCACGGATCACTTTGCATGTGGGTGGGGTAAGATCCCACATTCCCGCCATGACAGTTAGGATTGGCATTTAAATTGGCATGGGCCTATATCCTATCCCATTGCATAAGCCACATTAGAGCCTTTTTTTGGGCTCCATAATATAACTGAGTTGTTGAAGCCACTATGTGGCAAGTTGGTCACTTTGGTTTGCTGCATTTGTTGTGCTTGGATAAGTGCCGACCTATGCTATGTGGATTGGTTCGAATGGTTGTTTAAATGACAAATACAATGTTGACACTGAGTTATGTTTAGACTTCCCATTAGCCGAGTCATATGTGTAGAAATCCGCTAAGGTAATAGGGAGGTTAGAATATCCCGAACCATTTGGAATTACTCTGTCATTGTAATGTTAATCCTGAACTATATGGTAATATAGTAACCAACTTGAACAATGTGGAAAATAAACTTGATCCATGTAGTAATATAATGTGATCAACTTGGTGGGGAGTTGATCACCCCATGAGCTAGAAATAGCTCGACCAAGCTGGTTATCAACATGCAATGCAAATTTGAACTCGAAATGAAAAATCAAGCTCCGAATGCAAAATTGGCATCCATGTGGTGGTTTGAGAGCCCACCACATCAACAATTCAAATATAGCTCTCACGGCGGCTGGGCTCCCCTTCATCACAAAAGTTGAGCCTCTTGTTCCACTGAGCTATACCATTTTATGATCATCGATGACCAACGGTGAAAACCTCTTGAACCTCTAATTTCGCCAACATCCTTTTGCCATGTGTCACAATTCTATTGGTCCACTATTGACATGTTAACCAGAGTTGAATTTCTTGTTGATTGAACTTTGAATAGACATAACTGGAGCTCCCAATAGCCATTTGTTGCGTTCTCATAGTCAATGGAAAGATCTTGAAAATATATTCTACACTGAAACAATTTAGGGATGTTTAGGGAAATTTTTAATATCAAAAAATGATCCCCTGATCATTTTGTTTCACACAAAGAAGTGAGGAAGTAAGGGCATCTCAGAACACCACAAAGTGTAGTAAGTAATGGCATCTTAAAAATATGCAAAGCAGAAGACTTAAGTAACAAGGGTTCAGTTTAGCACAAAGCACAGTTGAAGTAATGAGTAACAAAAATCCCACAAAACACTAAGTAGTTGCGAAGGATCAAAAACCCGCAACGAACAAGTCTTAAGAAGAAGTAACTGAGAATCCCACAATGTATAGGAAGTAAGGGAGGTTCAAAAATACAAAAAAAATGTAACGAAGCAATGATGATTAAGTTTGACGCAATGAAGGAAAGGAAGTAAAAGTAGTTTCGAACACTGCAAAGCATTTCTTAGGAGTAGTGTAGGGTCAACTTTCCGCAAAGAAGGAAGTAATAGACATTTAGTTCCCCGATCGAGCTAGGGAAAAAACTATGGTTTCCTCATATGGTGAAATTGGGGGTACTTTATCACAAGATAACAATTAATTTCACTAAGTGAACAAAAACCCTAATCCACCATCAACGGAAATGACCCAATTTTAAACAATTTCACAAAACCTAGACAATACATATAAGTGTAAACGTCCAAACGAAGTAGAAGAAAAACTAGGCAAAATAAAAATGAAGAAGAATAACAAAAACTAGAAAGGAGGAAGAAAAACAATAAACATACCTTTCCTACAAATGGGTAGAAGTCGGATTGCTCAAAAACTTCTTCAATTGGAAGGCATGAGGTTTCTCAGAGTTTACAGGTCGAATTACTTCTCTCTGAGTGAATAGGATGCATTGAAATGACATGGAATAACTTGACCTTTTAAATATTCCACCTCACTAATAAGCTTGGTACAGATGCCACATCATTGTGTGGGTGTGGAAAATAACTTAGATTTTTTGGCTTTTGAAGTAATCAACAATCACAAAACTGATTGGGTAGTGATTTGTGGGTTTTAGACATGACGTTACTTGACTACTTGGTGTTTGAAGAAAGTAAAGTAGTTTGAGAATGCAGATAAACTAGGTCTTCAGTTATGTGGTTTTTAGCATTTGATTTACTTACTTTTCCAAGTAAAGTAGTGTTGATTTAGCATAACGAGGGTAGTAATGGTACACTGATTCCATGCAAAGAAGGGAGTGGAATTACTTTAGTTTGCAAGGTTTGGTAGTTGATTTTCTTCATAGTGGTAAAACAAGTAAAGTAGGCCCGAAATCTTGATAAACTAAAGGGCTTAGTTGAATGGGTTTTGAGAATTACTTTACTTATGAAATTTTATAAGTAGAGTTATATCGATTTAACACAAAGCTTTTAATAAGATCACTTTTTTTAACACAAAGAAGAAATGGAGTAATATCTAGCTTTGCAGGGTTTAACAACTAATTTTATTGTTTTATTTAGAAAAGTAGAGTGACTTAATTTAGCACAAATAAGACAATAGTGAAAATTGGGTTTTGGAGGGCGAGCTACTACAACTTACAAGTAAAGCAATTTAAGAAACTTGATTGCTTAGCAAAGTAAGTACTTATATTTTTAGGGACTTTCAGGGCATTATGGGAAAATGGCTATTTATTCAACTTCTTCGAAGAAACCTCTTGTAACCTTTTAGAGAATTCTAAAGCAATCTTACAACTCAAATGAGTTAAGATAACAACCTAAACACACTGAGACTCAAACAAGGAGACATAAGAAACATGAACAAAATCCTTCACAAGAATAGAAGACTTAAAATTTTAAAGGGGTACCCCAAAATTTCTAATAGAAATATTGGGGACAACAGTTGGCTCCATCTGTGGACATCTTTATTTCTTCAAAAATAGTAGAAATGAAGATGATATCCCAATGTATATGGTTTCAAGTATTGTTCATTGGGTTTGGGGTCATAATAAGGGAAAAACAAAACAAAATAGACAAAACACAACATAAAACACTAAAATTTATTCATATACATACATTTTTTTACCCTGAAACATCAATTCTTGAAGAGCTTGAAATGTTGCCCATTATATGGCAGCAGAAACTCAACTCCATCTTGGTAAGCAAGGGTGAAACTATCAACTCCAACAGTTCTTGTGATCATGAATGGTCCTTCCATAGTGAATAAAAATTTCAATGTGTTCCTTTAGGTTCATTCTTTTTATCCCACAAGAGCACCCAGTCTCCAATATCAAATTTTCTATTTCTATCATTTTTGTCAAATAGTACTTTAACCTTCCTTTGATGCTCAGCTAGTCTATCAGCTACCTAAACACGAAATTCTTGCAATTTAGATAAGTACATGATTCTTTTGTCAAGTACATCCTGATAAGTATGTATCCTCCAAGGATTTTTTCAGTTGCAAAGCAGGCAGTTCGATAGTAACTGGAAATTCAACATCCATGCCATACAAAAATTGAAAAGGTGACATACCTATATCCTTTTTGGGAGTAATCCTATCAGCCCAAAGAGCATAAAAAAACTTCTTGTGCCATGTCCTTTGATTTTCATCAGTTAACTTCCACATGATTATTATCAAGTTTTTTTTACTTGATTCATCTTTTCCATTTCCCCAAGGATAGTAATTAGAAGAATGCACCAACTTGAAACCATAAGTGAAACAAAAATCAACAAGCTCCTCAGAAGAAATATTGGAAGCATTTATCTGTGACTATCTTGTGTGGGCCACCAAACCTTATAATTATGTTTTCTTTGATAAAGTTACACACTTCCTCATAGGTAGCGTGCTTGATAGGAATGGCTTCTACCCACTTACTGAAATAATCAGTGGTTGTGAGAATGTAATGGTGACCAAAACTTGATATAAGGTTTAACATACCAATGAAATCAATACACCACCATTGGAAGGGCTCATTTATCACAACTAGTTTTAAATGAAAATATGGAAGCTTCATCCGTCTAACAAATTGTTGACATACTTGACACCTAGAAACTCATTTTGTAGTATCTTGAAAAAGAGTGGTCCAACATTAAAATTTCCTAGAGGATATTATGTGTAGTGACTCTGGCTAAGAAGTGGCCTCCAAATGCCTTATCATGAAATTTTTTAAGTAACTTCTCTTGCTGAGCTTTATCAACACATCAGAGAAAAACACCATTAATTCCCATATTGTACAAACCATTTTCCTAAAGGATGAAATATTTTGACTTTATATTTATGGTTCATTTTTATTTGTATGAAAGATGATCCAGAAATTCCCCATAAGTGTGGAGGTAGGAAATCATACTGTACCATTCATCTATAAAGTCCACAAAGAGAATAGTAGGCAATTCTTCACCAGATATTTCTTGGAGTGGAGAAGTTGCTATATTTGGATCTACAAGTTTCTTCTCTGTCATAAATTAGAAAATAACTCTACCTCATACAAGATTAGTTGGATTTATTTCAAGATATTCTTGTACTTTGGTTACCCAAGTGCCTCTCAGCAGCCCCTCTCTTGTTGTGTCAGGAAATATTTAACTGTAATGTCAGGTACACATACAATGGTATGTGAAGAAATAATGTAATACCTAAACATTTTGCATGTTTTAACAACTGCATATACATTCTTCTCCATTGGGTTATATTTCAACTCATATGCCTTCAAAGGCATACTCATGAAGGCTATGGGTGATTCAATGCCTTCGTCATTCTTCTGCATCAATAGGGATGACATGGTATGCTTAGAAGAATAACAATAGAGGATAAATTCCTTGCTGAAGTGGGGTGACACTAACACTGGTGCTTCAACTAAAGCTAATTTGATTCTATTGAAGGCCATTTTTCTCTCCTCATTCCACTTGAATTCTTGAATATTTTTCATCATGTTTGAAATATGCGAGTCAGTTCAGCAAAATCTGGAATGAACCTTTTAAGAAATTAACCATATCGAAGAATGAGTGGACTCCATTTTTAGAAGATAACAGGGGAAAGTTATGAATAGATTTCATTATTTATGGGTCATTCTTGGTTCCTTCCTTCGATATAATATGGCCCAGAAGCTTCCCCTCAGTTCTAAAAAATATAGACGTCTTAGGATTCAGCAATATCCCGTACTTCCTACATTGAATAAAGACTTATTCTAAGTCAACAATTTGATTACCTCTTACCTTGGAGAAGACTGTGAAATCATCAAGATTAACCACTATGCTCTTGTCCTTGAGATGAGAAAATTCAAAATCGATAGCCCTTTGGAATGTATCTCCTGCATTGATCAACCCGAAAGGCATCTTCTAGTAAGAAAATATTCCCCACAGTGTGGTGAACGATGTTTTGTATTGGTCTTCTCTTGCCACCTAAATTTGGTTATATCCTGAAAAAACATCTAACATAGATAACTTTTTTTTGAGCCAATAACTACCTAAAGAGTATGATCCATGATGGGGGATTGGGTAATTATATTTTAGTGGTTCTTGGTTTAGATTATGAAAATCTACATATGAACGCATCTCAGCATTCTTTTTCCTAACATGCATAATGTTGGCCAACCATTCCGAATGATGAATTGGGTAAATGATATTTGCATCAAGAAAATTATGAATTTTAGATTAGATTGTACATGAGATAGTTGGGTTGTGTCTTCGTAGCTTTTATTTGAAAGGATTTTGACCTTGTTGCAATGAAATATATTGATGCATTTCTTCTAGCTAGTATGTCTTCAGGTCTTTGTAAGACCATGTGAAGAAATCACTATACTTCATTAAAAGCTCTGTGAAAGCTTCCTAATCTGTCTCAAAACAAAACTTACTAACATTTATCATCTTGGGATCATCTCCTGGATCCAAATTCAAAGGCTGCACCTCCGATGAAGAACTTTCACCATACTCCTTATTTATCTTTAAAAATTGGTCAGTCTTATCAAAAATTTCTTTTAAGGAGAATAAACCTTTAGGGATTTTATTACCTTTCAGCAGAATAATATCCTTATTGTCATCGTGATCTGAATCGGTCTCACCAATTGTTGTTTGGTGCGGAAGGGAGTTACTTCCTTCAAATTATAAATTTTCTTGCTGCTCCAAAAATGTAATTATATGTTTGTCATCATTGAACACTTGCCATTGTTTGAAATTTTCCGACACTTTTAGATGGTATAACTTCTCTACTTTATAGTTACCCTGACGAAACATTGTGGGTGGCTAATCTAGATTAAGTAGTGCAACATTAACTGCTAGTGAATCCGCCCTTGAATTTTGATATCTTGGGATGAAGTTAATGGAGAAACCCATGAATTCATGTGCAGCATCCAGTAATCTATCCCTTTAGTGTATCAACTTTTCCTTCTAGACATGGTATTAGCCCCTTATTTTCTTTACGACCAGCTCAACATCTCCCTATACCTTGAGTAATTTCACTCCCATATTCCTAGATTGTTCCATTCCTAATAACAACGCTTCATATTGTGATGTATTGTTAGTATTCTTAAAAATTAACTTATAAGAGTAGGGGTGTACCTTCCCTTCTCGAGATATTAAAACAATAGCAACACCTGATCCAAAGGAGAAACAACTACCATCAAACTCTAGTGACCATATCTTTTCTTGCTCTAAAGGCGTGCCCTAGATTTTAGGCTCTTGGAATTCTTCATTCATCTCTAAGTAGTAGACCACATGATCTGATTATTGGAAAATAATCTGAGACCTTGGATCTTTTAAATTTGTGACCGTGTACCTTGATTTATTTTTGGGTTCTAATATTTGATTCACCCCTTTAATTGGGATGTGATTGCATGACCAATCTATATTTACTTCTCCACCTAGCTCTTTGCATAATTTCCAACTTAGAAACATTCTATATGACATAGGGATGTCTACAACCAGAACATTCATCTTCAATCTCTTATCAGGGAAAGCTGCCTTAATAGCTTGAGCATCTTTAATATATCTAATTAGAGGCACCTATATTTCTATCGAATAACATCTCCCAATTGTCTTAGTCAATGTGATACCAAGAGCATATGCAACTTTAGCTAAAATAACATTATCAGAAGCCCCTAAATCTAAAACAAAATTGCTCAATTTGAAACCATTAATAAGCAAAGATACATAAAATGGATCAATTCTTTCGAGAGATGTGGGAGAAATAGTTGTAGTGTTATTATGAGGAGTATTCTTGGGATTAGGAAAAATGCCTTTCGTTGCAGCATAAGGTGAGCTACTTGATCCACTACCGTGAACATATTTTACTAGTCTATTCAGCTGATTGGGGAAAGCTCTAAGATATTTGGCTACTGACATCTGAATTTTTTTCCTCTTAATATGGTATATGATGTCAAAATAAGGTAAATTCGAATGGGATTTAGGAACCCTTTGAGGTTGAGTAGAAGAACTTACTTTCTTGTCTCCTTGAGCCAAAGAAGCATGTAAAGGGCTACCTCTTTTGAGTATAGTTGTGATACTCAAGGGCTGCCCTACATGTGACCTTATGTGACACCTAAGTAAAAACTATTACGAGAAAACAAGCATATTATAGGCTCTAACATACTATAAATATTCTTGTCTCTTTCTATTATTTATTTATTTATATAAAGAGACATATATAAAATAATTATTGGTCCAAATATAGGTCCTCTATATACTCTAGAGTTGTCTGTATATAGAATTATGGAGCTGACTATGTGAAAAATTCAAAGAAAACTATATGGACACTCTGAAGTTGAGTGTATAAACAGTCCAAAGCTTATTTTATGAGTCCTTTAGACTTGATTGTATGACTATATGTAACTATATCTAAATTTAATATTAATGAGGTCAAATGTTTGAATTTATTTTTCTAATATAAGGAAGACTATGGGTAGCTTATCTAACCTTGGAAGAAGGAAGACATCCGTAAGTATGGATATATTTATTCGTAATTTTAAAAGGAGGTGAGATAAAATAGAGTCCAACCATTATGGGTAAAATGTTCATATTGGTTGTATACTTATATTTGCAAATTATTTCAAATTTTCCAATTTTATTTTAGATATTACTAACATTGATTTTGATTTTATTTTATGTAGGAAATGCATGATTCTGTCCCTAAAAATTTGTGGATGCATGCCCCAAATTTTCTATAAGGGACTACCATGGTTCTTAAGCTAGTGGAGATATTGACATTATAGAGGGTTCATGAGGTTTTAGTGATATAATGGTTTAGAGTGATGCTACACATATGGTTTAAGATCAGGGGTGGCGGTAATGTAGATGAAGATGTAGACCCTAATGTCTATGGTCAATCATGATATCATGATATGTGATTTCTGATGTTGACCCAAAAGCATGAGGTTAAATATGATATATTGAATTTATACTATTTATAAAACCAATATAATTTTACAAATTTTAGTTTATTATTCTATTTTTTATAACATGTTTTTGTTTATTATTATTTTGTTAAATGTTTTATTATTATTATAAAATTTTGTTATTAATAATATGTGTAATCAATTTTGAACTTATCATTATTTTATTTGCTTAATCTATAGTGTTACAATTAAGATTACCATCATGATTATATAACTATAATTATATAATGAATAGTAAAATAATTAAAATTAATACTTTATTTTAATATCATTATAATGATTTATGTCCAAATATTTTCATATTTATAGTAGTACGTAAAGTCGTACATGAATTCAAAATTAGTGTAAAAAAAAAAATTCGCAATTCAAGGCACAATTGAAGCCAATTTAATTCACTATTAAAGTTGAAGTTAGAGTCATCGTTTATGTAAAAGTTAAAAGATACTTCTAAATTCAAGGTTTAAGTCATAGTTTAAATGAAATTTATAGTCACAATTATAGTCAAAATTTATGTCCACCTTTAGTCATAATTTACATCACTATTTAAGGAAAATTTACAGTCAAAGTTATAGTCAAAACTCAGAGTTTAAGTCGAATTTTAAGTCCCATTTTATAGTCAAATATATATTTTCAATTAAATGGAATTTTAATAACACTTATAACATTAAGGTTTAATTCAAAGTTATAGTCACAATTATAGTCATAATTTAATTTGATCTTTAATCACAATCTACATCATTGTTTAAGCCAAAGTTGTAGTCATAATTTTAGTTAAAATTCATGTCTTACCATCGTACTAATGTTGATAGAGTGTGACATAAATGTCTGTCATTAGAAGAATGTATATGTCGACATAAGTTTGATGTTAAAAAATGTAATATAATATCACAATTTTAGTCTACTTTTAGGTTGCATTCATGGCTTAAACTACTTGTCTAGCAGTACAATTTGGAATTCAAAAATATGTTATTTGATGAATTAAAATTAACTTAAGGAAAACTTAAATTACAAATTATTTTCATACAAATGTTAGAGTGTTTATAACCCAATTCTATAATCATACCTCCATCATCACCTACTCCTCAACATATGGAACCTACCCAAATTGTTATAACCATTACACCTAATCCTTGATTTCATCCTAAAGTATCTTTTTCTCACGACTAATGCCTTGTATATATTTCCAACCATTTATTTCCCTTACATAGGATAATTCAAGACCCTTAAATTGCTGACCACATTCTTTTCTTTATTATCAAATTCGGTGCCACACACATGGATATTCACCTATCAAAATCACATATTATATGCATTCCACTAAAATCACACATTATGTGCATGCCCTTTATAAGTCACATATTAATCATGTATCCTAAACTCATTCAGGTTACAAATCTACCATACCCTATAAATATAGCGATTAAATTCTGTCCCATCTAGTAGAAAAATCTATCTCAGATTCTATCATGACCATTACACCAAAACCCATCCTAGTGATTGAAGATACTCATTCCCTAGAGGTTGATCTCATATCATGTGATATCATCCTTTAATCTCTTGACATACAAAATCGCTGGAATTTTTTTCGAAATAACATACAAATACCTATATGCATTACATGCTTGAATTATCACAATGTCAATCATTTGATTCATATCAAAACTTTATTAAGGAATCCTTCGGTTTCTTCATTCATAGTTTGATAAATCCCTGTACTCACAAGTATACCAAAACACATTAGTTTCATTTTTTTATGTGATGCAATTGACCCTTTTTTCACATGCAATATTGATGTAGGATGCACAAATCATGCTCTCAAAGTATAAAATACATTCATAAGATTTATAACATGCCCATTATTCCCTATTAGAACATTTCCTTACCTTCCTTTCCCTAACATGATCCTTTATAAAACTTCTACATTTTTCATACCCAAAACTGATCATGGAAATATTTCTTCTCCCATGCTTTATGATGTTTATAATCCGAGGTATTATATTTATTGTAGGAAAATATTATATTGTATGAATTTATACTACCTCTATTCCAAATATTATCTCGTGTCAATATTTTCAGTGACCTATGATACATAGTTATGTGTGACCTAATGCATTTAAAAAACATCCATTTTTGTTTGACTCATAACGGAAAATGATGCATTCTTATTCACATTCGGAACACATGGTTACTAAAAATACTTATGACCCATAACTTCATACTAGTACTATTGAAAAATGTAGTTACTAATGTGTACATGATAAATTTTTGAATTTTGATGACATACTTACAAAGTCCTCTATCTCTTATGATGTTGATCCTACATCTATTGATTTTAATCCTCTACCTCAAGCAAATATCTAGTAATAAAAGTAACTAACTTGTGTATAGAAATTTACGCATACACACACATTATATAACTTCTGCCAACTATTTCACATTCTCTAGTTCTTAAACATGTTGTTACTTGACAAAACATCACATTTCATGGGTCCAATGTGATAGTTGAGGGAACAATAATTACTCAAAACCCCACTTTGTATTTTTCACTATCCATCCATTACCCTAGGGAAATTAGTATCACATTTACATATTACACCTTATGTTCCAAATGTGCAAAAACTAATATAGCATTACGAAAATAAAAAACAATACATACAAGAGACATACTTAGTCCTTTCCTAGATTTGAGACATTATGATAATTTGGATTTAGCATTCTATACTACTTTTATAGTTTAGCATCATAGAACATGTTAAACAGTTAAAACCCACAAAAATCATACACATTACGACCTCAAGGACATGTCCACATCAAGGGACAACTTACATATTAAGCTTACTTCAATTACATCTAACAAGAGTCATTGTTCCTTCACTTTAGTTAATTATTTATCAAACCTAAGAAACATCTAGAGGCTATATGTTATAGGAAACCCAAAAAAATACTATTCTAATAATCCCACTATCTAAGTTTAAAGAAGTAAACATTAAAAAGATCAATAAATTTAGAAGAAATAGTATTCTAGTGAAACAAAAATAAACTATTAAACCAAAAAAATGAAAAAAAATGAGTAAACCTTTAACTAAGCTATATAATCTATCAGTTCTACAATTTATACAATGAAAAGAACAAGAAATAAAAATAATGTAAGAAAATACTGGAAATTTCCTCCTCCATAAGTAAGAGTGTCCATTTCTCTCCCCTTAGATCCAATTTCAAATTAATCAAGAATTACCAACACAAATATTCAACTTCAATTGTATTAATAAATTTGATGTTCCTTACAAAAGAAATAAAAAAATATCAGCCTCCCTTCATGATTACATTGAGATATTTGTAAGGATTGCTTGAAGTTTGAAAATTTTAGCCTCACATGAATTACAAACTACTTCCTTCATTCATGTCAGCTTATTTGAAAAAAATTCCTAATCACAACAATGAACCACGAACACTCATACCCAACTAAGATGAGGTTTCACTAGTTTCAGACTACACATGATTTCTCTCTATACCCTTTTGACATAGCAATCAGATTAATAAAAAACCTATTTTGTACACCGAGATTTATCCTCATAATCACAAGCATCACATTCTTGTGGATTCTTATTTTACACATGATTCACGTATCCCTTCCATATCAGATTATAATACGCACGAGGTACTTTAGAATGATTTAGATACCCATATCACACATTATTTTGATTTTGATCATGATGAAGAAGAACATGTAGAGAAAGAAAGGGTTTTAAATTGTATCCAAATTTCATTCTTAGCTTCATGAAAATCCTCATCATATTAAGCCTCCCATTCGTATTTGTTTGGCTACTAAGCTTGCTCAAGATAAAACCTCTACTGAACAGCCCCTCTTTCGACAACTTCCTTATTCATTATTCGGTATGCCTATATATACTTTTCCTATATCGACATTGCCTATCTCATTAGGGGTGTCTTGTATTCCACTTAAAATCATTGATTTGACTATTCCTATAACTACTACCATTCCTTCATCTGCTATTTATACTTATAGTGCTTCTCATAATCCAACATACTTAATCATTCAAAACTCCTCCTCATGACTCAACATATAGTAAAACACTCAACTTGACCTAATAATCATGAAAATTTTATTTTGTATGTCATTTTGATGATTCTCTTGCATCAAAGTGCTACAAAACTTTCATTTAATTTTCCATTTCATATATTCATCGTTCAAACCATTCATTCAATCATCCATGAACCATGTGAGCTTATTATGTGTGTATTAGACATTCAAGAGTGCATACAATAAGAAAGAGAAAAAACACAAGATGTAAGTGGGAAACCATAAAGGGGAAGAAAACCCATTGAAAAACTCTGCTTATATTACACAAAACAAAGGACTTATAAGAATATTACACATCTTGCAAAAATTTCCTTATTGAAGCACCCACTTCACAAGGAGCACCCACCCCTCAACATTAGTTAATATGACTAAAAATAAGGGAATCCTATGAATATTACACGCCATTATATATTTTATAAATTAATTACCATATATGATATGATGATCCCACAACTGATTGTGATCCAAGTTCAGCTCACACAATCTTCAAACCATATCAAAATAAGCTCTCCTTCAACTCGCTCAATTCTTATTCTTCATGGTCTGAATATATAAATTTTCCTTGCACATCTGATCCTTAAATTTTTTTTTTTTCTTCATCAATCTTCTAGGATATGTCCATAATCCCTCAACAAACTTCTTCAACCTTCTATAGTTCGCTCATAAGCCCATTGGCAAAACTAGTCACAAATGACTTATTATACTTGCTTATATACACAACACAAGCTCATAAAACCCATAGGTATTCCATGAAAAATTAGTTAGGTCAACCCAACTCAAAATCATGTAAATAAACTCTGAAAACCCAAGTAGGTCGATAGGAGTCAAGACACCATGATCAAACACAATACTTCTCAAACAAGCCCAAAACAAGAATTCTAAGGTCTAACGAATGCTCAAACACCTACAAAGTCTTATAACATCGTTGTTATGGTTCAAGAAGAATAAAAAAACATATGGAAATACTCTAACAACCTTCAAAAATCCCAAGAATCTTTGCATCAGCTCCAAACATCATGAAGCATGCCAAGAAGTAAACAAGCCCCATAAGGTCTTCAACACTTGAAAATCACCCTCCAAGATTGAATGACTTGGAACACCAAAACTCATCATCATGAAACATGTAACACATTAAAAATAAGGTATTTATGTCACATAACTCATGAAACTCATTATAATCTTTAGAATGTAACACGACAACAAAATGACTTCTTTTCTAACACTTCTCAAAATGGCTCTAAGACCCCAAAACCAGGTCTTTAAAAATGGACTGGTTCACACCTATAAAATATTCATCAAGAAACAAACCACATATCAATGGAAATATCATGAAGTATACTATTTGATGCAACATATTAGAATCTTCAAATCAAGGCACAAGGCTTCCAAATAGACCAATCTCCAGAACTACTCACTCAGGCTCCAAGGAATCAAGAATCAATCTTGAGAGAACAATAAAAAAACATCTTCAAATAAACTTCACAGATAAATAAACAACTGGAACACTTCAAGAACACTTTTACCAACATGTCGAAGCACTAAGAAGGATATTCCATGTGGAGAAATCTGATCCAACACACCTGTTTCTTCAAGCCTTCTTGAGAAGACAATTAGGGCCAAATAGGCCATTAGGGATTAAACAAGAAATTTTTTTTTCCAAATAAAATAAAATAAAATATTTAAACACATCATATCATTTGTCAACATGCTATCCATGACAAAAAAAATCAACTTTATCAAGCAAAATGATCAAACTTAACTCAAACCACAAGATTAGCATTTTAGCCATTAAGGTCAAAATTGGTATGTTGAATTTGAGGACATGTATCTCAAATGTTATTCAAGAGAAATGCATGAAAATTTAAATGGATATCTATAGCATCTTCTAAGGATTCTAGAACAATTTAATTTTCATTATGAAACCTTCATCTCAACCCTAAAACTGTAAATCTCCACAAAACTAGGTTTTTTCTCTCACTTCTTGAAACAACTGGAACACCAAACCACCACCAAAATGAGATATGAGGAATTACATGCAAGCTATAATCATCAAATTATAATTTACAATTCATTTGGATAACATACAAATTAAACCTTCTAGGTCGCTATGTTGCTAGGGTTTTAAACTAACTTATATTTCTTAACGATTGTTCATAAAAGTATGACGATCAATCCACCTCATTCTTTTTGCAAAAAAATATTAGCTCAATGTAAAATAATTTCAAAAAACCTCTAAGTCCCATGCAGAGTGTGTGAGGGGTGATCAAAACAACATTCCATATCAAGCTGGATTTGTCTTCTTTATAACTCAATTTTTACCAAAAACATCATAACTTGAGATTCCTTCATTATTTTGACTTGAAATATGGCTTGAAGCACCATGACTACCTCCTATATGCATGAAAAATCTCATACATGCTTAAATTCTTCCAAAAATATCCCACCACAATAACTTACCTGTGCTTACTTAGCTTTTCTTCACATTTTTACTTCCCAAGGACCATGAAACATCATGAAACAACTGAAAACTAACCTAAAACACCTCATACACCTCATACGCAACATCATAAAACATTTCCCATGCTTGGTTAAGACTATCATTCTCCATTTATCATGCCACCATGCTAAACCACATGCTTTAGGACTAGAAATAGGCCTATAATGATCTGACTCAACCATGGCAACCCATAAATTGACCATGATGACTCATTGCTAACACTTGGACACCTCTTATGCATCATATGGACCATGTTTGACTTCACGAATACCTTCAACCAACTTTGGAACTCAAATGCCACAAACATGCCTACTAGATCAAGCTCCAGAACACCATAGAGCATCATCAAAACAAGTCACTACCAGTCAACCTTCATGTTAAAAAAATGAAAGACACCTCATGGAGAATCTCATGACACCAAGACATCATTGACAACAACTATAAAAAATGATGAACATGACGACGTCATCCATCAATGATAATCAACATAAAATGATATTTGCTATTTTAATAACTTTTTTTATGGCGTCAAGGCTTTCAATTGGATGAAATTTAATTTGTTATACAAAATGAAAACATAAATCGAAATTTGGAAGTGTTTTTTTTTGTGGGAATTAAATACCAAGATGTCCCACACCTATTCCATGACTCAAATTGTTCCTAGTAAAATAATATTTGTTATTTTTGCTCCACATTATCATATTCATATCGCTTACATTATTCATGTGAATGAAATTTGCACTTAAAGGGGTTAATATACACAATGGGGAAGATCTAATAGTTTTTTTGAAGTTCGAAACCTAATCATTATACTTGTTTCTTTTAACACTTTATAGCCGCTCTTTCTAGTTTTAAGCTTGAGTAGTTGTAGGAAAGTATGAGATGTGAAATCAACCTATTTGATTTAAACATTGGGTGGTCCTAAGCCTCCTCCACACTTAAACCACATAGTTGGTGAAACCGATGAAAATTAAACCACCTACCTTGATGACCCCAAAATTGATGGCATCATGTTGAACTTGAAGGGACTCCAAAAGTTTGAAACCAACATCCTCCACACTTTGATAGTCTTGTCCCACAAATCCAAATAAAAGATACCTTGTTCTTTGTTCACAACAAGGGAAGAAATGACACCCATGTCCTTCATTTATGTGTTTTGATTAGTAGGACAGACAACCATTCTCTGCATACGATAGGGGTTGTTTGATGATGACATCACAATGAATGCCATAAAATAATATTTTCTATTTTTTAAATTTATTTATTTTTAGAATTAAGGTTATCAATTGGAGGCCATTTCATTTGTTACATTTAAAATGAAGACTTGAATGGAAAGTTGGAAATAAAAATGTGGGAATTCAAATTCTACATGTCCCACACCTATTCCATGCATAAAATTGTTCCTACCTAAATAATATCTACTATATGTAATTTTTTTCCACCTTATCATCTCAATCTCACTTGCATTATTCTTGAGAGTGCAATTTTTATTTAAAGGGTTAAAAATAAGAAAAAAGGAAAATCCAAGAGATTCAAGTTTTGAAACCCAACCAAAATGCTTTCTTCTTGTAGAACTTTGTAGGCCTCATTTTTAGTTTTGAGCTCAAGCAATTACATGGAAATAAGTGATGCATGAATAATCATCGATAATTGAGCCCCTCCAATGATTGGTCATATGAGTGCCTAAGGTAGATTTTATCTTTAAATACAAATTTGTTATTGTTTATGGTGACAAGGTCATTGAATGAAATTTAATTTGGTAGATAAGATGAAGACATGAGTGGAAGTTTAGAAAGAAAAAGGTGTAAATTTACTTGCATGATCCACAACCTTTCCATGGTAAATATTATTTTTTCCTAAATAATATCTGGTATATGTGCTACACTTTATAGTCTTGATCTCACTCACACTATTCGTGTGAGTAACAATTTGTACACTTAAAGGGGACACAATAAAAAAGGGGAAAATCTAATAGGTTTCAGGTTCAAAACCAAACCACAGTGCTTGCTTCTTAAAGCAATTTGTATCCCTCCTTTCAGTTACAATATCAATTAATTGTAGGAAATAATTGATGCGCAATCATTGATAATTGAGCCCCTCTAGCGGTTGGTCATACTGTAGACACAAAATAATGAACTTTGAATTATTATTTAGTCTTGATCACATACCACTATTGCATGATTCCTAAGTAAGAAAAGTATTAACTAACCCATGTCTTTGGCCACATTTATTTACTTTATGCTTCTTCTTTCACTCTTGCACTTGTACTTTCTTAGTCTGTAATTTCACCTTTTATCCATTTGTCATTCTGGACACTAGTACCCATCTAGGATGTCAGTGCTAGGTGCCCCTGTCCCATCTAGGTGCCCTTGTCCTCTTTATATTTTGGTCACACTTTCTGGGTCCTTTATATCCGTTTTAGCATCTTATCTTTTTGGTAGTCATCCTTTTCAAGGTTAATTACAAAATTTAAGCAAAAGAATCGTATAAATATAAAGTTATGTTATCATAATAAGGGACCAAGCACTAAGCATCTACTATCTCCACCTAAGGTTGCATCCATCAAAGGCATCTATAGCTCCATTTTCATCCATCTAGCTCCATCACAAGGAACACAAGGCTAGTTCATCTACATCAGACTTCATAGGAGGGGAGTTTATTGTTTCCATGAACACTTTATTTACATTCTAAATCTAGTTACTTGCTCGCTACTCACAAAGTACAACTGACATAAGAGAAACCTAGGGCACAATTCCGCACACACACACCTAGAACTACATTGGGTATGAGATGTAGTGCAACACTCAATGATAAGTCCATTAATTTGGTAGCTGAGGATATTCTGACTGCTTCATATGCAAATTTATTTTTTAGGGTTTTGATGTTATGCTTGGGGTTTTACAGTGATTTATCCATTGCAGGTTTAAAATGGCATCTAATGTGAAGTTTTGTGGCATACATGCAATGAGAAGCAAATAAGTGCAGACACCTAGTGACCATATCGAAATTAGGTTCTTACCATTTATGTAGACCAAGGTGCCCAAATTTCAGATTAGGATGGCCAAAAGAAACCCTATCCCTCTCCAAGCACCCCAATCTATCCTAATCACTCAGATATTCAAATTTCAGGCTTCTGTGTGATGGGTTTACATCTTTATTTAGCTTGTCTCCACTGTGAAATAGGCCAACAACCTCTGCAAATCAAGTAAGGCTCTTCTAACCCTCTTTGCACATTAGAGTTTCATATTTTCTAGATTAGTTTTCCTCGGTATTATTTTAGTATTTCATTATTCATTTTATTTACTACAAACTTGCATTAGATTTAGATATTATATAACATTTTAGTTTAATCGTTTAGCTAAACCTGACTCGATCTACACATTATTAGGATCCCTATTTCTTTATCATCATAAGTATCTCAATTAATGAATTCTTTCTTGCGAAAAATGATTTAAGACATAGATTAAAACATATCCTTGCTACTACTCACATTCCTGCTGATATGCATCCAAACTCAGTATATAATTCTTTTGTTTGGTGTATTTTCTTAACATATTACTTTCCCATATAATCTTCATTGATGAAGCCTAGAATTCACCAGTAAAGCCCAAGCATGCTGGAACATCACTCAACCTAGACTGAGCACTCACCTAAAGCATGCAAATGTACCAGGAACCTCTTTAGGGTTGTTGTTGTAGGATGTTAACATGATGAAGACTTAAAGCATCCAGATCCATAATTAATCTAATATTCTACAAAGCATTTCCTAGATCTAGATCTTAAAGTATCATGAATCAAACAATAATCATAGTGAAACCATTTATGTGGTAATAAACTATAACCATGTTTAACACCCTGATTCAACCAATAACCCCCATTATATTAAATACAGTAATACACATAAGCTTCCTTACATTAACAGTAATATATGCTCATGCTCACATCAGATTTGGTAGCATAACCTCACGGTAACTTAGCTCTCACATTTCTTCTATGCTACACAGTTCACTACATATTTATAAGTATGGGGAATTTCCCTTCACCACTTATCTAATCCCAAAATAGGTCGCATGCTATTATTAGCCATGCGCTGTTACAAAAATAGCCACACATGCAAGTGTGCTAGCAATAGAATATTTTTAGTTAACTGCCAAAAGTAGATCTATTCTCAGCCTGTATCCATGCAAAGCGCTTCCTAGCCGTTCCTCCAAAAATAGCCAAGGCATGTCACGCAAGTCTCTAACTGGTTTATGTGTTCCACACACCATCTCCAAACATAGAAAGTCCCAAATCTATCTCTCTTCTTTGCGCATGATCCTTTTTGAGCCTCCCACACCTTTGAATGTGCTCTGCTCTTCTGCGTGAACCTTCTATATGTCCTTTGCTAAGTGCTATATTCTAACTAATCAACATTACCCCACACTAATTGCATTTCCACCCCGACAATGGTTTGTCTCCAAAACCAATCAAAGAATATAAATAGAAGAATAGAAAGAATTTTAATGAATAAAAGAAAGTCTTTACCCTATAGTATATTCTAATTCAACCCAAAGTATCAACTATGGATATTCTTCTTTTATTTATGCCTCTAAAGTATGCCAATCATTGAGCATGGCTTCTATCTTTTCTAGGATATCCACTGCAATTGACTCTAACTCATCCTTTGCAATCTCTCCTTTCTCATTTTGCAAGACCAACACAATTTTGGACATTATAGTCATTCTTCCTTCTAACAAGTCCATATTTTGCGTGACGAGTTTCCCAAGCTCATACAACCTTTCCTTGTGTGGTTCTTGAGATTCCGCAAGGGCCTCATGCCTCTTCTTGACAAGTGCTAATCATTTTGTGTGGCCCAAGGTCTCATCTTTCACAGCCTTCAGGACTTCATTGTCTTCCAAAATGGTCCTGGTTCTTATAATGGATTCTGGGGCTATACAAATATTAAGCACTTGATCTGCTTTCTTCATCTCCTCTTGCAAGCTCTGAAGAAACCCCTCATAAGAATCTTTCTCATCAGCAAAGCCTTTTCCCTCTCTACTTCATGTGCTAGATCCTTTAGCGTTGGCATGCACATAGGTTCATCTTCAAGCACTAAGTTCACTAAGGTACTCACGTAATGTATTGCTGAAGGAAACGTTTTGGATACCTTTTGATCTAAGTGTGGTTTTGATTTCATGATATTGTCTCCAACTTCCTCTGCCATGCTGATGAAAACAAAATTATTCTTTTGTGCCAAGTCTTTCTATTGCTTTACATGTGCTATTTCTACATCCTAGTCTTGATCTCCTCCCTCAGTGCCCTAATTGTTACATCCTTATCCATATTTCATTGTGCCACCTCTATTGAGACCTTTACCAAAGCATTGCTCACTTGTTCATCTGCCATAACAGTAGGCTTTATTGTTATGTGTCTCGCTTGAGGTGTTTTCTTTAACCTCCTTGATACACATGACTCTTCACACACATCAAAATATGGCTCATCCATATGTGTGTGCATCAACCATGACAGTTGTTTCCTTATGTGTGTAGTTGCCATATCTTCATCCATCAGCTGCTAGCCATACAACACATTTTATGTCATTGTGCTTTAAAAACGGGCATAGAAAATTTCACCCGTGTCCTCGGCGTATCCCATGACTGGTGGAACATACTCTCCACTTGTTCTCTTTGATCTTGGCCCCTTAGGAACTTGGGCTTTAAGATTTAGAGCTTTTTTGACTGTACCCTGAGTAGTCTTGGTCGCTATCTCATCTGCCTCCTATTCTCCCTCTTCTCCATCCTTCATTTCCTCATCCTTTTGTTCTTCCTTATTCTATGGAGGTGTAGGGGAAGTGGGCGCACTTTCCTTAGAATCTTCTGCCTCCTCACTCAATTTCAAATTCCTTCTTTTCTCCATTATCTCCTTATGTGGAGAGAGTCGAGGTGATCTACACACTAATTGTGGAGTAGCACCTTGGGTCATTATTCTCCTAAATACTCTTTTAAAATGATGCTCTCCTTAGACTGCATCCAAGTCCTCATAATCTACCTCTTATGGCTGAGGTGGAGTATTTACGTGCTCAACTTCTTCCCTATTTAGAGGCTATCTTCTGCCTCTGTGCTCCAAACCACCACTATCCTAATGCTCCTCTTCTTCATCATCTACTTCTATTGTCTATATGGGCTTAGGTGCTGGAAAATTTTCCATTGTATGCTTACCTTTTAGTGGCCCTGGGAGTGCAAAACTCATTCTCCACATACTTAGTGTTCTCCAGCTTGGGCTTGAGCTGATAGGTACACAAGCACTACTTCGGTGTCCCTAACTACCAAGCTTACAGGCTTCATGCTTATAATATCTGAGATGAGCCTCTCAATGTAGGCATTCCACCCTGGATATACATATTTCTTTCTCAGAGTGTGGTAGTCGTAATCTACCTTGTTTGCATTGAAGGTTAGGCAACAAACATCTAAAAACTGGTGAAACTGATGCCTAGAAATATCTTGTTATGAATGCATATGGACAATTTGCACCATGGGCTCCAAGCCTCATCCTTCATCACAAATTGTGCGATGCAAAAATGCTAGTAAACTAAAAACTAAACTTCCTTACCCACCACCGAAGGTAACTCCTTGGGTATGTGTCATTCTTCTTCAAAATGCTCCATGCAGAGTCTATCATACCACTTCTCTGCTCTCTTCTTGAATGGTCCACCCATTGATCCTTCACACAAGTATTTTTTAAATATTTCCGCCAGAGACTTGTGTTTCATGGGGTACTCCCAAATCTTCTCTTTTGGCCCATCAGGACACTCCAATCTCCATGAACACCAAAGATCAATAAAATAGTGCCAAAACTTATTATTTCACATGTCTGTGCTTCTTCAATTATTTTGTTTTCTATGTGATCCGTGATATTGTAGACCACTCCTTCAGACATCTTCTTTGCAACATGTAGCCACATTGTATTTACCCGCGACCATCTTTCTTGGTCATTCAACTTTGTCACCAGAGTGTACAACTACCTATACTATTGGATACTTCTTTAATTTGTAAATTTCCATGTTTTTGGAACCTTTGGTATACTCCAGCTCCTTTCTTGTCTCCAGGATTGTCAGCCTTATCAGTTAATTCACTATCTAAATCCACTCTTGAGGCCCTTAGTCCTATCATCCAGTTGAAATCAAAGCAGTTTTGATTTTAACCCTCTCAGTCCTATGAAACTAGAAGAATTTCATGGACTCTGCTCATCAACCATCAATAAAATGGTTCATACTTGCCAAATTATGGTAGATCATATAACTGGTAGACTCCAATTCTGCTTCAGAAACTTCTCACCAGTGTCATCGTACACTGGCACATATTTTGTTGTGACCACCTTTATTCATTTTTGTGCTCAGCAACGCATCGAGCTCCTTCTTATTATACTGATGTTCAATGGTTGTAAATGTCATTGATTTTACATTGATGGACATGGTGAATCCCATTCTTGTCCCACTATCACATCTCCTCTAGATACTGCATTTCTAAGAAATTACTCTCGAGAGAAATTTCTTCTTCCACTTTAACCTTCTTCTTCCCCTTAGACTCCTGTTTTGCAGGTGCTTTCTCCATCCGGTGCAATCTGAAAATATCTCTTTTCTTCCCTTGGTAATCTGACCAAATTGAAACCCTAGTTCAAATCTTCTTTCCCTAGTGGAAATATCACGACCTAGCTTGTTTATAACTCCATATGCTAAGTTTCTCAAACCCTTCATCCTATGGAAACGGAAGCTTCTCTTATGCACAACCCTTCTCTCCATGTCTAGTTTCACACTCAACACACCTCAAGCATCCGTATTTCTATGGCTAAATTCGCACTTAGCAACTTTTCAAATTCTCTTACATTACATGGATGGTGGGAATCCCATTCTTTTCCCAAGATCACATCCTTTTGGATACTGCATTTCTAAGAAATTACTCTGGGGAGCAATTGCTTCTTCCACTTTAACCAAAAATCCTCTCATCAATTAACAATTTTCGTTCTTGTCTGTGTGGTTGCTTTCTTTGGTGCCCAATCAATAACCTGCTAATACGCCCTCCTACCAAATGGCTGTAGATTTCTCTTCAGCGCACTTCTATGTAAACCCAAACCCTAGCTTGATTCACTGTGCCTACCACTAGTTGAGATCTTCATGTGCCTATGCTTACCTCACGTTATACTTGTTTCTTCATTCATCTCTACATCTATGGTCCTCATTTCCAGAAGAAATCTCTCTTTTTTTTCAATTTTCCAACTTGAATAACACCATGTAGTAGTTATTTCCTTTCATGTGTACTTATTTTCATCAGTCTTATACCTAGATATCAATAACCTACCCCACACTAAGGGTATGTGCAGTCCTCTACGCATAAAAATTCTTCAAATAGTAATTAGCTTCTGGTGCGTAAATGCACTTATTACACAAACACACCAACTAAATTGACAAAGCATAGCGATAAAGAAGGAAACACATTAAGGAAATTGACAGAATTGAAAACCTAATCTAAATGGCAACACTACCTTATTACAAACACCAAAAAGACTTATTTATAGTAGGGCTTCAGCCTACTCCCATTGAAGTAACTAGGTAACCGTATTCCATCAAGTGCCTCTAATTGAAAAGTGCCTGATTTCAAGTATGTGAGTGATAACATATGTCCCTAACCAATGTACGTTTGAGTTTACCTGGATGGCACAAAAATTTAGAATCATAAAGGAGCACCATCTTTCCTATCTCAAGCCTTTTATCCCTGATGTGCCTGTCATGCCATGCTTTCTACCTGGCCTTTTCTTGTTTTTGACTCCAACATGCTATGGCTTCATCACTCATCCAACTTCATTAACTTTTCAATCCGCTCTTCTAATGCTTTCTCATCAGCTAGACCTCCAGCATGCACAATACACAAAGAAGGTAACATGAATTCCATGGGAAGAACTGCTTCTACGCCCAAACACTAAATGAAATGGTGTGGATTTTGTTCAACCTTTTATATGTTGTTCGATATGCCCAAAGTACTGAAGATACTTTATCATCCCAATCCTTTCTTCCAACATCATATTTTTTTCAATGTCAATGGCTCAATTTTTTGTTGAAAACCTCAGCAGTTCCATTTTCCTGAGGATGATAGGGTGTAGTCTTATGGTGTGTAATCATGAATTCATCCAATAAAATTCTAATTGTCTCATTAAGAAAATGTGTGCCCCTATCACTGGTCAAACTTAAAGGACATCCATACCATGTAATAATATTTTCCCATAGAAACCTAGCTGATTATAGCCGACTGTGTACAATCCTTTTGTAGGTGCTTCTTCTTGCCCACCTTGTCAGATAATCTATGAAAGTTATGATATAGCACGATCCATTTATGCGTGTAGCTGGTGAAATAGGACCCACAAAATCTATAGCCCATTTCTAAAATGGTTCTGCACTAGGAATAGGTATTAGTGGCATCTCATCTCATTGTCCTAGTTTTCCAAGACATTGACAATGATCAAAAGCCTTCGCAATAATCCTTACAATATTTATACAGGGTCTCCCACCATAATCTAGTGAGTAGAATCTTACACGTAGTGGCATGACCTACATAGTGGCCACTGTACAATACCACCATGAGCTTCTTCCATGATATTTCTATGTACACTCATGTTCCAATACACAATGATGTAATACTTCATCTATACCTAACTTGTACAGGTCACCACTGATCAACATATAGGGTGTTGTGTGTATAGCAAGTTGTTTCTTCTCTGAAGGATTTCATTCCTTCTGGTGTCATGCTTGTTCATGTAGAAAGACAACAATCTCCTCTAATTTTGATGGCACTCATTGTAACCTATATAACTATGCATCTTGCATGGTATCTTCAATCACCTGTGCTTCTTCTCCTGACTGTATTCTGGATAAATGGTCTGGTCCAAAATTACTTTTTCCCTAGTTTTACCACAACTGTGAAATAAAATTTTTGAAATAAGAGTACCCATCTACATATGTGCCCCTTGTAAAATGGGTTTGTTTACCAAATACTTTAATGCCATGTGATCTGTATAAAATATAAATGGTGTAGCTAGCAGGTACTGTCTGAATTTATGTAGTACATAGATCATTGACAAAGCTTCACACTCTATAGTTGTGTAATTTTGTTCTACAGGAGTCAATCTTTCTACTAGAAAAATAGATAGGATGATCTATAATACCTTCTATAGGCTGAGCCAATTACTGCGCCAATGGTCATGTCAGAGGTGTCCACATGTACATGAAATGGTTGGTCCCATAAAGGAAAACACAGAAATAGGAACGATAGTAAGTTTCTCCTTTAATGTATTGAATGCACGCTACTGTGGTTCTCCCCAGTAGAATGTACCTTTCCCTTTCAGTAACTCCTCCAACAATGCGGTAAATTTGGCATATCCTTTAATAAAATTCCTGTAATATCTTGTATGACCCAAAAATCTATGCACCTCACTCTGACTGGTAGGCTCCTTTAGGCCTATAATGAATTGCAACCTTAGCTGGATCAACCAACAAATCCTTCCTTGCAGATTATGTGTCCTAATAGTATCCCAAATGGTGTAGAAAATATGCACCTTCTTGATGTTCAAAGAGATACTCAACTATCTACATATTTCAAACATTAAGTGTATCAAATTGTCACAATGATCCTTAACTAATCCATACACCATCTAATCATCCAAATAAACCTGTAAGAAGTTGTGAATAAACTCTTTGAACACTTGAACAACTATGCACAAAAATACAGTTGGCACATTTTTCAGACCAAAAGGCATCACAGTATAGGTGAAGCTACCCCATTCAGTAGTAAAAGTAGTCTTTTCCTGATCCTCCAAGGAAATCCTAACCTGATGATACCCAAAGAACCCATCTGTAAATGAATAGATTTTGCACCCTGCAACATGCCTTCTAGTATTTCCCTCAGTGAATGGCATAGGAAAGGGATCAGTCACACATGCAACATTCAGCTCCCTGTAGTCCACATAGATCCTAATCCATCCATCCTTCTTGATACTGATCACCATTGGACTAACCCATTCTGACTCATCAAGGGGCTTGATAATCCCAGACTTCAACATTTTGTCAATATCTCTTCTTTGACTTTTTCACACAAGTTGGGGTTCATCCTATAGGGTCTCTTTCTAACTAGGTGCACACCCTCCTTAAGCTTTATCTTCATCTCCCCTAATGATTCATGCACACCTTTAATTTGAATGGTAGGCTCCTTTAGGCATATAATGACTGCAACATTAGTTGGATCAACCGACAATCCTTCCTTATAGATTATATATCCTAATAGTATCCCAAATGGTGTAGCAAATATGCACTTCTTGATGTTCAAATAGATACTCAACTATCTACATCTTTCAACCATTAAGCATAGATTGTCACAATGATCCTTTACTAATTCATACATTGTCCAATCATCCAAATAAACCTGTAAGAAGTTGTGAATAAACTCCTTGAACACTTGAACAACTATGCGTGAAAATACAACAAGTAAGTTTTTCAGACCAAAAGGCATCACAATATAGGTGAAGCTACCCTATTCAGTAGTAAAACAGTAGTCTTTTCCTAATCCTCCCAGGAAATCCTAACCTGATGATACCTAGAGAACACATTTGTAAATGAATAGATTTCGCACCCTGCAATGCATTCTAGTATTTCCTTAGTGAATGGTGTAGGAAAGGGATTAGTCACAGATACAACATTCAACTCACTGTAGTCCACATAGATCCTAATCCATTCATATTTCTTGATACTGATCACCATTGGACTAACCCATTTTGACTCATCAAGGGGCCTTATAATCCCATATTTCAACATTTTTTCAATCTCTTCTTTGACCTTTTCACGCAAGTTGGGGTTCATCCTATAGGGTCTCTTTCTAATTGGACGCGCACCCTCCTTAAGATTTATCCTCATCTCCCTTAATGATTCATTCATGCACCTCAATTTGAATGGTAGGCTCCTTTAGGCCTATAATGACTGCAACCTTAGCTGGATCAACCAACAATCCTTCCTTACAGATTATGCATCCTAATAGTATCCCAAATGGTGTAGCAAATATGCACTTCTTGATGTTCAAATAGATACTCAACTATCTACATCTTTCAACCATTAAGCACAAATTTTCACAATGATCCTTTAATAATTCATACATTTTCCAATCATCCAAATAAACCTGTAAGAAGTTGTGAATAAACTCCTTGAACGCTTGAACAACTATGCGTGAAAATACAACAAGTAAGTTTTTCAGACCAAAAGGCATCACAATATAGGTGAAGCTACCCTATTCAGTAGTAAAAGTAGTCTTTTCCTGATCCTCCCAGGAAATCCTAACCTGATGATACCTAGAGAACACATTTGTAAATGAATAGATTTCGCACCCTGCAATGCATTCTAGTATTTCCTTAGTGAATGGTGTAGGAAAGGGATCAGTCACACATACAACATTCAACTCACTGTAGTCCACACAGATCCTAATCCATTCATATTTCTTGATACTGATCACCATTGGACTAACCCATTTTGACTCGTTAAGGGGCCTTATAATCCCATATTTCAACATTTTTTTCAATATCTTCTTTGACCTTTTCAGGCAAGTTGGGGTTCATCCTATAGGGTCTCTTTCTAACTGTTCGCGCACCCTCCTTAAGATTTATCCTCATCTCCCTTAATGATTCATTCATGCACCTCACTTTGAATGGTAGGCTCCTTTAGGCCTATAATGACTGTAACCTTAGCTGGATCAACCAACAATCCTTCCTTACAGATTATGCATCCTAATAGTATCCCAAATGGTGTAGCAAATATGCACTTCTTGATGTTCAAATAGATACTCAACTATCTACATCTTTCAACCATTAAGCATAGATTGTCACAATGATCCTTTACTAATTCATACATTGTCCAATCATCCAAATAAACCTGTAAGAAGTTGTGAATAAACTCCTTGAACGCTTGAACAACTATGCGTGAAAATACAACAAGTAAGTTTTTCAGACCAAAAGGCATCACAATATAGGTGAAGCTACCCTATTCAGTAGTACAAGTAGTCTTTTCCTGATCCTCCCAGAAAATCCTAACCTGATGATACCTAGAGAACACATTTGTAAATGAATATATTTCACACCCTGCAATGCATTCTAGTATTTCCTTAGTGAATGGTGTAGGAAAGGGATCAGTCACACATACAACATTCAACTCACTGTATTCCACATAGATCCTAATCCATTCATATTTCTTGATACTGAGCACCATTGGAATAACCCATTTTGACTCGTCAAGGGGCATTATAATCCCATATTTCAACATTTTTTCAATCTCTTCTTTGACCTTTTCACACAAGTTGGGGTTCATCCTATAGGGTCTCTTTCTAACTGGACACGTCACCCTCCTTAAGATTTATCCTCATCTCCCTCAATGATTCATTCATGCCTTTAAGTTCATGGTACCCTCAAGGGAATAAGTCCTGATAATCATGTAGTAGCTCTATGATTTTTTCCACTTTAGAGTCTGACCAATAGTCTCTAATTATGGCTTCTTTAGGCTTAGCATCTGATCCAATATTCAGTTTCTTTGTCTTTATAGGTTCATGATAGGCGCATGTGGTCTTATCTGCACTGTCTAACACTTCACGCCTACTTGATGAATGGCTTATATCTAGTTCTTCTACTTCTTCATCGTCCACTAAATAAACTATTTCACCTTTTTCTTTCTCAAGGAAAGTACGTTGTAGTAGTGTGGCATCAATCTCCGTCTCTTCAACAAAATGTCCTCTTGAGTTTCCTTCTTCCAATAAATCCTGAAGGAGTTCTTTAGCCTTGGCACTATCTCCCATAGTTAAGTGCTTTATGAATTTTAATGCTTCTTCCACCGGAGGCTTGGTAGATAAGAATTCAAATGTTTGAGTCATTCCTGTAATTAAACCCTACCAATTTCTAGTCCCTCTATGGAGTTCGACATAGACATACCAAGCATAAGCGCAACCTTGTAAAGTGGAATAAAACTTGTGCACCAAGAGCGAAGGCGGTAAATATTCCTACCCGTCTGTCAAGAGTCTCTCACACTTCTAAACATGATGCTGAACAAGTTGATTACCATGATAAGTGCATATTTGAGTAGGTACATTACTCCTAAATAACGTGGTAGCAACAACAATCCTAATTTCATTCCATCCTACAAGATTATCCTTATGGACTGTAGACACTAAAATTTTCCTCCGTAATTTCTATTTCATTAATGTATGTATTGGGAATAGGATGTTGTTAAGTGTAATTAGTAGTAGCGTCTGATAGAAGATAACGGCGCCATCAGTACAGTGTCACCAATAATGTGGAGTACGGTAACAGTCAAAGTACAATAAGAATGTTGTAAAAAGTAAATATTTGTCGTAAGTGGTCCGGTAATGTTAAAATGTCAAAGTTTGGGTAATTAGAGAAGTAGGGTATACATGATTAGGAATTAGAAATATTATATTGGTAATAAGGAAAAGGAGTGAGGTCATAAATATTTTGTGTATTTTATTTGTAAAAAATCTAAAAATGTGGAACCCATGTAAAATGATAAGGTTTATCTTATCTTAAGAGATAAGCTTACATGTACAGATAAGAGTTAAGGTATGAAATATGATTCGTTAGAGTGGATTTCTTTTCCTATCTTAGAGATAGGATGGATAAGCCTGGAAGTTCTATAAATAGAGAGGCCACCCCCCTCATTTAGCATAGAAAGAAGTAGTGAGAAATATTGTAGGAAGTGTGCAAAGGAAGCCATCAGTTTAAAGGTGTGCTGAAGAAGCCATCAAGAGGTGTAAATGTAAAGTTTCTCCCATAGTCTTGTTGAAGTACCTCATGGGTGAGATTGTAACAATTTCATGTTAATATTATAATTTACTTTGATATTTCAGATTTGTCATCATTCCGTCTTATCATAGTCGATGGTATTCTTGTGTTATGTTGTTGTTTTGTTTCCAGATTACATCCACCAAACTAAAGGCTGTGCATTAGTAAATAATCATAGCACGAGGAGTTCCAGGTGAAGAATTATCATAGTGCCGGATTGGTGATGACAGGACCACCCACCAGCGTGATGCTGTCCCACGTAGAGTATATGTTAGCATATTTCTTCTTTCTAGTGGGTCTATCCACTGTTCCTCCATGGTGCACAGGAACACCATAGGATCTCCTTATCTAGTGTAACAAGGTACCAAGCTGTTACCTATTATCTTGACATAACGTGGTTTGCTTCCCTTAGGAAATATGCTCTTTACTTTGTGCCCTACTAAATAATAAGTTCTATGAGAGCCCAATTATCACAAGAAATACTTGTAGTATCATTGATAAACTGTGCATCCTACCACTAAATTATTCCTTGTTTATATGGCTTAAGAATCTTTGGATCCCAGATGGCACATACATAAATCCTATTCAAGTCTTCTTCACTCAAGGGCTCAACATAGGGCACATATTTTCCATCTGCTAAAGGGATAATAACACTTTCCTCCTTATTTTCAAAGATGATATAACCCTTGTTGAACCGAAGATCAACATTATTTGCATAGCACCAAGGACGCTCCAATAGAGTTGGGAAGCTATCTGACTCTGCCAGTGCTAAAACCTTAAAATATATTGTGAACTTGGCTCCTTGTATGGTAATAGATGCATATTTCAAAATGCTGATGGGAGTGGCCTTAGTTTGACTAGCCATGAACAATACATTAGAGGATGGCTGCAATGGGGGTCTCCCCATTTGTACCCATGCATCCAAATTAATAACATTGAATTTCACGCATGTATTAATCAATATATTACTCAATAACCACCCATCCAAAACAAGATTCAAAGTGATTTCCTTTTCATAATCTAGGCTATGAGGGGGAAGATTTGCATGCAGGATCTACCATTTGGTCTTAATAATTGTGCACGGAGTGTTTCCCTTTAACCAATTCCCAAGCAACAGAATAATATTCTCCTGGCACAACAATTTGAACACTTCTCTTAAGTCATCCATATTATTTTGGACCATCTCTGATGCTTTCTTTTGCTCCATCTTCTATGATTTCTCCTTTAAATACTATATTTCACCCTGAAGATTCCTAAGTACCTCTATGGTCTCCTGATAAACCTCCTTTTGATGGGTTGGATCTGGGTACCGTGCATGTAGTACCTCCTCTTTGGTGATGGTAGGATTTTACTATAATGCATCTCTAGCACATGCCGCCTCAACGCGGGTCATGATCTTTACTTGCAATGCCTCAGACTTTGCTTCCAAATTAGGCATCCACTGATTTTCCATAGCGCGCTATATCCTAACCATCCCTACGCATTTTTTCTTGTTTATGCTACTTGCTAAGATGCTCATACAAGTCCGGGCATTCCTCTTTACTAAGATTCTTTCCATAGAAATAACATGTAATATTAATAGGACATTCGTGCCTGTAGTGGTCAGGAGATCCACATGTATAATATGTCCCATAAGGGAACTCACCTCTTCCTCCACCATGGCCTCATCCTCTAAATCCACCAGGGTATCCTCGACCTCTGCCATGAATGCCTTCAAAATGCCCTTCATTCTAATCATAGTGCACTTGATTGTGATCCCGATCTTGATTCTCATTATTGCCTTTAGATTTATTTGAAATCCATGTCTATCATACATCATGGATCTGACCAATCAGCTGACAATATTTCATGGCATGAGTCATGGACCTACATATTTTTTAGTAGCATGAAACGTTCTTCCTTATCGCATGTTGTAGTAATGGAAAAAGACTAACATCATGGTTTAAATGGCATATCTCACAATCCAAAAACAACAAGTGCACTGATATGCGGGGAAAACTATCCTTTGTGTGACCTTCCACTTCACAATTTTTGCACCAAATCCTTATACGCATCTCATGTGCTGAGTTTTCTGATAGTTTATCCAACTGCTTTTCCATAGCTGTGATCTGTGATTCTAAAAATGGGCTCTCCCCAGTGTCTATACTTCCAACTACCTCAACGTGTAAAGTTGATTCAAGTTATTGGCACAGATTAGTGTACATCTTATGTGATAGCACCCTCCTAAAAGGTGTAATCAAACATCCAACGAACCATTGTGTATGTTGGATTGTGTGAATATCATAAGAGAGCTTATATAACATCATTTTAAAATTAGCATCATATTCCCTGACACTTTCAATAGTTCTTTGCTTAATATCCTTGAGTGCACTTATACTCTTCTGTTCAAACTCATGGATGTGAAACTCTATAAGGAATGCATCTTTTAAAGCTATATAGTCTACACAAGTCTGATCAGGGTCAAAATTTCTATACTAGTTGTGTGCACGCCCTTGTAATGTAGTAGAAAATTGGCTTTCCCTACGCTTATAAGCCATGATTCCTTTTGTGCGCCACAATATTTTACACTTATGTACATGTTCAACAACATATTTTATGCCCCTAGACTCTGGAAGAGGAAGAGACATCTCCATATAAATATTCTGGGGTTGGTGCAGACCTTGCCCACTTGATCTAGAACCTCCTGTGTTTCCTCTACCCCCAGAACCACCAAATCCACTAGAGCTAGAGCCACTTATGCCCCTTGATTCTAAACCTCCTGCAGCTGGGGTTGGACCAAAGGATGTACTTCCCTGTGTCCCAATCGTAGTACTGAATTGTACTTCAATAGTCTACGAAGTGTTACTAATCCCAATAGATAGTCCAAAAACATGTGCGCCTAAATTCTATGTAGAGGATACACCCAAAAAGGTACTCCCATATAACAACAAATTTGTTTACGCTACCATCACTATGCCTCTTATATGACTCACCCCTGCTCTCCCACTAGTTGAGTTATCTTGCTCACTAATTTTTGTACTGGATCTTGGAAAACCAAGCGCAAGGGCAAGGTTACCAGGTGGATTTAGATGTACACCCATGGCCTATGTCATCTCTACTGACATGCTTCTACGTGAGGCCGAGAAGGGTTCCCTGTCATGCTTTCCCAAATGGGGGAGTTCCTGATACTTGAGTTCCACGTATTCTACGTGAACTTCAACTCCTTCTCGAACTATCTTTCTCCACAACGCCATTTACTCTACAACCTACCGCTGCTTCTTTACCTCCGTCTCACATGCCTCATTATAATTAAACCACTTTTCCTCTCTTTTCCTTTCTACCACTAGGTTTTCCATCTTTCACCAAACCTACTCCTGCCCCTCGTGTGTGGTGGGGTTTAGTTAGCCATTGGTATTCTCTCCAAATTCAAAGTTACCATCAGGATCTTGATCGCTAGTGGAATGCCTTGCAGGTAAGTTCCCCTTGGATATCATAAAAACTAGAATTCAACTACCTCTAGGCACAAATAAGTGGAAATTGAGTACTCCAAGATATAACTGTTCAAAACACCATGCAACCATGTATCTACAGTGCGAGTCCAATTCAAATCAACGTCATAAAGGGCCTGAAATTCTTCTTACATCCAGACAAGTGTGTGATACCTCCAATTTCATTTAGATGCATAAGGAATTAGCCACTCATACAATTCTATTGGAAATATAGTGAATAATCTCTCATATAAACTATCATACAGATTATGTTCCACCCATATGCGTGCATTAAACTCAGATCTAGTGCTGAACCTCCATGCGTATTCTTCTTCTAGATCCTGTATCTATTCCTCAACACTTGCTAGGGTCAACCGATATATCTTCATCTCAGAAAATCTTGAAAATAACTAAAAATGAGGTCTCGGCAACAAAACCAATGATGTAGCCTAGAATTCACTAGTAAAGCCCAGGCACACTGGCACATCACTCAGCCTAGACTAAGCACTCATCCAAAGTGTGCAAAGGTACCAGGCCCCTCTTTAGGGTTACTGTTGCAGGATGTTGGCATGATGAAGACTTAAAGCATTCCGATCCATAATTAATCTAACATTCTACAGAGCATTTCCTAGATCTAGATCTTAAAGTATCATGAATCAAACAATAATCATAGTGAAACCCTTTATGCAATAATAAACTATAACCATGATTAACACCTCGATTCAGAAAATAATCCCCATTATATTAAATATAGTAATACATAGAAGCTTCCTTACAATAACAATAATATATGCTCATGCTCGCATCAGATTTGGCAGCATAACCTCACAATAACTTGACTCTCACATCTCTTCTATGTTACACAGTTCACTACATATTTATAAGGGTGGGGACTTTCCCTTCACCACTTATCTAATCCCAAAATAGGTCATATGCTATTATTATCCATGCACTATTACAAAAATAGCCACACATGCAAGTGCGCTAATAATAGATTGCTTTTAGTTAACTTCCAGTAGTAGATCTATTCTCAGCATGTATCCATGCAAACCGCTTCATAGCCGTTCCTCCAAAAATAGCCAAGGCATGTTGCATAGGTCTATAACTAGTTTGTGTGTTCTGCACACCATCTCTAAACATAGATCCTCATCATGAAAATGGCTAAGTCCAAAATCTTTCTCTCTTCTTCGTGCGCAATCCTTTCCGATCCTCCCATGCCTTTGAATGTGCTCTGATTTTCTGTGAGAACCATCTATAAGTCCTTTACTAAGTGCTATATTCTGATTGATCAACACTCATGCTAATATTTCTACTTTTGATAATGATCCAACCTTGCATATCATGATTAACATCTACAAAATGGGTATCAAGCGTACTTTAATCAACAACGGATATGAACTTAATCTATGTCCCATTTCATTCCTTGAAAATATTGGTTTTTTTGGCTGCTAATGTGATGCAGGAGCATCATCATGGTAGCCTTGATGGACAATAAAGTTTGAATAATCCTTTGAAATGCATTGAGCATATACTAGGGGTTTTGAAAGTTTTCCCTCCATCATATCATTATATGTAGTTAAAATTTGTATGTGCATTATAATAGTGAAGGTGAAAATCATCGTAATGAATGGTAAATATGTCAAGTTTAACAATTAGGAGAGGTTGAATAGGTATAAATGAGTTTTCATCAGGTAGATAAGGTCTTGAAGACCATAAAAATAGGTTTGTAACAAGTTTTGAGGTGTTTTATAGGAAGATCATCCAAATTTTCTTTTTTTAGAAGCATGGTTGAGTTTTCCTAGGGTAGATTCAATCAAACTACAAACTAGTTGAGTTTCTTAAGGGATTAGAATAGGTCTACAATTATGAATGAAGGAAGAATTCTAAGGGGAAGAGCTTGTAATAGGTTTTTCAATGATGAATGAAGATGGTAAGATGATTAGAATAAATTATTATTTTTTCTTTTCTTTAAGTGAATTTAGCATATTTCTAGTGGACTATGTTGAAGGAATGTAAAAGGAAAACGGGTATGAAACCCTTAATGGAATTTATTCGTTAAAATTATCTTGACTGCTAATATAGGAAGATTCTATAGATGTTAAGGAAAGTAATAATTATTTTTACAAGTCTTGATAATGCTTGACAAGAATTTTATGGAAAAATCTACTATCTCAGGCTTGATCTAGGGCTTCTCACAACTTTTAATTACACCAATGAATTCAGATAATTTTTTCAAATTATCTCTATCTTAATATGAACTAGAGATCCTCCATGATTGATGGTGATTGGAAAATGCAGTTGGAAATATCGTTGAAAGAAATCTCGAGCTAGAAAAAGAAAACACAGTGAACTATGTCAGGGAAGTTTGATACTAATTCAAACAAATTGGGCTATGTAAAGAGTAAGTATGACTAATATGAGACATCAGAGTCCATTAAGGAATGGCAATGAGTTTTAGAAGGAGTTATGAAGACATTTCCACTATCATTTTGGTATAGAGCTGACTGCACATGGTTTAAGACTTTAATAGATCACTAAAGCCCTTTTAAAAGAAAGAAAGTTGAGCACAATGTGTTAAGAACCAATGCATAAATGTTGAAGGGCATCATGAATAACATGAAGGGGACCTAAAATCATGAGACTTGTGTCTTGAAAGGTACTGAAAATGAGTTTGATACCTAATTTGGGGTTCAGAAAGGCTATAAAAATCCTTGGGGCAGAGTATTAGGGAAACATGAAGGAAAACAAGTGCTTGATCTCTCATTGGTGAGTCTGTTCATTCAAAATGATGGTTATAACATGGAAAAGGAATTATATAGAGTATGGACCTAGGGAATGAATCCTTTCACGTACATCTGAGGGCTTGAGTTGGAAATACAAGAGCTATGAGAATCTTGGGGAAAATTATTAAGAATTCTCAAAGAAGACCAATGCCAAAGAATTCAGGAGGAAGCCTAACCCTTTGATATGATGCCTACAAACTGATACAACAGGTATGAACCCACTAATAGGGTCTATGTTCAGTATGACCATGTTAGTGTCAAATGCATAGGACAAGGGGTCTAAATGGTATGTTAGAAGAACTAGATTGCTCTTGAACTACATGATAATGTAGTGCATGGAAGGAGAATGAATTAATGATCTTCAATCTAATTTAGGCTGATTTGAATGAAATCTCAAGAAGTAAATACCCATATCAATTAAATAGCATGATATGAGTAAAAATGAGTCAGTTGGTACCTAATTTGATTCTCCCTCAAGGTCTGAGCAGCATCACAAGTTTTGGCAAGAAGATTAGGGACAGATAGATTGAAATGAGTCATTTTGTAGTCAGGGATGAGATCTAAATGGCCTTTTATCACTCAGATGTGGAGAAATGGATAGCACCGTCAAGAGGATTTGATCTATCCTCACTACTTTGTGGTTGTGCCCTTTCAACCAAGGTGAGAGGACCCTTCTGTAGAATGTGGTTTATGGAGGAGATGGAGATATCGCACTCTATGAGGTTATGAATAAGACCTTGGAGAAAATATGATCAATGCAACAAAATCTAACTCTCATGAGTTATCACTCTAGATAGTGGAGATATTTTCTAGAAAAATTTTAGGATACTAAAGACATTAGGAATCCTGATTATTTCTGCATGTTTTGGTAATGGAAATTATGCATTTGTGTTCATACAGGGAAAACAGGGGTAGTACAGGTAGGATTAGTTGTTTTTAAGTAAATTTTGGTAGGAGGTGAGGTAGAATAAACTTGATTTTCCAAATCCTTGAGAACTCTTACAAAATGGAAAGTCTAAACAATAGAATGCTTCAGAATAGCTAAAATGTTCCTTTAACCAGAATATGTACTTCAATGGAGGCCCAAATTAGCACTTTTTCACACAATCTATGAGATTTTAACACGAAGGCTCGAGTTAGAAAACCCAATAAAACATCAAAATCTAAGATCAATCATGCCTGAGGTACACCCAGAGGCTTATAAACAATCTTTGTCAACAAATGAAAGAAAAGTGATTTTAAATCATTTATTTCACTCCCAGATGAAAGATCTTCTAAGAAATGAGATTGCAGATGCCACTAAACTGTCACAAGGATTGAGACTTGTGTGATTAAAATAGATTTTGATACAAGATTGCAATAAGAACAAGAAAAAACTATTTGCAGACATTCAGAAATGAAACAAACACATTTTTCTCAAGATCAATAAAAAATAACTCGAGTTTGATTAAATTTATCAGCAGGGGAAAGTTTCTAGAACAATCTCAGAGCTTGTCAATGGTTGTACACTTGCAACCACCTTGACACATGATCAAACTTAATACAAAAGAGATATACAGGCTTCTCAGATGGCTTCTCAAAAGACAGGCTTTGTCAAGTTTTCCTCTTGGGAATTTTCTTCGACCTCTAACACTCCAAATTCCAACATTTACATGAAAAATTTGTGCCATTTATAAAATTTACAACAGAGACCCTTTTCCCCCAAAAATCATGACATTGAGTGCTACCAGTGCTCGCCATGATCACGATTGCGATTTCCAGAATCAAATCTGCAAAAATTCACCAAGTGCTTAGGGGGAAAATCTCTTCGAATATCTCCCACATTCAACTCCTCCTTCTAGTAGATCACTCTTTCTTCAACTCGCCAACCACTTCCACCCCTAATCTATCAAATCCTGGTTCCTTGCATGCTCATGGGAGAAGAAAAAATGGAAAATCATGATCGAGCCCGATAGTCAGACCATTTTAATGGCGAAAGACGTCTCCAGATCTTCTCCACCAAACTTAGATATCAAAATTAACTCTCCTCTCTATTTGGCATGTAGGAAATACCAAGAAATCATGAAGACTCACACTTCCAGGTGCATTTCAGTAAAAATGGGGGGAAAATCAGATTCAGACTCATCAGTTGTCCATTGATCTTTACTTTGAATTTGGGTCATCCACGTGGAAGATTCAATTTAAAATGGGCCCGAGGGTTTCCTTTGACCTTTTACAAACTTTTGAAGAAATGGAAATTTTCCACATTTTGTTCCGTCACCTCCGCCCTTGAGAAATGAGCCTGACACATGTCCTAAGGTGGGTCCCAATGGAACCTGTGGCCAAATTCTGCTATTTCACCTCATTTTTGGAAAAGGGAAAATTTTCCAAGTTTTCCCCACAGCTCCACCCTTGAAAAATGGGCCTGACACGTGTCCCAATGTGGGTCCTAGTGGAACCGCGCTTCCTTTTTCACTTTTAACTCTTTTCTCCCAAAAGGAAATTTTTCCAAATTTCCCCCGAGAGTCTACACCTGCACCGTTGACTGGAGCAAGCTTTGACCTTTCCTCTATCGGGCTTGCGGGCCATTTTTGGTATTTTAACCCTTTTGAGCATAAAAGGAAAAAATTCTAAGTTGCCCCCATGATGGTCCTACTTCCCTGCCCCTTCTGACTTTTCAAACTGCCACGCGTCACAATGGCGCACCTTGAGATGGTCCCCAAAAGTTGATACCTTGAAAGAGCATGGGCTCGCCACGTGTCCTGACCTGAAAAAAATTGTTTGAAGGCTTGAAATCCCAGCGGAAGGCACCATGTGTCAGAGATCTAAGGCAATCTCTTTTGGCCAGCTGAAAAGTCCAAGCAAAATGCAAAGTGAGCGGAGGCCTCCAAGTGTCCTCCCGGCACTTCTTTAAAATGAAACTCAAGGGCTGGTCCCCAAACATGCGTGGTTCCTCTAAAAGACCTCCCAAAACCCTTTTGAAAAATGACTAAGTGACCCGGCGGGCCTCACACATGTCTTCATGGTGTAATTCAGGATGGTGCCCAAAATGAAGACCATGAATGAGCGCGGGCTCGCCACTGTTCTGCCAAACTTTCAGCTGCATAAAAATTTGTCTAAGTTCAGGCAAAGCAACGGAAACCTCCATGTGTCCTCCGGCGCTACTCCAAGGCCAAACCAAAAAGTAAATCTTCAAATGAGTGTTGTTCCTCCACGTGGACAAATCTTTAAGTTGAGGTGATTTATAAAATTTATGAAGTACCCTGCTGAGCCACGTCCAACCAAAAGAGGCCACGTTCCCTGTAGATGCAAGGATGTAAATTTGATTAGGAGAAACACTCGTCAAACTGTAAAATGTAGAAAAATGACCATTTGAGCCTGGAGATGAAATTTTTTCCAAGGACAGAGGATTTATAAATGTTACAAGGCTCAAATGCGCTCTTTAGAGCTACATCCATTCATTTTTTATCAAGTATTTGGGGCAAAAATGACAAGGGCAACAAATCCCAACTGTGGAAAATGGAAAGAAACGGGAAAGCCCTAGTTTTTTAGTAAACAGAGAACAGGAGACCCAAATTACAGACCTATCAGAGAGATAAAGAAACAAGGAAACACAAATAGACCCATACATGATCCTAGACCCAAGGAACATATTACTTATGGCAACAAAAAGAAAGCAGAGACTTTCCTAGGCACAACACGAGGGAATGATAAATGGCATAGAGGCCGTAAATCGATAGGTTTTGAAGGCAAAATGGGGTGAGACCATTTTGAGCACTAACATCAGCTCCAACTCGGGGATGGGCACTCCTTGTGAGTGCCACAAGAAAAAAGGTAGACCAAGTGCCAAAATTTTCCATTGGGTGATAGGGTTAGCTTGCAGAGTAAAGAAACATAGCCATCTCCCAAAAAAAAAAATAGAGAAACCAATAAAAAACAGGTCACCAAGGACCAGAACGAGAAAAAACATAAAAAAAGGAAACAAACAAGTAGTTATACACTGTACAAAATATTTTTACCTTGATTCTAGGGAATCAGTCCAAGAAATGCTTTAAATGCCTGCGATAAAGAGGCATCTCAAGCAATTCACTATCTAAATCCTTCAATAAGAAGGTATGTTCACCAATCCTGATATCAATGGAGTAAGGGCCCATCCATAGTGAGTCAAATTTTCCATGCTTTCCCCTATCTTCATGCTCTGTTATCCCATAGTAGCACAAGATCTCCAACATTGAAAGCTCTGGGAGTGACCTTCTTGTCAAATAACTTCTTCAGCTTTTCTCTAAACTTTACATGCCTCTGGTGGGATGCCCTCCTTTCTTCATCAAGTTCAATAATTTGGTTAATGTGAGCATCATAAGGACTTACTTCTTGATCCTCCAGTTGTTGAATGAACTGATATGAGGATAATTGCATATGCAGGGGCAACAGGGCCTGAGTTCCATACACCAACTCAAATGGACTCTTTCAAGTGGCTCTTTTAACAGTGATTCTATCAGCCAAACAACAAACTTCAACTGTTCACCCCATTTTCTCTTGTTAGCTCCAAGGTTCTTCTAATAATCTTCAACAAGTTTTTATTACTAGACTCAGCTTGTCCATTTCCTTGGGGATTGTAATTAGATGCATATGTCAAGTTGATCCCATACTCTTTACACATTGCCACCAAAGGTTTAGCTCTAAAGCTCATGGCATTGTCAGCAACAATCTTGACTGGCACCCCAAACCTGCAGATGATGTGGTTTAGCATAAAGTCCATGACAAATTTGTGTGTTGCCTTCTTGGTGGGGATTGCCTCCACCAATTTGGTAAAGTAATCAGTGGCTACAAGAATCCACTTATGGCCAACACTTGAAGGGTCTGAAATCTCACCAATGAAATCCATTCCCCATTACTTGAATGGAGCTTCAATTGATACATGCTGCAAAGGAAGGGAGCCTGAAGGTTTCAGTCTTCTAGAGAAGCACTGACAACTCTCACATCTTCTAACCAAAAAGCTTGTATACTTGAAGAGAGTTGGCCACTAATAACCAGCCCTTAGGATCTTGTGTGCTGTGACTCTTGCAGCAAAATTCCCCCCACAAACTCCTCCATGGAGATCAACAATTATCTTGGGGGCTTCTTCTTCAGTAATGCACCTTAAGAGGACTCCTTCTGGGTTTCTCCAAGCTAACCCATAATCAGTAATGACATATTTTTGGGAAGCCAACTTAAGGGCTCTTTTCTGGTTCTTACTTAAATACTCAGGGTAATTCAGATGTCTGAGATAAAAAAAATTACATCTTATTACCACTCAGAACTCATCAATTTTTCAAAAACACCTGCCCTTTCTTCTTCTACCTCATTTACCTCAATAGTTTGCAAGTTTCTCTCAGCCATAAGCTTAGCCAAGCCCAAACCTCTCACAAACTTCATGGTTTGGATATCATATCATATTCTTGCAACTTGTTCACCCACCTGCATCTTTTACTTGAGACTTCCATCTCTGATAAGATGTCCTTTCACCATGGTGTGGGGAACATAAGCAACCACTTTAGAACTTAGAATGTAAGGCCTAAAAACCTTTGTTGCTTTTACCAAGGTAAATTTTTGCTTCTCCATAATAGTGTACCTCATCTCACCCCTTACAAGGCCTTACTGAAAAAGGCAATTGGCCTCTCAACCCCTTCATCATCTTTCTGCAACAGGACAAATGGAATAGTGTTCTCTGAAGCAAAAGAGAAAAAGTTGAAAGGGCTTCTTATAAGTCTGGATCTGCTAAAACAGGTGCATGCTTTAATGCCTCCTTGATCCCATTGAAATCTTGGATGGCAATCTCCTCCCATTTGATGACCTGGTCCTTCTTTAGCATGGAAGTGATTGGAATGGTCAACTCAACAAAGTTTGATATGAATCTCCTGATGAAGTTTATCTACCCAAAGAAAGACTGAATTCCTTTCTTGGTTCTTGGAATTGGGACTCTTGCTGATGGCCTCTACCCTTTCTGGATCAATCATCACCCCTTCTTGTGACACAATGTGACCAAGTAATTTTTCCTTCTGCACTCCAAAATGGCACTTCTTTGGATTGAGTGAGATGTCATATTCTCTACATCTTATCAGCATCTTCTCCAAGTGCAGCAAGTGATCACTTCTCTTCCTAGAAAATACAGTTACATCATCTTGATAAACAACAATAAACTCATTGATGTAACCAGCAAAAGCAACATCCATTGCTCTTTGAAAGGTAGCCCCAACATTCATCAAACCAAAGGGCATCCTAACATATACATAGGTTCCCCAAGGAGTAGTAAAGGTGGTCTTGATCCTTTCTGATTCCTTCACCACAACTTGGTTATAACCAGAGAAACCATCTAGGGTAGAGAGAAATTCAGAACCAGTCACTAATTGCAGCATGTTTTCCATATTTGGTAAAGGATAATTATCCTTCATTGATGCTCTATTTAGATTCCTGAAATCTACACACAGCCTAATATCACCATTCTTCTTTCTTACTGGTACTAGGTTTGCAACCCAAGAAGAATACCTTGTGGGCTGAATAATCCCTCCATCTCTTAGCTTCTTCAGTTCTTCTTGCATTTTAAGAGATAAGAGTGGATTGATTGGCCTTTGTTTCTTCCTGAATGGTTTTGCATTAGACTCCAAGGGAATCTCATGTTAAAACAGATCCTCTCTGTATGCCTTTAGTTCAGAATAGGTCCATGCCATGCAATCTTGATACTTTTTCAACAATTGGATGTATGACTGCTTCTCCTCCCTGCTGAGATGCCTAACAAATATATTGTGACTTCTATTAATACCAATCATGCTAATAATATTAATAATGAGTTAATACAACTCCTATTAATAATATAGTTAATAGTTGTGTGTGAGTGAAGTTGTTGTAGCAACAACTCACGTAGCTATTTTGGAGTAATGAGTGATCCTGCAGGGAAAGCTTGAGAGTTTCATGGAGAGAGATATGAGGAAGACTAAGTGATAAGACTTGACTCCTAGATTATAGGATCAAGCATTTGTATAAGAAATCTCATGAATACAATATCCCAATGAATAGAATCTGAATATTATTGATACTAAGGTTAATTTTCATCCTATTCTAAATGTTTCACTAAAAAGACACCTTCCAAATATTTCATTTACACTTAGAGCAACTAGAATTCTTTAGAGAAATTTCTATAGAGCAGGCATTTGTACCATGGAAAAATACAAGGAAAAAGATTCTGACATGTTGAAGATCCTCAACAGCAGTGGGATTAGTTCAAATAACTACGACTTTATATGATTCTCAGGCTGACACCATTTTGATTATTGTCCATTAAACCATTGGCTGATATGTTGGGCATGTTTGAAGGATGAAAAATTTGGTTGCATTATTTATGTCAAAAGGTTGAGGCATACACTCTTCACTAGCGATTTGGTCTGCCAGATCAAATAGGAGCCTAGCGTTCAATCATTTTCAGTGCTAGTTAGCCAAGGAAGTGAGAACGCCATCTTCTGAAGTGTGCCCTTGTGAGTTCTTTCCTTTATTTTAACACTGATCTAATTTAACAAAATAGGTGAGCAGAATTTTATCATACTCAAGTCTCAGTACTGTGAGATCAACTCATGTTTTATTCACAATAAGACCTGGACATTGGCCAAGAAGATAGCAAACCATGGTTTTCTTGAGTAGAGAGGCTGTTTTTTGGGCCAAACTCAGAAAAGTTAAAAAAAAATAGTCATGCTGCCTAGGTCAAGTCACTAAGGATTATTTGACCACCCAACATGCATTACATGGCCACATTTGACTTCTACCTCACCATTTTTAATTAAAGTCCACCTTTTTGTTTTGTTTGGTACCATTATTTAGGTTCTTTGTTTTGTCTTTTAACCCGTTTTATAAATTTTTTTAATGTCTTCCATGTTATTTTGCACTCTTTAGTCTAGTTTGTTAAAAACTAATTTCTATTTTACTTTTTCGGTATTTTGGTTTTATTACTTTTATACTGGTACAGGTAATTTATAATAACATATTTAAACCAAAAGTTCCCATGGCCTTTTAATTTGTTATTTCCACATTCGCAATTATTTAAGTTTTGTTTTTTGTGTCATCCACGTCTTGAAAAGTCCCATAAAGTCTTTTTCAATAAAATTGTTTCAGTTTGCATTTGGATTTCAGCCAAGTGTGAGTCAAATCACGAATTTTATTCGAATTATCTTTGACAGATCAATTTCTGTGTGTGTCATTGTCAAATAGTCATTTGTAATGTAAGTTTTGGCCGTTGATTTTTTATCATCTCAAGTGTACAAGTCAAAATTTGTGAACAAAAATTGCCTTATGGACACAGTTTTCAGTGGAATCTAACGTCTGATTGAGGTATCTAAAAATTGTGCTTCAATCTTAATCAAATTCAATGAGTTAATAGCAATAGTTGGAGGCTGGAGGCAACGGAGGAAGGAGGCTTGATCAGCGACCTCTCGTCAGGCCAATCGACGAGGCCGCAGTACTCATTTGGTGGCCAATGTATTTTCAGTTGTGTGTGGGCGTTTCAGTTGTGTGGTAGATATTTTAAAAACAGATGATACATTCGTTAGATAACCCTGACAAATTTAATAACCTGAATGACAAAATACTTAGTAGGACAGTAGAAAAAATCACATCCAAACATGGATCTTGAAACGGTTCGTAGGAGATGTTTTCTTCATGAACAATGGAGTGGACAATTGTTGCTTCATTGTCCAGGAGGAAAAAGGTCCTGGTAAACCTGTTGTAAAACCATAGAAGGTTGAGTAGTCTACCAATCCCTTCATTTATATCAAGGTCATGAGTTACAGGCGTGCCACAGGGGTTGGCATTCTGCTGAGATGATGTAAACATTTTTCTACCTTGTTCATATTAGGGGAGTGTATATTATGAATTAATAATGTTAACAATAGGGGAGTGAATGGATGACAAATATATTGTGACATTAGTAATAAATTGCAATATTATTAATAATGAGTTAATACAACTCATATTAATAATATAGTTAATAGTTGTGTGTGAGTGAAGTTGTTGAATAAACAACTCACGTAGCTATTTTGGAGTGTGAGTGATCCTAGGGATAAGCTTGAGAGATTTATGGAGAGAGATATGAGGAAAAATAAGTGATAAGACTTGACTCCTAGATTATAGGATGCATTTGTATTTGAAGCTATCTCTAGCTGAATACAAATCCCTAGATGAGGGCCATAGAATTTGAATATTAATATACTCGGTGTTAATTCTGCATTATTCTATGCATTCTATAAAAAAAAATCTGTCCAAATATTTCATGAGATTGCTGCCTAAACAAATTTTCCTTGGTTTCTCCTTTGTGCTAAGAATCATGCTCCTCAATATCCCTAGAGGCTATCATGCATCTGTTAACAATGCGATCAACATTATCAAAATTGGACTCAAGAGAAACCAACCCTCTAGGAATGGTATTAGTCTTTAGCTGGATGATTCCCTTGCCAAACAAGGTTTCTTTCCCTTCTGCTATACATACCATTGGCTCCAAATCAATACTTTGATAAAAAAAAATCTCCCTTGTTTTGCAGAAATTTTCTGATCTGAGCATTATTATCAAAAACCTGCCAATGTTTAACATTTTCCAGGTACAGATGGCCTTGTCAATACCTCAACATCATATTCACAATATGGGGATACTGCACAATTGTCAAAACGAGACCCCAACACTACAAGCTTGTCTTCCAAGTCATTGAACTTCCTATCATGATGCACAATGTTGAATGAATCAAACATCTCAATGAAATCCCAAACTGCATGCTTGTATTGTTTCATTCACTGATTCTTTGTGGCATAGTTTTCTACTTGTTTTACAATTAATTTTGAGTTTTGATGAATAATTGACACCATATTTCCAAGCAATTCTTAAACCCAACAACAGTGCCTCATACTCGGCAATGTTGTTAGTGCACTCAAAGTTGAGTTTGAAGGAAAAAACAATTTTTTCCTGACCTAGAGAAAGCAGAACAACACCAGCACCATTCCCAAACTTGGATCAAGCTCCATCAAACAATAGAGTCTAAGGAGAGCCCACTTGTTCAAGACACCTGCATTCCTCAATCTTGTGCTCCTTTCCATCAGCAAATCCTACAAAGTTATCAGCATCGACATTTGTGTACAATACTTCATAGGATGCATTGTTGGGATCTTCAATAAGATGCAACATCTTCTTTTCCCCATACAACTTGGCAAGGCTGCCCTCAACTTGGGATGGTGGCATAGGACATATCCATTTGGACACTCCCACCAACACTTGCAGCTCCATTTTCTAGATAAAACATGCCCCACTTGGCTGGGTAGTCAACAATGACAACATCAAGTTTTAAATTTTTACCTGGAAGCTGCAAGTTGTACCACCAGACCCTTCACACATCCCACCACTGGCACTTCTCTGGAGTCCATAGTAGTGCACTTCCCATATGTTGTTGTTACTTTGATATTTCAGCTCATTCATAACTTCTAAAGGCATGACATTGCATGATGCCCCTGAGTCAAACATATAGTTGTGCAACAATCTATCCTTAATGATCAGGGTAGTGAAGAATGGATCCACATTCAGCTGAGAATCTACCAAGGATGTCCCCAAATAAACCTCAGGTGGTTCATCTAGCTCTTTTGATGCTAGTGGTGCCTCTAATTCTTCAATGACTGGTGGAGTCTCCACAATGTTTATATTTCTACCTAGGGTAAGTCTTTCTCTTCTTTCAATCCCAAGTATTCAAATGCTCTCTTTTTGTGCTCAGGAATCCTAAGCAACTCAAAAATTGGAACAGAGAATTTGATTTGACTTAAAACTTAGGCAATGTCATATGGGACATTGGCAAGGCAACATTTGGCAAGGCAGTATTGGAAGGAAAGCTAACACACTCACTAGGTGGTACAAGATTTTTGATAGCTTGGGCATGAGGAGGGGTATGATTTTTGTTTGGAACTGTAGGGCTTTTGGAAAATGCATCTTTCTTAGGAGCCTCTTTAGGAATGTTTGAAAGTAAGGGAGATTTTGGCTTGGCTTGAGGCCCTTATCCCTTTGACAGCCTTACTTCTTGTGTTATATTCCTTCTCTTGAGCAACAACAACATTCATCAATAACTGTCTATCTTCCTCAGATGGGATTCCTCCATCATACTTCTTTATCATTAAAGCCCTTAAATATTCAAATTCATTATTGGGAAATTCAAAATCTTGTACAATATCTACTTCTAAAGTATGAGAGGGAGGAAGAATAGGTACCCTATGAATGCAGTCCCAAAAAGTGGCAGCAGTCTGAGCACTTATCACCTTCAGTTGAAGTTGCCCCTTGTTGTGAGCTTGTGGAACAACCCATCATGCATACATCATCATCATTATCATCATAAGCTTCTTCTTCTTCTTGCTAATCTTCCTTCACAAGGAGCATGGGGCATGAAACATCTGTCACACCAATCAATGAAATTTGTCTCCTCCACAACATCAACTCTAACAACCAAAGGATCAAACACCATTATGTTTTCCCTACCTTGGGGCTGCCTATTTCCAAATCCAACATGTCCCTTGCCTCTGTCATAAGATATTTGGTGATTTGTGAACCTGTCTTGGCTTTGTTGCTTGTGTTGACCTTGTGAAGCTCTACCCAATTCCTTTCTCAGCCTAGGCTAGTTTGTAGGAAATTTCTTTGACAACCCCTGCCAAAGTCTTCACAACTTCTTCCAAATAAGCATCCTTTACTTGTTTGAGGTTTTTCTGGGTTAATTAGTTTTACACCTTCCATTTTTGGAGGATTTCCAATTGCCTTGATGTTCTTCTCTATTTGCAGAGCCATGGTGAAGGCCTGCCTCAAATTAGCAGGGTTTTTGTCCCTCAAGTAGTAAGCAACCTTTTTATCAAATGCATCTAAATATTTGATCAAACATGATTCATCACATGGCCTTATCCTAATAGGCAATCTTCTCAAGGTCTTGTTAAACCTTGTGTTGAAATCATGTACTGACTCATTAGGATTCTTTTTGATGTTTTCAAATTCTGTCAAAAGAAACCTAGGGCTAGTTCTATCACCATACTGCAATCTAAATGCATTGCTCATCTCAGTCCAAGAATCAATAGAGTTATCTGGAAATGATTTATACCAGTCCCTTGCATCCTCTTCCAGAGTATGGATAAACAACTTGATATATACATCTTCATGTTCAATCTCAAAGTCTTCCATCATATTGATAAAAATCTTTAGATGTTGATCACCAGTTATAGTGTTGTTTCCTTGGAACTTTGGTAGTTTGTTCCTTACATCTTGAGGAACTGCATTTGGATAACCAGCCATCCCTACAAAATTTATAGGTCCAAAGGTATTTACAACAAATGGAGGTTTGGGTGGGGGCAGGGCCATGTTGTTTTGAGGAGGTAACCCTGGAGGGGTGATAAATTGATAAGGGGAAAAGGGTCTCTTGAAACATAGGGGTATAATTTTCAAAATGGATATCCCCTAAAGGCCTTATTTCTTGGAAATCCCTATCAAATTTTGAAAAGACAGGGGCAAAATGAGAAGCAAACTTTTCAAAATCAAATGAAGGCCCCTTTCCGGTTGGAGAATTCAATTCCACAAAGAGGCTACCTGATTCAGAAGCACTTGAATAGCAGTCTTCAATGATAGGCCGATCACTTTCATCAATGGAGATCCCTCTTCTTGTCTTTTGATTTCCCACAACTCTCCAAGCTTTTCTTCCTTCTGATTTTGCTTTTCCTAGCTCTGGAAATAATGTCCTAGCAGGATCCCTAGAAAAGAAAGATCTTCTTCCTTCTAGCTTTGCAAAGGTTAGTAACAAATCTCACTTGACAAGAGGTTAAGACACTGGTATTCATTAAGAATCAGATCAACAGGGAGTCACCACTAAGGATTTCCACCTTAGTTGTGTAAATGCACTAAATATGATTTTTCAAATGTTGTCAACACTAGAAACTAGAAATGGAAAGACTTCTTACTTTTATTTACCCAGATTTATCAATGAAAGTTAGTGCATTAGGTGTCGGAACTGAAATAATTGCACACATCACTTGTAGAGTATATAAGAAGTGTTTTACCAGGGTCTGAATGTGAACTATAACCACTATGTCCCCGGCAACGGTGCCAGTAAAGGTGTTGGTACCCAAATTGATTCTCCTTCAAAGTCTGAGCAGCATCATCATAGGTTTAGCAAGAATATTAGAGACAGATAGATCATGATGAGTCATTTTGTAGCCGGGGATGGGATCTAATCTGGCCCTTTATCACTCAGATGTGGAGAAATGGATAGCACCCTCAAGAGGATTTGATCTATCCTCACTATTTTAGGTTGTGCCTTTCAACCAAGGTAAGAGAACCCTTTGTAGCATGTTGTTTATGGAGGAGATGGAGATATCCTTCCTAATGAAGTTGTTAAGGAGACCTTGAAGAAAATATGATCAATGCAACAAAATCTAACTCTCATGAGTTGTCACTCTAGATAGTGGAGATATTTTCTAAGCAAGGTTCAAGCTACTAAAGACATTTGGAATCCTGATTGTTTCTGCATGTTTTGGTAGTAAAATTATGCATTTGTATACACACATGAAAAACAAGGGTAGTATGGGTAGGATGAGTTGTTTTTAAATAAATTTTGGTGGGAGGTGAGGTAAAATAAACTTGATTTTCCAAATCTCTGAGAACTCTTACAAAATGGAAAGTCTAGACAACAGAATGCTTCAGAATAGCTAAAATGTTCCTTTAACTAGAATATGTACTTCAATGGAGGCCCAGATTAGCACTTTTTCACACAATCTATGAGATTTTAACACGAAGGCTTGAGTTAGAAGACCCAATAAAACATCAAAATCTAAGATCAATCACGCCTAAGGTACACCCAGAGGCTTACAAATAATCTCTGTCAACAAATGAAAGAAAAGTGATTTTAAATCATTTATTTCACTCCCAGATGAAATCTCTTCTGAGAAATGAGGATTACAGATGCCACTAAACTATCACAAGGATTGAGACCTATGTGATTAAGACATATTTTGATACAAGATTGCAATAAGAACAAGAAAAACTATTTGCAAACATTCAAAAATGAAACAAACACATTTTTCTCAAGATCAACACAAAATAACTCGAGTTTGATTAAATTTATCAGCAGGGGAAAGTTTCTAGAACAATCTTAGAGCTTGTCAATGGTTGTACACTTGCAACCACCTTGACATGATCAAACTTAATACAAAAGAGATATACAAGCTTCTCAAATGGCTTCTCAAAAGATAGGCTTTGTCAAATTTTCCTCTTGGGAATTTTCTTCGACCTCTAACACTCCAACCATTTGCATGAAAAATTTGTGCCATTTATAACATTTACAATAGAGCCCCTTTCCCCCAAAAAAAAAATCTATGACATTGAGTGCTACCAGTGCTCGCCATGATCATGATCGTGATTTTCAAAATCAGATCTGTAAAAATTCACCAGGTGCTTTAGGGGAAAATATCTTTGAATATCTCCCGCATTCAACTCCTCCTTCTGGTAGATCACTCTTTCTTGAACTCGCCAACCACTTCCACCCCTAATCTATCAATTCTGGCTCTTTTATGCATGGGAGAAGAAAAATGGAAAAGATCACATCGAGCCTGATAGTCAGACCATTTTAATGGTGAAAGACGTCTCTAGATCTTCTCCACCAAACTTAGATATCAAAATTAACTCTCCTCTCTATTTGGCGTGTAGGAAATACCAAGAAATCATGAAGACTCACACTTCCAGAAGCATGTTTCAGAAAAAATGGGGGGAAAATCATATTCAGACTCACAGCTGTCGTTGATCTTTACTTTGAATTTGGGTCGTCCACGTGGAAGATTCAATTTAAAACGGGGCCGGGGTTTTCCTTTGACCTTTTACAAAATTTTGAAGAAATGGAAAAATTCCACATTTTGTTCCAAACCTCTGCCCTTGAGAAATGATCCTAACACGTGTCCTAAGGTGGGTCCCAATAGAACCATGCAACCAAATTCTCTATTTCACCTCATTTTTGGAAAAGGGAAAATTTTCCAAGTTTTCCCCACAGCTTTGCCCTTCAAAAATGGGCCTGACACGTGTCCCAATGTGGCTCCCAGTGGAACCGTGCTTCCTTTTTCACTTTTAATTCTTTTCTCCCAAAAGGAAATTTTTCCAAATTTCCCCCGAGAGTCCGCACCTCCACCGTTGACTGGAGCAAGCTTTGACCTTTCCTCTATCGGGCTTGTGGGCCATTTTTGGTATTTTAACCCATTTGAGCATAAAAGGAAAAAATTCTAAGTTTCCCCGATGGTCTGCTTCCCCGCCCTTCTAACTTTTCAAACTGCCACGTGTCACAATGGAGCATCTTGAGATGGTTCCCAAAAATTTGAGACTTTGAAAGAGTGCGGGCTCACCACGTGTCTTGGCCCGACAAAATTTGTTTGAAGGCTTGAATCCCAGCAGAAGGCACCATGTGTCAGAGTCTGAGGTACAATCTCCTTTGGCCATTGAAAAGTCCAAGCAAAATGCAAAGTGAGCGGAGGCCTCCAAGTGTCCTCCTGCTTCTTTAAAATAAAACTCAAGGACCAGTCCCCAAACATGTGTGGCTCCTCCACGTGTCCTAAAAGACATTTTTGAAAAATGACTAAGTGAAGACCCGGTGGAAGCCTCCACGTGTCTTCATGGCACAATTTTAGAATGGTGCCAAAAGTTTGGAGACCCTAAATGAGCGCGGGCTCACCACGTGCTGTTCTACTAAACTATATCAACTGCATAAAAATTGTCTAAGTTTGGGAAAAGTAGCGGAAACCTCCACGTGTCCTCCCGGTGCACTACTTCAAGGCCAAACCCAAAAGTAAATCTTCAAATGAGTTTCGTTCCTCCACGTGGACAAATCTTTTCAAGTTGAGGCGATTTATAAATTTATGAAGTACCCTGCCGAGCCGCGTCCAACCAAAAGAGGCCACGTTCCCTATAGATGCAAGGATGTAAATTTGATGGGAGAAATGCCCGTCAAACCGTAAAATGCAGAAAAATGACCATTTGAGCCCAAGGATGAAATTTTTTCCAAGGAAAGAGGATTTAGAAATGTTACAAGGCTCAAATATGCTCTTCAGAGCTACATCCATTCATTTTTCATCAAGTATTTGGGGCAAAATGACAACAGGGCAACAAATCCTGACTATGGAAAATGGAAAGAACAGGAAAGCCTGAGTTTTTGAATGAATAGAGGATGGGAGAATGAATTTTTAGACCTCTTCAGAGAAATAGAGAAACAAGGACAGAAATATAGATCCATATGTGATCTTCAGCCCAAGGAAAGATTAATTATGACAACAAAGGAAAGTAGAGACTTCCTAGGCACAACATGGGGGGATAAAATCTAATAGAGGCCGTAAATCAATGGATTTTCAAAGAAAAAATGGGACGAGACTATTTTGAGCACCAATTGAGTCAATTCTAGACCTAGTACAGTACAGGGCAGTACTATATCGTACTATATTAAAAGGAGGGTATTCTTCAAACAAGTATGGTGGCCTAGACTTGCTAAAGGAATCTCCATTTAAATGTCACAAATAATAGATGAAAATAAAGATTAGTGGAAGAATAGAGAGTATCAATTCTTCAAGGATCTAGAACTTTATTGGATGCCTAAAATGATTTATAACATTTGGAATCTCTATTTTAAATACTACTAGGAAAAGTCATTTCATATTAGGGTAGGAGGACTAAAGTCTCAGACATGCATTTAAAAGTAATGAGGGCTCATAGAAAGATGAAGCTGAGTTAAGATAGTTGGTACATCATTGAAGTATTTTTCATGATTAAATGACTATAAATCAATCTTAAAACTTCCATGAGAAAAGAGACAAGTGTATGCACATAGGAAGGAGTCAAAGCTTACATGCTAATAGCTTAAGAGTTATCATTAAACCATGGCATGCTCATCATGGTGGATCAACTAAGCTAAGAAGGCACATCATATTGTTAGTCCATAATGTCTCTCTCTTCGTGCATGTGATGGCTCTATTTGTCCATGTGTCGGTCACTTTGTTTTACCTATCACTGTAGGACTAAAAAATATCAACTCACTCTTCTTTGTCATTGAATTTATGTTTCATATAATTATTTACTTGGTAGGCCATGGATCCATGCCATGTAAGTTGTTTCCTCTACATTGCATCATTGTGTCAAATTTTGACATGAGGGTGTCGAGTATACTATTCTTCGTGATCATCATCCATCCAAATATTTCAACCATGATCCAAATACTACACTTCCTATTCCAAGGGATGACACTGATGATGACCCGTAACACATAGATGAGCTACCAAATTTACCACCACTTGAAGGTGACATTTGCATGATAGATTCTGTGCCAACTACATCTACGCCTCCCCCTTCTTCTATTATTGCTATGATTGTTTATCAGGTGATTATTCCTATGTTAGACGTCACTCTAGCTCCTCTACCTTCTCATGCGCCACCTCCACTGGTACAAACTCCTTTCACATGCACAATTTTCATAAATGATTCTTATTGGGAGCATATTCCATTCAATCCTACATGTGATGAAATAATATGTACACATGATGGTTTGACTTGGCTAGGTTTTACTTTTGAAGATCTTTATCCTACACTACATTCTTCTCTTCTTTATCATGGAATCGTTTGCATTAATTTTTCTTATTGAAATATCCCTAATGGGATACCACTTAAAAATGCATAAAATATTGAAAACTTGCAGCCAAATAAAATATTATTTTATGTAGATTTCTACAATAGGGACAATGAACTAAATAAAATTGATATCTCCCAAAATATTCATTCGAATTACTTGAAAAATTAAAGATGGCTTGATATTATTATAAAGGACATAATAACACTATTTTTGGAGTTTCACATAAATTAAAATTCTTCCAGAAAAAGCATAGCGTGCCCTAGACAACTGGAGACTTCAGAGGCTTGTGACTCTCCAAATACCAGAGTAGAAATTAAGGGTCTTTGGTAATAACATTAACAGAAAAGGAAAACAATATTTCCACCTTTAGATCTAAAATGACTGACTGGAAAAAATCCCAGATTAAGGCTGCAGGTCGTCATGCTATGGAGAAGGGGTCAGAAAATGATGGACATGCCTTCAACGTGCTGCCACACCTAGCCCAAAAGGCTACCATGAATATGATCGGGGACCCTCTACTTGTCTTCCCCAAATGCCCCCAAAACCTGCAAAATCCTTCACGAGATGTCTTCAACGAGCGGCCACACTTTGTCCAAATGGCTACCATGGATTTGATCTGCTACTGTGCTTCTAATTTGGAAGCCCACTGTTTATCCTCTCCCAATGCCACCAAATATCTGTGAAATACTTTCATTGAGACCTTTGATATTGCCTTTGCCACACATCCTTGAAAACAGATCCGAAATGACAGACTAGGGTAGGTCTCTCACTACTAAAGAATGACCTACTAGTTAGGGATGGGTATTTCACTACTGAAGCTAGGGTCCCTGTGGGATTTGACTCCACAAGCTGTAGATGTGTGACAACAATAGCTGCATAAGAAGGGGTCAGTAAAAATGTATGCAAAAGTCCCTTTTCTTCCTCCCCTAGCTCCTTATATAATTATCCTCAGAAAACGAGCCCCATAACCCTAGGCACATTTCATTCCAAGAAGGGGCCAATAAAATAAGAGTAACTATAGTTAATTTTTCCCTTTTTGAGTCACCTTGTCCAAAAGTGACCCCTAACACAAAACTGGGATATTAAAACCATGGGGCCCCTTCCCAAAAGCTTCCAGTGTCCATGGCCCCTTGGGTTTGACCACAGCTAGGACTCGACTTGGCCCTTAGGCCTTTGGTGTAGGAAAATGGGACATTACAGTCCTCCCTTCCTGAGAAATGCTTGACCCCAAGCATTATCCTGTCCTCCTGTAGCAGTTGAATATCGTGCCATAACTTTATCCATCTCACCCTGCCTTCCACCAAGGATCTGTGTAATCCAAAGTAACCAAGAAACACCATGCCATCATCATGACCTCCATATGGTACTGAGATTAATGTGATCAGTGAATTAGAATGATACCAAAATTGACTATCCACTTATACCCGCACCAAAATTTCCAATCGGTTTAATCCCTGCTAATGCAAGAATGTCATCACAAGAATCACCCACGTCCTCTCCAATCAACCCTTGGGTATGAAAGTTCACTCTGAATCCTATAGAGTCTCCCATATCAGCTTGTGAAATAACCTATTTATGCACAAATGGTGCTAACTCTCCCACCTGACCTACACTTGTGTGAGAGCTAGGCTCCTCATACTATATCTCAATGTGCCACATGGAGGAAAAGTCATAAGACTCCAGTAGACAATCAACCAACAATATCAGTGCCACACAGTCCACCTCCTGCGCTGAATGTGAACTGACAGAACAACCATGGGTCAATTTTGTCTCTCTACTAACTAACACATGGGTGAAGTGCTCATCGGGCATAGAAGCAGCAAAAAGCATAGGAGTGTTGTCCCATGTCGATTCAACAAATGATGAACCTGTAAGCTCTAACTTGTCATAGTGATAAACTGCATATGCCTGTATTAAGTTGGGGATATCCTCCCTCAACCTGTGCCATATGAACCTCTCAGACATGAACTTGTATGTCTCATCGGAGCTCAAATGTGCAATCACAAAAGGACAATGCACATGTCACAGTATCTCCATCCACAACCATGAATCTGACACAAGGCTCAATCTTCCCTGATAGAGGAGCATCTCATCCTCTAACCTATAGCTATTATCCTATATGTGACCATCTAGAATCTCACAAGTGTGTAGGTCCTTGGAGTACTCAACAAGTAAATGAGGTCTCCAGTCTACCAAAACTTTAGATAACCAACATAATGATAAGCTCAAATGATCTGAACATGTAATCCCAATCTCATTAATAGCCTCATGTGTAACATTGCTGACCACACCCACATCCATCATACTCCACATCGATCTGCAATAATAAAACTCCTCACCATGCTGGATCATCCTCTCCTTCCCCTCAGCTATAATCACCCTTGGTGCTCCTACAGATACTCCCCCTCAGAAACACATTCCTTCCCTCAGACTTAAAATTTGACTCTATTGTCTGAAAGTTATTCAGAGACTCACCAAGAGAGTGAATCCACTGCAATCTTTGTGCTATGTTGGTCACATCCCATACCAACAATGTGGAAATAATTGGTAACTGTATAGTTACCCATCATGATGCTTACTTGGGGAACCCACCATGTGCACTTCAAAGAATCTCCATTTGCTACAACCCTATTAAGGCCCTCAAAATCATCTGTATTTAGTCCTCACCTCTCAAACAATGAGGCATCAATACAGTTGTGGGTTTCCCCACTATTAATGAGTACCCCCAACTCATTGATCTTGCATGACTCCTCTAATCCTAAATGCCTTGTACATCAAAGTACTAGACAATGTGGCTATAGTTTTCTAAGGAAAATTATCCTCCTCCTGCCCCGCATCAACACTGTCCAACGCAATCCCATCTCCATCATCCATCTCGTGAGTCTCTATCTCCTCACCTCTGTCACCCTTTCTCTCCTCATAAGTCATCATGGTGTGCTTTGTGTCTAAAAAAAACAACCCATCGGGATAGGAGTCATCAAATATCCCACTTGTCTCATACCTTGTGATGTCACCATGAACCACAAGAGGTTGTGTTCTTTCATAATTCGACCACTGCAATGACATGCTTCTTTCTTCACCAATGCCATCTTTTTCGATCTGCCCTTGTATACCCTGAAATCTGATTTCTTTGTTTTCCTTGAAAATTTTTAGTTTATCCACATGAGGGATGAATGAAAATTTCCCAAAAGATGGAAGCCAATATGTCCAATGAATGATTCCAACTTCAATTAACCCAAATGTACAAACACATTCAAGTAGTTCACATCTCTTATTGACAATAAAGAAATGAGTTACCTTGTTTGTGCAAGACATATCTTTCTATGGACATAACCCATCAATTCCTTGTATGTTGGGAATACACATGGCTGCTCCCTCATCATACTTTATTCTCTTTCCCCATATTTTCATTTCACCATAAATGCAAGAGAAATGGAAATCAATATTAGAACTCATGCATCCATAAAATTTATCAGAAGGAGCTTCATACCCTTTGTTGTACCCATTGATTCTCATCATGAGAGAAGACAACACATCAGAAATAGCATAATTGGGGCTGCTCATCATGCCTTTGCAACTCAGAATTTCTGATATAGGATAAACATCTTCATTCTCCTTTGATTTTTCAACCCATGCATCATCATTTTCCTTAACAACATGCAATCATGGCATCCCAAAAACAACCTTCATTCTAGCAATTTCAAGCACAATAAATACACCACATACCTCATGTCCTTTCAATATCATAGGCCCCTGCATTATTTTCTTTGCCAACATATGCTTATTGGCTGAATCAAGAGCAATGTGAATGGAAGATGTGTTTATTCCATCTAGCATACCTTGAAATGTGATTATGAAATAGTCTTCCTCAATCATCCAAGCATCTAAATGTTGTCCCAAATAATAGAAACATGGAAACAACATAGAAGAACTCAACAAGCTAGGAAGATGGTAACCATTCTCATACCTTAGGATGCTAAAGTCATGAATGCACCTTGAATTCAACTCTTATTTTTTAACAACAAAGTGGATCTTGATTATTTGAGAACTTTGAGGACCAAATGCCCCCACTAACCCTTCCAAGGCTTCCACCATGTAGCTGGTATAAAAATCAGTCATGGGATCTATTAATAAAACATTTTCTCCTCTCTTTATGACTATTGTTATACACAGTCCAACAGACTAAAGATGATTAAAAAATATTCTCTTACCCTTTTTAGCAATAAAAAAACCAACGCTGGTACCTTGAGAGTTAATCTCCATTCTTGAACCAGAGTCCCCAATGAAGGAATCATGTTTGCCAACATAAGACACATTTGAATTCCTTATTTTGGTTATGAAATCCATCACAAATTTTTCAAAATCAGAATTGATAGTTTTTGATAATGGCCATATTTTACCAGGATCCCATAGCTTATAATGCCCATGAGCCCTTGTATTTGTTAAGTGAGATACAAACTTGCCACCATATATCATCCTCAAGATGCTCATATACACATAGTTGGAGCAATGGTCCAACAAACTCCATGATGAAGACTTCATCATCTACCTTACCATGCATCTCATGATGGAAATAAATTGAAATAGTACACAATAAATAAGACACATTAGTGTGCACCTTTCAAGGCCATCAATGTCCTCCGTGTGTTCAAGATAGACATATGTTAAGCTGTCCCCAACATTGTTTCCTGAGTGCCTATTGAAAGTATCAGAAAGCTGATCAAAAGTTGCTGGGTTGGAAATTATAGTAGGCTGCAATTTTACACCAGTGTCCATGTGAGGCTCCTTCTCATGTTCCATCTGCTCCATAGAGTCTTCTTTCGTGGGTGTAGGTTTCCTTGCATAATTTTCCCACATATTTTCCTTGAACTCTTGTAAGTGTTTGTCTTGCTTGAGTCGCTATCAACCTAGCAGCTCTAGCTTTGCTATTCCCCTTCCTCACACACCTTTTAAGAGTTTCCATTACATCCTCCTTGCTTGCATAAAAAAAATTTCTTCTCCCGAGCTGGAATAATTTCTCTAACAAGAAAAGTTTCACTAATCTAATTATTTTTCTCAATGCAAATCATACCATTTTGTCGAGAAGCTTCTTCTACAAATGAGTTCTTTTGTAATTCAGGTATCAGCATATGATGATCTTACTTGGGCTTTCTACCAATCTTCATCATGCAATAATCTGGAAATGACATATTATCTCTGAAACCCTTACTCAAAGATTGGTATTTCCTCCAACAAGAATCCTCATCAATCACCTCTATTGGCCACCCTTTATCACTATTCTCACCACGTTCCTTATTGTCCCTAGCTATGGTTTGATTCAAATTCTAAGTGAGCTAACTGAAATATAGGTTAGTGGATTCCTATTTTTTCACCATGTTGGTGAACATTTCCTTCATAAAACCGACATTGAGATCTTTCCAAATTGCCATATTTAACCCACACAAGATGGAGGAGCAACAAATTTGATACCAATGAAATATCCCTAATGGGATAACCACTTAAAAATGCATAAAATATTGAAAACTTGCAGCCAAATAAAATATTGTTTTATGCAGATTTCTACATTAGGGACAACGAACTAAATAAAATCAATATCTCCCAAAATATTCATTCAAATTACTTGAAAACTTAAATAGGGCTTGATATTATTATAAAGGACATAATAACACTATTTTTGGAGTTTTACATAAATTTAAATGCTGCCAAAAAAAGCACAGTGTTCCCTAGATAGCTGGAGACTTCAGAGGCTAATAACTCTCCAAATACAGGAGCTAAAATTAAGGGTCTTTGGTAATAACATTAATAGAAAAGGGAAAACAGTATTTCCATCTTCAGATCTGAAATGGATGACTAGAAAAACCCCCAAATAGAGGTTGTATTTCACCATGCTTTGGAGAAGGGGTCGGAAAATGATGGGACGTGCCTTTAACGTGCTGCCACGCCCAACCCAAAAGGTTGCTGTGAATCTGATTGGGGCCCCTTTGCTTGTCTTCCCCAAACACCCCCCAAAACCCCATGAAATAATTCATGAGATGCCTTCAATGAGTGGCCATGCTTTGTCTAAATGGCTTCCATGGATTTGATCTGATACCATGGTTCTGATCTAGAAGCCCAGTGTTTATCCTCTCCCAATGTCACCAAATATATGTGAAATCCTTTCTCTGAGACCTCTGATATATTCTCTGCCACACATCCTTGAAAATGGATCTAGAATGACATACTAGGGTAGATCTCTCACTACCGAAGAATGCCCTACTAGCTAGGGATGGGTATCTCACCACCAAAGCTAGGGTCCCTGTGGAATTTGACTCAACAAGTTGTAGATGCGCGATAACAACAGCTACACGAGAAGGGGTCAATAAAAATGTATGCAAAGTCCATTTTCTTCCTCCTGTGGCTCCTTATATACTTATCCTCACTAAATGATCCCCATAACCCTAGGCGCATTTCATTCCAAGGAGGGGCCAATAAAATAAGAGTAACTATAGTTAATTTTTCCCTTTTTGAGTCACCTTGTCAAAAAGTGACCCCAATGTAAAAATTGGGATATTAAAAACCACAAGTCCCTATTGGTGTGTGTTATTTTCCACATCATTAGGTGAGTCATCTCACTTAGGTGAGATCGTAGGTCCACATGTCATTTAGGTGTCATTATGAGATTCCCTTGCACGTCATTGCGTCAGCGTGTCAGTGCGTCATATGTGTCATTGGGAGTTACACTTCTATTCTGGGAATGTAACTCCCCCTCTTTACTCGAGTTGTCATGATTGCAGCACTGGGGGTTACTCAACACCTCCTATATGTACACGTCTTTTGATATATGAGATAGAGGATATTTTTATGCCTTAACTAGGTTCTACCCATGTTGTCAAATCTTTAAATGCACATTCAGGTTGATGCTCACTCCTATCGAGATCTCTTCATGCTATTGTTTGCACGTCTGTTGATGTGCACGTCATCCCTTGCGATCCTCGCTTGTGGGTTTTCAAACCCTCTTTCATGGTATCAGAGTGGATCTTGTGGATCCATGTACACTCATCAGTGTTTCTGTGTGTGTTTTCTAGCTTCTCGGCATGATATATATATATATATATATATATATATATATATATATATATATATATATATATATATATATATATCTTTCAGTGTGTGTCATAATGGATATTCCAGTTGCACTCTTCTTGCATAGATTCAGGTGTTTATACTTCCGTTTGGGTTTGATCGCAGTTTGTTTGGTTGTGTTCAAGTTTCTAGTGTTTTCAGAGTTTGGTGTCTTCTTGGGGCTCATCATTTCCTTGCTTGCATATGCTCGTCTTTGCATTCTCTACATCAGGTTATGCTATGGAATCTTTGAAGGTTCGTTTTTTCAAGCTCCTTGGGCCTTGTCTATAACTCGGTGTTTGGTTTTGGTCTTTGCTCGGCCTCACTTCAATCCTTGTGCATCAAGTTCACCATAAGACATTGCTCTCTCTTTGCTTTGTGCACCAAGAGCTTGTACTCAACCCTACCTTATTCTCACATTGGCTAGAAAGCTCCCTTCTTGCTAGCTGTGAATGTCTGGACGGATCCTTACATGGAACACCAACAAACTGCCAAACTGTGTTTTTTTATTGCTTTGGAAAAAAAAAATTACACTCTGACTCTAGGTCATTAGTCCTTACTCCAGCCACCTAAACACATCTTAAGAATCTCAGGCATCATAGCTCCTTCCAACCTGGCACTTGGCGCATCTTCAACCACTCCTCCAACAACTTCAGCACGTTTCAACACTGCAATCAGCCGTTTTTTGGGCATTTTTTGGCATTTTGGGTCCTCAAACGGCTCTTCTCAGCTTGTGTAGACCTGTAACACCTTCTCCCAACACCTCTAGTGACCGTTTTACACATCTCCAGCAACCTGCAACTTGCAATGTCATATTTAACGGCTCAGTCTTTGCTTGAAACATTTTTTGGGCATTTTTTGGGCATTTTTTGTCTTCAAACAGATCCTCCCACTTGTATAGACTTTCCACTCAGCCTCCAGTGCCTCCCACATGTCTATAACACCCTCAGCAACCTCCCATGTGTGTGCAACACCCTCAACAGCCTTGTACAACTCTTTTTTGTGGTTTTCCCTCCAAACAGCCCAGCACGTGGACCCTCCAACTTGGCATTCGTCCACTCTTCCAACGTGGGCCCTCTTTCCACCTCCTTTTTTAATGTTTTAAGGTGGTTAAATAAAAAACATTTCATTTCTTGGCATGTATTAATTTATAAGGTTGTTTTTGGCTTGTAATTTAATCCCCTCCTACGAGTGTCAAAGACGGAGGGTGAGGTCTGGGGTTGGCAGGAGGCTAATCCCCCCTCACAGTCAAAACAAACCCCTACCTAAAATTCTCATGCCATTTCCAATGAGTACCCACACAATACCCTTTGCACCCATTTCATGCACTTTTTTAATGCGTTTGCAGTGTCCAGTGCATTTTTACATCAGTTGTGGGAATCGTTTTAATGCGTATAACTTTTGACTCACTACTCCTTTTTGAGCACTTCCTTGGTCAAAGTTGCATGATTTTTCACACATTACATGATGGAATTGTCAAGTTTTGTAAATGCACTACCTTTATAAAGTGCCACATTCTGGGGGGTTGCTTGTACTCTTGGGCCTACACACGCAGACGCATTATCGGCCGAGTCTGACATCTTGCTTTTGTGCATCTTGCACTTTTTTCCGCATCATGGAGAGTGCTCTTTCTAGACTTGAGCATCGTAGGATTACCTTACAACCTCCACCACTTCTCATCAGGAGAGAGACCTATTCAGCTTGGCGTGCTTCCATGGAACGTTACTTCACCCACGAGGGTCTTTTACCCTTCTTGCTTGGGCCAGTTCCTGCACCCACTGATCATCATCATCTAGAGGACTTCCTCGACACTTGTGACCATGTCTTTGGTCACATGATGATGCATGTCTCTTGTTCTCTCTGGTTTCATGTGGCAGACTCAGATCCACCTCACCGTGTTTGGAGCATTCTTCAGTCCTTGTATGGAGACCCTTCACATACTGCCGCCATTGTTGCTACTGCTGATTCAGTTGTCTCCTCCATTTCTTCATGTGATGATAGTTCCACTGACACAGAACTCACTTGGTTCTACTTCTGATGATGAGGATTGTGCACCCAGTTCTGATGTCAGAGAGCATTACAGAGGACTTCTCTCCTCTTTCTCTCACTATTCCAGACAGTGTTGTCACATCCCACATCTCATCAGATATCGAGCAGTCTCCATACTCAGTCTCACATAGTCATCACACCCACCTCTTTTCCACTTCCTAGTGTGTGAGGCCCCTTTCAGTCCTCTACCTTCATTGAATGACTCATACCTATCTGACATTCGCTCTTCTATTTGTTGAGCACCCATCATAGGGATGAGTATTTTCCTGACCTTAGTCATATTTTTCACAGAGTCTACTTGTGATGCTCTACTGATCCCTCATCCATCTATAGGTTTTTCAGAGGAGTTCATCATCTCTGTTGTTTGGAGTTCCCATTTCAAGAATCATGTCACTTCCACATTTCTAGAGACCTTCATTGATCCAACTTCAGCTGTGGATCCCTTTTTTGTTGTGGAGGATGTTTTGTTCCCTTCACATCACTTGGAAATCCTTTCTGTGGGTTTTCCTCTTTTTCACTCTGACAGTTCTACACACATGGCATTACCTTTGGTTCCTTAGCACTCACTTTCTAGACCTATGTCACACTTCAGTGCACCAGACTCAGAGTTCTTCATGTTGGTGCCTTCAGTTTCCTTTGTGGAGTGGGCAGACTTCTAACATGTCATTTATATCCTTCCTAGGGGTAGGCACATAGTTCGTTGTGGGTGGCTCTTCTTCAGTCTAGAGGCAAAGGATCTCATCATCAACATTCTTCTGGGAGACTTCCTAGAGCTACAAAGTTTAAATCCGTCCATGGCATCTTCTGCATTCATCTCATCTCCCTCGTATCCTCTCTTCTTATTCTTTCCGAGAGATTGCCTCTTTGTACATGGGTACCTTTTCAGGCTCATCTAGAGCTGGGACCCATATTTGGCATCTTTATTAGATTAGAGAGTGTTTTTTTCTCTTGTGGTGGATGTTTTTCGTGAATTCATATTTAGCTTGATGTGCATGTCATTGGGAGCCTTCAAGCCATGTGGAAAAAGAGGGTACCTTAAAAAGCTTTGTGCCGGGAAGGAGGTGGGCCCATGTTTGGAGTAGTCAAGCTCATCCTGGAACGGTTACGATGCAGGGTAGTGTTAGCACGTGCTGTGTAAAGTTGTCCAGGTTGCATTAGGTGAAGTCCAAGATCAATGCACTGAGTTGGAGGGTCATAGATGCACCGTGTGGAGTGTAGGTGAGTCATGCATGAGATTGAGCCCACACGTAGGAGTGTGTTAGGCCCGAGCCAGGTGTGCGAGGACACGTGAAAGTGCTGTCATATACAGTGCATTGGGAGTTGAAGCCACGTGGAGTAGATTCTGAGCATGTAACTGTTGGAGTGGCTGGCTACTGTAGAGTAATTGTCATGAATGAACAGAGGGTCACTGAGAGCCGTTACTCAGGAGAACTGTATACGTGCAGTAAAGAGTATTGATCAAAATACAGGGTCTGAGTGGAGATTTTCTAACATGCAGCTAGGAGGAACCAAGTGTAGGTGCCTGATGTGTAGAAAATGGTAAAGCATGCTAGGAGCCAAGGGATTGAGGAAACAATGGATGAGAACCACCAACGTACACAGAAGCAGGAGCCTCAACACATGCAGAGTGCAAAGGTGCAGCTTGCTCCGGGCCAAAGGGATACCAAAATTTTTACAAAAACAAAAAATCAAGTTGAAAATCAATGTAAGGTCAGAAAAAGAGTGACCCAAGTTAGAGCTACCGAGCTAAAACAAGGAGGTTGGCAAAAAAAATGTGACCTGAGTGTTTCTGTTAGATCAAGACAACATACAGTGAGCTTGAAGGATGCCTCGAGTTGTGGCCAGGTGGTCCCTTTTTTTTCACAAACTTTAACACTCCAAGCAAAACATTAGCACATTGGAACTTGCAATTTGCTAAAACTCAACACACATAAGCCAAGCCAAGGTAATAGTGATATATCATTCACCATGCCCTTTGGTCGTGTATTCATTTGTAACAGTTATTTTCTTGGATATACATGTAATATCACTCATTAGTATGCACATTTATTTCCATTACCACCCTTTACTGATGAGGAGTATGCCATGGGTATGTACAACTTACACCTCAATTGCTCATTATGCGATCAACCTGACACTATTTCTTTCTAAGTCTATGATGCTTATCCATATGGATTTTACCCTGATATTGATCACCTTATAGATGACATTATATGATTGACTTCTTCATCATACACAATCGGGGGCATCACACTTATTCCCCCTTAATCGATAACACACACCTATTTGACACAAACTACAATCAACACAACCCAATGACGCACTTTTATGTTTTGGTTCACACTTGACTATCGAGGGCATACTATACACATGAACCCCACACACTGCACAATAGAAACTACACACCACACATCTTTATACATCTGACATACATGCATCCTACATATTACATCTTAAATCTTGCATTTATTATGCACGTACACATGTTATCTCATTCAAGTATCTTACATTTTTACACCGTACATTACACAATAAACATTACACTTGATGATTTCTCATCACCACATCTAGTAGACATATTACACATCCTACTCATCTACTTATAGGTGTTACACTCACTACCCTATGACACATTCTAGTCTCATGGTCCATACTAGATTGTTGAGGGTATATAAATCAAATGAACCTCATCACACTCACACATTCAACCATTAAACCTTTTCTCATGTGGCATTCCTAGACTAGTGATATATGATTTAGGATACATAATCACTTCCTCTAACATCCATTAGTGATATAATCCATAGGATACATCATCACTTCTCCTAGCACCCTTTAGTGATATACGCTTTAGGCTAAATTATCACTTCTTCCGTTATCTTGTTGTGTTATATGATTTAGGATAAATCATAACACGTCTCCCACCTCATCTCTTAATTTCTAGTTGTGAGCACATATTATACAGGACCCTTACACACAACATGTATGCTTAGGATAATACCTTGTACCGGTCCCATAATGACTCTTGGGGGCATCCACTTTCATATACTATAGGTGTTATTGTTTCATTTTGTACTTAGAACTTTACATCATCAGATTACACATGATTTGGCATACTTTTCATCTTCCTAACATGATAATAGGTTATTCATGTGGGAAATTTGTTTTGCAAGACTATTTTCGACCATGGTTATCTATTATATTTCTTGTACTTGTCATTGTATGTCATTGTTTGAGGGCTTTACACTTTGTCTTGTGTGTACACTTGTATGATTTTGGATTCATCGTCCTTGATTGTCTTATGACACCATGAGTGGTATCCCATGTTTGCAACCCACTTTTCACGATCTACATTGTCTTCTTGGGTGTTTACATTATCTGCTTACACATTGTATTCATAACTTACACTTGTCTTTTACATGCATGCTTATTCGTATTAACACTTGTCTCCCAGCCACTTGTTTACACATGCCTTGATTTCTACCAAGTACATCCCATTCCTCCTGTGGGGAACAGTTTAAGTGGTTGGTCCAATTTTGGGTCGCATGCTCTTTCTTCAACGTCTCATGCACTCCTAAAGAGGGGGCATCATTTGGGTGAATCAGTCACCCCATATAACAATTTATAATCAATATACGATATAACACAATATAGATATAGTACATTTAAGGGCTCATAATAGGACTTGGGGCCTCATCTTAGCGATGTCTTTCCTAAAGTGCCTATAACTAGGGGGCAATTATAAAGTGATTGGGTTTAGCACAATCTACATAACTCATACACAGTGGCTTTTATAGGGCAGGTTGTTCATAGTACATGTGTTATTACACATCATATGCAGTGGTTTTTTATTTTAGGGAGTAGTTAAAGGTTAGAGGATAACACCAAACATTCCTCTCTACACTAATTCTACCATGGCATTAGATCACCAAAAAAACAAGATAGTATAGAGATATCTACAGTTTTAGGAAGCGGTTAAAGTTAGAGGATAAATAAGAATTTCCTCCCTATACTTCTTTGGTTAGTGGCATGACCAAAATAACTCGCACTTCATTAACATTTACAAGATCATTTCTACACTCTTTTCTCATTACAGATCATGTGCACATGTTCCTTTTTCACATTTCAACTTTTTTATTTTACATACTTCCTTACATGCTCTTTACACACATACACGCGTCTTTACATACACTTTTATACATACACATGCGTATTTGACTACTTGACCATCTTCTCTTTGTAGGTCCATCTGTATGGGAAACAAGGAATTCGAAAAAAACAACATCACACACACGATACTAACAACAAAATATATAACACACATCAAAATTTACACACACATTTATGCCCTAGGTTCATTTTCACACCTTTTTACATTTTGGCATATTTAGTCTCCACGCATATTTTTAATCACTCCAAACTTTTTCTAGTCCCTCGGCATGCCTTCTACATCAATCTACATGGATATCAGGTACATATCTCTATCTACTTTATGTTACCAAGCATCTTGCTCACCAACATAAATTGGGGGGAAAATTTAGACACAAAATGAAGCACTTTGAGTCATTATTTACTCTCGATCACATATTACTATTTGCATGATTCCTGAGTAAGAAAAGTACTAATTAACCCATGTATTTAGCCACCTTTCTTTGCTTTATAATTTTACTTTCAGTCTTGCACTTTTACTTACTTAGTCTATAATTTCATCTTTCGGCATTTATCATTCTGGACACTAGCACCCAACTAGGACGCCAGTGCCCGGTGCCCCATCCCCTTTCAGCACCCTTGTCTTATTTGTGCTTTGGTAAAAAATTTTGGGTCCTTTCTAGCCATTTGAGCATCTTATCTTTTTAATAGTAGGCCTTTTCGGGGTTAATTATGAATTTAAGAGAATGAATCATATAAATATAAAGTTATGTGATCATAATAAGGGACCAAGCACTAGGCACCTAATATCTCTATCTAAGGTTACATCCATAAAAGACATCTATATCTCTATTTGCATCCATCTAGCTCCATCAGAAGGAACAAAAGGTTGGTTCATCTACATCACACTTCATAGGAGGGGAGTCTATTATTTCCATGCATTGATTATTTACATTCTACATCTAGTTACTTTCTTGCTACTCATGAAGTGTGACTAACACAAAAGCAACCTAGGGCATAATTCCCCCCACACACACACACACACCTACAACTAAATTGGGTCTAAGATGTAGTACAATGCTCAGTGATAAGTCCATCGATTTGGAAGCTGAGGAAAATCCAACCCCTTCACATGCATTTTTATTTTTTAAGGTTTTGATGCTTTGCTTAGGGTTTTAGAGGCAATTTATCCATTACAAGTCAAAGAACTAGTCAAGTCCATAGATTTAGGAGAGAAATAGACATCAAGGATCTAGTGAATACTATAGATCAAGGAAAGAACTAGTCAATACCATTGATCAAGGAAAGAACTATACCTAACAACTAGATAATATCCCCTTGATATCTAAATAATTAAAAATAAATATCCGCACACATAAGTGGGTGAGGATAAATACAATAAAGATAAATAAAGTACCTAGGTGAACATGAGCTAAGGTAAATAACTACTCTAACACCCCCCTTCAAGTGAAGCTAGGGGCCAAGATAGAAGTGGCATGTCCATAGTATGAGTCCCAAAAACTAGGCCTGATGAGGTACTCATGTACAATATATCCATTGAGAAATATTGAACCAAAAGAAGGAAATAATCCTACTATAAGGAAAGAGAAAGAAATAGAAGAAGGAAGATGTTCTCACAAACACCCCCCAAGAACAACTTTCGAAACCCCAAGCATTCCACACAACTCAAGGTAGCGAGGTGATGCGAAAGGCTTTGTAAAGATGTTCACAACCTACTATTGAGTCAGATTGTACTCCAAGAAAAGAAATCCATGAGTGTGCTAACAAATGAAGTGGATGTGTATCTCAATATGCTTGGTCCGCTGGTGCTCAACTAGATTACAAGAAATGTGAATTGTACTTTAGTTATCACACCAAAGTGCAAATGATGAATCATGTGGAAATCCAAACTCTATCAATAACTATCGAAGCCAAAGAATATGTTGACTCACTGTAAATTCTTAGGAAATGGATCTTGGTGTTGTTTCTCTCTCACTAGGGCATCCTGCCTATTCCCCATTCTTCTGCCTATCTCTCACCTTTTTCGATCATTGATCGAATTCTTTCATCACCCCATTGACACTCGAGGGGGAATCTCTCTATCCTACTAATTTTTCTTCTATCCCTTCAAAATTTTCTTCCGTCTACTATCTTTGAGGTGGCGTCACTTACGCCACCCCAAACAGGGGTAAATGTAGACACCTATAATTACGCCCAAGCAATTTAAATACTTAAATTGCACTAATTATCCCCTTTCTCGCAAATCGACGACATATTGTCAAAAGCACTCATATTCCCTCTTATTACAATTAATTAATTACAATACACTAATTGATTAAGTCGCCTATCCAACTAACAACCTAATTAACGACCTGTTAATTATTTACCCCTTTCTATCCAAACTAATTAATTAATATTAATTAATTAGCCTTCCACTTCATTTAGCTAATAACTCAATATTTAATTGATTTAATCCCCTCATAATGGCCTAAATCGTACTAATATTCCTCTAATTGGCTTCTATAAGCTTACATCTACCTATTAGTTAATCACATTTGATTAATTAAAACACCCCCCAACACCCATGACTTGCTAAGCACAAATTAAATCCTTCTAAAGTAAGGTTACTTTTAATAAAGCAACCTTATCCATTCCTAATAATGTTTTTCCTTTATCCCACATGCAAAGGGATGAAGTGCTTCCTCTACCCATTGGGCTATATAAGGAGCCCTCCTTCTACCTTTATGCCTACACCTAATTCCCTTGAGAAAGCAAAGTAAAGCACATAGTCTTTCACTAAAAGCGTTTTGCCATTCTCAAGCCCCTCCATCATCCATCTTGAAGAGCTAGGCCTCACACCCAAGAATCCATGAAGGATCAAAGCAAGAAATATTTTTGATTACCAGTTGACTACATAGGTCCATTTGATTTAATTAGGAAATTAGAAGAATAGATTTCTTGATTTGCATTATGCTTGATTTCATTATTTCAAAGTTATGATGCTAATGTAGGCCTTGTTCATTTCTTCATCTTGATGCTACTCTCTTCTTGTTTCTAGCTAGGTTAGGGAACTATTTTAGGTGGTAGTTTCTTGATTTCAAACTAACCTAGGAAAAAGAATAATTGTACACATTTGGCACACCCAGTGGGACACTTAGTCCCATGGCATTTTAGTTTAAGTTTCATTATTTTGGCTAACTTTTGATATGCACATGTAGTAAGTAATGTCCATTTTCTTAGAATTTTTGCTCATTTGATATGTGTAACCTCATGTTCATAGCCATAATTTTAATGGGTTATTGCCATTCTTAAACTAACTTGTCAAAATTTGAGATATTGTGAGTTTTCTTGTGTTTGTTGCTGTATTTTGGTTATAGGTCTAGCATAGGAACATTTTTCATGGCGCAGGCATGGTTTTCATGGCACACACATCTCTCTGGTGGAGTAGGTGCATAGGTAAAACCTGTTACTGTATTTGGCGACCCCTGGCACATGGCACTAACCCTGGCGTACGCACCCTAACCAACACACAGGTACACTAACCCAGGTGTAGATGTCATTTCATACTGTACCTTCACTACATTCTGAAACCTGTCAGATTAGTGCACATGCCCTAACCAGAGCGCACATGCTATTTTAGTGACATAAATGCATTTTTCTGGGAATGAGGTTATTCTGTCTATTTTTCTCAGGAGTGGTGCATATGTTGTTTTTGTGGTGCACACGCCTCTCTGGTGGCAAAGGCACTTGGTGAGTCAAAAAAATCCACAGAGTGGCACAGGCACTATTTTCATGGTGCATATACTATTTTCATGGTGCACACACCTCTCTGGTGGCGCAGGTGCACTGTGAGCCGAAACAACGTAGGGTGGCACATATGCTCTAACCCGAGCGCAAGTGCTAAAAAAGGGGCGTAGGTGTCCTTTTGCATTTTTGAGATTAAGGTGTTAATGTGCTAACATTCTTTTAGGTTTATCTAATCATATATTTGTCTTTGCATGTTGTTTTTACATGTTTGTATCTGATTAGGTAATATTTTGCGTGGTTTACTTATAGGAATAAGATCGCGTATGCTTTTCCCTCACGTTCCTTGGGGAGATCTTGGAAATCAGAAATAATGCCTTCTCTTTTGATGGAAAACTACTAAAAATTGTCATACATGACCAAAATTCCATCACTTGTCAAAGAACGGAGGAATAAAAATAAAAGTCAAAAAAACTACTAATACATTTGTTATACATGTTGCCAAATGGTGTTCGAGCAAACCACATCTAATAAAAAAAGATAAAACAAAAAACATATTCAAAACACTCTATTGCATATTTTAGAAAAGGGTACATCCCTCTCCACTCAACTGGAACATAACCCCTTTGGCATAACACCTTAAGCTACAACAATGGGGGTGGTTCCAGGAACCCCAAAGTAGTCCATGCAAGAGGGAACCTTGTGGATGAAACGGGAAGTGATCTGCACTACCTATCTGACTAGTGATTCCTTTATGAGATAGAGTTACACGTTTTCCTTATGCGACCCTTTTAAGTACACAATTGGATGCATTTACTACCCACTCTGCTTGAAGGAGGCAAAGTCAAGATACTCCTAAACTAGTCAGTGCAACTTTTTGGGTAAATCGTCTCGCTCGTGGATAATTTTTGTAGTACCTAGGATGAGAGAACCACCTAGGAAAATATACTTTGGCCAAGAGCCCGCTTTGACCATTCTAATAAGGTGTTGAGTTGTGAACCGTATTTTCATTGAGAAACGTGTGACGCGTTACTTTCGCCTAGTTTTTACTTGCCTTAGGGCAAGATGAAACTCTACCAAAGTGGGGCCAGCATTTTTCATCCTTTTTTTGATTTGCTTCCTTCACATTATTTTGACACTTTCTTGATCAGAAGAAGGGTGACTACCTTTCTATTACCAATCGACTATTTTTGTCACTTTTATGTCTGTTTACACCCATCCATGTTTGCGGCTAGGTAAGTTAAATGTCTAAAGTGTGCGGAGGTGTATTCACGTCATTGGTAACCATTGTGATCTTGATACCCATGTCAAGATCATCATTGTAGTTAGGCATGGTTCATCACCGTGGACTTCCTTAGAATAGTTAGCTTGTTTGTATCATATCATTACAATTTCGATATTTGCGTATTGTTTCTTGTAAACTCGACATAAATATCTATATTGTAAGGTTACGCTGCACACATTTTTAACTATTCCTAGCTATACTTTGAGCTTTTTAGTTCGGTTCTATTATTACCTCAATTTCAAAGAGTGCTAGGTGTTACCATTTGTGCATGTTATATCAATAACACCTTGATATCAATACCTTACTTTCTCGCAAAGTGGGTTAACATATCTTGGTGATATTGTTGTGTCATTCACAAATTGTAATTAGCACCTTTTGAGATATAGGTCTTAATTGAGTTTGAGCTCGCTCATCATATATCTTGATTGGGAGGTCGCATTGACTTCTTGTATTTACTTATGTTTTTTTCATTCCCTTGAACTTGGCATAAGTGAAAACATCTTGTTAATCATCTTGCGACGCGAAACTACTTTTTGAAACATAGTCTAGGAGATACTTCATTTAAACAGGTTTCGATACCAAATGCTTGTGTCATTGGTGATTTATCACTCTATCACATTGGTATTCTCACATTTTTGACTTATTCATACTCTTAACAAATACATCTTGCATCTCACTTAGGGGTGGTCACTAAACTTTGAACACATTTACAACTTACCCTAGTGAAATTATCACGAAAACATGTATAGGATTAAAGAAACAAACATATGAGGAACAACAAGCACAAGCTTGGGAAACCTCTAATAGAAAAGGGTCAAACCCCTTCATTGGACATGATCTAGGACCGTTGTTTTCTATGGAAAAATAAACCAAAGATATGATCGATCATAGTGGAAATGAATTAGAATCACCGCACGCAGAATTTGATTTTGACCCCACTCTACTAGACGAGTTTCTTCTCATAAACAAAGATAGAGTGTTGGCATGGGTCATAGAATTAGGGGCCAAATTTCCCACTGAGAATGAAACAATACTACCTGCAAATGACACTACTGAGGAAGAACGTCCCCTTATCAATATGGAAGATATTTTAACACATGAACATGCTTCCACTTCTTACGCAGGGAATGATAAAGTGGTGGGGCATAGAATACCCTTTATCAAAGTGCCACGAAGAAACAAGATAGAACATGAGACGGGTGAAGAACCTCCACAATACGAGGAGGAGGAACCTTTAGAAGAAGAAGCCACAATCCAATAACAAACCAATAACCTAAGCCGAAAACTAGCTTTGCTTACTTCCCATGTATAGAAATACGCAAACAAGAATGTTCAAAATTTGAGGCCTAAGGTTAAGATCATTGAACTCCATTGAGAAAACCAAGGAGAAGAAGACATAGGGTATCATCGTGTATACATCCCTACTTCTCCCACTAAAGAACAATTTCTCACACAAGAAGTGCACTCTATGAAAGTGACACTTGCGAGCTTACAAAATAGCAATATAGGGAGCATTAGGAAATATCACTACAAAGAAATATTCCCCTATCCTTTTGATAAGACAATGACCCTTCAACCCTTTCCAAATAAATTTGATATGCCAAATTTTGAAAAATATAAAGGGAAAGGAGATCCATGGGATCATGTTAAAGATTTCTACATGGCATGTCAAGAGGTGTCTTATAGTGACAATTACCTCATCAAAATTTTTCCCAAGAGTCTCAGAGGTCAAGCCTTGGAGTGGTTTACACGCTTACCACGAGGATCAATTTTCACCTAGCCAGAATTGGTAGAAAGATTCGTGCGTCAGTTCTCATATAACATAGAGAGTGATGTCACCATGATAGACTTATGTGGCACCAAGCAATGCCCAAATGAGACTTTCGCCAACTTCCTCCAACAACAGAGAGGGATAGCTAGTCTCTTCCCTTGTGCTTTCATGAAAAATAGTTGGTTACTATTTTCATTCCCAATCTCAACCCGGATATAGCTTTCCACCTCCAAATGCATTGTGTTTGCACTTTTGAGGAGGTTATCGAGAAAGAGATTCAGATAGAAAAATCTCTCATTACCAAAGGCACCCTCAAAACCCAATCTAGAGACAACCAAAATGTCAAACCCACAAAAAAGTTGAAGATCTTTAACAAAAACAAAAATGTGGTGGGAGATGGAATCACTGATTCCAAACGTGTCCAAATGGTCCAAACTGGTCAACCTTTTAAACTAACCAAGGGCACAATTTAACCACCACCAAAGCGAAGAACGTTCACCTCTCTCAATGAACCTTTATCAGTCATACTAAAACAATTGGATGCGACCCACATGATGACCTATCCTACAACACAACCATTTGACGACAACGCTCCAAAACCTTCATGGTACAAGGAGCATGAATATTGTGAAATGCATCATGTCAAAGGACATAAGATAGAAAAATGTCTACGGCTTCGTCATTATATTTAGGACCTCATTGACAATGGGGAGATAGAGGTGGATAACCCAGGTAAAACACAAACACCTAACGAGAAAATGGGGATATTTAAAGAACCATTCGCCAAGCATGATAAGTCAAAATAGTCATCCCAAACTTATAAATCCGTGAATTACTTGTGCACCAAAAGAGACAACAATCATTATGATTCACTTATTGGATGTATTCGCTCTCCTACTGATAGTGTCAATACCATCGAGATCAAGGGAAAGGAATGTGTTGTGGTAACAAGGCATGCTTGCCTCATGATTCTGGAACCTTCTCCGTCGACCCCACAATCCGGTAAATATAACCTTTTAGAAAAACTTGAAAAGACATTTGCTAAGATTTCAATCTTAGATCTCCTCAAGATATCCAATGTGCATAAGGACATTCTGTACCAAACTCTTTAGGGGTTGGGAGTGCCTTTAGAAGTCGATCATGTAAACCCTCAAGCTGCGGTGGCAAACATCGCACCAAGTGAACATCTCACTTTCAACCATAGGGAGATCCCTACTGAGAATCCAACACATAATCTTCCCTTGTACATTGAGGTAGTTGTCACCCATAGGAAGATCAAACGGATGCTTGTGGATAATGGATCTGGGTTAAACATTTGCACACTCAAGTTGGTCAAACAATAGGGACATATGGAGGAAGATCTTCAGTCCCATATTATCACTATCACTGCATACAACAACACAGAAAGGGATTCAGTAGGCACCATCATACTACCCATGGAGGTGGGTCCCACTTGCCATCAGATAATTTTCATGTCCTAGACTTGGAACTTCCATATAACATGCTTCTAGGCTGATCATGGATTCATGCCATGCAAGTCGTGCCATCAACATTTCATCAATGCATTAAGTTGAAGCATGAGGGACATATGGTTACAATACAAGGAGATTCAGAGCCCTTTTCTCATTGTAGAGCTCTCAATAGCTTTGCACAAAAGGGTACATATGAATCTCCCTTTGCAGATATAATTGTGCCTCTCCAGTTTGAGGCCATGGAATCCTGGGTAGATTTAGATTCTCTTAGTTCTTGTGCTCATGGTGTGTCTACTTCAACATCTCCATTTGATTCATGGGAGATGAAAATCCTTGAATATGGCTACGGGGAGTATAATTTACAACAAGCGCTCTTGGTTTCAGACCTCTCATTATCACCCAAGACTAGAGGTCTACCCAAATACTGCTTTAGAAGACCTAGAGAGGAACACACTATTGGGTCGTTCTTACCTGGAGGCTTGTTAGCTGAGGAAAAATTGCTTGATCCACCTAAAACTTGGGTCCTTGAGGATACTTAGCCATCTTGTTATCGAACCCTGAAATATGAAAAATCTAGTAAAATGATGTACTACATGGGCTACAAAGGCCTAGGATGTGGGAGGAATGAATAAGGACAAAGAGAGCCAGTCCCTCTTCCACATTTCAAAATAGAAAGATATGGCATTAGGATTCACCCTTATGGAGCACACCCCAACGATCAAGATGCTACTTATTATGAGCATGAGGATAGCTCTGACTATCTAGATAGCAATACGGATTCCCATTGTAGCCAATATGAGGATCTGGCCTCCACAAACCTTTTCATGAACAACATTATCCTAACCATAACTCCCACATAACCAACCATTGACCTTGTATACCCTTCCATTTTTGAATGAGACCAAGAATGTCACATGCCGCTAGATTTATTTGAGAATGACGAAGCTATCATAGAGTTAATGGGCATACGGGATACAATTCCCATTGGAGATCACAAGAAAGGTTTCTTTATCGACTTAGATACCAGCACCTACTTCGGTGAGGAGGATGAACTTTGTGGTCAGAAAAACTTAAAGAAAAGTGAGGGAAAATTTTCCAAAGAAAAGACTCGGCAAAAATCAAAGTCCAAGTCACACAGTGAAAACCTCTTTGAGGCACTGGCTGACAAACAAATAAGAAAATCAAAGGACAAACAAAGTGACCATGCCAAGAATGAAAATCTCGTGGAGACATCCTTGGATGAAGATCTCAACCTACCTCCAATCCTACGCATATGGAGGACTTATCAAAATTACTAGTCGAAGAAACCATTGATGTCAATATTGGTACAAAAGAAGATCCCAAGATAGTAAAATTGGGAGCATCACTCTTGGCTAGAGAACAAAAGACATTCACTATGTTGCTGTGAGAATTTATTGATGTGTTCGCATGGTCTTACAAAGACATGCCTGACTTAGATCTGACTTTGGTCATGCACAACTTAGTTGTACATGCAGACACTAAGCCTATAAAATAGAATCTCTGAAAGATGCACCCAAGAGTGGCCCTGTTGGTTAAAGAAGAGTTGGAAAGATTTCTTGCAGCAAGATTCATCAGGCCAATTGATTATTCTGAATGGATATTGAACATTGTTCCTATCCCAAAAAAAACCTATCGGTATCTGAATCTGCATGAATTATAGGGAAATCAATAAAGCTTTCCCTAAAGATTATTTTCCGTTGGTGAACATTGACATGATTGTTAACTCAATAGCAAGGTACAAAATGCTATCACTCATGGATGGCTTTTTAGAATATAATCAAATCAAGATCACTGAAGAAGAATAACAGAAAATAAATTTTACGACTCCTTGGGGCACCTTCTGCTATCAGGTAATGCCATTTAGCCTAAAAAATGCAGGATCTACTTATCAGCGGTCAATGAAAATGATTTTTCATGATATGATTCATGATATCATGGAAGACTACGTAGATGACATCCTGGGAAAGTCTAAAGCAAGAGAGGATCATCCTGTCATTTTGTGGCCTATCTTTGAACACCTACGTGAATACAAAGTTAGGCTGAATCCAAAGAAGTGTGTCTTTGGTGTGGTATCAGGGAAACTATTATGCTTCATTGTGTCAAGATGAGGTATTGAGGTAGACCCTGCTAAAGTGTCTGCTATTACTAAAATGCCTCCACCTGAGAATATTAAGCAACTACGTAGCTTGCAGGGGAAAATTCAATTCACTGCTTCATCTTCCAACTCACAGATAAATGTCACTCATTCACCCACTTCCTTAAAAAGGACGTTACTTTCATTTGGGTACCTGAGTAATGGAAAGCCTTTGCTTTGTGAAAATAATACTTGGCTAATCCACTTGTCCTCATGCCTTCCACTCCTAGAGAACCAATCTTGCTCTATATTTCCTCTACACAATTTGCTATTGGTGTGCTGCTCTCCCAATACGACCTTGGGCATAAAGAGAAAGTGGTGTACTATCTGAGTTGCACCCTCATCACCTATGAGCTCAATTATCCTTAAATTGAAAAATCTTGCTTGGCCGTTGTTTTTACTTTTCAAAAACTTCACCATTACCTGTTGAACACTAAAACCAAGCTAATATCCAAGGTTGACCCACTCAAGTATTTTGTATCCAAACCCACCCTCATAGGTAGAATGGATAATTGGATCATTTTACTTAGTGAGTTTGACATAGAATTTGTCCATCAAAAATTAGTTAAAGGACAAGTAATTACGAACTAGCTAGCGAAAGCACCTTTGCAAAGCACAGAACCTTTTAATATGGATCTACCAGATGCCTCCTTGCTCTACATTGAAGAATATGTCATGTGGCAGATATATTTTGATGGATAATTTACGTTTCATGGTTCAGGTGCAGGAGTGGTCCTTATTACTCCTTCTGGTGTTCCTATACCACAAGATTTTCACCTAGGCTTCCCTTGCACAAACAACATTGCTGAATATGAAGCACTTATTGCAGGAATGAAGCTAGCCATCAAGTGGAATGTTCATCATGTCAAGGTTGTAGGTGATTCGCAGTTAATCATCAAAACATGTTAATGATGAATAAAAGGTTAAGGATGACAAGCTCAAACCTTACAAAAAGTTAGTGGAGACTCTAAAGGAGTACTTTGTGCACATTACCTTTGAAAAAATCCTAAGAGTGCAGGACAGATCAGAAGACGCCATGACAACAGTGGGTTCTATGCTTTGTATTCCACCAGGGAATAATGACATGCCATTCTTCGTAGAAAATATACGCTAGCCCATGTATGACATGCTAGAATCTTACCTGGCTTATGAGGTTGTTGGTCCCAATTCCCCATGGTACGAACCCATTTTTACCTATCTTAAGGACAACACATTCCCTTCTGATATCTCCCATTCTAAAAAGCAAAGCCTGATTCACCAGATAACCCATTACACCCTTTTAGGAGGTACACTTTATTATCGTGGCTATGATGGGAATCTATTACGTTGTCTGGATGTGACAGAGTCAATCCAGACAATCAAAGAAGTGCACGAAGGGGTGTGCGGAGCACATACAAACAGAATGGTCTTGGCTAAGAAATTGTTAAAAGTAGGTTACTATTGGCCTACCATGGAAACTGATTGTTGTAATTATGTCAGAAAATGTGTACTTTTCCAAAAGTATGGAAATTTCATTCATGATCCATCATAACCATTACAACCTATCACTACCCCATGGTCATTCTTCAAGTGGGTACTTGACTTAATAGGAAAACTTACTCCTACCTCATCTTATGGTCATACACATATCATCACAGCTACATAATACTTTAAAAAATGGGTGGAGTATGTCCCTTTAACCTATGTCACAGGAGCCTAGATTTCTAAATTTATCATGAATCAAATTATTTGTCGATATGGTATTCCTGCAGCCATTGTTATAGATAATGGGAAGTCATTTAAGAACAAAACTATGAAAGGTATTTGCCAACAGTTCCAAATCAGGTTAAAATGGTCCACACCATATTACCCTTAGGGTAATGGACAAGCTGAGGTGACAAACAAGACTTTGGTAAGGATAATGGAGAAGATGGTTATCAAAATAGGTCAAAACTAGCACCTACAAATCCATCCAGCCCTTTGGGCTTATCAAACATCCATTCGTACTCCTACGGGTGTGACACCATATTCCCTAGTGTTCGGGATAGAATCTATCATCCCTGTAGAGATTCGAACTTCCATGTCCCTAAGAATTTCTATTCAGGGACTATTTGGATTAGAATGAGGATTATCGAGTGGCCAGACTGGCTGAGTTAGAGCTCCTACATGAGAGGCACATTTGGGCTCTTAATCACCTAAAAGTGTATCAAAACAAAATCTCCAGAAACTACAACAAGAGAATCATCCCTCATCAATTTGAGGTTGGTGATTTAGTCATGAAGGAGAACCAGTCAACACTAGAGCAAAGCGAGAAAAGAAAGGAAAGTTCGAACCACATTGGTTGGGACCCTATGTTATAGTTGCTAAGTATGGCACAGGGGCATAAAAACTGGCTCACTTCAATGGTGATGAGCTTTGAGGAACCCATGAACACCATGCATATCAAGTAGTTCTATGCTTAAAACATGGCACAAGGAGGTTAAAAAATGATCATAAAAAAAGAGAAAATGAGAAAGCAGGTCATCCACTAGTGAAAACCATGCAATTGTGGCACTTTAGACAAGTCCTTGGGTGAAAACTGGTTTCCGGTGCCTCAGGAGGATTCGTTATTCACAAGCATCCTGTATCTGGAGGGTAGTTTTCCTTGGCCTTGACCTGGTTCTACCTTCAAGATTCCCTATGCACCCCATCTTGTCACGCCTTGATCCAGCTTTGCCTTCTTTTATTCGTCTGTGAGGGGTATGGTCTTTTGCTATTTCCCATCTTACGTTGGGGGTAATTCAACAACTTCTCCTTCTTATTCATAAGCGCATGGCTTTTTCCCTTGTATATTCCCCATCTAACGCTAGGGGCATCAACGATTTCTTGGTTACTTGCACATAGCTCTAGAAAACTACTAGAAAACACCAAAAACAATAGAAAATTATTTCACAAAAACCTAAGCAATAGAAAATTGGTGCATAAAAATAAATCTTACAAAAAAAAGTTACTTGCATTGTCTTGTTTCTTGCTTTGCTTGTTGCTTATATAGCTATTTTGTGTTTCTGCTTTTTGGGTTGTTTGTTGCTTAGGCACACTTTGTTAGGATTCATCTTTTCTTGCTTAGATTAGATTTATTCTTGCTTGTGCATATTGTGGTATGTTTTTGCATGCTAGTGAATCTTGGGAAATAATGATGTAATGTGTTAATTCATTATGTTCTTTCTTAAACATTTGGTTGTGTTTATTACATGTGCATAAAGCATGGTGAATCATGGTGTATTGTATTATTTCTTGGTGTTCTTTGTTAGCATTTGGTTGTGTTTATTACATGTGCATTGTTTTGTTATCATTAACATCACATTATCGTCAGTATCATCACATCGAACATCATCTATAAATCATATATAAACAAAATGCTAAGTTTTACATCATGCATGTATGCTAAGCTAATCACCATGTATCATATCCTCAATGGGGGCAATAGGGCTTGCACATGATCAAAAATCTATCCCCGCCCACACCAATATCATCATATCATCCCGTCCATGAGAAATGCATTTGATATCATCTACGGATCTATCATCTAAACATCTATAGCACATGTATACATCAAACATCGAAATCAGATACATACAAAGTACAACATCAGATAACATCATAACGCATCCATAAGTGTTGAATTAAAAAATTCAACATGCAATGAGAATCAACATAAAGTAATTTCTAAAAAGGGTATTTCACATCATAGAATTATGCCCACTTGTGTCACATGCATCAGGACACAAAAACAATAAAGTACATCATCTCATAAACATGTTAATCTGAGACCCAAAAAGGAATCCTCATATATATACATGTGTGTCATATACATCTATATCAACAATTCCTTCAACTAAGGTGTACAAAGATGCTACATCAAAAATGTATATACACATACCTAAAATATCTAGATCGGTACTTAATATAATACATCATCGATACACAATGCCATAAAAAAAGGGCATGTATCAGAAAGAATCAAGCCTTTATCATGAGGCATCATCAATATAAAAATATACAAAGCTGTACATCAAAATCGACCTTAATAAGAGGCATACATACAAATAATCTGTACAACAAAAATGTAGATCTCAACCACAGCTCTCGCCCTCACCGCGGCTCCCAGATCTATCATCTAGTCGACGAAACACTTGAGGCTGGGATGGCACTGGTCTAACTAGCTGCTCTGACATGGGATGTCTCACTGATCTAGTGGATTGGCCTGATCTTCATGATCTAGAGCCTGATGCACTCGACCCTGACTATCGTGGCAGTGCTACTCACTTCTATGGAGGAACTACCCTGTAATAGGTAGTCCTGTAAAATAAGGCCTCACCACCAAGCTTGGTGGCATCACGTATCAGGTTGGCATCTCCGGAGGTGAGATCTACCTAAAGGGTAGTATCTCATTCACCTATCACTCGGCCCAAGTATACCTCTGCCTATGTAGAGGAGATAGCCTCTCGGTCTCTCTCTATAGTAACAGTCTACAGCTCGGTGCGAGCCTAGTCCCTCTGTGCTAGGAGTGCCTGTGATCATGTGTATACGTGGTATCTCTACGTAACAACCATCCGCACCTATGATTGGGACTGATGAACAAGGCTCAATATCAGAGTCCCCTATGTTGTTGTCTCCTGAATCTAGCTCTGCCATGCCACTCTATCATATCCTGGGCCAGCCTGGGCGCGAGCCTAATCCCACTTTGAAAGTAAAGTAACAATGTGGGCTTGGGCCTCATCACACTCTGCTATAGAAGTCACACACCAGCCTCGAGCCTCATCTCTCTCCACTCTGGCCACGTCTCTCTCGACTATAACCTGTTGTAACTACACCTGTACTGTGGCTATCTGTGTCACTGGCTGGGAGGCTATGTGTACCTCAGGTGCTGGTCCATGAGGTGCTCTAGATGAATGTCCTGCTCTAGGACCATGCCTCTGGATGGCTACATTGTTGCCTATACTAGGCCATACGGCCTCGTTCCTTGTGCCTGTGAGGCACCCTACCCATCATGTGGGATACCATCAAAATGATCCTCTGGGTCTAGCCCCTGTGCCATTGCCGTCACCCTGTGCTCTGTACTGTGCCATATCTCTACAGGTGGGCAAATGCCTGTTGCCCAAGCCTCCTCTAGAATGGTGAGACCCCGAGGTAATACTAAAGCATACCCAACTGCATAGTCAGTTGTGGTCCCTGGATCTCTCACCTGTCATACTGGGTCCCATACTTGTGGGACCACCTGCGTAAAACTTTCCCTAGCTTGGGCCACTAGTATGCAAGGCCCCATGGTCTACCTCTCTGAATCCTTGTGTGCATGCCAAATATTTGGCTGGGGGACCCCCTGTACCCTGCCAAGTTGTTGATGGCACTTGTCTACACGATAAAGCTCCATAATGTAAACTATGGCTACTAATGATAAAGTGCTCCACCAGGCACACACTGAGCTCTGTGGCATCCTCTGGCCACTGGAAATGCCTGTATGGCCGCTAGATGACATCTATCTCTACCAGCTCATCAAAATCTCACCTATATTTGAAATAGGCTACCAAGATGGGCACATACATCCCCGCCAGCTGCTACCCATGCCATGTACGATGGCTCTTCAAGATCTCAAACACAGAAAGGGCCCATAGGGCATCTGATCGTAATGTGATCCCATGACCATATCTTTAAATAAGGAGGATGGACCCATGGTCTTCTGACCATGGTATGTGATCAAGTGTAAATCCCAATATAGGTGGGCCAATATGCACTTCCCCCAGCAATATCTCTTGCCGCTATAGATGCCATGAACCAGGGGAAATAGTCCTCTCGAGAACAAGGTCCTTGTCCTATCAGTGAGTAGGAACCCACTGATAAGAGACATGATGTAGAGAGGCCCCCGATGTAATGTGGGGTCGAAGATGCACTCATGCAATGCTATGGTCATCCCGTCATGCGGTGTATCATCAACACCAAATAGAGCACTGCAAGCTACTCTAATCAGCCTTGCATCAGATCTGTACTCGATCAAGGTGCCCATCATCAGAACACAAAGAATCTACCATACATCCTTAATGGTGATGGTCATCTCTCCCGTAGGCAGTCTAAAGCACTGAATCTCGCTATGCCATCGCTCGATTAGCACAGTCAGTAGGTCATGGTCCAGTATGATGGAAGGTATCCGAGACACGGGGCCTAGCCCCACCACCTCAAGAAGTATCGCCATGGTTCACTAGTCGCACCAGCGCATACTACCCTCTAGCTCTATTATCCAGGTATGTCACTCCCACATCTGCAAAACTGGTAATCGTCTCTACAAAATAACATGGCACTAGTCAATTCCTAACATTTCTTCTAAAAATCTATCTCCCCTTTTAGGGTTAACCAAAAAATCCTAAAAATTCTTCTAAGTGTCTTGTTTTTGAAACTTTCCTATCTTTTCTCTGCCTGTCTAAGGCAGATGCGTGCCCTTTTGGGCATGTGCGCCACATTTTTGGTGCTTGCACTTGTGCGCGTATGTCTTCTGGCGCTTATGCCCTCTTTCGGGCACCTGTGCACCCTTTTTGGTGTGTGCGCCACACATTAGGTGCTTGCACTTACGTGCGTATCCTCCCATGTATACACCCACCCTTTGTATACCTGGGCCATGCTTTTCACATGTGCACCCCATTTCCCATGTGTGTGTGTGTGCGTGTGTGCATGAGTGTGTGCTGTCTGTGCATACATGTGTGCACGTATGTGTTTTAGCACATACACACCCAAAAGGACACTTGCGCCCCCAAAAAGGCACTTGTACCCCCTATGTGACACCTGTGCTTGTGCGTAGGCATGCTAGCATGATTTCTTAGGGCTAAAAGCCTAATTTCATGCATTAATGACCAAATTTACGAAGCTAGGGTTTGATACTCACAAAGCGGCCATCGTCTGCATGCCCTTGGTACCCCCGGACTACATCTGCGCGCCTCAATCAGTCTCATGCAATCACCATGGTTCTCCTCAGTGTCAGAGCCTCCTGATAATTTTTTTAAATAGCTCGGTTAAAATGAATTGGTCGTGATGTTTTTACCCCATCTGGTGGGGTATATTAACCCGTTTTTCACCGTCAGGAGGGCCGAGAGGCCCGTTTCACTCGCTGTTTTCTCCTCTGTTCACTGTGGAATAAGTATTTTTATTAAATAATTATTTTTCTCTTATTTTTCACCGTATTGGGGCATTTTTTGTTTTCTGATACCCCTTTCTTCTCCCTAGGGAAATTTTATTGCTCCCTAACAATTTTAATTATTCTCCACACTCTCGTAAATAATTATTTTTTCTTAATTTTTCCACTAAACAAGGACATTATTTGTTATTTGTTTCTCCTTTCTTCCACCTTTGGCACTTTCTGTTGCCCCTAGGCCCTTCGCTTTCTTCTATATTTTTCTACTGTTCACCACAATTTGGAAAGCAAAAAGAATAAAAACATTATATATGTCAAAAACCCAAAAATAGGGCAAAATGTTTCAAAAAAAAATCCTAAAAAGTAAAAAAACCCTACAAAAATGGTAACTTGTTTATTACAGCTGAAACTAGTGTCTTGCACATGGTATTTTCCCCATATCCTGTTGGTTTGTCTCACATCTTCCTTGATTAATACGACTCGCAGATCACTAGATTCACAACCATTCACAAAGCTAGCTGCTTGCTTATTATGTACTCTAGGAAACTTTTGTTGCCTGATGCTGTTTCATTGTGTACAAATGATTTTCATGGACCCCATGTCCATTTTCATTTCCCCTTGCATGTATCATTGCTAGGGGATCATTTTTAACCCTTGTCATCAATCACAAACTTGTGGATCTCTTCGGCACTGATAACAAAACATTTGTATAACTGTCTTGACCATTGTTGGGTTGGATATGTGCGTTAGTACTTGTTTTCCCTGTTAAATGAGCTTGTTTCCTTCTCGTATTGCATTACATTGTTGTATGTTGCGTGGAGTTGGTGTTTTCAGAAATGGACAATTGTTTGTAGTATGGCTTTTCATGTCATTCTACCTTTGTCGTATGCTTATATTTTTCATAAGGACCGATGACGTAGCTCTTGTGGCAATATGATGACATCAAAATTGTTCCAATAAACAATGGCTAGAGGCTAAGCTCTTCCCTCCCCTCCATATTTCTTCTTCATCACTTCCCTTTCACCCCTAATTTTCTCTCTCACCGGGGCATCTTGCCTCTTCCCCATTCTTCTACCTATCTCTCACCTTTTTCGATCATCGATCGGATTCTTTCATCACCCCATTGACACTCAAGGGGGCATCTCTCTCTCCTACAAATTTTTCTTCGATCCCTTCAAAATTTTCTTCCATCTACTATCTTTGAGGTGGCGTCACTTACGACACCCCAAAGAGGGGCAATGTAGACACCTATAATTACGCCTAAGCAATTTAAATACTTAAATTGCACTAATTATCCCCTTTCTCGCAAATCGACGACATATTGTCAAAAGCACTCATATTCCCTCTTATTATTGTTAATTAATTACAATATGCTAATTGATTAAGTCACCTATGCAAATAACAACCTAATTAATGACCTTCCGTTAATTATTTACCCCTTTCTATCCAAACTAATTAATTAATGAGCCTTCCACTTTATTTAACTAATAAATCAATATTTAATTGATTTAATCCCCTCATAATGGCCTAAATTGTACTAATATTCCTCTAATTGGCTTCTATAAGCTTACATCTACCTATTAGTTAATCACATTTGATTAATTAAAACACCCCCCAACTCCCATGACTTGCTAATCACAAATTAAACCCTTCTAAAGTAAGGTTACCTTTAATAAAGCAACCTTATCCATTCCTAATTATGTTTTACCTTTATCCCACATGCAAAGGGATGAAGTGCTTACTCTACCCATTGGGATATATAAGGAGCCCTCCTTCTACCTTTATACCTACACCTAATTCCCTTGAGAAAGCAAAGGGAAGCACATAGTCTTGCACTAAAAGCCTTTTGCCATTCTCAAGCCCCTCCATCATCCATCTTGAAGAGCTAAGCCTCACACCCAAACATCCATGAAGGATCAAAGCAAGCAATATTATTGATTTCCATTGGACTACATAGGTCCACTTGATTTAATTAGGTAATTAGAAGAATAGAGTTCTTGATTTTCATTATGCTTGATTTCATTATTTCAAAGTTATGATGCTGATGTAGGCCTTGTTCATTTCTTCATCTTGATCGTACTTGTTGTAAATATCTCCCCCCGGGTCGATATAGACAAACAAGAGAATATAGAAATAAAAGAAGCTCAAATCCCTGACATTCAAAAGGCACAGGAAAGTGGCGCACAGAAATGAGTGTCAACAGGGTAAAGGATGCGCCCTTGGTGCACGGAAATGGCACATGACAATGAGTGTTGACACTAAAATGTATGCGCCAAGGCACAGGAAAGTGGCGCACAGAAATGAGTGTCGAAAGGGTAAAGGATGCACCCTTGGCACATGGAAATGGCGCATAACAATGAGTGTCGAAAGGGTAAAGGATGTGCCCTTGGCGCATGGAAATGGCACATGACAATGAGTGTTGACACTAAAATGTATGCGCCAAGGCGCAGGAAAGTGGCGCACAGAAATGGCGCATGACAATGAGTGTTGACAGGGTAAAGGATGTGCCTTGGTGCATGTAAGAGGATGTTGACACACACACGGATGCGCCTATGGCACACCTTCAGGAGGCACAACATTTTGAGCACTGACAGGAAGCAGACCCTGGCACAGATATTCAGATGGCCATAACTTTTGACTAGGAGCTCGGATTCATGCAAGGTTGGAATTTTCGAAAAGCTTACAAGGTCCTCTGTCCAACTACGACTGGATATATTTAATTAGGTGAGAAAAAATTCTTAAAAATTCGAAATAAAGTTCGCCACTTTCTGGGTTTGCTAGGGTTCTCACCTACCACCATAATGAGATAATTAAATGCAGTCTGGAGGTGGTTGGGGTAGATTTCGAATTCCTCTCTTCTCCCTCTCTCATTCTTCCTATAAATTGTAAGGAGGGGCTTCTTTCTGGTGGTGGTTCATCTTTTCAGCTCTGCCCTCCCTTCTTTTTCTTCTCCAGGGTTGAAAAAATGGAGTTCGAACCTCCTCCCCTGCTCTGTAATGGCATTTTTGCCTTTTACTATTGAAATGATGTTCTGTGCAAACTTATGGAGCAACAAAAAAATTGTTTTGTGATGCATCTGTCCATCCTTGCTCATTTTTTTGCTTGTTTTCTTCTTGCCTCTCTTCATTGCAGGTATTTGCGCATGTTCTAATGTTCATTACAGGTCTGGAGTTGTGTTCATGGAGTTTTGGGACATTTTCTGTGTGAAATCTATCTTTGGGTTTGTGATGCATTTGTCCATCCTTCCCATTGCTCACCTCTCCTTGTTCCATGTCAGTTTTGATAGATGTTCAACATTCTATTTCTCTGGTGTATCACCGTTTTAGTGTAGGCTTTTGCTGTTTTTCCCTTCTCTCTCTCTGTGTCTCCTTGGCATGGTTAGATTAGGATTAGATTAGCTTGCCTGCACTGGTATAGCTTGTGGCAGGTAGTTTAGGAGTAGGAACCAGACTTCTCTGGAGATTCCTTTCTCATTTTACAGGTCCCACACCTGGAGGAAGGATTCAATGTTGTGTAATCACACTGGATGTGATGAAGATTAACTTAGAAACCTGATCAACATCCAGGGGTGCTGTGAGTCTGCAACAACAGTACTCTCTTCTTGTTTCTAGCTAGGCTAGGGAACTATTTTAGGTGGTAGTTTCTTGCTTTTAATCTAACCTAGGAAAAAGAATAATTGTCTACCCCTCTAAGGTCTGTCATTTAATGAGTGCTTGTTCTACTTTCTCTAGACAGTTCACAGCAATGGATTCCAACTCATCCCTCATAATCTCTTCTTTTTCATTCTACAGAACCAATACAATGCTAGACATTGATGTCATTCTTCCTTCTAAAAGATCCATCTTCTTCTCAATTAGCTTCCAAAGCTCTTCCAGTCGAGTCTTATGCGGCTCTTGCACTGCTACCAGAGTCTCACGCTTTTCTTTAACCATTGACAATCTCTCTGCGTGGCCCAATGTCTCATCCTTCATTACTTTTTGGACCTCATTATTTTCTTCTAGGGTATTTATATTTATAAGCACCTCTGGAGCTGTGCATATATTCAAAGCATGGTATGCTTTCTTTAACACTTCTTGTAGCGCTTGTAGTAGCTCTTTATAGGATGTAATATTTTGCATCACTGAGGCTTTCTCTCATTCTGCCTCTTGCTCTAAATTCCTTGGCGCTAGTATGCATAGAGGTTCATCTTCAAGCAACAAGTCCACCAAATTTCCTACATAATGTATCGCTGAGGGAAATGTCTGTGGTACCTTGGTCTCCAAGTGTGGCCTTGCTCTAATAAAATTATCCCCAATCTCCTCTACGATGCTAATAAATACTTTGTTCTTCTTTTGTACAAAGTCCCTCTCTTGTTTTATGCATGCTATCTCAATATCCTTTGTCTTTAGCTCCTCGCGCAATGCTTTGATTGTTGTAACTTTTTCCATGTTCCTTCTAGCAACTTCAGTAGAAACCTTCACCAATGTGTTGCTGACCTACTCATCTGACATGATAGTAGGCCTTACTATCATATGTCTAGATTTTGGTGCCTTCTTCGGCCATCTCGAAATGCATGAATCTTCACATACATCAAATTCAGGCTCATCCATGTGGGTGTGCATTGACCACGATAGTTTCTTTCGAGTGCTCATAGTCGCCATATCCTCATCCATTAGCTCCTAGCCGAATAAATCCTTTCATGCTATCATGCTCTGGAAGCTAGCGTGAACAATTTTACCTACATCCTCTGTATACCCCATGGCTAGTGGAATGTTCTCTCCACACATCCTCTTTGATCTAGGACCCTTGGGAATTGTAGCTCCAAGGTTAGGAGCTTGTCCTGTTTCATCCTGAGTAGTCACATGCGTGGATCCGAAGATTTCCTTTTCTTTTTCCTCTCCATCCTTCATCTCTTCATATTTTTACTCTTCCTCATTCTGTGGCTCATCTTCTTGCTCGAGTGGGGTAGGAGATGCATGCTCACTCTCTTCTAATTCCTCCACTTATTTATCCAACTTCAACTTTCTTCTCTTCTTTGGTTTAGCGGTCTCTTTATGTGGGGAGAGACGAGGTGATTTCCATACCATTTTTGGGGTTCCAATTTGAATCCTTGTGCGTTTGAACACTTTCTTAAATCTACGCTCCCCTTGTTCAACCTCTGTATCTTTCTCTTTGTCCTATCCTTGAGGTGGAGTGGCCACACACAATGACTCTTCTTTGTCATATGGTTGATTTCTTCTACGCTCCAAGCCTCCACTATCTTCACACTCCTCTTCACCCTCTACTTCAAAAAATTTTGTTGGCCTTTGAGCCGGTATGGTTTCTATTGTGTGCTTACCCTTCAGTGGTCCTAGGAGCGCGAATTCATTCTCTATATACTTATTGTTCTCCATATTAGGCTTCAGCTGAAGATACACCAATGCTACCCCTACATATGCTACAACTAGACTTATTGGCTTAATATTCAACACCTCTGAAATGATCCTCTCAGTGTAGGCACTTCTTCTAGGATACACATCCTTCTTTCTCAACATATGGTAGTCACAATCTACCTTATTTGCATTGAACACCTATCAGTGTGTGTCTATAAATATGTGAACAGATGCTTGGAAATACCTTACAGTGAATGCGTAAGGCAATTTACACCAAGGGCTCCAGACTCCATCTCTCATTGGGAAGCACATGATGTAGAAATGCTAATATACAAAAAACTGGACTTATTTCCCTACTATTAATGGTAGGTCCTTTGGGATGCACCAATATTCTTCAAATGCCACACAGAACCTATTGTACCATTTCTCCACCCTCTGCTTTACGTCATCTATCATGGCCCCTTTACATAGGTACTTACTGAACCTTTCAGCTAGTGACTTACTCTCCATGAGATATTCCCATACCTTTTCCTTCGGCCATCTAGTACTCCAATTTCCATAAGTACTAGTGATAGTAGAATAGCCCCAAAGCTGATCTTCCCTCCTGTGCGTGCTTCCTCGACTATTTTTTTTATAATGTAGCCTGTAATATTTTAGATTTATCCTTCTAACATCTTACGTGAAACGTGTAACCACATAGTATTTACCCATGACCACCGTTCCTGATCATTCAACTTTGTAACAAGGTGTGATGTTTCTTGCACAACCAAAAAGTTCTTCAATTTGTCTATATCCATACCACGCAGACCCTTTAGGTACCCAAACTCCTACTTGGTCTTTAAGATTGCAACTTTATTGTGAGATCATTCTTTATATCCTCTCATGTGGCCTTTAAACCTGTAACTGATGAGATAAGCATAGATGAGATTCTAACTCTACGTCCTGTAAAGTAGAAGAAGTCCTCATGCACTCTTCTCAGGAGTCACTGATACAAGGGCTCATACTTCCTGAAATATGGAAGCTCAAACAATTGGTAGACCCCAATTCTCTTCAGAAGCTTCTCTCCTACATCATCATAAACCACCATGTCATCTGTCGTACGCTTGTTCATCCTAGTAGTGAGCAAGGAATCAAGATCCTTCTTGTTCCCCATGGTCTTGTTATTGTATTCACTTACTTTTCTATTTTTGATAGGTGAATCCTATTCCTGGCCGATGATGACTCCTTCTGGATATTGCATTTCTGAAAACTCACTTTCGGGTGCCATCTATTCTTCCTTAATGACCGCCTTCTTCTTTCCTTTTGCTGCCACTGCTAACTGCCTTCTTGGGTGCCATTTTTTTCCTTACAAATGTCTCCTCTTTAACTCTGCAACTTGCGAATCAAACCCTAGCTTGATTCAATCGTGCACTAGGTGGAAACTTTATGCCCTAACTCCTCTATGTCTCCCTACTTTTCTCAAACCCTTCACCACCGGGGATGCAAGCTTATTTTCACACAGATCTGTTTGTCATGCTTGGTTTCACACCCTTCACACCTTAACCTGATCACTCGGCTCTTCACACTTAGCTCTTTCCTCAAATTCTCTTAGTTGCAATGGTAAAAATGAATCCACATCCCATCCTTATATAGATTTTCAAATTTTGATGCATTTATTGCTCCTTCACCTACCAAATATCCTCTCATTCATTGACCAAATTCATTCATTCTACGCATGGTACATCTTCATGTCCCTAGCTATAACCTTCTAGCATGCCTCCCTACCCTCTAGTCATAGACTTCTCTTCAGTGTGTGCCCTTGCACCTGAGTACCTCATCACTGTACCTTCTCTTGGTAGTTATCATGGCCTCCGCTTACCTCATGTTATACTGTCCTTTCATTCATCTCCATCCTTGGTCACTTTTGAGAATCAATCTTCTTTTGAATTTAAAGCACAACCGTAGCAGCTTATTCCTTTCACCTTTCAATTCCCACTAGTTTTGTACCTAGATATAAACAACCACCCCACACAAAAAGTATGTGCAGTCCTCTGCACATAAAAATTATTCACATAGTAATTAGCTTCATGCATGCAAGCGTGCTTATTACACAATAACAATAACTAAATTGACAAAGAATAGTGACAATGAAGGAAATACATTAAGGAAATACGGAATGGAAACCTATTCTAAATGGAAATACTACCTTATTAAAAACACCAAGAATACTTATTTATAGTAGGGCTTCAGCCTACTCTCATTAAAGTAACTGGGTATCTGTGTTCCATTAAGTGCTTCTAACTAGAAAGCACCTATTTCAAGTATGTGAGTGATGAAATAAGGCCCCAACCAATATACCTTAAGTTTACTTGGATGGCGTAAGAACTTAGAGTCATAAAGAAGTACCATTTGTCTAATCTCAAACTTCTTATCCCTTATGTTTCTATAATTCCATGCCTTATGCCTGGACTTTTTCCTACTTCTGACTCCATCGTGCTATGGCTCATCACTCATCCAATTGAATCATATTCTCAATACGCTCTTCTAAATCTTACTCATCAGCTAGACCTCTAACGTGCATAATGCACAAAGAAGGTAACATAAATTCTATAGGGAGAATGACTTCTGCACCAAGCACCAACTGAAATGGTGTGCCTTTGTTCAATCTCTTATAAGTTGTTCTATATGCCCAAAGAACAGCTGACACTTTGTCATCCCAATCCTTTCTTCCAACATCACAATTTTTTGTCAAAGTCTGGCTCAAAATCTTGTTGAAAGCCTTAACAATTCCATTTCCCTAAGGATGGTAGGGTGTGGTTTTATGGTGTGCAACCATAAACTCATCTAATAGGATCCTGATTGTCTCATTCAAAAATGTGTGCCCCTATCACTTGTCAAGCTTAAAGGACATCCATATCTTGTAAGAACATTCTCCCATAGAAACCTAGCTACTGTAGCTATTGTATAGTCCTTGGTAGGTGTTGCTTCTACCCACTGTGTGAGATAATCTATGCAAGTAATGATATAGCGTGATCCAGTCCTGCGTACGGCTGGTGAAATAGGTCCTAAAAAATCAATGGCCCATTTCTCAAATGGTTCTGCACTGAGAATAGGTCTCAATGGCATTTCATCTCTTTTCCCTGGTTTTCCTAGGTGCTGACAATGGTCACACACCTTGCAATATTCCTTACAATATTTATACAATGTCTCCCACCATAATCCAATGAGTAGGAACTTCTAAGTATTCACATCACCTACATAATGGCCTCCTGTAATACCACTATGGGCCTCTTTCATAATATCCTTGCGCTCATGCTCTAATACATAATGGTGTAATATTTCATCTTTGCCTAACTTGTATAGGTCACAAATGATTAACATGAATGGTGCCATGCATATAGTACGTTGTTTCTTTTCTAATGCCTTCATCCCTTCTAGTTCCATACCAGTGCGTAGAAAGACAAAAATGTATTCTGAATTCCAGTGGGCGCGCATTATAACCTATATAACTATGCATCTGGCATGGTTTCTTCAATTGTCTATGCTTCTTCTCCTGAGTGAATTCTAGACTAAGTGGTCTAGTCCAGAATTACTTTTCCCTGGCTTCACCACAACTGAGAAGTCAAACTCTTGAAATAGGAGTACCCATTTGCATATGCGCCCCTGTAAGACGAGCTTATTTACCAAGTACTTCAATGCCATGTGATCTACATAAAACATAAATGGTGTTGCTAACAAGTACTGTTAGAACTTGTGCAATGCATAAATCATTGACAAAGCTTCACGCTCTGTAGTTATAGAATTCCTTTCAGCAAGAGTCAGCTTCCTACTAGAAAAACAGATTGGATGATCTACAATACCTTCACTAGGTTGAACTAACACAGTGCCAATGGCCATGCTAGAAGCATCCACATGCATGTGAAATGGTTTATCCCATGAGCGAAAATGCATAATAAATGTGGTAGTAATTCTCTCTTTTAATCTCTCAAACACGCGTTGTTGCGGTTCTCCCTAATAAAAAGTACCTTTCCCTTTTAGTAATTCTTCCAAGGGTGCAACAATTTTGGCATAACCTTTTATGAAATTTCGATAGTAACCTGTATGACCCAAAAATCCATGCACCTCACTTTGACTGGTAGGCATTCCCAGGGTGAGAATGACTGCAACCTTAGCTGGATCAACCAATAACCCTTCTTTGCAGATTATATGTCCTAACAATATTCCAAAAGGTGTAGCAAATATACACTTCTTAATGTTCAAAGAGATACTCAATTATCTACACTTATCAAACATTAAGTGCAGATTGTCACAATGATCTTTCAAAAGCCCATGTACTGTCCAATCATCTAGATAAACCTACAAAAAGATGTGAATAAAATATTTGAATGCCTAAACAACTATCCACGAGAATACAACAGGTGTGTTTTTCAATCGAAAAGGCATCATAGTATAGGAAAATCTGCCCCATTCAATAGTAAATGTTGTCTTTTCTTGATCCTCTCGAGTAATCCTAACCTGATGATACCCAGAAAACCCATCTGTTAAAGAGTATATTTTGTGCCCTACAACACCTTCTAGTATTTCCTTAGTAAATGGCATAGGGAATGGATCTATTACACATGCAACATTCAACTCCCTATAGTCCACACATATTCTAATTCGTCCATCCTTCTTGATATTGATCACCATTAGACTAACCCATTATGACTCATCAAGGGGATTGATAATTCCAGATTTCAACATGTTATCAATCTCTTCTTTTACCTTTTCACACAAATTAGGATTCATTCTGTAAGGCCTCTTTCTACCTGGGTGTGTACCATCTTTAAGTTTTATCTTCATTTCCCCAAGTGATTCATGCGTGCCTTTAAGTTCATGATACCCTAGAGGGAATAAGTCCTGATAATCCTTGAGTAACTCAATGATCTTTACTATGTCTGAGTCTGACCAGAGTCTCTAATTATGGCCTCCTTAGGCTCAGCCTCCAAACCTATATTAACCTTATTTTTCTTTGTGGGTTTGTGGTAGGTGCGTGTATCCTTGTCTGCATGGTTTAGGACCTTGCGCACCCCTTGTGAATGTTCAATATCCAAGTTCTCAACTTCTGCATCATCCACGATGTAAACCATCTTTCCTTTCTATTTCTCAAGGCAATCATGTTCAAGTAATATGAAGTCTTCTCCTTCTTCAAAATGCGCTCCAAACTCTGCATCACCAAATAATTCTTGAATATGCTCTTATTCTTTTGAACTATCTCCCATAGTTAAGTGCTTGACCAATTTTAATGCCTCTTCTAATGGAGGTTTAATCGAGAAGTAGTCAAAGGTTTGGATCAATTCTGAAGTCAAGTTCTGCCAATTTCTAGTCTCTTGATGTAGTTCTACGTATACATACCAAGCACGTGAACATCCTTGTAGAGTAGAATACATTTTATGCACCCAGAGTGAAGGTGGTAATGCTTCCTATCCTATTGTCCAGAGTCTCTCACACTACTGAATGTGATGCCAAACAAGTTGATCACCATGATAAATACATATTTGTGCAGGTGCATTGTTCTTTACAAATATAATAGATAGGGCGATCCCAATATCTTTCCATTCCATAATATTATCTCTGTGGACTACCCACCAGCGTGCTGCTATCCTACGCAAGGTATATACTAACATAGATCTTCTCTTAACTTGATTTGTCCACCGTGTTTCCATGGATTTTGAAAATATAGGAATATCTTCTACCCCTATATACTAAGGTATTGTGCTACCTATCCATCAAACTGAACAAAGTCCATTCTTGCGTGCAACCACAATTTTCACATTATGCCCTACTAGTTCATATGTACCATGAACCCAATTGTAACAAGCAATACTCATAGTATCACTAAGAGAATGAGAATCCTCCCACTATAGGATGCCTTCTTTTGATGGCTCATTGACCTCTGGGTCTTGAATAGCGCGTACATAAATTTGGTTTAAGTCCTCCTCACTTAGAGGCTCAACATATGGTGTAGACTTCCCATCTGCCAAAGGTATCACAACCCTTTCCTCCTTGTTCTCAAAGCTGATATATCCCTTATTGAATCTCAAGTCAAAATTATTTGTATAACACCCAGGGCATCTAAGCAAGGGTGGAAAAGTGTCTGCTTCTACAAGTGCTAATACCTCAAAATCCCCAGTGAACTTGGCCCCTTGTATGGTTATATATGCATCCTTTAAAACTCCTATGGGAGTGGCCTTAGTCCGGTTTTCCATAAAAAACACATTAGATGATGGCTACAATGGAGGCCTCCCCATTTGTACCCAAGCATCTAATGTAAGCACATTTACTTTTGCACCTATATCAATTAATATGTTGCTCAACAACCATCCATCCAAAACAACATTCAAAGTAATTTCTTTTTCATAGTCAATGTTATCAGGGGGAAGATTTGCATGTAGGATCTGGTATCCTGTCTCGATACTTGCACGTGGAGTGTTCCCTTTTAACCAACTCCCCAATAGTGGAATAATGTTCTCCTGGCACAACATTTTGTACACTTCTCTCAGATCATTGATATCAGTTTGAACTGTCTCTGATGCTTTCTTCTACTCCTTTAAGTAATGTATCTCACCCTAAATATTCCTTAACACTTCCATAATATCCTGGTAAACTTCCTTTTGATGATCCAAATCTGGGTACCTTGCATGTAAAACCTCCTCCTTGGTGAACGTAGGCTTCTAGTGTGATGCCTCTCTGGCACGTGCTGCTTCAGCACATGTTGTAATCTTTACAGTTAAGGCCTCAGGTTCTTCTACTATCTTGGGAATCCATTGATCTTTTACCACGTGATGGAATCTAACCATCTTAGCACCTTTGTTTTCTTTCTTATTGTGCTTACTCAAATGCTCATGTAAGTCCAAGCACTCTTCATAGCTATGGTTCTTTCTACAGAAAGAACATGCAATATTTTTTAGGACATTTACACCTATAATGGTCAAGTTATCCTCATGTATAACATGTTCCATGAGGGAACTCACCTCTTCCTCCACCATGGCCTCATCCTCCATAATCCACGTCCCCTTCCATGACCTCCTTCAAAACACCCCTCATTCCTGTCCTAGCATGTTTGATTATGATCCCAATCTTGGTGCTCATTCTTACCCTTAGAATTATCTATTACACTTGTTTTTCATACCCCAATGTCTATAACATCCTGGATCTAACCAATCAATTGACAATCCTCAGTATCATGGGTCATGGACCTCCAAATTTTACAAAATATGGATACATTCTTCCTTATCACATACTGTAACAAAGGACAATGAATAACATCATGATTCAAATGAAAGATATCACAATCCAATAGTAATGAGCATATAGATCTGCGAGGAAAACTATCCTTGGTGTGACCTTCCACTTCAAAATTTATACACCAAATTCCTGAGCACATTTCATGGGCTGAATTTCCTGATAGCTTCTCTAACTATTTTGTCATAACTGTAATCTGTGTCTCTAAGAATGGACTAATGCCAGTGTCAATGCTCCCAACTGCCTTAGCATGCAAAGTTGCTTCTAGTGCTTCGCATGGATCAGTGTATGTCTTATGTGACAATGCCCTTCTGAATGGTGTAATTAATCCTCCAACAAACCATTATGCATGTTGGCTAGTGTGAATATAATAAGAAAGCTTAGATAAAACTGTCTTAAAGCAAGCATCATACTCACGTATACTCTTAGTGATACCCTGCTTGATATCTTTGATCACACTAATACTCTTTTGCTCAAATTCTGGGATATAGAACTCTTTTAAGAAAGCATCCTTCAACACTGCATAATCCACGCAAGTTTGATCAGGATCAAACTTCCTATACCAACTGTGTGCTCATCCCTGCAAGGTAGTAGAAAACTGACTTTCCTTACACTCAACAATCGTGATCCCTTTAGTGCACCATAAGATCTCACAAATGTGCACATGCTCAGCAACATCCTCTATGCCTCTATACTATGGAAGATGAAGAGACATCTCCATATAAATGTTCTGTGGTTACTGCAGACCTTGAATACTTGATCCAGAACCTCCTGTGTTCCCCATGCCTCTAGAACCACCAAATCCACCAGAACTAGAACCACCTATACCTCCTAATCCTTCACCTGTAGCTGGAATAGGACCTGCAGATGTAATCCCCTGATACTCTGACAATATTACTATATTGAACCCCTACACTCTGTGAGGTAGTGCCACTTCCAGAGGTGAACCCAACATTTTGCGTGCTCACGTTTATGTTCGGATGATGTGCCTAAGAATTTTCTTCCAAATACCATTGAAGCCGTCTGTCTTGCCATCGATGTAATTGCTCCTTGACTTACTCCTACTCTCCTACTTCCCAAGTTAGCTTGTTGGTTATTTTTCATACTAGATACTAGAAAACCAAGAACAAGGGATAGGTCACTAGGTGGATTAAGATGCGTGCCTGCGGCCCAGGTAGTCTCTACTGGCGCACTTTTGTGTGAGGCCAAGGGGGGATCTCTGTCATGTTTTCCAAGATGGGGGAATTCCTAATGCTTTGGCTCCATGTATTCTATGTGAGCTATAAATCCTTCACGATCCATCTCTCTCCTCAATGCCATAATTTTTACAACAGAGCATGCTGCTTCTCTATCTCCCTCTCACGTGCCTCATTATACTTAAGCCACCTCTCCTCTCTTTACCTCTCTACCACTAAGTCTGCCATCCTTCACCAAACCATTCCTTCCCTCATGCGTGGTGAAGTTTAGTTAACCAATCGGTTTACTCTCTAAGTTAAAAGTTGCCATCAAGATATTGATCGCCAATGGAATACCTTGCAAATATGTTCCTCTAAGATACTATAAAAATTGGAATTCAGCTACCTCTAGACAAGAATATGTCAAAATTGAATATTATCAAAATATAACTATTTAGTACACCACAAAACCACATATCCACAATGTGAGTCCAGATCAAATCAGCATCATAAAGGGTCTTAAAATTATTCCTATGTCCAGATAAGTGCGCGATACCTCCAATTCCATTGAGATGCATAAGCAGTAAGCCACTTGTATAATTCTACTAGAAAGATGGTGAAAAATATCTCATATAGGCTATCATAACAAATTATGTTCCACCCAAGTCCATGTGTTAAACTCAGATCCACTACTTAATTGCCATGCATATTCTTCCTCCAGATCATGTATCCATTCCTCAATACTTCCTAGAGTTAACCAATATGTCTTCATTGTGAACCATCTTAAAAACAACTGAAAAAGAGGTCCCAGCAACGGAACCAATGATGTAGCCTAGAATTTACCAGATAACACCCTAATCATGCACGGCACATCACTCAGCCTAGACTGAGCGCTCACTCGAAGCGTACAAAGGTACCAGGTCCCTCTTTAGGGTTACTATAGCAGGATGTTAGCATGATGAAGGAAGAAACATATAGATCCATAACTAATCCATCATTCTATAATACATGCTACTTTCAGATCTATGAAGAACAAGTTTAAAAAGTAATCATGATTGAATCAATAACATGCACTACTCAATTACATAGTAATGACACTTAGATTCAGCCAATATCTTCCATCTATTAATAAACACAGAAGCTCCTTACAGTAATGTCAATTTATACCAATGCACATGTGGATCTGATACAATAGAGTAGTATATCGTATATCTCTCTCATTCATGCCCCGCTATATGTTCATCTCTCTCTGTATGTAATTCTCATCATATATATAGGGTGGGGACTTTCCCTTCACCACTTATCTATTCCAGAAATAGGCCGCATGCTATTAATAGCCATGCACCGTTTACAAGCATAGCCACACATGGAAGTGTGCTATCTATAGACTTCTTGCAGTTAATTGAAGTGAAAATCCTATTCTTAGCTCATCTCCATGCAAAATGATTTGATCTGATCCTCCAAAGATAGACTATCCGTGGCATGCATTTCCCTGCATCATTGGTGTGTTCCGCACACCATCTTCTAAAAATAGGTCGTCATGCTCAAAATTAGCTAAGTCCAAACAGCTGAACTTTCCCTCCATGCACAGGTTCTTCCTATCCCTCCGTGCCCTTGATCCTGGATTTCTCTCCTGCAGACTCCTTGTGTGATCTCTAGCAAGTATCCTATGATCAAAATTAGCCCACACTAATCTCATTATCATCTCGACAATGGGTATCTTCAACAATTGCAGTAAAGAATATTGAATGGAAAGAATAGGAAAGAATGTAGATGAATAAAATAATGTTTTAAGAGGCAACATCCTCTGTATCAGTTCAAAGGATCAACTTTGGATACTCCTCTTTTATTCCGGCCTCCAAGGTCTACCATTCAGCGAGTGCTTATTATGCTTTCTATGGAATGTCCACAATAATGGATTCCAACTCATCCCTCGCAATCTCTCTTTTTTCATTCTACACAACCAATACAATGTTGGACATTGATGTCATTCTTCCTTCTAAAAGATCCATCTTCTACGCAATTAGTTTCCCAAGCTCTTCCAGCTGAATCTTATGCGGCTCTTATGCACCAATGTCCTAGTGTCCCATGGGTCGATTATGCACATTTATTTCACCTTTTTCACTTTTCATTGCCTTAGGTCAGCATAGAGTATTCATTACCTCATTTATTTCACCTTGCTGACCTACTTGAATCAAGATGTGCATAAACAGTCCACTTAATTGGTTGTTTTACCATATCACTTGTATTTGCTAAAATATTTTCAATTTCTCCCTCCCCACTATTTGTAGCCATGGTTGAGTCCTGCCCCATTATTTTTCAAATTTATAGGTGCAAGGAAACCTTTGAATCGTCAAAGCATAGCTTGAGGAATAAAATAAATTTTTCTCATAGAGACCTTTTGATCCTCCCAAAAAATGAAGATAAGTTTCAAGGGACACAAACACCTATCCTATTTGGAGACGACTATACCAAAGATAGGTGATAGCGAGGCTCAACATCTTGATTTGCATGATTTCTAGGAACGCATTAATTATAACCCTTCCCCCTTTGCTCAGTTAATTAACGAGTTTGGAATCACAGAAGTGGGGGGTTTTCCAATCTCTGTCCAATGTGTTGATACAATGTTAGCCTATGGGTCATGTTTCAATCCAGAGACAAAGGAAAATTTTGATCCTAAGGGACATGTAGTGGATTGACTTGATGAAAATTGTATTAGCACTACTTTCAGAATCCCCATGATTGAAGGCTCGAAAATTCTTACCAGGTATCAATCACAACTTATTTTCGATTAATACAATGAATGATATAAGAGTAGAGTGGCCAAGTCTTGGTTTAATAACCCAAAGAAAGGAGCCTCAAGGCTTCCAAAAACAATGTACATGGTTGATTTAAATGAAAAATTGTTAGATGTTATCACTCTCCTTACCATGATAATGGGAATGCCCTCCACCAATGAATTTAATTATTGGATGTGCCCTTATATCAATATTACATGTGAAGGAAAACAAAGTTTAAATTGGGAAGGAATAATCTGTGACAACTTGACTGAACAATCAGAAAATGTTCAAAGGACTACAAATTTCTATATGACCTCTTATATGATGCACACCATTGCTGCTTATAGAGAATGGTTGGGTTTCTCCCCTGTTGAAGAAAATAAATATGCTCCTATCTATGTGTACCATCCACAGTTAACTTTGAAGGTCAGCAATGATCATTTCAAGATGATGAATGATGCATTCACTATGTATAAAATTAGAATTTTATAGGTTGCTCTTGAACTACATGATAATGTAGTGCATGTAAGAGAATGAATTTACAGTCTTCAGTATAATTTGGCTGATTTGAATGAAATATCAAGAATTAACTACCCATATCTAATGAATAGCAGGATATAAGTAAGGAGAATTCAATTGTGGACCTAGTACAGTACAAGGTAGTACTATATTAAAAGGAGGGTATTATTCAAAAATGTATGGTGGCCTAGACTTGCTAAAATAATATCCATTTGAATGTCAAGGATAATAGATGAAAATCAAGATTAGTGGAAGAACAAAGGGTTTCAAATCTTAAGGGATATAAAACTTTATTGGATGCCTAGAAGGAGTTATAACATTTTGACTCACTACAATGAATACTACTAGGAAAAGTCATTGCCTATTAGGGTAGGAAGAATGAAGTCTTATACATGAATTTAAAACTACTGAGGGCTCATACAAGAATGAAGATGAGTTAAGATAGCTGGTACATAATTGAAGTATTTTTCATGATTACATGACTATAAATCGGTCTTAAAACTTGCATGAGGAAAGAGACAAGTGTATGTACATATGAAGGAGTCAAAGCTTACTTGCTAATGGCTTGAGAGTTATCATTAGACCATGATATGCTCATCATGGTGGATCAGCTGAGCTAAGAAGGCACATCATAATGTTATTCTATCATGTCTCTCTCTTCATGCATATGATGGCTCTATTCGTCCATGCATAGGTCACATTGTTTTACCTATCACTGTAGGACCAAAAACTCTGAACACACTCTTCTTTGTCATTGAATTTTCAGTTTCATATAATTATTTACTTGGTAGGCCATGGATCCATGCCATGCAAGTTTTTTTCCTCTACATTGCATCGTTGTGTCAAATTTCTACATGAGGGTGTCAAGTATATTGTTCTTTGTGATCATCATCCATCCAAATATTTCAACCACGATCCAAATACTACACTTCCTATTCCAAGGGATAACACTAATGATGAACCCCAACACATAGACGAGATACCACATTTACCACCACTTGAAGGTACCATTTGTATGATATATTTTGTACCAACTACATCTACACCTCCCCTTTCTTCTACTACTACTACTATGATTGTTTATCAAGGGCATGTTCCTACATCAAACGTCACTCTAGTTCCTCCACCTTCTCATGTGCCACCTCCACTAGTATGACCTCCTTTCACATGCAAAATTTTCATGAATGATTCTTATTGGGAGCATATTCCATTTGATCCTACTTGTGATAACAAAATATGTACACATGATGGCTTGACTTGGCTAGGTTTTAATTTTGAATATCTCTATCCTCCGCTACATTCTTCTCATCTTTATCATAGATTCATTCACATTACTATAGCTTATGGTCTACATGTATTTCATCTCATAGTTTTCCTTGTGCGAAATCCTCGTTCTTCACCACTTACATTAGGGAAATCCTAGCTTGATTACATTAGGGGCATGATAGATCCTGATCATACTGATTTATCATTCCCCATGCCCTTTATTCATGTATTCATTTTTAATAGTTCTTTGCTTGGATATACACATAATATCACTCATTGGTATGCACATGGATGTCCATTACCACCCTATACTGATGAGGATTATTCCATGGGTATGTACAACTTATGCCTTAATTTATCATTACGTGATCAACCCGACATTATTTCTTTCCAAGTCTCTAATGCTTATCTGTTTGGATTTGACCCTCATATCGATGACATTCTAGATGACATTACATGATTGAATTCTTCATCATACGCAATTGGGGGAATCACACTTATTCCCCCTTAATCGATAACTCACACCTATTTTACACAAGTTATGATCAAAACAACCCGATGACACACTCTTATGCTTTGGTTCACACTTGACTGTTGAGGGCATAATATACACATGAACCTCACACACAACATAATAAATACTACACACCACACATCTTCACACATCTGATGTACATACATCCTACATATTACATCTTATATCTTGCATTTACTATGCACCTACAAATCTTATCTCATTTACGCATCTTGCATATTTACACCCTACATTACACACTACACCACTACACATTACACATGATGATTTATCATCACCACATCTAGTACACATATTACACATCCTACGCATCTACTTATAAGCACTACACTCACTACCCTATGAAACAATCTAGTCTCACAGTCCATACTGGACTGTTGATGGTATAAAAATCAAATGGACCTCATCACACTCACATTCAGCCATTAAACCTCTTTCTCATATGACATTCCTAGACTATTGATGTATGCTTTAGAATAAATAATCACTTCCTCTAACATACATTAGTGATATACACCATAGGATACATAATCATTTCTCTTAGCATCCTTTAGTGATATATATTTTAGGCTAAATCATCACTATAAACCTAGGACTTTCTTTGATATCAAGGAATTCATTTCCACCAATTTCAGAATGGGTTTTCAACACCTTACCGATATTGAAGACTACTGGGAAAATTTTTTTTGATGATTATGAGGCTTGAAGAAGATACCATGGAAGATTGTCTCTGCAACAAATCAAGGATTTTGGTATATATAATGTCCCTGAAGGGTTTGAGGATGATGATGAATAACTACAGTCCCTTGAGTATGAGAGATCAATCAAGAACAATTCTATTGAAACCATTGATTGGTTTGTTAAGGAGAGAGATGATTTAAAGGAGCTTAACAACGTTGTCTTGGTGAGAATTAGGATTTTGTTTGTCAGGAAAATGACGATGAGTAGAGCAAGAAAATATAGGTCTACTTCTCAAGATAGCTCCACCCCTCAGAAATAAATACCTTCATCAACTCCTAAAGCACATGAACAATATGTTCCTTCTCCACCAGAATCTTCAACTCTGGTTTACAAAAAGAAGGGAAAATCTAAGAATGATGATAAGGAAAAAGAGGTTATTCAGGAGAATGAGAGGCTACCCTCTCTTAAGAAATTTGAAACATTACCTGATGAGGGAGCAATCATGGACCTTGGTGATGATGATAGTGAATAAAAAGAGAAAGGAGAGCCATAGGAAAGTAGTGTGAAAGAGGATCAATTAAAGAAACCATTTTTAGAATATATAGAAATATCTACTTAGGAAGCTCCCACTGCTCAAATTGAGACCTCTGTGTTAGAAGTGGCTATTGTACAAACTCTAAGTGCGATGATTGCATCTAAACTTGAACCCATTTCTCCCTCCACTTCTATTTCTTCCTTTTCCTGGGTACAACCATGATTAGAAAAGTAGAAAAGGAAGGCCACTTCAAGTATTGTTGCTCCTAAGTTTGATGCAGTGACAACAATTCTAGGTACTTCTTCTCCCCCTCTAGCTAAAAATGCTAAGGTCACATCTAGATTGGTTTTAGATTCTTAGGGCCAACAATTCACAGAGATTGCAAGACCCAAGATTGAAAAAGATGAAAAGGACCTATCAATGGGTGATTTGGAATTAACAAGAATTTCACTTAGAGTATCAACACCAGAAAGTGAGGTACATAACCTAAGGGAGACAATTTGGGGCCCCAAAGAGAAAAGGGATATTGCAATTGCTCAGGCGGATATGAAAGACTCCTCTCAAGCCACTTCCATTGCCCTCTTCATGTCGCTGCAGGCTATCAAAACCAAGATTGACAGGGCTATCAAGTAACGGGTTGCTGTGATGCTGTTGTCAAAATTTCACCCCCCAGAGTAAATTTCGATAACATGCATCAGAGTTTTGTAGTTCCAAGCAAGTAGATTGAAACAGGAAAAATCGTGAAAATTGGCTAAGTCTTTCTCAAGGTTTCCTTTGGGATAGTTGGAACGAATGTACGCGGAAGACGCGGATCAGCCGACTTGCCGCTAGGTAGTCCGGAAGCAACTGGGACATCTGGGCCGCAGGTACGTGGCGGACGCAGAAAGCCGGTTCGTCTGAAGGAGGAAAAATGACTAACTGCTGAGCGGGACAGTTCGGGACAAGAGTACGCGAAGGACGCGAACCGCCCGGATCGGCCGAAAAGGAGAACTTCCGCACTAACTGCTTTGGGACATCTGGGACAAAGGTACGCGAACCGGCTGAATTAGGTGAACCGGAAGATTTTGTTCCAGGAAGTTCAGGACATCTGGGAAAAAAGTAAGTGGTGGACGCGGATAGCCGAAGGAGCCGAAAGTCAATCAATGCATGCCACGTGTCATCGGCCAAATGAGGGACGAGGAAGCCCATTTCGGGCGGATCGGAAGTTTTTGTCCCAAACGGTTTAGGACATCCGGGACAGAAGGACGTGAAGGATGCGAAGAACCAGTAGGCCCGAGAACCAATCGAATCACGACACGTGTCACAAGGGAAAGAGTCCAAAAGTCAAAGGGCGAGCTTTGAAGGGTCAGCCCGAGCCAATCAGAAGAGGACACGTGTCCAAGTTTAAGGGGCCCACAAGGAAATTTCAAAAGAAAGCCCACCGAAAGGTGGAGGAGAGAGAATTGCTCAGTGAATCAGAGCCTGCCACGTGTCATCCAAGTGGCAGAGTGCGGAAAAAGTTCAAATATTTTCCCGCCGACCTGTTTTGGCCTGTTTCTACCCTAAATCTTTAGATCGCCATAACTTTCGATCCAAAGCTCGGATTTTCATGTTCTTTATATCAATGGAAAGCTGGTGAAATTATCTACATGATTCCGGGGTTAATCTTGCATTTTGGTTCAGTTTGGAGAGAGAAAATCAAGAAACGCCTCTGGCACGAAATAACAAGTAGAAATAATGCTTCAACAAACAACTTTAATGCAGCAGACAGTTCGCCGCTTCTATTAGACAGCCCGCCATTTTACCAGGATCCGCCACTTCTGCCATAATGAGATGAACTGAATGCAACTTGGAGGTGGTTGGGGTAGATTTGGCTTTCCTCTCTCTCTTCCCTCTCTCATTCTTTCTATATATTGAAAAGAGGAGCTTCTTTTCAAGGGTCGAACATTTTTTCTGTTTTGCCTCTCCCTTCTTCTCCTCAGGCAAATTTGTGGAGTTCGAACCTCTCATTTGAACTGTAATACTATTCTACCTCATGGCATTCTGTAGTGTATCGTATCAATCTTTGGAGCAAGTAATGCATGTCTGTGGATGATTCTCAAACCTCTCTGTGTTCATTTTTGCATCCTCCTGGTCTTTCACGGCAGGTTTTGTCATCTGTGCATGATCTTATATCACATTCAAATGGTCTGTGTTTACTGGCAAAATAGGTGTTCTTCATTCCTCGGTGCATCACCTCTATTAGCTTAGATTTATTTTATGCATCTTCTTACCTTGTCTCCTTGGCAGATTAGATTAGGTTTTGAGAAAACCCTCTGTATATTTCATGTGCATCTGAACAGAGGAATAGGAACCAACCTTCTCTGGAGATTCCTCTCTCAGTTTCACAAGTCCCACACTTGGAGAGAGGTTTCCATGTTGTGCAATCACACTGGATGCCTGAGTGATCAACCTAGAAGCCTGATCTGCATCCAGGGGTGCTGTGATTTTGCACTAACAGTTTTGGCACGCCGGGTGGGACCTAGAGGTCTCAATTTTATTGCAGCAAAGTTGATGTGCATCTGCTGCAATTTTCTTGCTTGAAAAGAGCTATTATTTACATATCTGGCGACTCCAAGAGGAAGAATCAACTGGTTTCAGCAGTACAGGCCTGAAAGCTTATGAGAAGAATCACAAGGTCAAGAGTTGGAGAAGAAGAAGTGTTGTTTGAATACTTGCAATTATCTCTAAGAAGAAGGCCAAGAGGAAGAAGGATTCAAAGGTCTCCATCTCCACCAAACAGAAATCTCTCAACTCCTCCACCTGATCGGCCTTTCATTCAGTATTCAAGAGTTCTTCAACCAATCAGAATGGCACAACCACTGAACCCCTATGTCAACTTCACAGGCAGCAGCCCACTTGCTCTCAATGCACAAAATCCAATCCTAGTTGCAGCATTGAAGAACATTCCGTACTTCACTGGTGAAAATCAGACCACTCCTGGTGATCATGTCAAGGACATTGCTAACATTTGTGCAATCCATGAGATTGATGAGATGCAAGTAGCTATCAAATTGCTGGCATCTTCATTCAAGGGGAAAGCATTGCAATGGTTTAGGAGCCTTGGAGCTGGCTCTATCACAAATTGGAATCAGCTGTGTATTGCACTTCATGATCAATTTGGAGAGAAGGGAGACAACTTGTCTCTTTTGAAGCAGCTGACAACCATCAAGAGAGCTTCCAATGAGCAGCTAACTGACTTCAACTTCAGATTTCAAAGGTCTTGGGATAGAATTCCAGTGGCAGTCAGGCCAACAACAGAAGGTGCTTTTCTATATTACCTTAAAGCTTTAAATTCTGATATTTCTATGTTGGTTCAATCTATGGGAGGCACAACTATCCCTGCTGCTTATAGTATTGCCATTAGAGCTGAAAATTGTCTGATTCAAGCTGGCAAGCTAGCTCCTAGGCCTCCAATGCCATTATATCCAAGTTTAGAGAGCCCAAGTACTAGTCAAGCACCTGTCTTAGCTCCTATTCCCACTCCTAGAAATTAGAATTCAAGTGAAGCTTCCACTTCATCTCCAAGTGCCCCAAATGAACTTCAAGAAGTCATGAAGCAACTGCAAAATTTAGGTAATGAGCTGGTTACTCTCAAAAGACAACAAGCTCAAGGTTTTAGACCTTCGTATTAGCCTCAAGCTCAACCTAATAGGTAGCCATATCAGCCTCAAAGGCCACCTAATCCAGCTGTAAATATGAATCAAACAAGGCCTCCTGCCAATAGACCATTCCAGCCCTATAATCCAAATGCCATATCTGCCTCTAAGGCATTAGTACCAGCACAAAACAACATTGCCCAGGAGTATGATTGGTGTTTTCCATGTAATGAGCCTCATAATCAATCCATGTGCTTCAATGGTGCTTTGACTCAAGCTTTAATGGTAACAACTACTGGTGTGGAGGGTGAGAACAGTCAAGAAAACAGCCAACAACAAGAAACATTCAAACAACAATCAGCCCCAAATGACACCACATTGGTAAATTGGCAAGCAGAGGATTTTTGTGGCATGAACCAGGCAGTTTCTCAAGGTGTTGTAGCAAACACAAGGTCAAAAAGGAGAAATTTGGGTGAAGAACAGTCATTAGCCCCAGCCAATCCACAACTTTCCACGGCTCCACAAATGATTGGCAAGCAAAGTCCCGCTTCAAATGCACAAGGACAGCCAAGAACAGCCCCTAGGCCTACTCAAATGCCAGCTATTGCTGCCCACATACAAGGAGTAAATGTGCAAACCAAGGGACAACAGAGAGATCCTTCATCACCATTCAGTATCATTGATCAGATGAAGAAAACAAACGTCAATATATCTATGTGGGAATCCCTATCTATCCCAGGCCAAAGAGATCTACTGCAAGCTGCCATGAAGGACTGGCCAGCTTCGAATCAGCAGATGCAAGACAAAGTGCTTACAAATGCTGCCCAGATTGAGGGGAATCATGAAAGACAACAAGGTAAAATGTTGAAGCCCCCCCTTTCTATGTTTCGTTAATCATTGGAAATCAGCTAGTGCACAATTGCATGATAGACTCCGGGGCAAGTAGCTCAGTAATGCCTAAACAAATAGCTGATCAGCTAGGGCTCCAGTATGAAATAACATCTAAGGGAGTAGTGCAGCTGGATGGGACAGCAATAGCAACAGTTGGAGTGATTAGAAATTTGAGTCTTACCTTGCATGCATGTCCAAATGTTGTTGTTTTACAAGATGTGTCAGTCATAGACCTTCCACCACTCTTTGCCCTATGCTTGTCAAGGGAATTCACTACCAAGATTGGGGGATATTTGTCCGCTGATTGGTCACACATGCTATTCAGAACGAGATATGGAACTAAGGCCACAATCAGATCTGAACCTATTGCAAACTTCCATATTGAGCCCTACACTCCAAGTCAGATTAATGTCAATTGCTCGGCATTTGATCAAGAAGATCACCCTAGCACTGATGAAGCTGACACTAAAGTTGGAAGTATCCCAGATTTGACTCTTGATGAATGGGAAAACAAGGTACATGCTTTTGATCCTTATCAAGAAGTAGAAGAATCTGAGCTAGGAGTCTATTGTATACACGAAGAAAGTCAACCTATTCCTAGCATCACCAAGCCAAACCACAAGGATGACAATGAGGTATGGCAGCTGTTTTTTGATGGATCAAGGAGTAGACAAGGTGTAGGAGGTGGAGCCGTGCTTGTTTCACCTCAAGGAGTAAAGTACTATTCAGCTTTTAGATTTCAATTTGCATGCTCTAATAACACTGTTGAATATGAGGCCTTGGTGCAAGGGATGCATTGGGCAATCAAAAAATAAATAAAGAACTTGCAAATCTTTGGAGACAGTGAATTGATTGTAAATCAGGTCAAGGGACAACATGTTGCCAAAAATGATCTACTCAGGTGCTACAAGAACAGGATGTGGGACCTCATGGAATATTTTGAGGGTTTCGGCATCAAAGCCATTCCTAGGAAAGAGAATCAAGCCGCTGATAGGCTTGCAACAGTAGGGGCAGCCTTTGACATTGTGGAAAAAATTCAACAAGACAAGGCACAACCAAACATCCACGTGATTGTGAGGCCTTCAGTGCCGGATAACGATGTCAGTTGGCAAGTATTTGAGAATGACTAGCAAATCATCCATTTCTTGCAAGAAGAAGCTGAGTTCTTAGCTAAGAATCAAGAAAATTTGGAACAGCAATATGGTGACCAAGTGATACAGCTGAGAACTAACAAACTACCCAAGGGACTTATCACTTTGGAGTCCATTTTTAACCCCAATGATCAGTTTAGAAAGGAGAAAGCAAAAATTCAGGTCAAGAGAGAAGATTCGGTATCCATCTTGGTAGAAGAGAACAAGCCACTGCAAATTGGAAAGATGACATCTGAGCAAGAAAGGTGTGAGTTCATACAGCTGTGTCAAGAGTTCCCTGACGTGTTTGCTTGGAGCTATGAAGACTTGAAAGGTTTCAATCCCAACTTAGCTCAGCATACCATCGAATTGGATCCAAATACTAAGCCTGTCAGGCAGAAACAAAGACCAGTCAATACACACATGGAGCCTCTCATGAGGAAAGAATTGGACAAGCTGATTGAGTCAAGAATCATATTCCCAATCAAGCATTCTAGTTGGGTTGCCAACATAGTTCCAGTCAGAAAGAAGAGCGGAGAGATCAGGCTGTGTGTTGACTTCAGAGATTTGAATAGAGCCTCTCTCAAGGACCATTATCCACTCCCTTCCATGGAGCAAATATTGCAGGTCCTAGCTGGTTCAGAAAGGTTTTCACTACTTGATGGTTACTCAGGCTTCAATTAGATTATGGTAAAGGAGGAAGACCAATTCAAGACAGCCTTCACAACCAAATGGGGCACATATGCTTACAAGAAGATGCCATTTGGACTATCGAACACCGGAGCAACATTCCAGCGAGCTATGGATATGGCATTCAAAGGCTTGATCAACAAGATAGTGCTGGTATACCTAGATGATATCACTGTCTTCTCAAAGAATGTAGCAGACCATCTCTTTCACCTCAGGCAAGTGTTTCAGAGGTGTAGAAGGTTTGGAGTGTCTTTGAATCCTAAGAAGTGCATCTTTCTTGCACATGAAGGGAAGCTCCTTGGCCATATTGTCTCCAAGGAAGGATTAGCAATTGATCCAGAGAGGGTTGAAGCCATAAGAGCACTACCATTGCCAAGCCACAAGAAAGCCCTTCAGAGTTTCCTGGGAAGAATAAACTTTGTTCGGAGGTTTGTTCCAGATTTTGCATCCCTTGTCAAGCCCATCACCAAAATGTTAAGGAAAAGCATGGCTTTCAAGTGGATGGCAGAAGGCAAGGAGATTTTTGAAGCAATCAAAGAAGCCATCTCCCAAGCACCCACTCTCATCAACCCAGACTTTTCCAAGGATTTCATCCTCTATGCATTTGGAGGTGATGACACTATTTCCGCCATTCTGGTACAGCAGAACAAAGATAATGATGAACAGCTGATTGCATTCTTCAGCTAGAGCCTAGATGACTACGAAGTGAGGTACTCTTTTATTGAAAAACATGTGCTTGCAGTAATCAGAAGCTTGAAGAAATTCAAGCATCTAGTCTCAAACAACAAGGTCCAGTTGCTGGTCTCACATGCTGGGGTTAAGGACTTCCTCCTCAACAAGGATTTGAATGAGAAAAGGGTAGGTTGGATCACCTGTGTCATGGAGTATGACATTGAGATCAAGATCACCAAGCTGGTAAGAGGGAAAGGATTGTGTGAGCAGCTGGTTTTGGGGAAGCAAAAAAAAGTATGCAGCGAAGAAGAGGCTGTTTTGATAGTTCAAGACAGCCATGAGCCGAGTGGCAGGCAAGAAGAAGACAATGCTGCCCCGACTCCTTGCTGGACCCAAGGCATTATGCACTTCCTACAAACAGGCCTATGCCCTCCAGAAATGAGCAAAGCGAAGAGGAGATACTTCAGGTTGCAGGCTGTTCCATATACCATCATTGATGGAGTTTTGTTCAAGAAGGATGTGAATGGAGTGCTGCTGAGATGCATTGGCACAGGTCAGATCCAAAGGGTATTAGAAGAGTTTCATGATGGACCAGCTGGTGGCCATTTTGCACCAAGAGTGACAGCTCTAAAAATCATGAAGGCTGATTATTATTGGCCTAAAATCTTTGGTGATTACTATGCATGGATCAAGAGATGTAAGAATTGTGCATTCTTCACAGGAAAAGAGAGACTCGCTACCCTTCCATTACATCCAATCTCAGTTGACCAGCCATTCATGCAATGGGGTTTAGACTTCATTGGAGCCATCAATCCCAATTCAAGCCAAGGGCACAAATGGATTTTGACAGCCACAGACTACTTCACCAGATGGACAGAAGCAGTAGCACTCAAAGAGGCAAATGAGTCTAGCATCTTGGACTTTTACGAGGGGATAACTACCAGATTTGGTGTACCTGCTACAATAATCTCTGATAATGCATTGGCATTCATTGGATCTAAGGTGACTGAGTGGGCTGTCAAGAACGGGATCTACCTAAGCACTTCATCAAACTATTACCCTCAAGGTAATGGCCAGGCCGAGTCTACAAACAAGAACTTGCTGAGGATCATTAGGAGGAATCTTGATGAGAATCAGAGGGCTTGGCATACCAAACTGAAATCAACCTTATGGGCTGATAGGATCACTTCCAAAAGATCCACAGGTAATTCTCCATTTAAGCTTGTCTATGGAAGAGAGGCAATCTTGCCCATGTCACTTGAGTTGCCAACATTGGAACTCATGAAGCAGCTGGAGTTGCTTGAATTTAAGCCTATGGAGGTGAGATATGCAAAGCTGATGGAGCTACAAGAGATCAGAAATCAGGCATCCCAAGCAATGGAAAAGGATCAAGCTTTGATCAAGAAGACATTTGACAGAAAGGCCAAGGATAGATCTTTTCAAGTTAGAGATCTAGTGTTGAAATGGGATGCAGATCGGGAAAAACCAGGAAGCCATTTCAAATTTTATGCCATTTGGAGTGGCCCATACATGGTTACGAAGCGTAAGAGCAGTAATGCTTTCCAATTGGCCTCATTGGATGGTGAAGAACTCCAGATTCCAGTCAATGGAATCTATCTCAAGCGTTGCCTCTAGAGGGAAGTTCACTACCTTGTAAATATTAATTAGATTTTCATTCCTCCAAGTGCTTGTGCACATTGTCTTGTTATAGTTAGGTTTCAATTTTCCTAAGTGCTTCGGCACAAGTTTTGCTGCTCTCAGGTTGTTTTCTATAGTTTAGAGTGTTTTTGGAGAAGTTGCAGTATCAGGCTCAGGATTAGATATCAGGCTCGTTTCAGTTTATTGCTTATGACTCCATGCCCAATAGATCGCTAAAAGGCCACTGATCTTCTACCTAGCAGGCAGATGACCCCGCTGAGTTGTCAAAACTGTTGTCAAAATTTCACCCCCCAGGGTAAATTTCGATAACATGCATCAGAGTTTTGCAGTTCCAAACAAGTAGATTGAAACAGGAAAAATTGTGAAAATTGGCTAAGTCTTTCTCAAGGTTTCCTTTGGGACAGTTAGAACGAATGTACGCGGAAGATGCGGATCGGCCGACATGCCGCTAGGCAGTCTGGAAGCAACTGGGACATCTGAGCCGCAGGTACGTGGTGGATGCGGAAAGCCGGTTCGGCTGAAGGAGGAAAAACGACTAACTGCTGAGCGGGACAGTTCAGGACAAGAGTACGCAAAGGACGCGAACCGCCCGGATCGGCCGAAAAGGAGAACTTCCACACTAACTACTTTGGGACATCTGGAACAAAGGTACGCGAACCGGCCGAATTAGGTGAATCGAAAGATTTTGTTCCAGGCAGTTCGGGACATCTGGGACAAAAGTACACGGCGAACGCGGATAACCGAAGGAGCCGAAAGCCAATCAATGCATGCCACGTGTCATCGGCCAAATGAGGGACGAGGAAGCCCATTTTAGGCGGATCGGAAGTTTTTGTCCCAAACGGTTTAGGACATCTGGGACAGAAGGACGTGAAGGATGCGAAGAACCGGCAGGCCCGAGAACCAATCGAATCATGACACGTGTCGCAAGGGAAAGAGTCCAAAAGTCAAAGGGCGAGTTTTGAAGGGTCAACCCGAGCCAATCAGAAGAGGACACGTGTCCAAGTTTAAGGGGCCCACAAGGAAATTTCAAAAGAAAGCCCACCGAAAGGTGGAAGAGAGAGAATTGCTCAGTGAATCAGAGCCTGCCACGTGTCATCCAAGTGGCAGAGCGCGGAAAAAGTTCAAATATTTTCCCGCCGACTTGTTTTGGCTTGTTTCTGCCCTAAATCTTCAGATCGCCATAACTTTCGATCCAAAGCTTGGATTTTCACGTTCTTTATATCAATGGAAAGCTGGTGAAATTATCTATACGATTCTGGGGTCAATCTTGCATTTTGGTTTAGTTTAGAGAGAGAAAATCAAGAAACGCCTCTGGCATGAAATAACAAGCAGAAATAATGCTTCAACAAACAACTTTAATGCAGCAGACAGTTCGCCGCTTCTATTAGACAGCCCGCCATTTTACCAGGATCCACCACTTCTGCCATAATGAGATGAACTGAATGCAACTTGGAGGTGGTTGGGGTAGATTTGGCTTTCCTCTCTCTCTTCCCTCTCTCATTCTTTCTATATATTGAAAAGAGGAGCTTCTTTTCAAGGGTCGAAAATTTTTTTTGTTTTGCCTCTCCCTTCTTCTCCTCAGGCGAATTTGTGGAGTTCGAACCTCTCATTTGAACTGTAATACTATTCTACCTCATGACATTCTGTAGTGTATCGTATCAATCTTTGGAGCAAGTAATGCATGTCTGTGGATGATTCTCAAACCTCTCTGTGTTCATTTTTGCATCCTCCTGGTCTTTCACGGTAGGTTTTGTCATCTGTGCATGATCTTATATCACATTCAAATGGTCTGTGTTTACTGGAAAAATAGGTGTTCTTCATTCCTCAATGCATCACCTCTATTAGCTTAGATTTATTTTATGCATCTTCTTACCTTGTCTCCTTGGCAGATTAGATTAGGTTTTGAGAAAACCCTCTGTATATTTAGTGTGCATCTGAACAGAGGAATAGGAACCAACCTTCTCTGGAGATTCCTCTCTCAGTTTCACAAGTCCCACGCTTGGAGAGAGGTTTCCATGTTGTGCAATCACACTGGATGCCTGAGTGATCAACCTAGAAGCCTGATCTACATCCAGGGGTGCTGTGATTTTGCACTAACATTTGTTTTTTGGCTGCGAAGTTGTTGTTATCTGGCAGTTCTAGAGCTACTTTTTGGCAAAGTTTGTATATGATGAATATCTTTTGTTTACTTTTTGATATTTTCTGCTACTTTTTGGATCATTGTTCGTCTGGATCCTTTCTTCTCATGTATTGTCATATCTGGCTGATGAGCTTTCTTAGGTTGGTCGTTTTGCCCTTCTCTGGGTTGTTTCTCTCACCTATGCTATCTGGCTTTTGAGCCCTTTTGTATACAGGGTATAGTCCCTTCAAAACTATTTTCCCTTAATAAAAAAAAAAACCTAAGGGAGACAATGTCTAAAGTGATTGAAAGGGTTGAAAAAAGGAAGCAGACACAGGAGCAGTTGGAGGAGTAGAATAAAATTTTATCAAGTTTCATCAAATTCATATTGGCAGAGGATAAGGTACTTGATCCAAATCCATTAACCTCAATCCCACCACCTGCCATTCTATCTAGTGGTGAGGTTCAAGCCATCAAAGATATTAATAAACATGCAACTTATGGGAAGCCAATGGAAGCCATGGTTGATGACCTGATAATCATAGCTTTAAATTTCATTGAGGAAGCATTTAAGGCATATGACAGAATTGTTAAGATTCAGCTAAAGTTCACCACAACACTAAGTTCTTTGAATAGGGAGTTGAAATTATGGAGTGAATGTATTCAGGATCTTAGATTAATGAGTGAAACAAATGTACAAATCCTTTTGGTAAATAAGGTATTTGATGATGCAAAGTTGAATTTTTCTAAGTAGTGTGTTTTCAACATTGATTGGAAGATAATATTCTTGAAGAGGCCATTGGAAAACTCAGAAACATGTTACAAAAAGGAGAAGATTTTAAATCTTGTGTCATGTCTACCTTCCAAGATATTCACTGCCAAATTTTTAAGGAGAATTCAAATGATAAATTCACTATCCAAGAAATCAAGACCCAGTTCAAGAAATTTGCTAAAACATGACACCATATCCAAGGAGAATATGAAATAAATTTACACACTATAGACAACCATCACAGATGCCAATAAAGAGTTCTTAGAAAATGCAAAGTTTGTAAAAGAAATGAAAAAGTGTCTAGGAAATTGGACTCATATAGCTACCAATATAACAATTCCTTGGGGCATGGAAAAAGTTGAGGCATTGAAAAGATTAAGAAATCAAGTGCTCAAGACAAAGTGGACTATAAGGACTTCTTCCAGCATCTTGGTATCCTAATTCATATTTTCCTTTCTTAAAATATCTAATTAAGGTGGCTATTATCTCTTTAGTCATTTGTTATGTAAACAAAAGATAAATTGGGATTATAATATTTAATTAGATACTAGCTTTTGGGGTTAAAATAAAGGAAACTGAAAAGGCTCTTTTGTAATAGTTTTTGGGTTATTTAAAGAAATTTTCTTGTCATTGTAAAGTATCATATTTTGATATCTTGGATGTAAAGAAAATTGAACTACTGATCAATACAAAATAAGTTTCATCCTTTATCATGCGTTATCTCTTTATATTCCTTATCTGATTTATATGAAGCTATGCATATTCAAGAAAGGACTTTGTGTCTTTCAGTTGATCTTGTATTTGGAACTTTGTGTCTAATACATGTATGTCCTATGTTTTTATATGCGTAGTTTTAAATTTTTTATTTTATCAAACATCAGTAAGATATCATTCTACAATATATGTTTCTGAAAGTTCTCCCCTCTCTTCAATTTCTGAATACCAGTTCCTCTATTCTCCTTTCTCCTGTATTGAAAATATTTGAATGAAGCATCTAAAATATCAAAATATTTACCAAAATACTGAACAAATGTTTATATTGTAAATAAGTTTTTTTGTTTTTATCTTTTGTGTTAAATAATGGAACCTCTCCCATAAATAGGAGGGACTACTATCCCCTGACTGTTGCTTGTTTTCAAGATCAAATCCTACAACAAAAAATATGCCTTGGTAATGTATTGTGTAACCTATTTGTTAATAAGGAATTTGTATCCTCATAAGACCACTAGTCTCTAACTTAGGAGTTTTGTCTCTAAGAACATGATCACCTAGTTTCACATCAAACATCCATTACCTAATAGGACTAGTGGGAGAGAAAGATGGAGTAGTTCTTCGTCTTAACGGGGGTTAAGGTTCACATTAGAATTTACACAACGTAGGTATCATTTCTCACCACAAGATGGTTTAAACATGATGTGAGCAAGACCTAAATTTCACCTTTCTCAAAGCACATCACCTTATTGTTACATTTTCAAAAACTAATCATAGACTAAAATGTTGTTAAGTTTCACAACTGACTCCTAGTATTGCCCCATAAAACAAAAACGATGATTGATATTGGTTATCGAGTTCATTTATGATTCCAACTCTTAAAGGTGATTTCCAAGGTTAGTTGGAAGTTCTTGCCACCCACACCCTTCACTTAACATGCGTGTCAGTCCAAATGGGTTTTACACTATGTTTAATATTATTTCCCAAAGAGTACTACCTTAAGAGAAAACATTATACTTACTACCACATGATTAACAATCCTAAAAGAGAACCACATACTCTAGTTAACGTTTGACCATGTCATCCTAATCGTCGATTTCATGATGATGTCACTAAGCATACAGGTTATGATGACAACTCAAAATTGGGATCTTATTTAATTAAGCTAGGAGATGATATCAAGTGTAAATATATAAGTTCATTCTAAGGTTTTTGTCTTCTATACTAAAATAAATCACACAGAAAAGGGTATTTATAAACGATTTTTATACTAGGGTTTATTGTTTTGTTTAGATATCTTTATTACATTTTCAGGGTAAGAAACACAACACACCAATTATTTGATCATCAATCACACACTATAATTTCACTACAAGCTATTAAATTCAATTTAATTTAACACACACACACACACACACACACACACACACACACACACATTCAACTTTTACAATACAAATTTGAGGATCAAAATAACACCCATGTTTAGATGAACATTTCCCTTAAACACTAGCATTTTAAAATTATTACAAAAATTCAATAATAACATTTTAATACTTCACAAAATTTTGAATTATCATCTACGATTTCACCTAACATATATATCCAATCCCATTTTACCATATGTAAATTTGAATCAAAGAACACCTATAGTTAAAATCACATTTCCCAAACATCCCTAAAAGTAGCATCTCATACATATTACCAATTTCTAATAACAAGTCCTTAATGTAACATAACAATGCAAATATACATATATATTTTTTCATTAACATACATAAATTACAATAATCCACATTGAATTACAACCACCTCATTACACCATCATACTAGCATTCTAAAAAACCATGTGAGCATGAAATCAATGATAAATCACTGGCATGTCATCCACCTAGATATAACATAATTAATGTTTTTAGTTTCCTATTTACATACTAATTATAATAATTTTCATTCTAAAGAAGAGGGTTAGAGACATATATTTATTTCATTTCATTTCACTTCATTTCTTAACTAAGGAGAGAGAAAGATATAGGGAGGAGAGAGAAACATTGTTTTTCTAAAAGTCAAAATTTTAACAATAAGAGATAAGATAAAGTTTCATACAATTATCTGTAAGTGTTAAGAGGTTTTTATGTGAATTTTCTAATTTGGTTAGGGTTTTATGATCATCCTTAACATTTTCCCTCCTAGTTGCAAAACCTCCAATTTTGACTTGGAGGCCAAGAAAGTGCATTCAAAAACTTTCTTCTGATAAGAAAATTCATGATGGTTGAATTGCTACGTGTCCATCTATATACCAAGAATCCACAAGGGCTGAAAGAATACAAAACTAGCAAATGGTGTATAATAGGCGGATGGTTTTCTAGAGCCATTGGTCATAATTAGTCAAGTTGCAACAACAACAAATTTTAGCTCGAGGGCTAAGAAACCCTCAACCAAAACTACCCTTTGATAGATGAACATGCAACAAAAAATTTCTTACATGCTCTCCTATATATGGAGAATTCATTGGAGTTGACGGAACTGAGAACTGAAAAATGGTTTGCAAATGACGATGAGTTTTCTGGAGCCACCGATTGTAGTTGAACTTGTTTGACCTATTCAAACAATGACCCGAGGCCTACAAAATTCCTTCGCCAAACTATCTAGAAGAGTGTTTTGCCCCAAAATGAAGGTTATAGGAAATTGTTTAGTAAAAATACTAGAGGTTTGCGAAGATGGATAGGAATTTCATTTCTCAGGATTCAAACGATGGTTCAAAATGAAATCCAACTTTTTAGTTTTGGCAGCTTCCTAAAAGTGTGAAACGGAGTAACAGGGATTTTAGAGGAGTGACGAAGAGAGTGCAAATGGTAAAATGAGGTCAAGATAATGCTTAATGTGAATCTCTACATAACAAGGAACACATATGATGTTTGACATCTCCTTTACGTGGCTCAGAGTGTTGTTTTACAAGTCTTTGGAAAATGTAGTTTTCTAACTTTGCAAGGTAGACAAAAATGGTTGTTTTAACTAACTCATCTACCTCTTGCCAAAACCGACAGACACGAGTACAAAGTTTTGACACCCTGTGTTTAGCAATGTATGAGGTTGTGGTCACGACATGGTTGAGGGTCAAATTATAAGTCGGTAGTAAAATCAGGAGGTATTGTTTTATCAACTGCACTAGCCATCTGGTTAAAATGTCCAATTGTTTGAGTATATAATAGTATAGTACTTTCACTTTATTGCAAATGAATAACCAAATTAGATGAAAATTATAAGAGATAAAGGTAAGGAGACCATGCCTATCCATGAATGACACGGTGAAAGATAGGCTTCATATAGGTCCACCAACATTTCGTAAAAATGTTACTTGAATCTTGTATTCAAAGTTATATGCCGAATATTTTTAATGTTCTATGAAATTTCATAGCATTTTATTTTTACACCGGAAAGCCATAGCCACAAAACCCCCATTTTTCCTATGATGACTATTTTTGTGGACGTTGCTAGCAGCATTAAAAAATTCCAGTAGCAATCATTATGATTTTGAGAAATCCCCTACCATGACACCCATTTTTATGGTGGAGGCTATTTCTACAGACGTTTCTGGAAGTAGCGAAAAAGTCTTGTAGAAATCATTATGATCGATGGATGTCCATTCCTTGTTCTAAATCCTCCATTTTGGCACAAGGTGGAGGATGATAGAAAAGGTTGTGAAGCCTGGATTTACATTTGCTTAAAAGGTTCCAAGGCCTTTTCAACAAACCCATTTTGTACATATCATACTATCATTGCAGTCCATGAGGCCATATTCAGGGCATTTATTCAAACAGTTTACATGCCAAGTGCATGCTTCCACATTTTGCATACATACATACTAGAGCACTTACAACTACAACATCTGATAAAATCATGTCCCTTCTTCATTATGATTTGGTTTCCTACAATCATTGTAGTTCATGCCACATATCTTTTAGGCATTTAGCTAAAACAATTCATATGCCAAGTGCATGCTTACATATTTTTCATACATATCTCCTAGAGCACTTGCAACTACAACATCTGTCAAAATTCCTCTATCTTTTATACTTTTTTGGATGTCCATACCATGTCCCAACACTCATATTTTTATCCAAAATTTATCCGAGGGTGATTTCGATAACTTGCACAATTTCTTTAGAATTGGATAGATAGAAATGGTGAAAGCAAGAAATCTAGATTTTGGGGGCACACCTTTGATTTTCTCTAACTTCCCCATTCAAGGAAAATCTAAAGAGTTAGTGAAAATTTGCAAAAAAATTGAAAACTTTGAAAAAAGACATGTTTTAATGTATCGCAGGTCCAAGGGATGCAGGTGGAACGACTGTGGATTGAACTAGGGTTCTTCATTCTCAACTTGGGTCTGAAATACTAAGGAGTGTATTGCAGGTAAGTCAGGTCCCGACGGTCCAGGTGGTCCAAGTTCCATCGGTACATGAGTTCCTTGAAATGATGATTTATTTGATCTGTAAAGGAATTGAAGAGGAAAAAATGTAATGTGGATAACGTGGAAGTTCGTGTCCTGGGTAGTCCAAGTTCCATCGGGCTGCGAGTTCCCCGAAATGCTGAATTGTTTGCTTTTCAAAGGATTTGAAGTGATTCAGTCTATTGAAGATATGGCAGATTTAGATAGCCCATATGTCCCAGGTGAGTTGGGACATGATTATGTGGGAAGGCCAAAATGGCTGCAAGTTTATATGGTGCGGTGATGGCGGGGTCGGGCGGTCCAAGTGGATCGCGGGCCTGTAAAATCTGAAATGCTTGCTGTAAATGAGATACAGTTATGGCAGAGATAATTAGCCAAATCATCCTATGGGCCTTGTGTGCATGAAATGGGTGAAATACCCAAAATCCAAAGGGAAATGCGGATTATGAGATCTCGCATGGAACACCCCGACCCTAATCTTAAAATAGGCATAAATTTTAATGCAAAGATATGATTTTGACAAAATTGGACTTTTCTAGGTTACTCTTAAACTGCATGATAATGTAGTGCATTTAAGGAGAATAAATTGATGGTCTTCAGTCTAATTTTGGCTGATTTGAATGAAATCTCAATAAGTGGCTACCCATATCTAATGAATAACATGATATGAGCAAGGATGAGTCAATTCTAGACCTAGTATAGTACATGACAGTACTATATTGTACTATATTAAAAGGAGGGTATTCTTTAAACATGTATGGTGGCCTAAACTTGCTTAAAGAATCTCCATTTTAATTTCATGGATAATAGATGAAAATCAAGATTAGTGGAAGAATAGAGAGTGTCAACTCTTCAGGGATCTAAAACTTTATTGGATGCCTAACAAGAGTTATAACATTTGGACTTATTACATTGAATACTACTAGGACAAGTCATTGATTATTAGGGAAGGAGGAATGAAGTCTTAGACATGCATTTAAAAGTACCAAGGGATCATAGAAGGATGAAGCTGAGTTAAGATAGTTAGTACATCATTGAAGTATTTGTCATGATTACATGACTATAAACTAGTCTTAAAACTTGAATGAGGAAAGAGACAAGTGTATGTACGTAGGAAGGAGTCAAAGCTTACTTGCTAATAGCTTAAGATTTATCATTAGACCATGATATGATCATCATGGTGGATCAGCTGAGCTAAGAAGGCACATCATAATGTTAGTCCATCATGTATCTCTCTTCGTGCATATGATGGCTCTATTCATCCATGCATAGGTCACATTGTTTCACCTATCACTGTAGGAAAAAAAACTCATAACACAGTCTTCTTTATCATTGAATTTCCAGTTTCATATAATTATTTTCTTGGTATGCCATGGATCCATGCCATGCAAGTTGTTTCATCTACATTGCATTGTTGTGTCAAATTTCTACATGAGGGTGTCGAGTATATTGTTCTTCCTGATCATCATCCATCCAAATATTTCAACCATCATCCAAATACTACACTTCTTATTCCACGGTCTAACACTAATGATGACCCAAAACACATAGATGAGCTACCACATTTACCACCACTTGAAGGTACCATTTGCATGATATATTTTGTACCAACTGCATCTACACCTCCCCTTTCTTCTACTACTACTATGATTGTTTATTAGGGGCCTATACCTACCTCGAACATCACTCTAGTTCCTCCACCTTCCCATGTGCCACCTCCACTAGTACGACATCCTTTCACATGCAAAATTTTCATGAATGATTCTTATTGGGAGCATATTCCATTTGATCCTACTTGTGATGACAAAATATGTACACATGATGGCTTGACTTGGCTAGGTTTTAATTTTGAATATCTCTATCCTTAACTACATTCTTCTCATCTTTATCATAGATTCATTCACATTACTATCGCTAGTGGTCTACATGTCTTTCATCTCACATTTTTCCTTGAGCGAAAACCTTGTTCTTCGCCACTTACATTAGGGAAATCCTAGATTGATTACATTAGGGGCATGTTAGATCCTGACCATACTGATTTATCATTCCCCATGCCCTTTGGTTGTGTATTCATTTATAACAGTTATTTGATTGGCTATACACATACTCTCACTCATTGGTATGCACATGGACATCCATTACCACCATTCATTGATGAGAAGTATGCCATGGGTATGTATAACTTACACCTTAATCGCTCATTACGCGATCAACCCGACAGTCTTGCTTTCCAAGTCTTTGATGCTTATCCATTTGGATTTGACCTTGATACCAATGACCTTCTAGATGACATTACATGATTGAATTATTCATCATACACAATCAGGAGTATCACACTTATATCCCCTTAAACAATAACACACACCTATTTGACACAAGCTACGATCGAAACAACCCAATGACGCACTCTTGTGCTTTGGTGCACACTTGACTGTTGAGGGAATACTATACACATGAACATCACAGATTGCATAATAGACACTACACACCACACATCTTCACATATCTGACGTACATACATCCTACATATTACATATTATATTTTGCATTTACTATGCACCTACACATCTTATCTCATTTACGCATCTTGAATTTTTACACCCTAAATTACACACTACATATTACACATGATGATTTGTCATCACCACATCTACTACACATATTACACATCTTACTCATCTACTTATATGTGTTACACTCACTACCCTATGACACACTCTAGTCTCACGGTCCATACTGGACTGTTGAGGGTATACAAATCAAATGGATCTCATCACAGTCACATATTCAACCATTAAACTTCTTTCTCATGCAACATTCCTAGACTAGTGATATATACTTTAGGCTACATCATTGCTTCTTATAACATACATTAGTGATATACACCATAGGATACATCATCATTTCTCCTGGCACCCTTTAATGATATACGCTTTAGGCTAAATCATAACTTCTTTTGTTATCTTATTGTGACATACGATTTAGGATAAATCATCACACATCTCCCACCTCATGTTTAGGTCGCATATCATCACTATGCATTCATCACATCATGCTACACACAACACATAAGTTCAACCATTTCCTGATGATGCACTCTTGTTTATGGTTCATTCTTGACTATTGAGGGAGCATAAAAAATGAACATCGCTGTATACTATTCCATTCACTCGGGGGGGCACGTGGCTCCTATCATTCACTCTGCATTCCATTCCATCCATCCACAACATACTATATATCTTGGTTGCATTTATTCTTGCTTGCATTTACTTATACATGTTCACTTTACTACACATGCTAGATAGATATCTTGTATGTCATTATCTTTATCATACACACATGTGCATTCACTTACTTTCTAGTTGTGAGCACATATTATACAAGACCCTTACACACAATATGTATGCTTAGCACAATACCTCATACCGGTCCCATAATTACTCCTGGGGGCATCCAATTTTGTATACTACATGTGTTATTGTTTTATTTTGTACTTATAACTTTACATCATCGGATTACACATGCTTTGACATACTTTTCATCTTCCTAACATGCTAATAGGTGCTTCATGTGTGACATTTGTTTTGCAGGACTATTTTCCACCATGGTTATCTGTTATATTTCTTGTAATTTCTTTTCATTGTTTGTAGGCTTTGCACTTTGTCTTGTGTGTATACTTGTATGATTTTTTCTTCGTCATCCTTGATTTTCTTGTGACAACGTGAGTGGTACCCTATGTTTGCAACCCACTTTTCACAATCTACAATATCTTCTTAGGTGTTAACATTATCTACTTACACATTGTCTTTGAAGCTTACACTTGTCTCCTAGCCACTTGTTTGCGAGTGCCTTTGTTTCAACCAAGTACATCCCCCTCCCCCTGCAGGGAACAACTTCAGCGGTTAGTCCTCTTTTGGTCTGCATACTCCTTCTTTAACATCACATGTGTCCCCAAAGAGGGAGGAATCATTTGGGTGAATCAGTCACCCCATACAATGGTTTATAAACAATATACAATACAACAAAATATCGATATAGTATAGTCCAGGCCTCAGATTCAAACTTGGGGCCTTATTTTAGCAATGCCTTTCATGGAGCACTTATAACCAGGGGGCAGTTACACAGTGATTGTGTTCAACACAGTCTATAGAACTCATACATAGTGGCTTTTATAGGATAGGTTATCAATAACACATGCATTAGTACACATCATCTACATTGGTGTTTTATTTTAGGGAGTAGTTAAAGGTTAGAAGATAACACCAGACATTCATCTCTACACTACTTCTACCATAACATCAGATCACCCAAAAAAGTAGATAGTACAAAGATCTCTACAATTTCAGCAAGTGGTTAGAGGTTAGAGGATAAATAAGACTTTCCTCCCTATACTTCTTCGGCCAGTGGCATGAGATCGCCCAAAAAATTCACACTTTATCGATATTTACAGGATCATTTCTACACTCTTTTCTCATTGCAAATCAAGTATATACATGTCCCTTTTTCACATTTTCAACATTTTTCTTGTACATACTTTTTACACACATATATGCGTCTTTACATACACTTTTATACATATCCATGTGTATTTGACCACTTGATCGTCTTCTCTTTTGAAGGTCCGTTCATATGGGAAATAAGAAGGACTTTGACAAATACAACAACATCACACACATGATACTAACAACAACTATATCACACACATAGACATCTACACACACATTTATGCCCTAGGTTCATTTTCACACCTTTTTACATTTTGGCATATTTAGTCTCCACCCATATTTTTTGTCACTCCATGCTTTGTCTAGTCCCTCGGCATGCCTTTACATCAATATACATGGATATGAGGTACATATGTATATCTACTTTATGTTACCAAGCATTCTACTCACCAACATAAAGTGGGGGCAAATGTAGACACAAAATGAAGCACTTTGAGTCATTATTTAGTCTCGATCACATATTACTATTTGCATGATTCATGAGTAAGAAAAGTACTAATTAACCCATGTCTTTGGCCACCTTTCTTTCCTTTATTCTTTTACTTTTAGTCTTGCACTTTTACTTTCTCAGTCTATAATTTGACCTTTTATCATTTGTCATTTTGGACACTCATGCCCAGCCAAGACGCTAGCGCCTGGTGCCCCCATCCCCTTTGGGCACCCTTTACCTCTTTGTACTTTGGTCACAATTTCTAGGTCCTTTCTAGCTGTTTGAGCATCTTATCTTTTTGGTAGTCATATTTTTCAAGGTTAGTTACAAAATTTAAGACAATGAATCATATAAATATAAAGTTATGTGATCAGAATAAGGGACCAAACACTAAGCACCTACTATATCCACCTAAGGTTGCATCCATCAAAGGCATCTATATGTCTATTTACATATATCTAGCTCCATTAAAAGGAACAAAAGACTGGTTCTGCATCACACTTCATAGGAGGGGAATCTATTGTTTCCATGCACCCATTATTTACATTCTACATCTAGTTACTTGCTTTCTACTCATGAAGTGAGTCTGGCACAAGAGTAACCTAGGGTACAATTCCACACAAACACACACCTAGAACTACATTAGGTCTGAGATGTAGTGCAATGCTTAGTGATAAGTCTATCAATTTGGCATTTGAGGACAGTCCAACCCCTTCATATTCATTTTTATTTTTTAGGGTTCTGATGCTTTGTTGAGGGTTTTGCAAGTGATTTATTCATTGCAGGTTTACAACGACATCCAAAGAAGTTCAACGACATATAAGTGACAAGAAGAAAAGAAGTGTAAACACCTAACAACTATATCAAAACTAGGTTCTGCCCATTTTTGTAGACCAAGGTGCCTAGTTTTCAGACCATGGTGCCCATGGGTGCCCCTATCCCTCTCCAGGCATCCCAATCTAGCAAAATCACTCATATCTGTAACTTTTCATGCTTATGTGTGACATGTTTCCATCTCCGTTCAACCGGTCTCCACTGTGACACAATCCAACAACCTCTGCAAATCAACTAAGGCTCTTCTAACCCTCTTTGCACATCAGGGTTTCATATTTTCTAGCTTAGTTTGCTTTGGTATTATTTAAGTATTTCATTATTCATTTTATTTACTACAGACTTACATTATATTAGGCTATTATATCACATTTTAGTTTAATCACATATGAGCGATAGGTAAATTTTATATGCTGATTGAGATTTTCTATTTTTTATTTTATTTTTAACATCAATTTTTTCAATTAGCCAACATTTAATTTGCTAGATAAGATGAAGACATGTATGTAAAGTTAGAAATAAAAAGGTGGGAATTAAACACTTGTGGCTTGTGATCTATATAAAATACATGATCATAATACTCTCTCAATTAAAGAAATGCATTAATAAAAGAGATGTAAAAGAAATGTTAGAAAAATTAAAATTAATTTTAGATAATCATTTGATATGTATGATCATAATAACATTTTTCTAGGAGGGAATACTGATTTTCCACTCAATCTAGTCATTAGGTTTTCGTATATTTGATCTCGAGTCAAACGACTTAGAAAATACCAAATATGAGTGCTTTCAATGCCAAAGGAAAATCCTAGATGGCCATCCCCAACCTATGGTTCTTGAAAAACACCCAAAGATCATAAGTCTTAATGTTTTCAATGCAAATGATATCAATGAAAGGGTGGAAAGATTATAAGTCGTGATAAACTGTATGTGACTATGATGTGTATGTGTAATGTCTAAGTCTAAAAAAGATTCCTTGATTTTTAAATATAAGATCCGATGTACCTGCTCTAAATATGGCCATGTATATAAAGACAACATAGAGAAAAACACTAGATGCATGAAAAGACAAAATTTGTTCATTCGTATTACTGACTTGTTTGTTCATGGTGGTCACATTGGCAAAATAATAATAATGGTACTCTCCTTCCATGTTTGTGTGTGCTTATAGTACCTGTGGGTCTGCTCCATTTCTGCTATATAATCACCAACTGGGTCGCCCTACAAATCATTCTTGAAAAGAAGCAAGTGCAAAAAAGAGAGAGACTACCTCAAAAGAAGAAGATGATTGGTTAGCAAGACTACCAATGGGAAATCTCTACAGCTCTTGGTAAGTTTCACCAACCTTCTTCTTCTTCTTTTGAGGATTATTATCTGTTTCCATATCCATACCTAAAATGTATGACTACTTAGACATCATCACATAATTTTCAGAGATTGAAGCCATTTAATGAAGAATTGTATTATTGTCAATATGATATGCTTGAGTAAGTGGTTGTGTGATATATGCTAGAGATTTAGGACTTTTACACATTTCAATAATGTTCTGCCATAACTAGAAATCATTTTTTAAAGCAACTTCTCTGTTTTGAATTGATCATTTGGTCATATTGTATTCAGAAATATATTTCCATGGAATGAAAATATATTTCTAAATTTAATCGTACTCAACTACTAGATTCTAATATGCATTGCAATCATAAGGTTTCTGCTAATATTTCCCAATGCTCTTTAGGGCACCTCACACTACTCATGTTCTCTTAGGTGCTTATTTCTGCAAAAGAATGAGTAACATCCCACCTTCAATGAATCCTTTGTTTAGCAAGATTTGCATCCATTCTAATAATGTCAACATTCATAGGCCAACTTAATTATTTGCACTTATGCTCTCAAAAACTACGATGATAAATTAGGTGTAAGATTGTAGAAAAAAAAAATTATGCACTAAGAAAATACAAGGTGCTAATATCACAATATAATTCAAGAGATCACAGTTAGCTCCTGCAAGGAAAAAGAAATGCAACATCCAAGCTTTCAGTGGGATTAAGGAGGCACTAAAGCATGCACATGTTCTGGCAGCTTTAGATTATAAGAAGCCTTTCCAATTGTTTTCATTTGCTTCAGAGAACAATATTGCCTCTGTCATGCTACAGAAGGATGATGAAGGGGCTGAGAGGCCTATTTTCTTTTTTTAATAAGACCTTGCAGGGGGTTGAGCTGAAGTACACTATCATGGAAAAGTAGACATTTGCATTGGTAAAAACAACAAAGGTTTTCAGGCCTTATATTCTAAGTTCTAAAATTGTTGCTTATGTTCCTCACACTGTGGTCAAGGACATCTTATCAGAGATGGAAGTCTCAAGCAAAAGGTTCAGGTGGGTGAACAAGTTGCAAGAATATGACATGGATATCCAAACAACAAAGATGGTGAGAGGTTTGGGCTTGGCTAAGCTTATGGTTGAGAGTAACTTGCAAGCTATTGAGGTAAATGAGGTAGAAGAAGGTAGGGTAGATGCTTTTCAAACATTGATGAATTCTGAATGGTACAAAGATGTAATTTTTTACCTCAGACATTTGTACTTCCCTGAGCATTTGAGTAAGAACCAGAAAAGATCCCTTAAGTTAGCTTCCCAAAAATATGTCATCATTGATTATGAGTTAGCTTGGAAGAATCCAGAGGGAGTCCTCTTAAGGTACTTTATTGAAGAAGAAGGCCCCAAGATAATTGCTGATCTCCATGGAGGGGTTTGTGGGGGGAATTTTGTTGCAAGAGTCATAACACACAAGATCCTGAGGGCTGGTTATTGGTGGCCAACTCTTTTCAAAGATACAATTTTGTTGGTTAGAAGATGTGAAACTTTCCAGCGCTTCTCTAGAAGACTGAAAGCTTCAGGCTCCCTTCCTTTGCAACTTGTATCAATTGAAGCCCCATTCAAGCACTGGGGAATGGATTTCATTGGTTAGATTGTAGACCCTTCAAGTGTTGGCCATAAATAGATTCTTGTAGCGACTGTTTATTTTACTAAGTGGGTGGAGACAATCCCCACCAAGAAGGGAATACGCCAAGTTGTCATGGAGTTTGTGCTCAACAACATCATCTGCAGGTTTGGGGTGTCAGTCAAGATTGTAGTTGATAATGCCATGAGCTTCAGAGCTAAACATTTGGTGGCAATGTGCAAAGAATATGGGATCAACTTGACGTATGCCTCCAATTACAATCCCTAAAGAAATGGACAAGCTGAGTCCAGTAATAAAAATTTGCTGAAGATCGTCAGAAGAACATTGGAGCAGAACAAGAGAAAGTGGGGTGAACAGTTGAAGTTTTTTGTCTGAGCAGATAGGATCACTGTCAAGAGGGTCACTAGAAAGAGTCCATTTGAGTTGGTATTGGGACTCAGGCCCTACTGCCCCTTCATATGTAACTGTCTTCATATCAGTTTATGCAATAGATGGAGGATCAAGAAGTAGGTCCTTATGATGCTCGCATTAACCAGATTGTTGAGCTTGATGAAGAGAGGAGGGTATCCCACCAAAGACATGTAAAGTTCAAAGAGAAACTAAAGAAGTTATTTGACAAGAAGGTCACTCCTAGAGCTTTGAATGTTGGTGATCTTGTGTTGTTGTGGGATAGCAGACATGAGGATAAGGGCAAGCATGGCAAGTTTGAATCATTATGGATGGGCCCTTACTCCATAGATATCAGGATTGGTGAGCATACCTTCTTCCTTAAGGATCTGGATGGTGGACTGCTCGAGCTGCCTGTTAATGGCAAGAATTTGAAGAATTTATTGCATTAATTCCCCTAAAATCAAGGCAAAAATATTTTGTATAGTGTATAGTTTGTTGTTTATTCCGTGTCTTTTGTGTTTTTTCTCGTTCTGGTCCTCCGTGATCTGTTTTTGTTGGTTTCTTTATTTGTTTTTAAGGTGGGTCTGTTTCTCTTCTCTGCAAGATGACTCAATTGCCCAATGGCTATTCTTGGCACTCTGGTCCACCTTTTTTCTTGTGGAACTCACAGGGAGTGCCCATCCCCGAGTCGGAGCCGATGTTGGTGCTCAAAAAAATCTCGCCCCAATTTGCCTTTAAAAATCTATCGATTTATAGCCTCTGTCACTTTCTTTTTTCCCCATGTTGTGCTTGGTTAATCTTTGTTTCCATTTTTAATTTGTTCTTGGGTCGTGGATTACTTATGGGTCCTTGGTTCATTCCTTGTTTCTTTGTTGCTCTAGAAAAGGTCTGTAATCTGGGTCTCCTGTTCTCTGTTCATCCAAAAACTCGGGTTCTCTCATATTTTTCAATCTCCACAGTCGAGATTTGTCTTCCTTGTCGTTTCTACCCTAAATACTTGAAGAAAATAAATGGATGTATCTCTGAGAAACATATTTGATCCTTGTAAACGTTTCTAAATTCTTTGTCCTTGAAAATATTTTCATTTTCTGGCTCGAATGATTGTTTTTCTATATTTTACAGTTTGACGGGCATTTTCTCCCGGTCAAATTTGCATCCTTGCATCGACAGGGGATGTGGCTTCTTTTCGTTGGTCAGGGGATGGCGGGAAAATTCCTTAACTTATTGCTTTCAGCTTTTTTGCAAAAAGGAAAATTTGGTCCCGCGTCCCCGCTTAATTCTAATTGGTTCTTTTGGTGCTTATGTGGCTTCTTCTGATTGGATGGCGCACGGCGGGTTTATTTTTGAACTTGGTTTTTTTGGCTACTTTGGCAAAAGGTTTGAACCCGCCCCGCGGCCCCACCAGGGTCTGATTGGAGAAAATTTAAGAGTCGGGGAAAAGTCTCACTTTGACCTTATAGGAGGACACGTGGTAAAGCCAATGGCGGAGATGTAGGCCTTCGGAGGTAAGTTGGATGTTTTGTCGCTTTGGCAAAATGGAGTAAAATTCTAAAGTGGAAGCAAGCCCATACCAAGTCATTAAAGTTCTCGAAGGAGCGCCGCAATGATACATGGCGAGCCCGCGCTCATTTAGGTTTTCCACTTTGGGGACCATTTTGAAATAACGCCATGGAGACACGTAGAGGAACCACGCATGTTTGGGGACCAGCCCATGAGTTTCATTTTAAAGAAGTGCTAGGAGGGACACGTGGAGGCCTCCGCTCACTTTGCATTTTGTTTAGACTTTTCAATGGCCAAAGGAGACTGCCTCGGAGCATGACACATGGCACCTTCCACTAAGCTTCAAGCCTTTAGACAAACTTTGCCGGGCAAGGACACGTGGCAAGCCCATGCTTGTTCAAAGTATCAAATTTTTGGGACCATCTCAAGGTGCTCCATGGTGACACGTGGCGGTTTGAAAAGTCAGAAGGGCAGGGAGGTGGACCATCAGAGGCAATTTGGATTTTTTGCCTCTTGTCTTCAAAAGGATTAAAACATCAAAATGGTCTACAAGCCCAATGGGGGAAATAGTCAATATTTTGCCCTAGTCAATGGCGGAAGGGCGGAGCTGTGGGTAAAATTTGGAAAAATTTCCTTTTTCCAAAAAGAGGGTCAAATGGCAGAATTTGGCTGCAGTTCTGCTGTGGGGACCACCTTAGGACACGTGTCAGGCTCATTTCCCGAGGGTTGAGGTGCGGAGCAAAATGGATTTTTTTTCCATTTTTCCAAAAGGTTGTAAAAAGTCAGAGGAAGCCCTCGGGTCTGTTTTTAAGTTTGAATCTTTCACGTGGAAGGCCCAAATTCAAAGTAAAGATTAATGGTAGATGAGAGTCAAAATCTGATTTTCCCCCCATTTCTCTAAAACACGTCTCGAAGTGTGAGTCTCCATGATTTCTTGGTCTTTCCTACACGCCAAGCAAATGGGGGAGTTAATGATGATATCTGAGTTTGGTGGGAAGATCTGGAAGACGTCTTTTGCCATTAAAAAGGTCTGACTATCGTGCCCGATCAGGTTTTCTGTTTTTCTTCTCCCGAGCATGCAAGGATCCATATTTGACAGATTAGGGGTGGAAGTAGTTGGGAAATTGAAGAAAGAGTGATCTACCAGAGGAGAGAGTTGAATGCGGGAAGTATTCGATGAAATCTACCCCCTCGAGCACCTGCCGACTTTTCATCATTACAACAATAAAAGTCAATCATCATTATAAAAAAAGTTTGCCATTCATAGTTAATGCTGCATTACATCGTGTGAAAAAGTTAACTAAATTACAACCGTTTGCAGAAATCGATAGGCCCTGTGAGCTTATGTCAGAATTATGAATTGCAGCAAAGACTGAAGTTGCACTATTTGGATCCTATCTTTTAGTAATTCACTCTGAAAATATTAATGTTGTTTGCAGTTGAATTTTCATATTCAGGGCTGTCCTTTTCTATTTAGCAATGACCTTTGGGAAGGTTATCTAGACATGGGACTTTCTTGCATTGGTGGGTTTTCACTGGTATGCAGCTGCAGCACCAGCAAAAGAATTGATAAAATCTGTGCCTGGTTATGACGGTAGTTTTCCTTCAAAACATTATGGAGGGTATGGATGTATCCAATACTCTTTTCTTTCTCAGATTTTTTTTCACCGTATTAAAAATTATTAAGCTTCTGATTGGCATGAAAAAAAGAACTGTCTGATAGAGATCATCTTCTTCCATGTATTCAATATTTTCTTCTTTTACATTAATGCTGCTAATGGTGACTTTGATTGTGCTATTTGATAAGTTAGTGCAACATGGCATATGCATTGACATTGTTTGAGTAGTTTGAGTAATGCGCAGGACCAACCTACTGTATCATGTAACATGTAATGTGCATGACGAAGCCCATTAATGTGCAGGACCAAGCCACTGTATCATTAATGACCAAGATTCACATTATAACAACAGCCAAGGACCAGCCGTCTCCTTTTCCATCTCTTTATATCAATTTCGTTTGCAGATCGTCAACACAATCCTCGAAACAGTCGTTGATTTTCAAAATTCCCACAGTTACGATTAGGATCTTCTCTAGTTCGCTGCCAAATTTCTATACTGGAGAAATATACAGTGGAAAATCCGGTGTCTATGACAGAAACTGGTTATTTCATCTGTTAACAAGAGCTTGGAAGCGGTGTGCAAGGCGGCGTTATAATTTTACGCACAAAGGTTGTGCGGGTGTTTGCGTGGGAATTGAGTATCACCGTCGGCAGCTAAAAATCATAATACCAATTTCTTGTATAAATCACGCTCTGTTTGCCAGACCTCTGGAAGAAGCAAAAAGAGTGTATGGGTCTCAAAATTTATCTCTAGTGCCACGTCAGATGCGCTATATCCCCACCAAACATCTCAATTTTCGTATCGCTTCCACCCAACACCAAACATTGATCGGACGCGGGCTTTACTGCTATTTTCCCAAAAAACATGCTCTGCTGCTGTCGAGTCAGCGATTCGTTTTGTTTTACACGTCGTTTTTTTCAGAACCAAAATCCTTATTTTATTGTTCAGCTTAGATACATTCATTTTTGTAATGCTCCCCTAACTAATTCTTAAGTACCCAAACAAAAATCTAAAGAAAATCTAAAAAAACAAGAAACGTTGTAGATAGATATGCCCATTGCCGCATATTATTATTTTTGAATACAATAGTGGAATTCATGCATATATTCCACAGTCTGTATCTATTGGGCATCTGAACTATGTGAAATGGAAAAATACAAAGTTACAGCAGCCGGGAGATTCCACAAGTGAATTACCCGTCACAAGTTTGAATCTTCTGTAGAGGAAGCGAGGAAGTATTGAGTGACAAATCCAGAGCACCAGAGTTCTTCGAAATAGCAGCAGTCTTTTGAAACAGTACCTATAGAACTTAACCGAAAACCGAATATGTGCAGAAAAACGATGACAAAACCGCATGTGGAGGCAGGTGTCATGATGTCGAAGCAGCATGCTGGTAGGATCAAATTCAGACGGCAAGGGACTAATGGAGCAACTGCAGAATCCCAAACACCGTATTCCAGTTGGACGGGTCTAACAGTCGGTGTAACAAAGCACTTATGAAGGATAGATAAAAGGTCATAAAATGGCGCATGGTTTTTGTGTAGGTGAGAGATCACACCCACAGGCACAGAAGACATGTAGAGTTGGAGAAAATGTCTTGGGCTTATGAAGGTAGCAGGATATTTTTTAGATTCAGAACCCTTGTACTAAGTAAACGGGAAAGTAAAAGTATTCCTCTGCCATCATCATGTGTCGCTGGAAATTGCATTTGGATTGTTAAACATACTGCACCAAATTTTTGTCCGGCAAAGCAAATTGTTGTGAGAGATGTAAACCTGTTCCATCACTTTAAAAGAGGAAAATGTTCTTGTAAAGATTATTGGTAATGCCATGTGAAGCAATCTGCAAACATAGGTTGACACTATAATAAGGAACACCGTGCAAGGGCTGCAGTGATAAATAAGGGGCCGGTTTTTCTTTTGAGTTTCTTAAAAAACCAAATGTTATTCATAGGATTTGGGCAAGCCACGACTGCATGATAACACTTTAGCAGTTTAGTTTCCTTTCGACTCTTCAACTCGCTGATTGGGTCATGTTTTTCCATCAACGATTCGGCGTGTAGGCTAGAATTCAAGAAATAGTTGGTCCATGTATGTAAATTGCGGAAGCATACACAAGGCAATTCAATTGTTTGACAAAATCCTTCGAAGAGATGTTGTCTCATGGAACCTCATGGGCTATATTTAGGAAACTGTAAATTTTATCATCAACGTGCCAATTAAACCTGAGGTACTTATGTGGATGAGTTTGCTTGGTGGTTGAAGAGCACATAAAACATATGGGGTCATTATTATTTATATCAACTCTTCTTTTTGAGTTGGATAATGAAAATGTTGCAACTTATGTTCTCCTGTCAAACATCTATGCAGAAATGTGCATGTGGGGTGAAGTTCAAATGATAGGCGATTGACGAAGGATAGATAAAAGGTCATAAAATGGTGAATGGTTTTTGTGTAGGTGAGAGATAACACCCACATGCACAGGAGACCTATGTGGAGTTGAAAATGTCTTGAGTGATGAGGGTACCAGGATTTTTTTTACACTGGAAACCAAATATAAACCAAAAAACAACTTTAAATTTCTGATAGGTGTTGGGGGATCCCAATTTGTATTAAACCATATCATCCTTGTATATAAACATTTTCCTACTTTTTACGTAGGGAAAATAGTTCCAAATATCTTAAAGAAAATATTTACATTGGTGACTGTGGAACATTGGCACAGGTTTATTGCAGCTTTTATGATTGCGGCATAATGTTGTCTTTCTTTGGAGCCAGTAGATTTTTCCTGTTTTCAAATCTGTCTCTAAGTTTGTTGGAATTTAAATTCTGGCAATTTTTAATAAATTTCCGGAGGTGCATTTGACCCAATCTATTTTTTTGGATCAAAAATCTTAGTCACTTTACATTTATGACATTCGCAGAGGTGCATTTGATATGAGTTGAAAATGATTGAAACTAACTATTCAAAATGTCAAGTTCTATACATTTTGTAAAATTTAAAAATATGAAGCTATAAACATTGCCTATTTCCATGTGCTGACCACAATAATGAATTCTATTGGAATTTTTCCTCTAACGAATATTTACTAAATTTCATTTTCTCCAAATTCGAACACAAATGAGGTGCTTAGTGTAATAGCAGTACTTTAGGGTGTTAATTGTTTCAGCATAATTTCTAATTTTCTACAAAAGGGTTATTGTAAATTTCTTATCTATTTTGTTTGATTTGTATGCTGCCAGCCATTCTGTATGCCTGGTTTTGATGTTTCCAACTGGGTGATACCATTCAGAGGATTTGCAGTCATCAGTATGTATGGTACAGATACTCCCAAATCAATGAATATATTTCTGCCATGCCCTTCCTTCACGATTCTTTAACTTTTTGCCCTTGCATTTTTCCCCTGTTAAATTCTTATAACATTAAAACAGTGGAATTCATGAGTAAATAGCAGTTACCTAAGACTCTGGGATGTGGGAACGAGGATTTCGAGACGACAAAAATCTCAGAGATATTACTTTCCCCAACAATGATGCCAAATAGTATAGCAGTATGAACTTTGACTTCCTTGACATTTATGTATAGCTGTTGAAGAAACGTTTCCTCAACTTCCTTTGATTTGGACGAAAACAGACTCCATATCCATCTTTCTTCAAACAGGTAAATAGGAGGTTCCAAAGACGGGTATGCAATAATCCACTTCGTAGGTAATAACAATGTACAACACAATCAAGTCCTTGTATAAATTGATTGATAATCAATCAACATTAGAATACACCAACAAACTAGAATTCAGTTGTTGGTGCAAGGTTCATTTATCCGATGATGTCAGAGCCTCAGCTATTCCAATTTTACGACCTTTATCTCTGTTATAACGGTTTCACCATCATTATTTTATTTGATTTACTCATACATGCCCATGTTGATGTTCTTGATGATGAAAAATTCCTCTATTTAATTTCCTCTTTCCATTGCCTCGAATGTTCCATCAGTCCTCCATCCTCTCTTCAACCTCTTGCATGTAGCTCTCTTTACACTGTGCTTCTGGAATTCCTATTTTGGGTCAACATCTCTTTCTCTAACTAATCTAACCAATTTTGTTTTTTGGTATTTCATGTCCTCAACCGCCTGTACCTGCATTTTTCCATTTAAAAATGTCTGATTTGCTATAATAATTTACTGTGCTTTTTGAGTCTCGTGTCTTACGCTGTGCTTCTGGAATTCATCGTTTGGGTCAACATCTCTTTCTCAAACTGTTGTAACCAACCTTTTTATGCCACTTCTTGTCCTCAACTGCTTCTTCATGTCTTTTTCCATTTGAGAATGCCCAATTTTTTATAATAACTTGCTGTATTTTTGAGTCCCGTTTATCTTCTTTGGTCATTCACGAACATTAATATAATTTCTTTCTTTTTTTCACTTCATTTTTCTTGACATTCTTATTTTATGCATTAACGAAGCGCATCTTATTACATACATTAGCACGGTTCACAATCTACTACTATATATTACTGGAAATCTTGGTCGTTGTGCTACATGGATAAATTTGTAACCATTCTCACATTAGAAACACACAAGAATTAGTCTCTAAAAAGATATTCGAACCACGTGTGATTGCCATTTCAATCTATACGTATATATTTATTTTTAAATATTAATAGCAGTCTATGACAGTCCACTATACACATCTGTGGTAAAAAAATTGTATTCATATATCACTCTTGGTTCTTAGCATGTCTTTGAGACACTATAAAAGAAGATATGAAACAAGCTTTTGGTATTCAAATTTTATATAGTTGTCTGCAACGTTGTAGCTGTTTCGAATTCAAATCAAACATCTCAAAATGGTTTGTAAATGCATAAGATTTAAATGGTCTTTCTATTTAGCTTGGCCACTCTGATATCTTCAATCTTTTCAAGCAGTAGCATATTCAAATAATGCAAGCAATTGTTTGCAATGGCTCTACCATGTGAACATTTCATGTGAAAGGGTTGCATAATCATTTGTACACTGTAGGTGTCAGCCTTAAGGGATGGGAAACATATTAAAATAACATTTTGAGTAACGACTATTACATAGAACACTGGGAAACACACTTATTTGAAATAATTCCACATCGCCTGAGTTTGGAGTTAAATATCCGTATAAATTACAGATCGTTTGATTTCAGCATCTATTGTAAGCCAAATACGTACTCTCTTAGCTATGGTTGTAATAATGTTTTATTATTATTTCTAAGTTTGTTTTCAAACCAAAAAAATCCAAGTATGGATGCTTGAACGAATTTGAAACTTACATGCAAAACAGTCCCACCTTAAAATCTATAAATGTCAGCAACAATGAACTTTAGAGAAACTAGAGATTTTAAGAATATAATATTAAAGATTTAGCTAACTCCCACGTGTTTACTTTTGTGTTTAACTTCTTTATGCTACTTTAAAATATATGTGTACTTAATACATGATTGTTCATGATCATTTCCTTAAATACTATTTACTATGATGTCTTCAACTCAAACATAAACCATTCGGTCTTTTCATTCTACACCTCTAATACATTGTCTACTCACCTACTTGCAGAAACTTCAAACATGACAGCCAAATTAATCAACGTCATAGCAAACCGTATTGGAAAAAATTGTACCCACATACAACAACTAATATTTGAAAGCGTACAAGAGCAATACATGGAAGACACACCAGTAGACAATGATGCAATATTCACAATGTTGTTTACACAACAAAGACTAGAAACACAAATAGCCCTACAACAGGCAGCCATTGCCAGCAAAGACACCATCCACATCCTTAGAGAAAAGTTCTACACATAATATTATAATCCCACCCCCCCATAATGAACAAGCACCAATGTAAGACCCTACCAAGATCTCCATGTACAAACCACAAACTGTAAAAATCATGTACCAAACTCTCTTTAACTAATTCAAATATGTTTCAGACATACAATGCATATGATGATTACTGATAAATATATAAATTACTTTCTTTTGCGGAACCAGCATACAATGTCACTACATTTACATTGTTTTACCTGTCAAATAACGTAATTATATACACATTTTTTGTCTATCAAACAAAGAAAATGTTTGACGCACTAAGATAATTTTCCCATATATTTTTTGGGGATCAGCATTACATGCACCCTGTTCTTCAATTACCAAGTTATATTGAGCCCTGCTAATCACGGGCTGCAAGAACTTCTCTTTAATTTTGCAGGGAATAATTGATTTTGAAACAACTTGATTAATTGAGAAAGATTATTTAAAACCAAAACAAGCAAAAAAAAAAAAAAAAACGACTACTATAGGCGTTACGCGTGATAAAGTAACCGATATTATAAAGCATTCCATTGATGCGGCATACTAAAATAATAACGACGAGACATAAAGGTTAAAAGGGCACTTCAACACGCTTGAGGCCCACTATAGTCTGTTCGTACACAGCTTTACTAAAAAATGGTGCGAATTGGGTATTTAGTGGATCATAATTACTATCTGGATTCTGGACATATGTGTTAGTGTAAGTGGATTAAAAAACTGTATGGGATCGGATATTATCTAGATCAGAAGTATTCAATTTCTAAAATCAATTATCAAGATTAATTATTTCGTGCTTCGAACCAAACTGTAAATTGTCTCTATGTTGATGGCCCGTAATTGAACGTCTGCAAGTCTAGGTGTTCCACGATATAACGGCGTAAAAATAATACTTGACAATTATATACAATCTAAATTTTGCAAGATGTAAATGGGCGTCAAATTTAGATACGATCACAGCATATAAGCGAGATATTTTTAGTGGTAGACAGGTGTTATTAGATCACCTCATCTACGCTTACATGATGCACAGCAGCCATTATTAAGATGCTCAAAAAATTGAAGTAAAGCAGGCAAAACAATTGAAATGGCCAGTAATTGTGACTGTGTGCCTCTGGTAGTGGAGGAGATTCCTGGTGTTATCAAAGTTTACAGCGATGGATCAGTTGTACGCGATGGGGAGCCATCGATGCCTTCAGGATCTATTGCTGAGGAAGACAAGGTGTTAAACAAAGACGTTGTGCTGAATGAGGAAATAGATATGTGGGCACGCATCTATCTGCCGCCCCTAACGAAGATGAACACAAACACGAAGGTGCCCATCCTTTTGTACTTCCACGCGAGCGGATTTTGCGTTCTTAGCCCCGAATCCCCCACTATGCACAGAATGTGCGAGTTATGGGCAGCCAAGTTATGCGTGATTATCATCTCTGTGAAGTACAGATTGGCACCGGAGCATCGCCTTCCTGCGGCTTACCACGATTCCATCGCAGCACTCAAGTGGTTACAGATGCAGACGCAGGTAGTGAAAACAGACTGCCCTGCCACCCATCCGATTCCATGGTTACATGATTACGCCGACTTTTCCAAGATATTTGTGATGGGCGAAAGCGCGGGAGGGAACATTGCACATTATGTGGGCATGTGGGCTGCAAAGGCGTCTGCAGAGAGCGAAAAAGCAGTGGAAATCAAAATCAATGGAATGATTTTGTTATACCCTTTCTTTGGGGGAGAAGATCGGATGCCATCAGAAGAACGAGGTCTGTCTGTGTTTAAGGTGGAGCAATCAGACGCCTTGTGGAGACTTGCTCTACCCATGGGAAGCAATAGGGATCATCCTTTTCGTAATCCCATACCGATAGGGAAAGGGTCTGAGGTTGCAGTTTCTAATCTTTCCCTTCCTCCCATGCTTTTTGTGATTGGAGGGCGCGATTTACTCAGAGACAAAACATTCCAGTATTGAGAGTTTCTTAAGAACAAATGCGTAAAGGAAGTTGAGGTGATATTGTTTGAAGAGGAAGACCAAGGCTTCACTCATTTCAAAGGGGAGGGCGAAAATTCGGTTCATGTTTTCCACCGCATATTCGACTTCATCAGGGGACAGCACGGATCCAACAGTATGAAACGCTCCTTGTCGGCGGAGTTAGGAAGTGATCCCATGAGAGGGGGCTCTTAAATTTTCTTCCCTAGTGTGGATAGTAATTTTAGGAAAATTTATAGCAAATGTGGTTCTATGGTATGAAAGTTTTTTGAGAGTATGCTGCAATTTTTAGGGATGATATTTAAAAATGTTATATTTTAATTTGTAATAAAATTCAAAATTAGATTTACTCATTTATAAATTGACATTTGGCATAATTTATTCCTACAAAATAGAAGTGGGTGGGGGAAACTTTTAGCCCCCCATTTTACCACACTCTTCCTACAAAAGTGGTGCACCTTGTTTTTAGGAAAAGATTCTATATTTTCTTGTTTTCTTAAATTTATTTTGTCATGGGACCAACCCCTCAACAAAAATAGAAGCAACAACCCCCTCCATGGGACCCCTGCCTTAGTCTCGACGCAAATAATGATTAAGTATCAATACCTATCAAAGCATTTGGATTGTGTGGTGCATATTAGAATTCCAAAGACTGGCTACTTTATATTCCCATTAGTCAAAAGTTTACAACTGTCTTTCATATATTTGTATTCAACTACTATTCCCATTAGTCAAAAGTATACAACCGTCTTTCATATATTTGTATTCAACTACTAATCTTTTTTATATTGATGGAATTCTTCCTTCACAAATGTTTTTTTAAAAATTAAATTGTAATTAAATTTATATTATTATTATTATTATGCTATTCACTAGCAATCTTACGTGAAATGTTTGTTGTAAACGTCGAAGGAGATATAATGAAGAACTTAAATTAGTGGGAGGGATTAAATGGGAGGGGAAGAGGGTTAAGTCGAAAGGTGAACTAATGCGATACTCCACCCTCAAATAACAACATGACATTTTTGGAAATCAAAATAAGTAGAAAAGTTGTGTTGTGTAAGACACCTAGGAAAAACTTTGCAAAGTTATATATTAGAACCTAAGGAGACGTTGAACAATAATGCTTAAGTGAATGATTGTTTACAAATTTTCAACTTCTTGTAGAACTTTCCAATGCATTTTTAATGTTTGAGTTAGAGTAATTGCAAGGAAGTAGGCAATGCATGGACAATCATAATTGATTTTTTAGGCTACCTAACAAATGGTCATATGATCGAAATTATATGTCAAATGCACTATATGTTCTTTATTTAATATTTTATGGATTTAATGTCATCAATTAGACGATGTTTAATTTGGTAGAAAAGATAAAGACATGAATGGAAATTTGGAAATTAAGTGATGGACATTAAATGGTTATAGGCTTCACACCTATTTAACAATTCTGGTACTTGGAACCCCAAGAATATCTACTAATTATGCTCCAGTGACCTATTTATGTGAGTGTAATTTACGGTTAAAGGGGCCAAGATAAATAAAAGGAAAATCTAAGTTTTTTAGGTTTGAGACCCGACTGCAATGCCTACGTCTAGTAGAGCGTAGTAGCCCCTATTTCCACCTATAAACTCAAGCAACTACATGAAATAGTTGAGGTACAAACACTCATTGTATTGGAAAACATACTATTTTTTACACAAGGCAAAGACATGAACAAAAATATGAAAAAACAAAAATTGGAGTTAAATAGTTGCGTGTCGCACAAATATTCCATTGATTAGATAGTTCCTACCCAAATAATATATGCTGACAATGTTCCACTTTATTATTTCAATCTCTCTTGCATTATTCATGTGAGTGCAATTTATACCTAATGGGAAAAACAGTGGGAGGTGTTGGAATCCAATAGGTTAAAGGTACAAAACCCAAATGCACTCCACTCTTTTTGTTGCACTTTGTAGGATCCGTTTTCAATTTTAATCTCGAGCACTGAAGAAACATGACAAAATGGTTTTGGGTTATTGTGAACATCCTCCACACTTTAATCAAATAATTTATAGAACAATCAAACATTCTATTTTTTATGTTTCATGGCGGCAAGGTTTTCGATTTTCCTATACTCCTCAGTATCTTCATCTACTTCCCTTGCTTGTAGATTCCATCCCTTGAGGTGAAAATAAATGGCTACGATGTTAGAGTCTTCTACCAAATAGAGAGAGAAATGTAGACAATAAGTGTTTCCACATATGAGGCTCTAGGTTAATCAGTCACGTTACATAGGTAGTTTACCATACGAGGCCCATCAAGAGAAAAAATGTTGAAATGACATTTTAGTAGCGAATGATGTTGTGGTAGTAAAAAATGATGTGGATGCAAGTTTTTAATCATGGAAGGAGAGAAAGAATATGGATGACACTTGTTGAGATATATTCTATTTTTACAATATTATCTTTGTTTAATTGTGGTGGTTGCTGTTAGTGCAGAATCACAGCACCCTTGAGTGTCCGCAACCATATGGGTTGGGAATTTCAGTGTGATTGTACAACATGGAGCATCTCTCAAAGTGTGGAACCTTGCGAGTTGAGAGAGCTCTTCGGATTGAGGTTGGTTCCTATTCCTTTGTTCAGGTGCATACAAATAAATTGCAGAGGATCTATTCTAAGTCAATTCTATCTACCAAGAAGACAGGGTTGAGAGATGCAAGAAAATAAACCTAAGCTAATGAGGTGATGCACCAAAGGAATGTTAGATGCTTGCTTTGCAGTTTTACACAAACCATGAAATGTAATACAAACACTATGCACAGATGACCAAATCGCAATAAGAGATCAAAGAGACAATAATGAATACATGAGAGGGTTGAGAAACATTCACAGACATATATATTATTGCTCAGGAGTAGATACAGTATACTGCAGTAGCCAAGAGGCAAAACTTACATTACAACCTGAAGGAGAGGTTAGAAAAGCTCCACAAATCCTTCTGTAAACAAAAGAAGAAGGGAAGGCGCAAAAAATAAATGTCCAACCCTTTATAATGAGTCCCTTACCTTGCCTTTATAGATTCAACATAGAGGGGAGAAAGAGAGAGAAGCGGGAAAACTAGTTCGAAGCTCAACCACTACCATCAATGCCTTCTACAAAATCTGCACCAAAAATTTATCTTGATTCTTGCACCAATTACTTGTTCGGCGCCTTGAAAGAGGAGGAGCGACGGATCATGATCAAATTCGATCTGGTTGTTGCGGACAAATTAGATCCATGTATTAATGGACATGACGACATTTCTTCATTTTTTCTCCACCTAACCTCTCTAAATTTAAAGACTCAGATCTTCATGGCATGGGCGAAGCCAAGATCTTTCCAACAGTGTCAGATTTGTAGAATTTCGAGCATCTGAGCCGAAAGATATGCCCATTTGAAAGTTTGAAACGGGTCCATACGAAAATGGCGGGAACCGGCTACCAAAATGGGCCCCCTTTTGAAACCAGAACACATGGAGGGCTGGCACATGTCTAAGGGCAGCCTTTGTATTTTGTTTTTGAATTTGTGTCGAGCTGACACTTGGCTTCTTCCACGGCTTGCTCAATTTCTTCATGTTTTTTGGCTAAGTCTTTTGCTCGGCGGGGTCATATGTCTGACCGGGGACACGCAGAGGCCTGACATTAATTTAGAAACCTTCCCCCAATTTTTCTCTTGAATTAGCATCGTGCTGACACTTGACACCCTCTGCTTTCCTGTCTCAATACTTTGACTATTCAATCCCGACCCTGTCCCTTTATGAAACCAGACGTGTGGAGGCTCCGCGCTCACTTAGAAACCTGCTCAAGATTTTTGCATTTAAAGGAGCATCGGGTTGACACGTGGAAGCCTCTGTAGGCTCTTAGAATTTTCAACAGCCTCTCTTACCTTTTCAGACCTTGAGCACGTGGCGAGCTAGCGCTCATTCTCCATACTTAGTCGATTTGGGCACGGTTTGTCCTATTTTTCAACTTGGGCTACGTGGCAAGCCCGCGCTCATTTAGGCCTTCGAATTTGGATTTACCTTTGGAGATGAGTCGAGCTAACGCGTGGCAGCTTCTGATAACACTTCTATACTTAGTATTTTTTTAGGCCTTCCCTGTCCATGTTTTAAATTTTAGATGTTGACTCTGCCCCTGCTTTGGTCCTCGGACACGTGGGGCCCTGGCGCTTGTTCATGTCTACCCTTTTGGATTCAATCTTTAGAGGTGTGCCATTTGGAAACTTGGTAGCGTTCATTGTCTCCTCCATACTTAGTCATTTTTGGGCTCGTTCTGAACTATTTCAAAGCTCGAAGACTTCAAACTTTTGCCATTTGTTCTCCTTTGAGCCTTTGACTTCTTTGATACTGTCTTCTCCTTCCCTGACCTTGCTATTCCATTTCTGAGCCTGCCTATAATCTGTTTGCTGGATTTGAAGCACAGATTTTCTTGACATATCCGTTTCTTAAATTTCTTCTTGCATGGGGTCGTTTGATCTTTCGTAGGCTCCACAACTCCATTGTATAGTCCCTCTGTTGCCTAGTTTTCGGATTTGAATGTGATTTCTCTGATTTGTTCTGTGCAGGGTCGTGATTGATCCAATTTTTCTGGGGGGTAAAATATCGATAACAATTTGGAAACTCGTGGGGGCATCTACCTGTTAGATGAGAGGACCAGTTGCCTTGTTATAACCATTGGGCATGGAGTCAAGAATGATGGCTTGATACTGATCCTACCTCTGATCCACGATCTCGACCGTTTGCACTCTCAATTTTCATAAGAAATCTTGAAACAAGGCTTCTAAGAGTAGAAAATTGTTTTGACCCAGGACTTTCATCTGTCCCTGAATGGACTGTCTTGAAAATGTTCTTTACTTTCTCTGCATTTGTTTTATTTTGAAATTTGCAACTGTTACAGGAAACTACGAGTCTTCTGCCATGAATGGTGAAGGGCATGGCCTTAGTAGTTCTGGAGCAATACGAACAAAACTTATGTACAAAGACAAAAATCATACATGCCTCAAATGAGACACGCAGAGTGTGCACAAGCACTTCTTCTGCTATAAAAAATTTACTCCTACCCCTACACTAACCAGAGAGAAAGAAAAGCTTAAACAAAACCCTTGGGAAACGTATTCAAACATGGTGTGCCGTCCAGTTGACAAGCTCCAGTTCATTGTTTCTGATTTTAACCTTATATTACACGTGAAATTTTTTAGAAACACTAAATTTTTGAAAACCATAATTTTTTTTAATTGATTTATATTAAAATATAATACATATTTAAATATGAATAAATTATGGAAATATTTATAAAAATTACTAGAATTTACATGTCTGAAAGAGTTAACCCATTAGGGAATTTTGATTTGACAGGGACAAATAATTTGAAATTCTAACGCTGTCTCGCGTACATAACTTTTAAATTTTTTAATTTTAGAAAAAAAAAAAGGAGATATTGTAATATTAGAATTTTGATTTCCCTTCTTTTGGGCACATAACAATTCTAAAAATCAAAGCCCAACCCATGATATTCACAGATGGCAATGTATGACTGGTCGCATAAATATTGAAAAAGACTGATTTGACAAAAATGTGGAGGGACTTGGGCTACCCTTTAGGATGTGGTGAAGCTGTATATGCAAGAGCTGTGAAAGGCTTGAAGCGCGCTAAAACGCTCGTTTTCCCTACACATCCGTAGTCTAGGAGAGCTCTATCCTAGTCTTATAATATATTTGAATATTATAGTTAATATATAGTCAGATGACATTTTGTGAAATGCTAAAATCTTTTGTCAAAAATTAATGCTATAAGTTTTTATCAAAAATTTAAACGCCCCTCCTAATCGTTTTTTTGAGCTTGCGGCAACAAGTACTACTGCCATAACACGTATTAGTTGTCTGAGAATGCCCTCACACACATATTTTATTTCTATTTTCACTCGAGTGTAGAGGTCTTCTGAGCACAAATTCTTATTCCTTGTGTGGTGTCATTCTGAGTTCCGAATCCCTAAACTTCCTCGCTTTGGTTGCTTGTTCAAAAGCATAGGAAATCTCAATGAGAGTGGGCGCTGAACCTCTCCCTCCTCCAAAATTTATGCCAAAGGGAACACCAGCTGTATCGTAACCTGCCGGCACACTTATACCAGGATATCCTGCAATGGCTAGAACACTTGAAATCTGAACATCAATGGACACAAGGGCATCTAGTTTATGGCTTTTTATCACCATATCAATTCCAAATGTTGTTAGATTGCGATCCATCTTGAGGGCCTAGATATATTGCTGTGCATGCAAGCCAGATGTGTTCTGAGCCCGGAGGAAAACCTCTTGTCCATACAAGAAAAGTTCTTCCTGATAGAAAAAGCAGATATAATAATCTCTGGAATTTTTAAAATAGAAATAAATCCCTACAGTAACGGTTGTGAAAGAGATATTCTACCTCCATAGCATGCTGTGTATTGAAGGAAATGATGTCAGCTAATGTGTGAACAGGTGACTGTAAGAGCTCTGAAAGGTAGATATTCAGATCACGTTTAAACTCGTAGGCTAGCACAATTTCCTCGGCAACTGTGCTTATATTCAAAAAATTACTGAAAATGCGATTTTCCACCAAAGTTGCCCCTTTCTGCCTGCAAATCAGACATCATATTGTTTTTGCTAAAATATAATATATTTTTATGTTTGCTGTTGCTTGAAAGCCTGTTAAAACTCTAGGGGCATGCCCCATAATGCAGATGTTTAATCAGAGAATTAGTAGGGGAGACGTGCTCTGGAGTCTCAAACAATAAGCACAAATTTACTTGCCCTGCAAAAGGTTAAGTTTACCTCATAGTTGCCAGATGCTTCTCAAATGATATTGCGCCATGAGATCCGGGAGATAAATTTGGGTCTCGAACAATACCCAACCTCTTGCCCCGCAGCCCATCAAAACTGCTTATACCCACCTTTAGGAATAAACCGAGCTGCATTCTTTGTGGCTCGGTGATCACGCACATCATACCCAACAATCTCATCTAGCAGGTAAACTGCATCTGTTACAGTTCTGCAAATGGGCCTGTTATCAACAAATTCAAGTTGAGTATCTTGGTTTCTAGTAAAAAGTATTTCTTTATATACATGAACAACTTGTAAATCAGCATTAGCATATTGTGAACAAGTTGTTTTTTAAAATTGAGAATGCTTCTATTAATAAAAAACAGTTGCAACAACCACCAAATTAATCAGTTACAACAAGAAAAGCTTGAACAGCGACCAAACTATGAACAAAAATAAAATACAAATAAACTAAAAACAGTGTTTGAGAGTATCATTTCGCGTAAGACTTTGAAGGCGATCCTGTATCTTCACAAGTGCAGCACGCTCCTCTTGATTCTTTAGTTTGAATTGATACAATTGCAACCACAGAGAAGAAAGAATGTGAGTTTGCTGAATAACTGAAGTGGAGCTATTCCCAACGTATAGTTGTTGACAATGATTTTTCTATATATGGAAGAGGATAGTCGACCGGAAAGTATTCCAGATGTCAGTGAGGATAGATGGGGAAGAAATACCAAGGCAGTCTTTTTATTGAAATTGTTGAGAAAGAGTTCGGGAAGAGGAAAGCGGAGGGAAGTCCAAAGTTGAGCAACAAATGGACAATGCCATAAAAGGTGGAGAATACTTTCAAGGGTTGAACAAAAGGTGCAATCTCTTGCAGCAAGACCCCACTTGGCTAATGTGAGGCCAATTGAAAGCTTCATATGTAGAATATGCCATCTCAAAAGTTGACATTTAGCCTCAACAAGGGATTGCCAAATGATGTAAGCCATTCTCTTCCACTAAGAGTCAGAAAAGGACATAGACCACTTGTTATTAAGAGAATCACCAAGTGGCAGCGGTTGCTGAATTAGCTGATACAAAATCCGTGGCGTGGCTGTGTTGATGGCAGCAAGGTTTGGTCAATGCCAGTCCTTCCAAGGGGTTGAAAGATTGTCTGTGATTTTAAGAAGAACCTAAGGCGGGATCCGCTGTAAAATTGCAGAGTAAGCAGATTTCAACTTGATGGGAAGGGTAAAATTTTGTCGCACCATTTGCCAAGAGAACCAATTGCCAGTGTTCTTATCCCAAATGTCCTTAACCGTATTGATGCTTATATTTGAAAAGGATTTTGTTTTGAATTCAGGTCAAAAAACAAGAGGAAGGTCATAATTAAAGTGAATAATTCAATCCCACCAAAGATTGGATGAAGGAATACTTAATCCATACTGAAGAGATTGATGACGCCATTGAAGAAATGGAGCCATAACTTGCCAAGCTATCAAGTTACGCCAAACAGGGAGAGAACCAAAAATATCAAAAAAATGTGCATTTATGAGTTTATGTTCCCATGAAATAAGAGTCTAGGAACCTTTCCAGATTCGTTCCCTCAAAAGGATCTTCCAAGGCTCAATACCTTGAGTGGCTTTCACCATCCATTTCGCAGAAAGGCATTTCCCTTGTTGAAGTGGATCAATAATTCCAAGTCCACCTGTAGATTTAGGCTAGGTGCAGAGTTCCCAAGAAATTGTTGCCATCCCTTTCTTTCCATTATTGTTGTTCTAAAAAAAGCTTTGAACAAGTTGTGTGAGCTTGCCATAAGTAGATTTAGAAGGGAACCAATAAGAGGAGTAGTAAGCATGGCTGACCAAAAAATTCTATTAATGATCAGCAACTTGGTAGCAAGGGAGAGAAATTTACATGACCAATTTTCAACCTTTTTTTGAATTTTAGTGAGCACCTAGTCCCACATATATGGAGGAGAGAGATGTATACCAAATGGAATACCCAAATACATAGTAATCTTCCCATGTGGGATGATGTTCCAAGTTTGGGGAATCCAAGATAGATTTGGGTCATTTTTAATGGATAACACTTCTATTTTATGGCTGCACAGTTTGGAACCAAATATCTCACAATAACTATCAAGTATTGCTTGAGCATTAACAATCTCATGTTCATCATTTTGCAGAAAAAGGAGAGATTCATCAACAAAATGAGAGTTAAGAACATAAGCTCCCTCAAGAAGAGTAATTCCTTTAAGGTCCCCTTGATGATGAGCTCATAGGAGCATATAACCAAGAGCATCAACAACCACCACATATAAGAACAGGGCAAGGGGGTAACCCTGCCAAATTGAACGTTGAAGGTCAGAGGACGTTTTGAGGCTGTCATTAACCATGACTTGAGCATGTGCTTCAATAAAGAGCATTTGAATACGTTGTTAGAAGCGGGGACCGAATTCCAACCACTCAAGCATTTTGAGGATAAATCGCCATCGTATCCGATCATACGCTTTGTCAAAATCAAGTTTTACCAATAGTGCATCTTGATGTGAATCTTCAGCCCATTGGGTAGTTTCTGACGCATAAAGAAGATTATCCAAAATATATTTACCTTGTAAAAAAACCAGTTTGCTCTGGGCGAATGATATCTTGGGAAATTTCTCTTTAAATATCATAGCAATAGCCTTTGCAATGATTTTGTAAGATACATTCAAAAGATTGATGGGACGCCAGTTGTATCTTTGATTCTTATTACCAGATTTAGGAATAAGTTTGATCAGGCCATGGTTAATGACATCCCCCCCAATGATCTGTTAGCCTCTGCTTCTTTGTAGACATTAAATAGGTCCGTCTTGAGGGTGGGCCAACCGCCAAAGAGCGTGGAAAAATTCAACAGGGATCCCATCCAAACAAAAGCTCCATTGCAATTCATTTGGAATGATCCCGAAGGAGGAGGTTCCTCTTTCTTTTCTTCATTAAGTTTACTATTGTTTATCTTCTAATGGGGAGCTTTTAAAGATCTATATTAGCATGTATGACATGCTTTTTTTACTTTGGGTGCCAGCTTGTGGGGGTTTGGTTTGGTATGGAAGTGGTACCCAAAAATGGAAAATCTTCTCCACTTGGAATTACCAAATTAGTCTGTTTTAGGAAAAATTATTTCATACTATATTTTTTCGATTGACCCAAAAATTGGATTCATAAATTAGAATTTTATTTGTAAAAGCAAGTAACCATCATTCTATATGTATCATGTATGTACACAAATAGATATATAGATACATGTATATATATTATAAGTAGATATTGGATTTGCCAAAATTTACGCGTGGACTGTGAATTATGCATCCACCCTCAAATAGGAGCCTATAAGACTTTAATTTCTATTTTTCGAAACTAAAAGATTCCCCAACTGTGCTATACTCGTAAAATTGTTTCCATTCCTAAAAAATTTTGACGGTTGGTTCGTGGTTCATTGGTGTTTGCTTCCCACTTTAGAAAGCTTAATTAGGTTGGTATTGGTGATTAAATTGTTTTCAGGAAGAATATATGCATGGATAATTCATAACTAAAAATTTAAATGCATTGGATTGGTTTAATATTTGGCCTTTGAGCTATTGTGTCAATGTTTTGCCTCTGAATTTGTTTGTTTTGATCATATAATTCTATCTGAAGTTTAAGTTTTTTCTCATCATAGATGATAATCTTATGCAAAAAAAAATTTTAGTATTAAAAACCCAAATGGGAGCACTCTCTTTGTCATGACGCGTTCCACCCATTGCAACTATAATATGAAAAATATGTAGTTAATTCCTTAACTAGGGAGTAGGGTATAATGTAAGAAATATGTTCTGTCAGGGTATAATTGTTCTCTTCTACCATGGGTTTCAAAATATCCTTACTCCTTTCGTTGAGAAATCTTACCAACACGTAATAAGGAAAAGGGTCAAAAAATTTAAAAACAACACAGAAAAGATAAGATGGCTATAAATGCATGCCTGCAATATGAAAATTTCATCTCTGCCAAGGGATTATAGCCTCAAATTTACACTATTTTCCTTATTAAAAAGTGCACTTTTACTGTTTAGTGTGAGTCAAATCCTCCAAGCCAAGTCAGCCAACATTTTTTTGTACTTCGTGCTTCCGTCCTTGTGATCCTTATTGCGTCCATTTGCTGTTTTCGAATTGACTTATTGTTCTCATCACCCCCTTTTAATGTTCCAATAGCAATTATAATAGCAACACAAATGCTCTTCTAGGCAAATCTCAAGCTTTAGTGCCTTGTTTTCCTACTTTTTGAGTGTTTATGGTTTAGGGAAATCTGTTGGTTGTTTCTCAAGGGACCAAATTGTGCATGAAACAAATTAATGCTTGTCAAAGAGTTAAGCCATGTCTTCTCCTTCTAAATCAGTTTCTAATGCTTACAACCGCACTGAGACATGACTTTGGTGTGAGGCATTGCCTAAGTGCACAAAGGGTATGGGAAAATTTGCTCTATAGTCCTACCAGATTTGATCCTACTCATTCACCTTCTCTTTCGGTTTGAATGCAAACCAAATGTTTCAACCATCCATAAGAGGAAAACCAACAATAGTGCACTAAAATTCCAAAAAACCAAAAAAAATTATGTTTCTTACAAATTTTGGTTATTCCAACATAGATTTAGTTCCTTGCAATGTCAAATTGATACACATCCATTCCTATTTATAGGAAATTTTATTACTTACACTGGTATACTACTTTTTTTACTCATAATGTTGTGCTCTCAATGTCACTACATTTACTTTGTTTTACCTATCAATCAGAATAATTTAGTCTTGTTGCGCACCAACATTACATGTGCCCTATTATTCAATTACCAACCCATTATTACAAAACCAAACAAACAAAAAAAAACAAAAAAAAATTACTACAGGCGCTACACGCAATAAACTACCTGATATTACAAAACATCCTAGAACACACTCACAAGTAATTCAGAGCACCGCGAAAAAGAGTTTGAATTCATTTGTTGAGTGAGATCAGTACCTCAAGATCCTAGTTACAAGATATTGAAGTAACCCTATACAATCACAATATGTGATTAAAAATATAATTCATTGACGCGATCAAATATAGATAGGTTGTACATGAAAGAAACATAAATATGCAAACTCCATTCAAAGGTCCATCCATGCTTCCATCATATTTGCATGTGCATGATAACGTGGGTTTTGTCCAGTGAAAAAATTCAAAAAGGATTTCACTCAACAAACACCTGGGAATGAGTCTAAACATACTTCACCTGGTTGATGAGGATGGGTGATTCTGATCCAATATGCAATTAGCTTGGTGCATTGCGATGTGGGTTCACATTCATATATGATTAAATTCATTTTCATAGAGATAAATATGATAAATATGTGAGATTTACATTCATAAAAAGGAAAAAATTATTTTCATAAAGGTAGAATGCTGAGTATCTGCCCTAGATGATGTCATTAAAAAAGAGGGTGCTTTCGTTACAGATCATTGAAATCAAGCTGTCCATGAAAGAGTTTCCTAATAAGATACAAAAATTGTTTATTTCATAGATAACGAAGAGACAAGATCACCAACCTTGTTTCCTTCTATACCAAAATGGAAAATCTTAATTCCATGATTCCGTATGAAATCCCTATTGGCTTATGAATATGGTTTTGGGAAAAGATAAGTTAAAAAAGAAACCTGAAATAATTAACTAATTAATAAAAAAAGGAGCATCAAACTACCCCATAAACCAGCTAGTTTGACACCATCCATTGAAATATTAATTGTAAGGACATACAATAATCACCAAAAAACTGTAAAAATACAACAAATACAGTTCCCAGATAACAAAAAATCCTGCAGATACATAAAATCGTCAAATTGTCATCCAAATTCAAGTTCTTTTTTTCTTATATAAATAGAGATCTGAAATGGGTAAAGAGCATGTACATAATCGAGCGAAGATGAAGGGTCTCCAAATAGGGGAAATTGATGGTGTTGGGGAAACCAGACTTGTAAACGCCCTTGTCCACCAACATATCCTGCAATCATGGTATTACATAAGGCAACATCTCTTTGAGGCATTTTGTCAAACAATTCATGTACATTGTTAATGCTTCCACATTTTGCATACATGTCTATAGGGCACTTACAACTACATCATAACAATCCATTGTCATAAGGTAAATTTTCTCTATAATTACCAAGGTCTAGGTACTTGGTCACCTTATTCTGCTACCTGAAACCTTAAATAATTTAGTATATAACCCACAATACAATACAATCTTACTAGTAGATCAGGTAGTGATAAAAAAAATTGTGGGCATTAGCTGTGATTTTAATACGTGTGAAGATATAAAAGAATAAAATATTTTGTTGCGGGATGGATGGTAAAAAAAACATATTCAGAAACCCCCAATTTGCATTTAACCCATCAAAAACATGAAAAAATAAAAAAACATTTTACAAAGATAAGGCATAAAATAACATGAGAAGAGACAAACCTTCTCTGAACTGGTGGGGGCAGTGCAGAGAAACCTTGGAGTTGGAGGAAGGAGTAGTAGTATAATTCAAATGCAAAAATAGAAACCCAATCACAATCACAAAATGACAAACATGAAAACAAACCAACATATCACCCCTGCCAAGGATAGAGACTGCTTGACCAAGGCATGCCACGCATGCAATCCACAACATGAGACAGAAAGAATTTAATATTTTGTTGTGGGCTGGATGGTAAAAAAAAATCTATTCAGAAACCCCCAATTTGCATTTAACCCATCACAAACATGAAAAAATAAAAAACATTTTACAAAGATAAGGCATAAAATAACGGGAGAAGAGACAAACCTTCTTTGAATTGGTGGGGGTGGTGCAAAGAAACCTTGGAGGAAGGAGCGGAAGTAGAAGTCAAATGCAAAAACAGAAACCCAATCGCAATCACAAAATGACAAATAAGAAAACAAACTATCATATCACCCTGTCAAAGACAGAGACTGCTTGATTAAGGCATGCCACACATGCAATCGACAACATGAGACAAAAAGAGGATGGAGTGGCAAAAACTACATGTTACCATCATTCATGAGAATGTACAGAGATAGGAGAATAAATTCCATTAAGTACACACCACATATTACACAATTTTGTTCAAATTAATGCAAGTTGGTAGCTTTCTCAGAAAGAAAAAGTTAGTCTCACTTGACCTTCAAGCCAAGTCATAGTTGCGTATATTTGGGGGAACCAAATAAAATAGATCAGCAGGTTTAAAATATTTATTTATCATAACTCTTGATAATTTTGAGAAATCAAGGTTGGAAATTCAGCAAAGAACAAAATTCAGGATGCACTTCCAGATTTCACAAACAAGAATACATTTTCATTACAGAATTTGTTTTGAAGATAAATAATATAATGTTCAGATTTACGTATCAATGACAACCTTTTAAAAGAAGAAAACACAGTATCACATCCAAGAGAAAGTTTTAGTTTGCATTTTAGGATATCAAATTCCAACAAAGGTTGTAGTTACTCCATCAAGGTTTCATACAAAACTTTCAAAGCATACATTGAACTATGATTTGGGGGGTGGGGATAGTGTAGTTTCCCTATCTATTCGGCAAAAGTGTCATTCAATTTATTTGAATGCAAGCTTATTTTATTATTGTTATTAGTAACAATAACAATAAATGCTGTAAAAGGGGATTAATAATTAAAGTTCATGAAAGCAGTACAGTTTGCAACCAACAACCACCCATATGCAAATAAAATAGGGCACTAATTAGAGTCACGTACTTCATGCCTAAACTGAACATATTTAAACAGCTACTAAGTCAAAGCTACAACAGAAAATGAGATGAATTTATCCATGTAGAGAAGCTTTCAAATCTGAAAAGAGACAAAATGCAAATTTGAGTTAGAAAGATTAAATCATGCCTTGAGAAGAGGAATAAAGTTCACAGAACAAAACAATATATTTGTGACTTCCAGTAGTAGGGTTGAGTTCATTTACTTCAGGTAAGCCCAAAATCCATGGCCAGTAGATAAACAAGGTTTTGAGGAAAGTAAATACGTCTACAACGTGTCATTTATCTTAAATAAATACCTTTCAAACAAATCAGGTTTCTATAACCAATACTTGAGTGATAGGACAAGAGTTTTTTCAAGCAATATTCCAAGAAAAAAGGATAATGGAAGTGCAATTCTTTGAGCAGAAGTAAAAAACTTGGAATGTTCTTCATTACAGTGGCGAGTTGTTACAAATACAAGGCCACAGACATACTAACAAAACCAAGCCAATATCCGTGAAAAGGATCTGAGTGGTAGCAAAATCCTAAATCTGGGTTTTTCACAAACAATAAAACCCTCCTAGCTCAATTGGCAAGTGCCTCAGGAGTTTGTATAATAGAGTATAGTTAAAGGCAGTGAGTTGGGCACGAAATACAGAAAATAGAAGCAACTATTTCAACCAACAGAAAGCAACATCTGAGTGTGTTTCCAATATACCCATTTGATATTTTTATGTGCTTTTGGAAATCACAAATCCAAAAAAGTGATGCTTAAACACATTGAAATATCACAAAGAGAGAATATGACTAAGCAGAGAATATCCAAAACATAGAAAACAACTATGAAAAGAACTACTGACTTGATGTTAGTATCTGTTATTTCCAAGATCTGGCAAACTCAATATATGTGATGTTGCATTTTCCTATGTATAACTAAGTGACAGAAAAAAACAATAAAGAAAGATCTAAATAGTTTACATAGCCCGTTGAGTTTTCTCAGTAAATATGTGCCTAGATATATCTCAAATATTTCTAAGTTTCAATAACAACTATCAATAGTTAAATTTATGTGATGTAGAGATAAATCTGATGCAAATGGCACCTAATATGCTTACAAGTCGCTACAATAATATAAATCATAAATGCTATATCAGCTACACATATTTGATATAACATACTCCATCACATAAGTCTTACAATAAAAATATTTTTCTCTAAAATGGATGACATTTTCCTCTTCTTAATTTATAAAGAAGATAAAAAATGAGTGTAACAAAAGTGCATTTATCCAATATAAGAACATGAATTTGAACATTGTATGTGTTGAAAGAGGCCCTAAACTACACAAAAACGAAGCATGCTCAAGCCCTAGGCACAACCAAACTCTGGAAATAGCCAGATTCGGGCATTTCATAGGAAGACTAGAATAATGCAGATCCCATAACAGGTAATCCCAATACAACATGCAGCATGACCAATACAGAGGAAACAATCAAGAAAATAACTACCAACCCTATCTTGATTTATGTGGTTTCCATTTTCCAAGATATACCAACTCAAGTAACAAAATGGATTAGTTATTTCTAAGGTAGCAATAAGACAATGAACTATGAGGAAATGGATTCCAGATGGGAGTTACATATCTAATTAAGTATTTGACCGTATTACATGTTAGGTTTTTATTGTAATAAGAGTGGATCAGGATATTTCAATGGATAATTATAAAAGTTAACATTGACTAAAATACACTAAGATAAGTTAGATAAGTTAGTGTAACAATGAAGCATGTGTTGAGATATGTGCAAGGTATAATTGACAATGGTCTAGAGTATCAGAAGAAATCTCATTTCTTCTTACAGAGATATATAGACTCGGACTATGTTGGATCTGTTAATGACATAAAATTAACTTTAGGTTATATTTTTCATCTTGGGTCTGGAACTATCTCGTGGATAAGTGAGATGAAATCTATTTTTTCTCTCTCATCCACTGTGGCATAGTATTGCGCCACATGAGGAGATGTGTGCAAAGTAATTTGTTTACATCATATTTTTTCACATATTGACATTCCTGAAGAAAAGCCTCCCATCATTCACTATGAAAATCAAGGTGTGTTGAAGCTAGTGAAAAATATAGTTTTCCATGAGAGAAAAAAACACATTGAGTTCGAATGTCACTACATTTGAAAACAAATATTGACAACCAAATCCATCTCCAGTATTTCCTCCTAGATTCTCAGATTGTAGATATACTCACCAAATCTATTGGAAAGGTGAAATTTGAATTGTTTCAAGCGTACATTTGTAAAAATGATGTATTAAGGGGGGGAATGTTATAAAAATAATTAAAACAATATCCCTTCCTCTTCTCACGGTAACCATTCCACTCCCATCTATTACTAATCCTCTTCAAGGACTCTTACCATTCCTTAGTTGAGTCAAATTTTTTTGTACATGTATAAATATGGCATTTTCCTTACTTGGAACATATACAAATAAACTTTTTTCTCTCATTTTTCCTCCCTTTACTCACACATAGAGATCTCTCTGACCGGTAGCTCTAGGGATAGGGTTTCGACCCTTCTTCTCATGGATGGTGAGGGAGGTCATGCTCTTATCTAATTATTTCAAGGACATTGTTCAGGAAAGGAGTTCCTTGCAAAGTAGGAGTTTACCCAAACCTATGGCCCCTTTTAACACCACCCCAATGTTACTTTTGGGGACTAAGTTCTTGATTCTAAACAATTCTACCAATATCACTCCATGATCAGGAGATTGGGTGGATTTTGGCCAATCCTCCCTACTCTCCACGATTGGATCATGAAGCACTAGATCCTAATTCTCACTGGAAGGTTAGATTTTTATCCCTTTGAAAAAGGAATGTTTATTGTTTCATTTTCTTCAATCAAGGATAAGGAAACCATAGCTAAAAAAATTTGGGTTTGTTAATCCCATTACCTGGTTCTAAAACCATGGTTCCCATCTTTTAACCCGCTCCCTGAATCCTTTTCTTGCAAACCATTCTTGATTAGACTACCTCATTTCCCGCTACATTTTATGGGATCGTACATGTTTGATCTATATTGGCAATGTTTTGGGTCATATTTTTTATTAATCCCCGAACCACTGATTTGACACACATCCAAAACTATCCATGCTAATATAGAGCTCAAAGTCCAAAAAAGAATTTGGAAACAACCTTTGTACTATGAAGGATTTTCCTTCAAGTGTAGAAGGTATTTTTCTATAGGACACATTGTTGATGTTTGTGGGATGGACAAGTGTAAAAGTAGTGAAAGTAAGTAGTGGAAATATTCCCTCCCTGAACATTTTGTCTTTGTAGATAAGGAATATTTGGACTCAATTGTTGATTCGGAGGAAGTTCCTGAAACTCCCCTTAGAGAGATCCCAGTTGATGGTAATTAGGTTTAGATTGATGGAAACAAGAATGAAAAATGTAACTCCATCCACTTATAACATAGCAGCTAAGGAAAATTTGCCTCCTTTTCCTTTGTAAAATAATATATATCTATCAGTTGATGCCATAAAAGTTATTATTCCTATTGAGGTGGATTCTCATGGGTAGAAAACGTTTAGACTTAGAAAAAAATCCCAAGAAAAATCATATCTCAAACCTAGTTGGTTGCACTGTGTGCATTTGTTTTGTGGTTGTACAGTTGTCACGTTATTGTTGCCCTATTGTGTTAATTGTTTCACATCTTTCCCACGTTAAAGGATTTTATTTCTTAGATTGGTCCCAATATATTTTAAAAACCATTGTGATATCGTTGAAAAGTAAAACCCTGGAGTTTGAGCCCTTTTGTTCGCATCCATGGGGTATGGTCCCCATTGAGAACATTTAATCAATATAGTAAAATAACTGAAATATTTTTTTTTAAAAAATCATGTATTACTTTTCATAATAAATTATGTAAAATATAGTAAATTAAAAATTGAATATTTAAAACTAAGGAAAACTATATTATTACATAATAAGTATAAAATTAATATTGTGGTCACCTTGTTTACTAGATTTACAAGAAATATAAGTGCATTTAGAAATCATCGGCTTAAAAAAATATGTCAAATTAAAAAATAATAATATTAATGTAATTATAATTAAGAATACAATAAGAGGAATTAACTATTAAGATATTTATAATTACATTGCTATGTTAATGTTTAATTATGAGATAATATTGTCAAGATGATGGCAAAACCCAGTATTTAAGAAGACATCTCTCCGTGCTTCCCGGTGTCGTTCGCACCGGTCTGGAGGGTATCTCTATTTTTTTCCAGGAGCGACGGTGGTTATCCTCATGCTGCACACACCCACACCCCACATCCTCTAGTGGGGTTGTATTAATGAACGCATTTCATGGTACAATAGGAATTTCCCCCTCCTCCTAAATTTTTTAATGGATCCAACAGGGTTTTTCTGTTCTGGTTGGCACACACTACGCTTTGGTTGGGCGGGGATGGTAATGGTAACTTCCATCAAATATGCCCCTACCTTTTATCCACGTGTCCGCCCCCTATCTATGTGTGGGTGGTTGGGGAAGCATTTCCTCTTATGAACTCTCTATCCGAAAATATGGCTTGTGTGGAATTTGCAGTCAAATGCACTAAAAGGCAAGGGATCCCCCATTCTAACTATCTAAAAATACCTTCTACACTATCCCATGTACACTTTGGTGAAGAATCATTGATATGAAAGCTACTACAAAGAACACACATTGATCTACAATTAAAAAGTAATGGCCAACATTCCAATCCGACATGCCTAGATCTTCAAACACTAGACTCTACTCCTTGCTAAAAGGCTATATATTTACCCTTATTCAACATCCATTTTTATTATGGTTTTCACTTCAATAGCTTGAAAATACACTATTGCATCCAAAATATGAGTGTTTTAATCTTGATACCTAGTATGTAAACCCCAATTTGCCTATTTTAATCCGCTCCCTGAATCCTTTTCTTGCAAACCATTCTTGATTAGACTACCTCATTTACCACTACATTTCTGGGATCGTACATGTTTGATCTATATTGGTAATGTTTTGGGTCAAATTTTATTTATTAATCCCCGAACCACTGATTTGACACACATCCAAAAATATCCATGCTAATATAGAGCTCAAAGTCCAAAAAAGAACTTGGAAACAACCTTTTTACTATGAAGGATTTTCCTTCAGATGTAGAAGGTATTTTTCTATAGGACACATTGTTGATGTTTGTGGGATGGAAAAGTGTAAAAGTAGTAAAAGTAAGTAGTGGAAATATGCCCTCCCTGAACATTTTGTCTTTGTAGATAAGGAATATTTGGACTCAATTGTTGATTCAGAGGAAGTTCCTGAAACTCCCCTTAGAGAGATCCCAATTGATGTTAATTAGGTGTAGATTTATGGAAACAAGAATGAAAAATGTAACTCCATCCATTTACATAGCAGCTAAGGAAAATTTTCCTCCTTTTCCTTTGAAAAATAATATATATCTACCGGTTGATGCCATAAAAGTTATTATTCCTATTGAGGTGGATTCTCATGGGTATAAAACATTTAGATATAGAAAAAATCCCAAGAAAGTCATATCTCAAACCTAGTTGGTTAACTATTGTGCATTTGTTTTGTGGTTGTATAGTTGAAACGTTATTGTTTTGCTGTTGTGTTAATTGTTTCATCTTTCCACTTTAGGATTTTATTTCTTAGGTTTGGTCCCAATATATTTTAAAACCATTGTGTATATATTGTAAAACCTGGATGTTGAGCCATTTTGTTCCATGGGGTATGGTCCCCTTTAGAAACATTTATCAATAATAGTACAATAATGAATATAACTTTTTTTAAAAATCAATTATTAATTTTCATAATAAATTAGGTAGAATATAGTAAATTAAAATTGTATATTTAAAATAAGAAAAATATATTAATTACATAATAAAGTATAAAATGTAATATTGTTACCTTGTTTAATAGATTTTGCAAAGAAATATAAGTGAATTATAAATAATCGGCTTAAAAAATATTAAAATTAAAATAATATAAAGATTAATGTAATTATAATTTAAGAATACAATATAGAGGAATTAACTTATTAAGATATTTATAATTATATTGATATTTTATGTTTAATTATTGAGATAATATTGTCAAGATGATGGCACCAGATTTAAGAAGGACATCTCTCCTGCTTCAGGTGTGTTCATGACCGGTACTGTAGTTATCTCTATTTTTTCTCAGGGTGATGGTGGTTATCCTCATGTTTTAGTGGTGGTTGTATAATGAACCATTTCATGGATACAACAGGACATTCCGCTCTCCTAAATTTTGTAATGGATCTAGCAGGGTTGTTCTGGGTGGCAACACTACCTCTTGCAGGGATGGTAATGGTAACCTTCCATCAAATATGCCCCTACATATTTATCCACTTTCGCCCATGAATCTATGTGTTGGTGGTTGTGGAAACTTTCCTCTTATGAACATATCTATCCAAAAATATGGCTTGGTGTGGGAATTTTCATTCAAAGATGCACTAAAAGAAAAGGGATCCCCCATTCTACCTTTTGACACTACCCCATGTATCACCTTTCGTGAAGAAATCATTTAATATGAAAGATACTACAAAGAACACACATTGATCTACAAATTAAAAATTTTATGGCCCAACATTCCAATCGTGCATGCTTAGATCTTCAAACACTAGACCCTGCTCCTTGCTAAAAGGCTATATATTTACCCTTATTCAACATCCATTTGTATTATGGTTTTCACTTCAATAGCTTGAAAATACACTATTGCATCCAAAATATGAGTGTTTCAATCTCGATACCTGGTATGTAAACCCCAATTTTCCTATTTTAATCCGCTCAGAGAATCCTTGTCTTGGAAAACTATTTGGATTGTGTTTCCCCATTTACCCCTGTAATTTTGGAATCATGATTGTATGATCTCAATTGGAAATGTTTTGGGAACTATACTTTTTATTGAATCTCAAAAAACTTATTTCTCCCATATTAGCTCTGTCAGGATCCTATTTGAAGTGGAAACCTCTAAAACGCTTCCCATAACCATTGATATAATACTACAATATAGAACATGGCCACAACCATTAGTATACGAAGGTTTACCTTTCAGACATAAAGGTGTTTCTGTTTAGGCCACACTGCTACTGAATGTTGGATGGTAAAGTGCCAAAATGAGAGAAATAGTTGGTGGTAATATTCCCTCCCATAACATATGTTTTTTTAGGCCAAGGAGGATCTAGATTCAAATGGAAACTCCTCTTTCAGAAATTCTAGTTGTTGGAAACAAGGAGAATGCAAAATACTTAACTCAAACAAACAACAGTGTTGTTCCAACTTAAAATAATGCAACTAAGGAAAATAACCATATTTTTTGTTTCGAAAAAAGTACATATCTCCTGATAAATTGTATTGAGGTCATTCTTCCTATTGAGGAGGTTTTAGAAGGTTGTAAAATGGTGCAAAAAAAAATAAAATTGATTCTCAAGTATTCCATTTCTCCACCTAGATTATTTATCTCTTTTTGTTGTTATGTTGTTCCTCCTTTCTATATCTATTTTTTCAGGCAATAGTTGTTTACTAGTCTTCCATTGTGTTACATCTGTTTAATCACTACAGTCTAGTTATATTTGGGCTTCTTGTTTGTATATTTTCAGCTACCTTTGTGGTTATTTATTTCTCTAGATATTAGGCCTTTTGCTAGGGGGTGGTCCACACTTGTCAACAACCAAATTGGTCTTCTTGTTTCATCTAGATTTTGACCCTTTTTGTACTTCAAGGTATGGTCCTCTTCAAAACCATTTATCATTACTAAAAAAATCATTTAGATAATATATATTACAAAATTCATCAGTTATTAATGGTGAATTATTGGGATAATCAATATTATAAAATTTATGTTACTAATATTGAATCAATGGGTGAATGTTAAGTATGGAAGTTCATATGTTTTTTATTTAATCTCTTCACATGGTACATGAAAATCTTGAGGTCTATCCATAATGGGGAACCTATCACAATTCAAATTCAAATTGTTTATATAGTGGTATAATAAATATTTATAACCTTAATAAGAGCTTTTTATGGTATGAATTTTGATGGTTTATATTCTAATTTATGGGGGAAGAAAGAATTTTAAGAACGAATTTTAGATTCATTTAATTTTGGTATTTGACACTTGGAAACATCAATTTTTAAAGTATTTTCTAGCATATTTAGATTATTAACATATATTTGAGTCTTTATCACACATTATTATTTTTAGTATCTAGACATTGCTTCATATGTTTACTTTCATTCTATACTATTATTCCATGTCACACTTTTAGAAATTAATTTCTCTATATTGATGGATAGTCTTATTATATACCTATCTACGAAATGTATTTGAGGACTTCTTCTCTAATGAGCATATCTGATGAAGACTAATGATATAAACATATTTATTTCACATAATATATATGATAGACAACATGAAATCTTTCATTATGTACTTTTTTTTTGTAGTTCTTTTCTTTGGCATTGAGTTACCGTTTATAGTATATATAATACCGGAGTAGAGTTATGCTTTATTTATAAATGATATCAAACTTTCCTCAATACATTATATTAAAAAGGATACAATGTATATAAGAAATGTACAACCCTAAAAATATTCTAAAATATTAGAAGTGTACAACAACAAGAATATTATCGATTGTAATAATTATAATGACACACTTAAAAATAATATATTGGAATACATTATTGAATATTTTAAATAGTAGAATTAAAATCCTAACATGCTTGTAAGCAAAAGGGGAGAGATTCCTTGAATACCTCAATATTTTCCCATGTAAGTGACTTCTTGAATAAAACTAATTAATGTTCTTCCTTGATGGAAAAAAAAAGAACTAGATTATGTGTGGTAAAACATATTAACATATTAAATTAACTTTTACCTGAATGCGCTTCATACATTCATTAAAAAAAAAGTCACTCTTGGTAACACATTCATTGTCTACATGCAAGATGGTTAGTTTTTTCATATTATCGACACTCAAATTTAGTAATTTATCCTTTAGAAATGAAAATTTTGACTATATTATTATACTAAAACTTGTAAATCTAGACACACTTATTTGACATTAAATGATGCAATGCTAATTATTTGATGCAGTAATCCTTGAGTCTAAATATTTTAGATTATCACTAATTTAACACTAGACCCCTATATGGGACTGCATATAACATGGATACTACGTACTACGGTCTGGTATAAAATATATGATCACATACCTTCTCTCCTAATGACTACCTTATTAATTGTAATATATTATATGTATTATGTCATCTTCCACTAGTTGTCCATAATACATATATCTAACCTCTAGAGGGCCATATAAGCATGTCAAATAAATTCCATAACTCACCAAATATTATTGAGAATTCATAAATTGTAAAATATCAACAGTAAAGTTCTAGAGGATCTCATAAATATTCCAAAAATAGATGCAAATACTTTAAATAAACAATCAATTACGTATGAAGAACTCAAAAAAGTTTCTAGAGGATAGATTCCTCAAATTCAAATAATTTCAAGGTCCCTGAGATATGTATTAAGAAGAAAAATTAAATATAAGAATTATCAAAGGTATTAAGGGTGTTTTAATCCTAAGTGATTTTATAAGTAATGTTAACTGTAGAACCCAAAAAATTTATCAAATGGTTTTTATATAGATAATCAATTATTTTTTTGATAAAATTTGACCTAAACTAACCTTGCACAAGAAAAAAAATGGATTCATACTTGAAATGATTAAAACAATTGATAAATAATAAGTAATTTCTCAAATACAAATGGTGACATATAGACTTAGGCGTACAAGAAAAACCATTTATCATATGGATGTCAATTATAGTGGAACATGTTTATGAGGAACTATAGCTTGTTTTGTGAATGTTCTAGAGCTGAAAATTCGATAGGGGAAGTCTCATATGACTTATGTAGTGCCCAGAAAAAAATGTATAGTCTTCACTCAGGACCATAGGGTCATTGTCTCTATGATAGTATTGTGCTTCAAATTCATGTTATCCTTTTTTATTTTGAATTTAAGGGATTCATTATATTTAAATATTAATCACACAACTTTGGGATGAATTGTAATTCTGGATAAGAAATTTGAAACCCTATAACTTAAAAATAAATTCATCAAAACATTAAAAAATTGAAAGGAGAAAATGTCTCTATATTTTGAGGATAGAATTCCCTCTATATTAAAAATCCCATCTACTAACACAATCTAATTGTTGTACTTCATTTCATCATTTAGTAGTCAATCCTCATGTGGTTCTCCTTGTTTCTTATCCTAGTGTTGAAATCTAACCAACATCCTAGGGGTTTACTAATATATAGTAACACCATGAGGATAAGATAATTGCATAGCATAGAATACATATAATGAAATCTTGTTTGAAATAACTATGATAACTACTGATTGGTTTATAGAAACACTTTTGCAATACTTGGAGTGACATTAATATTTCCAAATATTGGGTCTTTGAAATTTACTTGCTTGTAAATGGATAAATCTATAATCTTTGACCTAGTTAAGTGTTTGGTATTTGTACTAAAGACATCTCTACATGATGAACAACTTATTTCGATAGAAATAAAAATATTTTGAGTGCTTTGGGAATAATATTTGTAACAAGAGCCGCGAAGCGGCCAGTTCCTGCCTTTAAATTGTAATTGTAGATTGTAAAAATTGAGGATGTAAATATGAACAAATTGTAATGGGTGAGAATGTGGTTTATCTACAAGCAATTTGATGTTGCCAAACAGAGCATATAATTTTGCTCCTACAAACTCAGAACCGAAAATTCTTGTTCCGAAATTTGCAGTTGACCTTTTCGTTTGCGGAAGCATTAAACAAAAAACGAGAAATGTTCAAGCTAAGTGCACTACTTACTAATAAGAAACCATGTGTATGGTGAATGTTGTTTTGATGTTAGAAATGCATCCTCCTAACCCTATGTGCCAGTAAATTATGGTTAGTAGAGTTTCATGTCTGGATGTTGGTGTCTACAAGTAAATTTTGTGTCTACAAGTACAAATCCTAGAAAAACTGATGCAAATCAGAGATAGGAAAGTTTTCTTCCTCTGAAGACGTAGAAGTTGATCCTGTCATGAAAATTTAAAAAAAAAAACAATTAAGAGATCTTGACTCATACTTGGAGCCCGTGGAGGAATGTTTATAAAACAACATTCACCAAAGAAGACCTGAAAACAACAACTAAAGTGCATCAATAAGAAATGACTGAAGTAAGACTGTAAAAGAGAATAAAATAAAGCTAACAGCTAAAATACCAAGTATAGAGCTCATGATCTAGCTCCAGACTGCTCCAAGCCAAAAACATTACCAAAAAGCTGTAGATCACAGGCCAGATGTTAATCATGTCTATATAATGCCAACATAGCAAAGGGAAACTTTTTCAAAATATGGCAGAGAGGAAGAAGAATACACTGCAGAAGACAACAGTGAAGCAAAAACTACTACTTCACAACCGAGACATGTAAATAGGCTCCAAGCTAATACTTTCACTGCAAAAAATAGTGCAAGTTCTCTACAATAAAGAAGATTTTTGAAGAAATTTACTATAGCATGAACACATTACAATACTGGAAGAAGGAACATGAAGAATGGAAATTAAACTACAGACCAGAGTGGCTGCATAAGATTCCCAGTCAAATTGCATATCAACTCAGTGCAACAGAGATATGAACTGAAAGAACTGTTGGGAGAAGATTTATCAGACCTTGAAAGACTTCCAAATTTTTATTTTCGACAAATGCTCAAAGCAGGTTAGAGGTTAGTCATTTAAATTCAGATTTATTTAGTTGTATAATTACTTGAACATTGGAACCAGTAACAATATTGGGGTTATCAAATGGATTTCCCTCTTGCTTCCGTTTGTTCTGCCATTTGCGCTTAAAAGCAAAACCTGCAAGCATGATAGCCTCTGCAGGATCCCATTGTTGTAACTCCAATTGTTTTTTCTTCATCTCCCAGTAGGGCATTGAACATCGCTGCTATCATATTTGCCCACCGATTTTGTTGCATTTTCACACTTAACACACAATCAGAAATTCGTGACCCCATGGACATTTAAAAAAATTAGCTTGATCTTCAAATCTGTAATACTGCAAAATATAAAAAACAGAGACCCATAAACCTGCAATTATATAGTAATAGGGTATTCGTCCATATGAACATAATTCTTATTGTTTCTCAGCTCATATGGATTAATAATATACCTAATTAAGCATAAAACAAACATAAATATACTTTCAAGTTTCAACTGGCTACGTATATACATGTGATCGGCATTAAATGGCTCTGTAATTTAACCAGGCGATGTTGAAGAAAGAGAAGATGCCACTGACTACGAGGTTGACTCGCAGATCTAAGAAATTAAACAGATTAGTGTGCATTGAAGTTGATGGAAGAAAGTCAGTCAGAAAAAGGCGAAAGAGAAAATAAAAAGGTAAAAGACCAGAGGAGTAAATCGGCGTGTTAAAAATGACTACATATATTATAGTTACCAATGGAAGTCAATGGTTGGGTAGGTCTTGTTGGGTCTTGACTTTTTCTGTTTCCATCTAGAAGCTCACGGCTATATTATAGATTACAGATGCAGCCTCTGTTAGATTCGATTTTGAGTTATACTCTTCACGGATTTTGACCTTATTTTTGCTCTTCTTTATGCCCCACTGTTGTTGTCAAATTTGGTGGAGATTACAGAGGCAAAAACTCTCATTTATATGGTGCCCCCATGAACTTATTTCGTCATAATATACTCTTCCTTGACGGGAAATTGTCGGGGAAATCGTGTTAAGGCTGATAACCCTTATTCTTCTGCTTCTGGTAAGCTCCATGGCCCATTTCATTGATACCCAATTTGAAATCTTCGATACCCTTGTCATGTTTTTGAATTAATAGATCTAACATGATCGTTCATGAATTTCAAAGAATTTTTTTTTTTAATGTTTTTTCTTGGGCGTTTGAAAATAATGAGGATCAGAAGTCAATTTAATCGAATTAGAATTCTGCAATACCCATGCTATGATTTTGAAGATCTTTTTCGTAGATGAATGTAGTAGTTTACGATCAACCCAAAAGCCATCTTTGCAGGAATGGATATTGAATCCTGTTGTACCCATGCCATGCCCTTGAAGATGATTCTTGAATATCCGTAAAAAAATGGATCCAAAACCCATTTCATATGGATGGTTCTTGAATTCTGTAGTAATAACCATGTTATTTTAGTTCGATTTATGTAAACAAGGAGGCCCCTGGCTACAAGAAAGGCTAGTTGCCTATGGATTTTTGAACATTTGATATGTCTTCACCCTACAATCTTTTTGTGACTATTTGCTTGTTGCAAGTTGACTCATCCCTTGTCTTTCCCAGGCATTTCCAAGTTCCCAATTTATGTGGCTTTTATTATGTTTGAACAGAGAGCAATATGAATTAGCGACGAGCCTCTAAAAAATTATAAATTCCGCATATATGAATGGCAATTTTTACATTCCCTAACTGGTTTTCCTCGTCTTTTTGTCATTGTTTATGAAGTTTTCAGTTTCGGTTTCTTGTTTGTGGAACATAGATGAGGCCCATGACCTATTTCATATATTTTGAATTGTCTAGCACCCATATCATATTTTTCATTTATACGTGCACTGATGGTATCTTTTTTTTCTTAGTTTTTGGGAAGGAGCCGAGTGTAGTGGGAACTACTGTTTAAATCTTAATGAACCAAACCTAGTATATGCATTTTATTCCTATTTGGCGGGATGACGTGTAACTTTTTCTCGTTAGATAAGTGTAGGTAGCGAGGCCCTCACCCATTTCACAGAAATAAAATTTGAGGAATGCAGCGCCCAAATCATGTTTTTGAAGAACTTGTTAGACACACGTAGATAGTCAGAAATTAATCAATTGGCAAAAGCATAGCCCTTGACAAATATCCTGCAGGTCAGACATTGGACGAAACTGACCTTCGGAGTTAATAATAATCCCTTGATTACAAGGGCTTGATCCATAGATGGAGAGAGAGGGGAGGTGACTATAAAGCTCGATCCAAGGGAGCAGACGGTAAAAGGAATCCAAGCCAATAATGAGTCCGATGATCATTATGGTTTTCCTCTTATATGACATTCCTATAAAAATGCGCCTTATTTGAGATTTAGGATTATCTCAATAGCTTGCGTTCGCTCATACCAGGAATTCAATTCTATAACCCTGTAGCCTTATTGTAAATAGGGTTGGTGCAAGTGCAAGTCTCAGTTGAATTTGGCAGAAAAAATATCCCATCAGATCTCACATCTAAGGTTCTGCAATACAGCTCCTTAGCTCAGCGGTGGAGCATTTTATCACTGTGAGTAGGTCATGCACCCAAATCCTAACATGCTACAAATTTTCAACACGATATGGTGTGGAGACCTCAAACTGAATGTTTTACTAGAAGGGTCTTGAAAATTGCAATACAATCTACACTTATAGATAGAACAACATTCTTATTAGCTGAATATTTCCTAAACAGAAGATAAAAAGCATTAAACAAGATTTTTAGATCTCAGGTAAAAGAAATCACCGCCCAGAATGGGATTTGGGGTACCTTGTGACGAACCAGCAACCAGAGGCTCCCATACCCAACAAAGTTAAACAATGCACCCCAAATCATAATAGCCCAGCTGGGCAAAATCTCAGAGACATACCCTCCAATGTCTTTAGCCACACCCAATGTATTGATCTGCCTCTGATTATACTTCAAGGAGCTTTTGATGACAAGTGACATGCTTCCAAACACATACCCAATCCCCACCCATGACTGCATCCATATGGCTGCAACCAACACAAGCCACCTGCTCTCGTACAGCCTTCTCACATACCCAAAATCCATCTTTTCTTTATCCGCCTAATCCCCTGTTCTTCTCAAACAAGAACATATATGTTTGAAATCATCACAATAACAGTCCGCGCAGGTCGAATCCAGAATACAATGAAGAAAACTGCCAAACAACCACCCAAAAATTCAATGGAATCAGCTCTTGAGACTGAATTAATGTGTTGCAAAATTTCCTCTGTTGTGAAGAAATGGGTTTTAATCCATTTACGTCTGTTTCAACGTGACTGGGTGATCTCCTAATTTGATTTACATTCGGAAGGCATTGAATAAACAATGATTCTTGGCATAACGACAGCTATATTCAATCCTACAGCCGTCGATGGGAGAGCACTGGTGTGACGGCGAATAGCTTGGAATGATTACTACTATTTCTTTTATCTTTTTGTATGTGATGGATAATTACTTCAGTTTTTTTCAGATTCGTTTTTTTGTGGGTGGCATAATTAATTAAATATTTTATTGTCATTTACATTGATTATGTCCCATTTTTTCAAGAACTATCCAAAAGCCACTTTTGATACGTGGTAAATTGGAAATGAAAAGGAAATTATTTACTTTTCAAGAATTCTGTGAAAAGTAGATTTGTTATTAATATTCAGTCAAATCAATTTAAAAGTTGGACACATGTCTAGCTAAGATTTTTAGTTTTAAAATTTAGATAAACATTGTACTGTAATAAGGGAGAAAAATAGTCATTTCAAAGTTATGAACCAATCAAAAATTTAATAAATTAATTTGAATAGATTTATTAAATAATTTAAAAAACAAACATTAGAGAAGAAAGTAAAATTCCTATTGCTGATTGGTTGGAATCAAAGAATTATTGATTTGGAGTGAAAGGTATAGTATTCCTGCCATAGTATATATAATACCATAGTAAAGTTATGTTTTATTTATAAATGATATCAAACTTTCCTCGATACATTATATTAAAAAGGATACAATGTATATAAAAAATGTACAACCCTAAAAATCTTCTAAAATATTAGAAGTGTACAACAACAAGAATCTTATTGATTGTAATAATTATAATGACACACTTAAAAATAATATATTGGAATACATTATTGAAGATTTTAAATAGTAGAATTAAAATCCTAACATGCTTGTAAGCAAAAGGGAGAGATTCCTCGAGTACCTCACAATTTTCCCATGTAAGTGACTTCTTGAAGAAAACTAAATAATGTTCTTCCTTGATAGAAAGAATAGAACTAGATTATGTGTGGTAAAACATATGCAGTAATCCTTGACTCTAAATATTTTCTAGATTATCGCTAATTTAACACTAAACCCCTATATGGGACTGCATATAACATGGATAGTACGTACTACGGTCTGGTATAAAATGTACGGTCACATACCTTCTCTCCTAATGACTACCTTATTAATTGTAATATATTATATGTATTATGTCATCTTCCACTAGTTGTCCATAATACATATATCTAACCTCTAGAGGGCCATATAAGCATGTCAAATAAATTCCATAACTCTCCAAATATTATTGAGAATTCACAAATTGTAAAATATCAATAGTAAAGTTCTAGAGGATCTCATAAATATTCCAAAAATAGATGCAAATACTTCAAATAAACAATCAATTAGCTATGAAGAACTCAAAAAAGTTTCTAGAGGATAGATTCCTCGAATTCAAATAATTTCAAGGTCCCTGAGATATGTATTAAGAAGAAAAAGTAAATATAAGAATTATCAAAGGTATTAAGGGTGTTTTCATCCTAAGTGATTTTATATGTAATGTTAATGTAGAACCAAAAATAATTATCAAATGGTTTTTTAATAGATAATCAATTATTTTTAATAAGCATCGACCTAAATTTACCTTGCACAAGAAAAAAAATGGATTCATACTTGAAATGATTAAATCAATTGATAAATAATAAGTAATTTCTCAAATACAAATGGTAACATATAGACTTAGGCGTACAAGAAAAACCATTTATCATATGGATGTCAATTATAGTGGAACATGTTTATGAGGAACTATAACTTCTTTGGTGAATGTTGTAGGGCTGAAAATTCGATAGGGGAAGTCTCATATGACTTATGTAGTGTCCAGAAAAAATTGTATAGTCTTCACTCGGGACCATAGGGTCATTATCTCTTGTGATAGTCTTGTGCTGCAAATTCATGTTATCCTTTTTTATTTTGAATTTAAGGGATTCATTATATTTAAATATTAATCACACAACTTTGGGATGAATTGTAATTCTGGATAAGAAATTTGAAACCCAATAACTTAAGAAGAAATTCATCAAAACATTAAAAAATTGAAAGGAGAAAATGTCTATATTTTGAGGATAAAATTCCCTCTATATTAAAAATCCCATCTACTAACACAATCCAATTGTTGTACTGCATTTCATCATTTAACAATCAATCCTCATGTAATTCTCCTTGTTTCTTATCCTAGTGTTGAAATCTAACCAACATCCTAGGGCTTTACTAATATAAAGTAACACCATGACGATAAGATAACTGCATAGTATAGAATACATATAATGAAATTTTATTTGAAAGAACTATGTGAACTACTGATTGGTTTATAGAAACACTTTTGCAATACTTGGAGTGACATTAATATTTCCAAATCTTGGGTCTTTGACATTTACATGCTTGTAAATGGATAAATCTATAATCTTTGACCTAGTTAAGTGTTTGGTATTTGTACTAACGACATCTCTACGTGATGAACAACTGATTTCGATAGAAATAAAAATATTTTGAGTGCTTCGGGAATAATATTTGTAACAAGAGCCGCGAAGCGGCCAGTTCCTGCCTTTAAATTGTAATTGTAGATTGTAAAAATTGAGGATGTAAATATGAACAAATTGTAATGGGTGAGAATGTGGTTTATCTACAAGCAATTTTTTGTTGCCAAACAGAGCATATAATTTTGCTCCTACAAACTCAGAGCCGAAAATTCTTGTTCTGAAATTTTCAGTTGACCTTTTCGTTTGCGGAAGCATTAAACAAAAAACGAGAAATGTTCAAGCTAAGTGCACTACTTACTAATAAGAAACCATGTGTATGGTGAATGTTGTTTTGATGTTAGAAATGCATCATCCTAACCTTATGTGCAAGTAAATTATGCTTAGTAGAGTTTCATGTCTGGATGTTGGTGTCTATAAGTAAATTTTGTGTCTACGAGTACAAATCCTAGAAAAACTGATGCTAATCAGAGATAGGAAAGTTTTCTTCCTCTGAAGACGTAGAAGTTGATCTTGTCATGAAAATTAAAAAAAAAAACAATTAAGAGATCTTGACTCATACTTGGATCCCGTGGAGGAATGTTTATAAAACAACATTCACCAAAGAAGACCTGAAAACAACAACTAAAGCGCATCAATAAGAAATGACTGAAGTAAGACTATAAAAGAGAATAAAATAAAGCTAAGAGCTAAAATACCAAGTATAGAGCTCATGATCTAGCTCCAGACTGCTCCAAGCCAAAAACATTACCAAAAAGCTGTAGATCACAGGCCAGATGTTAATCATGTCTATATAATGCCAACATAGCAAAGGGAAACTTTTTCAAAATATGGCAGAGAGGAAGAAGAATACACTGCAGAAGACAACAGTGAAGCAAAAACTACTACTTCACAACCGAGACATGTAAATAGGCTCCAAGCTAATACTTTCACTGCAAAAAATAGTGCAAGTTCTCTACAATAAAGAAGATTTTTGAAGAAATTTACTATAGCATGAACACATTACAATACTGGAAGAAGGAACATGAAGAATGGAAATTAAACTACAGACCAGAGTGGCTGCATAAGATTCCCAGTCAAATTGCATATCAACTCAGTGCAACAGAGATATGAACTGAAAGAACTGTTGGGAGAAGATTTATCAGACCTTGAAAGACTTCCAAATTTTTATTTTCGACAAATGCTCAACGCAGGTTAGAGGTTAGTCATTTAAATTCAGATTTATTTAGTTGTATAATTACTTGAACATTGGAACCAGTAACAATATTGGGGTTATCAAATGGATTTCCCTCTTGCTTCCGTTTGTTCTGCCATTTGCGCTTAAAAGCAAAACCTGCAAGCATGATAGCCTCTGCGGATCCCATTGTTGTAACTCCAATTGTTTTTTCTTCATCTCCCAGTAGGGCATTGAACATCGCTGCTATCATATTTGCCCACCGATTTTGTTGCATTTTCACACTTAACACACAATCAGAAATTCGTGACCCCATGGACATTTAAAAAAATTAGCTTGATCTTCAAATCTGTAATACTGCAAAATATAAAAAACAGAGACCCATAAACCTGCAATTATATAGTAATAGGGTATTCGTCCATATGAACATAATTCTTATTGTTTCTCAGCTCATATGGATTAATAATATACCTAATTAAGCATAAAACAAACATAAATATACTTTCAAGTTTCAACTGGCTACGTATATACATGTGATCGGCATTAAATGGCTCTGTAATTTAACCAGGCGATGTTGAAGAAAGAGAAGATGCCACTGACTACGAGGTTGACTCGCAGATCTAAGAAATTAAACAGATTAGTGTGCATTGAAGTTGATGGAAGAAAGTCAGTCAGAAAAAGGCGAAAGAGAAAATAAAAAGGAAAAAGACCAGAGGAGTAAATCGGCGTGTTAAAAATGACTACATATATTATAGTTACCAATGGAAGTCAATGGTTGGGTAGGTCTTGTTGGGTCTTGACTTTTTCTGTTTCCATCTAGAAGCTCACGGCTATATTATAGATTACAGATGCAGCCTCTGTTAGATTCGATTTTGAGTTATACTCTTCACGGATTTTGACCTTATTTTTGCTCTTCTTTATGCCCCACTGTTGTTGTCAAATTTGGTGGAGATTACAGAGGCAAAAACTCTCATTTATATGGTGCCCCCATGAACTTATTTCGTCATAATATACTCTTCCTTGACGGGAAATTGTCGGGGAAATCGTGTTAAGGCTGATAACCCTTATTCTTCTGCTTCTGGTAAGCTCCATGGCCCATTTCATTGATACCCAATTTGAAATCTTCGATACCCTTGTCATGTTTTTGAATTAATAGATCTAACATGATCGTTCATGAATTTCAAAGAATTTTTTTTTTTAATGTTTTTTCTTGGGCGTTTGAAAATAATGAGGATCAGAAGTCAATTTAATCGAATTAGAATTCTGCAATACCCATGCTATGATTTTGAAGATCTTTTTCGTAGATGAATGTAGTAGTTTACGATCAACCCAAAAGCCATCTTTGCAGGAATGGATATTGAATCCTGTTGTACCCATGCCATGCCCTTGAAGATGATTCTTGAATATCCGTAAAAAAATGGATCCAAAACCCATTTCATATGGATGGTTCTTGAATTCTGTAGTAATAACCATGTTATTTTAGTTCGATTTATGTAAACAAGGAGGCCCCTGGCTACAAGAAAGGCTAGTTGCCTATGGATTTTTGAACATTTGATATGTCTTCACCCTACAATCTTTTTGTGACTATTTGCTTGTTGCAAGTTGACTCATCCCTTGTCTTTCCCAGGCATTTCCAAGTTCCCAATTTATGTGGCTTTTATTATGTTTGAACAGAGAGCAATATGAATTAGCGACGAGCCTCTAAAAAATTATAAATTCCGCATATATGAATGGCAATTTTTACATTCCCTAACTGGTTTTCCTCGTCTTTTTGTCATTGTTTATGAAGTTTTCAGTTTCGGTTTCTTGTTTGTGGAACATAGATGAGGCCCATGACCTATTTCATATATTTTGAATTGTCTAGCACCCATATCATATTTTTCATTTATACGTGCACTGATGGTATCTTTTTTTTCTTAGTTTTTGGGAAGGAGCCGAGTGTAGTGGGAACTACTGTTTAAATCTTAATGAACCAAACCTAGTATATGCATTTTATTCCTATTTGGCGGGATGACGTGTAACTTTTTCTCGTTAGATAAGTGTAGGTAGCGAGGCCCTCACCCATTTCACAGAAATAAAATTTGAGGAATGCAGCGCCCAAATCATGTTTTTGAAGAACTTGTTAGACACACGTAGATAGTCAGAAATTAATCAATTGGCAAAAGCATAGCCCTTGACAAATATCCTGCAGGTCAGACATTGGACGAAACTGACCTTCGGAGTTAATAATAATCCCTTGATTACAAGGGCTTGATCCATAGATGGAGAGAGAGGGGAGGTGACTATAAAGCTCGATCCAAGGGAGCAGACGGTAAAAGGAATCCAAGCCAATAATGAGTCCGATGATCATTATGGTTTTCCTCTTATATGACATTCCTATAAAAATGCGCCTTATTTGAGATTTAGGATTATCTCAATAGCTTGCGTTCGCTCATACCAGGAATTCAATTCTATAACCCTGTAGCCTTATTGTAAATAGGGTTGGTGCAAGTGCAAGTCTCAGTTGAATTTGGCAGAAAAAATATCCCATCAGATCTCACATCTAAGGTTCTGCAATACAGCTCCTTAGCTCAGCGGTGGAGCATTTTATCACTGTGAGTAGGTCATGCACCCAAATCCTAACATGCTACAAATTTTCAACACGATATGGTGTGGAGACCTCAAACTGAATGTTTTACTAGAAGGGTCTTGAAAATTGCAATACAATCTACACTTATAGATAGAACAACATTCTTATTAGCTGAATATTTCCTAAACAGAAGATAAAAAGCATTAAACAAGATTTTTAGATCTCAGGTAAAAGAAATCACCGCCCAGAATGGGATTTGGGGTACCTTGTGACGAACCAGCAACCAGAGGCTCCCATACCCAACAAAGTTAAACAATGCACCCCAAATCATAATAGCCCAGCTGGGCAAAATCTCAGAGACATACCCTCCAATGTCTTTAGCCACACCCAATGTATTGATCTGCCTCTGATTATACTTCAAGGAGCTTTTGATGACAAGCGACATGCTTCCAAACACATACCCAATCCCCACCCATGACTGCATCCATATGGCTGCAACCAACACAAGCCACCTGCTCTCGTACAGCCTTCTCACATACCCAAAATCCATCTTTTCTTTATCCGCCTAATCCCCTGTTCTTCTCAAACAAGAACATATATGTTTGAAATCATCACAATAACAGTCCGCGCAGGTCGAATCCAGAATACAATGAAGAAAACTGCCAAACAACCACCCAAAAATTCAATGGAATCAGCTCTTGAGACTGAATTAATGTGTTGCAAAATTTCCTCTGTTGTGAAGAAATGGGTTTTAATCCATTTACGTCTGTTTCAATGTGACTGGGTGATCTCCTAATTTGATTTACATTCGGAAGGCATTGAATAAACAATGATTCTTGGCACAACGACAGCTATATTCAATCCTACAGCCGTCGATGGGAGAGCACTGGTGTGACGGCGAATAGCTTGGAATGATTACTACTGTTTCTTTTATCTTTTTGTATGTGATGGATAATTACTTTGGTTTTTCTCAGATTCGTTTTTTTGTGGGTGGCATAATTAATTAAATATTTTATTGTCATTTACATTGATTATGTCCCATTTTTTCAAGAACTATCCAAAAGCCACTTTTGATACGTGGTAAATTGGAAATGACAAGGAAACTATTTACTTTTCAAGAATTCTGTGAAAAGTAGTTTTGTTATTAAGATTCAATCAAATCAATTTAAAAGTTGGACACATGTCTAGATAAGATTTTTAGTTTTAAAATTTAGATAAACACTGTAGTGTAATAAGGGAGAAAAATAGTCATTTCAAAGTTATGAACCAATCAAAAATTTAATAAATTAATTTGAATAGATTTATTAAATAATTTAAAAAACAAACATTAGAGAAGAAAGTAAAATTCCTATTGCTGATTGGTTGGAAGCAAAGAATTATTGATTTGGAGTGAAAGGTATAGTATTCCTGCCATAGGTAGGAACTAATAAGAGATTGTAAGAGTGTTAGTAAAATTATTAAGTGATATTAAGTTGGTTTTATAGCCTTATGTTCATGAAATTTTCCTAAAATGAGAAACCTTGGAAGATGAAATAACAAAACTAAGACTTCAAATTAAAAATTGAAGTTGGTGAATATGAGAATTCACTGCATTTGATGCTCTGAGGATGACTTTATTTGAGTTGAAGACATTTTAGTGGTCATCATGAGTGGTTCATAAGGTGTAATATTTACTGAAGGTTTTGCATATGGGGTAGAGTAAAGTAAAAAGATTATGCGATAAAAGTATTTATGCAGAACAAAAGAGACATATACACTAGGTAGCGGTAAATAGGAACAGATCACATAATCAGTGATTATAGTTTTTAATTGGGGGTAATGTGTGATTGTATATTTTAGTCGGATTTCGCAGGTTTTGTTGTGAAACCAAACTTCTCTGTTGGGTCATTTAGGGATTTTGGTAAAACCCATTTTTTGGTGGTTAATTTAAATTTTCCTTTGTGGTAATACCTAATGCAGACGGGATTTATCTTCTAATTTTTGAAAATGCTTCTCAGTTCTATAGGAAGGGAAGCAAATTTTTTTTTTGTTAAGATGGATTGAACTATAGGATAACAATCCCTAGCATGCGTCTTAGTGAGTGAACCTTTAGCTGTAAATTGGACTAAAGTAAATACAGATGGGATGAGTTTTTAGTTTGACTTAAACTTATACAGGGCAGGGTAATATATGATTGTAGTTTTCCGTCAGATTTCTAAGATTTTAGAGTGGAATCCCACTTCACTCAATTGCATCATTTATGTTTTATAGTGCAACCCTAATTTTAGGGGTTTCTGTTGAATAATTTTTGTCTGGTTGATTTTCTATTGTACTTTGGGGTAAAACCCTGTTTTGCAGGTGTTGATTGCAGCTAACAATTGATCGAAGGAGAAGGCTCAGGTGAGTGGGTAATTTATTTTATTTTATTTGTTTTTAAATTTTATCATTTGTAACTGTTTACAGAAATTTCTGATTTGGAAGTTAAGTTTTTCGAGAATTGATTGCAACCAAAATTCCTTTGGCGGACATAAAAAATGTGGAGACCTCACGCATGATATTTTCATTGTGTACATATCTATATCATACCTAATTTTCTCATTACATTCATCATTTCCTTGTGGTTAAACAACTAATATCTGCTACAATATTTTAAACATGAAGTAGAGTAATTTTGGTATGAGTGACCTCTGGGGAAAGCCCTCATACTAATTCACCCCTATGATCTTCACCCAGATGTATTGAATGTCAATTGCGTCATTCATACTTGTGAGAGTGACTGCTACTCATGAAACATGGGTCAATGTGGGAGTCATCTCACTTAATTTGATGGAGGCCAAGATGATCAAGTCAAGCCTTCTTTGCTTAAACAGAGGAATGAGTTATTGATAGGATTTTAGAGCCCAAAGTCAAAAGGTCACTGTCATAGGGCAAAGTTATAGAGGTTTCAAAGTATTAAGCTCTCCAAACATAATCTTAGGCTTATATTACATTCCCTCTCAAAAATTCTGATGGAGGCCTATATGATGACAACCAGGTTTCATGCTACAGTTTCTAAAATCACATTTTGTAACCCTAACCACATGTTTACTAAGAACAGGACATAGCATGAGAGATTTAAGAACCAGCGACTCTTCAAGAATATACAAAGGATCCTACAGTTACTGCCTCATTCCAAGACATACATCCTGTTATCCAAAATTCACCCCCCAGGGTAATTTTGATAACATGCATCAGATTATTCAGTCCCAGGCAAGTAGATTGATTCAAGGCCCAAAATCATGTTTTTTGAGGGCCCCTCGGCTTTTTTCTAACTCTCCCATCCAAGAAGAAAAACCAACGAGCTAGGAAAGGTGAAAAAATTGCAAAAAATCAAGCTTGGGGCTGAAAAAATGAAGAAAATCAGCTAAGTCCTAGTTCGGGCAGTCTGGGACAGTTGGGACGTCGGGGCGTGAATCGGCCGAAAAGCCGCCAGGCAGTCTGCACAGCATTTGGGACAATTGGGACGTCAAATTTTCATATTTTTTGGGACATGCAGGACGCGAAAACCCAGAATGGCCAAAAGCAAGGGAAAAAATTGCCTAAGTCTTTGTTTCAAACAGTTGGGACATCCAGGACAAAGGGGGGTTCGCGTGAACCCCCCTTCGCGCGAACCCCCCTAAAACCTAAATCTGCCGACAAAAGTACGCGAAGGACGCGGATCGGCCAGTTTGGCGCAAGTAAGTCCATTTCGGGCGGTTCGGAGATATTTGTCCCAGGCAGTCCGGGACAGTTGGGACAAAAGTACGCGGAGGACGTGAAGTAAGTCCCGGCCGATTCGGCCGAAACAAAGGACTTTCGTTTGGGACATCCAGGCCAAAAGTACGCGCGGGACGTGAAAAGCCAAAAGAGCCGAGAGCGAATGGAATCTTGCCACATGTCTTCATCCCGGCCGATTCGGCCGAAACAAAGGACTTTCGTTTGGGACAATCCAGGCCAAAAGTATTTTCTGAATCGCGCGTGGTTCGTGAAGAGCCAATTTTTCCTAGAGCCGAGTTTGAATGGACATCTGGCCTAAAAGTCTTCACCGCGTGGGACAGCGAACAAAGAAGACTGAATCGGGTGGCCGAAAAGAGACAAGGAGGCCCATTAATTTGCGGACTAATCAGGTTGTGACACGTGTCACAAGGGGAAGCGTTTCCTAGACAGTTTGGGAAATCTGGGCTAAAAGTGTTTTGCGTTGGACGCGAAAAGGCGAATTTCAAAGGCCGAAAAGGTTTGACAGGGTTGGCCCGAGCTAATAGACTAATCAACTCTCCCATCCAAGGACACGTTGTGACACGTAAGTCACAAGGGGAGTTTGGAGCGCAAGGGAAAGACTTAGGAAAATTTGACAAAAGTGTTCTTGGGCCAAAAAATTTCAAAAGACAAGGTTTGAAGGCCTGCGCCCGAGCTAATCCTCACTTATATTTTTTTTTTAATTAAACCAGATCACACAAAGGACACGTGTCCCAAGTGGCGGGGGCGTTTGGAGCCAGAGAAAGACTTAGGAAAATTTTGACAAAAGTCTTGGGCCATAAAAAGTCAAAATTTTTGGGACAATTGGGACGTCGGGACGCATGGAACGTGAAAAGCTGAACCAGCCGAAAAAAGGAGGAAAATTTTTCCTAATTCTTGTTTCACTCAGTCTGGGACAGTCCAGGACAAAAGTACGCGTGGGACACGGATCGGCCGGTTTGGCGCAAGTCAGTCCATTTCGGGCGGTTTGGAGGTATTTGTCCCAGGCAGTCCGGGATAGTTGGGACAAAAGTACGTGGAGGACATGAACCGGCCGGTTTGGCCGAAACAGAGGACTTTCGTTTGGGACATCTGGGCCAAAAGTACGCGCGGGACACGAAAAGCTGAAAGAGCCGAGAGCGAATGGAATCTTGCCACGTGTCTTCGCCACAAACAGGAACAAGGAAGCCCGAATCGGGCGGTTCGGAGAAATTTGTCCCAGACAGTTTGGGACATCCAGGCCAAAAGTACGCGTGGGACATGAAAAGTTGAAGTGGCTAAAAAGAGACAAGGAGGCCCGTAGACGAATCGCAGCGTGACACGTGTCATAAGGGGAAGCGCAATGGAAATTGGCTAAGTGTTTTTTGGCCAAAAAATTTCAAAGGGCAAGGTTTGAAGGGTCGGCCCAAGCTAATAGACACAGGACACGTGTCCTAAGGTGGGGGAGTTCGGAGCCAGGGAAAGACTTAGGAAAATTTGACAAAAGTCTTGGGCCAAAAAATTAAAAGACAAGGATGACCCCGCGCCCCTGTCCTCCAACCAGATCACGCCACGTGTCCCAAGTGGCGGGGGCGCGGGGAAAAAATGGAAAATTTTCCAAAGTTATAAAAAGTCAAAATTTTCAAAGGAAAACCCATAGAAAGGGAAGGAGAGAGAATTGCTCATCCAATCAGTGCCCGACACGTGTCATCCAAGTGGCAGTGCGTGACGGGAAAAAATTCAAATATTTTCCCGCTGATCCGTTTTGGCCTGTTTTTGCCCTAAATCTTCAGATCGCCATAACTTTCGATCCAGAGCTCAGATTTTCACGTTCTTTATATCAATGGAAAGCTGGTGAAATTCTCTACACGATTCCAGGGTCAATCTTGCATTTTGGTTCAGTTTGGAGAGATAAAAATCAAGAAACATCTCTGGCACGTGGTAATGGCCAGAACTGACGTTTCAACAACCAGTTTTAATGCACATGGGTCGCATTCTTCTTCAACATGGCCAGAACTGACGTTTCAACAACTAGTTTTAATGCACATGGGTCGCATTCTTCTTCAGCATGGCCAGAAGTGATGTTTCAACCACCGATTTTAATGAAGAATGCGTTTTGGTCAATGGTTGGGACTGCTTGCACGTTTTCCTGTGTTTCTCTCTCCTGGGCTCGACCCATGCATTGTATAAAGCCAGATTTGGCTCATTTTTAAAAAAGGTGGTTCATCTTTTCAGCTCTGCCCTCCCTTCTTTTCTTCTCCAGGGTTGAAAATGGAGTTCGAACCTCCTCCCCTGCTCTGTAATGGCATTTTTTGCCTTTTACTATTGAAATGATGTTCTGTGCAAACTTCTGAAGCAACAAAAACGTGTTTTGTGATGCATCTGTCCATCCTTGCTCGTTTTTTGCTTGTTTTCTTCTTGCCTCTCTTCATTGCAGGTATTTGTGCATGTTTGAATGTTCATTACAGGTTTGGAGCTGTGTTCATGGAGTTTTGGGACATTTTCTGTGTGAAATCTATCCTTGGGCCTGTGATGCATCTGTCCATCCTTCCCATTGCTCACCTCTCCTTGTTCCATGGTAGTTTTGATAGATGTTCAACATTTTCCTTCTCTGGTGTATCACCGTTTTAGTGTAGGCTCTGTTTTTCCCTTTTCTCTCTCTCTCTCTGTCTCCTTGGCATGGTTAGATTAGGATTAGATTAGCTTGCCTGCACTAGAATAGCTTGTGGCAGGTAGTTTAGGAAGAGGAACCAGCCTTCTCTGGAGATTCCTTTCTCATTTTCACGAGTCCCACACTCAAAGAAAGGATTCAATGTTGTGCAATCACACTGGATGCTAGAGTGATCAACCTAGAAATCTGATCAACATCCAGGGGTGCTGTGATTTTGCACTAACAGTTTTGGCACGCCCGGTGGGACCTTAGAGGTCTTCCACTTCATCTTTTGCAGGTTGGTGTGTTCCTGTGAAGATTTCAGCCTTTGGAGGCACTTGCAAACACATCTGGCGACTCCATCTGATCAGCAACCCATTTCTGAAGTTGCAGACCTGTTTTTCATCCATTCCCATCCATCCTTCTTTCCATCCCTTTCATTCTTTTCCATTCCATGAAGTTGTGCAATCATGACTTCATTTCCATCATGGAATTCACATTTTCAACAACAGCAGCAATGTTTCCCACCTCCAACATGTTTTTTAAATCCTCCAAATCAGCATTTTGAACAAATTCAAAATCAGCATGCATACCCATATGAGCAGCAATGCCAAAATCAGTTTGGCTATGGAGCTTTCCAAGAGCAAGAGTATGCATATAATGAAGACAATCAGATGCAAGATGCTGGTCTGTTGGAGAAAATCCAAAAGATGGAGGTAAAGATGGTGCAGTCCAGAGCAACAGCTCAAATGAGAGCTTTCAGAATTGGTTGCAGGACTCCTTGTCCATGGGGAGGCCCTTTTCCAAGACACTTCAGCCCTCAGGAGAAGCTGGACTTCATGATGAAGATGCTGCCCCAACTTGCACAATGGACAGCAGAAATAGAGGCCTATACACTTGTTGTTGAACAACCTTGTCAATGGGTAAGTTCTACACCATCATCTGGTTTTTCTCTTCCCATTACTCAAGCAGCACCATCTCATTTGGAATTGCAAATTCTAAACTCCCCATCTGCTGTCCCAAATGTTGATCCCATGTCTCCACCTCTCAGTCTTCCACCACACCTCAATTCTTCTTTCCTTTTTCCTTCCAAACAGTCATCCCCTCCACAAGAGCTAAAAGAAATATGCTCTCCCCCAAAGAAACAAGAGGTTTCACCTCCTCTACCACCACAAAAAATTGCCAAATCAATTGAGTTACAACCCATCCCTCCTCTTGCATTCCCAATTCCATGTGGGGAAGAAGAAATTGCAAAAATCGGCCATGAAGGACAGCAAGAAGAGGAGCCCAACAGAAAAGAAATGACAGACAACTTGAGGGTTTGGGCTGCCAAATTTGGGATGACAAAGATCCCCTTGATGGTTAAACCTACAGAAGAGGCTAAGGTTGAACAAATGGTGGTTAAGACTGATTTTGTGGCAGCAGAAGAAGAGCAAAAAGAAGAAGCAGATCAGCAGTCAGTTTGCTCAGAAAGTAGTGTCCATGTTGGCACTCTATTTGAAGGGAATGCTGATTCAATTCAAGTTACACAATCAGCCATAAAGGAAGAAAGCTCAGAAGAAGATCTTGCAGTCCCAACTTGTCCTCTAGAGCAGCAGATTGAAGAGTTTGACTTGACAAACTTCATGCTAGAGGAAGAGTTCTATCAAGAGCAAGATTGTCTTCAAGTAGTAGAGAAAGGAGAAGCTGCTCCAGATCCAAAAGAAGAGGAGCACATTCTAGTTGTGGAGGAGAAAATTGCAGATCCAAGGGCTTTGAGCACAAAGCAGGCTACAGGAGAACCTTCAGTTCTTCTTTCTACTTCACCTCTCTCAAGTTCTAGTACTGAAGAGGAGTTTGATCTCTCAAACTCAATGTTGGAGGGTGAAAGAAACCATGGTGGTCAAGTTACAGATCAAGAAGACACCATGGAGGAAGTGGAGCATTTGCAGCAGGACAGCCATGAGGCAGTTTATCTGTCAGATTTGGAGGACTGTTTTGATGGAGAAGAGCCGGTTGAGTTTCCACCATTCTCTCTTTCATCATCCACATTCCAAACACTTGAGTCTACTGTCATGAAGGAGAACATTCATTTGCAGCAGCCTGCATCTTATAGCAGCTCTTTGGAACCAAGATTGGAAGATTTTAATCTTTCATGTTCTTCATTGGAGGAAGAGAAAGGGCAGAGGAATTTCACCATTGCTTCCACACCATCCATTCAAGAAGGTCTACAAGAAGACTCCATTTTTGGAGTTGAAAATCAGAGCTATGGGCATATCAAACGGACCATACCTTGCCCAATCAGGTATTTGGCTTCATTGGAGCCAAAGGAGAAGTCACAACCAGTCATGCTTGCTTCTGAGCATGAGGGTGAGCTACAAAGTACCAAGGATCAGCTGTCATACCTCTTCAATCCAAATGCAGAGCAACTAAAAGAGGTATTGAATTTTCCTTCAGCTGATACCTTGATGATTTGGGTGGAAGACCAGCTTCTTGTTGATTTTCCATTCATCCAATCAGCCATGTTCAATGCCAAATCAATTGCATGGCTGCCACTTTTGAGAAAGGGAAGCTATTTCTCACAACCAATTGCAGGGTTTGTTTAGCTTGCCTTTGCTTCCAGTTAGAGTAGAGTAGGTAGGTTTGCTTTCAGCAGAAGAAGTGCTTGTGCACACTCTGCATGTTCCATTTGGAGCATGTATGATTTTCAGTTCTGTACATAGTTTTTGTGGTGCTGGTTTTGCTCTTGCACAGTCCATTTCAGTGGCATTTTGGTGAGAACGACTCCATTTCAGTGGGTTTCCAAGTGGCTCAGAGAGGAGGTTTTCAAAGTTCAGATCAGTTTGCAGGTTACAACTCATGACTCCATGCCCAATGGATGCTTCAGGCAACTGGTAACTTCATCTAGCAGGCAGATGACCCCGCTGAGTCGCCAAAACTGTTATCCAAAATTCACCCCCAGGGTAATTTTGATAACATGCATCAGATTATTCAGTCCCGAGCAAGTAGATTGATTCAAGGCCCAAAATCATGTTTTTTAGGGTCCCCTCGGCTTCTTTCTAACTCTCCCATCCAAGAAGAAAACCCAACAAGTTTTTAAAAATGTGAAAAAATTGCAAAAGCCAAGCTTGGGGCCGAAAAACAAGAAAATCGGCTAAGTCCTAGTCCAGGCGGTCTGGGACAGTTGGGACGTCGGGGCGCGAATCGGCCGAAAAGCCGCCAAGTCTGCGCAGCATTTGGGACAGTTGGGACATTGGGACGCGCGGGGCGCGAAAAAACCGGCCCAAAAAAGGAAAAAAATTGCCTAAGTCTTGTTTCGCTCAGTTGGGACAGTTGGGACAAAAGTACGCGAAGGATGCGGATCGGCCGGTTTGGTGCAAGTCAGTCCATTTCGGGCGGTTCGGAGATATTTGTCCCAGGCAGTCCGGGACAGTTGGGACAAAAGTACGCGGAGGACGTGAACCGGCCGATTCGGCCGAAACAGAGGACTTTTGTTTGGGACATCCGGGCCAAAAGTACGCGTGGGACGCGAAAAGCTGAAAGAGCCGAGAGCGAATGGAATCTTGCCACGTGTCTTCGCCACAAACAGGAACAAGGAAGCCCGAATCGGGCGGTTCGGAGAAATTTGTCCCAGACAGTTTGGGACATCCAGGCCAAAAGTACGCGTGGGACATGAAAAGGTGAAGTGGCTGAAAAGAGACAAGGAGGCCCGCAGACGAATCGCAGCGTGACACGTGTCACAAGGGGAAGTGCAATGGAAATTGGCTAAGTGTTTTTTGGCCAAAAAATTTCAAAGGGCAAGGTTTGAAGGGTCAGCCCGAGCTAATAGACACAGGACACGTGTCCTAAGGTGGGGGAGTTCGGAGCCAGGGAAAGACTTAGGAAAATTTGACAAAAGTCTTGGGCCAAAAAATTAAAAGACAAGGATGACCCCGCGCCCCTGTCCTCCAACCAGATCACGCCACGTGTCCCAAGTGGCGGGGGCGCGGGGAAAAAATGGAAAATTTTCCAAAGTTATAAAAAGTCAAAATTTTCAAAGGAAAACCCATGGAAAGGGAAGGAGAGAGAATTTCTCATCCAATCAGTGCCCGACACGTGTCATCCAAGTGGCAGAGCGCGGGAAAAAATTCAAATATTTTCCCGCCGATCCGTTTTGGCCTGTTTTTGCCCTAAATCTTCAGATCGCCATAACTTTCGATCCAGAGCTCAGATTTTCACGTTCTTTATATCAATGGAAAGCTGGTGAAATTCTCTACATGATTCCAGGGTCAATCTTGCATTTTGGTTCAGTTTGGATAGAGATAAAATCAAGAAACATCTCTGGCACGTGGTAATGGCCAGAACTGACGTTTCAACAACCAGTTTTAATGCACATGGGTCGCATTCTTCTTCAACATGGCCAGAACTGACATTTCAACAACTAGTTTTAATGCACATGGGTCGCATTCTTCTTCAGCATGGCCAGAAGTGATGTTTCAACCACCGATTTTAATGAAGAATGTGTTTTGGTCAATGGTTGGACTGCTTGCATGTTTTCCTGTGTTTCTCTCTCCTGGGCTCGACCCATGCATTGTATAAAGCCAGATTTGGCTCATTTTTAAAAGGTGGTTCATCTTTTCAGCTCTGCCCTCCCTTCTTTTCTTCTCCAGGGTTGAAAATGGAGTTCGAACCTCCTCCCCTTGCTCTGTAATGGCATTTTTTGCCTTTTACTATTGAAATGATGTTCTGTGCAAACTTCTGAAGCAACAAAAATGTGTTTGTGATGCATCTGTCCATCCTTGCTCATTTTTGCTTGTTTTCTTCTTGCCTCTCTTCATTGCAGGTATTTGTGCACGTTTGAATGTTCATTGCAGGTTTGGAGCTGTGTTCATGGAGTTTTGGGACATTTTCTATGTGAAATCTATCCTTGGGCCTGTGATGCATCTGTCCATCCTTCCCATTGCTCACCTCTCCTTGTTCCATGGCAGTTTTGATAGATGTTCAACATTTTCCTTCTCTGGTGTATCACCGTTTTAGTGTAGGCTCTATGTTTTTCCCTTTTCTCTCTCTCTCTGTCTCCTTGGCATGGTTAGATTAGGATTAGATTAGCTTGCCTGCACTGGAATAGCTTGTGGCAGGTAGTTTAGGAAGAGGAACCAGCCTTCTCTGGAGATTCCTTTCTCATTTTCACGAGTCCCACACTCAAAGAAAGGATATAGGATTATATGACAGTCAAGGCAGAATATGAGGGTTTTTGTAAATATCACAACACCAAGAATATACCGATGTTCCTACCAAATTCTACATGCCTCCATACGTACAACAAACCTCTAACAAGCTATTAGCATCTTGATATATCAAGAAACATATGAAAGCTCAGTACAATCTTGAAAATTCCAGAAAATACAGAGTTTCATAAGATTTAAGGAATAATGACTGAACAAAGGAGAAATTATAATGTCAAGAAATTTGTCTTCATCTTGATTAAATACCTGACACTCTCATACCATTCGTTGGGAGCTCAAGAATACAAGAATCAAATGCAAAATCTTGTTTTCTGGGTTCTTCTCAGAATGGAGACAACATATCTCAAGAAACTTCTCATCTTTGGCTTTCGAATTACTCCTCCTTACATTTTAAGCTCTGCCACATCCTTCTTGACTTCTCTCTCTTTTCAATGAATCCTCCCACCATCATTTCTTGCATCAAATTTCAGTTACAAAGCCTAACCATACTCACTTTCACTAACCAAGGTTGCAACTGTCTTGAGTTAGCACTTGTAAGCAAGGGTTAGAGATGTTCAAAACATTTCATAAGCACACTACTAGACCTCTAACCTCCCATGGAAGATCATGACCAAACATCCTAATACTCATTCAGCACAGAGTTCTCATTATGTGAGCCAGATGCAAGGCAAGATGAATTTGTCTAAATAGTATTCTCTATAGTCAAATCTAAAGTAAAGTATAGTCCCAACTATGTTACCATAAATGAGAAAGATGAAGCATGCCGAAACGACAATGCAAGAAACAAATTACAAACTATTTTCCATTTGTGGACATATGTTTTGAATTTTAGATGTGATAATACATAAAACATGATTTTTGCTCAACAATTCTTTGGGATCATAGTAACTTCACCAAAACCATTAGAGATGCAATATTTCAAGTAAGATCAACAATAATTACTTGGGTTCAGATAGACTTTGCCAAAACCACTAAAGATGGGTGTCTTTGGAGCTCTTCAATACCAACAACAATGATTCCACTGTAAGGAGCCAAAAAACAACGAGGGGTATCAATTTACAAACGTAAATGAAACAAGCATCCATGTGAAAGTAACAAGAAACTGATTTGCTGTAGAGCATCCTGGTAGACACAGCGAAAACATGAATGTACCTAGGCCTATTGGACCATGCAACAAAGTTGATAAATTTATATCCTAATAGCCCAAAGGAAAGAAAAACACATAATGCCTCATGTGCTTCCATGAATGGGGAGAACCGCACCAGCTTTCATCAGTAGGAGAACTACAACATGTTTTGCAACAGAACTTGAAATTGCTGGAACTGATCAACTACATAATCATAAAAAAAATCATGTTCTGGCCCAGACAATAGCATTTGCTGAAACATTTTGTACTACCAATAGAGGGCTTCCCAGGGTAAACAAGTCTGACCAAAATGAAGGAAGAATCACTGACCCATTGTATATATATGTTGATAGTTCAACATATCAAAATATTGCATCCTCTCTATATATTTTTCATAGAAAACTTCGATGGATTCCTCCTCCTCTGGTTCTAATGTTATGAATTTAGGTGAACATTCCTCCATTGGACTTTCCCCTGTGGATTCTTCAGTTTCGTTTTCCCAAGTACTAGAATCAAATAAATCACTCTCGCTTTCTTTTGGAATAACAGAAAGATTGGGCCCCTTGAGTCTCCTGATACCTAACTTAAGCTTCTGTATGAAAAATTCATGATCGTCATCCTCATAGTCCTCATCATATTCATAAAAAACTAATGCATTCCCATCTCCTAAATCCTCAGAATTTTCTTCTTTGATGTTTCCATTTGGTTGTACCTGTCCATGTTCAGATTCATTTGGTTCATCCTTTTGAGCTATCTCAAGAATGGGGTTCTCAGAGACATCTTCACAGCCATCCAGCCTTGGTATTGTTTCCATTTGAGTATCAAATTGTACATCTTGAACTAATAAATCACTGTGTCGTTACTGCATCAACAAACTATCTACATGATTTATATTTTTTTATTTATTTTGATTGGCTAAGGCAGAAGGCTCAAACACAATATCCAATGCCTCTTAAAATGCCAACGTTCAAGCTTAGCCATAGAGAGATTGCAGATAAGGTGACCTTGCTGAGTATATTTAAATTTTTATTATTTAATTTATGGAGCATGTACAACATCCCATGCAATTTGTAGTAATTGTGTTTATCTGAAGATGAAAAACGTTGATTCTAGACTGATATTTAACAATCCTTAAATGAAATATGAGAATGAACAATGGCTTCAGTTCTTGTAAAAAACAAATTTTATAGAATGTTAGAGGTTTATGTTACACTGTGTATCTGCGGAAATCTAAAAGAACTGATATTTAGAGAATTTTGAGATTTAAATAAATTTATACTAAATAAAGGATCACAAGTAGAGAAGGTTGACTGGATTTTTGAATAGTGGGGAAAAAAAGACATAGGAACCCTCTAATGAAAAAATTGTGCTATCTAAGTAATGCACTATTGAAACAAACATAAATATGTGTTAAAAAAACACATGAATGCAGGGAATACCTCCTAATGCAAAAACTCTGGTATCTGAGCAATGAACTATGAAAACACACATCAATAAACAATAGAAAAACACAATGTATGAAGAAGTATTTTATATGAAAATTAAAAGATTACCTCTGGACTACTTTCTATGCTCTGCAAAATAATATGGCTGCAAAATGGTACTTTTGTTTTTCCAAAAATATAGAAATTGATTAGAAAAGATTCATAAAAAAACGGGTATTATAGAGCAGCTTAGAATAGTCCACAAAAACCCTTACATTGCCTTCAACACACCCAAGGTATGGGTCACTCTAGTAGGATAGAAGAGTCAGAAATATAGATGCCATTATGTGATTATCCTTTGATATAATGCTTATATTGTAGCCAAACAGATAACAATCCTCACAAAAATTAACAAATACTATATGAGCACGACAAAAACTAATGTGGGATTTTTCCATACATATGTAACCCTTCTCAGTTTTAAGTTATCATATGTAGTAACCTCTCTCCTCTTCAATCTTAAAGATCCTTTTACTTCTTTCATAATTTTTTCAATCTTATTTAGTTATTCTTGTAAACAACATCGTGATTGCATGACATTTTGATCTTGTATCAAAATACCTTTCTAACATACTGTGTACCCTCCCCCTTTTACAGGTACTTTAAACATGGCAACCACATTCGACACTGTAGTAGCACGAATTACAACAAATTGTACTCGCATACAACAGTTGCTATTTGAATGTGTTGAACAACAATGCACGAAAGCCACAACTGTAGACGACAGTGCAATCTCTACAATGCCGCATACCCAACAAGAACTACAGCAAGCACATATTACACTGCAACAATCATCCATAGCTAGCAAAGACACCATCCACATTCTAAGAGATTTTTTTTACGAACAGTTATATAAATCCACTCCCTCCCCATAACAATAAACCCCACCCCCCCCCCAAAAAAAAAAAAAAAAAAAAACAAAAAAAAAAACTTTAACACCCCTACTGTACATACCCCAAACTATGTGGTTTCTTGTTTACTTGTGTAACTTATGTTTATTGATTAATGTTAGATTTTTGTAACCTACGATTTTCCATCAACAATTTTAATTTTCTTTTATTTTCTGCTAAGATTTTATTTTATTTTGTTTCTTGATGTTGTTTTAATTTTCCTAACAGAGATCAAACATTAGGGTTCTAGGCATTTTGTCTACAATTTTTTTTTTCATCTGTTACATTTTCCATCTACAATTTTTTTTGGTAAATCGAAACATTTAGATGATTGTAGTTCTTTACCTTGCATCCCACATAGGCATTTTGTCTACAAAAAAAAAAATTATACCACAACTCTTTGGTTATTTAACGTATAACAAGAAAGACTACAAGCTATATTATTTGAGCTTTTATATAAACAACAAGATTTATTGGTCATTCTTTGTGCTGGCAACTCAAGACAAGAATATAGTAATGTTGAAGTTATTAGGGATCATTTTTTATTGAAAATCCTGTAAACTCTTGTCTTCGGTTACTCGATGCCTCTAAGCAGTAACTACTGAACACTCATAACTAGAATGTTAGGAAGATGGGAGCAAGTGTACGCACATAAAGAAAAGCAATTGAATAAAGGAAGTTGTTGTTGTTGCAGTGTCTATGTTGTTTGGCAACTGCTCTTCTGCATTATTTCCAGCCTTGTAGTTTTGGGGTGAACCGGTCTAGAGTCTAGCACAGTATATTGGTGGTCATAGATACAGAAGTTGACATTCTTTGGTTTTGATTGTGCCCTAGGGAATGAAAATAATTTTTAGAGAAATGGTTACCAAGCTATAGAATCAAATTTATTCTTATGAAAGTTCCATCTATTCGTGTGTGAATACTAAAGTTATTCTGTAATGTGAATCTAATATATATCAAGGCTTGATTGACAACTTAAAATGATGTGTGACATATTTGTAATGGGTAAATGTTAATGCTTAAAAAAAACTTCATATCGTCTACCACTAAATGAATAAAAAATACACTGGCCGATGCAATTTTGATTCATTAACTTGCAGTATACGACATAAGTAGAGATTTGAACTTTGGCAAAGGGTATACAGGTCTTGATTTGAATGCTTGTTAAGCTTGAATGTGTGATCCAAATCAACCCTCAATAATTATCAAGTGTCAATTATGTTGATATCAAGTATGAAGTATGAGGTTAGATCTTACAGGGTTTGATCCCAGTCAAAAAACAAATCATTGCAATCTTTGACATTACATCTTGTTCAGGCTTTCCATCCACAGTTCTCTTTTTAAACATATATCACAACAATTCCCACTCATGGCATAATACCTATTCTCTATAAATTAAGAAATTCATACTGCACTAAGTTAACATTGATAGGTATGTTAAGAGTAGAAAGGTCGCAAGTGCAATGCGTTAAGAGGTTTTGTTTCAATTTTACCATCAAGGGAAGCCAAATGATAGGCCCTAAACCTGTACTTATGCATGATAATGTAAGGTCCAATCTAGTTGGGAGAAACCTTTCCACATTGGATCCTTTCTAGAATAGTGACGTTTTGAATTTATTTAAGTACAAGGTCACCGATGTTAAAGTTGCGTTCCTTTATATGGTTTTTGTAAGCACATTTGATGTGCTCTTGATAGACATGATGGTATTCAAGAGAGAGAAGGTGACGTTTTTCTAACAACTCAAGCTCTGCTAGATGCTCTTGGAGATAATCTTCATCATAGATGAAGTCGTGAAGAGAAATGCGCAAGGATGGGATTTATAATTCAATAGGAAGAATAGATTCAGAGCCATATACAAGAGAGAAAGGAGTAGCACCTGTAGAGGTGCGGATGCTAGTCCGATAAGCCCAAAGAGTGAAGGGGATATGGAGATGACAATTATGACCTGATTTATCAATAGTCTTGGTAAGAATATTGTGAATAGTTTTGTTAGTAACTTCAGCTTAGCTGTTAACTTGAGGATAGTATGGAGAAGAGAAGCCAAGATTAATATTGAATGAGTCACAAATCTTCTTAAGATCTTTATTTTTGAAGGACTTTCCATTGTCCGTGATGATTTTATGAGGGACTGTCATCACTAATCCAGCACTATGATAATTCTTTACCGAGAACTCCTCGTGTTATGATTATTGACTAAAACACAACCTTTAGTTTGGTGGATGTAATTTGGAAACACAACAACAAACATAACACAAGAATACCATAGACTATGATAAGAAGGAATGATGATAAATATGAAATATCAGAGTAAATTATAATATTAACATGAAATTGTTACAATCTCACCCATGAGGTACTTCAAGTGTTATTGAATTCACTTGCCTTTCACCAAGACTATGGGAGAAACTTTACAATTACACCTCTTAATGGCTTCTTCAACACACCTTTAAACTGATGGCTTACTTTGCACACTTCCTACAATATTTCTCACTACTTTCTTCTATGCTAAATGAGGGGGGTGGCCTCTTTATTTATAGACTTTTAGGCTTATCCATCTTATCTCTAAGATAGGATAAGAAATCCACTTTGACGAATCATATTCCATATCTTAACTCTTATCTGTATATGTAAGCTTATCTTTTAAGATAAGATAAACCTTATCATTTCACATGGGTTCCACATTTTTAGAATTTTTACAAATAAAATATACAAAATATTTATGACCTCACTCCTTGTCCTTATTACCAATATAATATTTCTAATTCCTAATCATGTAGACCCTACTTCTCTTCTTACCCCAACTTTGACATTTTAACATTACTGGACCACTTACGACAACTATTTACTTTTTACAACATTCCTATTGTACTTTGACTGTTACCGTACTCTAAATTATTGGTGGCGTCATACAGGCAGCGCCATTATCTTCTATTGGACGCTACTACTAATTATACTTAACAACATCCTATTCCTAATACATACATTAATGAAATAGAAATTAAGGAGGAAAATTTTAGTGTCGACATCTTCCCCCTTCCTAGCTTCTACTCCGTCCTCGGAGTAGACTCTTCTGGTGCTTGGAAAATCTTCAACTTGTCGTGGTTGACCCATTTCGTAATGGGAGTGCCATCCAATTCCTCTAGCCGGTACGTACCATTTTCATGCACAACTGCTATTTTGTAGGGCCCCATCCATTTTGGAATAAATTTTCTCTGTCTTCTTTTTTTGTATCTGGAATCATATACTAGAACCAAGTCATTCACATGAAATGGAGACCACTGGATCTTTTGATCAAAGTATTCCTTCTGCTTCATTTTCTTCTTATAGCTTGTATCCTTAGCTATTTCCCTCATTTCCTCTAACAAATGAAGATGTACCAACCTTTCTTTTACTGAATCACTTTCATCCATTCTTTCATTTTTCATTACTCTGACCGTGGGAATATCAAACTCAATAGGAAGAACTGGATCAATGCCATAAGCCAACTGAAATGGGGAGTATCTTGTTGCTGACTTTGATGTTGCCCTATATGCCCACAATGTTGCATGAATCCTTTTATCCCATTTATGTACCTTGCAAGGCTGCATATTTTGCTAGAATTTGACACAACACAAAATTTGTTCGTTCCACCTGTCCATTTGTGCTTGGCTTGTATGTTGTTGCCTTCCTGTGCTTAATAGAAAACTTATTGACTAGGGCTTCTACCACCTCATTAATGAAGTGGCTTCCTTGATCTGTTACAATTTCTAATGGACAACCAAATCTGGTGACAATGCGTTCATATATGAACCTTGCCACTTCATCCATGGAAGTTGTTTTCAATGGCCTAGCTTCAACCCACTTGGTTAAATAATCTGTGGCAACTACAATATACTTATTTTGCGCGTGAGGTAGTTGGAAGTGGACCTACAATGTCTATTCCCCACTTTTCAAAGGGACCAAGTGGAAGAATAGGACATAATGGAGCTGATGAAGTCTTACGGTTACCATGTGTTTGACAAATATCACATGTCTTACAATAATTATAACAATCTTTAAAAAGAGTGGGCCAGTGATAACCTACATCCAAGATCCTTCTTATTGTAAGTTGTCCAGAGAAGTGCCCTCCACATGTACCATTGTGGAATTCTTCTAGCAGTTCCTTCCCTTGATCACGTCCAACTACCCTCTTGTACTTTCCATCAGGTCCTATTCGAAATAATACTCCATGCAGAATAGAATATGGACGACTGGCTTGAGTAATCTTTCTCTTAGTCTTTGCATTGGCACCATCAGGAAACTTGAATTCATTCAGATAATTCCAAATAGCTATGTATTCACTAGGGATTGTGTCAAGGGATAACAATGATGCATCGGGGAAATCATCATCATCACAAGATGATCCTAAACCATCATAGGCTCGAGAGAGTGCATCTGCATTGACATGCTTCTTTCCTGGCCTATCTATAATATCAAATTCAAATTCTTGTAGCAAAATTATCCATCTTGCTATCCTCCCTGATGGGTTAGGCTTATTGACAATATATTTTAGAGCCTGATGATCTGTTACAACTATAAATTTCTGCCCTAGCAAGTAATTTCTAAACTTCTTTATAGCAAAAATGATAGCTAGAGCCTCTTTTTCAGTTACAGTATAATTTACCTCAGCACTGCTCATTTGTCTGCTCCCAAAGTAAATTGGATGTTCATTCCCATTTTCATCCTTTTGGCTCAAAGTACTTCCTAGTGCTGCATCTGAGGCATCAGTGTACACAATGAATGGCTTGCTCCAATCTGGATTCTTTAAAACAGGTGAAGACACCAGGGCTTCCTTCAGTTGTCCAAAAGCTTCATGCGCCTTATTTCCTGGTTCATAAGTAACATCCTTCTTCAAGAACTGGGTTAGTGGCTGTGCAATCTTTGAGAAATTCTTGATGAACCTTCTATAGTACCCCACATGGCCTAAAAATGATCTCAACTTACTTCTATTCATAGGAAATGGTAACTCTTTGATTTTTGAAACTTTATCAGGATCAGTACCAATACCATCTCTGGATACAACATGCCCTAACAAAACACCTTTAGAACATCCAAAGACACACTTTGTAGGGTTTAGTGAGGCTTGTGCTTCATCTAACCTTTGAAATGATGTCTCCATTTGGTGCAGGTGGTCCAACTTGCTCCCATAGATGTAAAAATCATCCAGAAATACTCTGATGAAGGTCCCAATGTAGGGTTCGAACACCCTATTCATCAAACATTGGAATGTTTCCGGAGCATTACACAACCCAAAAGGCATAACTCTATAAGCAAACGTTCCCCAAGGAGTGGTGAACGTGGTCTTCAGCTGATCTTTCTCTGCTATACGAACTTGGTTGTAGCCGCTATATCCATCAGCAAAACTATAACACTCCTGGCCAGCTACTTCGTCCAAGATCTGATCTGAAAATGGAAGAGGGTAATGATCCTTCTTTGTTGCCTTATTGAGCTTCCTGTAATCAACACAAATGCGTAGCTTCCCATTCTTTTTTATTGAGATCACAATGGGAGAAACCCATTCTGAATTCTCCACAGCAAATATGAATCCTGCATCAAGCAACTTATCTATTTCTTCTTTTACAGTCTTGGAAAAATTAGGATTCATTCTATATGGCATTTGCTTTATGGGCTTAGCACCATCTACCAGCTCAATAGAATGTTCTACCCAACTTACTTGACGGAGTTCCTTGTAATCAAAAGTGAATATGTGTATGTACCTTTGAAAGAGCTGGAGGTAGGATTCCTTCTCACTCTCCATCACAGCATCACCAATCTTTATTTGTTGGAGACGATCATCAACTTCTTCTTCAGATAATTTTATGGGGTCATGAGTTGGTGTGACTGGAAGGATATCCATGACTGAAACATCAACCTCACTTTCTTCATCTTTAGTGTCCACTTCACTGGTACTAGAGTAATCAGAGGATGTCCAATCATCAGTTTCATCACTTGAATCCACAGGTTCTGCCTTATGATGTCGAGGGATCACGTTTATCTTCACCCTCTCTCTACCACATCCAAGTGTCATGAAACCTTCATTCTAGTAGTTTCTTGCATGAACTCTCCTTAGCCATGGTCTTCCCATAAGAATTGGGTACGCAACAGTACCATTTTTCATCACCTGAAATTCTACCACACATACAACACCCATAACAGATATTGCCACATTTGAAACTACACCTTCTGGTTTAGTTTTTCCTTTATTTAATGACCTTAACATAAGTGTTGAAGGGAGATCAATTTTTAAACCCAACATATTCATTACAGACTCGGTCATTACATTAACTGCAGCACCTCCATCAACTAAGACATCATGAATTGAAATACCATTACATAATACCTCATCTTGTGGAGCATAGGGATCTGCCTCTGCCTCCAAAATAGGGACCTCAACCTCCTTCCTTCGTCGAGCATTGAGTCCACTTCGCAACTCCCGCCTCTTCTCAGAAGACATAGCCAAGAGTTGACCATATGTAATATTTGCAGGCCTTTTGGACAGATCTTCCAAGATGGAGTATGGTCCTTGCCCCTGTGAAATCAAAAAATCCTACACACCCAACTTTCTTCTCCTATGTTTCTTACTAGTTTCTCCTTTCATCTTCTTAGGATCATTTCCATCTTGATTATCTTTTTCTTTCTTTCTTTTTGTTACAAACACATCTACTTCATTATTTCTGCTCTTATCTACTACATCAAAAGAATTCACAGGTGCTTTTCCTTTATCATTATCTCCTTTACCAGATGTAGAAGCTCTATCTGGAAAATTATACTTATAATGACCCTTTTTATAACAACCATAACATACAACTTCAGAAATATTTCTTTTTGGACCTCTATCTCCTCCCTAAGAACTAAATTCTTTTCCTTGAAGAAGATTAATAGTTAACTGACCCATCTTTTTGAGCAGATCTTCATACTCAGTAGATGTACTAGGAGAAATATTTGTGCTCACCGGGAGTGGTTGTGGATTCTGGACCAAAGGTGTTGGTGTAGGCTCTACTTTAGCAACAATTTCTTTGGGCTCCTCTTCCATGCTTTCTTCTTGCCTTCTTGCAATCTCCTTTGCTTGTTCAATGGTAGCCGGGCGGTCATACTTCACTCGTTGTCTGATCTCTGGCTTCATCCCAAGAATGAAGTGCTTACATAGGAGATTATCCACGCCGTTCATCAACCCATCCGCTAATCCTTCCTTCCGGATCTGGGCATCGAGCTTCCTCCTTAGCTCTAGAATACGAGCATGATAATCCCTTATCTTCTCCTTCTCTCCTTGGGATAGCTTTGTGAGCTTGATCATGAGATCTGCATATTTCTGTTGTTCACCAAATTCTTCAAGAAAACTTTCAGTTAATAAATCCCATGAATTTTTCACATTTTCACCTAGTGTTTCAAACCACCTAAGTGTTGAACCATCCAAAAAGGTAGGAAAAAATTCAGTCCATTGTTCCCTTCTTATAAGGCCATTACAAATACAAGATCGTTTAAACTCTTGAATGAAAGAGGAAGCATCTTCATTAGATTGGGCTGAAAAAATAGGAATCTTCCCCATTTTCAAAAGTAACCACCGTAAAATACCAACCCACAAGTACAATCAACAAGACTTATGTGCACAAATAATTGGAATCACTGTAATAGAAAGTGACTTTACACCTTTCTACAGTAAAATAGAAATGACCACGGTAACTATGGTAAAACTTGACTTACTGCAGTAAAAACTGACTTTACTATGGTAAACACTATTCACAGTAAAAAGTGAAGTTACTGCGGTAAATACTATTCATGGTAAAAAGTGACTTTACTGTGATAAATACTATTCACAACAAAAATGATTTTACCATGGTAACTAATATTCACGGTAAAAATGACTTTACCATGGTAACTACTATGCACAGTAAAAATAAGGTTACCCTCCAATTGATTTTTGACTAAGTGGGAATATCTCTCCAGAAAATCCACCAACGAGGAATGGTCCCGGCAACGGAACCAAAATGTCATCACCAATCCAGCACTATGATAATTCTTCACCGAGAACTCCTTGTGCTATGATTATTTACTAATGCACAACCTTTAGTTTGGTGGATGTAATCTGGAAACACAACAACAAACATAACACAAGAATACCATAGACTATGATAAGAAGGAATGATGATAAATATGAAATATCAGAGTAAATTATAATATTAACATGAAATTGTTACAATCTCACCCATGAGGTACTTCAAGTGTTATTGAATTCACTTGCCTTTCACCAAGACTATGGGAGAAAATTTACAATTACACCTCTTAATGGTTTCTTCAACACACCTTTAAACTGATGGCTTCCTTTGCACACTTCCTACAATATTTCTCACTACTTCCTTCTATGCTAAATGAGGGGGGTGGCCTCTTTATTTATAGAATTTTAGGCTTATCCATCTTATCTCTAAGATAGGATAAGAAATCCACTTTGACGAATCATATTCCATACCTTAAACTCTTATCTGTATATGTAAGCTTATCTTTTAAGATAAGATAAACCTTATCATTTCACATGGGTTCCACATTTTTAGAATTTTTACAAATAAAATATACAAAATATTTATGACCTCACTCCTTTTCCTTATTACCAATATAATATTTCTAATTCCTAATCATGTAGACCCTACTTCTCTTCTTACCCCAACTTTGACATTTTAACATTACTGGACCACTTACGACAACTATTTACTTTTTACAACATTCCTATTATACTTTGACTATTACCGTACTCTACATTATTGGCGACGTCGTACTGGCAGCGTCGTTATCTTCTATCGGATGCTACTACTAATTATACTTAACAACATCCTATTCCTAATACATACATTAATGAAATAGAAATTAAGGAGGAAAATTTTAGTGTCGACAGGACGCCGAAGTTACAAATGATATGTTGGTAGATGAAGTTAACGATTTGGTTAGCTTTGGTTAATGCGAGTGAATTTTTTTCCACCAACTTAGTGAAGTATTCAATAGTAGTGATGATAGATTGATGGTGTTGGAAAGAATTCAGATTCACAAGGTCAATGAGGCCGAGTCCCCATTATGAAAAATGTCAAAGATCCTGAGCTAGAAATAAGGATTGGCTAGGAATGCTGATTAGATTGGAATGTTGTTGACATTTAACACATTTCTTAACATATTCACAACAGTCTAGATTGAGAGAGAGCCAATAATAACCAATGTGAAGGACATGCTTGGCAACAACCAAACCAATAAAATGGCCACCACATATACTGTCATGAACTTCTTAGATTACGTGATTGGATTCATGAGACTTAAGGCAATGAAGCTATATTCCATCGAATCCATGCTTATAAATGATGCCGCCAAGGACCTCCTACCATTTTTAGATAAGTCAGAAGGAATGATGGATTGAGAGAGATAGTTGAAAATTTGAGAATACCAAAGGTTGCAAGGATTAGTATCAAGATGGTTAATACAAGGAAGCTCATGAATATGGGTTGGTTGCTCTTAACACCGAACAACAATAGAAAGCTTAGATTTTTTAGTTCTCCATGGAATGAGAGATGCAAGGGAAGCCATAGTGTCTACAAAATGATTAAATGAATGAGGGATACTTTGAGTGGTGTAGAAATTGAATTCCTCAAGGAGGAAGTCAATGATATATGTCTTAGATTTGATTGATGACAAGTTGATAATCCCCGTAGATGTCAATGATTTAGACACCAAGTAAGACGACCGTTTCAAGACCTAAGATGAGGGCCTCATACTCAGCCATATTATTGGTGCATCGGAAATCAAGCTTATTAGCGATATGGATAGGAGCATACTAGGGAGGAATGATAATGACTCTAGAACCTCCCCCTTGTCTACCCTTAGAGCCGTCAAAGAAGAGCGTCTTCCTAAGAGGAGAATATTCATGTTGAAAGTTGTTGATGGATTTGTATGGGAATTTCTCATGATGAAGATGAGTGTTAGGAAGAGGGGCATCAAATAATTGATTAGTGATAACTTGGCCCTTGATCAAGTTTTAATAGATGAACTCTAGGTAAAACTCAGTCATGAGAATGATCCATTGAGTGACGTGATCACTATGATATGTCTTGGAATGAATTGTTTTGAGGAGATGAAACCTAGTGATGACATACATTTTATGGTTGAGAAGATAATGGTGAAGCTTCAGTGTAGTGAGTCTCATAGTTGTAAAGAGTATGGCTAATGTAATAAACATCTTGCTCCCTTCCTTTCTCTTCATGATGTGCCAACATGGAAACAAGAGTATGATCGGAGGAAGAGATATAGAGATAGAAAGGATACCCCTCATGTGGAGGCATAATCACAGGAGGAGATAGGAGATATTGATTGAGATTGTCAAAGGATTTTTAGAAGTTATCACCCCATCGGAATTCAATGTATTTATGAAGAAGGTGATGAAAGGGTTGGCAACAATAAAAAAATTTGTGAGATGAAGAGGTAGATTGATTGAAGGCGGCCTTGAAGGCTATGGATTAGATTAGAAAGAGGAGGCATCTCGAGGATGGCCTTGATTTTGGCGGGGGTCAACTGAAATACCCCTGATGGAAATGATGAAGCCAAAAAATTTTCCAGTTAGTACTCCGAAACCACACTTAGCTAGAATGAGGCGGAGGAAGAAGTAGATAAGGCATTCGAAAATGAATTCAATGATGGTAAGGTGATCGCGTTGATGCTTAGATTTACCCAAGAGGTTAACAACATAGTCCTATATAGTCTTATGGATGAGATAGTGAAATATGTAGGTGATTGTTTTTTGATAGGTGGCCTTGACATTCTTCAAACTGAATGAAATAATACAAGAGAAAAAGGTACCTGTTAGTACAAAATCACAACACCCCTGAATGGCCTGGTTGTGAGTGGGGCATTCAGTGTGATTGCACAACATTAGACCATCTATCAAGCTGTGGGACTTGCAAAACTTGAGATGGACTTCCAGAGAAGGCTGGTTCCTGTTTCCTAATCTACCTGCCACAAGGTACTCCAGTGTAGGAAAAACCTAATCTATCCTAATCTAACAAATCCAAGGAGACAAAGAGAGAGAGAGAATGAGTGAAAGAGAGCCTACACTAAGCAGTGATACACCAACAAAGGAAGTGGTGAGATACTCTATTGAGGGAGAATGAAATAGGGGAAAAGGAGTTGAGGGAGCTCAAACAGAAGTGACACAAACCCAGATCCAAATATGCCATCGAAACTCCATGAAGCACGACATCTTACACCTACAAATGTGAAATACATGCATAGGAAACAAACATGAGATGGAGAGGCACAAAGAAATAACAAAACATGAGAAAGGGTTGAAGAACACCAAAAAAACATGATTTTATTGCTCTATGAGGTGCATGGACCGTTACATGGATGCTCAAAAGCATTAAATCTTCTTGCTATGCATAAGAGAAGGCTTACAACTCAAAAATGGAGTCGGGAAATTTTTTTTACAGAGTTTCCCCACACCCAAAATGTCTCTCCTTCTCAAATGAGAAGTGTTTACAATATATAGATGTCAGGGCGAGAGAGAAAGAAGAAAACTCAACTTCTACTTTGAATGCTCAACCACCAACCATTAATGCCACCTACAAATCCACCTATAATATGTCAATTCATGTTCCCCATGTCTGTTTGGTGTGTTGAAGAAGGAAGAAAGGTGGATCAAATCAAATCTAATCTGGATGTTGAAGCAATCAGATTCTTCATTAATGGCATGAAATATGTTTTTCTAATTTTCACCCACCTAACCTTGTCAAAGTTAAATTTTTAGGATTCCATGGCATAAATGAGGTCGAGACCCTTTTAAAAAATCTTCTCTTGCTCAAATTCAAGCTTCCAATCAAAAGATATGGTCATCTGAAGATTCTGTATCAAGGCTGTGCAAAAATGTAATCTTTGCAAAGTGGATCCGTAAGCCCAAAAATACAAACTACGCTTTTTGCAAAAAGACACAAAAAATACAAAACCTCCCACAGCCCCACAAGCCCGAAATTGAAATTGTGCCATTTGCAAAAGTTGCAAAATTTCCAAAGTTTCCCCCAACGACCCGCTGGCCCAAATTTATACTTGGGAAAAATTTCTTCCGCGGCCTCACATATTCACATTTTCCCAAAAGTCATCTTTAGGCCCATTAGCCCGCTTTGGCAAAAAATACTTCCAAGGCCCGCTTGCCCGCATATAATTTAGGCTTGACATGTGGCTTCTCTGGGCATCGGCGGAGGTGCGGATTACTTTTATACTCTACACCTTTTTGAAACAAAAGCCAAAAAATTAAAACTACCTCCGGCAACCTGCCTTCCCGCTTTGACTTGAAACATGGCCACGTGTAGAGCTGTGACGCATTTGGGGACCGCTTTTGGATTTTTCTTTTGAATTTGTGCCGAAGAGACACGTGGCTCCTTCCACAACTTTTCTCTACTTCTTTTTGTTTTGGCTAAGTCCCTTTTTTTTAGCAAGGCCATATGTCTGACCCGAGACACGTGGAGGCTCAATGCTTGTTTGGGACTGTCCCTTTGGATTCTACCTTTGAAGTTGCATCTAGTTGACATGTGGCTCCTTCCGATGGTTCCTTATACTTATTCGATTCAGGGCCAGTTCAAATTTTGGGCTCTACCCACATGGCGGGTTGGCGCTAGTTCAGGTTCATTCTTTGGGTCACACCCTTTGAATTTGTGCCAATGAGACACATGGAGGCTTCCGCCGGTCCTCTCATACTTAGTCTATTTGGTATCCTGTTCTACCCCTTTTGGACTCCTGGCCATGTGTCAAACTTGCACTTGTTTGGCACTGGACTTTGGGTCGCGCCTGTTGAATTTGTGTCGTTGAGGCACATGGCACCTTCCACTGGCTCTGCCCTGTTTAGACTTTTCAATTACCAATTATTTCTTTTGACTTCTTCTTTTTGGTCCTGGGACACATGGAAGGTCCGCACTCATTTGGGGGACTGCCTTTGGCTTTGACCCTTGAAGGTGCGCCGCTAAGACACGTGGAGGCTTCCGTTGGTCCTCTCATACTTAGCCGATTTTGGCTCACTGCCACTTGAATTTTGTCGGAACCTAGACACGTGGAGAGCTGACGCTAGTTTGAGTTTTCACCTTAGGCTCTAACTTTCAAAAGTGTGCCAAGCTGACACGTGGTTGTTTTCGCTAGCATTTCTATACTTAGCTGATTCTACGACTGGCTTTGTCTCCCTTTGTTGACTTTGACCACGTGGTGAGCCCATGCTCATTTAGGAACTCGCTCTCTAAACCCAGCCTTGGAATTGTGTCGATGAGACACGTGGAGGATTCTACTGCCCTAAGAATTTTCAACTGACGACTATCTCCTTTTTGGACTTGTGACACGTGGAAGCTTCATGCTCATTTAGGGACTTTCTTTTTGATACACCTTTTGTAATTACGTTGAGCTGACACATGACGCCTTTCGCGAGTTTGTTGTTCGGCCCCGGGTCGATTCGTATACGGCTAAGTCTGAAAACTTCGAGCCTCTCCCATTTTCTTCATGTGAGCCTCTAGCCTCTTTGACATTGTTGACCCCCTTCGTCGACTCTACTCCTCCATTTTCAAGCCCACATGCTCCTTAGATTTGGGATTGATCGTTGGATTTGAAATGTGGCTCACATGACAGTGTCGGCCCTTAGATTTTTCTGTGCAGGATCGTGTTTGACCAGTTTTACTTGGGGGGCAAAAATTAGGATAACAGTACCCCAAGGAATGATTAAATATGTCTTATATTGGTCTTTTGGTGTGATGAGGATCTTATCATATCCATAAAAACATCCATAAGAGAATGCATCTCATGGCATATGATAAGGTCTACGATCTAATCAATGTTAGGAAGAGGAAAATTGTTTTTAGGGAAAGTGAGATTTAAATAGATCGAAATTCAGTGCAGATGCGAAGCTTTCCTAAAGCCTTAGCAATGGGTATAATGTTTGAAACCCATTGCAGATAGTCTATACGGATGATGAAATTAGCTAAAAGAAGGTGTTGCAGCTCCTCTTTAACAAGTAGGGCAACTCGAGGGTGCATGCAGCGAAGCTTCTGCTTAATCGACTTAGCATTGGGAAAGGTGACAATGTTATAGAAAACTACAGAGGGATCAAGGCCCAACATGTCGAGAGTACGACCATGTGACGGTTTGGCTATGGCGAGAGAAAAAAGTGGTTAAGGATTCAAGCTCTTGTACATCAAGGGATTGACCCACTTTGAGGATGCAGGGCTCTGTGGAATCCCTATGTCGATGGTGGATTTGTTAAGAAGGGTAGATGTTTCTAGCGGTAAAGATTTATGAAGATAAGAATATTTTACACCCATGTATTGAAAAGATGGATTTTTCATCAGTGCAGTGGATGGATCCGTCGAGTCAAGTAGGAAGGATGTCATGGATTATTGAGGTTGGCCGAGGGTAAGATTTCTTCCGGTGAGAATTTGAGTGTAGCTATAGTTAGTAAGCGCCGAGACCCCGGGCCAACACTGAGCAATGTAATTTCCCTTAGCACGGTACTCTATGTTGTTGCCGCACTAGTTGAACTTGCTGCAGCATCTTCCAGCGTTGCAAAAGAATTTTCCACTCGAACTACATGTCGGATCTGCCATGACCATTACCACATTAAATGCAAACATAATTACTAACAGTTTCACGCTTATTTTGTACTTGTACATAGTATCCATCTTCTCTTCTGCATAATTAATAAAAGTACCCTTATGAAAGTTGTCCATGGCATCTTTGGTAGTGATGAGCGATTGTAGATATATGGACCTTAATTTTTTAATCTTATGATCAATAAGGCTCTCAAGTTTTTAGATGATAATATTCTTGTGAATTAACCTTCAAATGCTAATGATTATCTTGTTAGATATGTGACAACAAAGTTAAATTTTGGATCCCTTTGTGTTGCGGTTTGTAGCTCGCTTCTCGAAGGAGGTGTGTAGGGGATTTCCCCCACACTACTGTTGTAGGAGGTCGAGGGGAGTGGTGACATGTTCAAACCCCTATTTTTAGAAAGACGAATTCAATCGAATTCTATTTTTAGGAAGGAGAATCTTAATGCCATTTTCCACTTTATTTTTAGAAAGAGGAATCCTAATTGTACTTCGCCAATTAGGTGTATTTATCTTTGTGGAGAGAAAAAACATCTCATAACGAGTTCACATGTAATCTATTCATCTTGAGTTAATAAAATCTTGATATTTTACACCGTGGATGTTTCCCTAAGCACTCAACTGGAGTTTTGCCACGTAAATGTGTTGTTCATCTCTTACATATTTGGTATTCCATATATTTCTTTTATCTCTATCTCTGTAAACTGTTGTTTTGTTTGTTAGAAAATAATGGTTAGTGCTCCTTTTGATTTGACAATTTTCGATATGGTATAATAAATTGTACTATGGTAAGTTAGTAGTTTGGATTGAGTTGTTATGAGTTGTAAGAACAAATCAATAGTTTTAGTGGTTGGTTATAGGAGCCTTACTAGGATTCCTATTTTATAAGACATATTAGTCCTATATAAACCTATTATGTTAGGTTGAATATCATACAAAGTAATTTACTCTGAATTGTTTTGAGTTTAATCTGATCCAAAATTACATTTGGTATTAGATAAATGATTTTCTGATATGTTGCCATGATTCATGGCCAAAATATTTTTTAAGGAATTTGTATGCATAGATTTGTATGAATTAAAGTAGACTATATTATTTGTGTTTTCATTTGCTAGATATACTGTGGCCAGATTTGGCATCCGGATTTGAATTTTCAGTTTTACATTTGACGTCCTTCTGGAGAAGTCCTATGGTGTGCGCACTCCATAAGCTCTTAAGTTGGTATGTCTAAGCTCCAGATAGCTTCTGATAACATCCAACCATATGCTCTATAATTATTTAGTTGTTTAAGGAATTGGTGCTATACAAGAAAGTAAAACATCATTATGTGTATGAATCTTTATGGTTGGCTGATTTTGGGAGACGACGCATGGCTAATGACAACCAAAAAAATTGTAGGAGTGTAGTTGGTGTCGAGGTTGGGCATTCCTCTTCCTACTAGTTGTGAAGTGGCGTCTAGGCTCTTATCCTCTTCCTACTAGTTGTGTTTCTCTTAAAATTCCTATATATGATTGCAAGGGTGATCCCAAAGAGCATATCTAAACATTTCATGTTGCTTTCTTGGACTATTCTTCAAATGATACATTGGATACTATTATCTTCCCTCGCATTATCAAGGATTTTTCCCTTCAATGGTTTTATGATCTACATGCATTTTATTTAGACTTTCACTCCTTTAGAAAATCAATTCCTTTCACAAATTTTTATCAACATTCAGGAAAACTTATCTTACACTTAAATGGATAAAATGTGACATGGTTCCAATGAACCCATTGGTGATTATGTCCTATGTTACAAGACTATACTTACTAATATGAAAAGCATATTAGTTGAAAGTGAAATACTATATCATTTCACATAGAGTCTTCTTTTCCCTTTACAAGAATTGGTTATTTTTTGACGAGGACAATTACTTTGATCATCTATGTCATATTCGCAAAGCATGTGAGGCTAAGATACTCAAAGTGAACAAAATTAAGTACATGTGCAATTCTTCTAACACCTCTAATAAAAAATTTCAAGGTAAGATTACTTTTAAAACTAAATCCAATGATGAAAAATATGATGTCAAATCCACTATCAATGTTGTACATCTCAACCTAAAAAGTAACAATTACAATATTCTTGATGAAAATTCACACGTTTACCTAGAAAACTGCAATAAGTGCTCAAACAATTAATTGAGTGTAATCATGTGTCTCTCCCTCCATTTCTTGAGGATGATGAAAGTTCCCCTCATGGTAATAAATTGGATGCTAATGCACATTTTGATTACCATAGATGTATTGGTCACTTTATTAATAGTTGTTTCAAGCTTTGACATGTTATACACGGTATCCTCGATACTAGTACTATTGAATTTGAGACTTCATCTCAATCTTGACCCACTAAAGACAATGTAAAGGATAAAGAAAAAAATGAATCAAGAAAAAGGATTTGATCCATAAGAGTATTATATGAACATTAGAAGGAAAGATATGATTTCCCTAGGAAAGTATAATCCCAAAGGATTTTGGAGAGAAATTCAACCAAATAGAAAAAAATAGAGAATAATATTATAGATACCCAAAGGCTATTTTTTGAAAAATTTCTATATGAGTGAGAGAAATATAAAAAACAACCCCCCACTATCAACACAATAATAGAGCTCTTTTCTAGAGGGGATATCAGTCAAGGCATACAAATACTAGCAAGAGGAAAGGCTAAAGATATAAATGCGATACAAGTAGAGTATCTTAAATGGGGTGTGAAAGTCCTCACACTACACATCAAACTCATATTCAATAGTATCATTCATGAAGGATTCCCTCCATATTTGAAATCTAGTGTTTTTATCCCCGTATAATAAAGTAGGGATATACATAACCATGAAAATACCACACTATCATGGTACACTCTCTTCTTGGAAAGATATTTGGGAGCATGATAAAGAGAAAACCAATAATTGGGCTGAAAAGGGGGAAAAAAGAAAAAGCGCGGGAAAGTTTCAATCTGAAGCACTCCACTATCAACCATTACACCACTCTTAGACACTTGATTGAAAACATATGGGGCAATCAAGGTGAAGAAGTTTTTTGTTGTATTTTTTACTTCAAAAAAGTATTTGACATGGTACCTAGAAATAAACTATGGATTAGAAAGAAGGAACTTTGAGTTCTAGATGAGTATAGAGAGGTTTTAGACATGCTTTAATGAACAAGTCAAGTCCAAAATAAAACTATGAGAGGGAATGTTTGAAAGTTTTGGGAGGGATATTGGTGTTAAAAAAGGATTCCCACTTTCACCCACTTTATTCCAACTTTACGTTGATAAAATAGAGGAGTAGATTAAAAAAATGGATGAAGGAGGCCATCACTTAGCCAACTATGTAGTAAAATTACTTCTCTATGCAAACGACCTATTCCTAATTGTAAAAACATTACACAATTTGAGATATAACTTGAGTTCCCTTGAGCTCTTTTGCCAAGATGTTATAATGTAGGTAAACATCAACAAAACCAAAGTCATAATATTTTATATATGAAGAAAAAAATCAAATTAGCCTTCTTTTCTAGGAAAAACTGATGGAAGTATTGGAAGAATATAAATATATTGGGTTGGATTTTCATAACATGCTCAGTTGGCAAATTTGTAGTGTAACACCCAAATTTTACACACACAATTATAAGATTAAAAATACCAGAATATATTTTTTTTGACTTACATTGTAGTGCACACGACTCTATAGGAGATCGCCTAGGACAACACACAAGAAAATATATGTTTGCACAAATAATAACCCACACAGATATCATGTAAAAAATTGATGCACAACAGGATCCCTTTTTTGTGTTAAAATTACAAGGCACAACATAACAATACAACCAAAGTGTACACTTATAGATAGGGCCTTTCCATGGCACGATATTTTTAGGATTACACATATATTAGAATCATGTTTCAATCTTTGACTTAAGTTCTAGAAAGGATCATACTGTGTGAATCATACATTTCATTTCCTTTTTCTAGATTTCATTTATACATTTTAACATTTAACTTATGATATATCTCATTCAATACAGATAATCTAAATTATTTCAATTACCTGTTTAAATTGTTCATTCGTTAACATGATATTTATTTACACACAGGGATATTTACATACACACATGGCTACGAGGTCTTGTCCCTAGGATTCACTCTGAAGGGAATGCATCTTGATCTTTTATCATAGCTCCGTTACACAACAGGATGAGGGTAAGACCAAAGGATGTGAAATTCACTTTTTTTGTGTTTAAGGATTTAGGGTCACATTTATTTTACTCGTTTATAAATTGATAGTGGATTTAGTACACAATAATCATCATATGAAATAGTATCTTTATTTTTTTTTATAATATTGGAAAATAGTTTTTTGAAAGGGACTATACCCTTGAAAACAAAATAAGGCCTATAAGCTGGAATAAGAGAGAGGAGCAGAGTAGTTGTAGCACAGTTCAAGAGTTACAACAAAATTCAACGTAGCCCAGAAACAGTATCTTTATTCACAACAAGAGGGTTAAACCATTTTGAAAGGAAGATCTTGTTTCAATGTACCCGAGGGATAACATCTCACGCCTACACTTCTCAAGGCCAAGTGTCAATTATAATTACACTATAGTTATGATCCTACAATTAGTTAAGGATTTGAAAGCACTTAACATGGAAAAAAACTCTTTTTTTTGTTTCTAGATTAGGTTTCCTGAGCATCATTTCACGTCCAACTTAAGAGAGTTTTTCCTTAACTGGGTTCATATGCCTTGGTAATGTATTGTGTAACCTATTTGTTAATAGGAAATTTGTATCCTCATGAGACCACTAGTCTCTAACTTAGGAGATTTTTCTCTAAGAACATGATCACCTAGTTTCACATCAGACATCCATTACCTAGTAGGACTAGTGGGAGAGAAACATGGAGTTAGTTCATCATCTTAAGGGGGGTTAAGGTCCACATTAGATTTTACACAACGTAGGTCTCGTTTCTCACCATAAGATGGTTTAAACAAGATGTGAGAATGACCACGCCAGGCACCAAAACATTCAACTTGAGGATCCCTGGGATATAACCTTCGCTATGCTCAGATTTGAAATATCAACAAAACCAATAACCACATATACCTACAGTGCATAGATATATAGCTTGGTGTAAGAGAAAATTACTTTTACACTACTAACACCATATACAAATATTTCTTATAAGAAACTACCATGCCACCGGATAAACCAGATTATTGATTATAAACCAGATATGTAAATATTTGGAAGACCGGAGGAAATTTACAAAGAAATAACACAAGATACATAATCACTTTGTATTAACAAAATAATGTTCTATTCAGTAATTCATACAAGATTCATACACAAATAAACAGGGAAGACCGGTTTCCTATAATACAAAGAACCACTTACAACAATATATCCCTAATATATCTTGTATCATATGGTCACGTAACCAAACACTTTAATGTATCTATTAAAGTAATTCATTTGTAATATTATTCATACACATAATAATCTATCACTAGTATTTGGTATTCCTATAATCATAAGAGCCACTATATAACAATGATATTCCTAACATAGTATCTAACATCATATGGTCACGTAACCAAACACTTTAAATATCATCAAATTAAGTGGCTTTCTAGAGGATTAGGTCATGGAAAGACTTAATCAATCTCGTGCACTAGTAAATTTTTAATAGATCATGAGAGCACTATATAATGAATTCCTAACAAGTACTAATGTCATGATTTGGATAACAAATAATTCAAGTATTATTTAAGTGGCATTTACTTGTAGAGGAAAGGTTATTGAGTTAAGACTTTTCAAGCTCGTGCCTGCATTTTTTTAATAGGATTGTGTTGACGCTACTTCCATTGGAGACTACTTAAGATATTATAGTATGACATGATGCATAGGACAATATGTCAAAGAGGTATTATTTGGGACCAATACTATAGGCTATATATCATCTTTTTTATTGAGTTAGATATAAGAAGATGACATCTTGAGTTAATGCAGGATGCAGCATGTACGAAACATGTACATACATTGAGAACTACTTGAGAGATTTCTTATAGTTCAAAAAGATTCATAGGACATGTCAGATGAGAGGCATATGAATTGGGGACAAAACTTTAGGCTATAAGCTATCATCTTTTTTAATCTAGATAACAAAGATTCATATAATTGTTTATATTTGCATGCTGCTAAGCATTTACGAATCATGTACATACATTGAGATTATCAGGAGATTTCTTATGGTCAGAGAATATCCAGGGACCATTAGATGATTGCATTGAATTGGGGAAAAACTTTATAATTAAGCTAATTGATTAGTCTAGATGGGAGATTCACCTATTATGGACATTGTTTTATGTTTGGGCGAGATGCTGATAAAATGTTACAATGCACTCATATGTAAATTATCAGGAGATGGATGGTAAAAAGACATATGTTGGACCAAATGAGATCTATGTGGGGGTGAACATGAATGGTTATGGCAGGTTCCATGTTTGATGCTTGGGAGCTATGGAAACCTATTCTATGGACATTGTTTCAATGTTTGCACAAAAATATGTGATAAGATGGTTTTGCACTATATGTAAATTATGATCCTAAAAAACATATGATGGACAATGAGATCTAGGATTGCTGGGGGTGAACATGATTGGATATGTTAAGGTTTCTTTGTCTTTGATACGGATCATGCTCTAAATGAAGTAGACTGGATGCTATGTTATCAATGCATGGAAGCATATAATATCTTGAAAGCCTGGTTTTCAATAGATAAATATGATAAATAATGATGAAAGATGTGGGATTGCTTCTGAAAAAATGTGGAAATATGTTAATGTTTTTATTGTCTTTGTACACCTCATGCTCTAATATGAAGTAGTTTTGGAATGCTATTTATGATGCATGGATGCATATAATATCTTTCCAGCCTCTTCTGCTAGATTAATATATTTAATGAGGTAATGGGAATTCTAAATGTGATAATTATGTACTTTTCATGAATATTCGTTTTTATTCTAAAAATATTTTTTTTGGAAGTTCTAATTGATTGTGTCTAAGCAACATCTCCCTAATTATTTAATAGGTAATTTTATTTAAAATAGATAATTAATACTTTTCATGAATATTCGACTTGGTCTAAATAGAGGTCTATTGTTGTGTCTAAGCAACATCTCCCTAATTTCCATTCAGGAAATCATGGAACCCTTGGGTCTTTCCTTGAAATATTAGATTGCTTGTGTATTTCAAACTTCCTTCCTTCGCAAACCTCACCTTTTCCTTCTTGGGCCCCTTCACATTGTCACTCAACCCATATTTTTACTAAGTTTTTAATTTCTGGAGCACATAAAGCCTCACTTATCTCATTTTCAAGTGTACAAATGAGTTTCCCTTCTAGGCGGAACCCTTAAAGAGATTTACGTAATATTTCATCATGGAATCCCTTTTCCCATGTAATTTTTTCCTAGCCTTCATGCCTTACATTTAATTTTTGTGCACACATCCCTTCATGTCTCGTGACATGCCCTTTTTCCATTCAATGGTACACATTTCACCTTATGCAATCTCATTCCATAATATCCTAAGTCTTGTGCACCCATTCCTTCAATTTTTGGACCATGAATAGCCTTATGCAATATCCCTCATTTTCCATATTTTTTCCCCTTGTATTTCATGAGCCTTCGTTCCTTCAATTTTTGGACCATGAATAGCCTTATGCAATGTCCCTCATTTTCCATATTTTTTCCCCTTTATTTCATGAGCCTTCGTGATATTATGTGAGTCTCCCACATTGAAACTAGCTTTGGTCATTCATTGTATAACCACATTATGAGTCCCGTAGCCTCCCAGTGTTTTTCAACACTTTAACTTGTCAAGCAACCCACTATACACTATGTGCAATCCCAAAACTTTGGAATCATCCACCGAAGTTGTATGATTTAATTAATTATAGCACACTTGGAAAAATATAATGCCTAACACTTGGATTTCTCAAAGCTTTATGTTTTGTAGGTATTAATCACACATTCGCAATACATCAAAGATTGTGCAAACAAGTGTTCAAGATTCTCTTAAAGAAGAGAATGTACATTGTATGATGTGAAATTATTATTATGTCAAAAAATTAACACCCTAGGTTTTTTCGATATATATCCTTAATTTTTGGCTAACATGGGATGATCTCACAAGTGTGGGACTTGCATAAGTGAAATCAACCTCCAGAGAAGGTTGGTTCCTCTACCTAAACCTAATGCTAACTACTACTAAGGTCCAGAGAAGGTTGGTTCCTCTACCTAAACCTAATGCTAACTACTACTAAGGAAGGAAATGCATATATATACTCCTATTCTAACAATCCAAGGGGACTAGGGAGAGAGGAAATGGAATAAAGAAAGGGAAATACTACACTAAAATAGATCATAACACCAAGAAAAGTGTGGAGAGACACTCTCAAATGAGAGAAAAAATGGGAGCAAAATGATGAAAGAGAGGGCAGACATAAGTGCCATAGTCTAACACAACCTTGAAACCACCATATCCATGAAACACAATAGATATGAACCTGCAATGAGAATAGAAGATGCATAAAAACCAACAATATGAAATGAAAGACAAAGAAAAATGTAATAGAACACAACCAGTAATAGATTTGGTTCAGATTAAACAAATGAAATATAATAATAATCCTAGTGTACATTAATACATTCAAGATAGACAAATATATAGGAAGAGAGTTTCCTATAAAGTAGGAAACTACTCTTCTATTTCAGTGAGTTGTTTCAACAACAAACCAACTTTGACCTTAGAATTATATAAATATGGAGCACTAACAATCCAAAATCCTAACATTTCCCCCCTTAGTGCAAACATGGGAAAAACATCATCTTCAACCAAGATACCTGTTGCTCCGTAGCCTGCACATGGTCTCGATACTCAACTATGACTCTAGGAACTACATCATCCATGAATAGGGACCCATCAACCTATCTAGGTGAATACATGAATTGGGACCCATCAACCCATTCACATCAACCATCAAGTCAATCTGATCAAGAACACTTCATGTTATAGTATCAATGGTACAAATATCCACATCATCATCATCATAGGGGAAACACAAACATTGTACTGCACACAAGAACATGAATGTAACTTTTGTTCTTATTCATCACACAAAGAGAAAAAAATGTCACTAAAGCAATATGTGGCCTTTGAGGTAGTGACGAACTTGAGGACGTTGATTGTCCTCCTGGCTCCATAGTTGCCTCCATCCTCCAATATCACTGCTAACTTAACATAATGTGAACATGGGGCCTAGTTGCATGTCTGAGGACTAGTCTGATTCCACTAATAGTGCATCCAGTTGAAATGTGGGATTTTTAAATTTTGTTTGAATTTTTGAATAAAGAAAAGATCATTTATAAAAATGACAACATAACGAGGACACAATAGGTACTGACAATACATATGTTTATGATACATGGAATATTTTGACACTCCTGACAACACGAAGTAACTTATAATATTGACAATATGTCTTTTTAATCAAGACTCTAACAAATAATACTGAGTGAAAATTGACATTAGATAAAATGACTTAGAACAAATATGAAAAAATGTACTATGACACCAAATTACATAAAAAGGGAACTTATACAATTTAATGTTAATACTTACTTTTGATAAAATATCGACTTTATACTTTATTACTTGACCAAATAATAAAATATAAATCCCAATAGGGCTAAAGAAACACCACTTACATTTAATTTTTTTTTAATGATCTCTAATGGACACCTACACGTGGATTGGACTTTACAATAGAGAATAAACAAAAGTTAAAATAAAATAATTAACTGAATACCACAAGAAAATTTGAGTTGAGTTGTGTGGCATGGAAGGAAAGTAAATGAAATGCAGTTGATAAAAGTATGCTCAGAGAAATGTTGACTCTGTGCATATCATGGTCACATTAGAAATCACCTTGAGAGCTACACATGAGGGAAAAAATGGATTGAAGATGTGGAGACAGTCAATGAGCAGCAGGAGAACTCACAGGTTATTGGGTCTTTTGATTGTTATCCTACAAAATTGATAAGGGCAATTTGCAAGTAACCATACCAAAATTTATGTTTTGGTCCCCTGAAGAAGTCTGAAAACATTCAAAATGGCCTAAAACTCCCTTTTGAAAAACAAGTTTTTTAGAACTTAGCCATTTTTTTACGCTTTTTGGGGTGACTGGGTCAACATTCTCAATATTGTGCCTTTTTGAACTAGGCGCAAGAAATGTTGTGTCAACATCAAAAAATATACGCCCCTTTGAAAACCCTTTAGCGCAGAAAATGACATGCCAACATCAATGAATTTGCACCCCCAAAGCGCTAAAATTTACATGTCAACATCAGTAAACATGCACCCAAAATGTGCGCTAATGCGCAAGAAGTGGTATGTCAACATACCAAAATGTGCAAAGCAAATTCCCTTAGGCGCTAGAGGAATTTTGTGTTAACATCAGGAGAATATGCGCTTAAGGCGCTAAAATTTTTATGTCGACGCCAATTAAATTGCGCCAAGGTGCATTTGCACCCATGTCGACACTCTAGAAATTACACCAAAGAAAGGTGGGTGGAATAATAAATGCCAAATTTTCTATGTATAGGTGCTCAAGACCTGTCATTTTCACGAATTAAAAATTGTGAAAAGTATTCTTCTGCACCTGTCAGCTGTCCTTGTCACCCCCGTGTGTCATTTTTCGAGCTTGTGGACCCTAACGTCATCCTTCGTCCTTTGTAAAACTGGGTAAGTGGCTTTTATTATCCTTATTGTTATTATGGCTTTTTTTTCTTGGTTATTGTTAGGTTTTAGGGTTGTTATAAACCAAAAGGTTAAATCTAAAAATGAATAACTTACCAATCCATAACCATCTAGAAGCCCCTTTTCCTCTCCTTCTAGATCTACAAATTTGGAAGGCCCGTGCCTATGAAAAAACCTAAGGCCTTTTCCCTGCTTATTATCTTGTTGCAAAACCTCTCTTTACCATTTGAAAAAACCAAAAAAAGAGATAAGAAATCTAGGAAATTGCAAAGAAATCACTAAAAACCTCGGCGCACTATTTTTAAATGTTGCAAGCCCCACAGTCATGCCTTGGTGCACTATCCCCGCTTGCAACATATCTCTAACCCACACCCAGTAATAATACACTTTGCAATCTTTGTAAGGGTACAAGTACATCCCACACAACATAAACATAGGATGTTGTGACCTCCAAGATCTGTGCCAAGCACTTTCCCCTTTAGCGCGTTGATTTCCTTTGTAGCATATTCCAAAATTGCACCTTGGGCACACTTAAAAGCCATGCAACACCATCCTTTTCAGCGCACAGCTAAAGCAAATTTCCTAAGGCACATGTGCACATTCCTTGACATCAACATGGCATGTTGTAGGTTGTAAACCTGCACCCTGCGCTTTTCCCTTGGCACTGCCTTCTGTCATGCAACACCTTTCAAAAGTTCACCCTTTCTAACCCTTAAGCGCAACTTTTCTTTCTTGTCAACACTGGTGCACCTTTTTACATGTTGACATCTCCAAAAGTGTGCCCAGCCTTTTTAAGCCTCTGCAGCATGCTGTAAACTTGCGCCTTGCGCCCTAAGCCTTATAATTGCTCATTCTTCTTTCTGCAAGCTTTCATTATGAATAACATGATGGTTGACATGGCTCTTCTGTGTTGGACCTCCTTGATTCTCCTTGCAGAACAACAATAGCCATCCTCAAGCTCACACATGTCTTCATCAAGAACAAAGCCAACCAAGCCTAAAGGTAAATACAAAGTTGATAGAAACAAGAGATGAAGTACAAATATCAGAAATTCAGGATGCCTGACTCATATGCAGAGAGTGATCTTGACATCAGAGACTCCGAGCTTGGGCACATTGATATGGAAGACTTATGGGTCGAGAACCAACCAAGCCATTGGTGGCCCCTGGATGAACAAACTGGTGGGCAGTGGATTGCACTTTGCAGCTGGGCTGCTAGTAAGTGCTGTGAACAATGAATTCATCATGTTGGTTGGCTCGTTGCTATAACAAGGACACAAGATGTGTCGAAGATAAGGAAGGAAAGATGATCATCGACCTCACAACTCATCATTTTGAAATAACCCTGGGCATTCCTCATCATAGGCAATATGTCACCATAAGCCTAGAAGACTGCAAGAAGGCATGGGATGAAAATGAGGACAAATGCATGCAAATGATGAACAAGCTATATCTTAAGAACAAAAAGCCGGTGAGTAGATGGCCACAGACCATCCACAGTAGTGACTTCAATGAGGAACTGAGTGATACAATCACCTTCCTAAACAGAATATTTGGGCTTCCTAATGCCCATTATTTCCATAAATGGATGTTGAGGTACTTAGAGACCATGAGAAAGAATGTTCCTGATCAGCATTTTGGCTGGGGTGAAATCATCAGCGACACCATCTCCCAGCAACTTCAATAGGTCCTCACAACTAGGAAGTTCTATATGAATTCCTACGTTGTATACACTGCAGCATCGGTGAGATATTTTGCAGGCCTGGCTCGAAATGGGGTATGGCCCCAGGTCAAAATATATGAATACTACCCAGAGCTAAGGCTCGAGAACAACATCCCCCAGTTCTCAAAAATCAACGACGCCTTCTTCTATGAGGTGATCTACCTGTTGAGGCCGAATATGAGACATGATCAAACTAGCTCGAGTGTGATCACTGTCACAAAGAAGTGGGGAGCATTGTTCACAGCAGTTTCCCACATTCACATATCTCAGGGCGGTGAATTTTGAAGGTGAACCGACAAAGCTACCAAGGTATGCAGGGCCCAAGCTAATTCTCTTGGAGTTGTCAAGGCAACTGATCACATACCATGAGAAATGCATGAAGAGAAAGAAGGGAGGAACTCCATTCCCCCTTACAGTGGGCCGATACACCTGCACCACACTGGCCAAAGCATGGGAAATGTATGCCGAGCTTGAATTGTTGAATCTAAAGCACAAATTCCCAACTAGGCCTACCTTCGATTGCCAGAGTTGCCTCCCAAAGGTAAAAATTGATCCTATCCATGTTCCTGAGATCGAGGACATCTACATCAACCTGACACATGAAATAGATATCAGGTGAAAGGATCACTCCCAGCTAGCTCTAGAGGAAATTTTTCATTATGGCGTAGCCATTGTTCCAAAAGGATTCCAAGAGCCTGATCAAGAAATTGATCAAGTTTACCTTGACACAGATGGGGACGATTGGTCATTCGCAGAGATCGACAGAGCCAAGGCACCAAAGACCATTCAGGAAAGGGTCAAGCCCACGTTGCAGCGCACCAAACATTGGTGCAAACAGAATGGTCTCACCTACCTCGGGGTAGATTTTACTACTTCTCCTTTAGGTAGAGCACCTCCAAGAATGGACCAAGTACTGAAAGGAAAAGGAAAAGATAAGGAGGGAGAACAAAGCAAACAGGAAGAAACTCCTAAAAGCCCTCCTACTACTTCTGAGAAGCAAGTGGTCGACCTGGTGTCTCTAGGTAAAGAAGAAGAGACCACCAAAGTTTCAATGGATACATCCACTCAGGATGTGGTCACAACTACAACTACTGAGGTACCCACCATTCCTTCTTCCGCTCCTTCTCCTCCCCCTGTTGTTGAAGCATCTATTCCTATAGATGTTTCTTCTTCTCTCCCTTCCTCCCTTCCATCTCCCACCTCTTCCATCTTCTCCTCTCTTGTGGATCTGTCACCCAGTGTTCCCTCCATCCCATTACAGATCCCTTCCACCTCCATGTCCTTTTCTTCCCTTGTAGTAACTCCAGGCCCACAAGTAGCTACGTGTTAGACTCCTTGTCGATGCCACCACCAAGCGTCTCAACGTTCTTCCCTGTGGCCTCTTCAGTGCTTCCCCTTTCACCCCCGTTTCTTCTTCTATTTCCTCTACTCCCTCTCCCTTAAGTCCAAGCTGGATCTCTAACCATCTGGGTCAACTCAAGAGAAAGGTTCCCATAACACCCATGGACTTCTCCATCATTCCGAAGAAGGGACCCAAGAAGCAAAAAGCTATAACTCGCTTCTCTAAGAGTGTTTCAGGAGAGAGAGTCATGGAGATTACATATCCAAATCCCACCAAAGAAAAGAAAGATCTGTCTCCTACAGACTTTACAGTGACCCAAGTCACGATGGGAACCTCATCTGAAAGCCTATAAGGAGAGGCCTTGTCTGTAGTAGATGCCCTCTGCAAGAAACTACAAGAAGCAAAAGAGGAGAAGAGAATACTCAAGGAACAAAACAAACATCTCCTCCAAGATTTACAGAGAATGGGCAACACTCCTCCTATGACTACCGCTGAGCCTACTGAAGTTCTCAGTCAGGACAAGATAAATGAATATGCCAAGATTGGTGAACAAGGTGCGATAGTGTCCTCCTGGATAGAGTGAATCCTCAGAGATAGTGAGGAAATAATCAAGAAATTCACAGGACTCTACCAGGGTATAGATCATGCAAATAAGGAGCTACAAGCAGTAGCAGGATCTCTCTATGAGGAGTTAGACAATGCCAGATTGTAACATGAAACATTTCAAGAAATGGTCAAATGTTCAGCTGACGACCTATTAAAGGTTGGTGTCATCGATCACCCGTGAGCACATAATAAAGCTCTCGTCACTTTAGATTATCGGGTTGATCAAATGGAATATATCTCGGAGAGGATAGATAAAATCAAGGACGAAGCCCTGGATGAAAAATGCAACATGGAGCAGACAGTTACAAAGATGGCTCTAGAGATGCTCAGTGAAGTGTTCACCTTGAGGGAGGCATATGATACAATCAAGCTCTTCAAGGCTATTGCAACCCAAGGTTTGGCACCAGAGGTCACTTTTGACTGAGAATCAATCAATAACCTTCTGGATTGATGTGATTTCATTGGATTCTTGATTGAGGCATGCGAATAGTACGCTAGGCTACCAGACAAGCTCAAGACTGAAAAAGAAACTTGTGAAGTTATTGGCAACCATTTCAAGGGTCCAGATCATAATCAACTTTAGACAATGATTAGGAAGTTTATGGAATACCGAGCTTAGTGTCACATCGCCTCTCCCGATCAGAAGCAAGACATTACATTTAAGACGAGAGATGATGAGGAGTAGTTTCTCCTCATGTGTACGCTTCGATCAATTTTGTAAAAGAGTTATCTAAAAAGTATGTTGGCATTTACAATGACATCATCCATGTTGCATCGTGGGATGTTGCCATCTAAAAACTTGCCCAAAGTCAACTTTTGACTTTTTAGATATTTTGTAGATATTTTGTAAATAGTGGTTGGTTTCTTTTTGTCTTCTTTCTCCTTCTCCTTCTATAAATACTGGAATACTTGTTGTATTCCAGGGGTGGACATTTTTTGTATGAAAAAAGAGGTGAAGAGAGAAAGACTTTGTGCCTTCTTGTAATAGAAAAGATATTAATATATATGTTCAGACTTTGTGCTCAATATATGTGTTATTTGCATAAGATCTTCCTTAAGTTAGATCTACGTTTCTATTCTGTTGGATTCATTCTTATTATCGTCATATGTTCATCATTATTGCTTTGTTTGTTAATGCAAGTAAGTTTGGGGCTGTTTACTACCAACCCAAAGCATAAACCCTCTGACTTTTCTATCTTGGAATTAATTTCTTTTCTTATTTCAAATCTAATCTCCTCCGCTCATTCTGTCTTAAGTTTCTATTTGCAGTTGGAACTACCTCTACTGGGATGAGATCCCAAACCCCCTGAAGTTAGAATAGTGTAGATTTGCACAAATTCCTGCTTGATAAAATAGCAATAAACTAGTTTTGCTTTGCTGTCTCAAAGAGGGGCTATGCCTTGCATATTGTTGGCCTATTTCCCCACGACCTATCTAACCGACAGATTTTCAAACCAACAAGATCAACTTCCCCTTTAACAGTAATACTGCAAGGTTCATCATCACCCAAATAAACTTTCCCAAAATTTCCTTGGACATAATTTATGAAATAACCCTTATTAGGGATTGCATGGAAAGAAGCTCCTGAATCTAAAACCCATGATTCAATTCTATTATCTAAAGAAAGAATAAGAGCATCTTGTATTACCTCTGCTACAAATTTTTTTTTTCTTTTCGTTTTTCTGGTTGTTGGTTCTCTTTATCCTTTAACCAACAATATTTCTTTGCATGTTCTTTCTTTCCACATTTCCAAAAAGTAATTCCCTTACCCTTGGATTTAGATCTACTATTCCTTGAATTTGATTTTTCATTAGTCTTACTCTTGGATCTCTCTTTTTGCATGCCCCTACTTTATACATTCAAAAAATTCCCAGATGAGGATTCCTATGTAATGTTCCTGCGAATTTCTTCATTCAAGATTATACCAACCACATCATCAAACTTCAAAATATTATTAGCAGATGTTGAATAACTAACATCCAATACCAATTTATTCCAACTATCAGGCAAAGAACGTAAGAATAAAATTTCTTTCACTTCATTGTCAAATGTTAAATCAACCGATTTTAATTGATTTGCAATAGATCTGAAATCATTCAAATGACTAGATGCAGATCCACCTTCATGCATCTTAGAACTAAATAGTTTCTTCATCAAATAAAATTTATTTGAAGCACTAGGTTTTTCATATAAATTAGCAAGATATTTCATTAACCCTACCATAGAAGTCGCGTCTGTAATATTGGAAGCCACAGATGCTGTCAAGGTAAATCTTATAGATCCCAGAGCCTTTCGGTCAAGAATCTTCCATTCTTCATTAGTCATCTTTGTAGGTCTATACTTCTCATCCAACGATAAATAAAAATATTTTTGATACATATAATTCTCAATCTGCATCTTCTATAATTGATAATTATGGCTGTCAAATTTCTCTACCTTGTATTTGTTTTCTTCGTACATTGTTGTAGCTTCCACTCAATCAAAAAACCCTTTGTGAGTAAATATTTCAACACATAAAACCATCAAACAAATCTCTGATACCAGTTGTTAGGGTTAGCACACCAGTTGTACATATAATATATCAGATCTAAGCATGCATGTAAATAAAAGAGGATATTCTACCAGAAGAAATACATAAAACAAGAGATAAAAATCAACACCAGATTTAACGTGGTTCACCCAGTTTGGTATACATCCACCAAGAAACAAGCCAATATATTATCCAAAGCTTTCACAAGATATACAATTGAATATTTATAATCTTCCACACCTCTGGGATGTACAGTACTTTCTTTCTCTCAAACTTTTGCTTCTTCTCCAAGAATTCTCTCTCTCACAATTATTCTCACAATAATCATCAAATTTTACAAGTTCTTCTTAATTATTACCTCTAAACCCTATCTTTCATGCTTATATAGGCATATACAAACTTGGGGAACTTAGCCATGCAATTACAATCAATAGATCTGCTTTATTACTAAAAATAGATTTAATTCCCGTGAGTTAATTAAAACACCCACACATAGGTAACTAACGTCGGTTCCTCTTTTCCTGACCAATGTTGGTCCCTCCATGACCAATGTTAGTTACTATGTTTTTCAACAAGATTCATATTGCATGCTAATCTGAAGTAATTGAGCTCCACAACTCAACACAATGCATATATACATATTTTTTTCATTAGCATACATAAATTACAATAATCCACATTGAATTACAACCACATCGTTTTGTCATTGTACTTTTGTCCTGCAAAACCATGTGAGCATGAAATCAACGGTAAATCGCTAGCATGGCATCCACCTAGATCTATCATAATTAATGGTTTTAGTTTCCCATTTACATACTAATTATAATAATTTGCATTCAAAAGAAGAGGGTTAGAGACATATATTTATTTCATTTCCTTTCACGTCATTTCTTAACTAAGGAGAGAGAAAGAGATAGAGAGGAGAGAGAAAAATTGTTTTTCTAAAATTCAAATTTCACACAATAATCCACAAGATTAAGTTTCATACAATTATCTATAAGTGTCAAGAGGTTTTCATGCCTATTTTCTAACTTGGTTAGAGTTTTACGGTCATCCTTAACATTTTCCCTCCTAGTTGTGAAACGTCTAATTTTTACTGGACGAGGCTAAGAAAGTACATTAAAAAAATGTCTTCCAATAAGAAAATTCACAACAAGATGATTCCTACGTGTCCACCTATATACCAAGAATCCACAAGGACTGATGGAATCCAAAACTGGAAAATGGTAAACATAAAGAGTCAGTCACCCTATGGCCCTGGGAACATAAGGTCCAAACACCTCTAACCCAAGTGACATAATAAATTGTGGTTTGACAACCCGATGGTTATCTATAACTCCTTGGGGCATACCCCCATAAAATGAAGCGGGTCCATAGATTCCACCACTCCATGGTGAATCCCATGACCCTATTCCACACATTACGACACTATAACTAGCATAACAATCCGTTTCAAACATCAAGTGGAAAAAATCCCAAGCCTTGGGATATGATATAAAAATTTTAAACATGAAAAGAAAATTTAAAACTAAGTAAAAAAATGGCCAAATAGCCATATTTAGTGCAAAAATCTGCATGTTAGTGCAACAACCAAATAAAATTCCCATAATATAAGAACACATCAATCAAGAAAATTGTTGGTTCTAGAAAGAAAAAAGAAAATGTTCAATTTACGAATAAAATATGTATAGAGAAATAACACATCACTATAAATATGTGGCCTTAAATGGCCACCAAAGGGGTACCCAACAAGTTGCTAACACTTGGACAATGAGCCTTAACTTGTAAAATAATGTTTCAAGTAATACAACTGTTATCATCTTTTTCTGAATCATCCCTCCATTGCTTCCACAAGGCTCAACATTCTTGTAACTACACTTAGGTTGAATCCATACGATAACCATATAGGGAGATAGAAAGGAGTATAGATTTCCATCTACTGAGCCTACGGTGTCCGCGAAACACATATGCATGAAATCCGTTGAGCAAGTACCATACATACCAAATGAACAAAAGAGAGTTTTCAGCCTATGTAAGACTCCACTTCCTATCTCATACTCGGCTTGAGTGACTGGTCAACGATACACATTTCCTCACTCCAAACATACACCTTTTACTGATTTCCCTTAGGGTTAGTTAGTGTAAGGTTCACAACATAACGAATAACTACATCACTAACACAATGGTGGTTCATGCACATTAACCATAACATCTATGCATGGTATGTATACATGATAAATCACAGTCATTACATTCATGAGTTACAATACATCACGTTGCCACATACTACACCTAAAGTACAAAAACTGTACAATAGGGATCATATGTTCACCATAAGCCCCGAAATCACAACATGAACCACCAGATATTACACGAATTATACATATGATGAACACAATGACTAACATTACAACATATACTCAATTACAATGTAACATGGTGAAATACATGATTCATCACAATACGGTGGTGACATTATGATACAATCCAATCCACTACACACAATTATGTCATGCAACACATCAACACACCTACATATCACATAATAAAAAGAAACTCTAAGACTCAGCAATCCACAATAACATTATTTTCACACACACCAAGGTGGCACATCACACGTGAACTCCTCATTGAATCCACGAAAAGGAGAGTGAATTATCTCATCACAAGCACATCAACATGATAAAAAATATGCACTAAGTGACATGCACAACATGTGCGTTCATAATATCATGATTACAATGCTGGTCACATTACAAAATCTATCACATTACTCTTCCTATATCCACCACCAACATGCATAATCATCCCAATTCCAATATGTCCCAGAGGTTCGAGAGCATGAATATTTTCTCTGATACCAAGTGTAACACTCACATTTTACACACACAATCACAATGGTAAAAATACCAGAATAATTGTTTTGACTTACATTGTAGTGCACATGAATCTATAGGATATCACCTAGAACAATGCACAAGAAAATGTATGTTTTTAGAAACAATAAACCACATAGATATCATGGAAACACGTGATGCACAACAAGATCCCTTTTTTGTGTTCAAATGAAAAGGCACAACATAACGATATAACCAAATTACAAAATTATAGATAGGTTCTTTCCATGACACGATATTTTTTGGATTACACATATATTATAATCATGTTTCAATCTTTGACTTAAGTTCTAGAAAGGCTCATAATGTGTGAATCATAGAGTTTCTTTCCTTTTTTCTAGATTTCATTTATATAGTTTAACATTTAACTTACGGTATATATCATTCAATAAGGATCATCTAAATTATTGTAATTACCTATTTAATTCATTCATTCGTTAACAAGATATTTCTTTACACACAAGGCTATTTACATACACACCTGGCTACGAGGTCTTGTCCCTAAGATTCACTCCCAAGGGCACGCATATTAATCTTTTATCATACCTCTGTGACACAATGGAATGAGGGTAAGAGCGAGGGATGTGAAGCTCCCTTTTTTTTGTGTTTAAGGATTTAGTTTCACATTTATTTTACTCATTTTTAAATTGATAGTGGATTTAGTACACAATAATCATCATATGTAATAGGTTCTTTATTCACTGCAAGAGGGTTAAACCACATTGCAAGGAATATCTTGTTTCAATTTACCCAAGGGATAACATCTCACACCTACACTTCTCAAGGCCAAGCGTCAATTATAATTAGACTATAGTTATGCTCCTACAATTAGTTAAGGATTCGAAAGCACTTAACACAAAAACACACTCTTTTTTGTTTCTTGATTAGGTTTCTTAAGCATTATTTCACGTCCAACTCAAGAGAGTTTCTCCTTAACTGGGTTCATATGCCTTGGTAATGTATTGTGTAATCTATTTGTTAATAGGGCATTTGTATCCTCATGAGACCACTAGTCTCTATCTTAGGAGATTTGTCTCTAAGAACATGATCACCTAGTTTCACATCAGACATCCATTACCTAATAGGACTAGTGGGAGAGAAACATGGAGTAGTTCATCATCTTAAGGGGGTTAAGGTTCACATTAGAGTTTACACAATGTAGGTCTCGTTTCTCACCACAAGATGGTTTAAACATGATGTGAGAATGACCTAAATTTCACCTTTCTCTAAGCATATCACCTTATTGTTACGTTTTCACAAACTAATCATAAACTAAAATATTGTTGATTGACTCCTAGTATTTCCCCGTAGAACCCAAACGATGATTGAGATTGGGTTTCAAATCCATTTATGATTCCAACTCTTAATGGTGAATTCTAAGGTTAGTCAGTGGTTCTTCCCACCCCACACCCTTCACTTAACACATGTGTCAGTCCAAACGAGTTTTACACTGTGTTTAATATTGGTTCCCAAAGAGTGTACTACCTTAAGAGAACACATTCTCCTTACTACCACACGATTAGCAATCCTAAAAGAGAATCACATACTCTAGATAACATTTGACCATGTCGTCCTTATCTTCGGGTTCACAATGATGTCGCTAAGCATATAGGCTATGATGAAAACTCAAAATTGAGATCTTATTTATTTAATATAGGAGATGTTATCGAGTGTAAATATATAAGTTTCATTCTAAGGTTTTATTCTTCTATACTAAAATAAGTCACACAAAAAAGGGTATTTATACATGAGTTTTATACTAGGGTTGATTGTTTTGTTTAGATCTCTTTATTACATTTTTAGGGTAAGAGACACAACACACTAATTATTTGATTGTCAATTACACACTAGAATTGTGCTATAATCTATTAAATTCAATTTAATTTAACACACACACACACACACACATTCAACTTTTACAATAAAAATTTGAGGATCAAAATAACACCCATGTTTAGATGAACATTTCCCTTAAACATTAACATTTTAAAATTATTACAAAACTTCAATAATAACCTTTTAATACTTCACACAATGTTTAATTATCCTCTACAATTTCACCTAACATATATATCCAATCCCCTTTTACCATATGTAAATATGAATCAAAGAACACCTATAGCTAGAAGCACATTTCCCAAACACCCCTAAAACTAGCATCTCATACATATTACCAATTTCCAATAACAAGTCCTTAATGTAATATAACAATGCATATATACATATATATTTTTTCATTAACATACATAAATTACAATAATCCACATTGAATTACAACCACGTCATTTTTCCATCATACTTGCATCTTGAAAAACCATGTGAGCATGAAATTAACGATAAATCGCTGGCATGGCATCCACCTAGGAATTAATATGTTTTTAGTTTCCCATTTACATAATAATTATAATAATTTTCATTCTAAAGAAGAGGGTTAGAGACATATATTTATTTCATTTCATTTAACTTCATTCTTAACTAAGGAGAGAGAAATAGATAGGGAGGAGAGAGAAACATTGTTTTCTAAAAGTCAAATTTCACACAATAAGCCACAAGATAAAGTTTCAAAAAATTATCTATAAGTGTCAAGACCTATTTGCTAACTTGGTTAGGGTTTTACGATCATCCTTAACATTTTCTCTCCTAGTTGCAAAATTTCCAATTTTGACTTGGAGGCTAAGAAAGTGCATTCAAAAAATTTCTTCGGATAAGAAAATTCACGATGGTTGAATTGCTACATGTACATCTATATACCAAGAATCCACAAGGGCTGATAGAATATAGAACTGGTGAACAGTGTACAATATGTAGATGGTTTTCCGGAGCCATCGGTCGTAATTGGTCAAGTTACAACAATAACCAATTTTAGCTCGAGGGATAAGAAACTTTTAACCAAAACTGCCCTTCAATAGATGAACATGCAACGAAAAATTTCTTACATACTCTCCTATATATGGAGAAATCACCGGAGTCAACGGAATTGAGAACTGGAAAACGGGTTACAAATGATGACGAGTTTTCTGGAGCCACCGGTCATAGTTGAGCTTGTTTGACCTAGTCAAATAGTGACCCGAGGCCTCCAAAATGCCTTCACAAAACTATCTTTAAGAGTGTTTTGCTCTAAATTGAAGGTTACTAGAAATTTTCTAGTAAAAATAATAGATGTTTGTGAAGATGGATAGGCATTTCATTCCTTAGGGTTTAAAATGAAAGCCAACTTTTCAGTTTTGGCAGCTTCCTAAAAGTGTGAAATGAAGTAACATGAATCCTAGAGGAGCGGTGAAGAGAGTGCAAATGGTAAAATGAGGTTGAGATATTGATTAATGTGACTCTCTACATAACAAGGAAACAATACGACGTTTGACATCTCCTTTATGGGGCCCAAAGTGTTGTTTTACAAGTCTTCAAAAAATGCATTTTTCTAACTTTTCAAGGTAGACAAAAATGGTTGTTTTAATTAACTCATCTTGCTCTCGCCAAAAAAAATGGACACGAGTACCAATTTTTGACACCTTGGGTTTAGAAATGCATGATGTTGTGGTCACGACATGGTTGATGATCAAATTATAAGTCGATAGCAAAATCAAGAGGTGTTGTTTTATTAATTACACTAGCCGTCTGGTTAAAATGTCCAATTGTTTGAGTATATAATAGTATAATACTTTTATTTTATTGCAAATGAATAACCAAATCATACAAAAATTATAAGAGATAAAGGTAAGGTGAAATGTCCCTCTTTCTCGAATAATGGCATTGAAGACCTTTGGCCCATTCTGGCTACCCGATGGCCAAAGGGAGTGTGCAAGGGTGACTTAAGTTATAATAAATTTTTATAAGTGCCTAAAAGAAAATAAAAAAAATATTAAAGCACTTATAATTATTTATTTGGCTTAGTAAAGAAGTGAACCTATAAATAATTTTTGTAATCTCTAGGTGAGTGCATAGGGTCTAATATTATATTTATATCCTCCCTAGGAGGATTGGTGACTTGTATTGGGATAAATATATGGGTTGCCTAGAGGGAAATAGACCCAAAACTATTTTTGTATTCCCCTAGGTAAAAGTATGACTTAGATAGATGTCTGTTGTGGGAATTTAGTTTAGAGATAATCACCAATTGTGATTGGTGATTTTGGAGGTTCCTTTTGAGTCATTTCTCCTATTTAAGGGAGAGGTTGACTTGAAGAGAGATATCTCAATATCATTTTATAAAAATATGACGTTTGTCTAAGCTTTGAGCTTTGCAAAATTAATTTAGAGGATGAAAACCCTCATAGAGAAGAAGAGAGATTTCCATACAGGGAATCTTATTATGCTTCAAAGGATTGGAGGATTTATGACAGCAGTGTTATTGCATTTTATTTATGTGGAGCGACACAATTTTTGGTGAGACCATGGGGTTTGAGGACCATTTCTAGGTCTGATTTTAATTGTCTTCACTCATTCTATATTTTGGCCTTCAAATGTATTATTTTCAGAAATTTATTGAAGGAAATACAAGGCTATTTAGACCCTGAATCTTTGCAGCATTCTGGGAAAATATTTAGCTGTATTAGTGGCTACAATTTCTATTTTCTCCATCCTAAGATTGCTAAAATTTATACTACACAATTATAAGGGAAAAATGTTTATTAACTAATGTTTTGTAAGGGTTTTGCTTCATATCCCTAGTCGTCATTTCTGGAAATAAATGTAGCAGTTTCAAACTAATTTATACTATCTCTCCATCACTAGTTAGACTCATTTACAAACCTCTTGAAATCTATTAAGAGTTATGGTGTATCTTGTTGTCATGCATAATTGTATGGGTCTCTCTATAAACTAGTCATTGGGCCTGATTAAAATTCAGATCTGCAGACATTAACATTGGACTGTTTATCTACTGACTTGCATTTAGTGTTGGAATTGATTCTAATCCAGTCAGAATTCAAAAAGCCCCAATAAGGGACATTACAATGGTATCATAGCTAGCCTTCCTCCCATCATGTGAGGGAAATATGTAGAAATTAGAGTTGCATGTAATTAGCTAAAGCACAAATAGTCTATCAAAGAAGAGGGACTCTAAAGAAGACAATGGACGAATGTGGAAGACCAGCTCTAGATGACACTCTCAGCTACATGAATGAAGTCATGACCAGAACTCAGAGAGAGCTACAAAAAATGATGAGGGAGATCCAAAGGGAACTATGAGAAGCATTCACTAGTTCCATTCAGGAGTTGGCTATTGTTCTACAAGGAAATATGGTAGCCATCAATCAAGGAGAAACCAACCATGGAGTAGGAATCTCAACATGACTGGTGAAGACTTCTCCCAAGCCTACTCAACAAATTTTCAGAGCCAAGTTTCTCCAAAGACAAGAACCAATTGAAGAAGTGGCACAAAATGATGTTGATGATGTGGAGGCATATGGTGATGAGTACATGTAGTTAATCCTTCAAGTTAGAGATATGCTACCTTTTAGAGAATTCTTCTAGTTGAAGAATAACAAGGGTACACGAAGAAACAAAAGAGCCCATCAAGAGACACCAAGGAGAGACATTCAACAAAGATTGGGTAAGGTAAATCTCCCTTCATTTGATGGTACAGATAAGTTCTCTGCTAGATCATGGTTGCAGAAATTAGATACCTATCTTTCTCTAAATCCCATGTATGAAGATGAAGCACTTAAGTTTTCAACACTACATTTGGATGGTGTGGTGCACGAGTGGTGGTATCATGACATCATTACTCAAGGACATGGATCTATTACATCACTTGAAGAATTCAGTAGATGCTTGACCAATAGGTTTGATTGGATGGATCTAGATTTGTACTTAAGGGAGCTTGCCAAACTCAAACAAGATGATACCTTAGATAAGTATATTTCTAATTTCCAAAGAATTTCAGCTATGGTTCCTAACATTAGTGAAATAATACTTGTTTTTCTGTTTATTGAAGGGTTAGGAGAGCCATTAAAGGGTCTTGTCAAAGCCTTTAATCCTCCCTCTCTTCAAGGAGCCATTAAAAAAATATTTGACTTGGAGATCTCTATTCCAAAAGGGAAAATATGTAGCAGCGAAAAACATCATTACAACAGAAAAAGAGCACATATGAGCAACCTATAGCACCTCAAAATGATAGGCAAGGTATAATAGTTGGTGGGTAGACCATTAAAGAACTAGAATGGAAGAAAAACATGGCTGAAATCGAGAAAAGAAGGGATCTAAGGAGGAAGAGGTTGTGCTATGATTGCAAGGAACCATCGACACCCAATCATTATTGCAAATTCAAGGGATCTGTTCATTATATTGAAGTTATTGAAGAAGATAATGATGATGCTGATCCAAAATATAAAGCAAATGATGAAGAGAATATTTTTACCTTAGTAGCACTAACCCTTTTTCCTAGTTTTTATGCATTCCATGTAAAGGGTGATCTTCTTGGGAAAAGGATCACAATTTTGATTGATGGGGTAGTAAGACATAACTTCATTGATGGGAGTTTGGTGGTTAAATTGGGTCTACAAAAAAAATAATTCCAAGGATTTGATGTGATTATGGCAGATGGGCATATAATCACATGCACAAAGAGGATTCCCAAACTTCAATTCACCATGGGAGGCCATGAGGTTAGTGATGAGTTTTATATTGTCGAAATTGGTGGATTAGAATTAGTTCTTGGTGTTCAATGGCTCCAATTGTTGGGAGATTTTCCTCAACATTATCAAACCATGGAGATAAATTTCAAGGTGCAAGACAAGGAAATTGTTTTGCAAGGCACGAGGAAGGGAGTTCCTCCAAGAATGGCAGCTCACAACATGATTGTAAAATTCAATAAGGAGCTGATTTCACACGAAGAGGTTGAAACTGAAATGGGAATAATAGGGAAGAAACTGGATTTTGAAAAAAAACACCCTTTTATGAATCATGAAGACATCATAAGGTATGATTTAACCTCTTATGTGCAGCATATTCAGATTCCTTAGGATAAGAGTGTTGATCTTGATGATGGAATCTGCAATATATCTAATGAAATACGTTGGGTACCTTCATGTGTCTATGAGAACTTGGTTAAAGACAATTAGTGGCAAGATTTTTCTCATCTTAAAGGGACAGGTGCCAGAATTCTGAAACACTTCAACATATTTTATCTATTGTGCATGACACTTAGAAAAAGGAGTACAAAAATACTTATGGGCAAGCAATTTGGGGAAGGGAGGACTGAATACGTCCCTCTTTCTCGAATAATGGCATCGAAGACATTTAGCCCATTCTGTCTACCCGATGGCCAAAGGGAGTGTGTAAGGGTGAATTAAGTCATAATAAATTTTTATAAGTGCCTAAAAGAAAATAAAATAAAAATATTAAAGCACTTATAATTATTTATTTGGTTTAGTAAAGAAATGCACCTATAAATAATTTTTGTAATCTCTACGTGAGTGCATAAGGTCTAATATTATATTTGTATCCTCCTTAGGAGGATTGACGACTTATATTGGGATAAATATATGGGTTTCCTAGAGGGAAATAGAACCAAAAATATTTTTGTATTCCCCTAGGTAAAATTACGACTTGGATAGATGTGTGTTGTGGGACTTAGTTTAGAGATAATCACCAGTTGTGATTGGTGATTTTGGAGGTTCCTTTTGAGCCATTTATCCTATTTAAGGGAGAGGTCAACTTGAAGAGAGATATCTCATTCTCATTTTATAAAAATATGAATTTTGTCTAAGCTTTGAGCTTTGCAAAATTACTCTAGAGGATGAAAATGCTCATAGATAAGAAGAGAGATTTCCATACAGGGAATCTTATTGTGCTTCAAAGGAACTTCAACTGTTATGTTGAATTTTGGCAATAAAGGAGTGGAGGATTTATGGTAGTAGTGTTATTACATTTTATGTATGTGGAGTGACCCAATTTTTGGTGAGACCATGGGGTTTGAGGACCATTTCCAGGTCTAATTTTAATCGTCTTCACTCATTTTGTATTTTGGGCTTTAAATGTATTATTTTCATAATTTTACTGAATGAAATACATGGTTGTTTAGACCCTAAATATCTGTAGCATTCTGGGAAAATATTCAAGTGTATTAGTGGATAAAATTTCTGTTTTCTCCATCTTGAGATTGCTAAAATTTATACTACACAATTATAAGGGAAAAATTTTTATTAACTAATGTTTCGCAAGGGTTTTGCTTCATACCCCTAGTCGCCATTTCTGGAAATAAATTCAACAGTTTCAAACTAAATTATAATATCTCTCCATCACTTGTTAGATTCATTTACAAACCTCCTGAAATATATTAAGAATTATGGTGTATCTTGTTGTCATACATAATTGTACGGGTCTCTCTATAAACTAATCATTGGGCCTGATTAAAATTCAGATATGCAAACATTAACATTGGATTGTTTCTCTACTAACTTGCATTTAGTGTTGGAATTGATTCTAATCCACTTAGAATTCAAAAATCCCCAATAGGGGACATTACATAAGGAGACCATGCTTGTCTATGAACGACACCATGAAAGATGGGCTTCACACACGTCCACTAAAATTTTGTACAAATGTTACTTGAATATTATACTCAAAGTTATATGCCGAATCTTTTTGATGTTCTATGAAATTTCATAGAATTCTATTTTTACACTAGAAAGCCAATGCCAGGAAACCCCCATTTTTCTGGTGATGACTATTTCTGTGGACGTTGCTAGAAGTAGTAAAAAATTCCAGCAACAATCATTATGCTTTTGAGAAATCCCCTACAATGACACCCATTTTTACGGTGGAGGCTCTTTCTATGGATGTTTCTAGCAGCATCAATTTTTGTTGGAAAAAATCATTATGATTAATGGATGTCCATTCCATGTTCTAAATCGTCCATTTCGGCACATGGTGGAGGATGTAGGCAAAGGTTGTGAATCTTGGAGTTGCATTTACTTGATATGTTCCATGACATTTAAAAAAAACCCATTTTGTACATATCCTACTATCATTACAGTCCATGAGGCCATATTTTAGGCATTTATTTGAACAATTTACTTGCCAAGCACATGATTCCATATTTTTCATACATACCTACTAGAGCACTTGTAACTACAACATCTGAAAAAATCCCGCCCTTTCTTCATTATGATTTGGTTTCCTGTAATCATTGTAATTCATGCCACATATCTTTTAGGCATTTAGTTCAAACAGTTCATATGTCAAGTACATGCTTCCATATTTTGCATACATATCTCCTAGAGCACTTGCAACTACAACATCTGAGAAAATTCCTCTATCTTTTATACTTTGTTGGACATCCATACCCTGTCCCAAAGCTCATATTTTGGCACAGGCTAGGAGTAGGCAGGAAAATGTAAATTGGTCACGTTGGAGACCTATTTTTTTGCATAGGTGAAATAGTGTGACTACCTCATGAGGGAAACCCATGTGTGAAAATACAACCACTAGTTCATTCCAATCCAAATACTTGGCAGATCAATGGGTTTCACGCAGAGAAAGAGTGAAACGGAAAAAAAAATACAACTAGGCATTAACCCTAAATGCGGTGCCTCCTAACATTCAATCTCCTTCTTATCTCTTTACACTTTAATGGATGCCCATGATATGTTTCAGATCATTTATTTTGGTTGTATTTAGGGTAATGCATAGGAAGATGTAAACTGATCAAGTTAGAGACCTGTTTGTTGCATTGTTGTCTCGTGAGGAACCCATATCTCTTGTATTATTTCGTCACGGCAACTATCCAAATACCGCTAAATTTACAATGTTAACTTGGTTTCAGCGTGTTAAATGCATCTTAATATCAAACAAGCGCTTGTATTATTTGTAGATAACTGACATTTTTGAAAGGATGGAAAGATTGCTTAAAAAGGTGAAAATATTAGATATGGGGGGTGCAAACTACGGCTGGGTGAGGGCACCCATGCCCTATAAAATCTCTCCCACATGACACTTCCTGACACAATACGCATGTCTTCACATGGGGTCACTTACTTCATTCACCCACCTACTCCTTAAACGCTTTCCAAAACTCATTTCTCTATTTATTAATTGATTTATTTATATTTTTTTTGTGGGCACTACATGTAGGGAAAAAAATAAATCAATGAGGGTGGGAAACATTATATTTATTTCAAAATAGGTGTAGAATTATGGGATTGGAGAACTAAAAAAATTATTTGGCTTGTTTGTCACACTAGTGGTACTTTATGGTTGTGAAGTTTGGGCAAATAATGTGTATGATCTTATGTGGAGACAAATAGAGAGAATACAAAAGCACTTAATCACAACCAACTTAAAAATTAAAACAATGGTTCCATATGATATTTGGTTAGCTGAAGGGGAATCTTTCCTATAGAGGCATCAACAATAACTTGACTGTTAACTTATTTGGATAATAACTTGTACCCAGAAAATTTTGGTGAACTGGTACTAACTTGTACCCTAGAAATTTACCAATTTCAAGTTTCAAAAACAAAAATATTCATGAATTAATGAATATTTTCCACTACAATTATCCCTGGCAAGTCTTTGAGGTAACATATTTAGGAGATATATAGGAATATAAGGAGTGGTTTATCAATAATGCCAATGTCAATAGTTGTTGTTTGTAATTTTAGCCCTTATGTTTATTACGTAGTTAGAACACACATAAATGTAAGAGGAATTCACTTGCACAACACACTAGAAAACGTAGAGATAGGAATATGTGGAGTGGACCTAGCATCCTAGGGTAGTGATTTCATGCACATTTGTAATTAGGGTTTCTCTCTAGCTATCAAGGTATTGATTAGGGCTTACCTCATCAACAGTCCTAATGGCATCATCTGTCAATGATAATCGACATAAAATGAACTTTGCTATTTTTTTATTTTTATGGCGTCAAGGCTTTCAATTGAACGACATTTAATTTGTTATATAAAAAATGAAAACATGAATTAAAATTTGGAATTTTTTTGGTGGGAATTAAATAACATGTCCCACACCCATTCCACGACTTAGATAGTTCCTACTAAAATAATATTTGTTATTTGTGCTCCATGTTATCATCTTCATATAGCTTGCATTATTCACGTTAATGTAATTTGCACTTAAAAGGGTCAACTGACTCAAACTACAAAAAGGGAAAAATCCAATAGTTTCCAGGTTTGAAACCCAATCATAATAATTGTTTCTTGTAGTAATTTATAGCCCCCTTTCTAGTTTAAGCTCGAGTAGTTATCTTGAGTGTAGGAGATGTGAAAAAAACCTATCTGATTAAAAAATTGGGTGGTCATGAGCCTCCTCCACACTTTAACCACATATTTGATGAAATCGCTGAAAAGTAAACCACTAATCTCGATGACCTCATGATTGATGGCATCATGTTGAACTTGAAGGGAATCCACAAATTTGAAACTAACATCCTCCACACTTTGACAGTCTTGTCCCACAAACCCAAATACAAGATACCTTGTTCCTTGTTCACAACAAGGGAAGAAATGACACCCATGCCCTTCATTTATGGGCTTTGATTAGTAGGACGAATAACCATTCTATGTATACGCTAGGGGATATTCGATGATGACAGAAAAAATTCCATAAAACGGGATTTGCTATTTTCTAAATTTATTTATCTTTGGAATGAATGGAAAGTTGGAAATAAAAATACTAGAATTAAATATCTACATGTCCCACACCTATTCCATAGATCATATTGTTCCTACCCAAATAATATCTACTCTATGTACTCCACCTTATCATCTCAATCTTTCTTGCATTATTCTTGTGATTTCAATTTGTATTTAAAGGGGCCAAAATAAGAAAAATGGAAAATCCAATAGATTCAAGTTTTGAAACCCAACCACACTACTTGCTTCTTGTATCACTTTTTAGGGCTCCTTAATAGTTTTGAGCTTGAGTAATTGCATGTAAAAAGATGATGCACGAATAATCATCGATAATTAAGCCCCTCCAATGGTTGGCCATATAAGAAAGATAGGGAACACCGAAGGGGATATTTTGATGGATTCAAATTGGAGGGAGAGAAATAATAAGAGAGGAAGAATGGTGGGGAAATGGAACAAGGAAAAAAAGAGAAACTCAACCCTCCATCAATGTGGGATATGTGTTGAACTTTATAGTTGTGATCTTTCCCGAAATTTTCACGTGAGCTCAAAGTGTCCAAAATAAAAAAATGGGGAAATTCAAAGAGGTTGAAGGGTAATTGTTTTTTTTGTAGAAATGTGCAAGCCCCCTGTTTAGTTGTAAGGTCTTAAAACTGTAGGAAATAACTAATTTACAAAAAATGTTGATAAAAGAGTGTTAGGTTGTGGAGCCTGTTTTCATGTGTTAAAGTGTTGAAGACTGTATACTAAGAGTAATGTACACGTTTCATGTATCCTCACCGGGGTTTGGGGCTGGGTCGGGCCTCGAGCAGGGGTCCGAGGGTGCAGCCCCTGAATTTTTTTTGGTCCTTAAAAAATGCCCGATATATCGGGAAACGTGATTTTCTCATATGGGTGGGATTTTGACCCATAGGTTTATGGGACAGTTTTTGCCCATGGTTTTGATACCCATGGTTTTGTAAAACTACTTAAACAGTTGTCTATTTAGATGGTTTTATGCATATGATAGAAGTATGAAAAACATTACAGATGTGCTTTGAATTCAGTTGTGAATTTTGTAGAGTTTGTTGAGCATAGATCCAAAAAAATATGGGTATTGCATTGAGAAAGTGGTGGCTTGTAATAAAATCTGAGCAAGTGATTCTTGGTGGACGTAGCCCAAATTGGGTGAACCACGTTAAATACTGTCTCTTTGTGTTGTGTTATTTTATTCTGCACTTTTATTTGAGATCTTTAATATTTTTTGCATATTAGTCTCTACTATTGCAATTCTATGAGGGATTATTCCACATATTTTATCCCTTATTTTCTAAGAAAGAGGTTGCACATGGATTGGTTATTTGGGCGACAAGTAGAAAATATGACGGTTGAGGTGAAGAAGTTAGGGTTGTTGATTTTACGACATTAAATTTTTGAGATACTTGACGAGAACACAAATGGAAAGTAAAAAATGAACATGTGGGAAGTTAATAATTGTGGATCGAACATTGTAAAGAAAAGAAAAATAGAAAAAAGCTTTAAATGGAAATTTGAAACCCATATGTTCATTCACAACACATAACAAATAGATTATGGTTAATATTTGTAGAAGAGTTGGCAACATCTAGTAGGACATGTCTAGTGGCAACAAGGTAGTGACTACCATAAAGATGTGGGCAGAGTAGAAGATATTTTCTGTGTCAACGGTTTCAAGTGGGCAGTGTTCATTTTATTAGAAAAGGCAAAGATGTGAATATAATTAAGAAAATAAAATGGGGGGAACTAAATAACTACATATCCTGCACTACGTCTTTAAATATTCCCACCTAAATATTGTTTGTCTTTTGAGCTCCACAGAATTGTCTAAAACTCACTTGTATTATTTAGATGAGTGCAATTGGTACTTTGAGGGACCAAAAAAGAGGAAAATCCATTTGGAAAAAGGTACAAAACTCAATGACACCATATTTCTTAGTGTTATGCTATGTCTATGTATGCCATTAACACATAAAAATTGTATCATCACAAGTGTATGATCATGCCACATCAATATTTTTCATTTCACGTGTTTATTTCTAGGGAAAATTAGTTTTTGAATTGATTTAGTATGAAGAAAATTGGTGTAAAACATTTTAACTTGATGGAACTAAAGATCGAGTGCCTTATGTGTCACCTTGTAATTGACTCTTTAAAAGTATAATTAATAAAAAAATGAACTATATGTACTTTTTTTAGTAACCTATGGTGAAACCAAATATACGTGTTTGTTCATGCACAATTGTGGGATCCTTTCCCATATTGAATTGTGGCAGGAAAAGATTATGTCTTGAATAGAATTTACATGTAAGTGTTGTGTTTTTCTAGGCATTTAGACGTTTTAGACATTTTAAATGTTAAAATATAACGACTCTTAAAATATGGCCGTTATGATTTCTAGGTTAAAATATAATTTAAATGTCAATATAACATGTATGTTCAAAATTTAACTGTTAAATACAAATGTGTGTGTGTGTGTGTGTGTGTGTGTGTGTGTGTGTGTGTGTGTGTGTGTGTGTGTGTGGGCACGCATGTGCACGAGTGATATTAAACTTAAAGTAGTTATGAAAATTATAAGATTAAATAATATGTAACATATTATTAATTTGTGAGATTTATGAAAATTAATATCAACAAAAATAAAAACTTTAGAATTAAATTAAAAAAATATAAATCTTATCAATAAAATAAAAACATTTTAATATCTCATTGATAAAATAGAAACATTTATTAGTTTAGAATTTTAATTAGTTTCATTTGATTTTTAAAAAAAATTCTTACAAATATAGATTAAATTATATTCATTGGATTTGGGATTTTGTAAGCAAGGTTAAACTTGAAAACCTGAAAGTTGGATGTTGGAATTCATTTTCTATAGAAATTGGAAGCTTACACTATTGAGTCGTTTCTTTCACTTTTGGAATATTTTTGTTTCTAGTTATAATTTGAAATAGTTTTTTAATACTCTCGCAAACATTAATAGTGTCTCTTGATCTTTCACCTAATTATTGAAGATCTAATTGATTAGAGTACAATCGATATTTATGGAAAACAATTGTATCTGTGATAAACTATGAAATTGATTAATGTAGCACTATTTTTTTTGGTTTATAACTATACAAAAAAGTCCCAAAGATTTATAAAAATTAAGTTTGTTAAAATAATTTAGATTTAGTCAATTACTAGATCTCACATAGATTTGTAATTATAATTCGATTCAGTAGATATAAATGATGGAATCCGCAAAAGAGAATAACCCACCATAAAAATTTATGTACAAGATTTTTTAATATACCAACATTGGTTGCAACTTAGAAGTTTTATTCTCATTTAACTACCTATTTTGTGTGGTTGTGTTGTTCTCTCTACAAAGAAATGTAGTAAAAATGATTAAATAATCATGTTTTTGTGTTAACAATGGGATGCATAATAGTTGTTCTTGGAGGTGTAATGATTGATCTTTGCCTACCTTTTGATCACAAGTAGGAGGTCCTACAAAGATTTATAAAACCAGTTATTTATTTTCAATATCCCAAATGCATAATTTAAATTAATCTATGTATTTTTTTAATTGATAAGGTGGGTTGAAGGGACGTGTACCCTTTTCATAAAGCTAAGGCCAAATCCTCGGGATAACAATAGGCTTTAATAGCCAAAAGAAACCTACAACTACAACTGATCTCTAGCTTACAGACGTATATAGAAAAACTATATAATAAATATACTAAATAATGATTAACCCAAAATTACTTCCCACCTTGCGATGAAAAATAATCTTCAATACTACCCATTCATCCCTTTTTGTTTTTCCACTTATTTACTTCTTGCCACTTGCCAAGGTTAGACAAACTAACTAGTGCAAGGTCACTAGGATTCGCCGAAGCAATCAAATTATCCGACACAAAATCTCGATCTGATTCCAAACTTTTTGAAGTATGTCCCCTTTTCATTCCACCTACTACCAGGTGATTTTCCTATATTTCCTTCTTTGTGTCATCCTTCTCTATAACCACTTTACCCTCAGAGTTAGGATTACTTGGATCCTCCTTAAAATTTAAAGCAGATACCAAATATGTGTTTAAAGAACCCCATCCACTAGAAGAAGTCGATCCATTCTTTTTTACAGATTTATGGTTTTTATTGAAGGGACAAGAAGCATGCAAATGACCCATATTTCTACATAGTCTACACCGGAATGTAGTATAATCATAGTCTAAGATCTAGGTATGCTGAAAATTACCAAATTTAAGATTAATTCGATCCGGTATTCCTTTTCTCAAATCGATTTCAACACACAAACGGGCTTACAAACACAGACCCAAATGCATTCTATCCAAGCCTTCTTTTATAAACTTGCCAAAAATGTTTCCAATATCTTCCAGGGCATACCCAAGATGCAAGGGGAGGTTAGGAAGCTTGACCCAAACAGGTGTTTTGGAAACCAAATAAGTATTCAGATTGAAATATGGAAACCATGGAGTTACACATAAACCAACATGTCCCCAAAACCACAGAACATCTGTCAAGCATCGCTGATAATCTTCAGATTCCCTAAAATGGAAAACAAAAAATCCCTTAGAACAGAGAGATATTTCATTCTTATTGGCCTAGTTTTCGAAAACCCACTGATACAATGCAGAGGAGGAAGGCCAAAAATCGTTAAACCTTCCAATCACTACATCTCGTGATAATTTTTTTCAATATTCCTCCACTTTAGGGTTTGCGATGGTTAAAGAAGGAATATCCTCGGCCAAATCGACTAGGTAGGTCTGATTACTTGATGTTTGTTTTCCCTGGGATTGGCCACCTCGATTTTCTAGCACGTCTTTGAATGGAGTTGTCTTATGGGGGTGAGTCGAGCCTTAATTTCCTATAACACCACCCCCATTACTTGTGTTACAATATCTTCCTTTCCCACCTACCTCAGATGAAGTTGCGGCCATTTTTGAAACCCTAGGATTAGGGCACAGATATGCCGCATTCTTAACCTAACCACCATAGCCCTGCTCTCCTCCACCAACTTGTATCCCCCCTCCGAGACTAGGTTGTGGTCATTTTATTCCCCTTTTGAAGCCTTTGAATCTTCACGATTAATGTGATTGAATTCTCCATTGTTCATTGTTTTCGCACTTTTTTTGATCCATTTGACTACTCCTCCTAAAATTGTATTCATTAATCTATGTATTTTTTAATAATTAATATACATTTTTTACACCTATATTAAATTTTGAATATCAAATTATATTCACATATTTTTTGGATCGTCACCTAATTTTATTGCGACATGTAACCTTGAACATCAAAATTCAGCACTGATGAGAATAACATCACTATGCACATTGAACTTTTCTCTTTATCTATAAATGTAGTTATAAGGTGGGTTTATATTAAAATTATTATATTTTTGAAATTGTACAACAATGTATTTGATAAAAAATGACCAACCGTTTCCATCTGTTTTACTAATAATACATGCAAATATATTTTGACATGAACAGTACGTTATAAAATGTTTTTAAGTAGCAATTGCATGTGTACAATGCAATGTGAACACCGAATGGTATATGTTATTAGATTTATAAAGACAACTATTAATTTTGTAGTTGATGTTGATAAGGGGTGTGTTTGACAATACAAATTTTCTATTAAAGCCAAAACAACTGTTCTAAAATACATTAGAAGGGATGTTAGATAATAGTTAGGTGTGTAATAATTGAATACAAATGCAAGTGAGACATGTAAGTTTGCTAATACTCACTCTCAAGAATGTAGTGAATGTGAATTTTTGTTGTCAAAGTAGATTGAAAGAATGACTAAGTGCTTTAACATATTATCTCTCCAAGAAACTAAAATGAGACATAATATGCAATTATATATAAACAAATTTGAAATGGTTATGGTACATTCCAAATTTCTTTTTTACCTCAATGGGTTTGAGAGCATCATTATTAGATCTATTTTGTGAATATCTTACAGTCATAGCATTCCATTAGACCACATTTCTTTGAGGAATTTTGCAAACAAAAAATGGTACATGTTATTTGTTTTATAGGGATAGTTTTTACTTTTGTAGTTGTGTTTGTTTAAACTATGGGTGATTGATTTTGTATGTGTAGAAATATAAATGAGTCACTTCATTTAAAAAGCACAAACATGAGGTCCAACCCTTTAAACTATTCAAAATGTAAAAAAGTGATATAATGTACAAAGCTTTGGATGGAAACAACTATAAATTGCATTGTTCTTTCTCAAAATTTTAAAATTGTAGGTATTTGTGTGCAGATGAAGACATTAAAAATGTGTTGTTGTTGGTTAACATAAAGAAACGGGCAACAATAAAAAGGAAAAAGCAAACATGTATGTTGAAAAGTGTAATTTTGTATTTTTAGATATATAGACGAACCACTTCATTTAAAGGTTTCATCTCTTCATTTCAAACATCTTACAAATTCGTACATATACATTTACAAATATCATATCATTAGTAGAATCATTTTGTGGACTGTTTTATTTGAACTTAACATAAGAAGAATTATATCATGAATGGTATCCTTTTGAGGGTAATTTTATTTCCGGTAAACATGAGTACATTTGATACCCCTTGAACAGAAATGGAGTCTAGGATAGAAGAAGTGTTGAGTAAAGTAGTAGCAGAGGTGCTATCAAAGTAGAGTGTAGTATTTACGAAGGGTTGAGTGATAGTATTCTTGCTTCCTCCTTTCTTCTTGCTCCAAGTGTTGCTACATGCGCCATTTTTGAGCACCTTTTGAATGAAAAAGGAGGTGAAATGCACAGATTTGTAAGCGGGGGAACTCTGGAGAAAGATGTGAATGTCAAACCCTACCTTTCATTAGTTCTAATGTCAAAAATTGCTCTATGCATAGTAAGTCCCTAGGACATGTGGATAGTTAATCCCTGGCCATTTTAAGCGCCAATTGTCTTCGATTCCCTCTCAAAAGAGGATTTATTTGCATAAAGAAGACTATCCAAAATGCATAAAGAAGACTGTCCAAAACTGGTGGTAATTAGTAGAGGTTGCCAAGGAAGATGATTGATCTGTTCCCAAATTCAGATTTTTAAATTGAGTCTGGTAATGCTTCAAATCATTGGCTACTATCAATTATGCATAGCAACATTAGGCCGATGAACACTCATTAAAAATCTAATAAAAACATGATTCCTATATACTTTTAGTGACTCCTGATATAAGACGATAATTCATTTTGCATCAAGGGGGTTGAGCTTCCCATTAAATTATTGGCATACAGAGGGCTTCGTGGATTGTGGGTGCGGAGATAATAAAATAAATGAAACATCGGATAGGGTAAAGCACAATTAGACGCAAGTGTTATGTGGTTGAATGTCATGTCTCTCAGTGGAGTCTAAATTGTATTTATCAGGAATGATTTTAATTTGTTAATAATTCTTTGAAATGATCTTTATGGTGACACATAGGCTTGACAAATTCCTATAAATGAGCATCCACAGTTTTCTTTAATGAGCAACTGGCAATTCCATTTTCCAAACTGTAGTGGGAGTTCTGCTTATGTATGGTGGAATATGAAAACTTGTAGTGCAGTTAAAGATGACATGAAGGATGTAGTTATCTAACGGAGCCCTAATTCATTTAAAGAGTTTATGATTACCTTTAAATATCTCTTACTTTTAAATTTATATTTTGTAAAGTGTTTCCAACATTAAGTACTAACCCTTTAACAATTCAATCATGCAAAATAAAGAGGATTTAACTAATCAACAATATGTTTTTTTTTCCCCTGAATTTAATAACTAATATTATTTGAAAATGAAACTTAACTCAACATCAGTAAAACTGATAAGGATATTTATTCAGAATATAAGGTGGTAACTCTACTAAAATTGGCAGCAAGTTCAGTTGGTTTACATATACAGAACCAATGAAGATCTCATATACACATCAACAACAAGGTTCCTAAAAAAAAAGAAGCATCCAACAAATGCATTATTGTTCAGATTATGGGATAGTTCAGTGATTGGAAACTACCTTGACATAGATACATCTACAGTCGAGCTATTCACTTTGAGATGGAAATCTTAAATTTTCAAAGCAATGATCACTAACTACCACATAGAGACGTTCATAGTCTATAATGCTACTGATTCAGTGAAATCTCCTTGCAAGCCTAATGTAAACAATACAGATAAATAACAATGCATCTACTTCTGATAGTGAATTACATTTTGAAAATTGTGTTGAAATTGTAGGAGCTTTGTTTTTTTAGTAAGATAAATGTGAAGCTATTAGTCTGAGCACATAATAAATGATAGACTACACATTTCAAGCTCCAAAACTGATACAACGATAGAAGCAGTCACTCAAATAGGGACTGTCTACACACATTTGCACAATCCCGGAAGCATGTTGTAGAGTTTGATCATTAAACATTAAGAGAAGAAGCCCAACCTAAAATTAATCCTCAGTTGTCATTGCTAAAAGTTGTTCCTAGATTCCAAGATGAACCAAGTAAAGGAGACATGGAATGTAGTATGAAAATTGCAATACATGTATTTTAGCCATAGACGTCTACCAAGGCCAGAGGAGCTATAAATTCTTCACCATGACCATAACAGGGATGGACTTCAATAGACATATATTGTGCGAGTCCTTCAAGTTATGAACATTCAAAAGAACACATATTCCAGATGCAAATGGTATGCACGATTGTCTCATGTAGAATTTTAGATGCATGTAAGCCATTTACAGATTCATGAAGATGTTATAATAACAGTATGATTAAAGGAGTCTATGGTTCATAAACTTTACATAGTTAAGAAAGTTAAGATATCTAACCACCAATGTTAAGGAATCAATAGAAACGTAATATCAAACAGCATAGGTCTTGAAGTAGGTCGTATTGAAATTGCAAACGTGCAATTAATTTAGAAAGGCAGCCCATAAAATGGATATCATTTTTTATCTGCAAAGATCTTAATGTGCCTTTAGGAAATAGAAAACCGTTTGCAAATATATTATATGGGACAATATATAAGAAAATCTTTTTGAGAAGTGCGTGTTTTTTAAGTTTTCTAAAGTTTCCATGTAAACTACAACAGTGAACCCCAGGATGAACTTCCAATCAAGGCAAATAAACTGCATTGCTGATACGAGTGAGGATCAAACATTCAATTCTTGATGCAATTGCAAGAATTTACAAAGTGTTATTGAGGATTTTCTGGTCAAATAATGAGCATACTTCCATGAATACGATTTTCACAAGTTGCACATCAAATAATTATGATATTTCAAAAAGGATAATGTTTGCAAATCAACATTCTGGAATTGCAATATTGACAATACCAAAGAGATTATTTAGGTTCGAAGACTAACAAACATGTTACAATTGCTATCCAGGCTCGACTCAGGAACAGATGAAACAAGGCCATGAACTCCAACCTTAGAATGAATATAACTAAATATATTTTTGGTAAATCAGTGGCAGAATACTGACAATTACGGTCCTCCAAACATGGCTCAGATCCATGCTCAATATCTTAAAAACCTTTGAAGGAAGTACCCAAATTCATAGCAATGAAAATAGTGAGATTGGATCAGAAAGTAATGCACGGCCAAAAGAAAGAATCTCACCAGTTAATTTGAAAGCGTGAGTATGAGCTTCTCAGAGAAAGATTTACTTTTAAGCTTGCATGAGACTTGAATGAAGGTTCAGCTTCAATTGACTATGCCGCTATTTTCACACGTGCATCAATTCACATTGATCTGTAGGGGATTGACTGGAACTTGGAGATCGTAGTAAGGAAATGGAAATTATAGTGTTAGTGACAAGTACTTAAAGGTTAATGCATGAAAAAGCGTATCCACAATCCATTTAAAAATAGTAAATACAAGTTGCAACATGTAAAATCAGAAAAGCAAAATTGTTAGAAAAGCAAAAAAACAAAATTGCTAAAAAATAACAAAAGCAAATTTTTTAAAAATAGCAAAACCATCATTTAAGCCATAAAATTTGACACAGTCCCATGAAATGTCTGAAAATCCTATTTGCTATAGGAGTAACGCCCTTCGGCGTAAAAATCCATGGAACAAATATTTGGGTGATAGGGTTTAACAGTTAATTTTCTTTGTAACGGTTACTATCATCATCATTGTGTTCATAAAATATTTTTTATGTTTATAATTTAAATGAATCACAGTTGTATTTTTATCATACTTTTATTGTGGTGTGATAAATTAATGAATCAAGCTAAAAATTTTGGTTTAGGATTTCCATAATCTATACATACATGAAACACAAGATAGAAGTCACATGAAATACAATATAGAAGTCACATGAAATACAATATATACAGGAAGTGAGGGACAACAGGAAACTCACAACTCACAGATTGTGAGATGGTTGTCTTGTTATGAAATTATCCTTCACACCTAACTAATTGTTATAGGTTCTTGATGATTTTCCTCCATAAAATATTTTGTTCGACAATTTGACCTTGAAGCCCTTTGTTAGATATGATGATCATCATATTATATAATTTCTTGATCCAAAACTAAGATTGATATAATCTTTTAATCTTTGCAAATAGTATTTGTATCCATTGATAATCTGTTAATCTCTGTAATGGTTTTCCATTTTTTTTTGCGATTGCTAAAAAGATGCAATATGCGCGATGAAAAATCATCAAAGAATCCCCGACTTGATTATGAAATTTATGAAAGTACATCCCCTTTCTGTTCCACCAACTACTAAGTTATTTTCTTGTATTCCCTTCTCTATGTCATCCTTCTCTATAACCACTTTACCCTCTGAGTTAGGATTACTCGGATCATCCTTAAAATTCAAAGCAGATACCAAATCCGAGTTTAAAGAACCCCATCCACTAGAAGAAGTTGTAATCCATTCTTTTTTACAGATTTCTAGTTTTTATTGAAGGGACAAGAAATATGCAGATGACCCATATTTCTACATAATCTACACTGGAATGCAGTATTCTCGTAGTCTAAGATCTGGGTATGCTGAAAAATTTACCAAATTTAAGATTAATTCTGATTTGGTATTCCTTTTCTCATATCAATTTAAAAGCACAGTATTTGTTAATAATTAATATACATTTTTAACACCTATATTAAATTTTGAACATCAAATTATATTCACATATTTTTTAGACCATCACCTAATTTTTATTGCGACATGTAACCTTGAACATCAAAATTCAGCACTGATGAGAATAACATCACTATGCGCATTGACCTTTTCTCTTTATCCATAAATGTAGTTATGAGGTGGGTTTCTATTAAAATTATTATAGTTTTGAAATTGTAAAACAATGTATTTGAAAAAAAATTGACTAACTGTTTCCATTTGTTCTACTAGTAATAAACAAAAATATATTTGGACATGAACAATACACTATAAAAATGTTTTTAAAAATCCATGGAATGAATATTTGGGTGATAGGGTTTAAACAGTACAATTTTATTTGTAACGGTTACGATCATTGTCATTGTGTTCATAAAATATTTATATGTTTATAATTTAAATGAATCACATTTGTATTTTTATCATACTTTTCTTGTGGTGTGATAAAATTAATGAATCAAGCTACAAATTTAGGCTCAGGCTTTCCATAATCTATACATACAAGAAACACAATATAGAAGTCACATGAAATACAATATATATAGGAAGTGAGGGACAAGAGGAAAATCACAACTTCAAAGACTGTGAGATGGTGTCTTGTTATGAATTATCCCTCACACTCAAGTAATTGTTATAGGTTCTTTGATTAATTTCTCCATAAATATTTTGTTTGATGGTTTGAATTGAAGCCCTTCGTTAGTATATGATGATCATGTATTATATAATTTCTTGATCCAAAAATGAGATTGAGATAATCCGTTAATCTTTGCAATAGTGTTCATAGCCATGATAATCTGTTAATCTCTGCAATGGTTGTAGTGCCCACTTCCCTTTGAAACCTTTTTTGATGCTGATCATGATACTGATAATTATATTATGGACATGATTATGGACTTTATTATAGTATGATGTTAGATGTTAGATCATGGATTATTGTTGACTTGATTCAGTTATGATGCATGATGATTATTAGAGACATTTTAGATATTGATGTTGATATACTGTTTGACATGGTTATACTATGGATGTTGTTCAGACATGTGATATTTGGATATTGTGAGTAGACCTAGAAATGGAAATTATTATGATGATGATATAGTTGTTGAGTAGAATTGCAAATGATCTTGTTGGTTGCTTGGATGTTGTTGTGATCCATATATCTAGATGATTTTGAATTTTATTTATATTATTTTGGATGTTCTGATACGGCCACGAGGCTGAAGGAGGTATTCATGTTTTACAGGTTAAAATATCACAATAAACATCGGGGGATTGGAGACCAACCACATTGGAATTCTAATATGAATTCAACAAGGTCACCATGGCAACTAGTATTTGTTTGTGCGTGTTTGTGTGTGTTAGGGATTCCCATGGGGGGGATCACCTTTAAATGTGACCAAGGGGTTAGGTGTATTTATTTATTGGTTCCTTTGTTTATGTTTGCATGTGTTTATTTTGTGGTTCATTGACCCTTTCATAATTCATTAAATGGTGTGTAATATTGTGAGTAAGCATGTTGTTAAGTTAATTAATTAAAATATGTCATAAGAAAGTAATTAATAGATTGTTTTCCTTGAATTAAAGTGTTGTAAGAGATGTGTAAGTGATGTGTAAGTTAACTTTTGAGTGTGAAACACTTCATCTTCTTGGAAATTTGAATTTTCCTTGAAGGCTGATTTAGGAGGCTTGTGGGACAAGTTAAACTTGTCCCATACCTCTTAAATTCATTTACCAACCATACCTATGGTTGGAGGTTTGATTTTATACTTTTATAATGCATTTGTGTAAGTCAAATTGTAAGTTTTAATTGCACTTTTCTTACATGGTTTAATTCCAGTCCCTTGGGGTGTGGGTTGGATTTGAGTATGTATGTAAACTGTCATATTATTCACCCACCTATTTATTACGCATTGGAGAATGAATTTGAATTTTGAGGTTGGGGTTGGGGATGTGTGATGTGACATCCTACATGGATCCACCTCATCCTCTTCCCTTCCCTCTTCTATAAAATTTAAATTCCTTGCGTTGTTTTGGGTTGCTTCACTATGGAGACTTCATTCTTGGGTGAGTTCCTTGCTGTTTTGGGAGTCTTGCTTTGGAGAAGTTTGAACATTATTTCATGCTTGTTGTTTGGCAGATATTTTTGATTGTTGCTTGGAAACAACTACTGTTTGGAACTTGGGAAACTCCATCATGGATAGGTAAGAGCTTGGCTCTTGAAATTCTTTTCTTTTAAGAATGTGAATGTTAATGTGTGAATGTTTTGGCATGTTTGTGGGCTGTTGGGTAGATGGCCTAGGAATGGTATAGGAGAAGACTATGGGGTTTATTTTCTGGGAGGCACAAGTGTGTTTTAGGGAGGTATAAGGGTGGAGGAGTTGGGATTTAGGTTCCACCTTACAAAGAAATAGCTTGCATTCCTTTACTTGTTATGGGGTTCCATAAGAGGTTGGGGAGGCATAAGGAAATGAGAGGAATAAGGGGTACTTGGGGGAGGCATAAGGAATGTCAGGGTTTTGATATACTATATTTTGGCGGTTTGTAATTCAGGTGGTGATACCCATTTCCCCTTTTGGGAGGTATAAGTAGCAACCTCCATAGTTTCTTTCTCCTATGGCTTGCTTGATGAAGCCTCAGTAATGTTTTTCATGCTTTAATGTAGTTGTAAACTACATTCTATTTTTGGACTATGTTTTTATTGTGAAAATGTTGCTTGTGTGTTTGTGGAAGCCTGTTGTTGCCATGAGTTGGATCACATCTTTTATTACATTGTGGTTGAGGCTCGGGGGATAATGAAGAAGGATGGCTTCTACTTTTCATTAGATGTCTTGGTTGGTTAGAGAGCGTTGCCTTTCCCCCTGCTCTTGTGGTGATCAAATTAGAAGAATGTGAAATTTGCTTGTTGCTTGTTCTAGAGCTGAGAAGAAGATAGTTTGATAGTTCCTTGTAAAATAAAACCGTATTGTAACCTTTCCCACTTGAAGTGGATGAACTTGTAAATGTTTGTAATGGAAATATGTTGTATTGATTTGAAAGTTGTATATTGTAATGTCAAAGAGATAAAACTTTATTTTCAGGGTTTGAAGATATTATTCCATTGAATGTGAAAGAATTGTATTTTGTATGAGGAATTTGAGGAATGAAAGAAAAGTTGTAAAGTTGTATTTGAAATCAATAAAGGATTGCACTACCTTCCTCAAATTGCATCATTGTATTGAATTTGATCATCTAAATATGAGTTGTAATCTGTGTTTGAAAGAAAGAAATGCGTATGAAGGAAGTGTAATACTCTGTCTTTTGAAATATGTAAAATTTATGAAATCAGAGATGTATTTTAGCTTTTGAATAGTTGAATTGAATCATCTAAATGTATTAGATTAGAATTGGAATGAATTCTAATACTTGGAAGATGAAAATGGCGAATAGATCCTTTAAAATTTGATCTCTGTTTTGTATTTTCAAACTGAAAAATACTTTATCCAAAAATGCATAGTTCAAACCTGCAACAATGAAATAACAAATTAAATGATTAAATTGAAGTAGTATGCCCTAAACGAATTCAATTGGACAAAAATACTTAAGGAATTCCTTAGAAAACTTAGCAAAATTGGGTTCAAACGTTTTGTTGTCGTTTTGCTGTCAAGGTTGTTTTTAAAAAAAATTGGGAGTCAATAAAACAAACTTACCTACCAAATTCATCCTAAATCCATCTAAGAACAATTCTCCATGTCTAATTGACATGTTGAGAGAGGAAGAAGGAAAATTGATTAAAATTTCATAAGTTAAAATCTACTAGTTTGCCTTTTAAAAGCTTGCAGATAGTTTTCTTGAAATTGACTCCTTAAAATTTATCAAAATAAAAAATCTAATGATTCTTGTGTAAAGAGGATGTCCAGGTCTTTCCAGAAAATTCCTTGTTTTCCTAAAAATGAGCTCTCTATCAAAAGTTATGGCCTTCTAAAGTTTTTCTTCATTTGGTGTCAAAAAAAAAATTCTAACTGTCAAAAAAAAATTTGGGAAAGTTTTCCTAATTTTCCCCGCCGCCCCACCGGCTCGTAGCCAATCAGAGGCTACCACATGGCACCATGAGGCATTTGTAGAGGAGCAGATCCCTTTTTAACTTAGCGCTTTGGAATTTTTTTGGGATTTTTTTTCCTAATTTTCCCTGCCGGCCCGCAAGCCTGCAACCAATCAAAGGCTGCCACGTGGCACCACGAGGCATTGGTGGAGGAGTGGATCCCTTTTTAACTTAGCACTTCGGCAATTTTTTGGGAATTTTTTCCTAATTTTCCCCGGCCCGCTGGCCCGCAACCAGTCAAAGCTTAATACATGTGGTGCCTTGGGCGTCAGTGGAGGTGCAGTACCATTTTGATCCCTAGTGCTTTTCAGCCAAAATGACATAATGTCTTAAATCACTCCGACAACCCGATTTTCCACCGGGGTGTTGTAAAGATGACACATGTCCTCTTCAGGCTCATGGGAACGTGGGGGTAAATCACGCTTTTTCCCCAAAGAAGGAAAATGTGCCAAATTTTCTCCCTGCTCCGCCGGCCTGCACATGGGAAAATTTTCTTCCCTAGGCCCGTAAGCCCGCTCTTGGGAAAAGTTTTCTCCCAAGGTCCTCCGACCTATAACTTGAGAAATATGAGGAGTTAGGAGGACTTCTTTATATCATTGGAAAGGTGAGGAAATTTCCTATCCAATGGGAATGTTTTAGGGAAGTTTTGAGAGTGTTAATAATGAGAAAAATCAAGTTGAATATTTTAAGCCCGTTAGAGAGTGGTGTAGTGTGAAATTACCCTCCTAACCTAATTGAACTTTCTAACCCTAAATTTTGACCTTGTGACCTTTAATAATTGTTAATAAAGAAAAATAAATATAATCTAGTAAATTAGTATTGATCTGGAACCTTGTTTGTGACAACTGTTGTCTTGTAACCTGGTTGAAGACACTTTTAAACAAAAAAAAATTATTCCATAATTTTCCTATCTATATCCTAGGTTGTTCCTTCAGTCTCTAGTGGGTTTTTTTTAGCGGGCATTACAATAATAGTCTGATTTCATTTTGCAACACCTAAAAAGATGTAATATGGATGTAAAATCAACAACCATGTGAGGTGATTATTCAAATGATATTGTCCTTCGATAATGTCAACGTTAGTTGATCATTCAAATAGATTATCCTTTGATGTTTTCAGGTTACTTTATGTTTGTAGAAATTATATGTATATCCTTTTAAGTTTTCAGCCAACTTGATGTATAACTCCTAGTTTATGTTTGATAGGCCAATCAGTGGGAAGTACCCTGTACCAATTGAACCACGTATAGAATCCTTTTAGCAACTCAGAGGTCGGACTAAAGAATGTAAGCTTGTCTATGCCAAATTTTAACATGACAAAAAGTATTACTTCAGTGGTTATCATAAAAACATCGAAAGTGACTAGCAAGCCCTACATTTACAATATGATATTTCAAATAGGGAGTAGTATGGGTCAAGTATTCCCGATGAGAAAATTTCTTGTGGAATAATACATTGCCTATAACATATGGTAAGAAGGTCTATCCATTAAGTGGAGTGGTACATGTGGAAAAAACGAGTAAACCCCAGACTGATCAAAGGATATGGATTCAAATTAAAATTGAAGACCACAATCACTCGGTGTACTTACTTTCAAATTAGCATATCATAGATAGATTATCCCTAAATTTGTCTGAGAAATCAAGATACAATACCAACTTAAACTAATGCAATAACCCAAGATCTATCATGTCAAATTGTGTAGAACTGTTTCCCTTTCAATTAAGTTATGAATGTGTGAATAAGTAAACTAACATTTTTTATTTTTTTTTGTGTTTTTTTTGTGACAATAATAGATAATCAACATACAATTGTACATTATTGTATCACAACCATCCTACTTGGTACCTATGTTTTAATTTATGAATAGAATCATTACAATGCAAAATTATTTTGGATTCATGTTCAATAGTGGCAATTAGGACAATATGTGCTTCACTATTCATGTGAAGTTGACAATAGAATACAACTCTATGTTCAGTATTCCAGGGACATTAGAACGATCTTTGGCATTAAGGTTTTAGACTATAGATGATGGCCTTCACCAGTCTACATTTTCATTATGTAGAAATTTAATCCTGAAGTCAAATCTAGCATAAACAAACTCCCAGCTTGTATATTATCTCTCAAAATTGTAGATCTCCTTGACATAAACAAGGAATATCTTCCAGTACGTATTTGAAAATTATTGAAAGATATACATAACAAGGAGTTCTCATCACTTTAGAGCAGATTAAATATCATAAAAAATAAAAGGTGCATTGAATCCTTCTTCGTAACATGTGCCAAATCTCAAAGTAATTAATAAATTCAACTTGTGAAAAACCCTTTGCAACAAGACGAGCCATACAATTGTCAATTGACCCAACAATTATGTATTTGGTTCGGTACACCCACTTACACCTAGCCATATTTCTTCCTTTAGGAAGAGATACCGAATCCCAAGTTTTATTCTTCATCAAAGAAGACTACTCAGCTTCCATCATATCATCCTACTCTTGTATCCCATGAGCACGTGAAAATATTTTGGATTCTCATAGAATTCCTGACACAAAATACCATAATCTCTAGAATGTGCATGAAGATGCATAGTGGGTGGAAGATCCAGTATGAAAGGTGATGTCTCAGAAACTATTATACAATCCCAATTTGGCATAATGACAATATTAGTGGGAATAATATCCTTTTCAGCATCCATAACCTCCTCATAAAACTCCTTAAAGAAGGGATCCTCATGATGAGATAAATAAAGAAGTAGGAATGGAAGAAGAAGAAAATTGAGGAGATAAACGCTCATAAAACTAAAAATGTGTTTGAGAAATAATCTCATGAGTATCAAGATATAAAATTTGATACTCTCATGTCCTCACAATACCCTACACGGATCAAGGGTTTACTCTTCTTATCAAAGGTTTTCATTTTCTTCTTTGGTATAAAGGCCCAATCATGGCTCCCAAAGAATCAAATAAATGAGACACCGGGCTTATGTTTAGACCAAGCTTCCTCTAGAGTCAAATTATCAAGTGCTTTGTGTGGTGTGAGATTCTGAATTTAGTTAGCACAATTAATTACTTCTTCCCAGTATATAGGAGGTAAATATCTAGAATAAATCATGTAGTTATCCATTTCCTTCAAAGTTTGGTTCTTCCTTTCAAATAATACATTTTTCTGTGGAGTATGATGAATATAAATCTAGTAAATAATTACAGGAGTTGCAAAAAAATTAGAAAACACTTTTCTAAAGTACTCCCCCATTATCAGCGTGTATTTTATTTATGCAACTCCAAGATTGTTTCTTGAAAAATCCTTAAAGACTTTGAAGTTTTAAAAACCATCACTCTTTTACTTTAGAAAATAAACCCAAGTATGCCTCGAGAAATTATAAATGAGGGTAAGTACATACTTATCTCTATTGAAAGAGGGGGTGAGAAAAACCATTGAGTCACTATGAAAAATCTCAAGTTGTGTAGAAGCTCTCTTAGAAATATTCTTAGGGAATGGATCATGATGTTTTTTACCTAACACACAACTAGGTAAAACTACCTCAAGATAAGAAATTCTAGGAACACCATCAACCATACCATGAATGCTCAACTCCTTCAAATATCTGTAATTTAGATGTCCAAATATCTCATGTCAAAGCTTATTCTATGAATCTACATCATAAAACAAGTCTATCCCTATGGAGGAAATGTCATCGAAACCCTCAAAGTGATTTAGTTTACAACCATGATAAAAAATACATTGAGAAAAAAATTAATGAGGCTCCAAAAAGGTTTGTACTTTTGCCCCTTGTTGTGTAAAGTCATTATTTTTTTGTGACCAAAATGAAAAAATTTGATATACATAAACTAAATTTGTAGTGATGTTAGGAACATATAGTGCATCTTGGATACTTCCACCATCAAGGTGTATGTCACCTTTTCCCATAACAGAAAGCAAGGAAGAATGCCCAACCTCAATTTTTGAAGTAGAACTCAAACCTAGAGATACCAAAGACTCCTCAGAAGAATTCATGTCATGAGAAGCACCAAAATATATAACCATACTATCTCGACAACATTAAGTGTGTTTTCATCCTCATTGGAAGGAGACGGAGTATAGATAGAGATTCTGTGCTTTTTGATTGCATCCCTTAAGGCTTGCATTCACTTCCAGCACCTAGATTCTCCATGACCAGTGCCCCCAAAAAGAGAAGATGAAAGGCTGTACTTATTCATATATTTAGAAGACACATTAAGTGTAGAGTTTTTTTTATTTTGGTTTATGAGAATTTTGAGATGGAGAAGGGGTGAACTTGGATTTACCTTTTGTTTTTCCATTTCCCTTAAGATCAGATGCTACTAATGCCTTTTGAGAGGTGGAAGACTTAAGGTTAGATAGTATGGATTATTCCCTAGTAATTCTTTCACAAATTGTATCTAAGTTAGGCATTTGAAATGTGTCACCTAAGGCATACATACTAGAGAAAAATGTAGAAGAAATTTTTTGGAATGGACCTCTCAATATGGATAGAAGTAGGTAAACACACTCTTCATATTTCTTATCTCTTCCACTCCCCTTAAATTTTGTTCAAAAATGCTTGAACTTAGTAAGATAGTCTATACTTGATGGAAAATATTAAGGACTAAGAGAGTGTTAGAGTATGTATTTACCTTAGCTCATATTCACCTAGGTAATTTATTTACCTTTATTGTATTTATCCTCACCCACCTACGTGTGTGGATATTTATTTTTATTTATTTAGATATTACCTAGGGGGATATTAACTAGTTGCTAGGTATAGTTCCTTCCTTGATCTATGGTATTGACTAGATCCTTGATGTCTAATTTTCTCCTAAATCTATGGAATTGACTAGTTATTTCCTTAATCTATGGCTCGATTTATGACCTTGACTAGTTCTTAGATTGTTATTCCTTACTTATATAAGCAAGGTCCATTCTATTTAAATTTCATTGAGTTCCATAATAATATATGAATTGTTGCTCATTTGTTTGCAAAGGTTTATGTAAAGTTATTCTGGTGAATTAATTTCATCTTACTGATCATGGTGTTTGATTAGCATCTAAATTAGGGTTCATTTTAAGAGACCTCCTGGAAATCAGAGGTGGAGAATACCTAGTGAATATCCCCGGAACCAGTTTCACGGGAAGGCGAATTTTTTGGGGGTTGTATGAAAAAATGTCGCCTGATTATCAAGCACTACGACAGAAGGCTGCAGACGCGCGATGGGAGATTTTGCTGTGGCGCGTCAAAAAAAATGCAATGACGCACGTCAAAAGACCTTAGTGATGCGCGTCAACAGACCTTAGTGATGCACGTCACTAAGGTCTGTTGATGCGCGTCACTGGATTTTTTTGACGTGCCACAGCAAAATCTCCCATCGCGCGTCTGCAGCCTCCGACCTCTGCTTTCTCATCAAAAAATCTCCGTGTCGCGCATCAACAAACTCTTTGTTGTGCGTCTGCTATGCGTAATATCTGTTGTACCTCCTTGTTGCGCGTCAAAAAAATGCAGTGACGCGCGTCAATAGGCCTTAGTGACACGCGTAAACAGACCCTAGTGACACACGTCACTAAGGTCTATTGACGCGCGTCACTAAGGCCTATTGACGTGCGTCACTAAGGTGTCAACAGGCCTTAGTGACGCGCGTCAACTTAGTGACTCGCGTCACTAAGGTCTATTGACACGCGTCACTAAGGCGTCAACAGGCCTTAGTGACGCACGTCAACAGGCCTTAGTGATGCGTGTCAACAAACCTTAGTGACACGCGTCACTAAGGTCTGTTGACGCGCGTCACTAAAGCCCGTTGACACGCGTCACTACATTTTTTTGATGCGCGACAACAAATATCATGTCGCGCGTCTGCAACCTCTGCCCTCTTCTTGCTCATAAAAAAAAATCCATGTCGCTCGTCAACAAAATATTTTTCATGTGTCTACTATGCGTCAATATCTATAGTATCTCCTTGTCTACAAACCCTCCTTGTCGCGCGTCTATAATACGGGATATATCATATTGTTGAAAAATGTGAAGTAGAAGTGTTCTACATGGCGAATAATCTAGGTTTATATAGGGGATATTTTTCAAGGGTAGGCGAAGCCGGCCCCCTAAAAAAAATTAAAGTGTAATTTTTAGGCGAACAGGTCACTGGCCTGTGCCAAAAAAATTTACCTTTTCAAAATTTTCAAAAATAGAATATTCGCCATATTACGAATATTCACCACTAAAATTTTCCCTGATCTAAATTTTTGGTTTGGTATGATCCAATTATTATTCTTTTTATGGTATTAGAGCCAGGTAGTTAAGCGTGCCTAACCTGGAGTAGTAATGAGATGGGTGACCTCCCGGAATTCCTAGTGTTATTACCTCCTAATGTTGTTGAACCTAATTTAGTGAATACATGGTGGGCCCAAGACTCGCGTGGTTGCATCTAGCTCCATCATGTCAGGGTGTGTTGGCATAGTAGCTGGTTAACATGATGAGATCCCTCTCCACCACTAGTTCTAGCTTTTTGTGTGATGGAAAATTATAACATGGTATCAGAGCAGGAAATTGCTATTAACATCCGTCTATCAGTTTTATTTTGTAAATAAGTTTTTGGTATATTCATATATTCATTATTTGTTTGTATTTGTTTCTACATGTGGTTTTATGAAAAATATCCTTCCATTGGATTCAGAAGGTGGAAAAACCTTAACATCGACTGTAAACTTGACCATTTCTGGAGGCAGTCATTTTTTCAGTTGTTTTTGTTGTTGCAAGAGACACAGTTTGGTTCATCTTGGATTTTGCGTCAACTAGAACAAAACCGAGAAAATCAATTTCTGGGTTTTTTTAACAGTTTTTGAGATCCGAATAGGTTTTTTTGGTGTTGTGCTACAACATCCTCGGTTGGCGCGAGGTAGGCGGTTTCAGGAAAGATGTTTATTTCCTTTCTTGGTAGGGGTTCATGGGCTGATGTGTAAGTTTTTCTTTTTTGGGAAAATCTGTAGACTACTACTTTGGCCAACGAAGGTAATTTTTTACACAATCTAGCAATAACAAGTTTTACTAGAAAGATAACTTTGATGTGACTTAATACCCCATTGAAATCCTTATTCCTTTGGTCATATGGTATGGTTGTATGAGGGCTTAAAGCTTGTGATTCCTACTAGTAGGTTCTTAACTCTAGCCCCCTTTCATTTTATTTTATGTGGTGAAGACAAGAGCATTTTATTTTGTTTTCATGGCAACTAAAATAAATAACAAAACATAAACTTGAAAAATTTGTATCTTTTGATCGACAACTCAGATTTGAGTGTCATTTTTTGAAAAAGTGATTGTTTTTTTCGTGCTCTTTCTATTGGAAATATTTATTTTGAGAATAAAAACTATAATTATAAGTGTCATATTGTAAACACACACTCAATTATAAAGTGTCAAATTTGGGGGGGTGTTGTAATCACTTATGGAATTCAAGAGGATGTTGTCAAATTTTTGGAAGAAAATAGATCACTCAAGAAGTGAAATTTTCTTCTACAAGCACTCATTCATGATAAGAATACACTAATACACTTACTAGCAAAATTTTTTTTATATCTTACAACTAAAAAGAGTTTGTGAGAATCGAATCAGAAACAAATCACCATGAAGTAGTTGCACTCCAACGGAATCGCGATAGATCCAGCGTAATTGCAAGAAGAATTGATTAGTAATGGAAGAAATTGCTCAATAGAAACAAAGCTTGCATATAGAGGAAAGATAGCGGAGTGTCCTGGCATGCTCATAAATGAATTGTAAATGGGTACATATAGGGTGTTGTGTAACCCTAGTGCACGACACACTTGAAACCCTAAACCTAACCCATGTGAGATGACCCTCCAATATGAGAGGACACATAGGATAAATCACACTAGCACCCCCCCCTTCATCGAAGTTGGGGGTAGCGGCAAGGATGAGTCAGATGAAAAAGGAAGACACCCCTAAACAACTAAGAAAGATGTGTTAATGGGGCCCTAAAAACTAAAGGCCTGATAAGGTGCCCATATACAAACACAATCTTCCTAGAAGAAGAAAAGAAAAATGGGTCTCGACATAAAGCTTGATGAGGTACCCATGTACAAAAGAAGTCCCAAGTAGCGAAGGAAAACCAAGTGGGAAAAACATCCACCACAAGAGAACAAAAAATACTCTCTAATCTAAGAAAGATGCCAAAGATGGGTCATGGCCATAGACTAGCCTGTAAAGTTACCCATGTACAAAGGGGAAATCTCTCAGAAATATGAAAAAGAGAGAAGATGAGGGAGATGAGATGTATGTGGAAGATGCTATGGATGGATCTAAATGCTGCAACTCTAAGAAGTCTCCCAGAAGAATGTCGATGATGAGATACTTTTCCTCTAGACTGAAGAAGAGCCATCTGTACCGTATGGTGTGTCTTCCCTTAGGAAGGACAGAAAAGATGTCCTAAAAATCTACCCACTCCACAAAGGAAACTGAAGGCAGTAGCATGAATAAATTTGAGTCTGGTCCACAAAAGTGTGACATAGGTCTAGCAAGTGAGTGTAAAGGAGCCGAGGGTAATGTCACGAGTGTAGAACTACCAAAGTATGAAGGGTGAACACCTGTAGAAAGGATTTCCAACTGATGTGAAGGTAATAAAACATCCCCCATGACAAAAAATGGATCCACAAAAAAAGGGTGGATTAATGAAAAGTCTTTGGTAAAGTGGAAGTGGCAAGAGTCCCTGAAGGGGCACTCCTAATAATGGAGATGATGAACTACTTTAAAATACCTGTAGATGGTTGAAGAACCTGCACATGCACAAAAAAGACACAAAAATTGAAACAAATTTATGAGAAAGCTTGTTAGAGAGATTAGAAAAATAATTCCAGAAAATAGTGATCGAAAAACTTGCATGCAGAGTAAAAGAATGAAACCAAGAAAGAGTAATCACAACTAAAAAATAACGAGTGCAAGTTTACTCGATCTCATCTCTGATACCATGAAAAGAGTTTACAAGAATCGAATCGGAAATGAGGCACCACGAAGTAGTTGCACTCCAATGGAATCATGATAGCTCCAGCGTAATTACAAGAAGAATTGATCAGTAATGGAAGAGTGTCTTGGCATGATCATAAATGAATAGTAAAGGGGCACATATAGGGTTTTGAGTAACCCTAGTGCATGACACACATGAAACCCTAAACCTAACCCATGTGAGATGACCCTCTAATATGAGAGGAGGACACATAGGATAACTCACACTAACAACAACATCACCATCATATTATGGACTATCATCTCCATGCTCCTAGTCCACTTGCAGCTATTGCTCCGACACCCAATGACCTTGATCTGTCAGTTTCAGAGCCTATTCTAGCTCTTAATGCTCCTAAGCCTATGAGACTTGTTACTGCATGCTCTTCCACATATGTGCCTATTGCAGTAACACATGATGCATATCTTACTTCTTCTCATATGCATGGCTCTTTCAAGAAGCATACCATTGAATTTGGTTCTCATATGATCCATTCTATGGGTTTCATTGTAGGAGGTATTGGCACACATTCACAGGGTTTTGTTTCTCCTATTACAACATGTTAAGTGGAATTCTCACCATGGAATTGGTCTTTCAGTAGTTACTTCATTGGGATCACACATTGTCAAAGATCCTACTTTTGTTCACTCAACTCTTATCAAGGATCATGAGCTCCACATGAGTTCGGTAGCTTCACTCATGCTTGAGAAACTTGAGATTTCAGCTATCAGACATGATCAACTTGACACACATTTCAGATGTTCCGTTGGATGAACCCATTGTGCATTTCGCACCAAGTCATATGCATGCATCTTCTTCATCCATATATGTTTATTTGGGGTGGATATATAATCACTCATGGAAGTGACATAGTAATTCCTTGAGAGGACCCTACAAGCATGGTTCCTCCACCATTTGAACTCTTTCTCCACTTTCTATACCTTTTACATTGTAATACTCTTTGTTTTAGCATTTTTATTTAGTAGGTGTAGTGTATCTCTCTTGTTGGTTGAGAGATTTTATATTTGTATTTTTGACACTTTTTATGGCATGTTAACATTCTCTTTTGCTATGGAAGCTATTCTGGTGAATCCCAGTGTCAACTTCTATGTTTAAGTAGTGGTATGACAACTCATATAATATATATTTCAGTGTCACTCCACCCATTTAGTAGTATGAGAGGCTGAAGTTTTGATGTTGCTTGTTGAGGTCTTGTGTCATTTCCTTGGTTGTTGTTCTTGGTTCATGGTACACCTTTTTCTATTAGTAGATCAAACTATGTTTGTTGATTTATTGCACTTTTTACATCACCTATAACAGTATCCTTCAGTAATTATTGAGCTTGTTCTATTCTAAAGTATAATTACACACGAAAGATAGTGTCAGAGAGCTGCAGATGCTGACAAAAGTTTCTGACTAGTACATGAGTTATTTTTTGATACGCGACAGAGATTTTAGTTGACACATGACATGAAGAGTTTGTTGATGCAAAACAATGGAGGTCCAACCACAATGCAGTTGCATAATTAGATATTTGGTATGAAGTGTTACATAGAAGCTTCTTGAGATTCGCACGACATGAGAATTTTTTGACTGCGACATGGACTTTGTTGATACATGATAGGATTTGTTGGGTGGATTTTTTACAGTCTATGTGACAGAGACTCCTTTGTTGACACGTGACATTTATTGTTGACGTGTGACCTCATCAGGGCCTTGTTGCAGAGACGCCATAGAGAGTCTTATTGATGCCGACATAAAATGTTTATTGACGTGTTAGTGCAAGATCATGGAGGCTCCTTTTATTTTTTGATCAGATAATTATTACACTTGATGTATCCCTACATGTTGATTTATTTGTCTTAAGTGTGATTAGGAGTGTGGAGTTATGCAATGTTAGTCATGTAGAGTTATCTTGACTAGCGACATGTGAGAGTTTCTTAACTACTAGTATCATTAGTGAAAAGTTCTTACCACTAATGCTTGGTAGTAGTTTCTAACGTGTCAATAAATCCTCATGTCATACATCTTCATAATTTATCATACCATTGAAAATGAAAGCTTACTTTTGGAAATTTTATATAGATACATACCCCTTAAAATTCACCTTTTCAGTGAAATCCAGTTATAAGGATATTTGCTAGAGATTTTCCACCGCTGATTTCCAACTTCTCTTAAAATGAACCTTTGTTATTTTGTCATTTCGAGTAGTTGTTTTTGGCTTGAAACAATCATTACAGATCTGTGGTATACTCTACCACATTATTCTGTATGACAGGGTGTGGTGTTGGATAATTATCATTTATAGTTAACTCTTTTTATATGGATCAAGATCCTCCAATTCTCCCATCAGATTATATAGATTATCATCTAAACTCAATGAGGTTCTTGGAGAATTTATCTCTATTAGTGGAAGGAGCTTCACATCAACCCTTTTAGATGGCTTTCCAGCTTCTCTAATGTTTCTTTACAATATTAATTTCCATTGGTATGGAATTCTTTCCTTAAGTTAGTTTGGGCATCTATCTCTAAGATAAAAACCAGCTTTACCATCAAATGCTTCACAAGATTTACATTATAAAATATGTCTTCAAGATTATACGATTTTTGAGCCGATCTCATCTTTTTGCCAGCAGTGGTTTTTTCACATCTCATTACTTTGTTGTTATTAGTTTTAAATTATTTCACATATTCATTAGGGTGAGTTGGTGAAATAATTTTTTGAGGGAAAATTTGGGTCACCAATGCTCCTGGGACATAGGCCCCTATGCTTGAATTGGGCAGCTCCATTTATTAAAATCAAGGAAATGAATATGAACTAAACTAATTTCTGGGGGTGGCCCATAGATCGTATGGATCACACAGGAATACTTCCCTAAAACTTATGTAATTTTCTTGTATGGAATAAAAGGGAAGAAAATTTATTAGAGAGAGATATGAAAGGGAAATAAGGGGGATTTTAACCAACAAATAAGTATAGCTAAGTTCATTGCATTAAAATCACTAATATTTCCCTTGCATCAATTAGAAATAATCCATTCACATAGAAAAAGGAACAATCAACAAGAAACACAAAATTTTATTGCATTCATGTTGCACAATTTACAACTTTGATCATGGAGTATAAGTTGAGATGTAGATAGAATAACACTATATAAATAAGGAGAATTTCATTGAGTTCCATAAATAATAATGATATTTCTTCTTGTTCCATTTAGTAACCACCCCTTTATGAGGAGATCATCTCCTTTTATAAATTTACAATCCATCTCTTCATCTACCCCCCACATGACTTTTCATATTCCAACTACAAGTGAATTTCAAATATCCTTAGGAAAGATCAAAATAAGTCCCCTTTTTTATAATTGCAAAAGGAATGGATCTCATACGATCTACACCAAATATTACCATATTTTTCACTATTAATGAATACGACAAAAATTCATTACACACAATGAAGAATTAGAATAAAGATCACTTAGAAGGAGAGTGAGAATAAAATAATGAGAAAGAGAATGGAGAAGGATGAAGTATCTTAGTTATCTCAATGAAGACATTTCCTATGATAAAGATCATGCCTCTGATGAATACCATGGAAATTCAATTGGTTTGAACTAAATTCATTTCACTTCTCTGAAAAAACAGACAACTTTCGGTGTGATATTCTCTAACTGAGGAATGCTCACATACTCACAATCACCAAAAAGAATGCAAGAATCATTTTGGATGCATCCAAGTCTCTGGAATTTGGCACTTTATCATTGATTGCAAGTTACAATAATAACAACTTTAGTGATCTTGAGAAATGTTTGAAATAGAACCAAGGATTTCTGTGAGTGACTCCAGGGTGTCCTCATTGAAGGAGAAGGGGTACTCCTACCTCTTTCAGAACCATTTCTTGAAAAGGAGTCACAAGCTATTCCAAAACGTGTTTTCAAAACTGATAAAAGTATATGCCCAAGCTCTTCTGACACATTTTTTTATATCTCCGAGACTCCCTTGAGAAGTTTCTTTTGAACTCCTTGGGCTTTAGACAAATAATTTTTCAGTACATCGCACCTTGTCAGCCATGGTGCAGAACCAAATAGGATGATAATTTATCAGTTGGATTCGTGAACACAGATTTTTCTTATCAATAATGAGGAGTCAAGATTCTTAATTTCAAGGAGGTCAATGAGAGAACACTATTCCAAATCATCCTTTATTTCTCCATTTCTACCCTACATGCACATGTTGATTCTTCACCAGATTTATTACTATAGAAACAAAGAAAAACAAGGAGAGGACCTCAAGAAAAATAACATTCATTTTTCAATGATTTTCACCACCCACTTGTCATTTTACCTCCCCTGCATTGTGAATCCTTGGGCTTGGGATTTTTTTATTGTGATCGTAGCATGATATTCCATTTTGTAAACTTGAGCAATAGGGTTAGAAGCTTGATAAATTATATTAATCTCAATCGACCGAAGATATAATGGAGTGGACTGTAATACTTATAGGTATTGTACAGTCATGTGAATACAAATATAGATTGTACAGGTACAACCAAAAATAAACTTCCAAAATATATCTAGGAAGCAATAATTAAATAAATACAAACAAATATTAGTTGCAACAATAATGCAACAAATAAACAATACAATATGGAATAAACAAATATGGTTTAAAACCATATAACAACATATTTAATAATATAATCTAACTATAATGCATAATTAATATATAAATGCATAATTAATTATCCTAACATTCCCCCCCTTAATTTTGCATTGTCTCAAGGGATGAGGAGAGGAACTCTCTGAACAACTCGAACTTGTCACATGCAAGTGACTTTGTGAAGATATCTTCTTGTTGTTCAGCTGTTGGACAAAATTAAAGTTGGATGTTGTGCTTCAACACATGCTCGCATATGAAATTTGTACCTCAATGTATTTGTTCTCTCATGAAAAACAAGATTGTGAACAAGTTTGAGAACACCTTCATTGTCAACATACATGGTGGTCGGTTTGTCCTATGGTATTCCAAGTCCTTCAAGTATGCGACATAGCCAAATCACTTCACAAACAACTTCTCCTATAGAACGATACTCGGCTTCTATGGAAGAGTGAGAAACAAAATGTTTTTTCTTGCTTCCCCATGATATTGGTTCAGATCCCATAAAGAATACAAATCCAGAAGTGGATTTTCTATCATCAATGTTTCCTGCATGATCTGAATCTGAATATCTAGTCAAGAAGAAGTTGTTGTTCTTCTTGTATTCTAGACCAAGATCCACTTGATCCTTTGAGATATCTCAAGATGTGCCTTGCTACTTTCCAATGACAAAATTTGGGTTCCTACATGAACCTGGATAGATAGCTTACTATAAAGATGATATCTGGTCTAGTGTAGGTCAGGTAAATGAGACTCTCAATCAACTACCGATAGAGAGTGGCATTTACCTCAGGAGATGGATCTGAACGAGATAACTGCAATCTGTTCTCCATAGGTGTAGCAATTGGTGTGCAATCCATCATCCTAAATTTCTCAAGCATTGTCTTGGTATATTTCATCTAAGAAACAAATATGTGATTCTCTTTCTGACATACTTCCAATCTAAGACAATAGTGCATTAGACCCAAGATCTGTCATGTCAAATGATCGATTAAGATCTTTCTTCATTACATCGATCATCCTCATTGAATTGCCAGTGATGACTAGATCATCGACATAGACAAACTACAATCAAAATCTCCCCCCTTGATTTTTGAGGTAAAGATTGGGATCGTATGGATTTGTAACAAATCCATGTTATATGAGATGCTCATCAATCTTGATGTACCATGCCTGGGGTGCCTATTTGAGGCCATACAGAGATTTCTTGAGTCTGTATACCTTTGCTTCTTGACCAGGTACTACATATCCCTCAGGTTGAGTCATGTAGACTTCTTCTTGTAAATCTCCATTCAGGAAGGCACTTTTTACGTCCATCTGAGTGGAATTTCCAACCAAACTATGCAACTAGAGAAAAGATCATCCTGATCATTTTGATCTTAGTTGTGGGAGAAAATGTCTCCTTGTAGTCAATTCCTTCTTTTTGTGCATACCCCTTTTCTACTAAGTCTTGCTTTATACTTTTCCACTGTCCCATTTGCTTTGTACTTATTTTTGAATATCCATCTGCATCCAATGGGTTTCTTCCTGGTGGAAGATCGACAAGCTGCCAAGTGTTATTTTTCATCATTGATTGATATTCAGAGTCCATGGCATCTTTCCAAGCTTTTGACTATAGGGCTTCCTGGACTGTAGAGGGCTCATTAGATTCAATAACTCTACTCATCAAAGAAAATTTAACTTCTTCTCTTGCTTTACTGTGAGTCCATGGTCCAGGGGTAGATGTATCTGGTGGAACATCCATTCTTGCATCTCGTAATGTGCTAGTACACCACTTAGGCATACACTGAATTGTTCCCATGGGTCATGGTTCTATCATGATCAACACCATCATCCCCATCTCACTTTTATCTTATGAGGGAACATCAGCTTTAATTTTTACAACTGGTGAAAAATCTACATTAGGTGAGTCTAGAGGAGGATAATCTTCTTCCTTCTTCTCAAAAAACTCAACATCTCTGCTGGTGTAGACTTTTTCTTAGTCTTAGGATCCATTAATCTATACCCAAGAGTCTCTTCACTGTACCCAATGAAGATGAGTTTATGTGACTTCATGTCCAATTTATTTCTGTTCTTCTTGGGTATGTGCATGCTTGCTTTGCACTTGAATACTCTAAGGTGCGTAATAGATGGTTTCCACTTTGACCATGCTTCTTGTGGTGTTACTCCATCAAGAGAAACGGTGGGCACTCTGTTCAAAAAATACACTGTTGTCTTTGCAGCTTCTACCCAGAATGTCTTTGCAAGTCCAAAGTCATTGATCATGCATCGCACCATTTCCATGATAGTATGATTTCTTCTCTCAACAACACCATTCTATTGTGGTGTGTGTGGAGGAGGAATTTTTTGACGAATCCTGTGAGTTTGTAGGTAGTCTTTGAACTCATTACTGGTGAATTCCCCCCCTCGATCTAAGCAGAGAGTTCTGATGTGATGACTAGTTTCATTCTCAACAACTACTTTGAAATTTTTGAAGGTTTCAAAAGCTTCACTTTTCTTGCGAAGACAAAAAATCCACATTTTTCTTGAATAGTCGCCAACACTAAGCATGAAGTACTGAAAGCCAGAATGAATTGGTTGCATCAGACCACAAAGATCGGTATGAACCAAATCAAGTTTACCATGAGATTGATATGTACTCTTCTAGAATGAAGATCTGTGTTGTTTTCCTGCTAGGAAGTGAGGACACTTGTCTGTATCCTTCTGAAGAGATGGTAGCCCATGTACCATATTACACCAGCGAAGTGTCTTGAGATACTTGAAACTTACATGACCAAGTCTCCGATGCCACAAATGTTGAGGTAGAGTTCTTAGCCACAACTACCTGATCATCTCTATGGAAAAAATCAAGCTGGAACATGTGTCCCACATTAGAGGATTTCGCAACTATTTTTGAGCCTTGTGATTTGTCTCGAATTAAACACATTTTCTTGCTGGAATGACTATCAAAGTCAATTTTTAGGTTGTGATCTAGGAGTTGACTGACTGAAAGAAGATTCTTTGTCAACCTAGGGACATATAAGACATCTGAAAGTATACAGTTGCGTGAACCAAGGGGTAGAGAAATGTTCCCAATCCCCTGAACTGTATATGAAGAATCATCTCCCAATGAAACATGGTTTTTCAATGGTGTGTCCCTCATTGAAGTAAACTAGTCTCTGTGGCTGGTCATGTGTCGAGTGGCCTCTGAATCAACATACTAGACATCACTACATGACGTGGATGGTTCACTTGATTGAGTAGTGAACAAGAAGTCTTCATTGTCTGAATGTTCTTGTTGCTCAACAATATTTCCTTGTTGATGGGGTCTTCTTTCCAGTTCCCCTTTTTCTTCCCTTGATTGTGGTTAGAATTTCCCTTGTAAGATTGTTGTTGTAGAGGTCCAGAGTTACTAGATGAACCTTTCTTGTAAGTATTATACCAATAATCTTTTTAGGTCATGTCCTCTTTTACAAATTGGACATTTCTTCTTCTATTGTTTATCCCCTTGATGTTGACTATTGATTTTGATTTTGGGACTTTTGATAGGAATTAGGTTTTCCTTTACCTTTTCCTTTCCATTTTTCATGTGAAGAAAGTGCTTTCTCCTCTTCATCATCCTTATTGTGCATGGATTCCTCTTGTTGCAGTAGGTTTACCAGCTTGTCAAAACTAACTGTCGTATCTGACACATTTAGTGTTGTTACAAAAAATGTGGTAAGAAGAATGGGAGTGCTCTTAGAACAATGGGAACAGAGAGCATCATCTGTGACCACTTCTCCTAGGGCTAGAAGTGAAGCCCTCAACTCTGTAACTCTTCTTAAGAAAGCTTCAATTTTCTCATTCTGTTTTAACTTTAGTGTATGTAACTGACTCTACAAATTCAGTATAACATTCTTGTTTTTGGCCTCATATACTTTGCTCAACTTATCCCACGCTTCTTTTGCCATTTTGGCATCTCGAATGTGGGGTTGCACATCATCAGACACTCCAAACAAGATGATGAGTTTGGCCTTCTGATCTGCTTTATCAAACTATTGATTGTTGTGTTGTATCAGTAGTTGATCTAGTCAGAGTACCATTCATAACAGGCTAGATCTCTTCAAACTCAAGTTGTGTCTTGATTTTAGTCTTCCATGTGGCATAGTTGTTTCCTCTGAGTAGTTGTGAATCTGGAACAAAACATTTGGGGACATTGGTGCCCATTTTTTAGAAATCACTGATAGGGTTTGGCTCTTATCACTCCAGGTATAAAGTCTCCCAATCTATATACTGTCAGTTCGATATACCGAAACCTTTCTATATATGCATCCTTCCGATATACCTGGTGGTACATGGAAGAATCTCTCCCTTTCTATATACTCGATGGTATGTGAAAGAGGTGTTAACATACGTGAAAGAGTTCAATATGTGGTACCAAGACAGTAATGAAAGGGGTCTGTGTGATTATTGACACCAGCTTAAAGAAATATCCTCATACATGCACGTAACTTTGCTATATAATCGGATAATTTCTCAGTCTGGATTTATGTCATGCAATCGTTCACAGATGGATGGGATGGCTCATAGTGTGTGCACTGTGACCTTATTACTCCCCATCAATTTAAAGGGTCGATGCCCAGATGACATTGTTGTAGCTATATTAGGTGGTTAAGTGCAGTAGTAGTCATGATGGCTTTACCTGTAAGTTGCACTTCCCAGAGGCACCGTATATACCGAACGTTGCGAATGAGATCTAGGATCTCGTGAGTGTTACAAATTCAATTTTTTTGCTGTTTTTGATTACAATTTCTGCCAGTTTCTGATCAGTTACAAAGTTTACAGTTGACTTATGGCAACCTACAAATTAGTACAATATATTGCAACATGCAAATTACATTAAAAAATATGGAAAAAATTGAATGGCAGGCAATTTTTTTTGTTTTGCGGGCCCTAGTGGCCTTCGGAGCCCAAAATGACCCAAAATGCCATAAACCATTAAAAAAATGCCAAGATGAAGTTTTTGGATGGTCCTCCTTTTGCAAAAAAAATCCCGAAATGAAAAAATAGGCTTAGTGGAGAAAAAATAATTTTACCCTAAATTTAGGGTTTTTCTCACTAAAAGTTTAGAGACCTATTTGGCTATAACTAAATGTTGTTTAGCTGATAGTTTTTTCCACTAGATCTACCTCCAACTTTGGCAGTTTTTCTAAATTTGCCTCTAAAATCAAATTGGTTTAAAAAACAAGCTGAGGGTGCAGGGTTTGAACCCCAAACCTCCCACACCCAAACCTTTCTCTCTAATCACCTTCGCCGCTTGTACACTTGTGATGTAAATTGAACAAATTTGTATTTAAATAAGGCCAAATTCAACTCACCTTTGTAAAATGCGACTTGGCAGAGTGGAGGCTTGCATGGAGCTTGCATGGCATGAGCTTGGAGGAGAACTAGCCTAGAGGAGAGGGTCTGCATGGTAGATAACCTCGGTTTAGGGCTTTCGTATGCACCAAAACCAGATCAAATTCCTTTCTTACGCCGCTTTATAACTAGTATACACTATTGTATTTGCCAATATTTTTTAAATTATTCTCTATGCACCCACTTCAATGTTTTGTTGCAGTTGATCTCACTAATGGCCAGGTTGGAGAACGTAGTGGAGCGGTTCGTGGCGTATCTCCTTTAATCCTCTCTTTGCTGAGTGTAATCCTCTCTAATTGGATTGATAACCACCATATTTTCTTTGTTTTTGCAGGCTCTACTATATATACATATTTTATATACTATATATATTCATCCACTGTTGATACAGGTGCATGGATTTTGATATTGTTGTTTACTAACCATGGTTTCTCCTTGTGCAGGTCGTGGAAGTCTCATGTGGCTTGGTTTGTGAGATGCAAGGCAAGAATACACTCCCTTTATACAATTATACGCTGAGCCACCATAGTATACCGTGATATGCACCTTTTGTGTTGGAGAGGGATCCATTGGTGTACAGATCTTTTGAAATATACCCGAATGCTCAATGTAACAACAATATAGGGATATATGATAGTATAAATAAAATTATCTGTAACTAGACAATTTTTAAATACAAAAAACCCTTGATGGGAATTTTAAAAAAAAATTTTGTAAGCCCCAGGAAACAAATTTTTCCTAGTGCAGGGCACCAAGGAAAACAAATAAATTTTCTTTAAAACGTTTACCTGGAATTCACATTAGGAGGTTGTGGGATTGTAGGGAGATGTGGGAAGCTGTTGGAGGTAGCACTGGTTCTTCTGACGAAGTATATTTATTCTCCAGGACATTCTTCTTCCTCTTGCAACCTTGCCAGGAGCTTTAATTCACTCTGGTACCAAATGTAGATTTCACAAGAGAGGGATAGTAGCCTGTAGAATTGTATTAATCTGAAATCAACTAGGTTACAATAAATGGACTACAATACTTATAGGTATTATACAGATCATGTGCAGACAAAAGAGAGGCTTGCACAGGTACAACCAAAAATACAATAGCTTCCATAATACATCTTGGGAAGCAACAATTAAATTAATACAAACAAATGATTAAGTTGCAACAATGCAACAAAATAATCCTATACCTATGGAATAAGAAAAATATGGTTTAAAAACTATATAACAACATTATTTGATTAATATAATTAATTAAATAATTAATATATACTATGCATAATTAATTAACCTAACAAATGTTTAGTTCTGGGGAAACAATTCTAATATTAGAGTGTTCGAAACTAGTAGGGATCCTATGTTTATGAGTATATAGTTGTCATTGAACATTATTATCAAATTTAGCATAACGGTAGACATCAAGAAATTTATCCTCAATACCCTCTTTAAGGATAGGATTAACACTCACTTGGTGCATAGATTTCCTAGGTAAAGAAGAGGTACATTTATTCATCTAGGGTTTTAGTCGATCCCAGGGCAAGGAGTTCTAAGGTACGAGTTCACCAATATAATTAAGAAAACATATAATTTATAAATTCCTAAATCTGATTAAAATGTAGTAGTAAATGAATATGCAGTAAAGTACAAAATTTGACCTAAAAAATTAAGTTAGAAAGTATAAAACCCTAGTTGCAAAGAGGAGATAAACTGACTTAGTTTTTTTGTTATAATGCAGAAGGTACAAAGAACTGATGAACTAGAAAATCTGAAGTGTAGAATATCGCAGTACAACCTAGAAAAATATAGAGATGCTAGAATATGCTAGAATAGGGCACCTAGAATGGGTCAAGGGCACCTTTGGGCACCAAAAACCTACTCTGGGTGCATGTGAATGCTCAAGCCCTCATAAAACCTCCTTTGCAGACTCACAATATGTTTGTTGTCCTTTTCTTCTTATTTCTAGTATGTCGCATGATAATCAAATGCGTGATCTTATGACTAACCCCCGCACCACATTCTAGATCCAAAGTAGTTCTGTGTGTGTGTGTGTGTGTGTGTGTGTGTGTGTGTGTGTGTGTGTGTGTGTGTGTGTGTGTGTGTGTGTGTGTGTGTGTGTGTGTGTGTGTGTGTGTGTGTGTGTGTTTGTGAAGATATTGTGCCCTAGGTGGCTCTTTCTTGTGTCACACTTAATAGTGAACAATAGCTAGATGTAGGAAATTTAGATAGATGTTTGCATGGAAGAAAAAAATTCCCCTCTTATGAAGTACAGTATGAAGAAAAATACATTCCCTTTCCCTTGTGTGGATACTAGATGGATTCTTTAATGCTATAGAATAGCCTTTGGATGCAACATTAGATAGTGATAGCTAATTCTTAGTGTTTGGTCTTTTAAGATTCCCAAATGGCTAGAAAGGTTGAAAAATATGTGAAAAAATTATAAAGATGTTAGGCACACCTAGAGAGGATGGGGGCACCTGGTACTGGCATCTTGGCTAGTTTTTGGTGTCTAAGATGAGAAACGTCAAAGTATATAAGAAGACATACTGGGAGAGAAAGAGTGCAAGACCAAAAGTGGTAATAGAAATCAAACAAAGATGTCCAGAGATTGGGTTAGTATTTTTCTTACTTATGAACCATATGAATAGTAATATATGATTAGGACTAGATAGATACCCAAAGTGTGTGATTTAGTGTCTACAATGTTAACGAAAAAGATGTATTGATTCATAAAAGCCAAGATTAAAAGTGGAATCTTAAAGAATCCTCATGGAATTTTTATTTTTTTGATTTCATACATTATGCTTGAAGTTAATATCCTTTACATTATACTTATTTACACAACACCAAAAATACGACACCTAATTTTATGTAGTGTTCATTATTCATATTATGAAATAATCATAAATATAAGGTATATTTTGTGGTGAGCATGTAATTTTATTGTAAGTTTGACAAGAAATAAAAATAACACTATTAGCATTTTCGTTCAATGCAAATATCAAGGATGCACATAATGACTCCAACATTAAAACTGGGGGGATCCCACTTTCAAAGTGTGAGTCTCACACTTTCAAAGTTCAAAAAAGGTGCGAGGCTTGCAATTTCAAAGTGCAAGGCTCACACTTTGAACTTTCTTTTGTGGGAATTTATTGTTAGTTATTATTTTAATTTTAATCCAATGGGCTCATGCATTATAATAGTTAGCAACCACTAACCTTACATACTTCTAACATGAATTTTTTAAAATTCATGAAAAATCCAAAAACAAAGAAATTAGAATCCAACAATATCGACATTGGGATCCAATAATAGTGAAATTGGAATCTAATAATAACGATATTGGAATCCAATAATAATGAAATTGGAATCCAATACTAGAAAAATTGGAACTCCATTGAGTCCAATAATAAAAATATTAGAATCCAATATTTCTACTAACAAAATATAGTAATAGTAATAATGGAATCTAGTTACAATGAGAATGGAATCCAATATACACAAAAAGTGATAGATTTTTACCAAAACATGTAATAGTGGAGTCTAGATTCACTAGAATATGTCCAAATTTACTGAAATAAGCGTTTTATAGGGAAAATGTGTTTTAATAACCATGCAAACAACTTTCAAATTTAACTGATGCCAACAAAATTTCTTGGGGACCAAATTTCAGGGGTCTTATTAATCCAAAATTAGTCTATTTTCAAATACTAATAATGTCAAAATAATGCAAATTTCTCTGTGTTTCACATATTTCATGAAGGACCACTTGTTGACACATGTGATTTTTCACATGTGCAAAATATGGCAACAATGTAAAGGTGAAAAAATCCTTCCTCAATGATAGGTGAGGCTTTCTTTATTAAAAATTAAATTTATATACAAATATATATTTCAAATTGTATTAGGATAATACAACTATAATTTCAATACAAATAAAAATGTTATATTCATGCAAAAACAATATAAATTAAACTACTTCCTAATCTTTAATGTTTACATTCATTGGTTTCTTTATGGTTTGGACCAAACACTCAATCTTCATTTTCATCATCCTTATCCTTTTTATCACTCTAGTAATAAATAACGTAAGAGTCATATAATAATTTAATGCCTAAACTCTAGTGATCAGATTTCTGCCCCCGGGGTTGGCACTTTCCTCGTGGTGATATAAACTAAAGGATCCTACTAGGGGAGTTTTTTTGGACCATGTTCATGCACCTTGTGTGACAGTGGGAAGTGGTAAGACAATTTTGGAGGTGGAAAAATCTAGAAGACAGCCCACCAAGCCCATGGCCTTTGTGAAGACTCCTTTGTCGATGTCCTTTAATGTTGAGATTCTCCTATCTGAAGCATACTTCAAGAGTAACAGAATTATTTGATGATTCAAAAATATTTTCTCAAGCTTCCCTGCTCTTCATGACTGGATTTTGACTCACTAAAATCCTATCATGGAAGATAAACTTGATACTTACCCACTTCTACAGGATTTTTTTAATCATTTTTATTGACAAAATATCATATAGAGACTTGATATTTGGAAAATTTTAGGATTTCAAATCTCATTTTCTCCTTGTGAAATTGTGGTTTCCCTTGTTTAGCCCAGCTACTAAAATATTTCATGTCAAACCAATTTAGATATTGCTACCATATTTACCCCTCCAATTTTGGAGTGAAAACATCTTACTTTCTATATGGGGTGCCTTGGGTAAATGTATATCCATTGAACCAAAGACATATTTTTATGATTTTACCACATATGCTTGCATATTAATAGATATGGATACTAGATTTTCTGGCTATTATTAATCGTATACTTGAGGACCGAATCTCGACACGAACTCTAGATTATGAAGGCTTCCCTTTTAGATTTAGGACTTGTTTCTCTCTATTCTTCTTAACTATGGGTTGTTAGATGAAGAAAAACAAAGTAAAATTATATCTTCTTAGTTTTATAATTCATGTCCTAGTCAGGTGGTTGTTAATAGACAGCTGGATTGTGATTCAGAGGAAGATTTTGAGATGGAGGCCATTCCTTCCCCTATTTATGTAGGTAAGGATACATGTCATGAAGATACTGAGGATTCCAAACCCTTTCCTCTTGTGACTCAGTCTCACAAACACAAGGAGAATCTTGAAATCATCATTCTGGTTCACACTAAGGAAAATGTAAATCCGAATAATGATGTAGGTTGGATTACAGTGGGGAAAAAGAAGAAAGGGAAAATATAATAAGACCCCCTTAAATGCATTTAGGTTGTCGAATGAAGGATCCTCAGAGATGAGTTTGAAATTTTTCATTTTTGCAGTTTTGTTTGTGTGATGTTGCTTTATTGGTTTCTCTTTCCACTAGTAGAGGCAACTTATCTTGTTCCTCATTGCCTTTCTTTACCTCCATCTTTAACTTCTCATTACTTTGTACTGTGGGTTTTTGGTACCCTTAAAAACCACTCTTTTAACCTAATAAAAATAGTAATTTAATGGCTAAATAAATTTAACATTATAAAATACAAGCCCTAGAATAATCAAATATATCTACACGCATAAGAAATTTTAAACACTCTAAGTCTATGAGAGAGAAACCCTAGGTTGTATTCTACATGTATACATGGATTTACCAAAACATATAAATGGAAGATGGTTTGCATACAAAGATATAATACACTAACCATGTTGCTTTGCAATTATTTATAATTAAATGAAATTAGTAAATCAAAGTTAATTGCAAATGTATGGATTGTCTAGAACATAAAGGATTAGGAAGAATTAAAAATAATAAAGATAATTGGAGTTTTATAGTAATAGTAGATCTAGAGGCATTTAGAGGAAATATATAACGAAAATTTGCTATATATATCAAAGAGAACGATACTCACAAATACTGAAGGAAATTCATAAATTATCCTAAAGACTTGAAACCGTACGAGTATGAAAGTGGCATATCTAGATATACAAACAAGAAAAGAAATGGGACATGTTTGCAACTATTGAGAAAATTACAAAAATATATTATTTGATTCATAAGCATTAAAAACCCTTTTTACTTATTTAAAATTCATTTTGTATTATTGAAAAAGAATTCTACTTCTTCAGACTTTATCTTGAAAATTAAGTGATATTTCATTTTTGTTGTGCTTCAAGCTCTTGGGTTTGTGATGAGGTTTATTCACACTATGTAGATTCTATTTAACAATGTTAGAGCCTACATCACCATCAATGGATCTCAATCCTCCTCATTTTTTTTCATTTACATCCGCTAAGGGTTCCCTTTGGCCCTTTCGCTTTATGTGCTAGAAGTTGAAGGCTTTAGCTTCATGTTAAACCAAAGTGCCTCCCAAGGCCTTAACAAGGGGATTTAATTTCCATCAATTGATCAACATCACATTAATCACCACTTTGCAGATGATTCTTTTATGAATCTTCTTAAAGAATAACAATCTGTTCAAACTGCTTTAGAATGTCTTGACACTTTCTTCTTGGATTTTGGTTCTTCCATTCAATGGGATAAAACCCAATGGTATCGGTAGTCACAATCCCATATCCATAGCTATTTGGAATATTTTAAATTTATTTTGATCCAACTGGGTACTTAATTCAAATTCTGTGGCATTTCATTTTCCTTCCAAGCTAGTTCTACACAACTTTAGAGCTATGTTGTTTGATGAGTGGAATGCAAAATCTATTATTGGATTACCAAACCACTCTCTTTGGTGGGAAATTTTAATTTTTTCTCAAAGGTATTAGTTACAACTCATGTGTATTATTCCTCTTGTTGGGATCCTTCCAATGTTGCATATGTTGGAAGCTTGAGAAACTTCTAAGATACTTTCTCTGGGCTAGCTCTAAAGGTCATAAGGGGTTTGATAGAGCTACATGGGGCATGTGTTGTAGACCTAAATAAGTTGGTGGCCTTAGATTGCTCTACATCGAGATTTAAGGACAATCTCTTCGTGTCAAATGGTTTATTCATATCCTGGAAGGGAATGTAGCCTAAAATATTCTTCTCTAGCATTTCATCTGCCAATGTTTTTCTCTCAGAAGAAAATCTTGGAAAGGCCTCAACTTCTAGTCCCTTCTGCTCTGTCCTATTTTTTTTCAAAATCAGAGGTACTTTTTTAACTCAAAGTATTTGGAAATCCTAGGAGTTTCTTAAATCACACCTTATTAATTTAGAAGGGGGTGGCTTAGAAATGGTATTACTATTAACTCCTAATCTCTCTGGTGGTCATCTATTTTCCCTTTCATGATGCCCCTCTCACTCTAGCTCCTTAGTCTAAAGACATTCAGATCTTTACAAAAGGCATCAAAGTGGTGGGTGATTTATTTTGCAAATACTTCAAATCTTGGATTTCATAGGGGGGGCTTGCTATTAAATTTAACCTTCAACACTAAGATGTTGAAACAATCACAAAAATCATTGCTTGCGTACTTGGGGAATTTATTCACAAAATTGGCATCACTACAGGCGTTCCATGGTGAAGGGAATGGAATTGAAATTTTGTTATTGTGCTCTACAATTAAAAACCATGCATAGGATAATCCTTTCTTGCCTTGAATTCGGTGAATGTTGAATCACTTAATTAGATTTGGAACATCACTTCCAAGGATTTTGTGTAGAAACAATGGTTTGAAAGGGTTTGGTCATTTCTTATTGAGCCCAAAAAAACTCACTTTTTTGGTGTATTCTTCACCAAGGGTTCCCCACAGAGGATCGACTTAATCATATGGATCTAAACCCCATCTACCTTGTCTTCCACAAACCTAATTATATTAATATTATTTTTGTTCTTTCCACGTGTTGAATCTTCCTAGAAATGGATTCACTCCCTTTTTCAACCCTTCTCTCCTGATCTCCTTACTTGGAAGTTGGTTTTTTTAAGGAACTCGGCCATGCTACCTGCAACTTACAAAAGAAATTCCCACATATTTAGAGCTAATATTATATTTCATCTTTGGAAAGATAGAAATATAAACATATCTAATCATGTTCGTATGGATAGAATTTTCTATGTTACTAATAAAGTGGTTACTCTCTCCACTACGATGCTCCTGATTCATAACCAGACCGAGAATGTTCAGTTTGAGGTTAAATACGTCCAAAACCTACTTGACCACTGGGATGCCTCCCCCTGTTTTTTCATCTAGGTTCTTCCTGATGCTCATACTTGCCATCATTTGCCACCTCAGCTATGCCATTATCCCCCTCCACCCCGAGGGAAGGGGTTTCATAGGTGAAAGTCTCATAACTAGTAGAGTCCCTCTTCTAACCTTCAGTGGTCCCCTCAATATTTTCCTATCTTCCTCATCTATGGTGGGGCTTTTGGGTGTCTTAGTGATTCTGGTGGAGTAGGCCGTTCTTCCTCTCAACAAGACAAGTTTTTGCAGTTGGCCCTTTTCAACAGTCAATAATCTTAAGCAACACAACATCACCAATAGTAGCAAGATAAGACCAGATGGGTTCCCATCTCTGAATCGACTCACCCTAATTTTAGCTGGGGAGATACGTCAAATAGTCCTCTACCTCCTCCACCTACCACCATGTTTTCCATTGTGGCCTAGTTTTTTTGCTCCTTGTTTTGTTCACCCTTTTTTTATTGAGGTCGACACTTTTATTTTTATTTAATTGGCCTCTTTCTCAATGCCTTATTGGCTCAATGTGATTGGCATTTTTGGATGTGATCTCTTCCACCCATATTTTGTATGATCAACATTGTAATTACCATGTTTCTATCAATAAAAGTGCACTTTTCAATCAAATAAATTCTCAAGAATATATACGGAAATAAATTCATTATAATTCCTTTAATTTAAAAAGATAAAAACATAACCCACTATTTATTAACTTCTTAGATTATAAAATGTTGAAAAATAATAGGCTTTGATATGAATTTGTTTATTTGCACCTTAATGGATGATATGCCAAAGTAATTTAATATGAAACTTGAGAACAAAGAAAACAAGGACGACGTTGCAACAATAGTACTTGCTGTGAATGCGGTATGTGAATGTTGGATTGCCTTTGTCATTTTGTTTGAAACTATTTTGGTGTTGTAAATGTGGCATGGTTTTTTTGGTATTCGAATTATTTGTTTATACAAGGGAAGTCTTGCAATTTAAACTACATCTATATTCCTTTTCAAAGTGTCAAACAATTGAATTCAGATGTTGGCATCTTAGTGTAAGGAAGTTGATCATTGAATCAAGATGTAAAATTTTAAGCCCTATGAATGTTGCCACCTCTTTTCGCTAAGCTAACAAGGCCTGATTTGATAGATGATAAGAAAGAAAGCTAAAATGGACGAGTAATGTATAGATACAGTTGACGAACAGGGAAATGGGAGTTTGGATATTTAAGGAGTTATGTTGGTAAGACTCTTTTGTTTTGCAGATGCATATGACTGGCTGGTCATGATTATTGGAAGAACTGGATCAATGCTTTATCGGTCTTTTTTGGAGATATAGTGAAATGATATCTGCTTAACCACATTTGTTGAAGACTATCCACGATTAAATCGGGCGAAATATCCCAACACTGCTGCAATTGTGTAAGAAACAATTTTATGGAAGCAATACACTAAAAAGCAACTCTTCCAAGTCAGAATATTGTAAAAATATGTAGATACAATTGGCCTGATCAAATAATAATATGTATCACGAGTCCAAGAAATTATGAGGCTGTGATATTTGCGTTAACATATTTGATTTATCTTTCATTGTGTTGCTCCACATCACACTCCTTTTTGTCAACGTCTACAAGCATCCTATGAGTAGAATAGAATACCAAAAACATGCACATAACTTCTACACACCCATATATTTGTCTTTTACATCCGTACAAGCACAATCACTCAAGAAGTTGTTCCATACAAGAAGTCCATTCATTTCATATAATACATGAGAGAATAATCATGATATACATTAGAGCACATGGTAGTAGAGGTAGCATAGACAGTAGGCTTAGTAACAAATTTGTACAAGTACAGAGTGGTAATTATAAAAGGCATATTTATAAAAACAACAAAACCTCTATTTCATTAAAAGATACCATGTCAATTACCTTATCCAGTAGAATGATATTCATTTACGGTAGAGTCTCTCCAGCACAGATTTTAAGCTTGATTGGCGGAGAACAAGAATATGTGGGATTTGAACTGAAATCATTTTACTAGTTGAGAAAATCAAAAAATAATCTGAGAATGTATGTTGGGTTTCTTTTTTAAAAAAAAACAAATCTGAGAAGGCTATAATGAACGAAAATGTGGGTTTAGAAATGAATAAGTGCCTCTTCCTGGTAACATGAATGGTGGTGGCCAATTGGTTCCTAAAACCTTTTTGCAGATGTTCCTGATATTATATTACAGGATTCCCTTCATTTTCCATTGCTTACTAACTGCAGCAAATTTAAAACTATTTCAACGTTGATTAAGTGTTGAATTTCTTTTTGAGACCATTATATCTCAAGTATCATCAAGGAACTGAAACAATAGTATCCTGCTGCGGCAGGTACTAAAAATAGCAAAACACTAGGCACGAAGAAAGGCACGATAGCTGGAATGAGAATAACATGATTTTGGAAAGAAATAAATGTGTGGGGATGGCATATTGGTGCAACCGAATATAAATGGGATACAACAGTGAGGGATTGGCAAAAGTGGAGACGGTTCGTTTCCCTTAGATATAAGATATGGGGGGTATTGGAAATTTTTTAATGCATTCTCCCTTTAAAATTGATGGTATTCAAAATATCAGAAATTCATTATAAAGGGATAAAATATTATTAAGGCGCAATTTTTCTTCATTATAAAGGAGAAAAATATAAAAGTGCAATTTTTAATTAATTAATATATAGTTTGTTTTTATTTATTAATTTGTGTTTGACTATTTTTTATGTTTTGTTATTTTGAACTTGTTTTACATTAATAATAATAAGTGTTTGAATGAAGGTAAAAGTATATAGAAATGTTAGGTCGTAATCCATTACATAAATGAAAAATCAAATAAACACATAATATTTGAAAGATTTATTTTTTATAATAAGTATTTTAACAAGCAATACATTTAAATAAAAATATATAGAATTATAAGGAAAAAACTATTTGAATCAATCATTTTAGTTTATTGCATTTATTTGTGTGTTTTTTTGGTAAGGAAAATGATGGTAAGTTTCACATCATTGAAACAATTTTTATTTTCTATATTTATAATTATTCGAAATCTAATATTAGATAGCCATTGATTTATAATAAAAAGAAGGTGAAATACAAACACTATTTTTTTTGGAATGATTTATAATGGATTTTGTTTTTTAAGATTTTTTTTTTTTAACATTAAAACAAGAGTTACACAAGCTACTAAGCTTAAGAGTTAACATGTTAATTAAAAATACTAAGCATAATACTATTGTACTACAAACCATGTTTATTAAATCAAAAAGAAGAAGAAAATTAAATAATTTATGCACATATCTTTCATGAGTGTTGTGACTCAATGGTGATGTAAAGGAGTACGATCGAATATATATTGACCACAACATCTATGAAAACCATTTTAAGTTAAGCTCATTTTTTTACAAATTTATTGCACTAGTAAATATGAAATGATGAAATCAACAATCAAGATCATAATTATGATAGAGAAAAATAAGTTATTCAAAATAGAAAATAAATAAAAATTTTGTACTCTAAAGTGCGGAGAAATACATGTATGTTATGTATATCTTCTAATAATATTTAAAATTATACTAAAAGATATTTTGTTTACATCAATAATTTAAAAATACCTCATATAATAGACAAGTTGAGATTTCATTATCCCAAAATGGACTATAAATCTCCCCACAGTGGAAATGTAAATGTTCATGCCAACATCACATTTTTAATTATTAATCCAAAGCTCGCTCTAATGTACCTCAAATACTAAACATTAAGTTGTGCGATGTTGTCAATTTCATATGAATATTGAAGAACATATTGTCATTTTCCTTTATCGAACATGAATCCAAAATAATTTCACATGCAATGATTGTATTCATAAATTAAAACACAGTTAACAAATACAGTGGTTTGAACAATAATTACCATTTTTTATTATTTAATATTGTTGCAAAAAAACACAAAATGGCAATGGTTTATTTACTTATGGAAAATTTTAATTTAATTTATTTCAAAACGCTTGTACACAAAATAAAAATAATTTATCAGTAGCAATTTAAGTTTTATTTATCTTGATTCCAAACAATGTTTCTGATAATTATCTATCATATGTTTATTTTTATAGTAATAGTTATGATTGTTGTAAAATTCTTTTTGAATTATATATATATATATATATATATATATATATATTATGGATAGTTTTGTTTCCCACATTTTAAATTTGCAATGTATTAGACACTCCATACCAAAGTTGCTACTTTAAATTAAAACAACAATTTTAACAAGATTTTAGCTATAGAGAATATTTGATCCATAATAATTCTAGATTTGAAATACATATTGTGCTTGTGATAAGTACATGTGTTTGTTATCAAAAAACATGTTTTAGAAGTGGTGGAAAAATGCAGACAAGTGAATATTGTTCTTAAGGTCATCAACCAAACCTATATTGCTTTGGTTCCTGAGAAAGAGGAGGCTTCTACCCTTGTGGAATATCACCCCATTTCTCCATGTAATGTGCTCTACAAAATAATTACAAAAGTTATAGTTGAAATGTTGAAATCTATCATTTATAAATTTATATCTCGAGAACAAGGTGGATTTTTGCCCCGTGGAAAAATATTTGACGATATTGTTTTGGCTCAGAAAACCCTCCATTCCATGGACATTCAAAAGAAACCAACTATGTTTTAAGACTTGATTTATCTAAAGCTTATGATAAGGTAAGTTGGTATCTTCTTATGGACTCCTCTTACGCTTTGGTTTTTCTCCCCTTTAGGTTAAGTGGATACAAACATGTATCTTGTCAGCTTCTGATTCAATTTTAGTTAATGGAGTTCCAACAACTAGATTTTCTACATCCCGAGGTATAAGGCAGGGAGATCCTTTATCTGCATTCATGTTCATTAAAGTTGCTGAGTCTTTTGGTAGACTTTTCTCCACAACAAGTATCCAGAAGAATTTTTGGGGTATTAATTGGCTACACATGTGGACCCATTATGTCATTTGCAGTTTATTGATGATTCATCCATCACAGGGGAAGCATTTTTGAAATAAGGTAATCAAATCCACAAAAACTTGGAGCTCTTTTCAAAGGCTATTGGGCAAGATATGAACAGGAAAAAGTCAAAAATTATTTTCTTCCACTGCTCTCCCAGTTTGAAACAAGACATTATGGAAAAATATGATTTTAGAAGGGCACACTACCTCTAATATACCTGGGTATCCCATTAAACTCTAAAATATTAACTAACTAGAGTTGGTTACCTACAAAGATTCTTCATAAACTTAGTAATTGGACTAATAGATGGTTACCTCAAGGCGAAGAATAACTTTTATTGAAGTTGTGTCACAAGCTACTCCTATCTATTTTTCTTCTCTCTTGAACATTCCAGCAAACGTTTGGCACCAGTTAGATTCTATTAGTCAAAATTTCTTATGGTCAGGCACTCAACAAGTTAGAAAATTGCATCTTGTGAAATGGAAAACCTTATGTTTTCCAAATAAAGATGAAGGATTGGGTTTCAAATTCAGTGTGTCTAATAATAGATCTCTGTTTGCAAAGTTATATTGGAAATTGCTCCAAAATCCAGATCAGTTGTGGGACCTAATATTAGAGTAAATTATACTGAGGGTATGAAGCCGAATGAAATAATTCAGAACTTTTTACCTTCTCATGGTTCTCCCATTCTCTCAGTCCTTAGAATAGGTGAATAAATCATCGAAAAACACATTTTTGGAAAATTGGGAAAGGAGATCAAGCTAATTTTTGGACTGATTAATGGGACGTACATTCACCCTTGATTGAGCAATATTAAAATCTTATAAATATTATGAATACTCTTCAAGGAAAAGGAAAGGAAAAGGTGAGCCATTATATGTAGTTATCAATTGAGTTCTTTCCTCTTTGTTCTTGCACATTAGAGTTTCTATCTTTATTAGTTCTATTATTTAGTACATTTACATTCTATCTTAGTACATTTATTTGTTGTGTTTATATTTCCTCCTAGATTAGATTAACTATCTTTCAATACTCCTATTTATTCAATTTTAGTTAATCAGGTTTATCATTCTTACATTAAAGGTGTCCCACATGAATATTACCTATCTACCTTTCTCGACTCCAAATCACTTCCTTGATGAAATCATATTTAGGAAAGCTTATGTACCTTTATGTTCATATGTTTTTCATGGAAAAGGATGATCTCTTTATTCTTCACACAAGAAGACTTGAATACTTTGATAACTTGATTAGTTCACTTTGATATGCTTGTTGGAGAGATGACGATGGATTCAAGGGACAATGTTTCTCAAATTTTCTGATGAGTTTCTCATTTCACTTAAGATCAAGATGACATCATTTCAATGAATTTGTATTATAATGGAGCTCTTGGCTATTTTCAAATTATATTCCAATCGCATAATGTTCCTGAATTTCACTTGATATCCCTCAATATGCTTTATCTTTCTCTTTGACACAATTGTGATTAGAATGATGCCTTGGGATCCTTGTGAAGAGGTATTTTCCTTGTTTTAGGTATGAGACAACTTAAAAACCATGTGAGGATGTAAAAAAGAAGTGAGATGAGAAAAAATGGATTTGACAACAACTTTCTGCACTGAAAGTCGAAACTTTCTATTTTTGGCAGGTGAGGTCAGGAGCTATTATTTTGGGAATTTTTGTTTTTTTCTCAAAATTTGTCTTATAAATATCTTAAAAGAATTATATTACATCCATTGATGATTTTTTACCATTTTTAGTAAGTTTCTATTTTGAGCGAGTTACTTTTTAAAAAACAATTGTTTTGGAAAAATTGTTTGTTTTGCCTTTTTTTGTTGTAAATAAAAAGGGAAAATTTCAAATGTATGGTTTCATATTTTATACTATAAATAACCTATGTAATCATATGATATGCATAAACTATGTTTACAAATGTGCTTGGGAGTAAATTATTTTTTAAAAATCTCATTGCAATCAGATTTTTCGATGAAGAGTCATGAAGAAATCTTCATTTCCGAAGTCATGGCTGTTCTGGGAGATATTAGGTAGTATTATTGTTTTATTTAGATAATTTTTCATGTTTTCAGCATTAAAAATGGTGGATAGTTAAACCTATTCATGGAAATCCACTTAAAAATATGTTAGCTCATTTTCAGGTCTACTTGGTAACTATAGTTTAACCTTGATTAATGGAAGATGGGCGTGGTTAAAAATTAGGGTTAAATGAGTTTCTCATGGGTGATCATTTTCCCCCCTCTGTACCCTTGGTGCAAAGGGATAATAGGGATACAAATGGGTTCTTTGAGCAAGATGTTGTCAAGTGGCACAATCTGGTGTAGTGAGCATGAGATGGGTTTAGCTAGTTAATTCCCCCGCAAAGTTGGAGAGGGTTAATAGGAGACTAGAGAGGTGGATTTCATGGGGGTTCTCATTTTTTTCCCCTTGGGAATGGGATAGGATGGAAAAAAATGAGTGGCAAAACGAAATCATGACATGTGGCAGTCAAAAAATTGGCTAATAATGGGATAAGCACACTCTGCACTAGATAAGAATTGAAAAAATTCATTCCTAAAGCTTGGAAATGTACTTTAAGATGAAATTTTATATGAATTTGACTCAAGATACACTCTAAGATCAATGGCATAGGTTTTAAGACCTAATTCTTGTTGCAACTCTAAAAAATATCTCCTTTTTTTTTCTGGGACAATGGGGTGTTCCTACAAAGATTGAAATGTTTTAAGAAACCACCAAGTAATGGATAAAATATGATTCTTCCACCATGTATATTATTCATTTCATTTTCATTTCATGTTTGGTTTCCTTCTATATCCTTACAGAGCTCCTGGAATCATCCATAGAAGTTCAAGTTCACATTTTTAGCTAATCCAGTATGCATGCACATGGGGGAAATGGGTAATTCATAGAATGGTTCTCATTTTTGGTGAAATTGTCACTAAAATGTACTCCTGATGGGAAAATGGGAAACAAAAACCCTAGCCAAGCACCCAAGGACAGATAAAATGGGACCCACAGAAACTTAAAACTCTTATTTATGCCTTTACATGCACTTTTTGGCTTCCACCTTATGTTTTTAAGTTATGAAATGGAAAAATGAGAGTGGGGTCCTCATTTTGGATGAAAATTTCCTTCAACTTTCTTCCCAAAGGGAAAAGGTGAAACAAAATCTCCGCACAAGATTGCAAGGTTCTTTTCAAGCATGATTTGCACTTGAAACTTGCCTCCCAGAATGTTTCCTTCACCCTGAAGTGAAAAATTAATGATTTTATGGCAAAAAATGTAATAATTTTCATGGAAAAATGCCAATGAATGCAATTAGACTATTTATAATCCTTTAAAAATTATTTCTTAAGAAAATTTTACCCATAGCTTTATTTTTTCCCCAAGTTGTGCACTAGTGAGATGAGCAGAAATAATAGTCCTTTGATGAAACTAAGATTAAAAATTTTATATAGATCATGGAGAGCATAAAAAATATCCTCATATGAAATTTTTTCAGGATCCTAAATCTTCATAAGGTTCCTAAAACATTTCGAACAATTTCTTCCTTATAGAAGGACTCTTTTGTTACACTGACAAATAGTTTTATGTATTTTAATGTTCTCATAAATCTTCCTTGATAATTTCACCATATCCTCTGATATATCATATTTCAGATTCATGGGATATCAGCTTCCAAAACTTCAGGAGGCTCCTGAAAAATTCCGAACAAGGTGACTAGTTTTTTTAGTGCATGCATTTACCAATACCTTGCCCACAAAGACCTAGTGTTGCTTAAATTTTTCTTCACTTCAATTTTTTTTTCCTTAACCTTCCTAAATTTCCTCATAGAAATTTATTTCTCTCCCATAAAAATTATGGATGATTTTTATATTTTGGAACCTTCCTGAAGGATGCACACCTACCTTGAAATGACCTAAATTGGCCTTTCTAGGCCTATTAGAGAAACAATCTTTAGTTGTACTTTATTGAATAAAAGAAATGACCTTTTATAAATCACTTCAAACACTTAAACATGTCTTTTCAATATATTAGGATAACCCGCAAGGTGAATATGATCATAGATAGGAGACAAGATGACCAAGAGAGGGGTCTAGGAAGGTTTTAGAGAAAACTTTCACATTTGGATTAATTATCATGTTTCAAATTTTGAATTTTTGGGCTAGAAAAATGCATGAAAAAAGTTGGCTCTAAAGGACATTAGATTATAAAATAAAATAGAAAACTCAAAACTCTTGGGTGATCAAATAAGTTCCTTGTTCAAATTGGGTAATAGAGTCAATTATTCACCACTAACACAAGCAATAGACACACACAAGGAAATAACCAAAAAACACACCAACATAAGGGAGAAAAAAAAAAGTGGAAAGAAAACACACCACATAAAGGGAAAATATGTTATAGGGGAGGGAAATTTATAGAGGTGGTATAATAATGTACACACACCTGGAAATAGATTCAGAGAAGTATGTACCATTATGGAACAACAGGATGAATTCAAACCTCTAAAGCTTGAAGATAATTATTTGATCATTCCATGATCTTGTGATGGCCTTGCATGGTTTTATGAGAAGGAGAGAAACCAATATTCTGTATCCATACTTATATTTCATATAGAACACATCTACATCTAGTGACCATTTTGTAACATGTTTGAAACTCTTTCCTTTTGTAGTCTCATCATGATGCTTTGTGACAGTAAGAAGACATTCCTCCATGCTATCAAAAGTAGAATATCTTATTTTTTCATGAAGGTATTCACCATCCTTATATTAAGGTTGTAACATGAAATCATTCTTAAAATCAGTGAGGAATCTAGATAGGGTGAGAACAAGTTGATTCTCTTCTCATTCGAAAGATTCTTCAAGCCTCTCACTTTGTTGTTTGAAAAAATTGATCTATATACAAACCATATCAACATTGGTCTTGATATAATTTCTTGTGGCAGAGGTAGTGTCCTCATGAAGGAAGGCATCCATATGAGATTCCAATATTTTCCTTTCTTTCCATTCACCATGAATACAACCTTCTTCATAGAACAAGAGAGAACTGTAGATTTATTTTCATATTCATTCTTATCCATCAAGACTTTATAGATAACATTGAGCTCATTTGTTTGTTTCATCTCATATTTATTAATAATTTGTACATCAAAATGAGAATCAAAGATTTACCCACACTTATCTTTCAAATTAATGGCATATTTCATGATATCAAGGCTGGGCTTGGGATCTTCAATATCTTTTGCAATATTCAAGATGTCTTCCATGGATTCCTCCTTCAAAGTGCCACACACTAATTTTCAACTTCATTTGAAAACTATTTGCATTGGGCCTTAAGGAGATGGATAGAAATCATATCTTCGTATAGCCAAGACTCATTTGAAAAAGTATCTTCCTCATGATCCATATCTATTTTTATCTAGAGGTTACCTTCTTTGAAGTTTAGAAATCCATGGTCTTCATCATTTTCAGACAGAGAGAAGATATCCATGATGAATGGGAAGGGCACACCTTTCAATTCGAGATTCATTGTATCATCCTCATGAAAGGGGGAAGAAAAAAATGTTGTAGTTGCAACACTAGGATACTTTTCTACTTGATTACAAACATCTCCTAGAAATTTTTATTCTTTGGAAAGAAGCGGGAAAAATACATACTCACTATGGTGATTAGTATTATACTCCTTCAACGATGATAGTGAAATCAACTCCTCAGGGAAGTCATGTTAAATTTTCTCATCTACCTTAGTATCAAGAAGAAAATTGGAATCTTCCATTTGTTCAACCATAATTATATCAAGAAGGGAATTAGATTCCTCAAATTTCTCCATTTAATTATTCAACATTTGTGAATTAATTAATGAGTCCAAATTGGAAAGGAACCTATCCACGATTACCTCAAATTCATCCTCTTGAAGAATTTGAATCCAGAATGGAGAACTAATTTCTTGAATATCTTTGAGATCAGTGGAGTCTTCGGTAAGCATTGGATCATCTGTCATGGAACAAGAATCTTCATCTCTCATATCCATTGTTCCTATAAAGGGTTGTTCCTCGAGCCAAAATGAATTTTTGAATGAAGGTTAAATTTTCATGTTTTCTTCATCATCCTCTAAGGTACTAATCTCAATTTCATCATAAGGTTCAAGGATAGAGCATTCATGAGAAGTGCACAAGATCCTTTCAGGAATAAATACCTCATAATATGGGAAATCATTAGAATATACTTCCAAAGGATGAATCTCTTCTTTCTCATCATTACAGAATATTTCAAGGTGTTCATACCTTCTTTTCATATCAAAAGCATGATTCAAAATCTCAAGAATGTCAAGGATCATAATTTTCTTCTCCAACACTCAATATTCTTCATATAAGCTCTCCTTTCAAGGCTTTCATTTCTTCATATCCATATGTAAGAAATTTATCTAAAGAAAGAGAGACAAAAGACATGGATTTTATTTTCTCATTCAGCTGCTTAAATTTGAAAATATTACCTTTAGTAGATTCTTCACCATCATCCCCTTCATGCATAATTTCATATCTCTTTAGCATATTCCTCACCAAGTTCTTGGATTCTTGATCACCAATAGGTGCAATTCCCATTTTATTTCCTTTCTAGCAGCAATCTATTTGAATTAGAGCCACCAAGATTTGATGGTAGGATTTTCATAAGTAGAAATTTTCTCCATTCTAGACATTCTTTTCATGGATACTACAGAAATGGTACTAACCTTCTTTCCCTTAGTTGATTACATATTTTTTTTTCAATCAATATACCATTTTTTTGTTCAAGAATCCTTATGTTTGCAAGAGATAGTCCATAATGATGGATGATAAAAAATTTATAGATCTTGGTGGCCATCTTATTCTTCAGTGTTGTTTTCAATTATTGGTGGTAAACACCAATCTTAAAATTTCATCATTGTAATGCGTAAAATGAATGTGACATGGATTCATTTCTCGATAGAGTAGCCTTCAAAATCTTGTTTTTATTTGTAACCTAATTTATTTAACATATATTTTTTTGTATTTTCTAGAGATCTTTATGGGTGCATGAGGGAAGATCTCTCCCTAGTGGATTCACCAAAGATTTTGGCGAAATAATTTTTCGTGTGATAAATTATTGAGTTTTCACCAATGCTACGAGGCTAAGCCCATAGATTTTTGGGGTGACCAATAGGCTAGGGATCACATAGGAACACTCCACTGAACCAACAAAAAAGTTATTGTACAAGGTACAAGGGAATAATTTACAGTGAAGAAAGGTAAAGGGGCATTAGGGAAATAAGGAGAGAGAGGATTACTGTTGTGAGTAGGAACTTGCAAGATTCATAAGAAATAACTAGCGTGATTCCACATACAATTAGAAGAAAACAATAAGGTAAGACATTAGCAACACTAATAAACAAGAGACACAAAGTTATACAAATCTATCAATCAAAGACATATAGTTCCTTCTTGGTTATACAAGATCATAATTCTCACAAAATTAGAAATTAAAGGTAGTATAGGAACATTGAAAAAGAAATATAAGAATTGTAGCTTTATTACTTGATCTAGAAGTAGTAATATTAACAACTTACAATCAATCAACAATTTCCAACCCTTTGGAATTGAGAATCCATTCTAATTTAAAGGATTACAAACTATCCTTTCATCTACCACCTACGTGACCTTTCACCTGTCCTCATCATTTGTGACTTTTCATATTTCAAGGAAGCTATTATTTTTATTTTATTGGGAACAAATTCTTACAATGTTTATCTAAAGGTCACAAGTGGTAAGAACATGTGAAAGGTCACGTGGGGGGTAGATGAAAGGATAGTTTGCAATGCTATAAATTGGAATGGATTATCCATTCCAAAGGGTTGGAAATTGCTGATTGAATTTATGTTGTTGAGATTACTACTTCTACATCAAGCGATAAAATATAAAATGCTTCTAATTATTGTCTTATGATCCTTTTCTCCCTCTTTCCAACTTTACATACATGATAATCTTGTAAAACCAAGAAAGGTGTTTGTGCCTTTAATGAATGAGTCAATGGAATTATTTGTCTATGATTTGTTGGTATTATTGTTGTTTTAATTGATTTGTTATTCTAATTAGATGTGGACTCACACTGGTTATTGTATGTGAACTCTGTTATTGCCTACTCACAATAGTAACCCTCTCTCCTTATTTCCCCAACTCCCATTTACCTCTCTTTGCTACAAATTCCTCCCTTCTACTCTTTACAAGAAATTTTCCATAGGTTTAATGAAGTGTTCATGTTTTATCCCTTTCCTATTTCCACCCCACATATTTAGTTAGTTTAAATTCAATAATGGGATCCTCCCCATACACAAGAAGAAGGGGTTTAGCCCCGTACCATTCATGAATACTCAATAATTTTCCACACAACAAATTATTTTGCCAAAAATATGTTTGGATATGTTTTTAAGTATCTATGCCCTATGAAATTGTACTCCTAAGTTCTAAATTATATATATATGTGCATGATGTCAATATATATTCATGTGGTGAACCCCATTGAATGTCACCTCTTTCTAGGTGGGTGAGATGTATAAATAGAAAACTTGCCTAAAAAATATATGTATATATGTCATATATGATAATCTACATTGGGTTGTATGGAGGGTTGTATTAGGTGGGCCCCATTGATATAATGTTCTTAAAAGGGTGTTCATGGTAGAAGGGTGGTCAGGAGAAATGAAATTAGGTTGTAAGTGGTGGAAGGATTTAAGTGGTTGGGTAGGCTAAAATGAAGATCCCTAGGTTATGTCTTGATTTGTTGAAGGGGAAGATGAATTTAGGGATTGTGTATGAACCTAATTTGGATGAAGAGAATCGTAGATTTTCTAATAATTAAAATTTTAAAGGGATGGAAATTATCAATTAGGTAGGTGATATTCTTTGTATTGCGACTGGTTTGAAGGTTGTGGATGGGAAAAACTTGTAGGTTTTCTTGGAAACTATGAGGGACCTTGGTATGGGGGATGTGTATCATATTTCTAATTTAGATAAGGAGGGACATGTTGATTCCTCTGTAGTTCCTATTTTGAGGGCTTAGGATGAGATTGGTGTTGGGGATGGGAGATTACATATGATGGTCTTTGATAAAGATATGAGGAAGGTTCTTAATTATGGATATAGGATTGAGAAGGATTGTCTTAGGGAGCTTTCATGGTATTGGGATTGAATTCTAAGTATTTTTTCATCTATTTCTCAGAAGGAAGAGGTTGGTATTACTATAGGTAAAGAAGGTGAGTAAGGAATTCTTTGGGATATTGAGAGATGTGTGGTTGAAGGCGATGGGGGTGGAAATATGATTGTTGGGTTTTAGGGAGGACTATTTAGAGGTTTAGCATGTGGGCTAGAAGTATTTATGCCTACATATTCATCAATTTTAGGGGAGAATCTCCTGCAATGTTGATTTTCATATCTATTGGAATATGTGGGGTATGAAATCCATGAAGAAGTTCCATTTGGTTAAACAAAAAACTACGTTGAGAAGGCATGATGGTATTTTTCAAGATAAAAATTTGGCTATGTAGGAGGTGGATTTGTTTCTTTTGATTTAAGAAAAGATTTGTAAGGGTGTGTATTGTTATGCAGATGGAAATGTGTGTGGAATGGATATCTTTTGGAGTATTAGGATTGTTAGGGTTGAGATAATGGAGAAAGAGTAATCATGGTTTTCTTGTGAGTTTCAAAGTTTTAAGTTTATAATCTCTGGTATTGTGATCAAAGCATATGGTCCTAACAATATTCAAAAGAAGAAAGAAATTTGGGAGGAAATTTGTATGTTTTTGGAAATTTCTATGAATGAATTTAGTGGAATGAAAATCCCTCAATCCTTAACAGTTAATCCTAAGAAATGTGGGAACTTAACTTTGCAAGCTTCATATACAATTAAAAAATCTAAAATATTATAAGATCAAGATTATTGAATTGTTGTTCAATTGGTGAAGATGATATGATATCTTGTTGAACCATACACCAAATTATTTTTCAATTAGTGAAGATGGTAGTTTACTAAACCATACACTGATGTACAAATTCCTGTAGATACTTCACACATAGAGTCAAACACACTCTTTTTTTGGTTTCTAGATTAGGTTTCTTGAGCATCATTTCACGTCCAACTTAAGAGGGTTTCTCCTTAACTAGGTTCATATACCTTGGTAATGTATTGTGTAACCTATTTGCTAATAGGTAATTTGTATCGTCATGAGACCACTAGTCTCTAACTTAGGATATTTTTCTCTAAGAACATGATCAACTAGTTTCACATCAGACATCCATTACCTAATAGGACTAGTGGGAGAGCAACATCGAGTAGTTCATCGTCTTAAGGGGTTTAAGGTTCACATTAGAGTTTACACAATGTTGGTCTCATTTCACACCACAAGATGGTTTAAAAATGATGTGAGAATGACCTAAATTTCACCTTTCTATAATCACATCACCTTATTGTTACGTTTTCACAAACTAATCATACACTAAAATTTTGTTAAGTTTCATAACTGACTCCTAGTATTTCCCCATAGAACCCAAATGACGATTGAGATTGGGTATCAAATTCATTTATGATTCTAACTCTTAAAGGTGATTTCCAAGGTTATTCGGTGGTTCTTGCCACCCCACACCCTTCACTTAACACGTGTGTCGGTCCAAACGGGTTGTACACTATGTTTAATATTGGTTCCCAAGGAGTACTACCTTAAGAGAAAACATTCTCCTTACTACCACATGATTACCAATCCTAAAAGAGATTAACATACTCTAGATAACATTTGACTGTGTTGTCCTAATCATTGGGTTCACAACGATGTCGTTAAGCATACAAGCTATGACGACAACTCAAAATTGGGTTCTTATTTACTTAAGCTAGGAGATGCTATCGAGTGTAAATATATAAGTTAATTATAAGGTTTTAGTCTTCTATACTAAAATAAATCACATAGAAAAGGGTATTTATACATGAGTTTTATACTAGGGTTGATTGTTTCATTTAGATATCTTTATTACATTTTTAGGGTAAGAAACACAACACACCAATTATTTGATCATCAATTACACACTGGAATTTCACTATAAGCTATTAAATTCAATTTCATTTAACACACACACACACACACACACACACACACACACACACACACACACACACACACACACACACACATAAAACTTTTGCAATACAAATTTGAGGACCAAAATAACACCCATGTTTAGATGAACATTTCCCTTAAACACTAGCATTCTAAAATTATTACAAAACTTCAATAATAACCTTTTAATACTTCACAAAATGTTGAATTATCCTCTATGATTTCACCTAACATATATATCCAATCCCCTTTTACCATATGTAAATCTGAATCAAACATAACAGTGCATATATAAATTTTATTTTTCATTAACATACATAAATTACAATAATCCACATCGAATTACAACCACATCATTTCGCCATCGTACTTGCATCCTACAAAACCATGCGAGCATAAAATGAATGATAAATCATTGGCATGGCATCCACCTAGATATAACATAATTAATGTTTTTAGTTTCCCATTTACATACTAATTATAATAATTTTCATTCTAAAGAAGAGGGTTAGAGACATATATTTATTTCATTTCACTTCACTTCATTTCTTAACTAAGGAGAGAGAAACACTATTTTTCTAAAATTCAAATTTCACACAATAAGCCACAAGTTAAAGTTTCAAACAATTATCTATAAGTGTCAAGAGGTTTTCATGCCGATTTTCTAACTTGGTTAGGGTTTTACGATCATTCTTAATATTTTCCCTCCTAGTTGCGAAATGTTCAATTTTGACTTGGAGGCTAAGAAAGTGCATTCAAAAACCATCTTTCGATAAGAAAATTCATGATGGTTGAATTCCTACTTGTCCATCTATATACCAAGAATCCAAAAGGGATGATAGGATACAGAACTAGTGAACGGTGTACAATTGGCAGATGGTTTTCTAGAGCCACCAATCGTAATAAGTCAAGTTGTAACAACAACCAATTTTAGCTCTAGGGCTAAGAAACCCTCAACCAAAACTGCCCTTCGATAGAAGAACATGCAACAAAAAATTTTGTACATTCTCTCCTATATATGGAGAATTCACTAGAGTCGATGGAACTGAGAACTGGAAAATAGGTTGTAAATGACGATGAGTTTTTTGGAGCCACCAGTCGTAGTTGAACTTGTTTGACCTAGTCAAACATCGACCCAAGGCTTACAAAATGCCTTCACCAAACTATCTTGAAGAGTTTTTTTCCCCAAACTAAAGGTTACATGCAATTTGATAGTAAAAATACTATAGGTTTGCAAAGATGGATAGGCATTTCGTTGCTCAGGGTTCAAAACAAAAGTGAACTTTTTCAATTTTGGCAGCTTCCTAAAAGTGTGAAATGGAGTAACAGGGCTCCTAGAGGAGCTGAAAAGAGAGTGCAAAGAGTCAAATGAGGTTGAGCTAATGCTTATTGTGACTCTGTACATAACAAGGAACACATATGATGTTTTACATCTCCTTTACGGGGCTCAGAGTGTTGTTTTACAAGTCTTTAGAAAATATGTTTTTCTAACTTTTCAAGGTAGACAAAATGGTTGTTTTAATTAAATCATCTAGCTCTCACCAAAACCAACAGAAACGAGTACCAAGTTTTAAAAACTTGGGTATAGAAATGCATGAGGTTGTGGTCGCGACATGGTTGATGATCAAATTGTAAGTCAGTATTAAAATCACGAGTTGTTGTTTTATTGATTGCACTAGCCGTCTGGTTAAAATGTCTAATTTTTTGAGTATCTAATAGTATAATACTTTTACTTTATTGCAAACGAATAACCAAATTATACAAAAATTATAAGAGATAAAGGTAAGGATACCATGCCTATCCATGAACAACACAGTGAAAGATGGGCTCCACGGAGGTCCACCAACATTTCGTAAAAATGTTACTTTAATATTGTACTCAAATTTATATGCCAAATCTTTTTAATCTTATATGAAATTTCATAGAATTCTATTTTTACATCGGAAATCCACTACCAGGAAACCCCCATTTTTTCGGTGATGACTATTTCTATGGACATTGCTAGCAGCAATGAAAAATTCCAGCAACAATCATTATGCTTTTGAGAAAGCCCCTACCATGACACCTGCTTTTACAGTGGAGGCTATTTTTGCAGATGTTTCTAGAAACAGTGAAAAACTTTGGTAGAAATCATTATGAATGATGGATGTCCATTCCTTGTTATAAATTATCCATTTTGGCACAGGGTGGAGGATGTTGGCAAAGGTTTTGAATCCTAGATTTGCATTTGCTTGAAATGTTCCAAGGCCTTTTTAACAAACCCATTTTGTACATATCCTACTATCATTGTAGTCCATAAGGCCATATTTTAGGCATTTAATCAAACAGTTTACATGCCAAGTGCATGCTTCAACATGTTGCATACATACCTACTAGAGAACTTGCAACTACAACATTTGACAAAATCATGCCCCTTCTTCATTATGATTTGGTTTCCTACAATCATTGTAGTTCATGCCACATATCTTTCAGGCATTTAGTTGAAATAGTTCATATGCCAAGTGCATGCTTCCATATTTTTCATACATATCTCCTAGAGCACTTGTAACTAAAACATCTGACAAAATTCCTCTATCTTTTATACTTTGTTAGATGTCCATACCATGTCCCAAAACTCATATTTCGGCACAGGATGGGAGTGGGTAGGAAAATGTAAACTAGTCACATTGGAGACCTATTTTTTTGCATAGGTGAAACAGTGTGACTGCCTCCTGAGGGAAACCCATGTGTGAAAATACAACCACTAGTGCATTCCAATCCAAATACTTGGCAGATCAATAGGTTTCACACAGAGAAAGAGTGAAAAGGAAAAAAATAATACAACTAGGCATTAACCCCAAATGTGGCACCTCCTAACATTCAATCTCCTTCTTCTCTCTTTACACTTTGATGGATGCCCATGCTATGTTCTAGATCGTTTATTTTGTCACAAGTAGGGGAAATCACATGAAGATGTAAAATGATCAAGTTGACGACTTGTTTGTTGCATTTTTGTCTCATGAGGAACCCATATCTCATGTATTCTTCCATAACTACAACTATCCAAATATGGATAAATTTATAATGTTAACTTGGTTTTAGTGTGTTAAATGCCTCTTAATCTCAAACAAGTGCTTGTATTATTTGTAGAGAACTGACATGTCTAAAAGGATGGAAAGATTTCTTGAAAAGGTGAAAAGATCAAATATGGGGGGTACAAAATATGGCTGGGTGAGGGCACCCATGCCCTACAAAATATCTCCCACACGACACTGCTTGAAACAATCTGTATGCCTTCACATGGGGTCACTTACTTCATTCACACACCTGCTCCTTAAACACCTTCCAAAACTCATTTCTCTATTTATTAATTGATTTATTTATTATTATTTTTTTGGGCACTACATGTAGGGAAAAAATAAATCAATGAGGGTGGGAAACATTATATTCATTTCAAAATAGGTGTAGAATTAGGGGACAAACTTATTTCGCTTGTTTTTCACACTAGTGGTACTTTATGGTTGTGAAGTTTGGGGAAATAACGTGTATGATATTATGTGGAGACAAATAAAGAGAATCCAAAAGCACTTAATCACAGCCAACTTCAAAATTAAAACAATGGTTCCATATGATATTTGGTTAGCTGAAGGGGAACCTTTCCTATAGAGACATCAACAATAAATTGACTGTTAACTTATTTAGATATTAACTTGTACCCATAAAATTTTGGCGAACTGGTCTTAACTTGTACCCTAGAAATTTACCAATTTAAAATTTCAAAAACCATAATATTCCTGAATTAATGAATATTTGCCACTAAAATTTTCCCTAGAAAGTCTTTGAGGTAACATATTTAGGAGATATATAGGAATATAAGGAATGGTCGATCAATAATGCCAATGTCAATAGTTGTTTGTAATTTTAGCCATTATGTTTATTGTGTAGTTAGAACACACATAAATGTAAGGGGAATTCAATTGCACAACACACCAGACACTTTAGAGATAGGGATATGTGGAGTGGACCTGACATCCTAGGGTAGTGATTTCATGCACATTTGTAATTAGGGTTTATCTCTAGCTATCAGAGTAATGATTAGGGATTCCCTCATCAACAGTCCTGATGGTGTCATCCATAAATGATAATTGACATAAAATGAGCTTTGTTATTTTAAATTTTTATGGTGTTAAGGCTTTCAATTGGATGACATTTAATTTGTTATATATAAAATGAAAACATGAATTAAAATTTGGAAAAATTTTGGTGGGAATTAAATAACATGTCCCACACCTATTCCATAACTTAGATAGTTTCTACTAAAATAATATTTGTTAATTGTGTTCCACATTATCATCTTCATATAGCTTGCATTATTCACGTGAATGCAATTTGCATTTAAAGGGTTCAATTGACTCAAAACAGAAAATGGGGAAAATCCAATAGTTTCCAGGTTCGAAACCTAATCATAATAATTGTTTCTTGCAGTAATTTATAACCCTCTTTCTAGTTTAAGCTTGAGTAGTTATCTTGAATGTAGGAGATGTTAAAAACAACCTATCCAATTAAAAAATTGGGTGGTCACAAGCCTCCTCCACACTTTAATGACACAGTTGGTGAAACTGATGAAAAGTAAATCACCAATCTCAATGACCCCATAATTGATGGCATCATGTTGAACTTCAAGGGACTCCATAAATTTGAAACTAACATCCTCCACACTTTGACAGCATTGTCCCACAAACCCAAATACAAGATACCTTGTTCCTTGTTCACAGAAAGGCAAAAAATGACACCCATGCCCTTCATTTATGGGCTTTGATTAGTAGGATGAACAACCATTCCATGCATACACCAAGGGATATTCGATGATGCCATAAATTTTTTTCCATAAAACAGGATTTGATTTTTTTTTAATTTATTTATCTTTGGAATTAAGGTTATCAATTGGATGGCATTTAATTTGTTACATTTAAGATGAAGACATGAATGGAAAGTTATCAATAAAAAGAATAGAATTAAATATCTACATGTCCCACACCTATTCCATAGATCAAATTGTTCATACCCAGATAATATCTACTATATGTACTCCATCTTATCATCTCAATCTTGTTTGCATTATTCTTGTGAGTGCAATTTGTATTTAAAGGGGCCAAAATAAGAAAAAGGGAAAATCCAATAGATTCAAGTTTTGAAACCCAACCACATTGCTTGCTTCTTGCAGCAATTTTTAGGCCTCCTTTATAGTTTTAAGCTCGAGTAATTGCATGGAAACAGGTGATGCATGAATAATCATCAATAATTGAGCCCCTCCAATGGTTGGCCATATGAGCGATATGGAACACCGAAGGGGATATTTTGATGGATTCAAATTGGAGGGAGAGAAACAATAGGAGAGGAAGAAGGGTGGGGAAATAGAACGAGGAAAAAAAGAGAAACTCAACCTTCTAACAATGTGGGATATGTGTTGAACTTTATAGTTGTGATCTTTCCCGGAATTTTCACGTGAGCTTAAAGGGTCCAAAATTAAAAATGGGGAAATTCAAAGAGGTTGAAGGGTAAAAACATAGCGATGATAATGTTTTTTTATAGAAATGTGAAACCCCTTGGTTTAGTTGTAAGGTCTTGGAACTGCAGGAAACAACTAATTTACAAAAATGTTAATAAAAGAGGTTACACATGGATTGGTTATTTGGGAAACAAGTAGAAAATATGATGGTTGAGGTGAAGAATTCAGGGTTGTTGATTTTACGACATTAAATTTTCGAGATACTTGACAAGAAAATGAATAGAAAGTCAAAAATGAACATGTGGGAAGTTAATAATTGTGGATCCAACATTTTAAAGTAAAGAAAAATAGAAAAAATCTTTAAATGGAAATTTGAAACCCATATGTTCATTCGCAACACATAACAAATAGATTATCGGTTAATATTTGTAGAAGATATGACGGTTCAGATTCGATAAGAGTTGGCAACATATGGTAGGACATTTCTAGTGGTAACAATGTAGTGACTACCATAAAATCATGGTTATTGTATTTAATTTTCTGCGTCAACGGTTTCAAGTGAACAATGTTCAATTTAGTAGAAAAGGAAAAGACGTGAATATAATTAAGGAAATAAAATGGGGGGAACTAAATAGCTACATATCCCACACTATGTCTTCGAATGTTCCCGCCCAAATATTGTTTGTCTTTTGAGCTCCGCGGTATTGTCTAAAACTCTCTTGTATTATTCAGATGAGTGCAATTGGTACTTTGAGGGACCAAAAAAGAGGAAACTCCATTAGGAGAAAGGTAAAACTCAACGAAACCGTATTTTTTTAGTGTTAATTTATGTCTAAGTATGCCATTAACACATTAAAAAATGTATCATCACAAGTGTATGACCATGCCACATCAATTTTTTTCGTTTCACGTGTTTATTTCTAGGGAAAATTAGTTTTTGAACTCACTTAGTATGAAGAAAACCGATGCAACCACCATCTCAAACATGTTGCAACACTAACACAATTGAGTCCCCCAAATAAGTTACAAACCTTGTCATTAACTACTTTAACAGTATCATTAACTATCCCTCTAAATCAACTATACGATACTATTGTTCGACGTTCAACCTATGGTGAAACCAAATACACATGTTGAGGGTAAGTGCACGAAGTGTGGTGGACAATTCCCATGGACATAAAAACCCGCAGGATAAAGGATTACCGTCTTGATCGTAGGTTTTACATGCAACCGCGATTGCGATTTTTCTAAGCAACTACGATCGCGGTTCCTAGACATTCTAGGTGTCGGTAATATACCGAATTTTAAAACCGTGATCGCCATAATGAACTCTGAGGACAAAATTTAATTTAAGTCCCGTCGATATAACCTGTATTTTCCTCATTTTTCTATTAAATACGAACCGTGTAAGTGTGTGTGTCCTAAACGTTTTTCACTCGCGCTTTCAATACCACCTCACAAATGTGCTCCTCGGACTTTTGGATAGCGATAGATTCAACCATGCCACCAAGATTAAGGAGGTAAGTCCCCGATTGTAATCATTTTTTTGCATTTGTAGAGTTTTTTTTTATGATTAATATCATGGGTTTTTTGAAAATGTTTGAATTAAATGTATACAATTTTCTTGTTTTATCAGTTGGTAAAATAAAAGCATCGCAATCGTGCACAACTGTCAATTACATTCCTCAAAAACCCACCGAAAATTCCTCACAAACCCTCTGAACATTCCTCAAAACCCTCCTCCAAACATAGATCCGCCTCCTATGGCTCCTTTTGTAAGCCAGGTTGAGCCAGCAAGAACTTGCAAGATAATGGATCATTGGAATTCATTTTCCACAGAAAATAAAAATGCTTACACTAGTGAGTCATTTCTAATTCAAACTATAAGACAAAATAATGCTACTAAATGTAATCCTGAAATAGTTTTTTAATACTCCCACATACATTGCAAACATTGATTGGCGAAGTCGAGTTTGCAGCCAACCAAATACATAGATGAAACACCTTTAGAAGTGACTGTAGGTGGTGGTATGCGGATAAACTATCCCATGCGGCCGTCAAAGACAAAAAAATTGGAAAAGACCTCATTTGTGCATTATTTACCGACCCTAGAACCAATGCCCCCCTCGCAGTTACTTGCAAACGGTTCCCAATCCATTGGTGCCATGATGACCAGAATCAAAAACAATTTTTGGGACTGATGGTGGATGGTTTTTGATTATCCACCATGCAACAACAATGAGGTTCCTCTTTATTTTTTGAAGAAATTATATTGTGAGTTAGTGCTCAATGAGGTCCAGAATTATTTTGACTTTTCTAACTTTTTTGGTCGAGGAGGTGGCTCTGCACAGAGCAGACCTGGTACACGTGTAGGTCAGCCTAGGATTCCCCATGCCTCAAAACCCCCACTGCCTTCAGTTATCCCTCCTATAGTGAAGGAGGTTGTGGAGATTGATACATTGCATGCATTAAGGGAGCTCACTGACACTCTCACCCAGCATAGTGACCTAGATTGCATCTGGTGATGTTGGTGGAGGCGCCAGTTCTAGTGCACCACACCACTGTGGATCATGTGGTGCTGTATGCACTGCAGGCGAGACATCATTTGCTGGTTCACATGATTTCTTTTCTATAGATGAGATGCTGGGGAATGTTTTTAGAACTGGAGCCACTGATATTGGTCTTTCACAGGTAAATTTCAAATAAATTTAAATAATATATATATATATATATACAATAGTTTAATTCACATGTTTGAGATATATATATATATATATATATATATATATATATTTGATTGTACGTCATGTACATACATGTAAAAAACTAATTTTTTATTTTATTTTAAATAGCAAGAGCCGGTGAAGGAAACATCCAGCGTCGACATGCTAGCTACTGCGGCTGGGCGTGTTTCAAACGTAAGTTTCAAGTTGTACAAACTTACATTTTTAATAAATCATTTAATTGCACTAGATTATTATTATAATTTGTTTCACGTGTATGTTGTACATGTATTAATATTTTTCTCTTTTATACACAGGAGCCTGGCGGGTCATCATCTGCTCAGGGAACTAAGGCTACTGGCACACCTCACATGAGTTTTACGCAGGTTAGTAAATCTCTTTACACTTTGTTTCTAATTACTGGAAGTTCACGCACGGATTACATGCTTTGGACCTCTGTTATGTGGTGCACAGTCATGTAGATTTTAATATTGATTTGTACATGTTTTTTGTATAGCTTATGACTGCTAGAGAGACTCCTCCATATATGCAGACTGTGGAGGCTGCTGTAGATATTGCCATAGCATCTGCAGATCCACTAATTGAGGTACACAATTTTTTAAATTTGTTAAATTTTGGAGGTTCATTATTTCTTATTAAACTTAAATCTACAATATCAAATTTTGTAGGTATATATGTGAAATATTTAATTTGAAAATTAATTATTTGTATGTAGCTTACCCCTCGCGAGTCTATTGTTGTCCCTGCGATGCGTCAACAACAAATTGATAGGGATCATGACATTGCGGTAAGATTTCACATGCATTTTAACTAAATTGTACAAGTTTCTAAATTTTGAAAGTATTTTAAAATTTTGGGTGTTAAAAACTTGTTGTTTATGAATGTGCAGGTTAGGTTGCAGGCATGCTTAGAGACACCTAGGACCACACGGATGAAATCCGTAGTGGCATCTCCCTCCACTACATCCCTAGGTCATGGACGTGCTACTTCTAGCAGGGCGAAGAGAGGGAAGATGTTTCATGAGTAGATTTATAGTCCACCTGGATGTACATAGATATATATATGGGCCATCTGGTCCTAGTGAACATGTATATTCATACAGTCCATTGTATATACATAGCCTTTTGCGACCGCATGTGGTCCCATATGTACATTATGACACGTGCTTAGTTCGAGATGTACACATACATTATGAACTTATGTACATATATATTTTCAGAGACGTGCGTCTGGAGCACACTTTGTTTGATTCTTATATATATATCCATGTGTGTTGGTTTTCATAACGATATTACTAAACTATATGTTTGATTTGATTTCATTACATGTATGATATCCTTCTATGTATGTTTTCATAACCATTTAAATTAGTTCTAGATATGTATGTTTGATTTAAAATTAAAAAACCATGTCCCGGAGCACTACATGGTACAATTGTTAAGCAAACCTATATTCCATTAAGCAAAACCATGCTAGGTGAACTATAAAAGGGCAATACGTACAATTACTTCTTTATTTAAAGCTAACACTCAATCTGTTGCATATCAATTAATGCGAACATTGATAGAAATAAGCGAGGTAGAGTTCATCTTGAACTATATGAATATTTAATGTTACTTATGGTGCAAGATTGAAGATTTTACAATTTTCCCGATTTTCAAGTTTTACAATTTTCATATTTCTAGAATTGAAGATTACACAGAGGTTTCATTTTTTTTTTTGTTATCAAAACTTATTATTTTTAGTAAGGCTCATATGCCAATTTAATAATAAATATTTAATCATGTTTTCTTGTATTTGGATTGAGATGAAATTTTTTCATTAGATTAGGTATTTTCATATGGTTTTCTGCTTCAAATTTCAAGTGTTTTCGATCTCTAGAATTGCAAGGATCTAAAAAGGAAAGTTTTTTCTCTAAAATTTTTAATGGGATGATATAAAAATTTAGGGTACCAATGGAAAATATTTTTATATCATCTTCAAGGAGTTCATGAGTAGAAGTTACGGGCAAAATTGCAGGGGAAATGGAGCGAAAATGAAGGAGATATGAGAAAAAATGTGATTTTTGCAATAGGGTTCCTTGAAAATTTAGTAGCATAACTAAATACTAGAAGAAATGAAGGAAAAGGAAATATTAAAAAGGGATTTAAAAAATGGCTAAGTGTATGTTTATACTCACCTCTTAACATTAACCTAGCTAACTCACCTTCTAACTCATCCTTGACTATTCTGGATTAACCCGGGTTACATGGCATGACAGGGTAGGGTTACAAGCCTTAAGTGACAAAGGGACTTAAAGGGATGATAATGTGTGAAGGGGTTAAGTATTCATGAGATGGGGAAACATAATCAATTTGGGGTGCTGCGGAATCATACCTAGTGAGAATGTTACAATCCTTAAGTGATGAAAGTAAGAGATTTCATGTGGTGGTGCATTCTGATGTCCTAAGTTGAAAAGGGTAAAAATTTGACAGTAAGCCCTTATTAGTATTCTTAGGTTCCACCCATCACATGAATAATCCTCCTCTAATGAAGAATTAAATCATGTCTTCCTTCACGGAAGATCTTGAATGATGAGGCTTTTCCATAGACGATCTTGTTGAATCTGGAAACTACAAATGAAACTTTCTCATCTTCCAAGATGTTCACATGATCCAATGTGTTGAGTCAATTCTCAGGAATGGCATTGATATTTTCACATTGACTAAAATATTTTTCATAACTCTTCATAGGATTCTAGAGATATAACCTATGATCTCTACAAGGGCTTCTAAAGTATCACTATTGAAGGAAAGGGTCACAAATATTTTCGTGAACCAATTCTTAAAATTTGAATCTTGAAGATTCTTCATGTGGAATTATTCTCCCTGAGAGGAGTACCAAGCTCATGCATTCTTGTGCCAGATCTTCCAAAAATTTTGATACATTCTCCTCATGGGATTCAAAATCAGAAATGGCTTTTTTTAGAGCATCAAACCTCTAGGTGATGGTATGGAAAAAAATGTCATACAAGTTCTCTGAGTCAGATGAAAACACACCTGAGCTCACCAAGGAATGAGAATCAAAATTATTCATCTCACTCGTAAATGGGAGATTATTTTCCGAATATAATTTCTCTTTCTTGATCTCAACTCTATTCCTATTGATTTTCAAATATATGACCAAGAAAAATATAAACAAAGAGATAATCTTAGGAAATAGATCATTCCCTTTTTCAAGGATCATGCTCACCCAATGGTCATATGTCCTTCTTTGTAGTATGAATGCTTGACCTTGCTAGATGGACTGGGGGGTTGAAGTTTCAGATGGGAGAAATTGCTTCAATTTGAGGTAGAGATGATTAATCTCATGCAATCAATGATGGAACTTATGAATAAAAGGTCCTCACATGTGTTCCCTTAATTGTTTGATGATTTACTTATACTCCTAATTTTGTGTAGTGATTTGTGATGAAGAATCCTATTACAATGAAAAAATAATGAGCATCTAAGCATAGCTAGGGCAGAAGAGGATGGAGAGAGATCACCACAACAACATAGCTCAAGAGAGAAAAGAAATGATAGTGATGAAGCACCTAAGAGGACAGAGGCAAGTCTAAAGAGAACAAGAGAGATGGAAGGTAAAGAAGTGACATTGAATGTTTTGAGTCCTAGGAAATGAACAAAGGTGAGGAGTGAGAAGTCATGCCTCAGGAAATCTTCACACCAAACCAATTGTGTTGGCATGTCTAGGTGGCCAGGTGAATGCTAGAGGAGGAGGTGTTTTGGTGTGCGACAAGGTCGTTGCTTCCGGGCTACTTTGTTCGGGTGTAGTCCCTTCAGAGCCATGAGACCAAAATATCATTCAACTTCGACGGGTGACTACTCAGACTCTGTGGCACCTAGAGATGTCTCATCTAATCTAAAACCTTGATGTAGGGACCCTCTACAATATCCTCTCTCAGTTTTTTCCTTCTCACATCGGTGCCTTCACTGCCCTATTGTTTGCAAACGCGCGAAATAGTGCAGTTGGAGCTAGTGTAAGGTTGTCAAACACTATATTTTGCAAACGGTGGGTCATGGCACTAAACCAACTACACTGACACATCTGGGTGGCTAGGTGAATGCTAGAGGAGGTGGTGTTTTGGTGCGCGCCAAGGTCGTTGCTTCCAGCCTACTTCGTTCGGGCGTAGTCCCTTAAGAGCCCTGAGACCAAAATATCGTTCAACTTCGACGGGTGACTACTCGAACTCCATGGCACCTTGAGATGCCTCATCTTATCTAAAACCTCGACATAGGGACTCTATAAAAAATCCTCTCTCAGTTTTTTCTTCTCATTTCGGTGCTCTCGCTGCCCTATTGTTTGCAAACGCACGAAATAGTGTCGTTGGAGCTAGTGTAAGTTTGTCAAACGCTATAGTTTACAAATGGTGGGTCATGGCACCGAACCGAATACACTAGCACATATGGGTGGCCAGGTGAATGCTAGAGGAGGTGGTTTTTTGGTGTGTGATAAGGTCGTTACTTCTGGGCTACTTCGTTCAGGCGTAGTCCCTTAAGAGCCCTGAGACCAAAATATCGTTCAAATTTTACAGGTGACTACTCAAACTCCGTGGCACCTAGAGACACCTTGTATGATCTAACACCTCAGCATAGGGACTCTCTACAATAGCCTCTCTCAGTTTTTTCCTTCTCATATCAGTGCGCTCACTGCCCTATTGTTTCTAAACGCGTGAAATAGTATAGTTGGAGCTAGTGTAAGGTTGTCAAACGCTATATTTTGCAAACGATGGGTCGTGGCACCAAACCGACTGTGCTGAAATATCTAGGTGGCCATGTGAATGCTAGAGGAGGTGGTGTTTTGGTGTGCGAAAAGGTCGTTGCTTCCGGGCTACTTCGTTCGGGTGTAGTCCCTTAAGAGCCCTGAGACCAAAATATCGTTCAACTTCAACGAGTGACTACTCGGACTCCGTGGCACCTAGAGATGCCTCGTTTGATCTGAAACCTCAGTGTAGGGACCCTCTACAAAATTATCTCTCAATTTTTTCCTTCTCATTTCGGTGCTCTCACTGCCCTATTGTTTGCAAACATATGAAATAGTACAGTTAGAGCCAATGTAAGGTTATCAAATGTTATATTTTGCAAACGGTGGGTCATGGCATCGAACCGACTACACCAACACGTCTAGGTGACTAGGTGAACACTAGAGGAGGTGGTGTTTCAGTGCATGACAAGGTCATTGCTTCTGGGCTACTTCGTTCAAGCGTAGTCCCTTCAGATCCCTGAGACCAAAATATCGTTCAAATTCGACCGGTGACTACTCTGACTCAGTAGCACCTAGAGATGTCTCATCTGATCCAAAAATTTAGTGTAGGGACCCTCTAAAATAGCCTCTCTCAGTTTTTTCCTTCTCATATCGGTGCTCTCGCTTCCCTATTGTTTGTAAACGTGTGAAATAGTGCAGTTGGAGCCAGTGCAAGGTTGTCAAACACTATATTTTGCAAATGGTTGGTCGTGGAACCAAACCAACTACGTTGACACATCCGAGTGGCCATGTGATTGCTAGAGGAGGTGTTGTTTTGGTGCGCGACAAGGTTGTTGCTTCCAGGCTACTTCATTTGGGCATAGTCCCTTAAGAGCTCTGAGGACCAAATATTTGTTCCAACTTCGGGGACAGGGTACTACTCGGACTCCATCACCTAGAGACACCTTGTCTGATTCGACACCTCAGTATAGGGACATTCTACAAAATAACCTCTCAATTTTTTCCTTCTCATTTCGATGCTCTCTCTACCCTATTGTTTGCAAACGCATGAAATAGTACAGTTGGAGCTAGTGTAAGATTGTCAAACACTATATTTTGCAAACACTGGGTCGTGGCACCAAACTGACTGTACCAAAATGTCTAGGTGGCCAGGTGAATGCTAGAGGAGGTGGTGTTTTGGTGCGCGACAAGGTTGTTGCTTCCGGGCTACTTCATTTGGGCATAGTCCCTTAAGAGCTCTGAGACCAAAATATCGTTCAACTTTGAAGGGTGACTACTTGAACTCTATGGCACCAAGAGATGCCTCGTCTGATCCAAAACCTTAGTGTAGGGACCCTATACAATATCCTATCTTATTTTTTTCCTTCTCATATCAGTTCTCTCACTGCCCTATTGTTTGTAAACACGTGAAATAGTGTAGTTGGAGCTAGTATAAGGTTGTCAAATGCTATATTTTGCAAACGGTGAGTCGTGGCACCGAAATGATTGCACCAAAATGTCTAAGTGGCTAGATGAACACTAGAGGAGGTGGTGTTTCGATGGGCGAAAAGGTTGTTGCTTTCGGGATACTTCATTCGAGCGTAGTCCCTTAAGAGCCTTGAGACCAAAATATCGTTCAACTTCAATGGGTGACTACTTGGACTCCGTGGCACCTAGAGATGGCTCATCTGATTTGAAACCTCGGTGTAGTGACCCTCTATAAAAGTCTCTCTCAGTTTTTTAGTGCAGTTGGAGCCAGTGTAAGGTTGTCAAACGCTATATTTTACAAATGGTGGGTCATGGCACCAAACTATCTATGGTGACATGTCCGGGTGGTCAAGTGAACACTAGAGGAGGTGGTTTTTTTGTGCACGACAAGGTCGTTGCTTCCGGGCTACTTCGTTCGGGCGTAGTCCCTTAAGATCTCTAAGACCAAAATATCGTTCAACTTCGACGGGTGATTACTCAGACTCCGTGGCACCTAGAGACACCTCATCTAATCTGACACCTCGGCGTATGGACCCTCTGCAATAGCCTCTCTCAATTTTTCCTTCTCATTTCGGTGATCTTGCTGCCCTATTGTTTGCAAATGCATGAAATAGTGCAGTTTGAGCCAGTGTAAGGTTGTCAAATGCTATATTTTGTAAACGGTGGGTCGTGGCACCGAACCACCTACGCCGACACGTCTGAGTTGCTAGGTGAATGCTAGAGGAGGGGGTGTTTTGGTGCACAACAAGTTCTTTGCTTCCGGGCTACTTCATTCGGGCGTAGTCCCTTAAGAGCCCTGAGACCAAAATATCGTTCAACTTTGACATGTGACTACTCGGACTCCGTGGCACCTAGAGACGTCTCATCTGATCCAACACCTCAGTGTAGGGACACTCTACAATAGCCTCTCTCAGGTTTTTCCTTCCTAGATCATTGCACACGTGTAGGTATGGTCTTGTAAACACTTGGGGAGGAGTTGTTTTCAAAATTTACAGCTTTTTCAAAATTTACAACTTTTTCAAACAATGAAATCTTCTCTTATCTTTGAGAATTTAAAATTCTCTACTAACAGTGCCAACCACATGAAGGTGGAAGCTTTTCTGGCACCACTAACCTAAACATAAAAGTGTTAGTCAAAGAAATTTAAGTTTCAAATCAAAACCATATACTATCTATATATACAAAAAACACAAATTTAAAATAAAATATATTCAAACTTAAATCTAGATATTTAAACTAACAAATTTATATATATATCAAAGAAATTATATATACCAGACATGAGCATTATAAATTCATTCCAATGAACCATCAGGATCGAATCTACTCTAAATAGTAGACAAGATTGCTTCATGATCTGACTCTCAAACCTTCTAAAGAATCTTGTTATTAGGCTTCCTCGATATCTATACAGCTGAATATTTGTCGCTAGAAATAGATGCGAATATAAGATTATTTTCCTATGTGTCTCAAAGTCTTCAAACACCCAAACAGAGAAATTTTTTAATGGATACCGTCGAAGCCAAGTTCCAGTAACTACCACTGACCCTATAGGATACTCAATATCTTCGCCATCTATAATAGAAGTGAACTTATTTCTTTCCTCGATGCAACGACATAAGAAATAGTCTATTCCTTCTTCATTGTCTTTTTTTGCAATTACTGCAAACATATGTCCTACAAAAAACCAAAGGTTGAACAACTCAAATTTAAATGACATATTAAAATTTCAATGGACATAACTCAATACAAAAATTAAATAAATAACCATAAATACATTGTCGCACCAAAATCAAAATTTCATCAAAGTCCTTAAATGTTGCAACTTCATCTATAGAAACAAGTCGTAATGCTTGTGGAGGTTGATAACTAGGAAGCGGAGTTAGAGGCCTACAAATCTATCCATCCACCCATTCTTGTGAATCACACTTAGCAGTGACAAATTTGATACAAGATGCACAAAAACATGTCAACTTTCTTGTCCATATGGCCCACGAAGTAGCGTCTGAGCTACAAAATAAGTGCATATCACTGGACCCAGTGAGTTTCATACATTCCTCGTAGTTAGCAATTTTTTTTTCCTCTATCAACCAAAAATATCTATGAATTGTGAAATTTTCTTGAGAACCTTGGGTCATGTTATCAATACACCATTCCACTATGCTCTTTGCATCTTTCAATTTAGCACCATCTTTGTACTTCAACTCTTCTCTTGTAAGAGCTCTTTTCACACATGCCCCTGCACCGTCATGCTCTCCTTTTCCATTTCCAGCCTCAATGAAACTCCAAATATGTTACACACCCATCTTGGCGTGCATTCTTCTCATCCAATAAAAAATTCATGCATTCTTAAACTGAGACGTGTAATTATCTGACCATATATAATATTGTTTGAAGTGGATGTCCCTATCAGACAAGTTTCCATAAAATAACTGGAAACACCCTTGCACAAATTCAGTAGAATGAGTACGATCATCATTGATATAAAAGTGGTTCTCTCTTAAAATTTTTGATCATTCTCTGTACTATCAGGAGAATGTAGAAATGTTATATGCACAAAAATGGCAACTTGTACTGAGTTGTAATATTGCGATTGAACCTCCAGTTGTGGTTGCAATGTGTAATTCTCTATAAAATCGACCACTGAAACAATAGTACCAATAGGAAATGTGTCCTTGCATAGCTTGAACTATTCATCCAACCAGTGAGCTCTATGTGTATGCCTAGCATACTCATAAACAATTTCATCCTTAAATTTTCTCAAAAAATGGAAAACAGACATTTGTTCTGTAACTAGTTCACACTGTTTAGACTCTTTTACATCTTTCAACTGGTATGCAACTGATTTATATTTATCAAACTCAACTAAATTATGTCCTATTGTACTTTTAATTTACTCCTGGATGTAACTTTCCAATTTAGGTAATCCACCGCATGTACTACAACTTTCATCTAAACAATCCTGACTATAAAAAAATTGTCCAACTTCTTTTTCACAAAATATAGTAGGAATGAAATCCCTGGAAGATATTGTGGAACTTGAACATCACATTCCGATAACATAGTTTTAGAATGAAAATTAGAATGAATATGTAAAAATTTAGCATAATGCATCACAAATTTAACATGTTGCCTACAACAAGTGATGCGAGTGTGGTTGATTTTCACATAGAATGGTTTCAACATTTCAAAAAACGTTGACTAATTTTAATTTTCAGATTCTCTTGTTCAAACTTACGAAAAAATTGAGTTTGAGTCATATCTAAGAAATTTTTTAGATGTGGTTCACGATTAGTAGAACGAACTCTCCATTTTATAACATCTCTTGTATTAGGTGAAACTCTAGTGTTATCATGCCAAAATTTAATAACAACTTCTCTTATAGTATCAAAATTATTTTTGTCCTTACGTGGTGCTCTAGTAGAAAATGCCCAAAAATCGGTGTTATTGAGTGATTGAAGGATATTACGTCTTTCAATTGCTTTCATTAGATTTTTTCAATTAACTTGCAACATTCTACTTATCTGCGTCATCAAATGTTATTTTTTTATTGATTCACTTACAACACTAGTAGCAAGTACACGACACACAATATTACTATCCCTAGTTCATCTCTTGACACCAACAGTGTGATATGCATCGTGAAGGTTTTCAACAATTGTAGAGGTTTGACCACATATATTAGATGTTGTCAATCCTAAGGTGTTTAATGTAGGTCTCATTTTAATCAATTTCATCAAACTAACCAATAACTGACATCTTTGAGAATCATTTAAAATTTCAAAATGATTATCCCAAATTTCAGTGGCTTTTCTTCTGATTTGTCATTCAGAAAGTTTTTCAGACATTGGTTTCAAAATGTTTTCATCAATTTCAATAAAAAAATTAGGTTTCTTACGTAAAATCCTAGGAGGTGTTTTTGTCAAATTTTTCCTGTCTACAGTTTCAACATGAATTTCCTTATTCACATTTTTATTGTCTCCTTCAATTTCAACATTTGCTACATCATGAGTATTTAATTCTTCTTCAACATTGACAGTAAAAACATCTTCATCACGAGTATTTAATTCAACTTCAACATTGACAGTAAAAACATTAACTAGTTCTTCATTGCTTATAATAGTTGGGGTTGAAGATGAACCTCTTCTTGATTCACAAAGTTTCCGCATTCGCTCAGCATTTTGAATTTTTTTGGCCTCTAATTCGTTTGGTGTTTTTTACGAAATGACTTCCTTTTTTGACTTCGTTTCTTGTCTCCCATGATGTTTTGCTTCCGGTGATAAAAAACATGCAGAAAAAGATAGAATTTCACAATAATTCATATGGTAAGGTCAGAGAGTAAAAATCACATGGTAATTCAGACATTGGGATGTGTGTAAATATGATTTATGAACCATGAGTGTGCTTTATAAACCATGATCGTGGTTTGTAAAGCATGCTCACGGTTTGTGTTAAAAAAACTACGATTGCGCATCTAACTGCCGAACCTAAGCCTCGAGAAATCTTTGTTTTTCCCGAACCAAAGCTATGGAAGGTCATTATGAAGTGTAAAAGGTCAAAAAACCTCAAATCTGCTCTTCCAAAGACTTGAACCATGCTAAAAAATTGAAAACATTTCACAAAAATGGTGCCATCTCATAGGGGAGACTGTTAGCTTCGTAGAAATATTGATTTTAAAGTGAATAGAATAAGATAAATATCATTTTATAATTTTTACTAACAATAGGTCTTTAAGACATTTTTTCCCGTGAATGTTCATGTCTACGTTTAAGACTGTAACTTTTGTTTCGCTTATCAAAATGTGATAAAACTTATACCATCCCAAGCATGGACAAATTCTATACACGTTATATATATATATATATATATATATATATATATATATATATATATAATATATATATATATATATATATATATATATATATATATATATATATTTGATTTCGATATTTTTTGATATAGTTATGGTGGGCAAACGAAAAGTGCTCTGTTTTCTAAATATTTTTAGACCACTTTCACGGAAAAAATCTTTTAAAAAAAATATTGCTCAAAAAAATACAAAATAAAATCCATTCCAAGATAGACAACTACATATAACATTTCACTAAAGAAAAAAAAAATAACAAGATTTGGTCATCCAAAATGCAGGCAAACGGACTACAATCTTATAAGTTTTTTCAAAAAAAACTAAGTCATATAATTTTAAGTGTTTAATATAGCTAAACTTGTCCATTTAAAAAAAAAAGTATTTTAGAAACTAGATTCTGAATGCAAAAATTCGTATTTATATAAATTTTTCTAATTTTGAGTTCCCGTATTGCTAATAATCCCTACAAGTTGAGATTTCGCTATTTTTTGCAATATGACGTCCATGGATGACCCTATATTTGTCCATCAACTTCCTGCACTTACCCCGGGTCCACACGAGATTTTTTTGGATATCCCATCTTAGGATTCAATGACATATGACATTTTCTGTTGGTCAAAACTTCTTTTATACAAACCTTTCAAAAATATTGCATCTAAATTTGGCTCAACCCCACATGACATCAACGACACTTGGGACATGTTTAAGCACAACTACAAACCATGGCATGTTTTATGCACTACCGCAGACACATGACCTATTGCAGATGTTGGTTCTGACTCAGAGGCCGAATGCAGTATTCAACACGAACCAATGCAAGAATGGCAGGTCTTCACACAACTTTGTCTAGGAAACAACACGAGTCTTGACAGTCTTGATATGTTGGGGAAACGAGACTTTGACATACACAATAATTGGAGCATATATGACATTTCGCAAGATTTGAAACTAATTGGTTCATCATTCATCGAGAAAGAAAAGGCAGACATAATTAATAATAGCATGCAGGTCACACCACCATCTACAACACTTCTTTTGTCTTCAGAACAACAACTAGCTCTTTATACTATACTACACCATTCAACAAAAAAACCCATCTACCTCACTAAGATTGATAATTAAAGGAACGACATGCACAAGAAAATTATTTTTGATAAATAAAATCTAGGATACATTCACAACAACAAGCACACCTCCTTCACCTCTACTTGTTCTCACCCCTACCGGTGTTTCAGCATTCAACATCTCTGCATCCACTAATCCACGCAGCCATGTGTATTCCAATCAAAGAATTAAAACCCCTTGAATGCCATGCATTATCATCTTTTCAAGATTTGCTAAAACATATAGAATATCTTCTTATTGATGAAATGAGTTTCATCAGCCCAAAGGTGCTACTAAAAATTGACAGTAGGCTACGCGAGGCTTTCCCACACTCAAAAACATCTGAATTTGGAAGCAGATGAGCCATCCTCCTCAGAAACCTCAGGCAATTACCACTCGTTATGGACAGTCCTCTTTATGCAAGTAAATTATATGGAGTCACCCTTTGGAAGGGATTTCATTCCTCCATTACATTGCAAACTATATTTCGGAAACAAGGAACAACCGATGCACAAGTTTCATTCCGGAATTGACTGCTCAAGATACGAGATTCAACCCCTCTTATTGACGATTGGGAGCTCCTAATGTCTCGCACAGACACACACCTAACTCAGCAAGAGCTCAAAAATTTTAAGGACGCACCACATTTGTTTGCAAAAAATGACCTTGTGGACTCCCACAACCTTCAAATGTTGAAGGCATTCAACATTCCGATCGCCCAATCCATTGCTGAAAGTAACAGGTAGGCTTGACCAAGAAATCCTGATGATGATCAGTTGGAGCTCAAATTTATGTTGTGCAAACAACAAAAAATCATACTTATTACAAATTTATGGGTTGATGCAGGCCTCGTAAATGGTCTTATAGGAACAATCACTGACATTGTCTACAACGCATCAATGCCACCACCAACATTACCTTTATTTTTTGTTGTCAAATTTGATAGATACAACGGCCCATGTTGGGATCCCTACAATCTGTTACATATTCTGATACCCCCTATTTCGAGAGGTAATCGAAGACAATTGCCTCTTAAAATGGCATAGGGATTAACTATCCATAAGTCCCATGGACTTACAATGTATAGAGCAACTGTCAACATTGGAACCAATGAAAGGCGGGGTCTGACATTCACATCTTTCTTCAGAGTCCTCTCATTTGCAAATCTATGCATTTCACCTCCTTTTTCATTCGAAAGGTACTCAAAAATGGTGCACGTACCAACACTTGGAGCAAGGAAAAAGGAGGAAGCAAGACTACTATCACTCAACCCTTTGTAAATACTACACTCTACTTTGATAGCACCTCCACTACTACTTTACTCAACACTTCTTCTTTTCTAGACGACATTTCCGTTCAAGGGGTATCAAATTTACTCATGTGTATCAGATATAAAATTACCCTCAAAAGGATACCATTCATGATATAATTCTTCTTATGTTAAGTTCAAATAAAATAGTCTGCAAAACGATACCACTCATTATATGAGATTTGAAAATGTATATGTACGAATTTGTAACAAGTTTGAAATGAAGAGATGAAACCTTTAAATGAAGTGGTTCATCTATATATCTACAATTACAAAAATACACTTTTCAACATACATGTTCAATTTTTCCTTTTTATCATTGCTCGTTTCTTTATGTTAACCAACAACAACACATTTTTAATGTCTTCATCTCCACACAAATACTTACAATTTTAAAATGCAGAGAAAGAACACTACAATTTATAGTTGTTTCCATCCAAAGCTTTGTACATTATATCACATTTTTTGCATTTTGAATAGTTTTAAGGGTTAGACCTCATGTTTGCGCATTTTAAATGAAGTGACTCATCTATATTTCTACACATACAAAATCAATCACCTATAGTTTAAAACAAACACAACTACATAAGTAAAAACTATCTCTATAACACAAATAACATATACCGTTTTTTGTTTGCAAAATGCCTCAAAGAAATGTGGTCTCATGGAATGCTATGATTGTAAGATACGCACAAAATAGCTCTAACAATGATGCTCTCAAACTCGTAGAGGTAATAAATTTTTTTGGAATGTACCATAAACATTTTAGATTTGTTTATATATAATTACATATTCTATCTCATTTTAGTTTCATGGAGAGATAATATGTTAAAGCACTTAGTCATTCTTTCAATCTACTTTGACAACAACACTTCACATTTACAATATTCTTGAGAGTGAGTATTAACAAACTTACATGTCTCACTTGCATTTGTATTCAATTATTACACAACTAACTATTATCTAACATCCCTTCTAATGTATTTTACAACATTTGCTTTGGCTTTAATAGAAAATCAGTATTGTCAGATCACACCCATTATCAACATCAACTACAAAAATAATAATTATCTTTCTAAATCTATTAACATATACCATTCGGCGTTCCCATTGCAATGTACACATACGATTGCTAGTATATTTTATTTCTTAAAATATATTATAATAAATTAAGATCATGATTCTCATTAAAATTGTATCATCATGATCATGATAATTAGATTAAATAATAAAAATTGTATCAATTTTTATTATTTAAACTAATTATAGGTCTCTACTCGCAGTAATTATCTTTTCTAATAACTAAATTTCATACTTTTTAAAAATTATCAATTTTATCTTATTAATAACAATTTATAGATTATAATTTATATTTGACACATAATTGGATATATATATATATATATATATATATATATATAGAAAGTAGAGTAACGCGCATAATATAACTTTAATTGTATAAAATAAATCTCTAAAATTAGGAGATTTGCTTTTTAAACTGGTTTTTGGAAATCTTTTATAGAAGATTTGCTTTTTATACTGGTTTTCTGGAAATCTTTTATAGATATATCTATTTTAAGTGTAGTTAACATCCAAAAATAACACTTCTGTGCATCGCTTAATTTTAGCATTCTTTGAAAGTGAATTGGCTGGTCAATACCTCATCATGTTAAGGTACAATATCGTCTTTAAATAGCTCCATATTCGTGCCCAACTCTTCACTGGCTAAAATCTTGTTTCTCAGAACTTGGGTGTTATAATTTATTCAGACATGAAGTTTGGGACGTGTACAACTCTTCACAGAGTAGAGTATCGCTTTCTCAAGTGCATGTGGTCTAATATACGCCATTCATGCCTGCATTATTATCCACAATTTGCGAATGGACAGACATTTGAACCGCAAAAGAGCAGCACAGGGAAAAGACAGTGGATGGAACAACAGTTAGCAAGGCAGGGTTGGACAAGATTATTCATGGGAGATGAAGGAAATGAGTTCCCCGACTACAATTCTTACTCTGTCATGGAGGACACATATGGTAAGTTGCTTGGGTTTATAAAACATGAAGTTGATCCTGACTCTAAACACCCATATATTTTTGTGATGCTACCATTCATTGCCTGTCCATACGGTCAGCCGAGGTATTCACTTCCGGAAGAAAGGAATGTTCCTTCACTGCTGCAATACTTCTGCATTGATTTTGAAGGAGAAATAGAAAAGATTGACATAGACAGCTTCTCCCGTGAATTAGAGGAGGCCACGAAGGATGGTTGGAGATATTATAAAGAGAGTCTCGTGATAAACAAGTATTTTTCTTCACCGGCTCTTACTCCCTCCACCTCCTCTGCATCAGTGTTTTCTGCTAAAATACTCCCATCTAAGCGTCGACGTTCTTCTACCTGCACTCTACGGATTGAGGGAGATTAACATCACGAATTAGAGATTGAGTAGGGTTGGCTAAATCGATTTCGGATGTAAGTGGCTTTGTTTAAGACTTTCTTTGACAATATATAATTTTGTTGGCTTTTATCAGTAACCAGTGTTTTGTAAGGAATATTTCGTAATGCTCGATCACATTCAACGAGTTTATCAATATCTTTTATCACTGTATTAATGATACAAACTGTATGGAATCATCATCGATCTGATTGCCGTCACCCGGTTTATATCGCCTCTATATAATAGAGGCTTGAGAAATATATTAGATTACTAAGAGTATTTAAGCAGGTACTGGATTAATACATACAGACACATATTTTTTTGTACTGGGTTACTTAATTGCTAATACATTCAGACATATTTTTGGTACTGGCTTACTTAATTGCTAATGTTGTTAATGTATTTGTGGGTATATTTATTGGTGGGTCTCTAATTTTCTTTCTTTCCACAGTTTTCACTATTCTAAATTTTTTTTTTTTCAGTTGGTTTTGTTTCTCTTTTCTATTTATAATAAGAATTACATTAAAAATTTACAATGATACAAAAAAAACTCTATTGTATATGTAAAAATAAAGATTTCTTTAATTTTGAAAGAGTATTTCCACACTGAAAATGGAATATTTATCCTCGAAAGTGGATTAAATTTTTAGATAGGTATTAGGCGTGTTAAATTAATTGTATTATATTTGTATTAAATATTTTTTTATTTTTAACAAATTTGTAAGTTGTCGTGATGAAATTAATTTCAAGGAATAAATTCTAATAGAGACAGTTTTAGAGACCTGATTACAAAATTGTGAAGATAAATGAAAAAAAATCATAAATTCTTATTTTAGAGTCTCAAAAAATGAAAAAGCTCGTCAAATAAACCTGTGGAATAAAACCTAGTCACTCTAAAACCCTTTCTCTCAAATTTTTTTTTTTAATATTAATGTTTTCTTGTGATTTAGAATATTTCGAATACATACCATACTTTCTTAATTAACTCTTTTATTTCTATTTATTGCAAAATAAATGTTGTTACTTCAATTAATGAAAGACAAAATGAATTTACTTAATCTATGACTCCTACTCATTACTTCCCATAAAAACATGAGTTGGATCGGGGCTATTCCTCGCATTGCAATTTCCCATCCAATTCAATAAATTGTTTATACGCAATGTAACTATGAAAGTAGGGCCTAAATTTGTTGCTTGGGGAAATATTTTAAATTAATTAATTAGAGTTTGAAGAGAAAAATTTGGAAGACACTTTTCGTGAAGTACTCCCCCATTAGATCATTGAGGAGAAAAGCTATGCCACTAAATGAACATTTCAATCCAACTAAGTGTTGTTGAGGAGTTACTCTTGAAGTGTTTAAAATGCATCACTCTTTTAAGGGGATAAGAATAAATTCAAGTACTCCGTATAGTGAGATTATAGACGAAGGTAAGTTGATACATAGTATCTATTGATCGAGGGGGTCAGGATTCACCATTAAGTATCAAATGAAAAATCTCAAGTGGATGTGTACTCTTATTCTCCTTAGTTTCCCAATTCATAGAAAATGTAGATAGATATTTTTGATTTTTCCCCTTACGTATCAATTTTGGGAAGGAACTCCCTTAAGTGATATTGAGTAGACTCGAGGATGGCCATCGAGACCATACCATTTAATGCTCAAATCAATCTAAATATCTGTCAGTTTGGGTTCGTCTACCCAATCTATCCTCTTCCCTTTTGAGCATTACTCTAGGTTTGTGCAGCATATTGGTAGCATGTCTCTGTGGACGAAGTGTCATCAAAAGTCTCAAAGTGATAAGCGGTCTACAACCAGGGACTATACACCTATGCATGTGAGAAAAAATTGAGGTGAGATTTCAGCAAAGGTTTGTACTTCTTCAGACAAATTGTGTAACTACTCACTATGATGACGTGCCCAAATGGATGACAAATTCTTGATATACATAAAGTAACACCGCCTTTCGATAGTCGATGTTAGTGAACATACAGTGTATCTTGGCATACTTCCACCATCAAGGCTGTATGTCATGCTCTCCACCACTCAGAATAAACAGAAAGAAAGGAACAAAGGGGCTTCTCAACGGCTCAAAATTTTTTAAGTAGCAACTCATTCCCTACGCCGGATAGCCAAAGATCAGTCTTGACGACATGATGATTCGAGCTTTCAATGTAGGAAATGGTGCCAAGCAGATGCACCGTATCTATACTGCAATTCATGACTCGAGATCCCGCAACAGGATTAAGCTCGTTGCCTTGACCATCTACTTAGATCTAGCAGGTGGAGCATAGATAGCCATGGACCATTATCACACGATTCGAATCAGCTAGAAGCTGGAATTTTGAGCCTCCATGTTTATCAGTGTCTCCAAATTGAGAACCTGAAAGGCTAGACTTATGTCATTTGGTCTCCTAGAAGACACATTAATTTTATAGTTGTTTTATTTTGGTTTATGAGAATTTTGAGATGGAGAAGGGGGTGAACTTGGATTCACATTTTGTTTTTCCATTTCCCTTAGGATTAGATGCTACTAATGCCTTTTGAGAGGTGGAAGACTCAAGGTTAGATAGTATGGATTATTCCCTAGTAATTATTTCACAAAATGTATCTAAGTTAGGCATTTGAAATGTGTCACCTAAGACATACATACTAGAGAAAAATGTAGAAGCCCAATATTTGGAATCGACCTCTAAATATGGATAGAATTAGGCAAACACACTCTGCATATTTCTTCCTTAGCCCTTGGTCATATGGTATGGTCGTATGAGGGCTTAAAGTTTGTGATTCGTACTAATAGGTTCTTAACTCTAGCCCCCTTTCATTTTATTTGTGTGGTGAAGGAAAGAGCATTTTATTTTGTTTTAGTGGCAGCTAAAATAAATAGCAGAGCATAAACTTGTAAAGCTTGTATCTTTTGATCGATAACTTAGATTTGATTTGCAAAATTGCTTTTTTTTCATGCTCTTTCCATTAGAAATATTTATTTTGAGAATCATACTATAATTATAAGTGTCATATTGTAACACACACTCAATTAGGTCACTTATGGATGTAATATCAGGTGTGTGCACTTTTGGGTGTTGCATTATTGTATCTATCATGGTGTAGACACTAAAATTAGGCCACACTCCCCTTTGATCCCTCAACGAATAAACACCCTTCATCACATTCACCTAGCTATGGCCCCTTTCACCTCACCAATATCAATTTTAATTAAATTAATTCAATATCCTCACCATATTTATTATTTAAATATCTTAATTTAAATAATAGCCACACATATAGTTCACTTAGACACCTCACCAAGCCAACTAAACCTAAGACCTATTCTTAGTAAGTGGTCATAACTAACTAAGACTTACCCAAACCCTAAAAATCAATGCCTACATTCCCTCTAACCACAGTCCTGCATCCTTACAAGAAGCTCCAAGTATAATCCACAGGTTAATGGCATGAAATCCAAGGAAATCAAGAAGATCTCCCTAGTTTAGTAAACCTAGGAAATCCCACCTTGACCGACGCCGGTTACCCCCTAACCATCGTCCGGGTTAAGCTAAAACCACTGTCGATTACCCCTTTTAACCCCAAAACAACCTTATTCTCAAGGTTGGAAGTTTAAAAAAAGAAGGGTTGGCGAGCATTAACACATCTCAGAAAGATAACACATCTTCAGAGAGTGAATTCCAAAGAGAACACGCATGCAAGGAAGGAGATCAAGCACTTTCTCTTGCACGGCCATCCTAGCCATGATCTGATCTAACTAAGCATTATGTACATGTAGCCCATGTAGAAGATTTCTTTCAGTTGGTGATCACTTGCAGCTTTTAAACCTCTCATCAACACCTCCATCCCTCACTCATAGGCATCCAGGACCAAAATCCAATTAAGTATAACGTCAAACTTCTCTGGTTTATTTCATTTTCATCATTATTTTATCATCTATCAATCCTTCAATCCTACCTCAGAAGTGAGGAACAAATCATAGTTTCTCAGAAACTATCATTCCCCACAACTTCCCTGGAAAAATTGAAAGTGAGCTTAACTGAAATAAAATGATTCACTACTCTATTTGATAATCTAGTTGTGTTGTAGCGTGTCCCCTCAGTGTGATCTCTTCATTCTTGCATGTTCACGTGAATCCAGAAAGATTAGGAGTATAATAGCATCGGTAAGAGAAATAATTGGGGAAAATGGTTGCCTTTGAAGGAAAAATGGCATGAAGCACAAGTAGGAGAGGGATGATGCAAGTGAATTGGCTTGGCCTATACGATTCCTAGCAGGGTCGTTGCAGCAATGATAAGACAAAATGATAAACAACAGGTACTCAAACAATGAGCAATAGCAGCTTCAGAGAAATACAATGAAGTACAAGTAGGAGAGGGATGGCACAAGAGAACAGAGCTTGGCCTATGTGATTCCTAACAGGATCGTTGTCGGTGTACAGTGAGGCATAACTAAGTATTCAAAATTCTAGTCCATGCTAAAGATAAATGATTCATAAATAAAATCTAGGACTTAGTATTGAATACTAAAGCTCAAGATCGAAGACTCCAGACCAATGAACCAAGACCATTTTCTTGTAAACAAGAGACATATTTATAGCATTTGCAATGATCAGAAGACAAGTTTGAATTGAACTCCTCTATTATTTAAAATGGAGGGACACTATTACAAAGTGGCTGGAAACTCTTAAAAATGCAGAAGAGGTTGCCAATTTCAAGTATAAGTTGATTTTTCAAGTCGTCGAGTGCGCCAGAAGGTTCTAAAAAGTGTGGATAGGACCTCCGTCCTATGCAGGGTAGTGGTTATAGGACCACTGCCTTGGCCTAGGTGATGGTTACAGGACCGCCGCCCTAGTAGGGTGACGGTTACAAGACTGCTGCCCCTGGCAGGGAGGCGGTCCTGTAACTAATGACCAAAAATTCAAGGATAAAGAGAGAAACGGTTAGGAAACAACATGTAGAGGCTAGACAAGGCTTTTTGGGATGCAAATGTATACTCAGCGAGCTTTCTAGACTCCAAACACCTTGCGAAGAGATCTGAATCATCACTAGGGTTTTTCCCGTAACCAATTTACGATTGTACATCACATACAATTTTGGGTATGTACATATTGCCCCCTCAGAGAAGCATTTTAGCCATGAAGAGGCATAAAACCAGTGGGTCCGAGTATGACGGTCCCATAATGGGGAGTTAGAATTTATACCTGACATGCCCATGTGCCGAAATTTCACCATCTAAGTTCCCGTTATCTACAAAACGAAAAGAGGACTCAAGTGTAGATAGATAAAATAATTTGTAAAAATAAATACTAAGTTAAAAGGAAATGAGGAATTACCACTTGCACGGGGAATAATGACTTACCTCCGTCGGTGCTCCAACCTGTGTAAAAACACTCAAAACAAGATTAGAATATTATATATATATTATATATATATATATATATATATATATATATATATATATAACGAGCTCATTTTACTATTCATTTACGCATATTGATTTGGTAATGTTTGATCTTTGGGTCCATGGTGATCGATCTTTTCATTTTTGAGTATGATTGAATTGGAATGGGCTTGGGAATGATATTTTTTGTTAGGCTTAGCTTTTTTGTTGGTTTTGAATGCTTTTGGGAAGAAATCCTAAGAAATTCGTAACTAGAGCGGTCACAAATGGGCCTCAAAAGGGCGGATAGGTAGAGTTTCTTTATTGCTTAGTCTCCATTTTGTGAGGCATGTGTGGATTTTTTAGTATTTTGTACTTATTGCAAGTGTTTTGACCATGCCTAGTGTATGATGGCATCGTACAAAATTATGACACACCGTGATATGTACATATATCTCTTTTTGGATTTAGATCTTCTTTGTGTCTAGAGTTTTTGTGATTTGTTTCTCATGTGTATATTAGATGCTTTAGAATCTCTATTTTTATATGCTTTTCAGAATGCATACAATGGATGACTAGTGACAACAAATGTTTGAACAAAATGCTTTTCTTTTTGTTTGTTTTTGTAATACTGATATGAGATGATGTAAACATATTGTAGTACTGAAATTTTTCTTCTTTGGACAATATTTGTTGCTTCTTCTTGTTTTGGAAAAACGTGATGAATATGTAGTGATAATGAGATGAACTTGCCCCATTCCTAACTCCACGTAACTAGTGAGATGTGAGGGGCTCAACACCAAGAACTAGAAAGGGCACAAATTGTATGAATTTGACTAAGTGAAAATGACGAGAGAAAGACAAAGGATTGACAGAAACCAATTTTAGACCCACACACTTAGCTTACTCAAACCTACTACATAGCTCAGATACAACTTACTTTTCAGTTTATCTAGGTCCTTAGACCCATAGATGGCAACTTGGTTGAAAAAATCCAATTTTGAGGATTTGACCTTTTTGGAATTCGGATGCTTAATTTCACTTTTTACAATACACTTTGGTTTTGAATTTTGAAATACTAAGATTCACTTATTTGCATGAATGGACCCCCCTATGCCCTACCCCATGCTACTAGTAAGAAGTATGGGCTTATCACCGAAGGCAAGACATAGATGAGTAAGGGCACTTGTTTCATTTCCCAACCTCGCATGACTAGTAAGAGATGCGGGCTCATCACCAAAGATTGGTAAGGCAAAGAAGTGTGTAAAAATAAAATATTATGTTTTTTTCAGCACTTTTGATTCAATTTGATTTTGACATTTGTGATCTATAATTTTGAAGTATCCTTGTTTCAAAGAGACGTAAGAGGGATAGATGTGACACCAAGAAGCTTCTAGAATAGACCGTAGGTAAGAACATCTTAACCTAGTAGAAGAAAATGAATATGACCAAGTATGCAGGCCTTGGTATAGTTTTTGTCAAGATTTTGTCTATTGGATTGTTGAGATGATTTCGAAATAATTTGATGATATTATGAAAATTAAAGAGATGATTTGAATACTTTTGCTAATATTTTCAGAAGCTTGTAACAAATTACTTAAGAGTAAGTTCCTTGACCACAACATTTACAAAATGAATGAACATAATGAATTAACTAAATGAATAATGCAATGCAACTACAACAATATATATATATATATATGAAAATGCAGGTGGAAATATATGTCATGATGTCTAAGGTGAAGAAAGTTGATGAATATCAAATTCTGCACCCCTAGAAGTACACAACGGAGAACCATTATCTTCAAAATTTTCATTCTCTTGACGAGAGCCTGCCATTCTAGGTTTGAATTTACAACCCTTGCCCAGAAGTGTATATGTCCCATTATTAAAAACATTTTTCCGAAAGGTGTTCACGTGCCTCTTTTTCATGTTTTTGAGAGATGGCATGTGGGTGAGCATGACTATATTGCTCGACCTTTTCTCCCATATGGAGCATTGAGTTTATTTGTAAATTTTGTCGAATGATGAGGTCTTGCCCCATGGATAGGGACAACTTAGCTTTAGACGTGCATGGGTCAAAACTAGGCTTTAGAATAGGGAAATGCCTAAAGATGGTTTTTATAGGCATCGTTTCAATTTTAAATTTCCCTTCTTCGTTTGTTAATTCTATCATGTTCATATCTAGATCTAGGTCATCGGAGGGAAGAGATGCTATACCGAGAAGACTACCCATTCCCTGAGGTTCAAATGGGAGAAATATCGGCTCATCATTCTCCAAGAGTTTCATAATTATTGCTATGGTTTTAGTGGAGACTGTTTCCATAGTAATTGACTTACCTTTATCTATTTTTACAACCTCAAATGTTTTTATTTTAACAACTTCAACCTCTGGAATGTCTGGGGTGATTGGGACTAACTCTTTTGTTAGAGGTGGTTTGTTTAATTGATTTGTGGGAAGCTCATAATCTGTATGGACTCCTTTCTTTTCTTGAGGTTTTGTAAGTGTATATCGAAGGGTTTAGGATCCCCTTGAGTGATGAAGACTTTTCCTAGGTGTAAAAATATTACTTCTTGGAATAACGTGGAAGGGATTGCCTTCATGCGATGTATCCATGGACGACCGAGAATCATATTATAGTTGGTTTCCCAATCTATAAAATAAAATTCAGTGAGGATTTTCTTGGTTCCCAAAGTGACTGGTAATATTATAGTCTCGATTGAAGTTTCCTTGAGGCTATCATAGCCCCTTAGCGTGTTTCGTGTCGAAGAACAATTCATTTCTCCATATCCAAGTTTTTTGAAGAAAAGTGAAGGGGACTATGTTAATCACTTCCCTGTCATCGATCATTGCACACTTGATGTAGTTGTTATAAACCCAGACCTACAAATGTAAGGGTGGGTCACCTCTACGTGAAATTTTAGCGTCTATTGGCATTTTTCTTACATCAAATATAAAATCAGTATCTCTATATGCCTGCCCTGGAGGGTAGACATCAAATTCTGTATGGTTTACCTCTGTTTCCGAAGGAGGGGTGATGTTAATTAAATGACCAAGGCCTAATGCTTCTAAGAGAGCAGCCCTATGGGCGGGAGAGTTCTTCAATAAATCCAAAAAGCAAATATGAGAGAAGTTCTTCATTAATTCATTAATTAAATCATAAGCACCTATGGGTTTTACCAATGTTTGTTGAATGTTATCCGAATCTAATAGATAGTTTGGAACTGGTTGAGAAGAATAATCCCATGTTCTTGTTATGGTTTCTACGGGTAGCTCGATATCTAATTCTACCAGGCCAACTATCTTGGTTTGTGGTTGAGTTCCTAACTGGGGTGCAACCATTGGATTTGATGAAGTCAAAGCTTCATGATTATTTTTTTCTGTCATAACACCCTTGTTCATTCCATTTAGATTTATCTTGTTATTGTTAGAGTGATTTGGGAGCGGATCATTAAAGATCTTGAGGGGTGCATTTTGAGGGGAAACTACCCTTGTGTAAGTGTTTGGCGTAGATACTAAAATTTTTGTTAAAAACATATCTATAAAGAGTTGTTTTTGGTCTTCTGGCAAATGTTGTATGAATTTATTGCAATCACGGAAAGTTCTAGCATCATGACCTTGGATTCTATGGAAGTCGCAGTATAAATTAGGATTATAATTCCATGGTCATTGGTTTAAGTCTTGTTGTGGCCCAAAGCTTTGATTGGGTTGTTGATTGTTATAATTGTACTCTTGAGGCTGCTACCTTTGGTTTTAGTTTTGATATCCATAAGGGCCCCAGATAGGGCCTTGTGACTAGATTTGCTATTGTTATTGCTACTGTTGTGAAGTATGATTAAAATCTACAACATTGATTACTAGGGAAAAGTTGTTATTACGTTTATTATTAGCAGGTGTCGGGGTGTTTACAACGTTTGTTTTTTTGATCTGATCAGTGACTCCATCTATTGTAACCCCATAATTTTTGTTAAGGATCTTGGGTCCTTGATTGGTACTCCCCATATTGGGAAAGGTCGTAGTGTTTTGATTGGGAGTAGTTAATCTCCCATTTTTTTCCATAAGTTTTATGACCACTATCTATCGCCACTTGATCTATTCTTAAAGCACTCTCAAGTACTTCATCATAAGTCCTTAGAGGGAACTTCTAGACTTCTTCCTTTATCTCTCTGCTAAGAGAATGAAGGAATAAATCACATAGTTCCATTTGATCCATGTTTGGAGAACTTGCTGAAGAGTAGAGAACTGTGGCCATCTTTGAATGAAATGGGCAGCAGATTCATTGTGCTCTTTCTTAATGTGTAAGAATTCCCTGATGCTTGTTCTTAGTAGTTTGTTCATGTCAAAAGCCTTGATGAATTCTTACATGTGTTGTTTGAATGAATGTATCAAGGCTTCAGGTATTCTATAATACCAATCAAGGGTGATGCCTTCTAAGGTTTTAGGAAATATTTTCACAACAACCACATTCCAAGGGAGCAGTTCTCGAATGGCCATGGCATAGGCCTTAGTGTGAGCATTCGGATCTCCCTCCCCTTTGTATTTGGGTAAATAGGGAATGGGTCTTGGAAGCATGATGCTTTTTACAGTAAAATCTAAAGGTTCTTTTAAATATTCGGAGTAAGTCCTGATCACATAATTTTTGACCATTGATGGTGCCTATTGAGGGGGTGAAGGTGGAATGGGTTGTTGATATGGCATAGCATATGCGTTTGCAAGGGCGTAAGGAAACCCCTGTGGTTGAGTGAACATCCTGGGAGAAGACAACATATCTCCCTATGGTGATTTTGAATATATGTTTAAGTACGCGGGAGCATTGCTCTGATATGGATTGCTTGGTGCTAAGCCGAGGGGTATTATATTTTCAGCTGGAGAAATGTTTGAAAACATGGTTCTAGTTGGTGCTTATTACGGATAAATATATGATTTTTGAGGAGGCATGCCTAACGTGCATGTTCCCATGAGGAGGTCAACCTGGCTAGGATGATACTAAGAGTTGGAAGTTCTTGCTTGACCTGAATGTGAAGCTTGATTTGCTTAAGTAAGTTCTAGTCCTCTAACCCTATCAACTAGAGCCAAGATGACTTCGATTGGAAATGATGCAGTGTTATAACGTGGTGGTTGTTGTGGCACCCCTTGAGGATGCTGAGGAGTATGGTACCCTGTTATGAATTGATCATTGTCCTACCAAACCTCTCCAAGAGTATTTCCAATAGATGGAGGAATGGAGGAATTTTCTTGGAGTAGAGTATTGGGTTGTGTTTGCAAACTCCCTATAGGTGGGTACATGTTTTGGAAGCGTTGCTCACTTCTAGCGTAACGTGCTAAGTACTCCTCATCCAAAAATGGGAGTGGATTTGACTATCTACTAATTTGTGGTTTGAACAAAACCTTAGGGCTCTGGTTGTTGCGTTTGTGTGAGTTGATCCAACTCCTCAATTTGGAATGAAGAACTAGACCTAATTCTTTGAGGAGGATTTTGTGAAGAAAATTAGTTGCTTGAGTAATTGTCAGTCCGTGCAAAAAGTGATGGTGTCTGTGGTCTACTTGTCTGACCATAATATGTTTCGAGACCTAAGAGAGGTCTGCCATATGCACCGTATCCCGCCATATTTAGGGGATATATAAGTATCCGTAGAATAATGGGAAGGAGCGAAGATGGATGAAAGAAATGGAGATGAAAAAGGAGTAGTTATTTGTTAGTTTCACGTTGGGTTCACCAATTTTGGTGGTGAAGCTAATGTGAAGGCTAATGAGGTAGAGAAGATGAAACAATTATTCGTTTCACATTGGGTTCACCTATTTTCTAAGACAAAAAAGTGACATGCGAGGATGGTAATCGGCAAGTGACCTTCCCCGTACCCGACCTGCTGAGGTCATGCTGAGACAGTCAGTGGTCTGTAATATGGGTGACTTATATGAAGCCACAGTTGGGATATTATGGCCAATTTTCTAAGATAGAAAAGCTACAGGCAAGGATGAGAATTGGCAAGTAACTTTCCTATGGCTAATTATAGAAGGATCAGTGACTAAGATCTGGTAGTGTGATCTCCTGGTAGTTGAAATGACAAAGAGGAGATTTAGAGGCTATGAACGGGTGGCGTAAATTCCCTACTGATTTATCCTCCTAAGTAATATTTAATTGTTAATCTAATTTGAAGTCTTCGAATTAACTTAAACTGAAAAATAACAATTTATACTGCTGCTAAAAGGGAAACTAATCTAAATAAAATATACGATTGAAATGTTATAATTACAAACAACAATTAAACTATTTTAATACTAAAACTAAACAAGCAAGATAACCCAGTGCGGTTATTCACCTGTGCAGATGTGTGAATCTAGATAAAAGGCAGATAATTAACTTAATTGAAAACCTTCAATCCTACCTCAGAAGTGAGGAACAAATCATAGTTTCTCAGAAACTATCATTCCCCACAGCTTCCCTGGTAATATTGAAAGTGAGATTAACTGAAATAAAATGATTCACTACTCTATTTGATAATAACTTTGACAATTTAAACATAGAGTTTATAGAGTAGAGGAAAATCTAGTTGTGTTGTAGCGTGTCCCCTCAGTGTGATCTCTTCATTCTTGCATGTTCATGTGAATCCTGAAAGAGTAGGAGTATAGTAGCATCGGTAAGAGAAGGAACTGGGAAAATGGTTGCTTTGAAGGAAAAATGGCATGGAGCATAAGTAGGAGAGGGATGACGCAAGTGAATTGGCTTGGCCTATACGATTCCTAGTAGGGTTGTTGCAGTAATGATAAGACAAAATGATAAATAGCAAGTACTCAAACAACGAGCAATAACAGCTTCATAGAAATACAATGAAGTACAAGTAGGAGAGGGATGGCGCAAGAGAACAAATCTTGGCCTATGTGATTCCTAACATGATCATTTTCAATGTACAGTGAGGCATAACTAAGTATTCAAAATTCTAGTCCATGTTAAAGATAAATGATTCATAAATAAAATCTAGGACTGAGTATTGAGTACTGAAGCTCAAGATTGAAGACTCTAGACAAAAGAACCAAGACCATTTTCTTGTAAACAAGCTACATATTTATAGCATTTGCAATGATCAGAAGACAAGTTAGAATTGAACTCCTCTATTATTTAAAATGGAGGGACACTATTACAAAGTGGCTGGAAACTCTTAAAAATGCGGAAGAGGTTGCCACTTGCAAGCACAAGTCAAATTTTCACGCTGTTGAGTGTGTCGGAAGGTTCTGGAAAGTGCGGAGAAGACCACTGCCCTACACAAGGTGATGGTTATAGGACCACCGCCCTGGCAGGGTGACAGTTATAGGACTGCTACTCTGGCCTAGGTGATGGTTACAAGAGCGCCACCCTAGCAGGGTGACGGTTACATGACCGCCGCCCTGGCAGGGTACAGTTATAGGACCACCACCCTGGAAGGGTGATAATTACAGGACCACCACCCTGGTAGGGTGATGGTTACAGGACCACTGCCCTGGCAGGGAGGTGGTCCTATAACTAATGACCAAAAATGTAAGGATAAAGAGAGAAATGGTTAGGAAAAAACATGTAGAGGGTGGACAAGGCTTTTTGGGTTGTAAATGTATACTCAGCGAGCTTTCTGGACTCTGAACACCTTGCGAAGAGATCTGAATCATCATTGGGGTTTTTCTCGTAACCAATTTATGACTGTACAACACATACAATTTTGGGTACATACAAACCCATCCGGGGTTCCTTACATTTCATTCATTCCTAGGAAAAATTGTGTGTGTTTTTCCCTTCTGAAAAGCATAAACATTAATCTTCTTCCTTGGTAACCCACCTTTTCTTTCTATTTTCTCTAAAGGAAACCTTTCTTTTGGTGTAATTAAAAAGAACCATTTCTTTTGTGTTTTCTGCATTTTAGTGAAAAAGCATCCCTCTTCCTCTTCATTTCTTTGTGTCATCCAACTTCACACTTCAATTTGGGATTAAAAATAAGTGCATTGCATTCTGATTTATTGAATTAGCTCACATTAATTGAGGGTAACCTATACGCTGGAAGTCATGACCAACTGATGGTTGACAAACGAATCATAGAAAAGCACTTCTTTCCTTTTCTCTTTATTTGAGTTTTACCAAACCTCACCAAAAATTCAAAATATACACATTATTAAACAACATCCTTCCTGGAAGAAGTTGTAGGTGATCGCACGATCAAGGTACAGTGGGCACCCAGCTCGCTGCTCTATCGATTCATACTTCAGATCAAAGCTCGCCCCCACCATAACATACCTAAAACCTCACCTTTTAGATCTTCTTCTTTGTAGGAATCCATCCTCACCAACAAAACCTCTATTTCACAACTCATGTGTCAGTCCTTAAATAGAATAATCTAAACAAACATAATAGAAAAGGGCACTCCTAGGATAGCAGTTTTCTCAGTGTTTCTTCTTGGCTTGCATTTTGAGGTGAGAGATCACATTCTTTATTTTTTTGTTCATCCTTGCACACTCCTCATCACAACTGGTGTATTCCAACTTCACCTGAGTGTGCTTGGGCCATATCATCATCATTTTCAGAATTCTATGTCTGATTCTACATCAGATTTTAATTCAAAACCACTTTTCTTTCATCACTGTTTCAATTTCACAGTAACCATCGTCGGTTACCCTCTGACTATCATTGGTTATACCCAACTGACATCGGTTCTAGGTCCTTTTGCTAACCTACCGAAAGGGACATTTTATCCATTTTCTTCCACTTTTCATAGTCCCTATCACTACCATCATTCTCATTGACATTGTAAAACACCATCATATTTGGCATACCTGTCAGATTTGACCTTTTGTCTAGTTTTTCACTCACTGACCAGTTTCTACAGTGACCAGCACTGGCATCAGTTACCCCTGACTGGCATCAGTTTTCCCTAACCGGCATCAGTTATCCTATTTCACATTCCAACCACCATTTGGTACCTAATCCACTTTTTTTCCGCCAGATTCACCTATTCCTGCAATTCTCTGTGTCATTTACAAAGAAGCAACCCTACCTGATCAGTACTGTTTCACATGGTGCTGACCTGAAGACAAGCAAGCGCACTTATGTTTCACGTAAGTTGTCAACCACTCCCACCTAGTCCCTCACCACCTTCCATTTTATCATCATCCATGGACCCCATCCAACTTATCACTATCACTACTAAAGATGAGGAGTTTGCATGACTCCTTAACCAAAACCCTTCCGCCTTGCAGTTTTACCTTTCCCACTCATCCACTCGAGATGCCTCGGGTCAGTTGATATACAACATGCCCATATCTACCTCGTGAATCTCACTCCCACTCCCGCATCGGCCCCATCTAGCTCTATGCTACCCACATCTACCTTACCCCCAGTCATTTCGTAACTAGGTCCTATACCCGCTATGACTGCCGCATCTGCCAACTCCATGGCACCTGTTACATCCACCATACCCTCGACAACTACCCCAAACACAACCTCATCCACCCCTAATGTCTCACACATACCTGTAGCTACATTACTACCTCCCGAGTCGATGACCTCTACCCCTTTTCAAAATGTGGTCCTTTCCATTCCACAATCGTTAGCACATATTACCACTAGGGTTACCATGACCCTTCCACCTCCATATACATACTACCAACAACCTCCCATTTCATCCATTATTCACTCCGGGTATGTACCCCCTGTTTCACTACCTTCTTCTCAATCAACCTACATGGTAGCCCCATACACTAGAGTGCCACCCCTGTTATATGCCCAAAACCAATCGTCTCATGCTATAGGAGGCACCCAATCATCACAACCCACTAACGACCTAATTAAATTGATGTTGAAAAAGATGCAGACATTGGAGGCATCGGTTTCAGGATCCCACAACACTCTCACCTACAACGAGATTTGCAACGAGCCCATCCACCCATCCATTCCTATTTGCTCATACCCCGTGCATTGGGAAATGCCTAAATTCAATAATTTTAATAGCAAAGAAGACCCTCAACAACATTTGCGGTCATTCAAACATAGGTGTTATCTGATTGCTCATGATGATGCCTTGCTCTTGAGAACCTTTCCCATATCCCTCACTGGACCTGCATTAGATTGGTATAGTGGGTTACCAAGACACTCTATATTCTCATTCAATCAGGTAGCCCAAGCCTTCTTGGATCATTTCTCTATCAATATCATCAAGAAGGTTACCATGACCGATCTATACTCCATGCATCAGTATGAGGACGAATCTATCACAGATTTTGTTGCTCGCTGGTGTAGCTTGATCAACCAACTCACCTTCCAACTGCCCCAAATAGAACTCATTGAGCTCTTCACATGGGCTTGTGCTAAACATATCTCACCAACCTTGCAGGTCCAAACCTTCTGAACATTCGATGAAGCATTCACTATGGCACGAAAGTTAGAGATTCGGGCCAGTGAAGAGAATAAAATCCAATTATGCAATAAGAATTAGGCATTCAAGTAGAATGATACCTCTTCTTCTTCCAAACCACAAACCAATTATTCAAAAGCTAAGGGCACAACTAACACAGTGGTACTCAAGGATAGCCCAGCTCATCCGTCAAATCAAGCTACCCCCTCATCTAATCTCTCACCCGTCAAGACTTTTCAATTCAGATGAGAGTAGTGAAAATATACCCCAATCGGGGAACCTTACTCTTCTGTCTTAGAAAAGCTTATCAAATCCGGAGCCATCACCCTTCCACCTATAAAACCACACACTGGTTTTGACCCTACTCGCCCCATGCTCGCATGGTATAAAGAACATGATTTTTGTAATTATCATCGAGTAAAGGGTCATAGTGATGGCAACTACATCACTTTCAAAAATATTGTCCAAGAAATGCTCGAGAAAGGTGAGTTAACCGTGGATAATCCTAATGCATTTGCCAACCAAAACCTACACATCTTCAAGAAACCATTTCCCAACCATGCCCCTTCGTCTGATCAAACCGGTGAGACCTGAACTCACGATACCCATACCCGCGAGGTTCACACTATCTTTAATGAAGTACCAATGTCACCTCCCAATTACCCCATATTCCTTCCATAGAGGAGATCCTAGCCTGAAATCCTCCTTCTGCATCGAAACCAACCTCCCCTGTTCCTTCACCAACAGAGGAACACATTTCATCTCCTTCATCACCTTCGGAGGAGTCTTCTGCTAACATTGAGACCATCTCACCCCTGGCTTCACCACTTAGAGAACCTTTACCTACATTACCTCCTCCACCCATAGAGGAGCACCCATTACCTCCTCCACCCATAGAGGAGCACCCATCATCTCCTCCGCCTATCATAGACCCAGTTGAGATACCGTTGCCTCTTGGTGAGCATTCTCCATCCGCTACACAAAATCTTGCAGACCTATTTTCGGCTCTCTTACCCATGGAAGATGAAGCTAGCCAATTTCCCATCTCTAAGACACATTTTACAGGAATTTCCATTAGGTCCTCATCAACTCCACCTACAGATGTGTCGTTCTCACGATTGGTTGATCACTTAGATTATGTGGATAGAGCCTTACTATGGGGACACCTTTTGCTTCCTGTCTCAACGCAGATGCAGAGGTCACTTGCTGATACCTCCACTATCTACCTAAAAGTATTTCAAACAATCAAACCAAACATAACCACCTCTATCACAACCCCTTCCACGACACCTGTTATAGTTCAAACCACACCCTTACCCATAACTCAACCTACACCTAAACCCAAACCCATACCTACAACATTTTCCTTGACTAAACCTATTACCACTTTAGGGGTCACCCCGACCACCAGCCTTACTCATCCACCTATCAAACTAGATTTAGCTACATCCTCCAAAGACAACACCACACCTACTCTGACACCTAAACAGAAGCACCAAACCCATAGAACTCATACCCTCGGCTGCGCCAATCACACCTGCACCTATCTCGTCCGTCTTAGGATCTCAGCTTCCCCACATGGTCAAGAAACCTCCACCCACCAATAAACCAAAAACACAACAACCCATTCCTTCCTCACAAACCTCTAATCTCCCCAGATGCCCAACACGACTTACACCAACACCTGCAACATCTTTACCACCCATACCTCCAATACCCTTAGTTATTGCTTCACTACCCACTACATTTCAGTCGTTGTCTCTCACACCCCAAGCACGACCCACATCATCTACCTTCACAGCACCCCCGTTATCCCCATGGGTAACTCACCCTCTTCCTCCATCTGCTTTTCCTTCTAGACCTCGTACACCCACATCACCTTTACCCAAGAAGGTGCAACCTAAAAAAAAAAATCCACTACCCCACAACAAGGTAGTCAAAACAACCACACACCCTCCTACCCGTCCATCTACTATACCCCTACCTAAACAAACATGATCGACACCTAAAACCACACCAACACCCAAACACATAGCTCGATCTGCTCCTCCTCTTCTAAAGACCATTCCTCAACAATCAACTACACCTACACCCAAACCCATGTTCACTTCCCATTGTGATCCACTAGCAAGGGTCCTATGCCAAAATTTTAACCAACCTCCTTGAGACTTCTATCATCACATTACAGCCACTCAGACCTTACGACCCCCTCAAACCCAAGCCAAAAGGGTTTGACGATACTAAAATTTGTGCATACCATCGTGTGCCAGGGTACGATGTGAAGAACTGTAAGGCCTTGAAAACCGTCCTTATTTAATTGTGTCCTCCAGAAGGCCAACTTTGATGACGACGACCTTCTCGATGAGGATCCTACTTCACCAACACCCATTCCCACACTACCCACTCAACAACCACAAACTCCACCCTCACAGCTCCTAGAGCCACCCCCAAGATTTGAAATTAACATGGTTCGCATCAGAGAACTTTCCATGCCACCACCCAAATTTCATTGTGCCCAACTCACCTCACAGGGTTTTTCTCCTCCGGTAGGTTTTTTCCCGTCATGTTGTTATACCACTCACCCTACACCTTCTCCATTTACCAACTCCCCTCAGATCAACATGATACATGTCACTACACATGCTCAGAAGGATAAGGGCAAAGAAAAGGACAACTGACCCACCAACCAATCCTATACCCAACATACCATCTACACCCATACCTAAAATCACTATCCATGCAGCCCCACGTACCCCATTTCTAATGATGTCACACATCGCACCATGCTCAAACAATTACATCAGTCTCCCCTCAAAATGTCCCTATATGACCTCATCCAAACCTCAAAATCCCATCATCAAGCTCTCATGGAGGTTCTTCAATCTATTGAGGTTTTACCCAATGACCCTACACCCATGGCCTCCATTATCACACCCCATCATGTAGCCTCTCTCACCAAATTACCACCTTCATCTTCACCCCACCCTATTCACCAAGTAGCCTCCCTTAGCTTCTCAGAGGAAGAGATCACACCACACCAAAACGATGACCCGGACCCATCCCTCTTCATCTCTATTCCACATCGATGACATACAGGTACGCCATGTGATGATTGATGGGGGTACTAGCATTAACATCATTTCATCCCATGCATTCTCTCAAATGCGCATACCTAACAATTGCATGCATAAACATCCGGTCATGTTGCATTCATTCAATGACGCTATCACCTCTACACTAGGCACTGTCATCCTCCACATTCGCGTGGGCCCCCACACTATTCCAAAATTGTTTTATGTCTTGGAAGGGGAATTCCAATATAACCTATTGCTTGGCAGACCCTGGATCCATGTCATGGGTTGTGTTCCTTCCACTTTGCATTGTTGTGTAAAGTTTGAACATGAAGGACACACTTATACCATTCCAGCTGACCCCTCACCTTTCAAAACATGCAACATGCTTTACCGACCCAATGATGTGCTCATACCTATTAAGCCATCTACCTCCACAACCACTACTTCTTCACCTACACCTCCACCTACCAGTATAGCCTCTGCTTCTACCACATACCTCCTCCATTCCTACTGCTGCCATAACCTCCACAGACTGACCCATCAGCTTCCCAATCTGTTAACTCTACCTCAGCATCGACCTCTGACACTTTATCCATACCAGCTACCTACATACCAACCACTGATCCCTTGGAAGGTGTTTTTCAACACCTCACTCTGGGGGAGTACCACTTATATAGTGTCAACACATTCCTTACTCCACAAGAGTACTAAAGCCTTCACCAACACCCACATTATGATCACCGTATAGGAGAACATCTCCTTTATGGTCCTCCTTACCTTCGTACTAGTCTCACCTATGGGGGACTTGATACTACCACTTACACACCTGAACCACCACCACAAACTCACCCCTTTTTCACTGACTTCCAATCACTTACCAATCACCATTTCACCCACACCTTCCTGCACCGATGTGTGTGGAAGGGTTTTGGTTTTGGCTTTTACGAAGCAAGGCCACCATACCATTATTCCATGTACCACCTGCAAACATAACGACCGTAGTGGTATCGGCTTTCCCAAACCACCTACCAAATAGGCTTGTATTGAACTCATTAAGGACACTAGCTCTTCTACACCTTCTTCACCCGCTCCACCTTCATCACCACCTTCACTGATGGAGTCGATGGATCCTGAATCTATCCCTCCTAACTTTTTTTTTTCATAAACACCATTTCCTTGGGGCCTCTATCTTATCAACACAAGGGAGAGGCCCCTTCCACTCTTCCCTTCCTGTATCCTGAAATGATCGATGATGATACACCTTCAATTAATGTCATTCAATGTCAGGATGATGAATCCATACTCACCTACCTTGGTGTAGAAGACTCATATATTCATCAGTCGTTACCTTCTGAGATGCAAACCATGTTGAATGAATCGACTATCAAGATCAACATTCATACTCAGGACGACCTGCACATCCTAAAGATCAGATAATATTTAGATGTTGCCGAACAAGAAGCCATCACTTCTTTTCTCAGAGATCATAACCATGCTTTTGCTTGGTCTTACGCATAGACATGCCTGGTATTGACCCCACCATAGTGGTCCACAATATCGTAACCATTCCCGATGCCAAACCCATCAAACAAAAGCTGAGGAAAATGCACCCTCGCATTGCTCTTCTCGTCAAAGAAGAAATTCAACACCTTCTTTTTGTTTCCTTCATCTTACCCATTGATTATCCTTGTTGGATTTCTAACATTGTCCCTATCACTAAAGCAACCAGGGGACTCTGCATTTACACGGACTTCCGTGACCTCAACCTAGCCTACTCGAAAGATGACTTTCCCTTACCTGGTATTGATCAACTGGTTGACCTTACCGCTGGTCACGAGATGCTATCACTCATGGATGGCTTCTCAGGTTATAACCAAATCCTGCTTGCCCCAGAGGATCAACACAAAACCTTGTTCATCACCCCTTGGGGGACCTTCTACTATCGAGTCATGCCTTTTGGCCTTAAAAATGCTGGTGCCACATATCTACGTGCTATGACTTACATCTTCCATGACATCATGCATCACATATTGGAAGATTACGTGGATGATCTCTTGGCCAAATCTAAATGCCACTCTAAGCACCTAACCATCCTCAAAACCATCTTTGACCACCTCATTAAATATTACGTCTACCTTCAGCCTAAGAAGTGCATCTTCATGGTTCTTTCAGGAAAGCTCCTAGGATTTATTGTTTCCCTCTATGGTATAGAAGTTGACCCTGCTAAAGTCAAGGCCATTCTCAAAATGCCTCCACCTACTAACCTTAGACAACTCTGTAGTCTACAAAGGTAAGTTGCAGTCCATTCGCAATTTCATTTCCCAATTATCTGATCGATGTCAACCATTTCATCATCTGCTCAAGAAGGATGTCTCCTTTAAATGGATGATGACTGTCACAAAGCTTTTGAGGCCTTAAAACAATACCTTCTCCAACCACCTGTACTCATTCCACCTAAAGACGATCAACCTTTTTACCTATACATATCAGCTACTCGATCATTCCTTGGGAGCCATGCTTTCTCATCGTGATGAACAACATAGGGAGCAGGTGGTTTATTACATAAGATGTACTCTTTTGGACTATGAAACCCAATACACCCATCCTGAAAAACTTTGCTTAGCCTTAGTTTTCATTGCCACCAAACTCTGTCATTACCTACTCAACCACAAAACCTATGTTGTGACCAACACCGACCCCTTACACTTCATGTACGCCAAACCTTATCAAAATCAGTGGGCCGCACGATGGCTTATGCTTTTAGTTGATCTTGACCTTGAATTCATTCATCAAAATTCCATCAAGGGCCAAGCTATCACTGACCAATTGGCTAACGCACCTATTTCTAGGGATCAACCCTCTAATTTTGACTTTCCAGATGAGTCAATTGCTACCCTTTCCCTAGATGAACCTCCTTACCAAATGACACTCTTTTTTTACGGTTCTAAGTGTCAGTGTGGGGGGCAGGGCTGGTATTATCCTCATTCCTCTTGATGGTGAACCCATGCCTTTGTCTTTCAAATTATATTTTGAATGTACCAACAATATTACTGAGTACGAAGCGCTCATACTAGGTCTCCAAGCCACCTATGCCCTAGATGTTAAATCAATCAACATCTTTGGTGATTCTCAATTGGTCATAAACCAAGTCAATGGTATGTACCAATGTCGTAACGAGATACTTCAAAAGTATAAACATCATGTAGACATACTTTTGACCACCTTTGATCTTTACACCCTTCAAACCATCCCACGTTCAACCAACAAATTTGTAGATACCATGGCCTGCTTAGCTTCCCAAATACCCACTTCACCCACCGATTCTACAATCTTTGTCACCATACAATGACTTCCAATCACCTTCTTATTTACCTCACGATGTTTACTTGATCGAACTGATACCCCTGACTCGAGTGACCTTTGGTATAAACAATACTCTGACTACCTTTCTCTCTCCATCTTACCTCCTGATCTTACCCGTAATGGACAATGCACCTTCCTTAAAAATATCTCTCATTACGTCATCTTGGGGGGACTCCTCTATAAGCGTGGCTTTGATGGTATTCTCTTACAATGCCTCACAAGTTTTGAAATTCCTTATACCATTAAGGAGGTTCATGATGGCATATGTGGAGGTCACTTCAGTGGCCTTGCTGTTGCTAAACGTATTCTTTACCTAGGCTATTACTGGTCGACCCTTAACCATGATTGTTGTGACTACGTCAAACGTTGTGTAAAATGCCAACAACATTCCAATCTTCATCATACACCCAGTCATGCCTTATAGGTTTCTCGTGACCTTTGGCCCTTCTCTCAATGGGGTTTGGATCTTGTCAGAGAGATCAATCCTCATTCGTCCCAACGTCATCAATGGATCATCACCACTACCAAATATTATACAAAATGGGTGGAAGCCATACCACTCATTTCCATAAAAAGCGAAGAAAATATGTGAGTTCATCAACCACCACATTTTTTGTCGCTTTGGTGTTCCTCATCGCCTCATCACTGATAATGGAAAACAATTCAAAAATAAAACATTGCAAAAACTTTGCGATGCCTTTAACATTTAGCTTAGTTTCTCATCACCTTATTACCCACAAACCAATGGCCAAGCTGAATCCACTAACAAAACCTTAAACAAAATTCTTATGAAAGTGGTTGACGATACTGGGAAGGATTGGCATACGCACATTCCTTTTCCCTATGGGCATACCGCACTAGTATTCGCACTTCCACTGTGGCCACACCCTTTTCTCTGGTCTATGGTATAGAGGTAGTCCTACCTCTCAAAGTCCAAATCCCCTCACTCCGCATTTCTCTCCATGACATGCTCAATGATGATGAATTTCGTCAGGACCATTTAGCATAGCTAGAGTTATTAGATGATCATCATCTTAACACTCTGGATCACCTTCAAGTTTACCAAAAACATATCAAATGTTCCTATGAAAAATGTGTCCATGAATGAACCTTCCAAGTTGGTGACCTTGTCTTGAAAGAAAATCAACACGTAACCAAAGCAGAAAAAAGTAAACGGGGTAAATTTTCTCCTAATTGGCTTGGACCATACATCGTAACTCATACCTATGGATCAGGTGCTTATTGTTTATCTTCACTCGATGGTAAACCCGAACCTGAGCCCCTTAACGCCTTGCATCTTCGACCATTCTATTGTTGACTTGTCATCCTACCTCACCTTTTGTCTCTTTCCATGCTCATCCCTTGAGTGCTATTCACTCCATACACCTCACCAATGATTAAACAAGAATCATGTGAGTACCCATCACTAGTTATCTTCTCTTGAATATGTGTACCACGGTACTGCACATAGCATGATTCTCATGGATACTTTTCATCTACCTTTAGATGAGATCCCATGGTCATTTCTCCTTTCCTTTTGAACAAGAGTCCTATCCTTCACCTTGGTCTTGTCCATGACTGCAAAGACCTCACATCAGACCAAACTCCTTGAGTCAAACTTCTAATAAAAATATGACTCCCTCAAAAGGACATCTTCCTCTCGATGATTTCTGCTATAAATAGACTACTCCCTCAAAGGACAACTATGTACAACTCTAAAAAAAAAAAAAAATGAGAGCAACCAAAGCTTCCCGCATCACTCAGCTTCACGAAGACCTCAAGGAGTTTCAATTTTATTTATCCCATATAGACTTCCTGCATCTGATCAGTCTATCTCAACTATAGGTCAAAAATAACAACCTTTTTGTCATGGACTTGCCCATTGTGACCTAGGATCTCTTGCCCGAAGCAGCATGCTACCTCATACCATATAAAAATTAACTACCTTTCACCCTTCTTACCATGCCCACTCCCATTTCCTACTGCCTCAAGGGACTTCTTGGAACTTAGACATTTGGTGATCATGTGACTACTTTTCACCATAGAACAGTCCATCATGCAATGTATTTAGGGTCTTATGTTCATCACCTCCTCCAAGGTATGATCTACTCGGTATGATCCTACCCAATCAGGTGGCTTTATTGCCCCCTCTTATCTTTTAGCCATCTTTGTTTACGTTTTGATTACCTTATATAGGACTTGGTCCTCGACGCTTACTTTTGGGGTAATCTTCTTCTTTCACCACAATCACCCCACCTACATCATTTTACCTATAATCCACCCACACCTACCAAACCTAAACCCACAACATGCCCAAAAACCTACCAACCTCATTTTCATACCTCCTCATATTCTTCCCTAGCTCATGGGAGAACTACATCAGCCTGAGGTCCCTTTTCGTTGGGACTATGTAGGCAGCACTCCAAGGGCATGGGGCCCTTGGAGGTTAGCTCAGCCATCCTCTACCCTCAACAATTCATCTTCCATGTGCCTCACATTACATCACACCTAACTTCGTTTCCCTTTTATACCCAACATTGGAAATTAAACCACATACATAACAAGTTGTTTCATATTTTAAACATTATCACAACATACATTTATTACACCTACCATTTCTCTATCATCACTATGCATAGATTATACCACATCTCACATATGACCCATAGTATCATTCATTGCAAAAAATAATGAATCACAACTTCACCTACTTTCAACACAACCATGCCTAACAAACCTGACTCAATCCATGCCTAACTCAATCCATGCCTATAACCTGACTCAACCATGCCTATAACCTAACTCAACCTAAATCGACTGATTCAATCCATGCCTAAATCAACCTAACTCAACCATGCCTATAACCTGACTCGAACCATGCCTAAATCAACCTGACTCAATCCATGACTATAACCTGAGTCAACCTGCCTCTGATCAACCATGCCTAAATAACCTAACTCAATCCATGCCTATAACCTGACTCAACCATGCTTAAATCAACCTGACTCCACCATGCCTAAACTGACCTAACTCAATCCATGCCTATAACCTGAAACCAAAAAATCCATATCTCATCTAACACCACTCCAGCCATGCAAATCAACTAAATCCATATCTCATTTAACATAAGCCATAAATCAAAATCTCATAAACACATCAACAAATAAAAAATACCATGTATCTCATCATATAAATAAATAAATGTGTATCTCAAATATACATGGCTATCTCATCATGTCCATCATCTCAAAAATGTCAACACACAGGCTGATATACAATACAAAATGTCATTGGCACACAGGCCGGGTCTCATATATACAAACAATAATTATAATGAAATAATACAAAATTTCTTCAGCATGCAGACCAAGTATATACTCGAAATATACAAATCACTCATACATCCTCACTGTTTTCGGCACGTTAGGCCGATATGTGATAAAAATACAAGTATCTTCGACACGCAAGCTGGTATATATATCTCAAAAAATAGCCATCATACATCAAAAACTAGGTGACCACATATCAAGCATCTTACCGGATGTCCTCCGTCTCTATGTCTCCTATACCCTCATCCTCCTATGTCCTTGCTAGCACCTCACCTAGAGATGGTGTCCATGCACTAGTGGCCTCTCCCTGATTGGCCTCAAAGCTTGCTAACCTCCTTTGCTCTCCACCCTATGAGTACGTGATCTCGTCCTCTCATTGGATGCCTGTTGTGCCCTATACTTGGCATAGGATATAAAATCTATCTCGGCCTCCATAAGCTAGTCCTGATAGTATCTCGCCTCACCTAGGGAATCCCTTAACCTGGATACATGCATGGTATATGGTGGTCCCATATGTCTTGGCCCCTGTACCTGCCCTACAACACCCTACCCCGTGCCTGCCTGTGAACTAGGATCTAAGCTCCCAGTGCTTGTGGTGGGTGCCCCCCTTCCCATGTGCCTATATCTAAGCCTGTAGGGCCAGCAATTTGTGCCTGGTCTATGGCCAACTAGCCCTATGTAAACCTACCACCTGAGCCTGTAAGGCTGCCACCTTGACCATCCCCCTCCTAACCATCTCCATCTCCTCCATTAGCCATCTGGGCCTGTAGATTGAGTCACTTGTACATGTAGCTCTACTACCTCTGCCTCTGAACCCTCTAGCTATGTCTGTAGGATACCCAAATGGGTAATCAGAGTAGCTACCTACCCCTGTAGGGTGTCTCTCTGCAGTGTAATGGTAGCTAGGTCTGGCTGCCCTGGTCTGGGTGGTATGGCTCATAACTGAGCTGCCCACCACTGCCTGTACCTATCTGTACATCCAAACATCATCTATCCACCAATCCACTAGCTACTCCTCCTCCCTTATGGGCACTGTAGGCTATGGTAGAGGTAAGGGCCTCTCCATGTCATCTCTTTGATACTATGGGAAGGGTGGAGGAATGTCTTGTAAGAGCCTAAACTACCGTTAGACTCTATCTACTGGGATCATCTCATCCTCCCCAGCACGGCGACCATGTATCCACCTCTCTAGATGGAGCTCAACTAGCTCCTCATGCATATGCCTATATGAGGGGAATCCCACATATGGCCTCCATATAATGTCCACTCTGAGACAATCCCTCTAGTAACTGCTAAAAATGGGCCACATCATGTGTCGGCCTATCTGATCTCCACTCTCTTATCACTGGAACCCATCTCCTGTACCCCACCCATACAAATCTACATTGGGAATGCATCTTCTCGAGGCATCCCTATAGGATGCACACAGAGACTATGTGCTCATAGGCCCAGAAGTGTAGTATAAATGTACAACACAGGCTAAACCTGCGCAGCCGCCCATATGCCCACAACTCTCTGTATAGCTACACCAAGAATGCTGGTGCCCAGGAAAAGTGGGTCTCATGCACCATCATGTCATGGAGTACCCCCATCAATGATTGGGGAAAGCATCCACCCTCTGCATCTAGTAGTGCATAGCAACACACTACCTCCATCAACAAGACCACTAGCCTCGTCTCCTCGGACAGGGCTAGGTACATCTCTCCATAGCTCAAACTGGCGCTATGGAATCTCATATCAGCCACCCCCCTCACCAAAAACAGTCACAATCAACTCCTCTGAGGCCTCAGAGGAGATAGAATACACCTGGGCACCTAATATGGGTAACCGAAGAATCTGGAACACGTCCTCTAGGGTGATAGTCATCTCACCCACCGGCAGGTGGAACATGTGTTGGTTGCAGAGTCCCATCTATCAATGAGCGTGACCATCAAGTTGGGCTTCTAAACAACATGTCTGTAGTGGAAAACCCCACTCAAACCCACTACCTCCACATGCTACAACTCCAATGGGGTCACTGTGCTGTGCACTGTCACCAGTAGCGGTGGAACCATGTCCCGCATATGTAACTGTGCTCTCCCCTGCATCCAATACAAACACAACATTAATTTACTTGTATCAATCCCTATTCACCAATTATCATTTTCCTACACCCTATTTTCACCCTACCCATCTCAACCACCTAGCCCACATCACTTTTGGACCCTTGTGCCCACTAATCCGACTGGTACCGATTCATCCTAACCAACCCCAGTCACCCTTTAACTAGCACCAGTCACCTGTTTGGTGACCGATACCGGTTCACCCTTACTGACCATGGTTACCCCTTAACCGACATCGGTCACCTGTTTGGTGACCGATACCGGTTCCACCTAACTGACGCCAACCACACTTGACTGATGCCACCGGTCACTGTCACAGAAAAATCCGTGACTTCCCAAAATCCCCCTTTTCTAAAACCTCCCCCTGCCCCTTTTACCCCACCTACAATGACCTAAACTACTCCTGGACCTCTACCCATCCCACCTATACTATTTACTACCCTCCCCATTCCTCCTTTTACCCAATATTCCCCCCATTCCCAAATTCCATTTTTACCCACCCATAAAACCAAAAAACCAAACAAAACCTAAACCAACACTACAATAATCCTCTAATCTATCAAATCAACAATGTAGAGTAGGGCACTTACATCATCACGCTGGTGCTGTCTCAGTGGCACGTCTGGCTGATGTACCGGTGGCCCACCCGATCCCTCTTTAGCCTATACCATCACTGAATAGCTACTCACAACCTTTGACCAATCAAATATATCGCCCTGATCCTGTGGACCCACTACTCACCAACCAATCCCTTATCAAATCATGGTGTAGACATTAAAATTAGGTCACACTCCCCTTTGGGTCCCTCGATGAATAAACACCCTTCATCACATTCGCCTAGCCATGGCCCCTTTCACCTCACCAATATTAATTTAATTAATTTAATTTAATTAATTCATTATCCTCACCATATTTATTATTTAAATATCTTAATTTAAATAATACCCACACATATAGTTCACTTAGACACCTCACCAAGCCAACTCAACCTAAGACCTATTCTTAGTAAGTGGCCATAACTAACTAAGACTTACCCAAACCCTAAAAAATCAATGCCTACATTCCCTCTAACCACATTCCCACATGCTTACAAGAAGCTCCCAGTATAATCCACAAGTTAATGGCATGAAATCTGAGGAAATCAAGAAGATCTCCCTAGTTTAGTAAACCTAGGAAATCCCACCTTGACCGTTGCCGGTTACCCCTAACCGTCGCCGGTTAAGCCAAAACCGTTGTCGGTTACCCCTTTATTCTCAAGGTTGGAAGTTTAAAAAATAAGGTTGGCAAGCATTAACACATCTTAGAGAGATAACACATCTTCAGAGAGTGAATTCCAAAGAGAACAACGCATGCAAGGAAGGAGATCAAACACTTTCTCTTGCATAGCCATCCCAACCATGATCTGATCTAACCAAGCAAAGATGAATGTACATGCAGCCCATGCAGAAGCTTTTTTTCAGTTAGTGATCACTTACAGCCTTCAAACCTCTCATCAGCACCTCCATCCCTCACTCATAAGCATCCAGGACCAAAATCCAAATAAGTATAATGTCATAATTCTCTGGTTTAGTTCATTTCATCATTATTTTATCATTTTATTGTTTTACCTAGCCACCTATTTACCTCCTCCAACACTTCCACCTCCATTTACCCACAAAAACCTTGCCAAATCTCTTCCAAGTCACCCAATACCTCATCTCGACCAACCAAAGTCCTTTGTGCAATCATAAAGGAAACCCAAAGCTTGCTCTGTGGCATTCCCATATTTCCATAGTAACCGGCACCGGTTACACCTAACCATAGTCAGTCACACCCCTTAACTAATATTGGTCTTTGTATTTTCCCATACAACCCATAATAGAGACCTACCCACCTAATTTAACCTCACCCTCATCCAATTGTGATTTACTTGAGACCTCTATCAGACCTGCAGAGACCAAAACCAATTACTTGCCCTTTGGATCCTATTGTAGCCTAGCCTATTAGATTAGATCTATTTCTTATTGTGTTTTAAGTGAGATACCTAAATCATTTCGAATTACAATAGGATTTACTTTGTTTACAAACATTAAATTTTTTAAAATAGTGGACTAACAACCATCTAGGAAGTATCACACTTCCCGGATCTAGCATACGCTAGGCAATTCACTGCATATATTGTTTAATTACTTTTGGTGGTTTTGCTTTTATTACAGGTAGTTCCTCCCAGCTAAAAGGAAGTCCTCACGATCAACTATGGATTTGGAAATCATATGTGCGCAACAACCCATCAACCAGCATTTGAATAGGAATTCTTCCTATGCCCCGTTACCCTATTTGTTTCGTCAATACTTCAAAGAAACGATATAGAAACGGGTGAAACACATTGATTCTAAGAATGATATGATTTTAATCTGAACTATGTGGATTTCAAGAGGATATTATAAAAATTGTGGAATAAAATAGATCTCTCAAGAAGTAAAATTATCTTCTACAAACACTCATTCATGACAAGAATACACTAATACACTCACTACAACAAAAACTTGCTAGCTAGTAAGCATCACCATCATATTGTGGACTATCATATCCATGTTCCTAGTCCACTTGCAGCTATTTCTCCAGAACCCACTGACCTTGATCTATCTGTTTCTGAGCCTATTCTTGCTCCTGATGCTCCTAAGCCTATGAGACTTGTTACTACATGCTCTTCCACATATGTTCCTATTGTAGTAATACATGATGTATATCTTACTTCTTCTAATATGCATGGCTCTTTCGAGAATCATACCAATGCATTCAGTTCTCACATGCTCCGTTTTATGGGTTTCACTGGCAGAGGTATTGACAGGACATTCACAAGGTTTTGTTTCTCCTATTACACATGTTAAGTGAAATTCTCACCATGGCATTGGTCTTCGAGTAGTTACTTCATTGGGATCACACATTGTCAAAGCTCCTACTTTTGTTCATCTCGACTCTTATCGAGGATCATGAGCTCCACATGAGTTATGCACCTTCACTCGGGCTTAAGAAACTTGAGATTTCTGTTGTTAGACATGATCAACCTGAAACACATTCTGATGTTCCTTTACATGAACCCATTGTGCATATTGCACCAAGTCATATGCATGCATCTTCTTCATCCATACATTTTTTATTTGGGGCGGATATATGATCACTCATGGCAGTGACATAGGAATTCCTTTGAGACGACCCTACAGGCATGGTTTCTCCACCATTCGGCCCTCTTTCTCCACTTTCTATACCTTATGTATTGTAATGATATTTATTTTGAGCATTTTTTATTTAGCACGTGTTGTGTATCTCACTTGTTGGTTGAGATATTTTATATCTGTATTTTTGACTTTTAGGCATGTTGACAGTCTCTTTTGTGAGGGAGCTATTCTGGTGAAGCCTAGTGTTATTTTTTTGGGAAAATCAATACAAATATGTGGTGTCACTCTACCCATTCAATAGTATGTGAGGGTGTGTATTGATACTGCCTTCTTTGGGTTTTTGGCCTTTCCTTGTTACCTTTACTTTTCTTGGATCGTGGCACTCCAATTGATTTGGATCTTGTGTCCTTACCTTGTTGTCTTGGTTTTTCTTGGATCGTGACACACCTATTTTTAGTATTTTATCGATGATGTTTGGTGTTTTTTTTCACTTTTGACATCACTTCCGTTGACAGTCTCCTTGTATGGAGATATTCTAGTGAAGCCCTAGTGTTAGTTGTTTTTGAGTTTTATGACCGAGCAGTGGATTCGGACCACAGTGCACACCAAAATTCTTCAGCATTGTATGAATTTTTTGAGCCGAGCTTCTTGGGATGCTTTACAGTGGATTCTTACTCTCTTTACTTTGTTGTTATTGGTTTTGGGTACCTTACGTTATCCCTTTTTCCCAGTTATTGTACATGAGTAACCTTAATAGGCCTAGTTTTTGGGACTCATAATGTGGACATGCTACTTCTATTTTAGCCCCTAGCTTCACTTGAGAGGGGTTGTTAAAGTATGTATTTACCTTAGCTCATGTCCACCTAGGTACTTTATTTACCTTTATTGTATTTATCCTCACCCACTTATGTGTGTGGATATTTCTTTTTATTTATTTAATTATTAGGGGGATATTATCTAGTTGTTAGGTATAGTTATTTACATGATCTATGGTATTGACTAGATCCTTGATGTCTAGTTCTCTCCTAAATATATGGACTTGACTAGTTCTTTCCTTAATTTATGGTTTGATCTACGACCTTGACTGATTCTTAGATTGTTAATCCTTACCTATATAAGCAAGGTCCATTCTCATTGTATTTCATTGAGTTTTATAATAATATATGATATTGTTGCTCATTTGTTTGCAAAGGTTTATGTAAAGTTATTCTGGAGAATTAATTTCATCTTATTGATCATGGTGTTTTATTAGCATCTAAGTTCTTGGTTTGGTACAATCTGGTTATCATTCCTTTTAGAGAGGTGATCTCAATTTCAAGTTGAATGGATCTCATGCGATCCACCTCACTAATTAAACCGTCAAATTTTTCCCATATTTTGAAAGGAGAGTCATATTTTTCCAAATAAAACAAAATACTATCTGTTACATAAGGTCATATCAAACCCAAACGCTCATCAAATTTACATTGATATTGAAAGTTCTCATATTCTCTCGTGAACATTGGTTGTTCTATAGAAGTTAAGGTCCATAATCCTTTATGTTTAATGATTCATTTTATTCTTGGTTTCCATGTGTTGGTAATTATGTATGGTTAATGGCTCAATTTGATCTAATGCAGAAGTAGATAAAAATGACATTCTCAAAATCACCAAAAATAATGAAAGATCCAAGGGATGCAACAAGACCCCAGATTTGGCACTTTATAATTCTAATGTGTTCCTAAAAATAAATAGTTCCAATGGAACAAACACAATAAAATAAGAAATTTGTAAAAAATGGCATGCTCAAATTCAAATTAGTGATAAAAAGATACACGTATATGTCAAGATTTAGTGAAATAAACATTGTATGCAAAGAAGTAGAATTGCTAGTAACATGTGTCTCATCAATATCAAACAAAAATTCACATGCAAGGATTTCATCAAGCATATTATCAACATATAATGAAATTTGAAGAGAACTAGCATGAGATGTATCTTTACAATCATTAGTGACATTTTCATAAATACAAGGAGTATGAGATGCATCTATACAATCATCCTGAATAGTGTGAGAAACAACATGCACATGTAAATTTTCACCATGCTTTTTATCTATAGTATTGCAATCAAGAGTAAGCATATAATCGATAATAACATCATTTAGAGTTCCATCTGAAATAAAAGAAGGTGGAGTAATCCTAGTGCCAAATAAATTAATGAATACAACTAGAAATGTTTAGTTACGGGGAAACAATTCTAAGATTATAGTGTTTGAAACTAGTAGGGATCCTGTGTTTATGAGTATATAGTTGTCATTGAATATTATCATCAAATTTACCAATAAAGGTAGACATCAAGTAATTTATCCTCAATACCCTCTTCAAGGATAGGATTAACACTCACTTGATGCATAGCTTGCCTAGGTAAAGAAGAGGTACATTTATCCATCTAGGGTTTTTGTGGATCCTAGGGCAAGGAGTTCTAAGCTACGAGTTCACCAAAATAATTAAACAAACATATGATTTATAAATTCCTAAATCTGATCAAAATGTAGTAGTAAATGAATATGCAATAAAGTACAAAATTTGACCCAAGAAAATTAAATTAAAAAGTATGGAACCCTAGTTACAAAGAGGAGCTAAACTGACTTAGTTGTTTTGCTATAATGCAGAAGGTACAAAGAAGTGATGAACTAGAAAATATTAAGTGCATAATATCACAGTACAACCTAGAAAAATACAGAGGTGTTGGAATATGCTAGACTAGGGCACCTAGAATGGGTCATGGGCACCTATGGGCACCACATACCTACTTTGGGTGTATGTGAATGCTCAAACCCTCATAAAACCTCCTTTGTAGAGTCATGATATGTTTTTTGTCCTTTTCTTCTTGTTTCTAGTATGCCACATGATAATCAAACAAGTGATATTACAATTGACACCCTGTACCACATTCCAGACCCAAAGTAGTTATGTGTGTGTGTGTGTGTGTGTGTGTGTGTGTGTGTGTGTGTGTGTGAAGATATTATGCCCCTAGGTGGCTCTTTCTCATGTTGCACTTGATAGCAAACAATAGCTAGATGTAGGAAATGTAAGATATATGTTTGCATGAAAGAAATAAATTCCCCTCATATGAATTGTATGAATAAAAATGCATTCCCTTGCACATGTGTGGATACTAGATGGATTCTTTAATGCTCTAGAATAGCCTTTGGATGCAGCATTTGGTAGTGATAGCTAATTCTTAGTGTTTTGTCTTTTAGGATGCCCAAATGGCTAGAAATGTTGCAAAATATGTGGAAAAATTATAAAGAGGTTAGGGCGCACCGAAAGACGATGGGGGGCACCTGGTGCTGACATCCTAGCTAGGTGTTAGTGTCCAAGATGAGAAATGTCAAAGTATAAGAAGACAAACTGGGAGAGAAAGAGTGCAAGACCAAAAGTGGGTAATAGAAATCAAAGAAAGATGTCCAGAGATTGGGTTAATTAGTACTTTTTCTTACTTATGAAGCATATGAATAGTAATATATGATTAGGACTATATAGATACCCAAAAGACCGTGATTTAGTGTCTACTATGTTAACAACGAAGATGGATTGATTCATAAAAGCCAAAATGAAAAGTGGAATCTTAAAAAATCTTCATGGAAATTTTTTTTTTTGATGTCATACATTATGCTTGAAGTTAATATCCTTTACATTTATACTTATTTACACAACACCAAAAATATTGACACCTGATTTTATCTAGTGTTCATTATTCATATTATGAAAGAATCATAAAAATAAGGTATATTTTGTGGTGAGCATGTAATTTTATTGTAAGTTTGACAAGAAATAAAAATAACACCATTTGCATTTTCTTTCAATGCCAATATCAAGGATGCACATAATGACTCCAACATTGAAACTGGGCGGATCACACTTTTAAAGTACAAAGAAGGCATGAGGCTCGCAATTTCAAAGTGCAAGGCTCACACTATGAACTTTCTTTTGTGGAAATTTATTGTTAGTTATTATTTAAATTTTAATCCAATGGGCTCATGCATTATAATAGTTAGGAACCACTAACCTTACATACTCCCAACATGAATTTTTCAAAATTCATGAAAATCCAAAAAAAAAATTAGAATCCAACAATATCAACATTGGGATCCAATAATAGTGAAATTGGAATCCAATAATAACAAAATTGGAATCCAATAATAACGAAACTGGAATCCAATACTAGAAAAAATGGAACTCCATTGAGTCCAATAATAACAATATTGGAATCCAATATTACTACTAAAAGAATCTAGTAATAGTAATAATGGAATCCAGTAACAATGATAATGGAATCCTGGAGTCTAGATTCAAAAAAAGGTGATAGATTTTTACCAAAACATGTAATACTGGAGTCTAGATTCACTAGAATTATGTCCAAATTTACTGAAATAAGCATTTTATAGGGAAAATGTGTTTTACTAACCATGTAAACAAATTTCAAATTTAACCGATGCGAACAAAATTTCTTGGGGACCAAATTTCAGGGGTCTTACTAATCCAACATTAGTCTATTTTCAAATACTGATAATGTCAAAATAATACAAATTTCTCCGTATTTCATATATTCCATGAAGGACTATCTGTTGGTACATGTGATTTTTCACATGGGCAAAATATGGCAAACAATGTAAATGTGAAAAAGTCCCCTCTTCAATGATAGGCAAAGCTTTCCTTTATTAAAAATTAAAGTTCTATACAAATATATATTCCAAATTGTATTAGGATAATACAACTATAATTTCAATGCGAATAAAAATGTTATATTCATGTAAAAACAATATAAATTAAACTACTTCATAATCTTTAATGTTTACATTCATTGGTTTCTTTATGGTTTGGACCAAACATCCAATCTTCATTTTTATCATCCTTATCCTTTTTATCACTACTATTGAATCTATATTTAGTTTCCATGTTGAATTATTCTTCAATATGGTCATCCTTACCCCTTTCCTTCGTATAAACTAAAAGCTCTCTTGTTTTATCAATTTATATATGTACTTCTCCAATGTCTTCAATTTTAAGATATATTTATGTTGTAAAACAACACACCACTATGTTATTTGAAACAATCCTTAGATAACACATAATCAATTATATCTAAATTTTGTAATAAAAAATTTAATCTTAGTGGACCTTAAAAAGAATAGAGATAACTTGTACATTTGAAAATCTAACTGTTTCAAGAGTGGAGGATGAAAAAATCATCCTAGGACAAAATTTCTTGTAGAATTTTCCCCTGATATTCAACTTTATCTCACTACATTTTAATGTTGTTTGATAAATTAGATAAGGCCATCATTACTTGAATATGTGTTTTTTATTTAGTAAATATATTTTTAATGTGTCAAATTTGAGTAACAAATGTGACCTAGTGGTTATGGAGTGTTAAATTAAGTGGGATGCAGATAGGACTAAGTCAATTAAGTATAGAAATATAAATGTCAAGGACGATTGTTAACTACCATTGATAAGGATTTATGGTACTATAAATAACTAGTGTACATATACAATCGTATAAATTAGAACATGCAATACAAGGAATAAATAATAATTATGGTTACAAGAAATATGACTCCTGGTAATAAATAACATAAGATTCATATAATAATTTAATGCCTAAACTCTGGTGATCATATTTCTACCCCTGTGGTTGGCACTTTCCTCATGGTTTCTGGGGGTAGCGTATCTAAACTAAAGGCTCCTACTATGGGAGTTTTTTTGGACCATGTTCATGCTCCTTTTGTGACAGTGGGAGGTGGCAAGACATTTTTGGAGGTGGAAAAATCTAGTAGACAACCCACCAATCCCATGGCCTTTGTCAAGACTCCTCTGTCAATTTTCTTTAATGTTTAATATTCTCCTATCTGAAGCATATTTCAAGAGTAATGGACTCATTTGATGATTTGACAATCTTTTCTCAAGCCTCCGTATTCTTCATGACTAGATTTTGACTCACTGAAAGCCTATTATGGAAGATAAACTTGTTACTTACCCCAATTCTATAGGATTTTTTTATCATTTTTCTTGACAAAATATCATATGGAGACTTGATATTTCGATAATTTTAGGATTTCAAATCTCATTTTCTCCTTATGAAACTGTGGGTTTCCCTTGTTCAACCCAGCTACTAAAATATTTCATGTCAAACTAGTTTGGATATGGCTACCATATTTACCCCCTCCAATTTTTGATTGAAAACATCGTACTTTCTATATGGGGTGTTGGGTAAATGTCTATCCATTGACCCAAAGACATATTTTTATGATTTTACCACATATGCTTGCATATTGGTAGATATGGATACTTTTGTAGATTTTCCAGCTATTATTGATCTTATATTGGAGGACCGAATCTCGACCTGAACTCTAGATTATGAAGGATTCCCTTTTAGATTCAAAACTTGTTTCTCTCTATGCTTCTTTGCAATGGGTTTTCGGATGAAGAAAAAAAAAAGTAAAATTAGATCTTCTTGGTTTTATAATACATGTCCTAGTCACATGGTTGTTAATAGCTAGCTCGATTGTGATTCAGAGGAATATTTTGAGATGGAGGCCATTCCTTCCCCTACTTATGTAGGTTAGGATACATGTCGTGAAGCTACTAAGGACTCCAAACCCTTTCCTCTTGTGACTCAGTCTCACAAACACAAGGAGAATCTTGAAATCATCAATTTGATTCACACTAAGGAAAATGTAAATCCAAATAATGATGTAGGTTGGATTACAATGGGGGAAAATTAAAAAGGGAAAATATAAAAAATATCCCCTTAAAATGCATTTAGGTTCTCGAACGAAGGAGCCTTAGAGATAGTTTGAAATTTTTCGTTTTTGTAATTTTTTTTGTGTGATGTTGCTTTATTAGTTTCTCTTTCCACTAGTAGAGGCAACTTCTCTTGTTCCTCATTGCCTTTCTTTACCTCCATCTTTAACTTCTCGTTACTTTGTACTGCGGGTTTTTGGTACCCTTAAAAACCACTCTTTTTACCTAATAAAAATAATAATTTAATGGCTAAATAAATCTAACATTGTAAAATACAAGCCCTATAATAATCAAATATATCTACATGTATAAGAAACTTTAAACACTCTAAATCAATGAGAGAGAGACCTTAGGTTGTATTCTACACGTATACATGGATTTACAAAAACGTATATATGGAAGATGGTTTGCATAAAAGATATAATACACTAACCATGTTGCTTTGCAATTATTTATAATTAAATGAAAATAGTAAAACAAAATTGATTACAAATATATGGATTTTCTAGAACATAAAGGATTAGGAAGAATTAAAAATAATAAAGATAATTGGGATTTTATAGTAATAGTAGGTCTAGAGGCATTTAGAGGAAATATACAATGAAAATTTGGTATATATATCAAAGAGAATGTTACTCACAAATATTGAAGGAAATTTAGAAATTATCCTAAGGACTTGAAACCGTACAAGTATGAGAGTGGCATATCTAGAAATACATACAAGAAAAGAAATGGGACATGTTTGCAACTATTGAGAAAATTAAAAAATATATTATTTGATTCATAAGCATTAAAACATTTTTTAATTATTTAAAATTCATTTTGTATTATTGAAAAATAATTCTACTTCTTCAGACTTTAAATTCTTGAAAATTAAGTGGTATTTCATTTTGGTTGTGCTTCGAGCTCTTGGGTTTGTGATGAGGTTTGTTCACACTATGTAGATGCTTTTTAAGAATGTTGGAGCCTACATCACCATCAATAGATCTCAATCCTCCTCATTTTCATTTTTCATATACATCCGCCAAGGGTGCCCTTTGGCGCTTTCACTTTATGTGCTGACAGTTGAAGGATTTAGCTTCCTGTTAGACCAAAGTGCCTCCCAAGGAATTATCAAGGGGATTTCATTTCCATCCATTGATGAACATCACATTAATCACCACTTTGCAGATGATTCTTTTGTGAATTTTCTTGAAGAAGAACAATCTGTTCAAACTGCTTTGGAATGTCTTAACACTCTTCTTGGATTTTGGTTCTTCCATTCAATGGGATAAATCCAATGGTATCGATAGTCTCAATCCCATATCCCTCTCTAGTTGAAATATTTTAAATTGATTTTGATCCAACTGGGCACTCAATTCAAATTCCTTATCATTTCATTTTCCTTCCAGGCTAGTTATACACAACTTTGGAGCTATGTTATTTGACAAGTGAACACAAAATCTATTATTGGATTACCAAACCACTCTCTTTGGTAGGAACTCTTAAATTTTTCTCAAAGGTATTGGTTACAACCTCATGTGTATTATTCCTCTTGTTGGGATCCTTCTAATGTTGCATATGTTGGAAGCTTGAGAAACTTCTAAGAGACTTTCTCTGGGCTTACTCTAAAGGTCATACAGGGTTTAAAAAAACCTACATGGGGCATATGTTGTAGACCTAAAGAAGTTGGTGGCCTTGGACTACTTGACATCAAGATTTAAGGACAAGCTCTTTATGTTAAATGATTTATTCATAGCTTGGAAGGGAATGAAGCCTAAAATATTCTGCTCCAGCATTTCATCTGCCAACGTTTTTCTCTTGAAAGAAAATCTTGGAAAGGCCTCAACTTCTAGTCCCTTCTGCTTTGTCCTATTTTTTTCAAAATCATAGGTACTTTTATAACTCAGAGTATTTAGAAATCCTAGGAGTTTCTTAAATCACACCTTATTAATTTGGAAGGGGGTGCCTTAGAAATGGTATTACTATTAACTCCCAATCTCTCTGGTGGTCATCTATATTCCCTTCCATAATGCCCCTCTCACTCTAGATCCTTGGTCTAAAGACATTTGGATCTTTACAAAAGTCATCAAATGGTAGATGATTTATTTTGCAAACCCTCCAAATCTTGGCTTTCATGGGGGGGTTTTGCTATTAACTTTAACCTTTAACACTAAGATGTTGAAAACAATCACGAAAATCATTGCTTGCATACTTGGGGAATTTATTCACAAAATTGGCATCACTGTAGGTGTTCCATGGTGAATGGATTGGAATTAACCTTTTGTTACTCCCGCTCTACCATTACAAACACCGCATGGGATAATCCTTTCTCGCTATGAAGTCGGAAAATGTTGAATCACTTAATTAGAGTTAGAACATCACCTACAAGGATTTTGTGTGGAAGTGATGGTTTGAAAGGGTTTGGTTATTTCTTATTGAGCCCCAAAAAACTCACTTTTTGGTGTATTCTTCACCAGGGGATCGACTTAATCATATGGATCTGAACCCCATCTACCTTGTCTTCCACGAACCTGAGTCTATTAAGAATTTTTTTGTTCTTTCCATGTGTTGAATCTTCCTAGAAATGGATTCACTCCCTTTTTCAACCCTTCTCTCCTAATTTCCTTACTTGGAAAATGGTTCTTTTAAGGAACTCAGTCATGCTTCCTGCAACTTACAAAAAAATCCACATATTGAGAGCTAATATTATATTTCATCTTTGGAAAGATAGAAATATAAACATATCTAATTATGTTCGTATGGATAGAATTTTCTATGTTACTAATAAAGTGGTTACTCTCTCCACTACAATGCTTCTAATTCATAACCAGACCTAGAATGTTCAGTTGGAGGTTAAATACCTCCAACACCTACTCAACCACTAGGATGCCTCCCCCTGCTTTATCATCTGGGTTCTTCTTGATGCTCCTTCTTGCCATCATTCACCACCTCAGCCACGCCATTCTCCCCCTCCTTCCCGAGGGAAGGGGTTTTACAGGCGAAGGTCCCATAACTAGTAGAGTCCCTCTCCTGACCTTCAGTGGTCCCCTCAATCTTATCCTCCCTTCCTCATCCATGGTGGGGTTTTTGGGTGTCTTGGTGTTTCTGGTGGAGCGGGCCGGTCTTCCTCTCAACAAGACAAGTCTTCACAATTGGCCCTTTTCAGCAGTCAATAATCCTGGACAACACAAACATTACCAGTAGTAGCAAGATAAGACTAGATGGGTTCCCATCTCTGACTTGACTCACCCTAATTCTAGTTGGGGAGATATGTCAGATATTCCTATGCCTCCTCCCAACCCACCACCATGTTTCCTGCTATGGCCTAGGTTTTTTTCTCCTTGTTTTGTTTACCCTTTTTATTGAGGTCGTCACTTTTATTTTGATTTCATTGGCTTCTTTCTTAAGGCTTTGTTGGCTTGATGTGATTGGCATTTTTGGATGTGATCTCTTCCACCCATCTTTTGTATGATCAACATAGTAATTACCCATGTTTCTATCAATAAAAGTGCACTTTTCAATCAAATAAATTCTCGAGAATATATAAGGAAATAAATTCATTATAATTCCTTTAATTTAAAAAGATAAAAGCATAACCCATTATTTATTAACTTCTTAGACTATAAAATGTTGGAAAAATAATAGTCTTCGATATGAATTTTTTTATTTGCACATTAATGGATGATATGCCAAGGCAATTTAATATGAAACTTGAGAACAAAGAAAATGAGGATGACATTACAACAATAGTACTTGCTGTGAATGTGGTATGCGGCTGCTGGATTGCCTTTTTCATTTTGTTTGAAACTATTTTGGTGTTGTAAATGTGGCATGGTTTTTTTTTTGTATTCAAATTATTTGTTTATACAACAAGGGAAGTCTTGGAATTTAAACTACATCTATATTCCTTTTAAAAGTGCCAAACAATTGAATTCAGATGTTGGAATCTTAGTGTAAGGAAGTTGATAATTAAAGCAAGGTGTAAAATTTTAGCCCTATGAATGCTGCCACCTCTTTTCACTAAGCTGGCAAGGCCTGATTTGATAGCTGATAAGAAAGAAAGCTAAAATGGACGAGTAATGCATAAATACAGTTGACGAACATGGAAATGGGAGTTTGGATGTTTAAGGATTTGTGTTGGTAAGACTCTTTTGTTTTGTAGGTGCATATGACTGGCTGGTCATGATTATTGGAACAACTGGACCAATGCTCTATCGGTCTTATTTGGAGATATAGTGAAATGATATCTGCTTAACCACATCTGTTGAAGACTATCCACAATTAAATCAGGTGAAATATCCCAGCAACTATTGCAATTGTGTAAGAAACAATTTTATGGAAGTAATACACTAAAAAGTAGCTCTTCTAAGTCAGAATATTGTAAAAATATGCAAATACAATTGGCCTGATCAAATAATAATCTGTATCATGAGTCCAAGAAAACTATGAGGCTGTGATATTTGTGATGTTAACATATTTGATTTATCTTTTATTAAGTTTCTTCCACATCACCCTTCTTTTTGTCAACATCTTGAAGCATCCTATGAGTAGAATAGAATGCCTGAACATACACATACATCTCCTACACACCCATATGTTTGTCTCTTACATCCGTACAAGCACAATCGCTAAAGTTGTTGTTCTATACAAGAAGTCCATTCATTTCACATATATTTACTAACTTACAATAATAACATGAAAGGTAATGAGAGTTCGAGTGCACACACATAAATGAATGTAGAACACGAGTATTTAGAACCCCATTTGCTTTTATTGATTTAATGCACAATATAAAGAATTGTGTTCCTAGTGAAGTAGTTTTTGGAAATGAGGTGTCCCAACCTTGTTTGGTTTATTCATTTAAGATTTTCCTACAACTGTTTCACATTGTCTAGGCTCTAAAAATAGAAATAGGAGTTGTCAAAAGATTCCCATATGATAGTATAATCATGGAAGGGCTATTTTTAGAGATTTTATGATAGATTTTATGACATTTATGAGGGTCAAAAATAGGGGAGAATAATGTGAACGTGGGAGCCTATTTTTAGACCCAAATCTTGCTCTTTAATGCTATCCACCTCATGAGAGGTTTGGCACATGGTTTTGTAAACCATAGATGGTTTCTTGTATAACCGGAGGTCTATAAATTGAAGGCTTGGAGAAGCAATTGGTGTAGTGAGTTTTAATCCTCATAGAATTGTTTCTGGTGATACTCCTATAAGAAACTTGCTCTGCAAGTGTATGTAATCTTGTTATTAGATTTGAAATACATTGAGTGGGAATTTTGGGAGTGTGGGGTTTTTTATCCGAAAGGATTTTCCTCGCCTATATCTGGTGTTTGCATTCTTGTTATGAATATGTTGCTGATATTTCTATAACTGCTTTACTATGTTGAAAGTTTTGCATAATATCTTCTCCTCAAGATCAGCGTAAGAATTTGTTCCGCTACTCTTAATTTCCTATCAAGTGGTATTAGAGCCTGATCACCTTTGGTTTCAGTTGTGGGTTGTTGGGTTTTTTGTGCTAATCCGGGTTTGAGTGGGAGCTTGTGCAAAGAATACTTTGTTATCTGGTTGCAGATATTTTTTCAAATGGTGAGCACATCTTGGAGGATTGACGTAGAGAAGTTTTTCTGGCCCAAACTTTGAAATGTGGAAGCTGAAGATGGAAGATCTGTTGGTTGATCGAGATTTATGGGATGCGGTGGATGAGAAGGACTATAGGCATACGGATCCAGTTTTGGCTGCACAATATGATGTAATGGATAGAAAAGCTAAAGGTCTTATTAGACTATGTCTTGAAGATTCTATCCTGATAAATGTCCATGAAGAATCCACTTCGGAGAAGCTTTGGAAAAAGCTAGGTGAGATATACCAAGATAAGTCTTTAGTAAATAAGATTTTCTTGAGGAAGAAGTTGTTTTCGTTAAGAATGGAAGAAGGTGGAAAAAATATTTGAGCATCTGGAAACATTCAATATGTTGGTGACTCAGTTGAGCTCAATTGGGGTTAAGATGGATGAAGAAGAAAGGTGCCAAATGTTGTTGGTTTCCTTGCCAGACTCATGGGATAGCCTAGTCATGGCCATTGGGATCACTTCAGTCACTCTGAAGATGGAGGATGTTGTTGGTTCTCTACTCTCCGAAGAGATGAGAAGGAAGGTCTCTCTGAATGCCAAAGAGGCTTTGAGTGTTCAAGGAAGAACAAAAGAATGAGGAAAAGATGAGAAGAAGCATGGCCATTCCAAGAATAAGGGGAGATCAAAATCCCCTGGTAAGTCCAAGGCGATAGGCTGGAATTGTGGCAAATCTGGACACTTCCGAAGGGAATGCAAAGAAGAAAAGAAAAAGAAAAAGAAAAAGCATGATTCTGATTCTAAAGTCCGAAAAAGAAGATGGAGATGCATTTATTGCAGCTTTGGCCACTTGTGCAAGTGATAATGCATAGTTGATAGACTTAGGTGCATCTTTCCACATGACTCCTAACAAAAATTGGTTTAGTAAGGATGAAAACTATGATGGTGGTAAGGTGTATTTGGGTGATAATTCTTTCCTTGAAATTGTTGGTCATGGTAGTATTTAGGTGAAATTTTTTGATGGTAGGATTAGAAGATTTGATGGTGTCTTGCATATCCCAGGACTAGCAAGAAATTTATTATCTATTAGCAAGCTAATAGATGCGGGTGTGCATGTACAATTTTCTGAAGAAGGTGTGAAAATGGTGAGAGGTGCTATGGTGATAGCAATAGGAAGTAGATTGGGTACATTGTACCAACTTGATGCATGCACGGTTGAGTGCAATAGCACTTCGGATAAAAACTAAGCTAGCAACTACTTCACTGAAAAAGGAGAGGGTTTCCTCCTCTGCGGATGGTCGTGGCTTCTAGGTACCCAAGGGTGCTCTGTCTACCGAATCAAAATTACTTGTAGAGAAGACCATGTTATGGAACCAAAGGCTTGGCCACATTGGTGAGAAGGGTTTTAAAATCCCTGAAAAATAAGAACCATCGTTGAGGGGTTGAATGATTGCAATCTAGAGTTTGATTTCTGTGAGCATTGTATTTATGGCAAACAGAACCGCGTTCAGTTTTATTCTTCTACTCATAAGTCTTCATGTATCTTGGATCTAATCCATTTGGATGTATTTGGCTCCTATTAAGGTTGCTTCTATTGCTAAATTAGTTTACTATGTTACTTTCATTAATGATTTTAGTAGGAGGAACATGGGTATATTTTTTAAAAGTAAATCTGAATTTTTTAGTCATTTCAAGGAAGTTAAGGCTATGGTTGAAAACTCAAACTAGGAAGAAAATTAAGTGTTTGAGATCTAATAATGGTGGTGAGTACTATTCTGTAGACTTTGATAGATTTTGTACAGATTGCGGGATTAAAAGACAAAAGACAACTTTGTATTCTCCGGAGCATAATGGAGTTGCAGAAAGAATGAAGAGAACGTTGATGGAGAAGGCTAGGAGCATGTTGATTGGAGCTGGTCTAGAAAAGAGGTTTTGGGCTGAAGCTGTTACCACTACTTGCTATTTGATAAATAGATCTCCTACATCAACACTTGTTGATAAAATGCCAATGGAGGCATGGTCGGAGGAAAAATCCTTCAATTAGACATCTGTGAGTTTTTGGTTGTGAGGCATATGCACATGTGCCTAAGGAGAAGAGAACAAAGTTGGATTCTAAGTTTATCAAATGTATTTTCATCGGATATGGCTATGGTGTGAAAGGATACAAGCTTTGGGATCCTATTGCACAAAAGGTAATATGCTCTAGAAGTTTTATTTTTAGAGATATTAAATCTTCCCCCTGTTAATTTTCAGCCAGAACAACAGAAAGAAAATGAACAAAAAAAGGATGTGGTTCAACTTCATTCTACACCTGAGAAAGTTGAATCAAGACCCCATAATAGATAAGAAGTTGAGGAGATCTCACCAAGCTCTGAATCTTCAGAAGAGGAAGAAGAAGAGGAAGAAGAGGAAGAATCTCCACCTCAACTTGTTTGAAAGTATACAAGGCAAAGGCAACCACCTGAAAGGTATAGGTATTCTCCTGACGATTGGAAGTGTATATTTGCTTTGAGTAATAACATTGATGAACCAAGATCTATACAGAGAGGCTTTGGGTATGAATGATGCAAAGTCCTGGCAAATAGAAATGGATGAAGAGATGGAAGCCCTTAAAAAGAATGATACATGGGACCTTGTACCATTGCTTGAAGGTCGGAAACCTATTGGATGTAAATGGGTGTTTAAGAAAAATATTGGTTCAGATGGAAATTTTGAAAAGTATAAAGCACAGTTGGTTGCGAAGGGTTTACTCTCAAGTTGAGGGTATTGATTATGGGTGAGATATTTTCTCCTGTTGCTAAAATGACATCCATTCGGTTTTTATTATCTATTGCATTGTGCCTGAGTGTGAACGTAAGTTATAAGACTTACTAAGGAAACTATTAAGTAGATGCTATGGGATTAAATCCTAACCTATAACTATGTTATAACCTATAACCTAACTACTACCCTACATGTATTTTAAATTACATGGGATGCAAATGTTGCAAGTCCTAATGACTTGCGGACCCTAGGTGAAAAACCTAAATTAATACTCACCTATGGAAGGGGACCTATGGACCCATGTTGATGAAAAGCGGATAAGATGGAGAGGTTAGAGATTTATTAGGACAGTAAATTATGTCCTTAGCAATTTCAACACCAAATTTGGCGGGAACAGGAAAAGTTGGAGACATCCAACTAGCTAAGAAGCTAAGAAGCAATTACATGCAAAAATTTGAAAAAAGAACTTGCCAAACTGAGTCGGTGGTGGCGTGAAAATTTAGGAAAAATCAATGCATTCAATGCATTTAATGATTTTGGTCTTAGCGACCAGCTTGTCTTGGAAAGAGGATAGAGGAAATTTTGATGGTTATTGTGTTCTTACGGGTTTTGAAATTGCTCTGCGTTTCCTTCATGGTATTTTGAAAACTGCTGTTATTTTGGTTATTGATATTGTTGTTTGGAGTAGCCACGGCTATTTTTGAGCCTAAGGAAGTTAGTGGATTGTTCGGAAAGCTTTGTTGTGGACGCCGTGGAGAAAAATAGGTCCTGTGGATGCGGTTTTCTTCAAACCAAAAAAAAATATTAACAGGCATGTTGAGCCCTTCTCTTTAAATCGTTTTTCTCTTGTTTAAGCGTCTCATTAAAAACAACCCTGCTCTTATGATGGGTGTTTTAGTTAAATAATGTTGTTGAGATGTTTGAAATAGTTTTCTGGGTTAAATCAATTTTTCTTTTGCTACATGCGACTTGAGTATTTCTTTGCAAAATGATTAAATCAAATAAATCTATCCATGCTGTGTGGGTTTGTTTTGACAGTGTTGGGTATTCGTTTTTTTTTAACCAATTTGAGTTGTGTTGATGAATGCATTAGCTATGCGTGTATTATTTCTGATTTCTGTGCATTCTTGTAAAAAAAAAATGGAAGGATAAAATGACTCGGTATGACCTCTGGCTTGAGTTTTCATTATAAAAATGAACACAACTTAGGTATTCTTGTTTCATTTGAAAAAAAATGAGTGTTTCCATACTGAAATAATTATTGAAATGAGTTATCTCTTCTCCTGTTTTGAATTCAGAAGGTAATGGTAATTGGGTTTATTTGTACATTATGGGTTCGGTTTTATGGAAGTGATTAGTGATATGTACATTGTTTTCTGAGTTTTGTGCATGAATGGTTTTAGAAAAACTGTGAGAATGTTTGATGGAATTGCTGTGTGAGTTATTTTCTCTGGTTATATTATAGTGCATAGAATATAAATTCTTTGGGACAGTGGGCTTGTTTCATCGTTTTACTCTTGCACAATTTAAAACGATTAAATGCCTCCGTATTGGTTTGAAATCCATGAAAGATTTTGTTTTAGGAATTATTTACCTAATTCTAGAACTGAGTATCTAGGTATCTGCTGGATGGAATAGAGTTTACTATTTTAGTCTCCTTTGGATTGGATGATGAAATTATATGTATATCTATATATATATATATATATAGATATATATATATATATATATATATATATATAAATGTATATACATACGAACTGTATTCCAGACTTCTTGTTGTTTCATTAAAATTGAACTGAAGTTGAATTTTTACCTAAATGTTGAAAAAACGATTCTTTTATTATTATGATATCAATCATGATTTTGTAGCTAGCTGTACATTCTTGTTTGTTCAGACCTAGCTGGAAATGTTCGTTTGGGGAATAACTATTGGAAAGGATTTTAATTGAAAGATTCTATTGTTTTTTTTCTTTTATTGTGGAATCAGATGCCAATGAGCTCTAATATACTTCCTTGAATGGTGATTAGTAAGTTCTAATTACTGAAATATAATGTTAAAAGAAATCATCCTATGGGGAATAGGCTGGTAATGAATAAATCAATATTCAGCTAAGCAAGGAGAAGAGGTAATAGGATACTCTTTCTTTTCATTCGATTATTAACTTCAATCGCTTTCTCTTTTGGCTGTTATCTTGATTGATATCATTCTTGTTTAAACTATTTAGTACAGCTAGGATGAAAAGAAGGAGAATATTGAATGGATAACTTGAAGTAATGATTGTTTCTTCTTTTATACAGTTGAAATTCTATATTTGATATTGAAGGAATTTCTTACTACCTTAGGCGTAAGCATTTGCATTTAATTGATGTCTACTTTTTTTTGCTGATTGGAAAATGTATTATTCTGTTGATTAAATTATGAGATTTGACACCGGAGTGTTCGTGGTGAATGACTACTTTTCTCTTATGCATTTGATTGTTGGAAATTGAATGAGTAGTACGAAAGGGAAGTAGTCCTATCTGAATTCTCAGTTAAAATTTATCTCTTGAAATTTTAAGTAGTATAAGGAAATGGAATTGAGAGCAATTGCATTATAACAACATTGTAGACATTTGTGTATGAGTTCTTACAGATGTTTTAATCTGGAACTACTTAGAGGAAATTACTTCTGTAGTAATTATTTGGGAGAGAGTTAGTAATATTTTTGTCTGATTGTGATGGTAATTAGATGATTGGGTTGTTAAGCTATTCATTCTTATCAGCAATTAATTCTTGGATGATGTTCATTTTTTTTTAACGTTTCATAAAAGCAGGGTTCTTTTATTGAGACAGTTAATTAAGATCACCTCATTTTAATGACAAGTGCTTAATATGCTCAGTTCGATGAACTAACCCGTGCAAGTAAATTTTACAGATGGTTCTTTAAGTAAAAATGAAGACATGTTGTTTTCTGATGCTTCTTCTGAGTAGCTAAGGATGGATCATATTTGATAGTTATTATTCCTCTACGAGGAAATGGAAAAAAAAGAAGTTACATTCTTCTTTCCTTATGTGTTGTAATTTTGTTTGATATAAATAAAGTCCAGTTGTTTGGACTTGTAATTGTATAGATGGTAAATCTTATGGATTGAATACAAGGAAAGGTGTGATATTTTAATGGCTGTATCACTTTGAAACTATTTGAATAAGATTGAGAATATAATATTATTCTTTGATTTGGAATTATTCAAATTATAGTGTATAGATTTTAAAAGGACATAATATCTATTCTTCATTGGAAAACAACTTTTAAGTTGGAATCTGCAATTAATTCATACTTAGGTTAATATGAATTTTAAATTGACGTAGAAAAGGGTTTAAGTGAATATGAACTCTTAATTGAATGATATTCGGACTCCGTTAATATCCTTGAAATGTTTAAATTCAGAAAATATTAGATATGAGGAAACATATCTATTGGTAACAAACCTTAACTGAAGTAAGGTTATGGAGAATGAATGAATACATTCATTTAGAATTATACCTCGTTCAGATAATGTCTAACAAGATGGAATTCTGAATTTGATTACAGTTGTGCATAAAACTTGGTTAAGTTTAATAGGTTGAACTTTCTACGTTAAGTTGTAGTGGACTATTAGTCCGAAGCTTAAAGTAAAGAACCAAGATGGAATTATGCAATCCTTCGGAATGGAGGAGTAAATGTATATTAAGCTATAAGACAAATTGAGTCTCTCTTAGCTATATACAACTGTAACGAATAATGAGGATAAAGGATCAGCACGGTTTCTGAAAATTGATCTTAAATAATTAAGATTAAATCCAATCACACTCAGGCTGGATGTGTAATCCTTGATGAGAGGATTCCGTAGGACCTTGACACACGCCATCTGCAACCTGGTGTCTTCATGAAGCCGGGACCTTCATGACGACACAATGTTGTGGCTGACATGTTACAATGCCCTCCCGAATTTAATCATCAAGTTCTCATAAGCTGGAACTAAGTTACGTGGTTAAGAATAGGAATGTGACCACGTATACGGGGTGACTCCTGAGGACTAAAGGTAACTAGACACACGTTGTCATCTTGGGTCGACACGGTATGTCTGCGTACCTTTAGTCACCGCGAGTGTCTTTCTATACTCTTTCATATTACTAGTTGGGGTTAGAGCTTACCCTTGGATAGAAGGACTGACAGAGGTCAGAAAAGACCATTCTAGATAACAAACGAAGTGAGGTGAAGGACATATTCCATTGAGGCATATAACATCTGGGAATAAGATCATGTAAAGCATGTGAAAATCTTTGGCCAAAGTATCTCAAGTTGCTGGTTGCGTTGTCCTAATCACCTAGTTTAAGAAGCAGGATATCAGATGAATATCAGTAACAAGTATTCAAATAGGCCTCTTAAATGGAACACTTCGATAATCGGAAATGGTAAAGAGAACCCTGTATACTTAGTATACAATGCATGGATTAACATGAAGGATCGGTAAGTCGCCGAGTCATGAAATGAGAGATCGCTGAAACTCTGAGCCATAAAATGGATATCGGTAGTTTCTCGAGTCATTTACAGCAGCATATGGTATCTGTTATATGATTGAATGGCATTGAATGTGTGTTCCATATTGTAAATACGCGAACAGAGGACATTGGTTTTAAGAAGAAATTGTGTGATCCAAATTACATTAATTGGACAGAGAACAATTATGAAAACTTAAACATGTGTTTGAATTACATAATTCAAAACAGAGAATGTTGTATAAAAATAAAATAAAACTAAAAAATCCCTTGTTCTAGTATCTTAAAATGGGGATGTTACACACAGCCAGAGCACTACATGGTGAAAGGTAAAAGCAAGATGGTTTGTAAGTTAAAGAAATCCCTATGTGGCCTTAAACAAAGTTCTAGGATGTGGTACCAGAAGTTTGATTCATATGTGTTTAGTTTGGGGTTTGTGCAGTCTAAATCTGATCACTGTGTATATTTTAAATCTGATGGTGATTGTTTCCTGGAAATTACTTTATATGTTGATGACATGTTGTTTATTGGGAAAGGAAAAGGTTTGATTGTAGAATTGAAATCTCAGCTCTTTGTGAAATTTTGAATGAAAGATCTTGGTGCAGAAAAACACAAACTTGGGATGGAGATTAGAAGAGATCGTGAGAACAGAAAGCTATGGCTTGGCCAGAGTAAGTATGTTTGTTCTGTTTTGCAAAGGTTCAAAATGCAGGATTGTAAACCACTTTGTGTTGCTATTACTTTGGGAACGAAGCTCTCCATTTCACAATGTCCTTCATCCCCATCGGAGATGGAAGAAATGAGTAGAGTGCCTTACCAGAGTGCAGTTGGAAGCTTAATGTATGCTATGGTCTGTACAAGACCAAACATTGCCCAAGCAGTGGGAGTTCTTTCTCGTTTTATGTCTAATCCTGGAAGAGTGCATTGGGATGCAATTAAGAGGGTCTTCAGATATTTGCGAGGTACATCAAAGTACTCTATATGTTTTCATGGAAGAGGAGATCAACATTCCCTACGTATTCATGGTTTTGTGGATTCATATTGGGCTGGTGATGTTAATAACAGAAGATCCACCAGTGCATATGTGTTTACTCTTAATGGTGGTGCAATTAGTTGGATGAGCAAGCGATAGGATGTGGTCGCTTTGTCCACTACTGAGGTAGAGTACATGGCAGCTACTCATGCCTGTAAAGAAGCCATTTGGCTGAAGCGTTTGTGTTCAGATATTGGATTAAAACAAGGTGCAGTTACAATATACTGTGACAGTCAGAGCGCAATTTTCCTTGCGAAGAACTCGACTTTTCATGCCAGGACCAAACACATTGATGTTCAGTATCACTTCATGAGAGATATGGTCGAGGATGGAAGGGTGAAGCTGGAAAAGGTAGAGATAGTTGCGAATGTTACAGATGCATTAACTAAGCCCGTGAGCACAGCAAAATTCAGGTGGTGTTCCGAGTCTATGGGCCACTCGGCCCCTAGAAATTGATCCATGATGGTATCTTTCCCTTGGCCCTTGCAAGGTATTCGACAAGTGGGAGATTGTTGGAAATGAAGTGTCTCAACCTTGTTTGGTTTATTCATTTAAGATTTTCCTACAACCGTTTCACATTGTCTAGGCTCTAAAAATAGAAATAGGAGTTGTCAAAAGATTCCCATATGATAGTATATCATGGAAGGGCTATTTTTAGAGATATTATGATAGATTTTATGACATTTATGAGGGTCAAAAAATAGGGGAGAATATTGTGAACGTGGGAGCCTATTTTTAGACCGAAATCTTGCTCTTTAATGCTATCCGCCTCATGAGAGGTTTGGCACATGGTTTTGTAAACCATAGATGGTTTCTTGTATAACCGAAGGTCTATAAATTGAAGGCTTGGAGAAGCAATTGGTGTAGTGAGTTTTAATCCTCATAGAATTGTTTCTGGTGATACTCCTATAAGAAACTTGCTCTGCAAGTGTATGTAATCTTGTTATTAGATTTGAAATACATTGAGTGGGAATTTTGGAGTGTGGGGTTTTTTTATCCGAAAGGATTTTCCTCGCCTATATCTGGTGTTTGCATTCTTGTTATGAATATGTTGCTGATATTTCTATAACTGCTTTACTATGTTGAAAGTTTTGCATAATATCTCTCCTCAAGATCAGCGTAAGAATTTGTTCCGCTACTCTTAATTTCCTATCAGTGATTGGATCATCGTGGTCTTCAAACTAAGGTGCCTACAATAATCCTCAATATCTCTACCATGGGAAAAACTCCCAATAAACAACGGATAGAATATATTTGAGATTAAAATGTTCGTTGACATTCTAACCTTAAATGTTTCATTGTTTTGTCTTTTTTTAATAATATCAGCAGGTCTTCCCAACTCTAATATCAACCAAAATGGACAGCAAAGAAATGACATTATAGGAAATGGTTTTGTATACATGAAAGAATAATCATGATAGACATTAGAGCACATGGTAGTAGAGGTAGCATAGACAGTAGGCTTAGTAACAAATTTTTACAAGTACAGAGTGGTAATTATAAAAGGCGTATTTATAAAAACAACAAAACCTCTATTTCATTAAAAGATACCATGTCAATTACCTTATCCAGTAGAATGATATTCATTTACGGTAGAGTCTCTCCAGCACAGATTTTAAGCTTGATTGGTGGAGAACAAGAATATGTGGGATTTGAACTGAAATCATTTTACCAGTTGAGTAAATCAAAAAATAATCTGAGAATGTATGTTGGGTTTCTTTTTTTAAAAAAAACCAAATCTGAGAAGGCTATAATGAACGAAAATGTGGGTTGAGAAATGAATAAGTGCCTCTTCCTGGTAACATGAATGGTGGTGGCCAATTGGTTCCTAAAACCTTTTTGCAAAGGGAAACATTTTTTTGGCACGCCCACAAGCTAAAATCCTCCCCAATCTCAGCTGGTGAATAAAACAACGTGACAAGCCTCTGCTTATCAGTTGTATCGGCCCCTTTTAACTGTTTGAGCTGATGAAGGTATGTCTTTCTAAACATTCCTCTGGTGAAGAGCTTTTGCAGATATTATATTGTTGGATTCCCTTCATTTGCCTCTATGCTAGATGCTCGTGTTTGCCATTGCTTACTAACTGCACCAAATTTAAAACTATTTCACCGTTAATCAAGTGTTGAATTTCATTTTGAGACCATTATAACTCAAGTATCATCAAGGAACTGAAACAATAGTATCCTGCTGCGGCAGGTACTAAAAATAGCAAAACACTAGGCACGAAGAAAGGCACGGTAGCTGGAATGAGAATAACATGATTTTGGAAAGCAATAAATGTGTGGGGATGGCATATTGGTGCAACCGAATATAAATGGGATACAACAGTGAGGGATTGGCAAAAGTGGAGACGAATTAGTTTCCTTTAGATATAAGATATGGGTGGTCTTGGAAAAATTTTAATGCATTCTCCCTAAAATTGATGGTATTCAAAATAATTCATTATAAAGCGGACAAATATTAAGGCGCAATTTTTATTCCTTATAAAGGAGAAAAATATAAAAGCACAATTTTTAATTAATTAATATATAATTTGTTTTTATTTATTAATTTGTGTTTGACTATTTTTTATGTTTTGTTATTTTGAATTTGTTTTACATTTACATTAATAATAATAACTGTTTGAATGAAGGTAAAAATATATAGAAATGTTACGTTATAATCCATTACATAAATGAAAAATCAAATAAACACATAATATTTTTGAAAGAATTTTTTTTTATATTAAATATTTGAACAAGCAATACATTTATATAAAAATATAATATATGGAATTATAAGGAAAAAATTATTTGAATCAATCATTTTAGTTTATTGCATTTATTTGTGTGTTTTTTTGGTAAGGAAAATCAAACGATGGTAAGTTTCACATCATTGAAACAATTTTTATCTTCTATATTTATAATTATTCGAAATCTAATATTAGATAGCCATTGATTTATAATAGAAAGAAGGTGAAATACAAACACTATTTTTTTTGGAATGATTTATAATGGATTTTGTTTTTTAAGTTTTTTTTATTTTTTTACATTAAAACAAGAGTTACAAAAGCTACTAAGCTTAGAGTTAACATGTTAATTAAAAATACTAAGCATAATACTATTGTACTACAAACCATGTTTATTAAATCAAAAAGAAGAAGAAAATTAAATAATTTATCCACATATCTTTCATGAGTGTTGTGACTCAATGGTGATGTAAAGGAGTACGATTGAATATATATTGACCACAACATCTATGAAAACCATTTTAAGTTAAGCTCATTTTTTACAAATTTATTACACTAGTAAATATGAAATGATGAAATAAACATTCAAGATCATAATTATGATAGAGAAAAATAAGTTATTCGAAATAGAAAATAAAAAACATTTTTGTACTCTAAAATGCGAAGAAATACATGTATGTTATGTATATCTTCTAATAATATTTAAAATTATATGAAAGATATTTTGTTTACATCAATAATTTAAAAATACCTCATATAATAAACAAATTGAGATTTCATTATCCCAAAATGGACTATAAATCTTCCCACAATGGAAATGTAAATGCTCATGCCAACATCACATTTTTTATTATTAATCCAAAGCTCGTTCTAATGTACCTCAAATACTAAGCATTAAGTTGTGCGATGCTGTCAATTTCATATGAATATTGAAGAACATATTGTCATTTTCCTTTATCGAACATGAATCCAAAATAACTTCACATGCAATGATTGTATTCATAAATTAAAACACAGTTAACAAATACAGTGGTTTGAACAATAATTACCATTTTTTATTATTTAATATTGTCACAGAAAAACACAAAATGGCAATGGTTTATTTACTTATGGAAAATTATAATTTAATTTATTTCAAAACACTTGTACACAAAATAAAAATAATTTATCAGTAGCAATTTAAGTTATATTTATCTTGATTCCCAACAATGTTTCTAATAATTATCTATCATATGTTTATTTTTATAGTAATAGTTATGATTGTTGTAGAATTGTTTTGAATTATATATATATATATATATATATATATATATATCTGTGTGTGTGTGTGTGTGTGTGTGTGTAATACATTGCAAATTTAAAATGTGGGAAAAAAAAACTATCCATATATATATATATTATATATATATATATATATATATATTATATATATATATATATGGATAGTTTTTTTCCCCACATTGTATTATACACTCTATACCAAAGTTGCTACTTTAAATTAAAACAACAATTTTAACAAGATTTTAGCTATATAGAATATTTGATCCATAACAATTCTAGATTTGAAATACATATTGTGCTTGTGATAAGTACATGTGTTTGTTATCAAAAAACAAGTTTTAGAAGTGGTGGAAAAATGCAGACAAGTGAATATTGTTCTTAAGGTCATCAACCAAACCTATATTGCTTTGGTTCCTGAGAAAGAGGAGGCTTCTACCCTTGTGGAATATCATGCCATTGCTCCATGTAACGTGCTCTACAAAATAATTACAAAATTTATAGTTGAAATGTTGAAATCTATCATTTATAAATTTATATCTTGAGAACAAGGTGGATTTGTGCCCCGTGGACAAATACTTGACGATATTGTTTTGGCTCAAAAAACCCTCCATTCCATGGACATTCAAAAGAAACCAACTATGTTTTAAGACTTGATTTATCTAAAGCTTATGATAAGGTAAGTTGGTCTCTTCTTATGGACATCCTCTTGTGCTTTAGTTTTTATCCCCTTTAGGTTAAGTGGATACAAGCATATATCTTGTCAGCTTTTGTTTCAATTTTGGTTAATGGAGTTCCAACAACTAGATTTTCTGCATCCCAAGGTATAAGGCAGGGAGATCCTTTATCTGCATTCATGTTCATTAAAGTTGCTGAGTCTTTTGGTAGACTTTTCTCCACAACAAGTATCTAGAAGAATTTTTGGGGTATTAAATTGGCTACACATGTGGACCCATTGTGTCATTTGCAGTTTGTTGATGATTCATCCATCATGGGGGAAGCATTTTTGAAATAAGGTAATCAAATCCAAAAAAACTTGGAGCTCTTTTCAAAGGCTATTGGGCAAGATATCAACATGAAAAAGTCAAAAATTATTTTTTTCCATTGCTCTCCCAGTTTGGAACAAGACATTATGGAAAAACTAGGATTTTAGAAGGGCACGCTACCTCTAATATACTTGGGTATCCCATAAAACTCTAAAATAATAACTAACTAGAGCTGGTTACCTACAAAGATTCTTCATAAACTTAGTAATTGGACTAATAGATCGTTAAACTCAAGGAGAATAATAAATTTTATTGAAATTGTGTCACAAGCTACTCCTATCTATGTTTCTTCTCTCTTGAACATTCCAACAAACGTTTGGCACCAGTTAGATTCTATTAGTCAAAATTTCTTATGGTCAGGCACTCAACAAGTTAGAAAATTCCATCTTGTGAAATGGAAATCCTTATGTTTTAAAAATAAAGAGGAAGGATTGGGTTTCAAATCCAGTGTGTCTAATAATAGATCTTTGTTTGCAAAGTTATATTGGAAATTGCTGCAAAATCCAGATCAGTTGTGGGACCTCAATATTATAGTAAATTATACTGAGGGTATGAAGCCGCATGAAATAATTCATAAATTTTTACCTTCTCGTGGTTCTCTCATTCTCTCAGTCCTTAGAATAGGTGAATAAATCATCAAAAAACACATTTTTGGAAAATTGGGAAAGGAGATCAAGCTAATTTTTGGACTGATTCATGGGACGTACATTCACCCTTGATTGAGCAGTATTCAAATCTTAGAAATTTTATGAATAGTCTTCAAGGAAAAGGAAAGGAAAAGGCGAGCCATTATATGTAGTTATCAATTGAGTTCTTTCCTCTTTGTTCTTGCACATTAGAGTTTCTATCTTTATTAGTTCTATTATTTAGTACATTTACATTCTATCTTAGCATATTTATTTTTTGTGTTTATATTTCCTCCTAGATTAGATTAACTATCTTTCAATACTCCTATTTATTCAATTTTAGTTAATCAAGTTTATCATTATTACATTAAAGGTGTCCCACATGAATATTACCTATCTACCTTTCTCGACTCCAAATCACTTCCTTGATAAAATCATATTCAAGAAAGCTTATGTACTTTTTTGTTCATATGTTTCTCATGGAAAAGGATGATCTCTTTATTCTTCACATAGGAAAACTTGAATACTTTGATAGCTTGATTAGCTCACTTTGATATGTTTGTCGGAGAGATGACGATGGATTCAAGGGATGATGTTTCTAAACTTTTCTGATGAGTTTCTCATTTCACTTATGATCAAGATGACATCCTTTCAATGAATTTTTATTCCAATGGAGTTCTCGTCTCTTTTCAAATTCTCTTCCAATCGCATAATGTTCCTAAATTTCACCTAATATGCCTCGATATGCTTTATCTTTCTCTTTGACACAATTGTGATTCGAATGATGCCTTAGGATCCTTGTGAAGAGGTATTTTCCTTGTTTTAGCTATGAGACAACTTAAAAACTATGTGAAGATGTAAAAAAGAAGCGAGATGAGAAAAAATGGATTTGACAACAACTTTCTGCATTGAAAGTTGAAACTTTCTATTTTTGGCATGTGAGGTCAGGAGCTATTATTTTGGGAATTTTTGTTTTTGTTCTCAAATGTTTTCTTCTAAATCTCATAAAACACTTATATTACATCCATTGATGGTTTTTTTTACCATTTTTAGTAATTTTCTATTTTTAGAGGGTTACTTTTTTTTAAAATGCTATTTTGGAAAAATGGTTTGTTTTGCCTTTTTTGTTGTAAATAAAAAAGGATAAATTTTGAATGTATGGTTTCATATTTTATATTGTAAATAACCTATGGAATCATATTATATGCATCAAATATGTTTACAAATGTTCCTGGGAGTAAATCATTTTGTTAAAATCTCATTGTAATTAGATTTGTCAATGAAGAGTTATGAAGAAATCTTCATTTCCGAAGTCATGGCTGTTTTGGGAGATCTTAGGTAGTATTATTATTTAATTCAAATGTTTTTTCATGTTTTCAGCATTAACAATGGTGGATAGTTCAACCTATTCATGGAAATTCACTTTAAAATAAGTTACCTCATTCTCATGTCTACCTGGTAACTACAATTTAGCCTTGGTTAATAGAAGATTGGTGTGGTTAAAAATTAGGGTTAAATGAGTTGCTCATGGGTGATCATTTTTTCTCATATTTCCCCTTGGTGCAAAGGGATTAGGGATATAAATGGTTTATTTGAGAAATATGTTGCCAAGTGGCATGATCTGGTGTAGTGAGCATGAGATGTGTTTAACTAGTTAATTCCCCCGCAAAGCTGGAGAGGGTCAATGGGAGACCAAAGAGGTCGATTGCATGGGGGTGCTCAATTTCCCCTTGGGAAAGGGATAGGAGGGACAAAAATGAGTGGTAAAATGAAATCATGACATGTGGCAGTAAAAACATTGGCTAATAATGGGATAAACACACTCTACACTAGATAAGAATTGAAAACTTCATTCCTAAAGCTTGGAAATGTATTTTAAGATGAAATTTTATATGAATTTGACTCAAGATACACTCTAAGATCAATGGAATACGTTTTAGGACCTAATTCTTGTTGCAATTCCAAAAAATCTCTCCTTTTTTTCAAGGATAATGGGGTGTTCCTGCGAAGATTGAAATGTTTTAAGAAACCACCAAGTAATGGATAAAATATGATTCTTCCACCATGTATATGATTCCTTTGCCTTTTAATTTCATATTTGGTTTCCTTCTAAATCCTTACAAAGACCCTGGAATCATCCATAGAAGTTCACATTTTTAGCTAATCTAGTATGCATGCACATGGGGGAAATGGGTGATTCATAGAATGGTGCTCATTTTTGGTGAAATTGTCATTAATTTGTAATCCAAATGTGAAAATGGGAAAAAAAACCCCACCCAAGCACCCAAAGATAGATAAAATGGGACCCACTAGAACTTAAAACTCTTATTTATGCCTTCACATGCACTTTTTGGCTTCCACCTTATGTTTTAAAGTTATGAAATGGAATAATGAGAGTGGGGCCCTCATTTTGGATGAAATTTTCCTTCAAATTTCTTCCCAACTGGGAAAGGTGACACAAAATCTCCGCCCAAGCTTGCAAGGTTGTATTCAAGCATGATTTGCACTTGAAACTTGCCTCCTGGAATGTTTCCTTTGCCCCGAAGTAAAAAATTAATTATTTTTTGGCAAGAAAAAAATTCATGGGAAAATGCCAATGAATGCAATGAGACTATTTATTAATCCTTAAAAAATTATTTCTTAAGAAAATTTTACCCATAACCTTTAATTTTTCCTCAAGTTGTGCGCTATTGAGATGAGTGGAAATAAAATTTTTTGATGAAACTAAGATTTAAAAAAAATATAGATCATGGAGAGCATAAAAAATAACCTCATATGAAATTTTTTCAGGATCCTAAATCTTCATAAGGCTCCTAAAACATTTCAAACAATTTCTTCCTTATACAAGGACTCTTTTGTTGCACTGACAGATAGTTTTATGTATTTTAATGTTCTCATAATTCTTCCTTGATAATTTCACCATATCCTCTGATATATCATATTTCAAATTCCTGGGATATCAGATTCCAAAGCTTCACGAGGCTCTTGAAAAATTTCGAACAAGGTGACTAGTTTTTTAGTGCATGGATTTACCAATACATTTCCCACAAAGACTCAGAGTTGCTTAATTTTTCCTGACTTCAATTTTCTTTCCTGAATCTTCCTAAATTTCCTCATAGAAATTTATTTCTCTTCCATAAAAATTCTAGATGATTTTTAGATTTTGGAACCTTCCTGAAGGATGCACACCTACCTCGAAATGGAAAAAAATGGCCTTTCTAGGCCTATCAGAGAAACAATCTTTAGTTGTACTTTATTAAATAAAAGAAATGACCTTTTGTAAATCACTTCAAACACTTAAACATGTCTTTTCAATATATTAGGAGAACCCGCAAGGTCAATATGATCATAGATAGTAGACAGGATGACCAAAAGAGGGGTCTAGGAAGGCCTTAGAGAAAATTTTCACATTTGGATTAGTTATCATGTTTCAAATTTTGAATATTTGGGCTAAAAAAATGCATGACAATAGTTGGCTCTGACTCAGGGACATTAGATTGTAAAATAAAATAGAGAACCTCAAAACACTTGGGTGATCAGATCAGTTCCTTCTTCAAATTAGGTAATAGAGTCAATTCTTCACCACTAACACAAGCAACAGGCACACACAAGGAAATAACAAAAAAAAACACCAACAGAAGGGAAAAAACAAAAGTGGAAAGAAAACACACATCAGAAAGGGAAATTATGTTATAGGGGAGGGAAATTTACAGAGGTCCAGTATAATAATGTACACACACCTGGAAATAGCTTGGGAGAAGTATGTACCATTATGGAACAACAGGATGAATTCAAACCTCTAAAGCTCGAAGATAATTATTTGATCATTCCATGATTTTGTGATGGCCTCGCATGGTTTTAGAAGGAGGGAAACCAATATTCATCTCCATACTTATATTTCATAGAGAACACATCTACATCCAATGATCATTTTGTAACATGTTTGAAACTCTTTCCTTTTTTAGTCTCATCATGATGCTTTGTGACCGTAAGAAGTCATTCCTCCACGTTATCAAAAGTACAATATGTTATTTTTTCATGAAGGTATTCATCATCCTTGTATTAAGGTTGTTACATGAAATCATTCTTAAAATTAATGAGGAATCTAGATAGGGTAAGAACAAGTTCATTCTCTTCTCATTCGAAATATTCTTCAAGCCTCTCACTTTGTTATTTGAAACAATTGGTTTATATATAAACCATCTCAACACTGGTCTTGGTATAATTTCTTGTGGAAGAGGTAGTGTCCTCACGAAGGAAGGCATCCATATGAGATTCCATTCCAGTGTTTTACTTTCTTTCCATTCACCATGAATACAACCTTCTTCATAGAACAAGAGAGAATTGTAGATTTATTTTCATATTCATTCTTATCCACCAAGACTTCGAAAAGAATATTGAGCTCATCTGTTTGTTTCATCTCATATTTATTAATCATTTGTACATAAAAAGGAGAATCAAATATGTACCCACACTTATCTAGAAAATTAATGGCATATTTCGTGATATCAAGGCTGGGTTGGGGATCTTCAATATCTTTTGCAATCTTCAAGATGTCTTCCACATATTCCTCCTTCAAAGTGCCACACACTAATTTTCAACTTCATTTGAAAACTATTTTCATTGGGCCTTAAGGATATCAATGGAAATCATATCTTTGTACGGCCAAGAATCATTTGAAAAATTATCTTCCTCATGATCCATATTTATTTTCATCCAGAGGTTACCTTCTTGCAAGTTTAGGAATCCATGGTATTCATCATTTTTAGACAAAGATAAGATATCCATGATGAATGGGAAGGGCACACCTTTCAATTCAAGATTCATTGTATCATCCTCACGAAAGGGGGAAGGAAAAAATGTTGTAGCTGTAACACAAGGATACTTTTCTACTTCATTCTAAACATCTCCTAAAAAAAATTATTCTTTGTAAAGAAGTAGGAAACCTACATACTCACTATGGTGATTATTATTATACTCCTTCAGTGATGATAGAGAAATCAACTCCTTGGGGAATTCATGTTCAATTTTCTCATCTACCTTAGTATCAAGAAGAAAATTGGAATCTTCCATTTGTTCATCCATAATTATATCAAGAAGGGAATTAGATTCCTTAATTTTCTCCATTTCATGATTCAACATTTGTGCATTAATTAATGAGTCAAAATTGGAAAGGAAACTATCAATGATTACCTCAAAATCATCCTCCTAAAGAATTTGAATACAGGATGGATAATATATTTGAGATCGGTGGAGTCTTCGGCAAGCATTGGATCATCTGTCATGGAACAAGAATCTTCATCTCTCATATCCATTGTTCCTCTAAAGGGTTGTTCTTTGAGCCAAAATGAATTTATGAATGAAGGTTCAATTTTCATGTTTTTTTAATCATCTTCTAAGGTATTGATATGAATTTCATCAGAAGGTTCAAGGATAGAGAATTCATGACAAGTGCACAAGATCCTTTTAGGAACAAATACCTCATAATATGGGAAATCATTAGAATCTACTTCCAAAGGATGAATCTCTTCTTTATCATCATTACAGAATGTTTTAAGGTGTTCATACCTTCTTTGTATAGAAAAATCATAATTCAAAATCTCAAGATTGGTTTGGGGATCATAATTTTCTTCTCCAACACTCAATATTATTCGTATAAACTCTCCTTTCAAGGCTTTCATTTCTTCATATCCATATGTAATAAAGTTATCTAAACGAAGAGAGACAAAAGACAGGGCTTTGAGTTTCTCATTTAGATGCTTAAAGTTGAAAATATTACCTTTAGTATATTTTTCACCATCATCCCCTTCATACATAATTTCATAACTCTTTAGCATATTCCTCATCAAGTTCTTGAATTCTTGATCGTCAATAGGTGCAATTCCCATTTTCTTTCCTCTAGCAACAGTCTATTTGAATTAGAGCCACCAGGATTTGATGGTAGGATCTTCATAAGTAGAAATTTTCTCCATTCTAGAAATTATTTTCATAGATACTACAGAAATGATTCTAACCTTTTTTCCCTTAGTTGATTGCATATCTTTGTTTCAATGAGCATACCTTTTTGTTGTTCCAAAATCCTTATGTTTGCAAGATATGGTCCATAATGATGGTTGATAAAAAAAATTACAGATCTTGGTGGCCATCTTCTTCTTCATTGTTGTTTTCAATTATTGGTGTTAAACACCAATCTTAAAATTTCATCATCGTGATGTGAAAAATGAACGTGACATGGATTCATTTCTTGAGAGAGTAGCCTTCAAAATCTGGTTTTTCTTTGTAACCTAATTTTTTTAACATATATTTTTTTGTATTTTCTAAAGATCTTTAAGGGTGCACAAGGGGCAGGTCTCTCCCTGGTGGATTCACCAAATATTTTGGCAAAATAATTTTTCGTGTTATAAATTATTGAGTTTTCACCAATGCTAAGAGGCTAAGCCCCTCCTTCTTTTGTATAAGGAGGCTTCCATTATTGATTGTAAACTACATAGATTTGTGGGGTTACCAATCTAGGATAGGGATAATATAGGAACACTCCACTGAACCTATAAAAAATTTATTCTACAAGGTACAAGGGAATAATTTATGGTGAAGAGGGGTAAAGGGGAGTTGGGGAAATAAGGAGAGAGAGGGTTACTATTTTGAGTAGGCACTTGTAGAGTTCACATGCAATAACTAGAGTGAGTCCACATATAATTAGAAGAACACAATAATGTAAGACATTAGCAAGATCGATAAACAAGAGACACAAAGTTATACAAATCTATCAATCAAGGACATATAGTTCCTTCTTGGTTATACAAGATCATAGTTCTCACAAAATTAGAAATTAAAAATAGTATAGTCCAACATTGACAAAGAAATAGAAGAATTGTAGCTTTATCACTTGATGTAGAAGTGCTAATCTCAACAACATACAATAAATCAACAATTTCCAACCTTTTGGAATTGAGAAGCCATTCTAATTTATAGGATTACAAGTTGTCCTTTCATCTACCACCTATGTGACCTTTCACCTATCCTCATCACTTGTGACTTTTCATATTTCAAGGAATTTATTATTTTTATTGTTATTGGGGAAAAGATTCTTACAATGTTTATCTAAAGGTCACAAGTGATGAGAACATGTGAATGGTCACGTTGGGGTAGATGAAAGGATAGTTTGCAATGCTATAAATTGGAATGGATTCTCCATTCCAAAGGGTTGGAAATTGTTGATTGAATTTATGTTGTTGAGATTACTACTTCTACATCAAGTAATAAAATCTACAATTCTTCTAATTATTGTCTTATGTTCCTCTTCTCTCTCTTTCCAAATTTGCAAGCATGATAATCTTGTAAAACCAAGAAAGGTGTTTGTGCCTTTAATGAATGATTCAATGGAATTATTTTTCTATAATTTATTGGTCTTATTGTTGTTTCCATTAATGTGTTCTTATAATTAGATGTGGACTCACTCTGGTTATTGTATGTGAACTCTGTTATTGACTACTCACAATAGTAACCCTCTCTCCTTATTTCCCCAACCCCCCTCTACCTCTTTTTTTTGCAAATTCCTCCCTTGTACTCTCTACCAACACTTTTCCACATGTTTAATGAAGTGTTCATGTTTGATCCCTCACCTATTGTCCAACCCACACATTTAGTTAGTTTAAATTCAATAATGGGATCCTCCCCATACACAAGAAGAAGGGGCTTAGCCCCGTACCATTTGTGAAAACTCAATAATTTTCCACACTACAAATTATTTTTCCAACAATATGTTTGGATATGTTCTTAAGTATCTATACCCTATGAAATTGTACTCCTAAGTTCTAAATTATATATATGTGCATGATGTCAATATATATCCATATGGTGAACCCCATTGAATGTCACCTCTTTTTAGGTGGGTGAGATGTATAAATAGAAAAATTGTCTAAAAAATATATGTATCTATGTCAGATGTATATGATAATCTACATTGGGTTGTATGGAGGGTTTTATTAGTTGGGCCCCATTGATTTCGTGTTCTTAAAAGGGTGTTCATGGTAGAAGGGTGGTCAGGGGAAAGGAAATTAGGTTGTAAGTGGTAGAAGGATTTAAGTGGTTGGGTAGGCTAAAACGAAGATCCCTAGGTTATGTCTTGATTTGTTGAGGGGGAAGACAAATTTAGGGATTGTGTATGAACCTACTTTGGATGAAGAGGATCATATATTTTCTAATAATTCAAATTTTAAAGGGGTGGAAATTGTCAATCAGGTAGGTGAGATTTTCTACACCGAGACTGGTTTGAAGGTTGTGGATGGGAAAAACTTGTAGGTTTTCTTGGAAACTATTGGGGACCTTGGTTTTGGGGATGTGTATCATATTTCTATTTTAGATAAGGATGTCAAAGGGTTCTATATTAGAGATAAGGAGGGACAGGTTGAATACTTTGTAGTTCCTATTTTGAGGGCTTAGGATGAGATTGGTGTTGGGGATGGGAGATTGCATATGATGGTCTTTGATAAAGATATGAGGGAGGTTCTTAATTATGGATATAGGATTGAGAAGGATTTTTTTAGAGAGCCTTCATGGTATTGGGATTGAATTCTAAGTATTTTTTCATCTATTTCTTCGAAGGAAGAGGTTGGTGTTACTATAGGTAAAGAAGGTGAGTAGGGGATTCTTCGAGATATTAAGAGATGTGTGGTCGGAGGTGATGGGGGTGGAAATATGATTGTTGGGTTTTAGGGAGGACTACTTAGAGGGTTAGCATGTGGGATAGAAGTATGTATGCCTACATCTTCATCATTTTTAGGGGAGAATCCCCTGCAATGTTGATTTTCATATCTATTGGAATATGTGGGGTATGAAATCCTTGAAGAAGTGTCATTTGGTTAAACAAAAATTTACGTTGAGATGGCATGATGGTATTTTATAAGAAAAAAAATTGGCTATGTAGGAGGTGGATTTGTTTCTTTTGATTTAATAAAATCCCTGTAAGGGTGTGTATTTTTATGCAGATGGAAATGTGTGTGGAATGGCTATCTTTTGGAATATTGGGATTGTTAGGGTTGAGCTAATGGAGAAAGGGTAATTTTGGTTTTCTTGTGAGTTTTGAATTTTTAAGGATACAATCTCTATTATGTTGATCAAAGCATATGGTCCTAACAATATTCAAAATAAGAAAGAAACTTGGGAGGAAATTTGTATGTTTTTGGAAATTTCTATGCATGAATTTAGTGGAATGAAAATCCCTCAATCCTTAACAGTTAATCCTAAGAATTGTGGGAACTTAACTTTGCAAACTTCATATACAATTAAAAAATCTAAAATATTATAAGATCAATATGATTGAATTGTTGTTCAGTTGGTGAAGATGATATGATATCTTGTTGAACCATACACCAAAATATTTTTCAATTAGAGAAGATGGTAGTTTACTAAACCATACACTGATGTAAAAATTCCTGTAGATACTTCACACATAGAGTCAAACAGATATGACTATAATCGTTTCCTTAGTCATTTTGATAGATTGGACTCCATCATTTATAGTATAAGTAATCCAAAACGTAGTTTCTCAGAAGGATAATACTCTCCTTGGTCATGGTTACTTATCAAATAAAGACTTCAATTTTAAAAGATGGTTAGTTTTAGGTATGACTACTTAGCCAAGAAAGACTTCAATTTAGAAAGATTGTACTCTTTTTAGGCATGACTACTTAGCCAAGAGACACTTCAATTTAGAAATATTAATCTCTTTATGCATGAATATTTAGCCATAAAAAACCTATTTAGATGGATTACTCATTCTAATTGTGACAAAATTTAATTTAGATATATGTCTATTCAACAAGTGTAATCCACCATATGTAATCCATTTAAACATGATTATTTAGATAGATTAGACTCCCCTGTCATAATTGCTAAGCCAAGAAAGGTTTCAATTTATAATGAATGGGCTCTCTCTAAGTGTGACTACTTACACAGAACAAATTTTGATTTAGATGGATCGGACTCTCCATAATCACAACTTATTAGGTAAAACGACTTCAATATAAATTTATATTTAAGTATATCCACTATATGTAATCCAAAACATATCAAGAAACAACTAATTAACTTAAGACAGTCATTAGATTTTTTGTTTTTTTAAAGCATTTATCCATTTTAAATATGGTGAGATTTTTTAATTTAAATATAAATATTTCCTATTAAAAATAATCACATAACTAAATGTTTTTTTATTCCCTGTTTTGCAAGTATCTAAATGTTTTTTTCCTTCCCTTGCTTCTTCTTGGATTCATTTTTTTTAGGTCTTCATACCTCTCTTCAGATCACTTCCCAACTAATTCCTAGTAATCAATTGCGATTTTCAGATGATTAAGAATATCTCATCAAAGAGAATATCGAGTGTTAATGGCACATGGCTTCCCATGATCAAAAACCAACATTCCTACTCTTTTTCAAGCAATGATGTGTACTTTTCAACATTTTAAAGAAAAAAAAATCGTAGAACTATAAAATTTTACAATATTCTCAAGCTCGCCTATTTTCTTACAATTGGGTCATTGCTTTCTCCCGCATACATTCTTCAATTACATAGACATAGAATTCTGAATCTTACTACATCAAAAAAAGGCTTTGCACTGAAGTACAACAGCAATACCCATTTGTATCATGCTCTGAGTCGTTCACAGTAATCTCAAGTTACATAGCATGTATTCTAGCAGTTATAATTAAAGAAAATATAACGGAGTCCCCATGTTATAAGGGTGACCAAAAAAAGTAACCAACAATACCATAAAATTTGTAAATCTAGAATGGATGTAACATCATATATATCAAAAATTAACACGAGAAATAAGATGAATCCGAATAAAAAGTAATGGAAGGATTCATAAGCAGAAAGCAATGTAAGAGACGTTTTTTCAACAGTGAATTTTCAACGTCTGCTCTGTTCTCTTCTCCGCCGAATGGAAACAAATGAGCTTGCTCTGTTCTGTTCGCCAAATGGAAGCTCGCCCACAGGCATAGGCATCTGTGTTATGATGAAATTTTGTGCGAGTCCCATCGGTTTTAAAAATGATGTATCGTGTTGCATTTAATATAATATAAGATCTTTTTCATTAAAAAAAATGAGGCATTATATTATAAATTCAAATGCGGGCTCTCGATTAATGATGGCGGGTCCCTCTCTTCCTCTTCTTTTTTCCTGTCTATGCCACATCAACGGCTAGGTCATGGAATTGGTGCATTTCATTAGGAGAATAGTTTCGGCTTCAATTTCAGCTGTCATCATATAAAAGGGATCAAAACTATGTGGTTAGGGTTTGTATTGAATCTACAAAATGTAAATCACAATAAAAATATATTGTAATTTTGGTTTCATTTTTTTTATTTTTCCAACAATTTAAAAATATAGTATTGTTTATTGTCATTAGATGACAATTAAAATTTCAGTTGTGGTGAATGTATCATAGTCTTTTTCGTAGGTATTGAGAATCAATTTTTTTAACAAAAGATTTACAATTCTTCCATGATCGTATTTCCTTGTTAGGGTAGGGGAATAATTATCTATCTATGCTACTGTCTTCTCTTGTTTTCCAATATTACTCCCTTAGAGGATGGTTATTGTTCCTTTGGAATACTATTCATCACATATATTTCTTGTCACGCCCACTTTCTACATTTCCATTGCACATTTTTGGTGCAATTACTAGTTTAAGTTATACGAATTCCATTTCGACAACCATAACCTTGTTAAATTTTTTTTAATATGTAGAGAGCAATAGCTTTTATCAGTTTAGAGGTGCCCTTTCTGAATTTTTGTATTTTCAGATATTTTCTTTCATCTACGGTTAAAAATGAAAAATATGTTCTTTCATTCAGATATTTTCGTTTATCATTAATACAATATGAAACTTTAAAAGAAATTAAAAAATACAAAAATAGTAGCCACGAAGAAAGGCAGGCCACCTCCAATGAGAATAACATGATTTTGAAAAACAATAAATGCATGGGTATGGGCTATTTGTGTAACCGGATATAAATGGAATACAACATCGAGGGATGGGCTAAAATGGGGACGCTTAACATTTTAATAGAATGTGACTATGGGAAACCAGCGCATAAAAAATAGATGCTAAATGTGGAGTTGGAATTGGTCTTAGATAGATTTCCTGGAGCATCTTTAAAGATTATCACGGTTCATATAAGGTATAGGTGGTGTTGGGAAAAAAAACTTTGTCATTTTGTGTTGTTATTACCATTACATTTGAAAATTATTACGCCAAGAGGCATCCTTTGTTGGATGTGCAATAGCCACTATTGCAATTTCACAGATGAAATTTCAGCATGCAAAACTAAATTTCGATATTTCGAAGATTTATGGGGAGGAGACATTATAGTTTTGCAAGAGTGATTAGATTCGTAGACTTGTGGAAGTGTTTGGAACGGTTGATTAGGAAAAAGATGGGATAATATGCGTGCTTTCTGGAAAATTCGAGAAGCAGCAGTTTCCAAGATCCGTCCAAGGAAAATAAAAAATGAGATAGTCCATTTGCGTGAAGCAGCAGTTTCTAAGATCTGTCGTGCCGAGTTGAAAGACACTGGTTTGAGGAGGATGCAGTTTTGTGTCTTATTTATTTTGTGTGTCTGACCCTCCCTTCTGCAGTTGTTTGAAGGGAAGAAGCAAGGGAAGAGAGTTGCACAACCAAAATATGAACAAAAAACTGAAAATGAAATGTGAAGCAATAAAAATGATGAAATACACACCCAACAATGGTGGAAACAAAACATAAAATGCACATCTTGAAACAACAATAAAAATCACCATGTATATATTCATATTTTTGGAAACATTTCAGCAGAGCTTCGCTGCTCTGTTCTTCTTCTTCTCCACACAAAAAACTTCTCTTTTTATTCTCTCTAATACATTTCAAAATGCAGCACTAAAACTAATACATACAAACATAAATTAATTTGATTATAGTTGTATGTTAGAGTTAGATGCACCTACACAAAAACATTAAATCATTTCAAAAACATTAAATCATTTCCCAGATTTGGGGAGAATGTCATAATCAAATCTGCACATTCTATTAATCCATATCTTTTAACATTTTGTCTAAATATGCTTTTGTCAGATTCTCTAGCTGTTAGAAAGCAACACTTAATGTGGGGGGTTGAGATTAGATATCTCCAACACTCCCCCTTAATCTCAGCTTGTTGTCATCATTCTCATCTCCATAGCTACTGCTACCATTTCCGGAGCTTCTGTTCTTCACTTCATCTTCAGCATAGACACCCAAACAACTTCTCAGATATTCAAATTCATCTTTTCCCAATGGCTTAGTAAAAATATCAGCATATTGATCTTGTGATCTAACAAACTCCAAATATATTTCCTTTTTGTTTACCATCTCTCTTATGAAATGATATATAGTGTCTATGTGCTTGCTTCTTTTATGAAAAACACGATTTTTAGATAAAACAATGGTTGAGTTATTATCACAATAAATCCTTGTTGCTTCTTCTTGTTCATGCATCAACTCAACTAGCATTCTCCTCATTCATACGACTTGACATGTTGCACTTGTCGCTACCACATACTCTACTTTTGCTAAAGAAACAGTGACAATGGGTTGTTTCTTTGAAGCCCATGATACTACCCATGTTCCAAAATGAAAAGCATAACCATAGGTACGTTTCCTATCATCAATGTTGCCAACACAATCGTTGTCTATGTATATAATGAGCTTAAACTCAACCATGACTGAATACAAGATTCCATAGTTCTTTGTTCCAAAATCAAACTTGAATATTCTTATTCTAGCTTGCCAATGAGAGTCTTTTAGAGACTCTATGAACCTCAAAATAAGGCTCACTTCATACATAATGTCAAGCCTTATGGCCATCAAGTACATGAGACTACCAACTAGTCTTTTGAACAATCTAGGATCAACACTTGAACCACTATCTTCCTTGCTCAATTTCAGCCCTGTAACAACTGGTGTAGGTGTTGGTTTACAACTCATCATATTAAACCTTTTCAACACATCACATGCATACTTTGATTGAGAAATAAAAATACCTTTAGCTGATTGCTTAGCTTCTATTCCTAAGAAGTATTCAATGATACCAGGGTCACTCATTTCAAACTCTTTCATCATGGCTGCCTTAAAAGAATTTATAGAAAGGTCTCCTGTAAAAATTAAATCATCAACATAAAGACACACAATCAACATCTTACCTTTCTCCATTTTGATATACAAAGGCTCCTTGTTGCACGTACTAAGCTCCTTGTTGCACGTACTAAATCCATTCTTAATTAGATAAGAATCAATGTGGTTGTACCATGCTCTAGGAGCTTGCTTGATTCCGTGGAGCTCCTTCTTCAGCTTGTATACCTTATCTTCATGACCTGCAATTTCATATCCTTCTGGCTGTTATACATAAACCTCTTCTTCAAGATAACAATTTAAAAATGTTGATTTTACATCCATTTGAAAAACTAGCCACTTGTTTTGAGCTGTAATGGCCAAAACGGTTCTTACCGTATCCAAACACGCTACTAGAGCAAACATTTCATTGTAATCAATATCAAGCTGCTAAGTGAAACCTCTAGCAACCAATCTCACCTTATGCTTCAACACTTTACTATCCATGCCATGTTTGGTTTTGTAAATCCATTTCATGCTTATGACGTCCTTTCCTTGAGGACGATCCACCAACTCCCAAGTGTTGTTCTTCTCAAAAGCTTCAATCTCTTCATCCATGCCTTCAGCCCATGCTTCATCTTTTATTGCTTCATCAACATACATCAGATCAACAACTTCTGAAACTAAAGCAAAAACAGAGAAAAAATTCGCAGTTTCAACATTAAAATCAGATTCATGAATATCTCTTAAACTTCTTGTTTTTCACTGCAATAAACTTGCCAATGTAGGATCCGATGAATTGTTGGTATCGACTGAGTTTGGTGGACTATTTTCTAAAGGCTTCATGGTTGGTGTTCTTGGTGAACTCTATTTTCTAATTGTAAATTTCTGATTTCTTGAAGATCTCCTTGTTGTAGATGGTGGTGTAGCTTGTGCTACAACTTGTGGTGCACGTCCAGGAGTGGAAGAAGGTATTTCTTGAGGAATACCTTGTTGTTCTAGCACTTCATCACCCATATCATCATTTGAATTAGTTGTTGTTATACTTATTATATTTTCTACACTTTCATCCCATCAGGGATAATTTTAGCGGCGAATATTCGTAATATGGTGAAAAATTCATTTTAGGAAAATTTGAAAAGGTGAATTATTCGGAGTGGTTCGGTGTCCTGTTCGCCTAAAATATATAGTATATTTTTTTGGGGGGTCGGCTTCGCCTTCATTTGAAAACATCTCCTATAAAAACCTAGGTGATTTTCCGGGTAGTATACCTCAAGTAGCTTACCAAATTACCAATACTGTGAAATTTGAACTCGCATACCCTTGAGCACCAGAGATTCATATTACTGTTAGCCTGTGATTTTTGACGTGTGACAAATGCAGTGTTGACGCTCGACAAGGGAATTGTTGACGCGCGACAAGAGCTGTACTAACGCGCAACAAGAGTTGTACTGACGCGCGAAAAAGGTGTTCTGACGTGTGACAGAGGAAGTGTTGACGCGCGACTTGGGCAAAGAAGTGACGGGTGACAGAGGAAGTGTTGACGCACGACAGAGGAAGTGCTGAAGCGCGACAGAGGAAGTGTTGACGTGCGACTTGTTCAGTGTTGACGCGTGACAGTATATTAAGATAATGGACGTGCGACCTCAGACAGTGGACGCGCGACAAGACCTCAGACACTGGACAGAGTCGCTACTTGGTTCTTTTGATGACGCAGGACTCTTTTCAGAATAATGGAAGGTGTTAGCTCAAAGAATATGAATAACCTAAAAGTAAGTAAGAAATCTCAGAAATCACTCTTCAAGTATTTTGGAAACTCTGCGGATACAGATATTGTAAATACCAATCATATAGATGCCACCACAAAGAATCAGAATACTGATTGTGTGGAAGGTATTATTGAGGTGGACATGCATTCTTCACAGTATCAAAGTCAAACAAATGAAACCTACGATAATATGCCAGATCTTGAAGATATTGTTCCTGTTGGGGTGGAACCAGAAGTGCAGCTAGATATCACAGATACAAACACTCAGAAAAATGGAAGACAAAAATCAAAATAAAACTCCGGTCCAAGAAAGAGGAAACCAGGTGATTGTGATATTGCTCAAAATTCTACTCAAGAAAGTAAAGCATTGAAAATGAACAAGAATATGTGGACCATTGGCAGGACATACAAGTTTGATTGGGCAGCTAAATTTCCGTTTATTGAACCTGTACAATCATCTAATTCTGAAGAAATCTCAGCTGAATGTACATGTAAAATATGTACGTGGAAATTGAGAAAGCAACAAAAAATGCAACTGAAGCTGGACACTATAGAAAAACATTGTGGAAAACAATATTTAACTGTAACGGGGGCGGATGGCCAGAAAATCAAAACACATAGGTGGAAAACTGAAAAAGAATGCATGCATGTTAGATACGCAGCGGAATATGAGGCAGAGCAGAAAAAACACAGACATCTGTTGGAAAAGGGAGGAACGATCACATCGCATATTGGTAAGATGAAAGAAACAAATCTACATGCAAAATTCATACAATTCTCTACTCTTTTTCAAATACTTAAAAAAGGAAGAGCGATTTCGGATTTCCTCGATTTCAAAGTTTTGTATCAATTTAACGAAATGTTGAATGTACCTCAGTCTCATTGGTCTGAGAGTAGTGGATGGGAAATGGAAAAATTCCTCTCGATGATAGAGAAGGAAGATTTGAAAGAGAATGTAAAAAAAGCAAACTTTATCTCTCTTTCAATTGATGAAGTGACAGCAGTCGACAACACCGCATGGGTATGTATCCACATCTATACTTTAGAAAATCATATAAGGACACCTCATCTGTTGGGTGTTATGAATATGGTTGAAAACTGCAATGCCAAAAACCTATATTAAATAGTTGTTTCTCATTTGAAAGATGTTGTTGGTATGACTGATTATGAAATTGCTACGAAGTTGGTATGCGTTGGAGCAGATGGTGCATTTTTCATGCAGGGTCACCGAACAGGGCTCTGTGTTAGATTATAAACAACAGTGGCCCCATATATGCTACCAATTCACTGTATGGCTCACAGAATGAATTTAGCGTATAAAATGGTAAGCAACCACGAAAATGTTGCTAAATTAGAAGACCTTATAAGAGAACTTCATGCCTATATGTCAAGCAGCCCAAAGCGTTTTCTCGAGTTCCAAAAATTTGCAATTGGAATTACAAATGGCAAAAAAATTCTGAAGGATGTGGAGACTAGATGGATCTCTTTGTATGAACCTGCATGCAAATTTCGTGAGGAGTATCCTTCATTGGTTGGTTTCATGCACAAATACCGTCATGAAGTTGATAGGGCAAGGGACTTGTTGTTCCATTTAACTGATTTGGAGTCATTGCTTACATTGGTTAGTATTCTTCCAATGTTAAAGGAGATCAATACACTGATGAAGCATGCATAGGGCAGATTAATCTATATTGTGGATTTTATACGGATGAGGAAAATGGTATGTCAAAGTCTTGATATATTTTACTGTTCCAATGATAGTTTTGATGCACCTATTTTTGAAAATTGGAGAGATTTATTAGATCTTAAAAATCCTAACACCTTTTTGAGATTTAATATCCATGATCACCTCTGCATCACTGTTAATGGGAGGGAAATACCTATGCACATTTTGCAAAAACGTCAAGATATTACAGGATCGGAATGAGAAGATGTTCCCGTGACACGTAATTTGTTTGAGTCTGTTATAGTTGAAACAAGAATAAAGCTTAAAAAATTTTCAGAAACCTTGTCATCAGAAATTAGGGAGCGTTTCTGTAAAGATAAAATTCTGGAAGCCATGGGTGTGATGAATCCTAATTTTTGGAATACTGAAGGTGGCCGTGCAGACTTTGCCAGTAAGCATTTCCATAAATCAATGGGTACAATAATGGAACAATTTACAAAGACGTCAGAGCTCAAGGGTGTGGAAATCAAAGGTATACTGAATGTCGATTTATTAAAGTTTTAGTCAACAAATTTTGCAACAACAATGAGGAACCAATATAAGAATTTAGATCAACCTTCTGAAAGTGGTGCTATTACAAGGCTGTGGCGAGGAATCTATCAAAGTTCTATTTTACAAGAAGATATCAGTGAATAGTTCAGATTATATGAGTTATGCCAAACAATGATTTTGGGGTCTGTGGAGGATGAAAGGGTTTTTAGTGCATTGTCATTTATAAAATCAAAACTGAGAAATAGGTTGGATAAAAATCTGGAAAGTTGCATGAGGTGTTATGTTTCTCGATACTCCATTGAAACCTTTCCGTTCGACAGAGCAATTGCGCATTGGAATTCCCTTTGCAAAAGAAGAGGTGTGAATAATACAGCTACAAGTACAAATATTCCCAACCTTGAGAGTGTAATTGGCTCTTCGTCACATTCTACAGAAGACAACATCGACTTTGATGAAGCTATTGATAATGGATTGTTTCAACTTTAAATAGGTATCTTCTTTATCTATCTTTTATCTTTATCATTAAAGATGTTATAGGTCTATATACTAAAAATGTCAGGCAATTCACCCATCTATCTACTAATACATTTCTCATGTTGGGTTTTTTTAAAACACAGATCTAGCTCATTACCAGTGGCAATGATGATTTCAACTTTAAGGAGGTATATTTTTCCCCTTAATCTTATTGTTTGTTACTATTCATTTTTTTCAACTCTGGTTATCATTAAAGATGTTACAGGTGTATGTATTTACATTTAGTTAAATACAATATTTTTATTTTTTGAAAATGTGGGTAACTTCTCGGGACTGACAATGTCAGGCAACACACCCATCTATCTACTAATCCATTTTTTGTGTTGAATTTTTTTAAGACAAAGATCTAGCACATTACCGGTGATGACTTCAATTTTAAATAGGTATCTTCTTCAACATAATCTTATTGTTTGTTACTTTACATTTTTTCAGCTCTTGTTATCTTTTATTTAAAGATATTGTTGTTCTATATATTCATGACAATGCAAGTAAACAAGAAACATACATATAATTCATGATAATCACCATCTAATGAAATTAAAATTAAAGATTGTATATAAATCCATATAATTAAATTCAAAAACCATAGTACATACTCAATAGTAGAAGTTTTCAAATTCAATATTTAAAGTTTCCTCAATAATACAAGTTTCTAGTTTTCAAAACCCTCTCTTTCTTTATCCAATTCTACTCCTCTGCACTCTTCCCCAATGGCTTCTTCCAATGTGGCTATACCTCTTTCCCCAAAACCAGAAATCTCCATGCGACAGCAAATTTGGATCAGCTGCAGCGTATAAACTATCCCGTTGCCAATAATTTTCATAACGACTAATAATCTCATTGATAAGAACCTTAGCCCTTCTGTCCCATTCTATAAGCTGATTGATATGAGGAAGCATCTCCATCTTTCTCATCAACCCACACAAAATATTTTTTGTGCTTGTCCAGATCTATGAAATACTCCTTGCCCTCTTTAGAAGTACTTGTGCCAAAACCCTGTATGGTCCAAGCAACAAGTGATACCTAATCAGCAAGTGAACAAAACCAGAACTTGAAAACATATAAAGAGAAAACAAACTAGCATTACTTTGTAGTACTATATGGTCCAGCCAGTTATCGATCCACTCAATGATTCTCTCCAAGCTTCATATTCAAAAATTGTGTAAAAAGATAACACATTTCCATTTTTGTGAGTTACCTACATCAACATGTGCCAAAATTAGACGTGGAGATACATAACATCTGGAGGCTTAAAAAAAAATATAAAGAGTCTCAATACACTCAACCAAATATACAGGGTGAACATTTACCCTGACAATAGGAGTGATAAATTCCACAACAAATGAAGGAATTTTAAGCAGTGATGGCCAGGTATGGTGTATGAAATTGATCAACAATCATTTGATGTGGGAACCATCATGGTCCTTTAAGAGACAAAGGACAATTCAAAAAGGATCTCACTAGAAAGGATGTGTCAGAATTAAGCAGAAACTAAACAGCGCTATACAAAGATCATGTACCTAGTCTGTCATTATCATCAGATGGCCATATCTTAAAGATTTAATGTTGTCATATATTTTATCTTCCTGTAGACCAAGGATTTTTTTTATATTTACTATCTCTTTATTCTCCATTTGTTGGTGAGTGGTAGCTTCCCTGACATTGATCAGCTTACCTCTGAGAGGAAACACACCATAATAATATTGAGGTCAACAATAGATATTCCTGCCACCTGACAGGATAAAGATAACTAAAATAACAAAAAATTAAATTGGAAAGTGATGTCGAAACATGTCACAATACTACCAAATTCAGTATTCACATTTCCCTGATTCAAGGCACAAACACTTATAGCAAGAGCCTTGGCTGAGTCACCCTCCATTAATATTAAAGTACATTGATCAGAATTCTTCCCCCCTGCTTGATTTGCATCATCAAGTTTGGGAACATCAATTAATTTCCCCTTCTTGGTTCCATCAGTTTTCTTAAGATCTTTTTTTTGTTTAAACTTTTCCACTGCACTCATCAGGTCAAACAAAGTTACAAAGCTCATCTTAGACACTAGCATTGCAAAAATTACATGTACTCAGAAATGATACATATTAGACACCACGCCTTTATTTATTGACATGGGCTGCAAATGCGAAACAGTGAAAATTACTATAAATTTTTAACAGCAAATTGTATCAGAAAAAATATAGAATAACAAATATGAATTAAAATGAATTATACTTACAATCAACATGGAAACCGAACGTTGATTCGAGAAAATTCTTTTCTTCCATGAGTGTTGCCTTGGTTGTAACAATTGGTAAATTTTTGAACGGAAGGCCCGTAAACCAATGGATGTCATTTGCTTCGATACTGAATTGAAAAATTCGGCCATCGTTCAGAGTCACATAAAAAATGCCGTCCTCTGAATTGTAGGATGACAGAAAGTAATTCAAAATATCCGGATCTGTTTTGAAATGGGGCATATTAACGAGCCCTGTAAATTCACACGCATCCATTAAATCTTTATATTCTGAAGACATCTTTAAAACAGTATGGATGTGAGGGCATAAGGGACATCGATTGAATTGGATTCTCTTGATTTTTATTACTGAACTTGCAGTTGGGAAGAATTGAGACCTGTAAAAAGTCAAGAGCTAGAAGGTGAAAACGAGAAAATGACTAGTTGAATGGTATTTATAGGCTAAATCAGGCGTCAATGGCTTCACTTGACGCACGTCAAAGGTCCTAGCTGACGCGCGACAATAGTCCTAGCTGACGCGCGTCAATTGGATCCAGCGACGTGCATCAATAAGAGAAAACGATGTGCGTCAATAAGATCCAGTGACGCGTGACAATAGGAGTCAGCGACGCACGTCAATAGAAGCCAGTGATGCGCGTCAATAGAATCCAGTGACGCGCATCAATAGGAGTCAGCGACGCATGTCAGTAGGAGCCAGTGACGCATGTCAAAAAGAGCCAGTGATGCGCGTCAATAGGATTCAGCGACGTGCGTCAATAGGAGCCAGTGACACGCGTCAGTAGGAGCCAGTGACTCGCGTCAATAGGTGCCACTGACACGTGTCAAGAGGTGCCAGTGATGCGCGTCAATAGGTGTCAGTGACGCGCGTCAATAGGTGCCAGTGACGCACGTCAATAGCGGCCAGTGTCGCGCGTCGGTCAAGAAAATTGACGTTCCATTGACGCGCGTCAGGAGTGATGAGTGACTAGATGGATCTCTTTATGCACAGAGAAATCCTGAGACTACCAAATACTTGATTTCTTATCCAAAATTTAATGGAATTCGAAGTTTTCACCTCTTTTGCACTAGAGGAAATTCCATTCATGTTTACAATGTAGCCAATTGAGATGAAGCCTTCAAATTTATCCCCAGACCAAAGAAACAAATAGTGTTTGGTGTGTACTTGATGATGATATAGGGTCTTCTTTGATAAGTTCAAAAAGAAACTTCATGATATATGCTAAGACTGAGTTTGAGATGAGGTACCAGTAAGGCACTCTTGACAAAATTTACACAATGTTACCTTTTTAAGATGATCCAACCTTGGACAGAGAACTTTATGTTGATCTGTAAAAAAAATTTCAATATTTGAGACACTTCATTTTATCAATTGTACTTCAAGAAGATCATGATTAATAAATTCAAGGCATAGAAATGGGGGAGCTTCAATAAAATTGTCTTCAAACATACACTTGAAAATTTTATCTTCAGCAAAGGAAAACAAAACAAGATTGTAGCAGGAATTTTATACTTTGATACTCATTGCAAGGGTCAACCAAGTATTTCATCAGCTCAATGATGATAATTAGAAGAAAGTAAAAACAACTTTCCGTTACACACAACAATTTTGATCACTTTACCCTTATTGTATCTTTCAAACCTCATACTTGTGCCTGAATATCCTTACATAGGATGAGATGAATCTACTAAAGGATCAAAGATTTCAAGTTCATTCTTGTAACTAATATGATATGTAAACAACCTTATTGAGCTATGATCATATGCACCACCTTAAAAATTTGAAAAAAAAAGAGAGATATTTTAATTCAACCAATCCAAGAAGCAGTCCTGAAGAGAGAATCTCAAGATGTGAATCCTATACAACATATTTTGATACTGATCCATTTTCCCCAAAACATTTTACAATATCTCAAGATGTGAATCCTATACAAAATTAACTTCTATGATTTATTTGGAGAAGGCACTGTATTTTTTCTTGGATGCTAAGAAGACAGGTTGTTTAGTCTGCATTTCTAAGCGATCCAGTTTTATAAAAACTTGAATAAGTTTAAATACTCATTTAAAAATCTGATTAAATTTGGCATGAAGCACTAAAAGACACTCCTATACACATTTCATGTTTTTGTTAACCATGGGTTTTCCTAAAGATGTTACATGTCTATATACTAAAAATGTCAGGCAATTCACCCATCTATCTACTAATCCATTTCTCATGTTGGGTTTTTTTAAAACACAGATCTAGCTCATTACCAGTGGCAGTGATGATTTCAACTTTAAGCAGGTATCTTTTTCCCATTAATCTTATTGTTTATTACTATTCATTTTTTCAGCTCTGGTTTTCATTAAAGATGTTACAGGTCTATATACTAAAAATGTCAGGCAATTCACCCATCTATCTACTAATCCATTTCTTGTGTTGGGTTTTTTTGAAACACAGATATAGCTCATTACTAGTGGCAGTGATGATTTCAACTTTAAGGAGGTATCTTTTTCCCCTTAATCTTATTGTTTGTTACTATTCATTTTTTTCAACTCTGGTATCATTTTTTTTATTATTGGCAAATAGTTTTTTGAAAGGGACTATACCCTTGAATACAAAAGAAGGCCTGAGAGCCGGAATAAGAGTGAGAAACAGAGAGAATGGATCAAGATCCAAGTGTTACAATGAAGCTCTAAGTAGCTCAGAAACAGCTACTCAAACAAGACAAAACAGCAAAACAACAGCAAAAAAACAGTAAACCGACCGCAGAGAAACAACAAAAAAACAACTAAAAGTAGTAGAAGCATCCAGAACTACTTCTTGGAAACTTTATCGATACTGATCTTGACTCTCTTCCAGGCATGAAACATACTCAAAGTAGTCATATGGGCAGAATCAGTCTTATCAAGCTCCTCAATGGTTCTTTTGCTTTCTTTTTCGTTGCCCCAAAGTGTAGCCGGGACACCGCTGAGGTTGGAAACACTTTTGGCATGACCCTCGATGAACTCCTCAATCGCCCTAAAGGTGGCAATGCTGTAATCATGTCTAGTCTTGGCCTTCCCTAAGTGGGAGTCTAAGGAAGTCAGCTTCTTGTATATGTCATCAATCTGACTGCTATCAATGTTCCCCTCCCCCTCCATGCTTTTCTTGCCTTTCTGTTTAGCTAGGTTCTTGACCTCATCCTTCAGCAATTTCATCTCAGCCTCTAAGGCCTCCAACCTCTTAGAAGAGCTATCCATCTGCACTTCCCGGGGACTGGCACTACTGATATTCAGCAGGTCATGTGCAATCTCAAGTTCAAAAGGCTCCTTCTCCACAGCAAGAGTCTCAAGGTTGAGCCTCCTGGAAGCCCTGGTGACTGGTCTTTTAGAGGTAGAGGCGAGGTGGGTGACGGGAGCAGCAGCAGGGGGAATGGAAGGAGAATTTTATGCAGCTGGCATGGGGGTGGCAGCAACGGTAGCAGGGGCAGCAGCAGGGGCAGTAGGAGAAACAGGGCTGGTAGCAGCAGAGCCCATCAAAGGGGGAGCCGGGCTAGGAGAGGAAGGAAGACCAGGGTACTTAAGAAGGCAGCATTTATGAATCAACAAAATAAGTCCTTGATGCAAGGGAACCGCCCGAGTGTGCTTCTGAAACTCTAAAATGGAGCGTTCAAGGGAGTTCAGCAGATAATGGGGGAAGCAAACCAATCGATTCCTACGGAAGTGGTTTAAAAAGATAAGATGTTTAGCAGGGACAGTGACAAACCTACCTTCCAGGGAGATGAATCGAATCATCATGCGAGTGACCTCATCATAGGGTGGTGGAATTGAGCTGACAAGCAGGCCCGCTGTGCCAAATGTGAGCGTCTCAGTTCCCTCCACAAATCTTCTTTCTTCAGCATCTCTGTCAACCCTTTTGTTGAAGAAGTGGTATCCCTCCAAACTAAGTCCGGTCGCTTCAGCAATAAGATCTTCATTGACTAATATCTTCTGTCCCCCATAGTCGACAGTCTGCTCTTTCCACTCCTTAGCAAAGCGTATAGAAATGCTTTGGTCATGCCCTTGCACCTTATCAATGAAGTTGGTGAAGCCTCCTTTTCTGAGAGTGTTCCAAAGCTCTGTATTTTCCTTCCAGTCGGGGTCCGCGCATGGCTCAATTTGGCAGGGAGGTCGTCCCATCTTCTCTGTGATATCCTGGTTACAGCAATTTCTCAAATGTCTGTGAGCGTAGAGACTTGTCCGCTTCTTGCTGTTGAAGGCCGCACAAAACTGGAAACTATAGCCGTTGCTCTTCTCACGAACGGCTGCATAACTACTGAACTGAGCCTGTGGGAAGTCGCGCGTGAGAGTAACCCTTTCCCTGTCAACAATCACATTACATCTATCATCGGTTTCCGAGGAGCTATGAATCCAGATATCAACAGCTGTAGTACATCCCGCATGTGCGATTTTCAAATCTAGATAACTCCATTTGAAGTTCCCCAAATAATTCTTACTATCATGTATATTTGATATTATTTGCCTCATCATATTCATTAAAGCAACACGTGTGAGAGTGTTATTGATGTTGATCTTCCTCCAAAGATTAAGACTCATCTCTAGGGATTGCATGCATATGAAGGTCCGCATGAATGCTGTTGTGTAGCTGATTAGGGATAGTGTTATTATCCCAGATGGTGAAATTTATATTAATGCCATAATTGGCTAGTGCATCCGCCAATTTATTGCCCTCCCTGTAAGTATGCATGATTCTGATGCTATTGAAGGTTTGACTGATGCTTATGGATTCAGAGATAAAATCCTTAATACTCCAACTAGGAGATGAGGACTGATTAAGAAGTTTAATGATATTTAGGGAGTCCCCTTCAACAACAAGGTTCTTAATATTTTGAGCCCGTGTAACTCTCAAGCCCCAGAGAGCAGATAATGCTTCGGCAAAATGATTGGTTTGAATTCCCATTTTTCCAGCATATGCAGCAATCAAATTACCTTTGTGGTCCCGTATTGCTCCTCCTCTTGTTGTTGTCCCAGGGTTTCCCTTAGAGGCCCCATCAAAGTTCAGCTTGTACCAATTAGAATCAGGAGGATGCCATTTGATCGAAGATCTATCTATACTATTCCCAGGATTGCTCCAATTTCCAATCTGCCAATTGGATAAGATGTACTCTTCATTCTCAGGATAACTCTTGTTCTTGGGAGGTTTAAATCTGGCAATATCCTCTTTGATACCTTTAGAAATTTTGCCAATACTGAGTTTATAATTTTGTTTCTTATTTCTGAAAATGATATCATTTCTATCCTTCCAAATCCTCCAGATTAAATGTGGGATAGCCAATTTCCAGATCCTTTTGGTAACACAATGCCTGAAGGGTGGGTTCCATTGATTCCATAGCTGATTAAGATCCTTCGGCAACACCCAGAGAGCTTCGAATTTAGAAAGGACAAAGTTCTAAATTCTATTGGCATAATCACAATGTATGAACAGGTGACTGATATCTTCATAGTCATTCCTACAAAGATGGCACCAATTAGGAATTATAAATCCTCTTCTCATCAAATTGTCAGTGGTGAGAATTCTACCTCTGATGGCCAGCCAAAGAAAGAAATTTATTTTGGGAGTTAATTCAGGCATCCAAATCTTGTTCCAATTAAAATCAGATTGATTACTATGAAAAAGATTGATATAACCAGATTTGACTAAGTATTTCCCATCATGGGAATTATTCCAAACCAGCTCATCCTTGGAATCCAGCTGACTTAAAGGAACGAGATCTAAAAGATCCTGAAGGGAGGAAGTAATTTGTTTCAGAGGAATTCGCTCCACAGTAAGTTTTTTCCAATTCTTGTTGGTGCCATTTCCTTCAATGTAGTCCTTGATTTTAGTACCATACTTGCTTATAAGGTTGTCCTTAGCCATCAGCTCTGGTATCATTAAAGATGTCTTTGTATTTACATTTAGTTAAATACAATATTTTATTTTTTGAAAACGTGGGTTGACATCCGTCCGAGGAAGTTGCTACTTCTCGGGACTGACAATGTCAGGCAACTCACCCATCTATCTACTAATCCATTTTTTGTTTTGAATTTTTTTAAGACAAAGATCTAGCACATTACCGGGGATGATTTCAATTTTAAATAGGTATCTTCTTCAACATCATCTTATTCTTTGTTACTTTACATTTTTTCAGCTCTTGTTATCATTTATTTAAAGATATTGTTGGTCTATATATTTAAAGATGTTGCTGGCACTTCTCTGGACTGAAAATGTCAGGAAACTCACCCCTCTATCTATAATGTCAGGTAAAACAAATATCTAGCACGTTACTCTTGATGATTTCACAGCAATCTAATACGCAAGAGGTAAGCTAAACCCTATCATATTTGCAATTATGTTTAATTTCTTACCAGTGATGATTCTTTCTTGATTTCTTAGAATTATATTTAATTTATTTTTTATATGTGCAAAATCCTTTGATATATTTTTTTAATTGCGGGATAAAATATTAAACAATACATTATACTATTATAAATATAAGTCCTGACACTCTTCCTAAAATTCCCTACTTTGTCATAGATCCATCACTTCTTCAGATTTCTCCATGAAGAAATAGATCTATTTTTAGACTTATAATGATCATCCTCTAACACGAAGTTATTCAAACTCAATTCTAATGCTATCTTCCATTTCCTATAGTCACCCACCCAAATCTACACTAATCACAACTATTTAAATCAACTTGACAGAGTCTTTATCTAATAAAAATCCTTTCTAGTAATAAAACTGACTAGAACATTGATAATTCTATTATCTTCAAACTATCCTGCAAATGTAGTGTGCCTTCTTCAAGGCTCTACATAAATACTTACACACATAGTTTACTATGATCTAGTTTACAACCTTCAATATTTTCTTACACACTCAAAATTATTCCAACTTATAGCCTCCCAGTTCTAATCCACAATTATTCTTCACCCTTATCAAATATAAAAAAATGATAGGATTATTCAACCTATGAACTTGATCTATACAGACTAATCTTCATGATAAAAACCTTATATCGAGCTTGACCTATCTTTTAATCGCATGGTTATTCCAACTTTGGTTAATCTAGCCTCCATAACCTTGACTATTTATAGCAACTTGTCAATATACTCTACACAAAACAATATCCATGATAACAAAACCATATCTTTTAAACCATGGTCTTGATTATTTCCCAAGCTCTAATTCTTATGGCCTGGAATTTAACTATTTCATAATTGGCTAATCTAGCCTCTACATCAATGATTGTTTCCAGCAAAACGTTATTTTCTGACAAATGGTCTTGACTATTTTGGATGTCAAACAACCTCTCTAATGAGAGATTATGCACTTATATAGAGGTGAATCTCTTTAAAATAGAATTTTCCTACACCATAAGTCTATTAGGGAGAAATCCTAAAGATCTGTTTCAAATCTTAGTTGTTATTTTTTCCCAAAGACATAATTTTCAAGATAATTAAAGTCCCACAAGATATTTAGGCACTACATTTTACATTATACACATTAAATTGATCATCGTCTTTCATCATCATCTATCATTAATTATCAATTATCATCATTCATCATCTACATCCACATACAATTCATGACAATGCAAGTAAACAAGAAACATACATATAATTCATGATAATCACCATCTAATCACCATATAATTAAATTCAAATACCATAGTACTTACTCAATAGCAGAAGTTTTCAAATTCAATATTTAAAGTTTCCTCAATAATAAAAGTTTCTAATTTTCAAAACCCTCTTTTTCTTTATACAATTCTACTCTGCTCTCTTCCCCAACGGCTTCTTCCACTATGGTACCTCTTTCCCCAAAACCAGAAATAACTCCTGAACTTATAAGATCTTCTGCAGCACTCTCCAAATTTTTTAAAATTCTTTCTTCTTGATTTGTCGCATCTCCCTGCGATAGAAAATTTGGATTAGCAGCTGCTTTGGCTTTGAATAATATGTCAGGGTCAAGACCATGCTCTTTAATTATCCACTTTAGTGTATTGTTTTGTTTGTTAACCAAAATAATATTTTGCTTCAAATTTTTTCCTGCGGATAAGCTGTTCTTTGTTGTTTCCAAGTGAACTTGCAAAACCTTCGCCTGAATCTTCAAATTTTCATATTTCAACTACACAAAAAGAGTAATGTCAATTCAAAATATTAATGTAAATTCAAAATTTCAAATTAACAAGAATGATTGTTTGAATGTAATAGTACTTGTTGATGCAAAATCACAGCACCCCTGGATGCAGATCAGGTTTCTAGGTTGATCACTTTGGCATCCAGTGTGATTGCATAACATTGAATCCTTTCTCCAAGTGTGGGACCTGTAAAACGAGAAAGGAATCTCCAGAGAAGGCTGGTTCCTATTCCTCTGTTCAGATGCACACGAAATATGCAGAGGGTTTTCTCAAAATCCTAATCTAATCTGCCAAGGAGACAAGGTAAGAAAATGAATAAAATTAATCTAAGCTAATAGAGGTGATGCACCGAGGAATGAAGAAAACCTATTTTTCCAGTAAACACAGACCATTTGAATGTGATATAAGATCATGCAAAAATAACAAAACCTGCAGTGAAAGACCAAGAGGATGCAAGATGAACACAGAGAGGGTTGAGAATCATCCACAGACATGTATTACTTGCTCCAAAGATTTGATACAATACACTGTAGAATGCCAAGAGGCAGAGTGTTATTACAGTTTCAAATGAGAGGTTCAAACTCCACAAATTTGCCTGACAGGAGAAGAAGGGAGGAGCAAAATAGAAAAAATGTTCGACCTTTAGAAAGAAGCCCCTCTTACAATATATAGGAAGAATGAGAGAGGGAAGAGAGAGGAAATTCAGATCTACCCCAACCACTTCTAGGTCGCATTTAGTTTATCTCATCATGGCAAAAACGGCGAATCCTGGCAAAACAGCGGACTGTCTAGCAGAAACGGTGAACTGTCTGTTGTATTAAAGCTGGTTGTTGAACGTCATTTCCGTCTATTATTACATGCCAGAGGAGTTTCCCAATTTTTTCACTCCAAACTGAACCAAAATGCAAGATTGAGCCTGAAATCGTGCAGAGAATTTCACCAGCTTTCCATTGATGTAAAGAATGCGAAAATCTAAGCTCTGGATCAAAAGATATGATCGTTTGAAGATTTAGGGGAAAAAACGGCCCGAAAACGGATTTTTTAAATCTTTCCCGCACTCTACTACTAGGATGACACGTGGCAGGTTCTGATTCGCTGAGAAACTTCTCTCTCCTCCACCTCTCAGCGGGCTCTCTTTTGAAATTTCCTTGTGGGCCCTAGCTGGGACACGTGGCACTACCCCATTGGTTCGGGTTGATCCTTCAAACTCGCCCTTTGACTTTTTGGCCATTTCCTTTGTGACACGTGTCATGATTTGGTTGGTTCTCGGCCCTTTCGGCCCCTTCGCATCCACCGCGTCCATTTGTCCCGGATGTCCCAGTGCTGCTTGGGACAAAAACTTCCAGTTCGCCCGATTCAGCCGGTTCGCGTCCATTTGTCCCACTTGTCCCTGTGCTTTGCGGGACAAATTATTTCGGTTTTCCCGATTCGGCCGATTCACGTCCATTTGTCCTGGATGTCCCATTTTCCTCTGGACGGTTTGTTCTCATTTCAGCCGAACCGGCCGGTTTGCATACCTCGCGTACTTGTGTCACGTTTGTCCCGGATGAAGACTTGGGCAAATTTTTCCTTCTTTCGGCTGCTTCGGGCATTTCGCGTCCTCGTGGCCCAGATGTCCCTTTGCTTCACGGGCCGCCTGGAGACTTTTCGGCCGAACTGCGCCTAGATGTCCCAAATGTCCCGACTGCCCCAAGGACTAGGACTTAGCCATTTTTTGTGATTTTTTCTATTTCAATCTACTTGCCTGGAACTGCAAAACTCTGATGCATGTTATCGAAATTTACCCTGGGGGGTGAAATTTTGACAACAGTTTTGACAAATCAGCGGGGTCACCTGCCTGCTAGGTAGAAGATCAGTGGCCTTTTAACGATCCATTGGGCATGGAGTTATAAGCAATAACCTGAAACGAGCCTGATACTGCAACTTCTTCTCCAGCAACACTTTGAACTGTAGAAAACAACCTGAGAGCAGCAAAACCTATGCCAAAGCACTTAGGGAAATAGAAACCTAACTACCACAGGACAATGTGCACAAGCACTTGGAGGAATGAAAATCTAAACTAATATTTACAAGGGCAAACCTTTTCTGTTTTTAGTAGCAATGTTTAAAATAGATTCCGTTAACCGGAATCGGAAGTTCCTCTCCATCCAATGCAGACAATTGGAAGGCATTACTATTTTTACATCCCGTGACCATGTAGGGACCACTCCAGATGGCATCAAATTTGGAATGCCTTCCTGGTTTTGCCCGATCTGCATCCCATTTCAGAACTAGGTCCCCTTCCTGGAAGGTCCTTGCTCTTGCTTTCTTATCAAACCATCTTTTTACTAAGGCCTGATCCTTTTCAATTGTTTGGACTGCATGTTCTCTAATTTCTTCCAATTCCATCAACTCTGCATACCTAGCCTCCATTGGTTCGAACTCAGCCAAGTCCAACTGCTTCATGAGCTCCAAGACTGGAAATTCTAACGATATAGGCAATACTGCCTCCTTCCCATAGACCAGCTTGTAGGGAGAATTCCCTGTAGACCTCTTTGGTGTTATTTTGTCAGCCCATAATGCTGATTTTAGTTTGGTATGCCATGTTCTTTGATTTTCATCTAGAGTCCTCCTGATGATTCTTAGCAAATTTTTGTTTGTGGACTCTGCCTGCCCATTACCCTGTGGGTAATAATTGGAAGAGGTGCTCAAGTAGATTCCATTTTTGACAGCCCATTTTGTGATCTTGGAACCTACGAATGCCAATGCGTTGTCTGATATGATAGTAGCCGGCACACCAAACCTGGTCACTATTCCCTCATAAAAGTCTAGTATGTTGGACTCATTTGCCTCTTTGAGCACTACTGCTTCGGTCCACTTGGTGAAATAGTCTGTTGCCGTGAGAATCCACTTGTGGCCTTGGCTTGAGTTTGGATTTATGACCCCAATGAAGTCCAATCCCCATTGCATAAATGGTTGGTCAACCAAAATCGGGTGCAATGGAAGTGCTGTTAGTCTTTCTTTGCCTGTGAAGAGTGCACATCTCTTACACTTTCTTATCCATGTATAACAGTCACTGAACACTGTGGGCCAATAATACCCTACCTTCATTATCTTGAGAGCTATTACTCGTGGGGAAAACTGTCCTCTAGAATCTCCATCGTGAAAATCTCGTAACACCCTCTCAATTTGACCTGTCCCAATGCACCTCAATAAAACTCCATTGATGTCTTTCTTGAACAAAACACTATCAACAAGCACATATGGAATAGCTTGTAATATGAAGTATCTCCTTTTTGCTTTGCTCATTCCTGGAGGGCATAGTCAAATCTGTAGGAAGTGTATCATACTCTGAGTCCAACAAGGAGTGGGCACATCATCATTTTCCTGTTCCTGACTATCCTGTAGTACCAAGACGGTCTCTTTTTCATCACCTGCTTCAACTTGTTGACTCAAGGCTAGTTGTTCGCATAGTCCCTTTCCACGTACTAGTTTGGTGACCTTGATCTCGATGTCATATTCCATGACACGAGTGATCCATCCTGCACGCTTCTCATTCAGATCCTTGTTTAGAAGGAAGTCCTTGACTCCCACATGAGAGACCAATAATTGGATCTCGTTGTTTGAGACTAGGTGTTTGAATTTCTTTAAGCTCCTGATCACTGCAAGGACATGCTTTTCAATGAAAGAGTACCTAGTTTCGAATTCCTCCAAGCCTTGACTGAAGAAAGCAACTGGTTGCTCTAATCCCTCTTTGTTTTGTTGTACCAAGATTGCATAAATCATGTCTCCGCCACCGAAGGCATATAGCACGAAGTCCTTGGAGAAATATGGATTGACGAGAGTCGGAGCTTGAGATATAGCCTCTTTTATTGCCTCAAAACTTGCCTTGCCTTCAGATGTCCACTTAAATGCCATGCTCTTCTTCAACATCATCATTATTGGCTTCACGAGAGCTGCAAAGTTTGGAACAAACCTGCGGACAAAATTGATCCTTCCTAAGAAGCTTTGAAGAGCCTTCTTGTGACTTGGCAATGGCAATGCTCGAATTGCTTCAACTCTTTCTGGGTCAATCGCCAACCCTTCCTTTGAAACAATATGGCCTAGAAGTTTTCCCTCGTTAGCCAAGAATATGCATTTTTTGGGATTCAATGATACCTCGAATCTTCTACATCTCTGAAATACTTGCCTCAAATGACAGAGGTGATCCGCTGTATTTTTTGAGAATACAGTGATGTCATCAAGATATATCAGAACTATTTTATTGATCAACCCCCTAAATGCCATGTCCATTGCCCTTTGGAAAGTGGCTCCAGCATTTGATAGCCCAAATGGCATTTTCTTGTAGGCATAGGTCCCCCATTTGGTGGTGAAAGCCGTCTTGAACTGGTCATCTTCTTTCACCATCACCTGATTATACCCTGAGTAGCCATCTAGGAGAGAGAATCTCTTTGAACCGGATACTACTTGCAATATTTGTTCCATTGAAGGAAGTGGGTAATGGTCTTTGAGAGATGCCCTATTGAGGTCTCGAAAGTCCACACACAACCTGATTTCTCCGCTCTTCTTCCTGACCGGAACTAAGTTTGCAACCCAGCTTGAGTGCTTGATTGGGAATATAATGCTCGCCTCTATTAGCTTGTTTAGTTCTTTCTTCATCAGAGGCTCAATGTGAGGGTTGACAGGTCTCTGTTTCTGCCTGATGGGCTTAGCATCTGAATCCAATTCTATGGTATGTTGTGCCAACTTCGGATCGAATCCTCTCAAGTCTTCATAGCTCCAAGCAAAGACATCTGGAAATTCTTGGCAAAGCTGTATGAAATCTGATTTCTCCTGCTCAGTGGCCACTTTACCAATTTGAAGTGTTTTTCCTTCCCCAACCAGAATTGGCCCTGAATCTTCTCTCTTCACCTGTATGTTAGCCTTTTCCTTACGAAACTGGTCGTTAGGGTTGAAGATAGACTCCAATGTTACTAAACCCTTAGGAAGCTTGTTTGTCTGCAGCTACACTACTTGATCCCCATATTGTTGCTCTAGTCTGTCCTGATTCCTAGCTGAGAATTCAGCCTCTTCTTGTAAGAAATTGACGATCTGTTGATCGTTCTCAAACACCTGCCAGCTTGTGTTATTATCTGGAACTGCTGGCCTCACAATCACGTGAATATATGGTTGCGTTTTTTCCCTTCTGATGTTATCAACCACATCAAAAGTTGCTCCAACTGCTGCGAGCCTATCTGCAGCTTCGTTTTTCTTCCTGGGTATGGACATAATGTTGAAAGCTTTGAAATCCTCGATGAGGTCCCACACCCTATTCTTGTAGCTCTTCAGCAAGTCGTTCTTTGTAGCATGTTGTCTTCTAACTTGGTTGACGATTAGCTCGCTATCTCCAAACACCTGCAAGTTCTTTATGCCCCTTTTCCTGGCCCAATGAAGTCCATGAATTAATGCCTCGTATTTAGCCATGTTGTTTGAACAAGAAAACTGGAAACGAAAAGCTGAATAATATTTGATGTCTTGTGGTGAAATCAACATTGCACCACCTCCAGCACCTTGCCTGCTTCTTGAACCATCGAAGAATAGTTTCCAAACCTTGTTTTCATTCCTTTGTTCAGGCTGAATGATGCTGGGAATGGGTGAATTTTCTTCATGTATACAATACACGCCCAATTCAGATTCTTCAATTTCCTTGTATGGGTCAAATTCATGACTCTTATTTTCCCATTCATCCAAAGTTAAATCAGGAATTCCCTCGACCTTAGTACCTGTTTCTAGATCATTTGAACACTCCTCCTGATCAAAAACTGAGCAATTACACATTGATAGGACCTGGTACATAAGGCTCAATATGGAAATTGGCAATTGGTTCTGACCTGATTGTTGCTTTAGCCCCATATACCTTGTCCTAAAAATCATGTGTGACCAATCTGCAGATAGATATCCGCCGATCTTGGCAGTGAAGTCCCTTGACAAACATAGCGCAAAGAGTGGTGGAAGGTCTATGACTGACACATCTTGTAAAACAACAACATTTGGACATGCGTGCAAGGTAAGAATCAAATTTCTAATCACTCCAACTATTGTTATTGCTGTCCCATCTAGCTGCACTACTCCCTTAGATGTTATTTCATACTGGAGTCCTAATTGATCAGCTATCTGTTTAGGCATTACTGAGCTACTTGCCCCGGAGTCTATCATGCAATTGTGCACTAGTTGATTTCCGATGATTAACGAAACATAGAATGGGGGGGGTTTCAACATCTTACCTTGTTGTCCTCCATGACTTCCCTCAGGCTGGGCAGCATTTGTAAGCACTTTGTCTTGCATCTGCTGATTCAAAGTTGGCCAGTCCTTCATGGCAGCTTGCAACAGATCTCTTTGGCCTGGGATGGACAGGGATTCCCACATAGATATATTGACGTTTGTCTTATTCATCTGATCAATGATACTGAATGGTGATGAAGGATCTCTCTGTTGTCCCTTGGTTTGCACATTTACTCCTTGTATGTGGGCAGCAACAACTGGCATTTGAGTTGGCCTAGGGGCTGTTCTTGGCTGTCCTTGTGCATTTGAAGCGGGAATTTGCTTGCCAATCATTTGTGGAGCTGTGGAAGGTTGTGGATTAGCTAGGGCTAATGGCTGCTCTTCACCCAAATTTCTCCTTTTTGACCTTGTGTTTGCTGTAACACCTTGAGAAACTGCCTGGTTCATGCCACAAAAATCCTCTGCTTGCCAATTTACCAATGTGGTGTCATTTGGGGCTGATTGTTGTTTGAATGTTTCTTGTTGTTGGTTGTTTTCTTGACTGTTCTCCCCCTCCACACCAATAGTTTTTACCATTAAAGCTTGAGTCAAAGCACCATTGAAGCACATGGATTGATTATGAGGCTCATTACATGGAAAACACCAATCATACTCCTGGGTAATGTTGTTTTGTGCTGGTACTAATGCCTTAGAGGCAGATATGGCATTTGGATTATAGGGCTGGAATGGTCTATTGGCAGGAGGCCTTGCTTGATTCTGATTTACAGCTGGATTGGGTGGCCTTTGAGGCTGATATGGCTGCCTATTAGGTTGAGCTTGAGGCTGATACGAAGGTCTAAAACCTTGAGCTTGTTGTCTTTTGAGTGTAACCAGCTCATTACCTAAATTTTGCAGTTGCTTCATGACCTCCTGAAGCTCATTTGAGGCACTAGAAGATGAAGTAGAAGCTTCACTTGAACTCTGATTTCTAGGGGTGGGAATGGGAGCTAAGACATGTGCTTGACTAGCACTTGGGCTTTCTAAACTTGGATATAATGGCATTGGAGGCCTAGGAGCCAATTTACCAGCTTGGATAAGACAGTTTTCGGCTCTAATGGCAATGCTATAAGCAGCAGGTAAGGTTGTGCCTCCCATAGATTGAATTAACATAGAAATATCAGAATTCAAAGCTTTAAGATAGTATAGAAAAGCACCTTCTGCTGTTGGCCTGACTGTCACTGGAATCCTATCCCAAGACCTTTGAAATCTGAAATTGAAATCAGTCAGCTTCTCATTGGGGGCTCTCTTGATAGTTGTTAATTGTTCCAGAAGAGACAAATTGTCTCCCTTTTCTCCAAACTAGCTCATGAAGTGCAATACACAGCTGATTCCAGTTTGTGATAGAGCCAGCTCCAAGGCTCCTAAACCATTGCAATGCTTTCCCCCTTGAATGAAGACGCCAACAATTTGACAGCTACATCCATTTCATTTATCTCATGGATTGCACAGACGTTAGCAATGTCTTTTACATGATCACCAGGAGTGGTATGATTTTCTCCAGTAAAAAATGGAATGTTTTTCAATGCTGCAATTGGAACTGGATTCTGTGCATTGAGGGCGAGTGGGCTGCTGCCAGTGAAATTGACAAAGGGATTTAGTGGTTGCGCCATTCTTATTGGTCGAAGGACTCTTGAATACTAAATGAAAGGCCGAGCAGGTGGAGGAGTTGAGAGAGTTCTGTTTGGTGGAGATGGAGACCTTTGAATCCTTCTTCCTCTTTGCCTTCTTCTTGGAGATAATTACAGGTATTCAAACAGCACTTCCTCTTCTCCAACTCTTAACCTTGTGATTCTTCTCATAAGCTTTTAGGCCTGTACTGCTGAAACCAGTTGTTTCTTCCTCTTGGAGTCACCAAATATGCAAACAATAGCTTCTTTTTTTTTTGAGCAAGAAAATTGCAGCAGATGCATATCAACTTTGCTGCAATAAAAATGAGACCTCTAGGTCCCACCGAGCGTGCCAAAACTGTTGATGCAAAATCACAGCACCCCTGGATGTAGATCAGGTTTCTAGGTTGATCACTTTGGCATCTAGTGTGATTGCATAACATTGAATCCTTTCTCCAAGTGTGGGACCTGTAAAATGAGAAAGGAATCTCCAGAGAAGGCTGGTTCCCATTCCTCTGTTCAGATGCACACGAAATATGTAGAGGGTTTTCTCAAAATCCTAATCTAATCTGCCAAGGAGACAAGGTAAGAAAATGCATAAAATGAATCTAAGCTAATAGAGGTATGCACCGAGGAATGAAGAACACCTATTTTTCCAGTAAACACAGACCATTTGAATGTGATATAAGATCATGCACAAATAACAAAACCTGCAGTGAAAGACCAGGAGGATGCAAGATGAACACAGAGAGGGTTGAGAATCATCCACAGACATGTATTACTTGCTCCAAAGATTTGATACAATAAACTACAGAATGCCAAGAGGCAGAGTGTTATTACAGTTTCAAATGAGAGGTTCGAACTCCACAAATTTGCCTGACAGGAGAAGAAGGGAGGAGAAAAACAGAAAAAATGTTCGACCTTTAGAAAGAAGCCCCTCTTACAATATATAGGAAGAATGAGAGAGGGAAGAGAGAGGAAAGTCAGATCTACCCCAACCACTTCTAGGTCACATTTAGTTCATCTCATCATGGCAGAAACGGTGAATCCTAGCAAAACGGTGGACTGTCTAGCAGAAACGGTGAACTGTCTATTATATTAAAGCTGGTTGTTGAACGTCATTTCCGTCTATTATTACGTGCCAGAGGCGTTTCTCAATTTTCTCACTCCAAACTGAACCAAAATGCAAGATTGAGCCCGGAATCATGCAGAGAATTTCACCAGCTTTCCATTGATGTAAAGAACGTGAAAATCTGAGGTCTGGATCAAAAGATATGATCGTTTGAAGATTTAGGGGAAAAAATGGCCCGAAAACGGATTTTTTAAATCTTTCCCGCGCTCTGCTACTAGGATGACACGTGGCAAGTTCTGATTCGCTGAGCAACTTCTCTCTCCTCCACCTCTCGGCGGGCTCTCTTTTGAAATTTCCTTGTGGGCCCTAGCTGGGACACGTGGCACTACCCCATTGAGGACAGGGGCGCGGGGTCTTCTTCAAACTTTTAGCTTTTTGGCTGAAACTTGGCCAAATTTTCTAACTCCTGACCCGAGCTTCATGACTTCCTTGGTTCCATTGGACACATTTCGGCAATTCCTATTGGCTCGGGCCAGTGCTTCAAACCTCATCTCATTTGAACTTTGGATGTCCCAGTGTTTCCTTGTGACACGTGGCATTACCTGATTCGTCCTCGGGCCTGCCGGATTTTCGCGTCCCTCGCGTCCCTCTGTCCCGGCTATCCCAGTGCTGTGCTGGGACAAAAACTTCCGATCCGCCTGATTTGGCCGCTTCTCTGTCCCTCTTTCGGCTGATGACGCATTGGCGTCCAGATGTGATTGGCTCTCGGTTCCTTCGGCCTATCCGGCCGGTTTGTCTACCGCGCGTACTTTTGGCCCGAATGTCCCGAATGAAGACTTGGGAAAAATTTTCCTCTATTTCGGCCAAACCGGCCGGTTCGCGTCCTTCATGTTCTCACGGTCCAAATTTCCTGAACTGCTTAGTGCGAAAGTTCTCCTTTTCGGCCGATCCTGGAGACGGTTTGCGTCCGAACCGCGTTCTCACGATGTCCCAAATGTCCCAACTGTGTCAAGGACTCAGCAGTTAGTCAATTTTCGTGATCTCCTTCTGGTTGAACCGGCTTTCCGTGTCTCTCGCGTCCCTCTGATCCCGACTGTTATCGAAATTTGCTCTAGGGGGTGAGATTTTGACAACTAGTAGTCTTTCAAACCGCTCTATCGCGCCCATCATGTCCCAACTGTAATACCAAGGGCCTTGTCCTTGGACCATTTGACTTAGCCAATATGTCTGGGCATCGGCACTTTTTTTTTCCCCAAGCTTGTTTTTAGCATTTCTTCCATTTCTTAGAACTTGCTCTTTTCTTCTTGGACAAGAGGGTTGGAAAGAGGCATGAGGGGACCCCAAAAACATGATTACTTGGGCCCTGAAGTCAATCTGTTATCAAATTTACCTTGGGGGGTAAATTTTTGACTACATAGTATAAACTTTTCACATTTTGACAATACTTTTTACATAACTTGGATCTAAAAATTTCACATGATACACAACTTTGACTACTCTTTCACTCTTATTCTATAAGCATGTTGGATCCTTAATACAAAATAAGAAGCATCCCTGACATCAAGATTGACAATCGACAACCAAGGAAGTTCTCCAAAGGAACACCATGAAGCAACTCATTACACTATTTCACCCCTGATGCAGTCGATCTTCCTCCTCTTTAGCTTCCACGCTTTCATTTTTATCAACTCCACACTTGTTTCTTATCTCCTCGGCACGTTGTCGCCATTGATATACATGGTTATTAGGTACACATATCTTTTCTAGATTTATGTTATCATGTATTCACTCAATCAGACATGTAATTGGGGGAAAATTGTAGAGCACTATTAATCACGCACTTTGGGTACATTTTAGGTCATAGTTGCATATTAGTATTCATATGATCTCGCGGGTAAGTCGAGAAAAACTAGTTGGGTCAACAACTATCTTTGGCCAAATAATCTTCATCTATGTTTATATGTCTTCAAAATAGATTTGGCCTCATTAGACCCTGGGCAAGCCACCAAGTTGATACTTTAGTTGGAATTCGAATCTTTTATGAGGCATTGGACTCCAGCGTCCCAGCCAGGATGCCAGACGTCCAAGTACCGTTATCCCCTCTAGGTGACCCCCATGTTCTTTATCATCTGTACTCACTCCTGGTTGGGCATATTTAAAAATTAATGGTTTAGTGCATCTCGATGCTGTGGTCTTGATCAGGTCGGCCCTCTAGTTGAAAAGTTTCAAGAATTTAACAAATGGAATCATATTAAATATAATTCAGGTAATGTCACCATAACTAAGGGACCAAGCTCTAAACATACTATAGACTAGTTGTACCTAAGGTTGCATCCAAAGGTTATTTTTGAAGAGCTGCAAAGCATGGCATTGTAGGAGTTGTATTCAGTGGCTGATCAGGAGATATGCATTTTTTGCATACTTGCATGGAGTGAGTTGGGGAAGAAGGTTCCTTTTGACACCCATAATTCATCAATATCTACATGTTCTACATATAGTTATTTGCTCATTATTTAAAGTGCATCTTGCACAAGATGCCACCTAGGGCACGATTCTGTCACACACACATATGAGAATGTATTACTACTCTGGAGTCTAACGAGTTCAAACTGTACAGTGTTTGGTCATAGGATTCACTCTATCAAGTGACCAGATTGGGAGTCCCCCAATATGCCTTCGCGTGTATGTTGGCATCTTTTCCTCTCGATAATATTTTATGTGTTTTGGGGTTTTGCATCAAGGTCATCTTCTCTGCAAAACATGTTATAGGTGAACTCAATGATCTTCCAATGACCTATAGGTGCACTGTAACAACGAAATATTAGTGAAATACAATTACGAAACTATAAAACCATTTATACTTGGCGTTCAGTCTCAAATGCACCCTTGACCCATTTCTTCAAGTGCCTCTGTCCTAGAGCAACTACTAATTAGTTTATCTTTTAAATTTAAAATTGGGCTTGGTTGTAGATAGTCCGAGGAGATAGTCTCCTGTTGAATAAATGAAAGTTTTCCATCTTAGTACATCTTCGGGATTATTGCAAAATTATGTCAAGTCTCTTATTCCCTCTCTTGGATAGTTATGGGTTTCAATTGAATTATCTAGATTATTGAGATAGGTTAGCATCTAAATGTATGCAATGGCCCAATTATGGTATATTTATTTGGTGACTCTGTAATTAGAATTCTGGCTTGAAAAAATTCCTATATTTGTTAAATCACCAGTATTAGTGGTAGTGCAATTGATTGTGTATCTACACCACTAATCTAGGAATGGTAGTTGCACTTTCCTCCTCCTATATGCGTACAACACTTGCATCATTCTATTATGTAGCTTTGAGTTGAAATATTTTGCACTTTCATGGTTATGGTAATGTTTATTCTTCTGAAGTGATCTTAGGATGAGAAACATTGGTTTCTCCAACATTTTTTCATATTTTGTATGATACATAACATAATTTTCTATATAATATGCCCGTAAACCGATGGATGTCATTTGCTTCAATAGTGAATTGGAACATTTGGCCATCGTTCAGAGTCACATAAAAAATACCGTCCTCTGAATTGTAGCATGACAGAAGGTAATTCAAAATATCTGGATCTATTTTGAAATGGGGCATATTAACGAGCCCTATAAATTCACACTCTTCCATCAAATCTTGATATTCTGAAGGCATCTTTAAAGCCGTATGGATGTGAGGGCATAAGGGATTCCTGTAGTTGATCTTGGAAATCGATTGAGTTGGATTCTCTTGATTTTCTTGCTGAACTTGCAATTGGGAAGCATGTGAAGTCGACATTATAGCTGTAATTGTATCTTTGACAACGATTTAGACCTGTAAAAATTCAAGAACGGGAAAATGAAAATGAGAAAATGAGCAGTAGAAGGGTATTTATAAGCTAAATAGGGCGTCACTGGCCCCTATTGACGCGCATCATTTGATCCTACTGACGCACGTCACTGGCTACTATTGATGCACGTCAGCTAGGACTGTTGTCACACGTCAACTATGACCTTTGACGCGTGACACTGGCTCTTAGTGACATGCGACACTGTCCCCTACTAACGCGCGTCAATTCCTTCTATTATTACGCGTTAGCTAAGACCTTTGACACGCGTCAACAGGTTCCAGTGACGCGCGTCAATAGAAGACAGAGACGTGCGTCATTAGGGTATAGTGTTGCGGGTCAATAAAAGCCAGTGTCGCGCGTCAAAGGTCTTAGCTGACACGTGACAACAGTCCAAGATGACGCGCATCAATAGGAGCCAGTGACGGGTGTCAGTAGGAGAAAATGATGTGCGTCATTAGGGGCCAGTGACACACAATAGTAGGAGGCAGTGTCGCACGTCATTACCAACCAGTGACACGCGACAGTAGGAGACAATGTCGTGCGTCATTACGAGCCAGTGTCGTGCGTCATTGGGAGTCGGCGTCATGCGTCATTACAAACCAGTGTCGCGCCAATGACACGTGTCAGTCTAGACCATTGACGTTCCATTGACGCATGTCAGGAGTGGTTATTGACGTCTTGTTGTCACACGTCACTGATGGAGCCATGAAAAACCAAGTGAAATTTTTGTTTTTGAATACTGTCAAATTCACCTTTCGCTGAAACTGGTTACGGGGATATTCGCCAGGTATTTTCCACCTTCAATTTTATAGGGGTGTCTTAAAATGAACCCTGCAACTCACTAACATAGAATATGAGGTTAGTGGTTACAGGAGGTTAGTGGTTGAGATATGTATGAGATGAGGTTCATTTATAAAATTCCCCTCAATAGTCAAGAATGAACCATATAACAAGAGTGCATCATCAGTAAATAGATGTGAAAGTAGGTGGTAGAAATATGTGTCATAAATCATAGAGTGTGAAGTGTGGAAGAGGTGAGGTTCATTTCAAATTTAGACCCTCAACAGTCGAGTATGAACCATGGAACTATAGTGTGTCATAAGGTAATGATGATATAATGTGTGTATCAAGGTGTGTTAAGAAATATTAGATGTGAAGAACTGAGTGTATTAGTAGAGGCGATAGAAAACTAATGATAACATGAGGGGGAAGAAAGAGTGATGCCCAATGTGTGATGAAGAGTAGGCTATCTGGAAATGGTGAATGACAAGGTCCCTCCATCAGATGTCTGAGGATATAAAGGCATGTGATGATGCTCTACGATCAGTGGGGTGTGAGAGTAATGATGTACATGTGAAGGAGAATTATGTGGAATAGGAGGTGTTGAAAACCTATGTAAAGGAGCTGCCTGAGTAGAGGACTTAGGTTTACGAGGTGGAATAGTGAACTAATGAGGATGAAAAGTTCGTGAAGTAGGTCGTGTGTGAATATGAAATCTAGGTGTAGAATGTGCCTTATATTCGAGAGGTCTAGGTAGCCTACAATTTGATACTGGTGGAAAAATATCATCAAGAGAAGGTAGAAGCAATAATGTGCATGGTTGAATGCCTTTAAGAGTGACCACTTGTTTATTATGAATTAACTTGAGGCAAAAATTATTCATGGAAGGGATGGCTTGGGCGGTGCAGAGCCAATAAATACCTAAGAGCATGTTATAACCCTTGATTGAAGATTCCAAAATGAATGGTGCAAGCATGGTGAGAGGAGCAACTATAACTTGAATCATGATGTAGCCAAAATAATTAGGAACTAGATATGAGATATTAGATATTGGACATTTGATAGTCATGAGGAGTGCAATGGAGAACATGTTCATAGGAGCCAATGGATAGATCATAATGTTATTAACGATATATGAACCAATAGAGACATTGATGTGCAACAAATCAAAAGTAAATGTGGAATGATAATCATGATCGAAGAATGTAATGATTGGTGGTGATGTATCAACAGTAATGATAAGAAAATCAAGAGGCCCCGATGAAGAGACACAACACGATATGTATGATTAGCAGAAGAATCAGTAGGTTTCTTGTCATGCTTAGGAAAAGAATCATTAAATATTTTTATATTTTTATTTTCATTGACCGACTTAGAAGTATAAGGCTTAGGGATATCAATTGAATTGTTGTTAATAAGATCTTGAATGATATGCTTAAGCTTGAAACATTGACTAGTAGAGTGCCCAACGCATTGGTGATGATCACATCTAGCATTTCAATCATAATTTCAGCCATGGGGGAAAGAAATATCAAGATTGAGTGGTGGTGAAAGTGTAATAAGATTTGTTTCGATAAGTTGTGGCAATAAGAAGTGGGGTGCGTAAGGTAATTTTGTAAATGCACGCTTAGGAGGTTGCAATTGAAGCTTGTCAAGAGTAAAAACAACGTTAACGATGGCCTTTACTTTAGTGGTCTTAGGAGATGGCTTAAAAGTAGATTTTCCTTGAAACCAATTAAAATATGAAGCTGAAGCATTGTCATAATATTTCAATTTTCCCATGGATAAGAGTTTGATCTTACGTAACTTAAGTGTCTCGCATACTTAATAAAAATATGGAGAGGTCTCAAATATAATACTCTCTTATAATGGAGGTAAACGAATTTGAACAAAGATATCTTGCAATTAAGAATTAGCAAAGTACATTGGTAATCTTAGCTAGATTGTTCTTATAACATAATGCATAGTCCACTAGACGCTCATTAGATCCTTGTTTGATTTGTGCAAGTTAAGTACAAGATATTTTGGTACCGATATTGATTGAAAAATGTGCAAGAACATTATCGGCAAAGTATGTAAAAGATGTTACCGAGTGAATAGTTAGATCATAAAAATAATGCATGGCATAATGTTATAAACTTCAAGGGAAAAGCTTAGCTAGTAAAGTATGATCATCTGAATAGTCAACAAATGCCACATAAAAGGATTGAAGATGCTCTTAAGAGTCACCATGGCTATTGAAGGTGGGAAGCTTAGGAGTGAAAAATTAATAAGGAAGTTGATATGTGGAGATGGCAGGTGCAAAAGGGTTGTGAAGGAGCAAGCAAGCTTCAAGAGATGCAGAGGATCATGAAGCAACTTGTTATAGTTAACAGATTTGAATTTGTAAATCCTTGTATAAAGAGGCTAAGTCTCAAGTGCTGGAGGAGGAGAATTAACGTGTATGTGAAGCAAGAGGTGGGGTGAAATGATTAGTAGGAGTAGGAATAGAAACATAACAATAGAACTAGGTGGAACTATAAAATTTGGAGGTTGTGTAGCAATAAGAATGGAAGCATTATTAGATGCATAAGTTTTGAGCTCAACTAAGTTGGTGGCCTCCTCGTGAGAAGCAAATAAAATCATATCTAATTCTTGAGAATGTGTAACAATATGGGCCTGGAGATCATAAATTTCTTGATCAGTAAAAGGTTCATAGGTTATAGCCATGGGGGCCCCGAGGGTACCCCCTGCAACCCCCCATGCTATGTATTATACCTCAATGAATATGAGCTCAATTTGATTTGAAATGTTTGCGAAATACATGGGTAAGTTCATTTTTAAGTGTAAATAGTAGGTGAATTGACATATATAAATGAATTTTTGGTCAAAATTTTAGGCAAACTGGGTGGAAACCGAATGCTAAAAATTTTCCATTTCCAATTTTCAAAACCCCTAATATTCATGAGTTTACAAAAATTCGCCACTAAAATTTTCCATGCATGGTATAAATATAGTAAGAATGCTTAGAAATAAGATTGGGTCCAAATGGATGGGTTCACCAAATGATTTATTAAAAAACTGAATTAAATGTTATTGTGTAACATAAGTGTATGCCATAGTTGATCAAAAGATGGAGGGGCATCAAAAATAAAAATCTCTTGTAATGGACGTAAAATACTTTGAACAAAAAGATCTTGCAATTTAGAATCATCAAATACGTTGGTCATCTTAGCTAGATTGTTCTTATAATGTAACACATAGCCCGCTTAACACTCATTGGATCCTTATTTTATTTTTGCAAGTTGAGCATAGGATATTTTGTTACTGATATTGATTGAAAAATGTGCAAGAAAATCATCAACTAAGTATGTAAAGGATGTTACCAAGTGAATAGGTAGATCAGAAAACTAATGCATAACATAATCTTGTAAAATTCAAGGGAGTAACTTGGCTAGTAAAGTATGATCATCCACATAATCAACACATGCCACATGAAAGGATTGAAGATGCTCTTGAGGGTCACCATGGCCATTGAAGGTGGGAAGCTTAGGAGTGAGAAAGTTAAGAGAAAGTTGATAAGTGGAAATGACGGGTGAAAAAGGGGTGTGAAGGAAAAAGGAGGAGTCAAGAGATGGAGAGGAGTGTGAAGTAGTTTGATGTAGTTGACGGATTTGAAGTTACAGATCTTGGTATAAATGACGAGTGAAAAAGGGGTGTGAATGATCAAGGAGGAGTCAAAATATGGAGAGGAACGTGAAGTAGTTTTTTTTAGTTGACGGATTTAAATTTGCAGATCCTGGTATAAAGAGGCTAAGTCTCAAGTGTTGGAGGAGGATACTTGACTTGTATGGGAAGTAAGAGGCGGGGTGAAAGGATTGGTAAGAGTAGGAATAGAAACGTAAACATTAGAAGTAGGTGGAACTATATAATTTGGAGGTTGTGTCGCAATAGGAATGGAAGTAGTATTAGATGTAGAAGTGTTGAGCTCAGGTAGGTTGGTGGCCTCCTCATGAGAAGAGAATAAAATCATATCTAAGTCTTGAGGATGTGCAACAATATAGGCCTGGAGATCATAAAGTTCTTAATCAGTAAAGGGTTCATAGGTTTCATCCATGGTATAAAGATTGCAAGAAAGCTTAGAAATAAGATTGGGTCTAAAAAAATGGGTTCACTAAATGATTTATTAAAAAACTAAATTAAATATTATTACATAGTAACTGATGTAAATGATGATATACATATTCTAAAGTACAATATGACGCACGCAAAACAACATGTAAAGCATAAAAATTTAAGCAAAAAAGGGAGATAAGATGACTTAGCTGATTTTTGAATGAACATGAATTGATGTGGACAAGTGTAACTGATGAATAGACTGTAAGCAGAGTCTTCACTAGTCACTGTAAAATCGAGAACTCATGAATACTGCCGAACAAAGGTGCCTTTGGTAGGGTAACAACACCTAGGCGCTGGAGACTGTTTCTGGATGTCGATGACTGCGCAGATGCTCAAAACTTGATTTTCGTTGTGTCACAAGGTATTCATTGTTATTCCCTATTGATCATGTGATATTTGTTCCTTGATCATTGAAGGTACCTATAACCTATCAAATAGAATTTCACTTGCATAATCCCACAAACCACATCAAACTTAAAAAAGAAAATACATAATGGGTAGTCAAACTAACCCTAAAGGTCACCTCGAGAGTAAAATTATGACTGATCTTTACGTCCTACATGTATCATACTCCATGTAGTTCTTGTGTGTGTAGAAATGATGCCCTATAAAGCCCTTGTGCAAGATGCACTAGATAACGGGCTAGATTTTCTAAAAGATGCAAATGTGTGGATGGAATAGAATTAACTTCCCCTTCCTATGTTATATATGTAGAGTATGCAATCCCTTGTCCCTTGAATGTATGTTAGATGAATGCTTTGGAGTGCTTTAGGTGCCTTTTAAATGCAAGCTTTGGTGGTAATAGTAATTCTTAGAACTTGATCCTCCATTTTAAACACATAACTATGTATTTATATGATTCCCTCATTTGAATTTCGTAATTGACAACTGGAAGGCCGACCCATAAGTGAAAAATATTACCAAAAGATAAAGAGACCCAAAACGAGTGAGTATGATAGAAAAGGGTCAGGGGTGCCCAGTAGGGATAGTAGCACATGTGCGCTACTATTCTTGCTAGGCATTGGTGTCTGAAGTCATAAAATATAAACCAAAGAGAAAGTAAAAGACAGAGAAAAGAGGCCAAGCATAGCTTTTAATTACTAGTTTTCTTGCTTAGGAATCATGTAAACGTTAGTATGCTTTAGGGACCTATAAATTTACCCAAGCATGTGATTTTGTGTCTACAATATAAAACTACATACTACCGATCGGATCTTGCTACACACGATCACCATTTCCAATGAACGTATTCGTTGACCAATCATCTTCTAATGAAGTAAGGAAGTAATAGGATTACCAAAATTAGAGGATCTTTGTAGTCATCTGCTCTCCAATATAATTATTTTCTAGCATCCACAATACACACCATGCTGAAAAATTGAAATAAAGCACAACTAAAAATAAATAAACTCACACAACAAAAAATGCCACCATAATTGATATATGGACATGTCATTGGTGATTAATGAGAGGTTGTTGATTAACCTCCAACCTTATGTGTGTCCATCCACCAATGAATGATACTGCTAGCTCAGTTGAATTTGATCATGAAGCTCATTAATTTATCTCGGACATCGGATCCCACCGAAAATGCATTAATATGGCATTTTTTACAATTTTTATAGAGACCCTTTTTGAATCTGACTCTTTTTGATACAAATGTTGACCCATACTAACATACTCAACACACATGTGATTATGACATCTATGGAAGGATTAAAATTGACAATAACCTTTGAAAATGGTAAAAAATGGTATTTATATTGTAATGACACTTAAGACAGTTAGACAAATATAATTTTAATTAGCGATGTATTATACATGTCTTAGACATAATGACTATAGGCACAATACTTCAACCCTTAAATGACATTGTTTAATCCCAATTTATTTATTTTAAATAACTCTTAAAAATGGAAGGAAAACCTATATAATTTTGACATAAAAATGTTTTAATCACATAGACTATGTGATAAAAATTGAATGGCTTGGAATGAGCCCACCAAGGGTCAAGTATTGTTGGGGAAATGCCTAGAGATACCCATCATAGAGAATCGAAAGAGGATATGGCCAGGATCATTCCCTGGGGACTTTGACGGATTGGATACCCCCTAGTTGTGACTACTTAGTTAAAGGAAGGCTTAAATATAGATATATGCTTACTCATCAAGTGTAAATCAATTGTTTGTAATCTCTAGTTTATTAAGGGCAGAGATGCCGATATGTATATAATTTTGGGTCTCCCAAACAAAAAAAACATATAACTTAATTCTAAAGACCAAAATTAAGCTAGTTGTCAAGACATTGAAAACAAATTGGTCAATGTAAAGACTTTAAATCATGCAAAGGCGATGCTTTCAATACTAATAATAAAGTTAAGTCACTGGGAGGAGATCGACCAATGAAACTAATTTTGGATCCTTGTATACTATTGCATGGAATATGCGTGGTAAAAGTGACTGAGCAAGTATATCAAGACTAATATGTGCGGAGACAACACATTAATGAATTGCAAAGAATTGAAGAAGATTGAGAATGCCTGAAACTCAAGGAATGCAAATGGAAGAGATGGTTAGCTCTAAGAAAAGATGAATAAATTGACGCAAAGCTATGTCAGAATAAGAATTTGGATTGACATAATTCAAAGCATTAGATGACTAAATTTTCTCCTTCATGAATCAACACATCATTTTCAAAATCACACGAATTGACCTTGCTCTCATACCAAATGAGAAGTTTTGTTCAGATTTTGCACATCACAAATATAAAAAATATTTTTTATTTTCATCATCAAGCACCATATATATTTATAGGGAGGATATTTGCTATAGAATAGGAAACCTCCTACAATCACTCTCCCTAAATACGTAAGTTTGGTTTAGCAACCAAACCTCACATAAATAACTTATGTGGATGGTTATCACACATTTACATTTACATTTATATTTATATTTTCACACGTAATTATCCCACTAACATAACATTATCACTAACATGTATTTTACTTACAATAGAAAGCATAACATAGAGTAAAAACATAATACAAAATACATGTGATTAGATAAAACAAAGCATAGAAAATATATGTCATATAGTCAAAAATGTAATAGAGCATATAAGTGCGTGAAATAAACAAACCATAGAAAAAACAAAGAAAAGAGAAAACACATCATAAATAAACATCAAGTATGGGGCATATAAGTGCATGTAGAAAACATAGTATCAAGACTCATAGATAAAAATGGTACATAAAACAAATAGAATATATAACATACATGTGTATGTAGAAAACAAAGTATGGAGCAAGCAAGTGCGTGAAGATAATTAATAGACAAACATGTTAGAGAAGAAGATAAGCGTATGTGACATATAATAACATGGAGCTAGCATATAAAATTCATCTCATAGGAGTAAGAAATTTCATACACTAACATAGAGCATAAAGCAATCATTGATAAGTTAATAAGTGACCAAGATATGAAATCATTAAATGTAGGGGCCTATGGACAATATTAGTAAGCCAAATTTACCCTATACATTGAATAATTAATAAAGCTAATGATAAACAATGAGTAGGTATTAAGTGTGATAAATTCATTTATATAGATCATTAATGTGATCATCTAATCAAGAAAAATATACCACATTTCTTAAGTTATAAGGTGGAACAAGAGAAACCATAAAATTTTTGCATCAATAATTGGACTAATGTGTGAAGATGCAATCTATGTAAGCTCAATGTGTAGTATGCCATAGTGTAGGTATGTCCCCAATATGGTAGGTATCCCTGGGGCATAGGGATGTATAAAGTCACACAATGTAAAATATAGTATCTAAGTAAGCTCAAAATGTATGATGCTTATAGTGTAGGATGTATGAAGCTCTCACAAATGTAGAAGACTTTGAGTTTATTAAATTTCATATATATTTTAGATTACTAAACAAATCAGAAAACCAAAAAATGTAATACATATCATGAAAGATGAGCCAATCATGGATCCTATGTAACTTTAAAGGATATTTGTGAATACTTGACTAATCAGAATGCCACGATAATAGAAAATGCAAAAAAAATGCTTGATTCAGCCATGACATGAATACTTGAGACAATAAGAGATCCAGAGCAATAATTTGAAGTTGTAAGGTGTTGAAACCCTTGAAATGAAAATTATTCTAGAAGCTTCTTGCTTGTTTCCTATTGAAGAAAGCTTGGAGAGATTGATACTCTTAATTGGAATGGATAATGTTGTTTCAAGTCTCAATTAAACTAAAATTATTAGTAAGGATTGGGGGATGGTTTACTCATTTTCGTGGGTTCCACACAATTCTTAAGGTGACATGTTTTTTTTGGAGTGAAGGGATGAGTCAAAATTCTAGACAATTAATTTATGCATGATGTTGCCAAAAATTTGTCTTTTAAAACCTAATTTAATATATTTTACGCAAAAGGTGTAGCTACATTAAATCAAATGTGGTTCAATATGACAACAGCCAATCCATTTGTATCAATGACATAATATTATTTTATGTTTTTTTCACCGCATATACCTCCCCTATATATACCTAGCAATCGTTTACATTGGAGCCATCTTATGCTTCCTTCACCCTTCAATATTTTCACTTGGAAAAAAAGGAATCTAAAAAAATCACAACAATGTTGGAAGTGATGATGATAATGGTGTTGGTGAATGGAACACAACATACAAACATAGAGGTAGATGTAATTATAGAGGTACCCAGTCTATCCATGGTTGCATGAGGCACCTAGTCCTTTAATGAAAATGGTTCCCTTCATGGTTGTTGATCTCCTTGGATCTTTCCTTTCAATTTTATCCTGTTATTTTCCACTTAATCAATTTTGATGTGGGTTGGGAAAAATATACATAGAACAAACATACAGATTATATCGCAACCATTACTCATACATCATAACAAGAACCCATATGGTCTTTATGAGAATCACTCATATGAGCATCCACTGAAAGGGCTCAATTATTATTGGTTGTTTGAGCATTGTCTATTTTCCTACAATTACTCAAGCTTAAAACTAAAGGGGGAGTCTACAAAGTGCCACATGATGCAAGCATTTCAGTTGGGTTTTAAACCTCAAATCTATTAGATTCTCCCTATTTTTTATTTTGGACCCACTAAGTGCTAATTGCATTCACATGAATAATGAAAATGAGACTGAGATGATAAAGTGAAGCAAAAATATCTAATATTATCTAGGTAGGAACAATCTGCATTGTGAAACAGGTGAGGGACATACATGTATTCAATTCCTATGTTTTTATTTCCAACTTTCCATTTATGTCTTCATCTTATCTAACAAATTAAATGTCGTATAATCGAAAACCTTAACATCGCACAAAATAAAATAACAAAATAGCAAAGCCCATTTCCCCATATTTTCCCAAAAAAATTATTTTCTTTCAGTTGTGTAAGGGCCAGTTATCGGTGCCATAGAAATAACAGACAATTTAACAAAACTAATTGAGTGACCCCTTCATATGGCTTAAAATAGGCGTAATACAATGTTATTCTTAATCTCAATACTATTTTTGTTTAAGTTGACTCAATATTTATTTCATTATATCTACACACCACCTCCAAAAACTTCTCTCCTCATTATGATGGTGCTTCCACCTCCCCTCTCCTGGCCAATCAACTACTACCATTGTTCCCCTTCATTCTCTTGAAACTTCTTCTATATAGCTCTAACCATATTCCCTTTCTGAGTAAGTGATTCCCAAAGTATTACTGGAACTCTCTGTTGTTTATCTAGAATCCCCAGACCTGGAACATATGGATTCACCACATGCTGCTATAAATGATGTGGATATGGCAATTGATGGTAATCAATCCCTGAAGACAACCCCTCAGATGGACAGTCAAGTCGAAATGGTGTTTTCCGTCCTTGCAAGTATGCAACAATCTTTTGAGGTGATCAAAACATGGCAAGAATTAACATACACATGCAGAGCTATCATTGATTAAGAATGTGTCTTGATATTACCCTTGGTCGAAACTCTGGCGGAGAATATTGATACCGATGCAGTTAGGAAAGTGGCATAAGAACTGAGAAATATATTATGATATGTAATATTTAGGTTATAATGTAGTTATAGGCTAAGGTCTTATAGCTTTTTTGGTATGCCTATGTTATGATATGTAATGTTTATGTTTCAAAAAATATATGAGATATTGTTTATGTTTCAATAAATATATTTTTCCTTGTCAGCACCTATTCTTGTGGATTCTCTTGCATTGCTCTAATGTCGTGCCTTTTGATTTGTCTTCTCCGTCTTGATTTGATTTGTCTTCTCCGTTTTCTAGGTTATTTCCAATGGCCTGGCCATTTAACCTACAACCCCTAAAACCCCTACTCGTATCGCGTGTTTGATGTGTGCTACCCTTTAGCATCATCAATCGCCACTGAATTTTCTTTGCCTTTTCTTTTCAACTATCACCGAGAAAGGAAAATGAAAAATCCTAGAAATGGTCGATGATTTAATGTCAAAGAATGAGGAGCAACATGGAAATCTTGTTTTGTGGGATCATTCACTACCTTAATATGTTTGGGAAAACGTATTGCTTTGGATTCCATTAGAATCCATATGTAGGTTCTCCCTAGTTTTTAAGGAATGGAAAGCACTCATGTCTTCCACCAAATTCTTCAGGCGTTGTAATGAAACAAGGAACAAACATCCATAGATACTTGTAAATCATGATAGTGGTCATCATTGGCTGAGATACGACTGTTACAGTAAGACATGGAAAATTATCAAATTTTCGTGGTTATCATGCTTTGATGGGGTATTGTTTGAAGATTCACATCAAGGGATAATCTTATTTTGTTTGAGTTAATCAAGTCACGTTTCAAGGTTATGTAATCCACTGAAGGTTGGAACCTCCTTCAAGCTTCCTCGAATGTTATCGGCTAATGAATGGCACTTTTATATTTATGCATGGGGCATTCTAGTTGCGGATGACAACAAGGGGTACAAAGTGGTTCAAGTAGGCACTAATAGATTTGGAGTTAATGTAGGAAATAGTACTATAGAAATTTATGATTCTTCTACGAGAACTTGGAGGATTGTGGCACGATTGAGAGATTATTTCTTATATGGACCCGTTGTCTTTAGAAACAATTTTTTATTAAAGTCATATGAACATATGTTAGGTGTGAGAATTTATAACACTCAATATTATGCTACTGTGCATTTTTTGTTGTTACCTGTAAGATATGGCAGAGACCATTTCCCTCACTAAAGACCAAGGTTGGTTGTATCTGAAGAGAGGGTGCTACTTGCAACACCAATTGTAAATGGGGACCATTTGAAGGAAATAATTTTTTTTGAGCTCGAGCTTGAGTCTAGAAGGAGGAGAGGAAATGTTTGGTCTTGGAAAGAAATTACAAGGATGCCCCATGCAATGTGCCAGTGTATTTCTGCGAGGAAAGGGATATTATTATTTAGTTGCACTGTGGTGGGAGAGTTCTTGTGTTTCAGAAAGGTGTTTTCCAAAAATATCCTCATCCTTTTTTTTCATTTAAAGCAATGGTCTTGGTCATGGCTACCATAATATATAAACACAATTGGCATATGTTATAACAGTGGCATCGCCTTTGAGCCCAGGCTGATTTAAGACAACTACATATTTGTTTCCTAAAAAAAACTTACAGATTTGTAACAACTTTTTTTATTTTTACTTTTATGGTCTATCTTCTAAAATCCAAGTATCCAAAAGATGGAAAGTTCTATATTTAAGGCAAGATTATTCTCTATTAGAAACTAATTTTTCTCTTTTAGTGGCATGATTTTCGGTTTGTGTGTTTTTGGTATGTTTTTAGAATTTTTGAATTCTATTTCTTTCCATAGTTGCATGCAAAGGCATACTCAACACTCATCTTTATCCCTATTCCCATGCATGCAGCGTTAACTATGCATTCAAATATGACCATTTGGCATCTTTATTCGATTCGATCATCAATTATTGAATTATTTGTTGTTGTTGTTGTGATTAACGATGAGAATTGCGCTAAGACCCTGTAAATACATGTGATTTTTACTTTTAGACAGTAAATAGGCCCCACATACTATTTTTCATTATTTATCAAAAGACAATAAATACGGTAGGATTTTCCATATCATGGCCTTGTTAAAAAAACACATTCTTACTGTTGCACATACCCGATATAAAAAATTAATAACAACCAACGATGTATCCTTGATTATTAAATATAAGTTATTTTTGCCTTATTATTAAATTTATTAATCCTTCCATGCCCATCAGACAGACATGTGGCAGGATTCCAGGCCTCCCCAAGTCAAAGGCATTCCATGGACTCCAATCCCGCATAATGAACCGATTCAATAAAGTTCTGGGTCCACAGTGTCAGTGAGGCAAGGCAGAGTGGTAGTGAGTAATCAGAAGATACCACATGTCATTTCTTGTTCCTCCGAGTGGCCAAGTGTCACACATTCCATGCACTTGAGCGTAAAGGTAAGACATGTAAAAGAAATTAAAAAATTTAAGCCTCATGACAGTCACATTCGATAGAGGGTACTCGCCAAACAAGTTACAGGAGATTCGTCATTCAATTTCCAACTATTTTAAACATTTTTCATCGAAAGAATGAAACAAGTTAGAGGGATAGTCGCTAAAACCATGAAACTGGTTACAAGTATATTTGCCACAATTTGTATAAGTATTTTTCGGGGGGTTCCTTAAAATTTTCCCTAAAGTTAAGGGTTTATCTGTTTGTTCAAGTTAAGAATTCCTTGTTTTGTAGAACAGGACAGTGGAAGTTTGGAGTATTTTTCGAGCCTAAGGAAACAATGAGCTTTACTGGTAAAGTTATCATGAGGAATAAGTTGATAAAATCATTTGAGACAAGCTCTAGGCTTGAAAATTAAGTAACTTTCATTTGATAGCAATATACTACCTCTCGGGTCTGTGTAAAAATCCTTATTAGGGTTTAAAGAAAAATATATGGTTCTTGGTTTCTATAAAGAGTTAAAAAATCAAACTTGGAAGACATCCACCGAGGGATATAATAAAATTAATTCCAAAATATTAAGGTAAGAGAGGCTTTCAATGTCAAGAAATGTGTGACAGTTACTGTAGTGACATGTAGGTGCTCATTGGGATCATTAAACACAATATTTTCAAATGATTGGAGACATATATGAAGAAGAATATATTGAGACTTTATAACATTGAAGCTTGGTGGTTATGAGGAGACTATGAAAGTATCTTGAGAGGTTAGAAGTGAATAATTTTCATTCCAGTTTTCTAAGGAGCTCTACAGTCTTGTAGAAGTGTGATTGAGAGTGGGGTTTGGCATTCAAAGAAGAATGTAGGAATTAAGACTTGGATGTAGCACTCCAAATTTGTAAGATATAAAATCAATTATTTCCTAATTCATGCTCATGAAATTATAAATTTCAATTAGCCTCTAATAATTTGAAGAACATAACAATATTCAGATTGGACTGTGAGATACAAGGAGAAAGAGACCTAGGGTTTGATAATTAGAGCATTAAATCATCGATTTTTGGTCTGATATTTGAAACATAAAAATGATAGAGGTAGTATTTCAAGGATTTGAAGGAATTTTGAATGTCTACTAAGGGATTGGAAATATATTCTTACCATTTTAGATAGACTATGTGCATAATTTGGGGGAGGCCTAGTTGTGAAGACTGGATTACAAAGGGAGTATGATTTAGGTATGGAATTGTGTAAAAAAAAATAGAGGTAAGTAAAACAAGTTAAAGGGTACCTGGAATGAACCTCATTTCATGTTGAAACTTCCTAGAAGAGATTCTGTGTTTGAAAAACTATAGAAGCAGGCCTAGTCAAGGGTATTGAGCAAGATTGCAAAAGAGAGTTAGAGAGAATAATAAAAAAAATATGATCCTGAGTTTTTGCATACATCGTGGGAATGGTGAAGAACAAATAAACATAGTAGTAGCTTATTGTGGGTGGTTTCAGTTTATCTCCTTCATGGTTGAACCAGAATACATTGTATTGAGGGATTAAATGGCAAACTTGGGAAAATAGTAAAAGGTTGAATTCTTGATTATTTTTCATCAAGTTGGTATAATTTAGTGTTGTTTAGAGTGAGAAACAGGGTATAAAGATGCACTAGACCCTCAAAGTAATGTTTACTCTCAATTATTTCCTTTGAAGACAAGTTAAGCACATTAAAAATCTTGTTTGATCATCCAATTTCAGAGTAACATCTTGATAATTTATTAACTGAGTGAGATTATAAGCTTGTGACTACATCAAATTTCGACACTTAGTGACACAAAAAAATGATCCCAAATATGAAATGGGAATTAGAAAAGGTCCAAAATCAGGTGTCAAGTGATAATTTGAAATATAAGCAACATTAGAAAAAAGCGCATGAAAGGACACTAACTCCAAGTGTTAGTTTCCTTTCTAGGCGTTATTGTCCCTATGTCAAGAAACATAAAATATACCATGGACAAAGACAACGATCCCTATGACACAACTAGAAACATAAATCTATAAAGTATAAGGAAATTCCATAATCAAAATCAATTGAAATCAATAAGACTATGAGAGGTATTACCAATGTCTAATTTTCTCACTTAGGAATCATGCACATAATGACATACTAGAGGCATAATGTAATAGTAATAAGTGCTTAGTTTTGTGTCTATATTTTCCCTATCGGGAATCTTCCCACTATCTACAATCGGGGCCCTGAGCATCTGGAGGCTAGTCAAATGGACTGGCTAGTCAAACTAGTTGGTTGGCTAACAACCCCAACTAACTCTATTTGGATAGTTGCTACTACCTAAAGATAACTATACCTATATAGAGGGGGCCAGGGCACCACTTCAATCGTATGGAATTTATATTCTATATAGGGGCCTATATATGGCATCCATATCATCTAATCTACTACCACATCATCTCACTGTTACAAATAGGTATCGAGGGATGAAGCACCATATGAGATGAAGAGGATAGCTGGTTTTGAACTAGTATCTCATCCCTATTTTCTTATATTATCTTATCTAGTTGTATCATGCATATAATAGATGGTGATGGTAGGCTGGTGAATGAATATTCAATAGCATAAAGTAGGTAGGAAGAGCTTACCTTGCTGAGAGCTGAAGGAGATTGTAACCGATATGGAAATTGTAGGATGTGTATCATGCAGTCTATGAGGGGATAATAACCCTAGGGATGAATTTTGGGTGTAGTGAAAAGGAAACTTGTGTTTGTAACCAAATATTGCCTTTTCCTGAGAATTTTATGCTTGAGATTTCTCCTTGTTCTATTTATGTTGACTTTTTTTAGGATAAGGACAGATCTACAAAAGAAGAAAAGTGTAGTCAAAGCTCATGGTATGTATAAGAAAAAAAATGAATCAAGGATAGAGTACACCTGAATGATGAGAGAGAAAGAATAAAATTTGCTTGTTTATTGTTTCCTTAAAGGTTTTTGGAGGGGCCGGGGGCAATTAACCCCCAAATTGATGTGAATACTCTTATGATTTATGCATCTTGCTACCAGAGGAAGAGTTTTGGGAGAGTGGTCAACTTTACTCTCCATCCATGACTCTTCCCCATGGATAAGTACCATTGCATATGGTGACACACATGTTATTCCTTCATATTTATCTCACAACAATATATCCTAACCCTAATATGCAGAATGTAAATTTGAGGTCTAAGCCTCCCATCCCTACAATTTTATTTCCTCACCTGTTCATTTTGTAGCCAGGGATGGGGTCTTCCTATGCTCACTCGTCGATTCTCTCCTTGGGAGTGACATATAGACACCTTAACAAAGGGTACAAACGATTACCCTGCTACTTCTAGATTATCCTAAGCTAGGGTGATAGGACCTAAGGTGCAGACTAAGGAATGAAGAAAGAGAGAGGATTTGGGGGAGAGATCTGAGTCTAGTAGGGGAAATTAATCGATGTCCAAATGTAGCCACCAAATGCAGTGCTCACTTGAAAGAGTGGCCACGAAGCACTATAAGTAGTTGGGGGGCTCCGACACAGGATGCTTAAAGACATAATTAATGTGGCTTGAACATCAAATCCAAAGGGTTTGCATTTATCATTGTGTATTGATTATGAGGGAATTTTAATGATAAATGATAAGGCTAACACACTTGAGGTATGCACATTGGATGTGTGTTTCACCAACAAATCTTGTATAAGAAAGTGCAAGTAAATCAAGATCTCACTAGATATATTTCTTGTATGTCATTATCTTTACCTTACACACATGGGCATTCACGTCCTTCTCTAGTTATGATCACAAATACATGTATTTTACACGCAGCAGGGATGTTTGGATACTACCAGTCCCACAGTGGCTATTGGGGGCATCCACATTCGTACACTACAGGTGTTATTGCTTCATTTTTTACTTAGCACTTTATACTCTTCAGTTATGCACGCTTTTGACATGTGAGCTATCTTTCTAACATGCCAACGAGTGCTTCATGTGCAACATCTTTTTGTAGGATTACTTGCTACCATGGCTATCTATTTATTTGCTTGTTCTTGCTTGTGATTGTTTTCTATTGTTTGTAGGCATTTCCCTTTGTTTAGTGTGCACACTTGTTTGTTTATATGTGGCCACTATGGCCTTGAGTGTTTTGCAAAATTTTGAGTGATGTAGAATTTCCTGCAACCCACTTTTCAATGTTTATGATTGTCTTCTTGGGTGTTTACATTATCATTTTTCTTACTTGCTTCTACATTGTTTGTGTAGTTTACACTTGTATTCTACATGCATGCATGTTCATACTAACACTTGTTTCTAGCCACTTGTTTGTGTGCACCTTGGTCTCTACCAAATGCATTCCCTTCCGCATGTGAGGGTAGAGTTTCAAAGTTCACGTGGTTGGTCTTCTTTTGGGGTTGCATTCTCCTATCTAGCGATGTCGCATGCGCCCCCAAAGAGGGGGGCATCATTTGGGGTTTATACTTACTACACAACTCATCTACAACGGTTCAATTCAGTTTGCATTTTTCTTGCCCTTGGCATTGTGGGTTACATACAATGAGTGGGTTCAGACCAGTCTATAGAACCCCATGATACATAGCGGCTTTTACAAGACATGGTAGTCCTAAGCATTATGGGGAAACAATTAAAGGTTGGATGATACATCAGACTTTCCTCCCTATACTTCTTCAGCTAGTGGCCTTAGATCGTCCAAAAAACTAGGCAAGTACATAGAGATCTCTTCATGCATGCTCAGGGAAGTACAGTTAAAGGTTAGAGGATAACACATGGAATTCCTCCCTACTACTTCTTCAGCCACTATGGTGTCGAGATCGCCATAAAAAAAAAATCACACTTCACTGACATTTACAAGATATCCTTTCTACACTCTTCTTATCATCGACATGGATCAGGTGCACATATTCCATTTACATTTTTCATTTACGTATTTTACATTTACATGCTTTTACGTACGTATACATGCATCTTTTAAACATTGCGTTTTTACACATACATACATACATATTTGACTACTTGATTGTTTTCTCCTTTGACAGGTCCGACTGTATGGGAAGAAAGTAGTCAAAGCAAACAACAACAATGAAGTCAACAACAACAACATTTTGTAACAACGTCATTCGTCATTCTATACCTCATATTAACCATGCAGGTGCATCACACACATCAACAACTACACACTCGTTTCCGCCCTAGGTTTGCTCTCATCACGTTTTTGCACGTTTGTCATCTTTAGTTTCCACACTCCATATTTTTATCACTCCATGCTTTTGTCTAATCCCTTTCAGAACATTTATACATCACTCTATATGGATTATCAGGTACACATCTCTATCTACTTTATGTTACCGAGCTGTTCTGATCATCAACATAAAGTGGGGGTAAATGTAGACACAAAATCATGCACTTTAGATATTATTTAGTCTCGATCTTATATTACTAGTCATATGGTTTTGGAGTGAAGAAAGTACTAATTAACCTTTGTCTCTTTGGTCATTTTTATTTTACTTTGTTATCATAATTTCCGACCTTCTACATGCACATATGTCCTAGTATGTTTTTGATCACTTATACACTATTCATTTTAGCCTTGACTGGGGTGCACCCAGTCTATGCCTTGGTCCTAGTCTGGGGTGCCCTGGTCCTCTTTAACACTTTCCCACTCTTATCTTTTTCGTGCACTTTCTAGATTTGTTTGAGCTTCTCTATCTATTTTGGTGGTTAGCCATTTTCAGGGTTAATTACGAAATTAGAACAAGATAACCATATAAATATAAAGTTATGAGTCCATAATGAGAGACCAAGCACTAAGTCACTTACTATCATCCACCCAGGGTTGCATCTATTAAAGGCATTTGGATATCCATTTGCATTCACTCTAGCTCCATCACGAGGGACAAGGCTGGTTAATTTGTACCACACAAGCATATGCGGAGATTCTCATTCTATTCCATCCACCATTATACTTACATTTTTACATCTAGTTATTGCTTCGCTACTTCACAAAGTGTGACTGGCACAAGAGCACTTAGGGCACATGATTCCGCACACCCACACACACACCGATAACTATGTTTGGGTCTGATATGTAGTGTAGCACTCGGTTAGTAAGCTTTATCCATTATGGTAGCTAAGGTCAAGTCCAATGTATTCATATGCATTCTTTCTTTTTAAGGGTTTTGATACTTGACTTTTGGTCTTTTTGCAGGTACCTTCTATTCATCTCTGGATTTGCATTAGCGACACCAAGCGTAGTGTAGCGACACTTGATGCGACAAGACAACGAAGGTTTCAGGCATTCACTTAGCAAAAACTTGTGAAACTCAGGTTTCCTGGACCTCTCTGCATAGACCATGGCGCCCATATCTTGCAGACCAGGGCACCCTAGGCACCCCTAGTCTCTATCTAGGCACTCTTAGTCCACTTAGATAACTTTGATCTGAAATTTATGGGGCCTCATGCATAGTCATTCTGACTTCATTATTTCTCATATGGTCGTTCACTACAACATAGTCTCAACGAGCTCCTCTGAATCAGTTGAGTCACTTCCTTACTCTTCTTTGCATATTAGGGTTTCACATATTTAGTTAGTTTAGTTTGTCTTGTGTCATTTTCCTTTAGTCATTTACTACATGTTATTTACTTGTATGCATAACATGTATGTTCTAACTTAGATATATATCTATTATAATTCCATTTTTTTAGTTTAAACAAACATAAACTCAATCTTCTAGCCTATAGCGTTTTTGACCCTAAACATAAGTAACCTCTAAAGTCTAAGATTTGGAAGCTGATAAGTGGACCTTTCTAAACTGGATAATCATGCTTTCAATTCTCCTATACTATTGAGAAATGAGTGTGTATGATCCAATTTATAGCTAGACACCTTAGAGATCCTTGGAGACTGAGAATGTGGTAAAGTGCACTTGTTTGAGCAAGAGAGCAATGTCTGGAACCAATTGCTCATTAAAGAGCTGGAATTACTCAAATTCGAGTTAGTCTTGACATCATAGCTTACTTTATCACCTGCACACTGATATGTCGACACTATAACCAAGAGCACAATATAAAACATTCATATAATTAAGTATAAGCACTGATAGGACCTGCAAACTTCATTTGGCATGAAACTTTTATCCCTCGTCGAAGGTCGTACAATTTGATTCAAGACCATGCTTATATTTGGTATCTAACATATCTGTATAATTTTGCACCGAACATATCAAAACTTACTCATCCTTTACTTCAACAATTTTAAATTCTCCTATGGGTTCATTGGAAATATGCCCTCTGGGTCATCCTAGATCTTTCAAAATAAATTCAACTCTAGAACTCCTTTATAAGCAAGCTAACCTAGAAATCTTATGACACGATATTTATACACTCACTGCTCCAACACTTGCCCCAAGGAACCCAAGGCTCCCTAAATCATCACAATAGGCGTATCCATAGTCCATCTAGGACAATAATCTCTACCACGATATGAAAGTTTTTTAGACAGGTCTAGAAATATCAGTCTCTCTCAAGGATAACAAACACTCAAACATCAATTTGTTCCATACCTATCTTTGGGCAAGATTTCCTCAAACTTAACATCATAATCAAACATTGTCAAAGAGGTTGCCCAAATCTAGTTGTATTCATTCACCATATCACTTTCGGTAAAGGTGGAGAACGACATGTGGTTTTAGGCATCTTCAGAGTAGTGCCAACATTGGTGGTGTATGGAGGTGTCAATCAAACAACCCACACTACACTCAATTTGTTTTGTAGGGTGTTCCCATCCATGGTTAGGGTTTGAGATTATATTTAGAATATCTCAACGATAACTTCATAAAAACCATGACGATCAAACCAACTCAGGATTTGACAACTAAACCTTCTTATTTCCATGGACAGGTGACATAACTCAAAATGTTATATGAGTCCCATGTAAACCACATCAGGTTCCAAATGACCGTATCAGAAGGTTCACTTTTAGACCGTATCAACTCAGTCTTAGATATACCCAGTTGTACAGTCCCAATGTATCTTGCAAATTAGTCTTCTTGAGTTATGAAGTGCCCACTTGTCATGAAGCATCATGAACCCATATTCATAACTATCCATTCTAATGTTTTAGCTCAGTGTACACTCTCAAAACATTCCAATTTCGTTTGCACATCAACTTACATGTGCTTACTCGTTTCTTGTTTTTTCAAGTTTGTAGTGTCATACCCCACATTTGTATAAGGATTTGTCATTGTAAATACCTTTGTGAACTGACCTAAAACTTATTGCATACATGTTAGTGTATACAAGTCACCATATATATTGTCATTTATACAAGTACATACATGTACTTTATATATTAAAACATATACATACATGTGTGTAGATGTATACATGACTCTATATGTGCATTTACCACCTAACATTTGATTGGTCTTGGTTTGATGATCACAATTTGATTTGCTTCGTTGTATTTGGCTTGGTTGGCGGGACACCACCGTTGTTCATTGTATAATTAATTATGTTTGTATTCATTAATGATTTTGGGACTGCATTTACATATTGATTACTTTGCATTATTTTGAATGTATTGAAAATGAGTTGGTCTTAGACTGCTTTGCGAAGTAATTGTTTAAATGGAAATTGCTAACGTTTTGTTGACTTGGTCACATACCACTCTGCAAGGTAATAAAGTGATGGTTATTGTTTAAATGTTTCGTAACTCCCCTCCTTGGACATTTTGAACATGGTCATAGACTCATAAGGCATTAAAATTATTATTGTTGCTTGCTTGGATAAAGGTCTTGGACCATTAACAAGGTAAAGGATTATTTGTTTTGTAGATGGGTCATAGACCACATTGCTTTGGCATTGGTAAATAATAAGTTTTAATGGTCATAGACCAAGGAAAATTAAATTGTTTGGTGTTTTGGTCTTAAACCATATTGCAAAGTTTATTGATAGTTTTATATGATAAGTCTTGGACCATGAGGAGCATTGATTAAATTGTTGTTTATTATTTTAAATGGTCATCAAACCATATTACTTGGCATTTGACAAGGTAAGTGTTTATTGTTTGATGTTATGGTTTGAACATGGTCACATACCACGAGGTAAGTAATATTTTAATTGATTATGTTTATTGTTTAATGGTCTTGGACCGTTCGAACTCCATGCAAGCTATTTTGGAGGGAAGAATGGTGAGTTGGCACTATGTCAGTAGTTAATGGGCATTAATGAAGCACAAGTTTTTGGGAAGTGGGAAGCTTGCTAAGAAGCCCAAACGCATGCATTCTCCTCCTTTGTTCACATTTTTGGTTTATTGGTTGTTTTTGGTTTGTGAGTTGCATGAGGTTTTTGTGGGCAGTATTGTTGGAAAATCTGGATGTTGAAAGTTGCATGAGGATATGTAGAGAGGTATTTTGGGAGATCAGTTGCATGCATTTATGATGATTGTTTTTAAATGGCGAATTTTGTTATGCTTGTTGTTGGAAATTTTTGGAAGATATTTTTGTTGGGCATTCGAAGTTTCTAGTTCAAGAAGAAAATTGGAAAAGGCGAAAACAAGACGTATTCAAAGACATGAATATCTAACTCCGTTTTTGTTGTTTTATTTTGCAATATGGGAATATGAAATGGTTTTTCTTAAACTGTTAACAATATCTGGAATGAATACTAAGTTTTGTTAAGAACTTTGTGAAGGAAAAACGTAGGAGAAAAAAAGGGAATAACTGGGTATTTAGAAAAGTGAGTGAATATTGGTTTTGTTTTTGTTGGTTTTCTTGGGTTTGCATGTTTTTGCATACAAAATACTCTTGTTGTTTGCATTTCGAAATTGGTTTGTTGGTGATGATGGCGTTTGACCTGTAAAAGTTATGGGTTTTTAATTTTGTTGTAATAGACTTCTTATCTTGCCTAAAAATATGTATGTGTACAGATTTTTCCTTCATGCAACTCGATATAGAGCTTAGTGACAGTTGATTCATATGTGGAAATTGCTTGACTTGTTGTTACAAGGGCATGAACGTTGTTCTCTTAGCTTTTATATAAAAAATTGTAGATGAAATTAGGAGAAGAGATTCAATTTGGGACCTTGTGCCATATAAATGATGGGTTGTTATTTTGTGACATTTTTGGGTATGTGTTCTTGGACTATTATATCAAACAGTATCATTTTATCTTGTAGAGATGAGGTTTCTCTCTTGAAGTTGGTTGATTTGTTTAATTGGTCATTGTGTTATTGTATAAGATGATTGTTTTATCCCATTATGGGATAAGCTTGGTTAAACTTCACCTTCTCAATTCAAGCTTTCCTGTGTTAATATGAAATCTCGTTTTACTTTTGATAAGCTCATAAGAAGTTAGGTTATTAATACTACCATTTTGGTTGGTCACCAAATACAGTCGTGGGTGAATGTTTTAGTATGATTGGGATTTTACCTGTCGTTAACTCTCTCTCTCTTGTTGTAAGATAATCTCCGGCTTAGGTGAGAAATAAAGAGATTCTATCTCTTGGAGATTTCCTGCACTTTTTCTTTACATAGCACAATTGTTGAGTATGTAATTAATTACTTAAAAGCTTAAATGAAATAAGTGTAGTTTGATCCATAGCGAAGTGGGTGAGATGGTATGTTATTTGTTTGATTATAACTAGTTATGGAACTTCTCTGCGTAGGAAGTGAGAAAGTGTTGAAATCAGAACTGTTGACTTGGTATGGTAATGGTAGGGCTGTTATTAAAATTGTTTGGTTATTATAAGGCATGAGATTGCTTTACCCACCTTGTAGTAATTGCAGAAAAGGTTGAAGTGGCAGTTTTATTTGCTGTATATAGGAATGTTGAACATTTTAAGAAGGTTACTCTGTTGGTAATATTCAAGTATGTGATAATCTCAGGAAATAGAATATTGTTGGAATCATGGAATTTATTTAATAAGTCAAACATTACATGTACTAGTAACAAACAATTTTGAGAAAATTGCATTGTTATTTGATAACCAGTTTTGATGTGATCATCAACTTTGATTATGTGGTATCATTCCATTTGTTCAATGTGATATAAACTAATTTAATGAGTTATGAAGTTTATTATTTATCACTTAAGATAACTGTTATCATATTCTCTCATTTCAATTTAATACAACATGAATATGAGTAGATAATTCATGCTAGTTCATATAACTGACCATGTATACAACTTTTCTCTCTCCTACACTGTGCAAGATGGAGTGACTTTATGAAGTGATTGATTGGATTGATTACGCATAATTTCATCATGCATTATTGTTTATTATTTGATTCAGATTATTGTATCATATTTGATTATTGTAATTGTTTGAATGTATGAATTAACTTCGCAAGTTGAATGAAGGAAATTTTCCTAGCGTATGTACTATTCTGAATATCTGTTGACATTATTTTGGAAGAAACAAGGAATTATCCTTAATAAGTATTAATTAAATACCTTGTTTTGATATCCTGTTTGAGAAATATGGAAGTGTTATAATGTTGTTTTACAACATAGTATGAATGTATGATTAAATTTACGTTGATATCTTTGATATGCAAGTACATATGTTTTATTAATTCATTTTGGAATGAACAATTATGTTTTATAACAACCATAGTACAGAAACGGAAAACAATAAGATGAAACCATGCTAAATCACTATTGTACCTTATTAATTAAAATACACTATTATGATTAAATGACGAACATATGAGTACATAGTACTATTTTCAATAAGTATTGAATAGGATTAACTTTATACATGACATGGTTAAATAAACCTACGTTTTAGAATGAAAACTTTATGTTGTGATAGTACGATAATAATAGATACTTATAAAAGATGGTCTCTCAATGAGTGATACTATGACTCTCTATCAAGAAATGGATGAGGTGTAATAATACAAAATAATCTTATCCTAGGATGAACTCATTTATTTACCTCGTAAGGATAACTAAATTATAAATGAAGAGTAGATATCATGAATCGTCGATCTTGTCGACAGAGTCCTTATCATGTGCCAACTTAGGATGGCTACAAGAAGGGTAACAGGTACATAATGATGCAAGTCATTATGTGGCCACTATCTTTCCCATAGGGATCCTAAGATGGGACTAATAATATGTTGACCAAATTCCCTCATTCTTATTTCAGATTAGTGAACTAGTACTAAAGACAATAACTAACTCCAAATATGTGAGGGTTTAAGGTACCTCGAGATGGGATGAAGATGTGTACGGGTGCAAAATGAGATATCCTTCTCCACATCAAGCTAAGTAACCTGCAAATCAAGTGAACTCAACAAAAAATGGATTAGTAGATAGATGGGTGGGTTTCCTAATGAAGTGAGTCCCAAGAAGTGAAAAATTCCTAGGATGAACATGTCAACCCACATTTTGATAAAGATAAATAAAATTAGATATTGATAAATTGGATGTAGCAGAATCTAAACCAAAATAAAATCTGAAATGCTAGATATGAGATGGCAGATGTAGATATGATCTAAATGGATGCAAAGTAAATCAACCTATGGACGTGTCGATGGTGAATCGAGACTGCAAAGCATGGTTCAATAGTGATTGGGGAAAGATGAGAAGAAGATGAAGAAAAATAGGCATCTTAAGATGTCCTGTAGCTAGATCTAGAAGATGATCTGGATCTGGAAGTGGATCTAAGAACCTGACAAGCAGAATAGAACTAGATTTGGATCTATTTGAAAGGATGTAAGAAAATTATGAAAAATTGATGATGAATGCAATAAAGAAAGATCAATGGTTGATGGTGAGCGGGATGGGTTGAAGGCAATTGGGGGATGGGTGGAATAGATCTAAGATGATAAAAAGGTAGAATGACAGGATATGAGCACTGGGGTGACTGTAAAAATAGAAAAGAGATGGTTGGAGATCTGAATGATAGAGAAGGAAAAAATAATGGAGGTTGGGTCAATGACGACTAGACAGGGTTAATGGTGACTAGGAATGATCTAGGCTTAGACTAAAATGGATGGACTAAAAAAAAGACTTGTAGATAAGAAATGAAGGCTTGGAAGATTGCTGAGATAGAGAGATCCTGATGACAACTAAACCTGCACAAGATCTAATGATGATAGTTGAAAAAAGGAAAGATCCAAACATGCAATGATGAAAGAATACTCCCAATCTTCAAGAGTGGGCTCAAGATATTCAAAGGTGACTCCAAGAGAGTGATGGTAGTTGCAAGGACACACAAAAATGAAAGCAAGATCGCAAGAAGGATTAAAGACTCCAAAATTGCATCCTTAAGAAAGGGAGGGATAAGGGGAGGATTTATAGGGTTGAATGACAACTCAGATGGGTTACCGAAGATTGTGGGGATCCTGTCCATTTGGAAAGTGGGAAGGTGACGAGCTCGAGACAATGAGCCCATTTTATAAGATTAGGGTTTTGAAGGATTATGATTAATTAGGGTTAGTTAGGATGAGTAAATGGGTAGGTGGAGGGTGGAAAATATTAAATAAAGGCCATGGAGAGGTGAAATCATTAAATGATGGCCTAGAAAGGATAAAATGGAGGATTTAAGAAGAGGGCATGAATTAAATGGGTGTTTAGAATTAACGAAACATGATTAGGGATGATTAATGGATGCATAATGGTGGAAAATAATTATAGGTGGGATAAATTGAATTTAGGAGGGAATAAGGGAATTCAAAAGGGAAGAGAGATATGTATGAAAAAAAGATGATAGAGAGATGAACACGGGGTGAGGGGTAGCGATACCAAAAATTGGTGTCTTACATTTGCCCCTTGTTGTCGAGTGGTTTGCATTGCGAAAGCCGTGAGACAAAAAAATAAAAGATATGATAAGATGATTGATGAGGTGCTCCCCCTCAAACTAGGGAGTCGATGACATGAAGGGAGATTCGATCATGAGTTTGAAATAGATGAAGAAGGATGGAAGGATGAGAAAAGGAAGATGATGAGATAAGATATCCCAGATGAGGATAAATAAAAAATAAAAAGGTAAATAAAAATATGATGGTGATTTCATAATCACTTTGGTAGGGAACAAAGTATTTCCTCAATGGAAGATAGAAATGTTCTTTGGACCTATGAGTCAGAAAAAAACCACTGCAAAATGGAGGGAATCCAAAGGTAATTCTTCTCAAATAGGATGTGTAATCCGTGGGACCAATAGGTCAAAGGCAAACATAAAATATGTGCAAAATAAATACAAAAATGGTCAAGAAAAGGGTCGTGAAAAAAGGATAGGGGGGACAAGGGAATATGAAATTAAAAAGGATGCAAAAAATATGTGTCTGGGGTGGGAGGAAGAGGAGGTAAAATAATGATGTCCTAAGTGGGAACACAAAGATGGCCATAAAGATGATGAAAGATAAGATAACGGTTCCCTGAGAGGGAACACAAGGATGACCACAAAGGCATGATGATGCAAGATAAATATGTGATGGATAACGAAGCCCAGGGGGACAAATAAGATGTGATATGAAGACCACATAAGGAAAAAGTGGAAGAAAATATAATTTGAAAGGAAAGATTGATCGGAAAGAGTGCAAAAGTAATATTGATAAAAAAGACAGGGTCAGGTCAACGATGATCAAGTATCGGTTGGATGCAACCAAAGATGAAGTGATGGTGACCCAAAGGGGTTAACAATGGGGTTCAGTGGGCTATATAAGCCCTCTGGGTGGGAAAACCTGACTAATGACTCATTTGTACATGTGAAAGTGACAATCAAGAGCTCTTAAATATAAAAGAATAGTTGAGATTGTGAGTGAGATGGAGGCTGATGGATTAATAAGGAAGTGCTAGAGGACCCGTAGGATGGTAAGTGCCTAAACCTTAGCCTTGTTTTAAGCATTTTTGATGTTTTTAATTTACTTTTTTTACATTTTTTTACATTTTTGGGATCGACACAAGGGGGTGGTCGCTGGTGACTGGGTATACGTCACCATTCGATCTAAGCCTAAAAAGATGTCAACCCAAGCTAGGAGGTGTTGACCTAAGCTAGGAGACATCAACCCAACCTAGTTCAATGTCGACTAGGGATAATAATGGTTGATTTTGGATTTTTGATGATGCAAGGAATCTAATGTTTGCGTGTTTGATTGGTTTTTTAGGCATGACAGACTCTATATCTATGAGACAAGAGTACCTGACCTTGTATGATCAGATCAAGAGGGGATGTGATAGATGCTTGAGTGGGAACGATTGGCCGTAACTTAGTATTAGGTTGATTCCGTCATTACAATAGGATTCAACATGAGATGTATGGATGATGTTCGTCATTAGTGAACTAGATGGATGTGCGGAACAAACACATTTTATTTAGGATGGGTGAGATGACCATTACCTCAAAGATCTATACTGCACCTAAGGACTACCTATATAGGGTGAACCCATACAAACCCATCACAAAATATAGCAGATTGGGGGTTTTGACATGGACTATTTGGAGTCGATGCCTACAAATTACCTTCTCATATGGGGCATTTCATATAGATACACGATATGAGTGTGGGGGTGGCTAGAAGAATATTGATATGTCTTGGTGATGATGGACATTTATAGCTATGCACTTACCAGATTCAGGGGGTGTGAGATTCCCATGGATGATTAGCAGGTGTGGTAATAGATATTGTTGATCATAGGACAAATATTTTCATTTGGCACAACACTACTGGCATAGATATACCATGAGTTATGCATGTATGCACAAGATGAGGAGGAAAAGGATGGATGTAGGATTCTTACTCCATTGTTGGGCATATGAGCATATAACAGTGATTAGGACACCAAGGTCTCCCATGGATGACAAGGGATCACATTGAAGATGGCCAGCTAGGATTCATGATATGGCAAGCTGATCTAAGCTCATGGTGAAAAGAGAGAGAGAGAGGAGCAGATTGGTATACAGATAGACTGGATAGAGTTAGAGATAGAGTCTGGTTAGATGGTGGCCATACCATGATTATTCTGTATGGAATGGGGTGGATGTGGAGTTGACAGGGATGAGGTGGATGAGATGGGTCCAGGGGCAGAGGCCCAAGATGATAGAGGTCCATCTAATTTGATAGAGTTAGGTGGCAATTTGGAGTAGTACAGATAGTGCAAAGAGCCTATTAGATATAGGCAAGATGAGTCATGAGAGGGACCTACCTAGTCCTAATATGGCAGACCCATTGGAGGAGGTTAGGGGCACCATGGGATGATGATGATGATGTCGGGGTCAGAGTATGGGTTTGTAGATTAGATGATGACTACATGGGACATCTTGTATGGTAGTAGAGGGGACCGAGGGAGGTGATGAGGAGGAGGAGGTTCCAACTGAGGAGGATGTCCTAGAGGTAACAAGGATGATGATGTAGGAGCTTCTGCATAGATAGCTCAGTTGTGCACAAAGCATGATTTATCCCACCTAGAGAGAGACATGGACACACTTGGAGTGAGAGGTAGGCATGAAAGGAGGCCTTAGACCTATGCCAGGAGAAGGACCAAGCCATCTAATAGAGGGATCAATACAAGAGGAAGTGAGAGGCCTATAGAGCTAGATTTAGAGACCTCACACCTATACTAGTAGGGGATTCAGGGAGTGGTGCACCAATGGAATCATAGGGGGCTAGATAGATGACACCCACTGGTACTGTGCCCTTGGATCTATATAGATCACTGGTAGCTATGAGGCACAATATTATGAGTAGATTGTGACATCCACGCTACCACAGACATATAGATATGTTGCATATCTAAATGAGTAAGTGGGGAGAATGGGGCACAACACCATCTAGGAGTATAACAAGTGTGGAACAACCATAGTAAGATGTGGTCCATGATGGAGGTGATGAGGCCTAGAGACTGATTCAGGAGCCTATCCCTAGGGGGCAAGATTTGAGACTCTCGTATGTAGATTTCACTAATTTTGATGATGCATCTGGTTTGAGACAGGACCCTTAGCAACCTGTGACTTGATGTATATATGTACTTGAACATATGAGATGATATATATATATATATATATATATATATATATATATATATATATATATATATATATATATATAATTTTTGTTGTGATTTATAATGTGTTATGTGTTTTGATTCATGGTTTTGATGATGCTATGTTAGATTTAGATGTTGATGATTATGATTATGATGTTACAGACTAGATGTAGATGTTTGTATTGCTGAAAATTGGATATAGATGTGAATGTATGAATTTGATGCTATGAATTTGATTATGATGATTATGGATGTAGATACAGATGATTGTGGATTATGGATTATATGTAAATGTTATGGATTATGGATTATGGATTATGGATTAGATGTAGCTGCATTGTATGGTTATAAATTGGATTGTGATTTATAATATGATATGGATGTGATGTGAGATAAATATTTACATGTTAAACATATGCGATTTGGCATGGATAGATAGATGTTATACATTATGAAATGATGGATAAATGATGTGGTGGATTTATAAATATGTTCTCTGTAGATGATTTGTCATGATTGATGTTATCCTTAAAAGTATACACATAATCCTAGATTAGTAAGAACATATTCAATAGTGAGAAAAAGGATGTGAATTCAATAGAAGGTGACCAAAAGAATATAAATGACATTTTATCATAGTAATGAGTGCACAAAGAAATGATGCTTTGAACCAAATTAAAGGTAAATAGGAAAGGGAGCCAATCAAGGCAATGCACTTGCATCCATTAGTATGTGTTAACACATAACCATCGATAGTTAGTAATCCTATCGATCATGAGGGGAAGTACAGAAAATGGACTTATAAACCTAATTTTCACATGATACAAGGGGTTTGGATGACACTTGTAGGCAGGAATATAGGTTATCCTTAAGCGGGTGCCCCTAGGTCTATGCCTTAGCTCTGAGAAAGATGACACAAAATGATCAATGTGGGAAGTTTGTTGAGGATGAGAAAACTAATCGATGCGGGAAGCTTTCTTAGGATGCTTTCTTTTGAAAATTTATGCTTTTTCTTTGAGTATATATAAGCTTGATCAATGTGAGAAGCCTCCGTTGCCATGATATGAAATGGTAGCCATCCTTATAGGGAGTGGTCTACATTTTTTTATATTCTTTTGGATTTTGGATTTTTACTTTTATAAATGGAAGGGTATATGATAGCTCTCATTCAAGGGACTAGTCTATATTTTTGACATTTTTATGATTTTATGAACAACTATCCTTCGAGGGATAATTCTATTTTCTTTTGGATAAAATAGATTTTTAGGTGAACATCCAGGTTTTTTTATTTTTATACGGAAGATCTGGGGATAACTAGGTAGACCACGTAGGAGGGGATAGTAAGTGTAAGAGTGACACGTGTAGACCTTTAACATGGTTCCAATAGTTAGATAAGAAGGTGATGAATGTAATGATTGTGGATTTATCACCAATAAGGAAGAACCTATCCATAAGGAATATGTTATGATTAGATCCGTGGTGCCCATATTTAAGGTTAGAGATAAGAAAATGATGGTAGACCACATAATTCCAAATCATTACGATGAGCAATGGAAGAGGCTAATGATGGATGGATGACCACTGAGATAACTAATTTTATTTTGGTAGGTATGTTAACAGTAAAAAGGCCACAATAACAATGCATTGAGAGGTTCCATTTCTGGTTTACCATCAAGGGAATCCAAACGATAGGCTCCTAAACCCATACTTATGTGTGATAATATAAGGTCTAATCTAGTTGGGAGAAAAATTTCCACGTTGACTCCTTTCTAGAGTAGTGACATTTTTATTTTCTTTAAGGATGAGGTTATCGATGTTAAAGTTATGTTCCTTGAGGTGCTTGTTATTAGCACATTTGATGTACTCTTAATATACATGATGATGTTCAAGAGTTAGAAGGTGGCGTTCATCTAACAACTTAAGTTTTTCTAGATGCTCTTGGCGATACTATTCGTCAAAGACAAAGTTGTGAAGAGAAAAACACAAGGAGGGGATTTTTACTTCAAGAGGAAGAATGACCTCAAAGCCATAAATGAGTGAGAAAGGGGTAGTGCCTATAGAAGTGTGGATGTTAGTCCAATAATCCCAAAGAGTGAAGGGGATATGAAGATTCCAATTACGAATGGATTTATCAATAGTCTTGGCGAGGATGATACGAAGAGTTTTATTGGTTGCTTCACCTTGGCTGTTAGCTTGAGGATAATATGGAGAAGAGAAGCTAAGTTTAATGTTAAATGAGTCAAAAATATTCCTTAGATATTTGTTTTTGAAGGACTTTCCATTGTTCATGATGATTTTGTGAGGGACACCGAAGCGGAAAATGATATTCTGATAGATGAAATTAACGATTTGATTAGCTTTCGTAGATGTGAGTAGAATGGCTTCCACCCATTTAGTGAAGTATTTAGTAGTGGTGATGATAGAGTGATGGTGTTGAGAGGAACCTGGATTGATGAGGCCAATGAGGTATAGTCCCCCATTGTGAGAAAGGCCAAAGGTTGTGAGCCGACTATAAGCCCTGACTAGGAATGTGAATTACATTGGAATGTTGCTAGCATTTAACACATTTTTTAACGTATTCACAATAGTATTGATTAAGAGAGGTAAAATAATACCCCATGCAAAGGACGCATTTGGTGACAACTAAACCAATAAAATGGGTAGCATAGATACCATCATGGACTTCTTGGATTGCTCGAGTGGATTCATGAGATTCAAGGCAACAAAGCAAGATGCCATCGAAGCCACACTTGTAAATAATGCCACCAAGGATGACATAGTGATTAGCACATTGAAGAAAATACATCCTACCATTTTTAGATAGGTCAAAGGGGATGATTGATTGAGAAATATAGTTAAATATTTGAGAAGACCAAAGATAACAAGGATTATAATCAATGAGGTTAACACCAAGTAATTCACTGAGATGAGCCAGTTTTTCAATGTTATGAACAATAACAAAGAGTTTAGACTCTTCCATAGACTAAGGGATAAGAGATACGAGATAAGCCATAGTGTTTGAAAAGTGATTAGATGATCGAGTGACAATTTGAATGGTGTATAATTTGAATGCTCTAAGAATGAAGTCAACAATGTCCTTATATTTTTGAAGGATCCCCATAAATGTCAAGGATTTAGACGCCAAGTAAGACGGCGGTGTAGAGGCCTAAGATGAGAGCTTCATATTTGGACATATTTTTTGTGCATTTGAAATTAAGTTTATAAGTGATATGAATAGGAGTATCCCACAGAGGAATAAAAATTATGCCAACACCTCGCCCTTGGTGACACTTAGAGAGGGGAAAATTCATGTTCACAATTATTGATAGATTAATTTGGAAATTGTTTTTGGGGAAGGTGCTTATCAGGAAGAGGGGCATCAACTAATTGATCTGTGATAACTTGACCCTTGATAAATTTATGAGAGATGGACTGTAGGTCAAACTCTATCATGAGCATAATCCATCAAGTGATGCAATCACTATGACAAGATTTGGAATGCATAGTTTTGAGAAGATGAAAGCTAGTGACAAAATACATCTTATGATTAAGAAGATAATGTTGAAGCTTGGAATTAACAAAGAAAAGGGTGCAACACAACTTTTTCAGCTTCATTGTGGTGAGTTGCGAGTCTCATAATCATGAAGGGTACAACTGATATAGTATACAACCTGATCCCTACCTTGCTCATAACGATGTGCTAACATGGCACCCAAAGCATGATCAAAGGTAGGGACATAAAGATAAAAAGGATCCCCCTCACATGGAGGGGTAAACATAGATGGGGATAGGATATATTGATTAATGTCATCAAAGGATTTTTGGAAGTTATCATCCCATTTGAAGTTGATGTCTTTACGAAGAAGGTGATGAAAGGGTTGGAAATGGTCAGAAAGTTGTGAGATGAAATGATGGATTGATTGAATTCAATCTTAAAGAATGCAAAGCTACTTTAAGTTAGAAAGTAGAGGTATCTCAAGGATGGATTTGATTTTTGAGGGGTCAACTTCAATACCCCTATTATAAATGGCATGTTAGGAAGGGAAAAGTCATCTTTAGGGAAAACGAGATTTAAATCTTGAAAGTCAATCTAAAGGTGGATCTTTCCAAAAGCTTTGGAAATGGTTACAATATTGGAAACCAATTGCAGATATTCGATAGGGATGATGAAGTTAGCAGAAATGAGGTGTTGCAACTCCTCTTCAACAAGGAGGGAAACTCAAGGGTGCATGTGGCGAAGATTTTGCTTAGCTGAATTAGTTTAGGAAATGTGTAGGCATCTAAAATGTCGACATGCTTAGTTTTTTTTTATGATTTTGACCAGAGCTATGAACCGGGGGGTTGAGGGACCCCACCCAAACAATTAAAAACAATTAACATGGAACAAATAAAGAGAGGAGTATAGAATTAAGAAGACCAACGCTCATCAAAAGGAAGGAAAAGCAATGAGATAAGAGAGGCACGAAGCAGAAAAGAACAACATCAATGAATACGAGCCCAAAAAACATAGAGGGACTGAAACAAAAGTAGAACACCTATCCAAAGAAGGAGAAGGCACCAAAAAATTCCAAACTCAAACAATATCATGATCACCACCACCAACATTACCATCAGCACATGAAGAAGCTACATGAAGAAGGAATTGGAAGTCAGCACCAGTGCCGTCACGAAGCTCATTGAGATTGTCGATAGATCAGTCAACACGAAAGAGGGCCGCATCAATGTCGATGGTGGGAAGGATCCTAGGATCATGGTGACCATAAACAAATATGGAAGCCACATTTTTGGCAAAATGAAGTAGGTCTTTGTATTGCCCACTAAGCCATTGTATCCCATGACTAGAACCAGTATCTAATTTGTCAACTTCCTCAATCTACATAAGAGGTTTAGGTAAGTGAAAATCCACTAATTCATTGTGTAGACCACCATGGTGAACCAGATAAATGAGATCAACTGCCACAAACTCAACTTTAGAAGTAACAAGATGGATCAAAAGGCAGAAAGAGATGAAGGCCACCGCTATATCTTAATTTGCCCAGCCTCTGTGAGAATTAAATAAATAAGATTCGCCCAAAATATTTTCAATAGCTTTGGCTTCCAAATATGACAAATATCTAAAAACCTCTGAAAGATGATAACGGTTAATGGTACCAGTGAGATCCATCTCCAGTTGTTCACCATGAAGAGAAAGGAACAGGAAGCCCAGAAAAGTCATGTGAGAACAAACCGTGCAAACCAAGAGAGAAAGTGATAAAGAAAAGGCCAAGAGTAGGATAAAAGGTCGAGTCACATGAAATACCATCAAGTGAACTGAGGCCGACTTGCAATTCCTTCATGTGAGATGAGCTCAAACACTCCATTCCAATATTTTGAATTACTCAAATTTATAATGTCGATTGTGTAATCAATAGCATAGTTGGCGAGAAAATTGGTGGCGATGTTAGCCTCTCAATATGTGTGACAGATGTTTCACTTTTTGAATTTTTCGAACCAAAAAAGGATATTATAAATATAGAAATTTAAGTGCCACAAGAGGGCCAATCCCTTAGCAATAGCATGAACAATTATTTGAGATTTCCCTTCTATCAGAAGAGAGTAACAACCAATTTGTACTACAAGTTTGACACCTTCGAGAAGGGCTTGTGCTTCGGCTAAGTTACAAGTACCTTATTTCAGAGGGAAGGACCCAGCTATGAGGAGATTACCATTCTCATTTCTCACTAGAAAACCTGCTCATGATTTACCCGAGTTGCCCCTAGAGGCCCCATCAAAATTCAGTTTACAATAACCCGAGGAAGGAGGCTTCCATTTCAAAATTTTCCTTCTAAGGATGTTTTCAATTTGTGACAAGCCATGATGAACAATTGAACATGGATTAGGGGTTTTGATGAGAGGCCAATCTTTCCTAATTTCAACATCATGAGAAGAAAAATTAGGATTATTGAGACTATGGATGCTAACGTTTTATGAAATAGGAATTTCAAGTTTTTTGGAGAAAACTAGGAAGCTCAAAACTTTCTCTCTAAAAATATGGAGATTCCGTTCCCACTAAATGTGCCAAATCAGGATGAAGGGGGAAATGAACCAAATGGAGCTGAGAGAGCTCTTATTACCAATCTTTGAATAAGCTTTAAGAGTGTCTTCATTGTTACTATAGGGGCCCAGGATAATTTCAGCTTACTTACGAGCCAATTCCACCCCTGAACAACAAAAAGGGCAGAAAATAAGAAGATGCTCAATATATTCTTCAGCATTATCAAAAATTAAACATTTAGAAGGACCGGTGAGCCCCACGATCTTCTGCGGATTTGCATAATAATTTTTATTTTAAAAACAAACCAACCAAAAGTAGCCACTTTCGGAAGGAGCAAGGGATTCCAACAACCAGTCCAGCTGGGAGCCCCTTTACTAGATATAGTGATGAGAATAGAATAACTTTCCTTGACAGTGTAAGAGCCAGTGGAAGAGCCTAGCCAAAGAAGTTGGTCCTCTTGAGCCTTAAAAATGACTTTTCTAGAAGAGAGGGCCTTTAATAAAAAAGAAACTTCTTGCTTGGTCGCACCAAGAGTAGAGATATCCTTCCATAACAGAGAAGGAGAACTATCAGGTTTAGGGGTCTCGAAGTCCACAACCTTGCTACCCCAAACAACCTTGGAGATATTCATGACAAGATTAATATTTGGATTCAGGATGAGAGGCTCTTTCCTTCCCTAAATATCTTCCCAAAAATCAGCACTCAAGCCATTGTTAATTTTCCAAGAAATATGATCAGCAATTAGATGCCTACATTTGTGAAGAAATTTCCAAATGTGTGAACCTTTGGGAATATCTTCACTGGAAAGCATTAGTTTGGGGAGACCTGCTTCAAGATATTTATGCAAAAGAACTTGAAAGACCAATCTTTTGGGATCAAAGATAAAATTATAAACTAATTTAACATCAAGATCAATATTTTGATAAGTCGTATCAGTAAAACCCAATCCACCAAGATGTTTGGGAATCTTAACATCATCCCATTTGACCAAATGAAATTTCCTCTCTTCATTATTACCTTTTCAGAGGAAGGATTTGATAATTTTCTTGAACTTTCTTACTAAGGATTTGGAAAAGAGGAACACTAAAAGCATGTAGATGGGGAGGGCATAAAGGACCGATCTAATGAGAAGAGATTGTCCAACAAAAGAGAGTCATTTCCCTTTCCATGATTGTAATCTCTGAGAGAGAGCGCAAAGAAGATCATCCCAGAGGGAAAATTTTCCAGCCTCGAAGAATAAGGGGATACCAAGTTACTTATGTGGAAGAGAGCCTAACTCAAAACCCAGAACCACTCTGATTCTTCTCTGTATATTAAGAGAGATGTTAAAGAAAAAAATGACACATTTGTGAAAGTTTATGATATGAACTTCAACTTTGGAGTAGGAATCGAGGATGCTATGAATAATATGATCCTCTAAAACAGTAGCAGAACTAAAGAGTAAGGTTTCATCTACAAACTTCTGATGAGAAAGGGGCGGAAGATGTGTCGTCAAAGTAATACCAAATAGGGAGCCTTGCAAAAGAGTAGATTTTAGGGCTCTACTCAAATCCTCAGAGACAAGATTGAAGAGGAAGGAGGACAAAGGTTCTCCTTTCCTTAAACCTCAACTGATAGAAAAGAAACCTTCTACCAAACCATTAAGTAGGACAGAGAAATGAGAGGAGGAAACACAATTGAAGATCCAGCTGCAGAAGTGATCTCTAAAGCCCATTTTCTGAAGAGATTTGAGAAGAAATCTCCAGTTGATTCGATTGTAGGATTTTTTGAAGTCTCGTTTAATCATCATATCATGACAAGAGGATGATTGCAATGAGTGGATAATCTCATGGGAAATGATAATACCATCAGTTATGGACATGCCTTGAATGAAGTCATTTTGTTATTAAGAAATCAACTTATTCAAGAGAGGACTAAGCCTGGAAGCTATTACTTTAGAGATGATTTTATAAGAAGTATTATAGAGAGAAATCAAATGAAAATCATCAAGATTTTTAGCACAGTTTTTTTTAGGGAACATACAAATGAAGGTGTGATTCATTTCCTCTAAAATGTTCCAAGAACTTCTAGATTATTCAGCTGCAATCCAAACATCATTACTAATAACATTCCAAAAATCTTGAAATAAGGTTGTCGGAAAGTCGTTGGGACCAAGGGATTTATCCCTTTCCATAGAAAAAATAACAGAACAAATTTCCTCTTTAGAGAAAGGGGAAAGTAAGTTATCATTATCAATTTCTTGAACAATTTTTGGAATTTGGTCCAAAAATGGTTGTTGAGAGAAAAGAGAGGAATTAAAATCATCGTTCAGCAGCATTTGGAAAAAAGACACAACTTCTTCTTCGATAAGAGCTTACGAGGAGATCCATGAACCCATCTTCCAAATTTATAGAATAAATATAGTTTTGATTTCTTCTAGCCTTAACCGACGCATGGAAAAACTTAGTGTTCTTATCTCCATATTTCAACTAAATTTATCTAGATTTTTATCTCCAATATGTTTCTTCTTTCAGAAGAAAATCGCTGAGTTCAATGAGAATAATTTTTTCTTTCCTGAATTCCACTTGACTCATGCCTTCCCAAAAGATGAATTCTTTCAAAGCTTGGATCTCTTTTTCTACTCTTAATTTCTCCCGAAAAATATTTTTGAAGGAAGAGGTGTTCCAAGTGAGCAACTGATCATTAAGCAAAGGAATTTTTTTAGTAAGGTTGAAACTTTTGGTACTTGACACAATGAAGAAAGACAACCAATTTCTAATTAGATCAGGTAAATTAGGATCTTGAATCCACATCATTTCTCATTTGAAAGGGGATCTATGTGGGGGAATATCGAACTGAATGTTGAGGGAAATGGGGAAGTGATCCAAGTCAGACAGGGGCATGACAATGCTATCAAAAAGAAAGTTTTGTTGAAGCCAATCTTCTAAAACCAAGAATTTATCTAATCTTACTTCCATTTTCCCAAAACCCAAACATCTATTAGTCCACGAAAACCATCCCCTCTTTGGTTCAACATCCATCAAGCTGGAATCCTTAATGAAAGAGATCAAGTTCAGTTATGAGTGCAGTTGCCAAAGAATCCCACCATGCTTGTCTTTATCAGAGAGATTGTTGTTAAAATAACCTGCTAGAATGATTTTGTTACTAACAAAAGAATGAATATCTCCATCCAATCTGGACCAAATTTCCCGCTTCTTGATAGGGTTGTTAAAAAATAGACATTACAAAGGAGGAACGAATCATCCGTATGATTAACCTGAACCTTTCACCATTGAAAACTCGAACAATATGAAATAAATTCTACAAATATTTTACTAACCTTCTAGAAAAAAATCGATCCACCAAACGCACCATCTAAATAATCAAAAAAACCACTCCATCCCTTCCAACTACGCAACCAGCCAGAAAGGCATTCAACTTTGGACATTTTGGTTTCTTGAATTAAGAAAATATTCATAGCCTGTTCAGAAACATAACGTCTAAGAAGCCACTATTTGTTAGGGTCGTTTAGACCCCTAACATTCCAAGAAAATATTTTCATCCTTTCTTCAAAGAGGACTTGCCTCTCCTACTTGAAGATGAAAAGAAAGAACCTAACTGGAGTTGTTTACCAGCTGCAATCTCCCTATAAGAAATTTTTTCTTTAGAGGGCCTACTTGGAGGATTCTTAGGACCCAAATCTGAATGAAGAATGGCCAGGGTGGGAAGAATAGAGCTTTGAATGAAGATCTAATCACACCCGGGTTCTTTTACTATCTCACACACACTAGTTTCCTCACCCACGACATCTAGCCGGAGAGTAGCCTTTGCTTCTTGTTCACAAACCCATTTTTCCAAGGATGTAACATTGGCATTGTGCCCTAAGGCCAGACCATCTTGAAAGAGAGCAAGGATGCAGGTAGAATCTTGGATCACCGACGTTGTTTCCTATTCTAGGGACATGGTAGCTGGGTCAAGAAAAATAGGTTTAGAAGCCAGATTATTACATGGCTTAACAAGCCAATTTTCTTGAATAGGAATGGGAGATGAAGGATCTAAGGACTTATCATCATACTGATATTTTTCTATTTTTCTCTAATAAGAATTACTCAGAACAAGACCATTCTTACAAGCCTTTTGAAAATGACCCTTCTGTTTGCATTTGAAACAACCGACAGAGATCCCTTCATAATCAACCCTTTGAACCCATTTTCTTGAGGGAGAGGAAATAACAATGAAGTCATGCAATTTTTTGGACATATCGATAGAAACATAGATCCAGGCAAAGGCTGAGAGGGAGCCTTCAAGAGAAACTAGATTGATGTGAATGACTTTACCCAAACTGGAGAAAAATTTAGTGAGGATTTAAGGGTTCCAATATTCACATGGTAGGGAATATAATTTGACCCACACCTAAATCTCTTCCATAGATACTTATTCAAGATCAATGTTAGGGCACCACACTCTGATATAGATGCCTGAGTCAAAATATAAAGTGTCTTTCCTAGCTATAGTGTCGTCTTGCCGAGATTCACTTTTGAAAATAACCAAGAAGAATCCTTTATCCAAGAAATAAACTTTGAGGCCACTGCCCTGTTGGGTGTCGCACCAGTTACAAATCCTATCAGAAGACAGATGGTGACCCATGAATTTGTCAAAAAAATTTCTCAACCCAAGGAGATGGTACTAATTAGAGAGACCATCCTTGTCATCAAGAGAAACCAACACATCTTCTTCAGGCAGGAATTCCTCTTTGTCTTGTTCATACATGTGATCACCGGTCGGGAGGGAATCTGACTCGCATACCCTGGGGCCTCGATGCCTAAGAAAATCAGGCAGGAGACCATGCCCTGCATTCCTTCCCTGAACACCATCAAAGAAATAAGGAAGGGAGTAGTTGTTATTGCCATTGAAATTTGAAAATGGCTCCTTCTACATTTTTCTTATCCAGGAAAATCCAAAATAAACACCATGTCAACATGCTTAGTTACAACTAATATGTCCTGTAAATAATATCATCATACCCATATAATAATTAATTACAAGATTAATTATTATTATTAATCCATTTTATCACATTCAACCTTTACCATTTATCTAACATTCCATTTTGTCATATTTCCACTTTTAATCATTTATCAAGTATCCCAACATTTCATCATTAATCATTTTCATTCATCTAAATATCCCTTTTTTATCATTAAACTCATTAATCCATCATTATATCATATTATCCTATCGAATTCTTCATTAAAATTTCCTAGGAATCTAATATTCCTACATATACCTACCCACCTACCCTACACATCCCTACACCTAGTTTTCCATGTAACCTCACCCCTAAACATCATTTATTAACCTAATATAATCCTAATCTCATCACATCCTCACACCTCTAAATCTAGAGGCTTATAAATCTAGAAGCCCCTCTAACCTTCTCCTTCCATTGAATTTTAAATTCAATGGAAGCTTCTTCCCTCCATATAATTTGAATTTAAATTCTAGAATTCTCCATTCTAGAGAATTTTAATCCTCTCAAGCATTATCCACCCTTGATCCCAATCCAACATGGCTTCATCTTATCCATTGAATCCTCCACCCACAATCTATAAATTTATCTCTCCTCCTCCATGATATCTAGGTCACAAATTCATATCAAATATCTTTCATTTTTATCATCCAATCAATCCATCATTCATCCACAATCAATATGTCATCCTTCGTCAAACATCTAGTAATCTAATCTATCAAGGGGAGGTGTTGACCAAGTGATTCTAAAATATGAAGCAAGCATCCAACTTAGAGCACATCCAACTAATCAAAGGAGGATAATTACGATCATGTAGGTAAGTGCAATTATTATTCTCTCCTTCCTTTTCATCAATTGCTCAATCTGAGGTAGTGTATTAGAGTGTTAGAATAGGAATCGATTTGTTTTGTTTCTTGTTGGAATTTTGCATTAACATCTCTTTTTCATCTACATTTGGCACCCACTGTGGGGATTACCCCCAAAAAAATTAATTGATTTTAGTAGCACTTACTGTTAAAAACAAGTTGTTCAAATTTAGGAATTTTTCATTAAGATTCACACGTTGAAATTTCCAATTTTCGCAACAGTCATCCGTTTCAGCACTTTTGGCTTGTCAAACAATGCTTATGTTCATAAACCGATAGTTTTGGGCCTGAAACAATAGTTTTGGATGTATTATTAACCTCTATGGGTGTAGGGATCCACTTCAACGCATTTTTCACTCTTGTAGTGCTTTTGATCTTAAAGTAGCGTTTTTGGTCCTAAATTAGCGCATTTGGTCCTAAAATAGCATTTTTGGTCCTAAATTAGCTTTTTTGGTCCTAAATTAGTGTTTTTGGTCATTTATTAGCACTTTCATCTATAAACAACACTTTTGGTCTGTAAACATCACTTTTGGCCTGTAAATAGTGCTTTTGGCTTGTAAACAGCTCTTTTGGCCTATAAACAGAGCTTTTGGCATGGTAGCAGTTTTGCATTAGTACTAACCAACTAATCATACTTTTTTATATTCTTAGTGGTGTTTTATAGGTTCTTACATTTTTTTGTAGGAATATTGCAGGAATAAGGGGAAACTATGTTAGTTTTAATATTTTATTAGTATTTTCCTAATGCTTGTGGTTGCGGGATATTGATTAATCAAAACTACTAACCCTTTGTCTTATAGCTCGAACGGTCCAAGAATGTCACGGTTTAAAAGAAACTACTAATCCTTTTTTTTACAGGTCCCCTTGCCAAAAGCCCCAATCATATAAATTTTATCATTAATTTTCATTATTCTTTGTGTATTTATTATCTTTTTTTAATTCGTAGTGTTGCTTAATTTGACCCGAAGACAACGCCATGTATGTTCTCTCGTGTCTTAAGACGATCTTGAGGATAAAAATTGGTTACTCTTCCCTCCCCTTTTTTTAGTGGGTAAGGTGATGTGGAAGTGACATCCACACACTTACCATAGTCCTAGGGGTCTTGTGACCATGGACTTCATCTCCACGTAAGTAGACACACCTCGTGTTCCGATGGGGTATATTAATTCAAGGAAAATTGCCATTATTGGCTAAGAGCTTGCTTATTTAAGAGCGACGTAAAGTTAGGGGCTTCCACATCCCAATACCTATGCCTTAGACAACATCCTTTCAACACAAACCTGGGCCCCACGTACCGCAAGGTATATCGAGGATGCCCCTAGTGAGCTCTTATATCCTAGACTAGGAAACCATTTGGCCACATATTAAGATATGGTGCAAGGAGGATGCGTTCCCCAAGATCACTCACTAGCTGACCCCACATTGGAACATAGGTGGAGAGTAAATTGTGGCTCCACTGTAGGTGTGTGGTATTGAAACTGAGTTATAGCTTGATTGCAATCCCACTTGACTAGCTAGGGTTTTGTGTTGTATGTTTGTCTCTTGTTTGTACACACCATTAACCATCCCATCACCTTAAAATTTAAATTAATCAAACATTATTATAATCAACCATCCTTAATCAAACAATATTAATCCTAATCCCATCACCATCCTTAATCAACAATCCTAATTCAAGTCTAATCCCCTGTTGGTGCTCAAATTAGTCTCGCCCCGTCTATCATTGAAATCCCTCAATTTGCGGCCTCTGTCACGTTTTTTATCTTCCCATGTTGGTGCTTGAAGAATCTTTCCTCCATTTGGTTTCCATGATCATTCCCTTCCTTGGTCGAGGATCACTTAAAGGTCCAGAATTTGTTTTTTGTTTCTCTTTCCATCTGAGGGAGTCTGTAAATTAGGCGTAAAACTCAGGTTGTTCCTTTCCTTCCATTTTCCACAATCATGTATTGTTGTCCCTGTCATTTTTGTCCCAAATACCTGAGGAAACATAATTGGATGTAGCTTAGAGGATCATGTTTGGAACTTATAACTTCTCCAATTTCTTTGTCCTTGAAGAAAAATTCATCTTTGGGCTCAAATGGTGGTTTTCCTACATTTTTACGATTTGACGGGTGAGTTTTCCCCATCAAATTTACATCTCTGCATAAGTGGAAATGTGGCCCTTTTTAGTTATATGCGGCTTGGCGGGGCATTATAAAAACTCTATGGCTCGCTTCAACCCAAAACTTGTCCATGTGGAGAAATGACGCTCGGTTGAAAATTCACCTTTTGGTTTGGCCTTGGAGTTGCGCTGGGGGGACACATGGAGGATTCTGCTGCTTTTCCCGGACTTAGACAAATTTTTCATGTAGACGGTATAATTTTTTGCAGGCCATGGACACGTGGTGGGTTGGCACTCATTTGAGGATCCGCCTTAGGATCCCACATTAACAATTGCAACAGGGGGATAGGTGGAGGCTTCTGTTATCTCTGCTTTGTACTTAAACTTTTCATAGCAATTTTCTAAGGCCTAGGACACGTCATGATCCCACCCTCATTCAGGGTCTCCGCTCTTGGGGACCATCTTGAAGCTACACCATAAAGACATGTGGAGGCTTAAGCTGGGCCTTCCCTTAATTAGACTTTTCAAGCAACATCCTAAAGGGCCTGGGACATGTGGAGGGATTGCACATGTTTGGGGACTAGCCCCTAAGTTTTATTTTGAATTAGCACTAGGAGGACACTTGGAGGCTTCCGCTCACTCTACCGTTTTTCTTGGACTTTTCAACAGCCGAAGGAGACTGTCTCGGACCTTAGACACATAGTTCCTTCCACTGAACCTTCAAATTTTTAACAAACTCTACCAGACTAAGACACGTGTTGAGCCCACACTTGTTTGGGGTCTCGAATTTTCAGGACCATCTCAAAATGTGCCATTGAGACACGTGGCAGGCAAGGAAATGGAGAAACGGAGCTTCGGGGTTATTTAAGGTTTTTTGCCTTTTGTAAAAAGGGATAAAATTGTAAGTTGAAGTGTGGGCTTGACAGGAAAGTAATGCCAACGTTGAATAGTTAAAAATGGAGGTGTGGGCCCACGGGGGAAATGTGGAACTTTTTCCTTTTTCGAAAATAAGTATAAAGTGAAAAAATGAAGTGCAGGTCTGTTGGAACCCACATTAGAAGCTAAAGGCAAAAGGGTAGAGCTACGGGGAAAATTTGGAAAAAAAACATTCCAAAAACAAGATAAAATAGCATAATCAAGTCATGGTTCCTCTAGGACCCACATTGGGACACGTGTCAATCCTATTTTCTAAGGGCGGAGGGGCGGAGAAAAAGGTCAAAATTTTACATTTTTGCAAAATTTATAAAATGTCAAAAAGTGCTCCCATGCCTGTTTCCAATCACATTTTGCTACGTGGAGGGCTCAGATTAAAATTTGAAAGGAAATATCAATAGTAGCTTTGCATTTCATTTGATTTTTCCACCATTGAAGCTCCAGGATGTTTGGAGATGCATTTTTTACATCATTTTTCATCAATTTTTTGGCAAATTTGTGTCGTTTTGGTCTACAAAGTGCAATTGAATAAATTTGGGAGCTCATTTTGTAAATCTGAGGTAATTTTGAAGTGGATTTTTTCTTAGGCTCATGCAAAAACACAAAATTCTAGATCAAGAAGTTGTAGGGTAGAAATTGCAGAGGAAAAAGGGATGAAATGATGAAAGTATAGGTGTAAAAGGCGAAAAAGGAATTTCCTTGAAGAGCAAAAAGGGATGATCTGTCAAGTCCAGCTATGCAAAGGCTCCGAGAAATGATTAAAAAGGGGATTTATCCAATGAAAGAATCAGAATGATTAAAAGGAATCCTGAAAATTTGTGGCATGGCATCCTAGTCATTAATCGAGGGCCCAAGAAACGTGATCAGTTCACAATTGATCCACCTAGCAGATTTTGGATTTGAATTTGTTAAACATCGTTGTCTAAAATAAATTAGTAACAAGCAAAGGTCCCTCAAATATTCTTCTCTTTAAGGGGGGGAAATTTAGTGGTCAAAAATGTATAAATGCATTGAGAATACTCTTGCAAATGGTCAAAGTTTGAATTCTTGAGAATTTTTTTGAGAAAGTCAGCTTCCCAAGAGACCAAAGCCAAGATTACCTCTTATTTTCTTCTATGTTAGATTTTATGTCATGTCAAGTTGGTTTTAGATGTATAGCCATTGACAAGCACTGAGATTTCTCTGGAAGCTTTCCCCTGCTGATGAATTTAAGCAATTTTGGCATTAATTTGTGTCTGAATTCTAGCAATTTTGTGTCTGCTTTATTTTCAGAATGTCTGTAAATAGTTTCTTTCATTCCTATTGGAACCTTACACTAAAATTTTTGTGAAATCACATAGGATCTCGTCCCTATGACAGTCTAATGGTATTTGCAATTTCATTTCAAGAAGAACCTTCATCTTGGATGAGATAAACAAATTTAAAAACAATTCACTGTCATTTTGTTGATAAAGATTATCTATAAGTCTTCGGGTGTACCTTATGGTGTGATTAATCAGAAACTTTAGTGTTTAATTGAGTCTTCTAATTCGAGCCTTCGAGTTGGAGTCTCAAAGATTATGTGAAAACGTGCTGATTTGGGCCTCCATTGAAGCACACCTTCTGGTTGAAGAAACATCTTGATTGTTCTGAAGCTTTTTATTGTGAATTTGTTCATTATTGTGAAGTCCCTCCAAAGATCTGGTATAATCAACTTTATCCTACTTCATCTCCCACCAAAATCATTTAAAAACCATTAATCCTACCCGGAACTACCCCTGTTTTGTCCTATGTATGAAAAAATGCAAAATCCCTTGTCAAAAATATGCAGGAGCAATCAAGATTCTAGATGTCTTTAGTAACCTTTGCCTTGTATTGAAAATATCTCCATAATATGGAAGTGACAACTCGTGAGAGTAAGATTTGGTGTGTTGATCATATTTTCCCAAGGTCTTCTCTTTAAAATTTGTGCAAAAGAAGGATTTACCAGAATTCTTCAATAACAGAGGTTACGAAATAGGTTCTCTTACTTTGGTTGAAAGGCACAACCTAAAATATTTAGGATAAGATCACATCCTTTTAAGGTGCTACCCACTTCTTCAAAGCCTGAGTGCTAAAAATTCAGAATGATTGATTCCCCAGCTACAAAATGACATACATAATCATCTATCTGCCTCTGAGTGTCTTTTCAAATCCATGATGTTGTTTGGCCTTTGAAGGATATTAAATCTAGGTACCAACATCTCCCACACATCTTATCCAACCATGTCCTTTGATCCTCAATCCCTATCCTCTCTGATGTAGGAACATCTCTCTCTAAGGTGCTCATTTTGGTGTGTTGGTCCAATTTTGGTATGTGAAGGTGTCCTAAGTGTTATATGAGGTCATTAGAGTCATGTTAATATGTTTGGTTGAGAACAAGCTTTCAAAAATTTAAAATAATGATTTCCCTATGAAAGAGAAATTTTGAATTGTTAGTGTGTCTAAGCCATTGTGGGCTTTTTTAAGACATGTTTTTCATCTAAGGTGGTTATAAGGTCTTGTATGGTGTTATTCATCTCAAATAAATACTCCCAATGTGTGTGAATGGTGCAAAGTGATGTAATTAAAATTTAGACATGTGTTTCTATGGTTTGGAATTCATGACTTATGTCTAAGAAGTTAGTTAGGGTTCACAAAAGTTATGAAAGAGAGGAAGAGCTCATGGAAAGAAGTTAGTAATGGAGGATATGGAAGAAGATATTGTGGAGAGAGCTCTGTAGGAGAATAATTGTGTAAAATATATACAAACTTTAATGGTGAACTCTATTTTTGTATATGAAAATTACAATTTTTTTATGTTGATCATAATTTTGGTAAATCATTTCCTATTTCTTAGCTTCACATGTGTTTAAATCAATTGAGAAGGCTCATAATAGCTCTATTTTGAAGATGTTGTGAATAGAAGGGAGTTAAATATTTGAGGTGTTTAGTTCTTGTTTAAGTCACTAAGTGATTTCCTTGAAGATTGTCATAGTCTGATTTCCTCATGAGAACTTAGATAAAAAAAATTGCAGAGCTTACCTTTGATGGTTATTTATGAATATTTCCTATTGTATAGTGGAGAAAGACTCATATTGATTACTCATTAGCTTTGTGGAGGACTTAGTCACTGGTTTTAAGTTTGGAAGCTGCATGTGAGAAAATTAGTCATCTACAGTGCAAGGTAAAGTATTTCTAACAAAATTTTCAAATATTCATTAGTAAATACTTATCTTTGGCTGGTCAGGATTCAATAAAGGCTTAAAAAAAATATTTAGGAGAGATATATAGGTCTTGAAAACAATTACATTGGGTTTTATAAGCTTTTGGATATTTTGTGTCATCTAAACCCCTTGTTGAGGGTAGAGTAGAAAGAAGTTGGCTAAATACCTTGATACCCTTGATGTTAAATATTTCACTGATTTCTCAAGACCTAAGAAGAGATCATTACAGACCTGTGTGAAAAGTTTTTAAGTTCTTAAAATTAACTCTATGTTTTGAGGAGATAAGAGACCTCTCAGGTGACTGTGAAACCCTAGTGAGGGTTTGTAAGGAGTTGGATATTGATACCTATAGGAGTGTTTCCAAGATTTTAAACTTTGAGAAATACATCTACTTAGGGTTCTTAACAATATTAAATAAAGAATATACCTTGAAGGATCAACAATGCATGGGTATTAGTGAGTCTTGTACTCTGGCTATAGGTGAAATTTTAAAAATCCAAAAGATAATTTATTTAACTATTGAGTGCTTCAAGGACAAAATTCTAGCTTGAAAATTTTAATAGTACTTCTAGAGTGTCAGTAGTGACCTGTAAAGGTGAATAGAAAGCTTGAATACAACACAATTATCACAACTCTTGATAGTGGAAGAATCCTCAAATTAAGTCACAGAGAAAAGGATTAACTTGCAAGAAAGACACTATAAAAAGAGAGCATAAAATGTTCAAGTATGATTTGGAAAATTTTAACTAATCATCTAATGAAGGTCCTCATTAATATGTAAAAGGAATCAAGTCATGATAATTCTTCAACTGGTGGGTAATTGTGATAGTCTTGTGCCTAGTTTGTAGGTGATGATTTGGAGGTCTCAACGCTTAACGTTTCTCATTGTTTAAAGGATGTTCCAAAATATTTTCAAACTCAAAGGATTAGTTAAAATCATCTGTTTAAGGCTCCACATTATAATCAATAATTTTCCTTACCTTGGAATACTTTAGTTTCAAAGAAAAATGGCAGTCTCCTTGTAAACCCTGTAGGTCATAGTGATAGTCTTGGGAGAGAAGTTGATTTGAAGGCCTTGTACTAAATTACAGAGGTTTCAATTTTTTAGATAACATCAATACAACCTAAGGAAACAAAATTAAAAGTTTATGATATTGGAAATTCATCAAAAATTTCACAGTAGCTAACAGTTTGCTTCTGTATATAGTGAAACAATCAAAAGACCTAGTTAAGCCCGATGAGATTGATTTTGGGGAATTATTTCCAAAGGAAGGTCAAATGAAACTTGGCATAGAATTGAAACCCCATTAATGGATACTCTAAAATATTTTTTTATTAAGAAATGAGTGTGTCTACCAAATGTTAAGTGTGAAAAATGAAAAATGTAATGCTAGTAACGGAGAATATGAGGTTATGAAGGAAGTAGTACTTGTAATTAGAGTAGAGAGAAAAAATTTAGCACACTCCTGGAGGTTGGAAAAGGGTGCTAAAAAATGGTTTGATTTTGTCTTGGAAGCTTGTAGATTGCTTTTCAACTTATAACTCACCAGGAGTATGCCCCTAGGAAGCCAAAATTAACACTTTTGTGAGATAGACGTGAATTTGAAGGTTTTGGATTGACTTGAACAATTTTGATTGTTAGATGGGAATGATATGATTCTGAAAAACATGTTGAATTGATTACATTTTCCAATTTATGATTTTAATCCAAAAATTGTATGTGGAAAAAAAAATTGATTTGAGAAACTGAAATAAATTGTATGTTTTTTATAATAGTATGATATTTGCTTGATTCTAACACAGTGGATGAGTTGTGTTTCATGATTCTCTCCATAACTCTCTAAACTGACATCCAAACCCCTACCTATTTTCTATATCCATCAACCAATCTATCCCATCATCCCCCACCCATCAAAGTTAACCATCTCACTTTGACTAAAAAGTCCCACATACCATCCAACACCTTAAAAACAAATCTTAAATCCAACATCCTACCATAACCAAACCCATCCTCATCATCCAAATAAACCATCCCATATTGATCCTAACATCTTAAAAATAATTCAACAACTTAGTAAACAAATATCCTATCTTCACTCTTCAATAAATCAATCAAGCCCTAAACTATCATCTCTCAACCAATCTCATCCACAATGTCCCCTTCCTAAGATCCCTACTCCTCACCCCATTTACTTCCTCTTTGAGGAACCTGAATCATATCAATCCACACCCCGACCCAATCAACATAAACATATATCCCCAAAAGCTAATTACATCGACTTTGACCACCTCACTAACTTAGACCTAGACCAAGAGGAACTCCTTTATGTCCTTGCTAATCTAGCCACCCATCCCAAATCTTACATAGCCATATAAAAACCCAACCTCCAAATCCCCTATCAACTCATCATGACCCACACCTTTCTCCCATCAAAACGCATGCACAATCATCCAAAATCTCAATTCCTAAATCTAATCATCGTCAAACATATCATCAAGTTCCCTTCACATACCCACAACAATCCCAATAACTCACCCCAAAATTATTATCCCACACATACCATCTTATTCCTCCATCCTCTTCATCTTCATCACCCCAATCTAATCCTACATAATTTCTCCTAGATAGTCCCCACATCTCCTAATCCATCATCAAAATTTTCCCCTAAAGCCTATATCATCCCCTCCATCACCTACACCCAATCCTATCAAAACTATCTCATCCACCGTGACTCCTAAATCACCCTCATTCCCTTCTACCCCCAATCCTAAACCATTTAATGTGGCTCCTACACCACCCTCATCCTCTTCATCCACACCTAATCATATATTAACCCCTTCATCACCTAAACTTAACACTATCCTATCCTCTAATATTTTTTCAAATCCACCAACCCCTAATCCTAAAACATCTAACGTGACTCCTCAATCACCAAATCCTAAACCTAACACATCTAATACAAATCCTCTCCACGCCCCATCTCCTACCCAATCTAATGAGTCTTATATGCCACCTTCATCTACTTCATCCCCTAGGATTGACCAAATCTAATGTGGTTCCTACACCACACCCATCTCCCAAATCTCCTTCATCCCCAACATCACCCAATATAATATGACCCCCCACATGTAACTTATCCCCTTCATCTAAAATATACACCATATCCTTCATCTACATCTACTAATACCAAAACAAAATCCTAAACCAAAACATTTTACCTCAAAACCACATACTCCAACTAATCCAAAATTGACCAAATCTACTTCGACCTCCAAGCCCAAACCATCCACTTCGGCCCCCAGGGTTAATCCATCCCCTTCATCTTATAAGCCACAAAAATCTAATCCAACTCCTAAATCCCAAATCAACCAAGACATATAATTATCCACCTAATCTTGCACCTTTACTTCCTACCCTGCTAAAACCATTTCACTCATTTCAGAGAATCCTTAACCATTATTTTTCATCATCTAAAAAAATTCAACATGATCATTCCATCCCCTAATAAAATCACGTAATACAAACCTTCCCAAATCATCTTGGTATTGAGAACACTATATTTGTTGACTTCCATCGCACCCATGGATATTCGACCAATCTTTGCATGTAATTTAGGTCTTATGCCCAAAAACTCATTAACCAAGGAATTCTCATCCTTATACCTCTTTATCTATCACCTTTCCATCCCAATACTCTTCCTAACCATCATCTACCATCTAAATCCCACTCAACATCCAAACATCGTCAGCCATCCAAATCTCATCATACATCCAAACATCCCTCACATGACCAAAAAACCAAAATAAATTTCAGCCCCCATGCCTTTGTCAAGTTCATCCTTTTAGAGAATAACAAAATTACAACACCCCAGTCCCATGATGACCAAATGGCATCATATTTCCCATCCACTTCATATCCTATAGCCAAAAATATGTTCTCTAATATGAAACAACAAGGCAAAGGATTAGGCATCCATAAACAATGGCATTCACGAACCCATCAGACTTCATCAAAATCTAGGTTCGTTTAGGCTTAGGGTATAAACCTAACACTAACAATGACCCTCCCACTACTACCATCACAACCCATTTCAACCACTCCTCTTGTCAATATTACCAGTACAACCACTCAACCCAATCACAAATCATTTAATTCCCCTCAGAAATACAAAACACCTAAAAATGGATTAAGCACATAATTTTTCGCCTATGCACAAATGTTATTTCCTTCCCACCCATCCTCCTTCCATACAACATCCAAATCCCTTTGCATATTGTTGGCTAGATTTTCTGCATAGCATCAAACCTAGGCAGTCATGAGATAAATCTCCCTCATTTAACCGGTGAGGCTCCCGTGTCAGATTTGTCAATATAAATGTGTTTATATCTATCAAGGGTTTTACTTTAACCACTTAGATTCAATGAACCATAACTAAGAAGTTCTGCAGCAAGTAAGCAGCTGTTTAAGAAAGGAAAAATGATAGAAGAAGAAAGTCAAGGTATTACAGAGAATAAGTAAGAGAAGATGTGCATCCCAATTAGTAGATAGCAGAGCTAATTGCATGCACATAGAAGAAACTTAATAGATATGAACACACAGAATTATAAAGCAATGACAGCTCTAGATCCAGATCTAAAATAACACAGTTTATCAAGAGATCTAAGATTCAAAGCAAGAAACAAAGTACACTGTGACACAAAGTTCTCCGGAAACCTACTCCTTTGTATTCCTCTGCTTCAAGTTGCTCTCAAGGGGTTCAGCACAAAGTCTAGAACACAAGATTGCTTCTCACAAATTCTGATCGATCATTAACCCGTAGGTTCTTCTCCTACTTATAGAATGTAGGAGGGAAAGTACAAATAGAAGACTCAAACTGAACTAAAGTATGAACAACAAGTAAAGATGACATTTGGAAATCATCCTCAACTAACTTCTTCTTAAGTGACACATGTATCACATAACTAATAGAAAGGTTCCATATGACTTCAAGTAATGGTTGCAAAACCAATAACTTAGAAGTTTACAATTTCATCCGAGAACATAGACAAGTAGAAGAAGAAAGAAATAGAAGAAGTCATGCTAGCTGTAACATCTACATCTTCTTCTTGTTCTGATATCTGATATACTTGTCGAACATATAGTTCAGCATCTTTCCATCTGTTTTAGCTACTGCTTCCTTTTTTGTCCTGAATTGCAGCAATCCTTCATTCAACACTTTGCTGCATGCTTCCACTTCTTCCAAACTTGGCCCAAATCTCGCAATGTCTGCCTGCAAGTGTCACCAGCCTACTGATAGAGTTCATCGTGAAAGGCTTGGTGGCTTTGTCAATCCTCTTTTACACCATCAGCAGAGAACCCTCCAGGGAATCATGCACCTCGTTAGAAACAATCCGCACGTATGAAGTTAATACCTCCACCCACTCTTTCCTCAGTGAAAGAAATAATATTGTCCGGCAAATCTGATGTTCTACTCTCAAGCGCCTGCATCCTCTTCAGCAAAACTCTGCAGATCTCCAAACGGAAAGATACTGCAAACTCTAGCTGCTTCCCCTTCTCGACTGATCCTTCAGGCACAATTTTTTCTACAACCAATACATCTCCCGGCAGCTTGTTTATCTCGGCCAAAATACTCAGGTTACTCTCTGTAACTGTATTTATTCCTTCTATACTTTCTATCAGTTACTTTAGTTGATTTGCTGCATCGTTCATAACCTTTAGGCGGGCTGGCACTTCCCCAAGTTACACAGAAGCTTGACGAATTATCAGATCCTTCCATTCGTCAATAGCCTTTACTTGATTGGCTTGCATCTTCCATTTTCCTGCATAAGATGATCACTCACCTGCGCTGAAATGGGCTGAACGGAAGGTTTAGCAACCTTGGCTATGATCTCACATAATTGAGATATTTGCTTCTGCAGCTCTTCTTTCTCCTCCTTTTCACTGTCAAGCCTAAGGAACAAAGCATCTAGCAACGTCTGCGTGTCCTACTCTCAATCCTTCAGTGGTAGCTTTGACCGAGTGGTATTTTGGTCACCGTCACATCTTCTGCCGTGAGTTCCTCTTCTACCTTTCCTTCCGCCGGGATTAATATCTCAGCAAACTTCTCATCCTCCCGAATCCTCGATGATCAACCTAGAAGTTGCTTTAGCAACTTTAGGGCCTTCTGTCTCTTCTGCTCAGATCCTGAAGTAGCTGCAAGTCATGTTCCTCTAAGTTCATCTCTACTCTTGCTTCCGGAACCAACTGCAAAGCTAACCATTCCGAGAAATTACTTCTCAGAGAGTGAGAAGTCACTGAGTGCACTAACCATCTCCCGCTCTGCATTCTCTCCATCAGAAAGTGCCACAGTATCATGGCTGCCATCCTCTGAAACATCCAGAGGACAAAGCTCTTTCGAACTCCGTCATCTGCAGCTTCAACATCTCCTCTGGAACGGGTGCCGAACGAAGTGGCTGCGGAGAGAAGATGAACGTTGCTGGTTTTAATGAAGGCATGGAAGCATCCTGCTGCTGTGGTGCAATAGTTGGTGATCCACTACGTACTGGAGAAGTCGGAGTCAAAGCTATGGTCGTAGAAGTGGTCTTCTCTTTCTCTTGAGATCTTCTACGTACTTTCAACTTCTCGGACCTTCTGCTGCTCTCTCCTTCATGCTTTCGCTTGAGGGAATCTCTTGCGCCGAAGTTGCCCATGATTTGATTCATCAATACTTCATCAAGGCAGTATCCCTTCATTAGCAGCCAGCTCGAAGTACTCACCAACACAGCTCCGGATCTTTCTTCTATTGTGCTGCAGCCGCCATTGCTATCCTGTAGTAGAGCTTTATCTCCTCCCATTTGATGGTAAGTGTCAAGTACCACGTTCCCATCATCTTTAAGATCCGCAGGTATCCGCGCTAGTCCAAAGTCAAATACTTGCTTTGCTGATAGCCTGCTGCTGAAATCTTTCTTTCTAACCTCGTACTCACTTCTGCACTTCATCCAGAAATCTTCTAACGAAGGCACATGTGCGTACTCCTGGGAGATTGTCTTCCTGGCTATTCCAAATGGATCGAAATTAAGCCGTGCAGGAAGAACTCTTGCTCATACTCGGACAACATTTGTGCTTCCATCCCTCGAGCTCTGTGAATGCTGATGCAACTGTAATATCCCACAGTGAGTGGGAAGAAGCCCGTAGACTTGTGCCGCTTCGACTGAAGGTCGTGTAACTCCACAAGTTGCCTGCTCAGCTCCATGGCGATCAATCTGTCACTTCGGGTACCTTGGCATCTTTATTGGTTCACCTGAAAAGCTCGTAACCCTGAGGTATGTGAAATCTGCAAACTGGATGAATACACTGCCAATCTTGGACACACTGCTTCCCATGCTTCCTTGCTTACCCTGTGAGTCTTCAAGTCTTTGTCTAACCTGCAGATGAAATCGTAGAAGAAAGTCATCGTTGATCACTTTGAAGTCCTTCTCGCACGCAGGTACAGTAAGCTGTGGGTAGCACTCGAAAATGGGATCCTTGGAAAGAACACCACATCTATCCAGCTTGGAAAAGACACCCTGTGAAGCTGCAGCATACACCAAGTATGAAGTCATCTTGAAGCTGAAGGTACGCTTCACGTTCCGCAGTTGCTCACCGATGTTTGCTGCTAATAATTTCTGACCAATTGATTATAGAATCAACCTTGTTGATTTCAATGGTCCTGATGAAAGCATACATCCATGTCCGGAAAGTGTAGGCATTCGCTTCACCATTCAACCTGCATAGCAATTTGACAATATCATCCGCCTCCTGCACCAAATTGGATCGTGGAAGAGTTCTCGGGAACTTGGAAGGGGATCTAGGCTTCTTCATGAACCGGCTATTCATGATGCTCACACAGTCAGCTCTATGCTTTTTTCCCACCTACTGTCAGCATCCTGAATGCTAATAGAAGTCACCACCTTTCGCACTGGAATCTTCAAACAATAATGAAGAATTCTGCATCCAAACGAATTATTGTCTTTCCCGCAACATCACGCACTGATCTGGATGAAGGATGATGATAAGATCTACACTCCATCACAAACTCTGGCAATTGGGCTGTACATGGGAAAGCTGCAGCTCGAATAATTCCACTACTTTTGACCGCACGCATGAGTGAAGTCTTTCCAGCTCTGGATCTATCAATCAAATCAGAAAGAGGTTCTGGGCCTAGATCCGTGTCTCCTATGTCTGAAAGTTTAGAAGCAATGCATGAATCCATCGTGCTCTCTTTTTCATCTCCTTTCGCCATGGCTTTATCAATCTTTGTGTCTGAATAATTCTTTTTCTTCTAATTTGGCCGGATTTCTTCAATACTGGTGCAGATCTGGACAATTCTTCAGATTCGGAGGATATTTGCAATGTATTGGACATTGATAAAAACTCCTTTTCTTTTATAAAGCACCTGTAATGAGTTCCTGCAATTTATTCAGACAAAAATGGCCACCGGAGCATGAATAGTGAATTTAAATTATAAAAATCTGCACTTTTCAAGCCTGCTGCCCCCAAAAATTGGTGTTTAATTTGCACATAAAGAGAGCATGAATCCTTTCAATCAAACACCTGAGCTCCTGAAAACACCTGTGAAAACAATTATGCAGACAAAGATCAACCCTCCAAAGCATGCGCCAAATCTGGAAGCTTTTAGCCTTTGTTAGCACTTTGTCTGTGCAAAATCCTTCCTCTAATGGGGGGCGCACTTTTCCTCCTTGCTGCAATTCTTTACCTGTGAATTAAATAATTCATCCATATGGCTGCCCATGCTTATATAACCTTCACAATTCTATAATTAATAATTGCCCTAACAATTAAAGGCAATTAATTAATTAAAAATCAAATTTTTTTTCTTTTAAAAAAAATAGCATGTTTAAGGACAGCCATCCAATAAATTAAATTAATCCAATTAATCCTTCACACACTTCACTTAACAAGCCTCACAGTGTGCTTTGACCATAGCCACTGAAAATAGAAATTAGAAATTAATTTAATTTTTAATGCTTAAAAAAATTAAATAATGCCCAAATGGGGCGCACTTTTTGAGAGGAGAGGGGCAGCCACTAAATAAATTAAATTTAATTAAATTTAATTAATTTAATTTTTTTTTTATTCCTTTGACTTTTTTTTGACCTCCTCAAGCTTGGGCGCACTTTTTTGAAGAAGAAAGATTATTAAAAATAATCAATTTAATCTTTTTAATCCATCACCAAAGGGGGCGCACTTTTTTGCACATGTAATTCTATTTTTAAGAATTTTTTCATAATGGGATTCTTTACCCTGCCAGGCAGGCACCAAAATCCCCCATGATCCACTTAAGTGATTTGACTTTGACAATGGGATTCTTTACCCTGCAAGGCAGGCACTAAAATCCCATGATTTCACTTAAGTCACTTTCCTTTTATTATATCATGGGAATTTTTTACCCTGCAAGGCAGGCAAAAATTCCCACCTGCCTGCAGCCTCCTCTTTTTTCCCACTGCAGCTTAAGTGACTTTTATACACGGGGAAAAAGTACCCTGCCAGGCAGGTATACAATTCCCATCCTGCCTGCGGCTTTATTTTTTTCCCATCGCAGCTTAAATCCTTTGTTTTCCAAAAATGCCCATCCCCGCAGGGGCTTTTCTGTGCACGACTTCGCTTTTTTTTTCCCAGTGATCCAGACCTCCGATGACGACTTCCTCCGGCAAAATGTGCGTATATATTTTTTTCCAGCTGCTCCAGGCCAAAAATCGGGCTTACCTTACCCGGCGAAGGAGTTGTTCCAGAGAAATTTCACAGAAAACAGAACGGGACACCACACAAAAACACAAAAAAAAAAATTGCCAAAAGTTACAAATAAAGCCCAAAACTTAAAATAAGTTAAAATCCTTCTGGTACATAGGAATAATAACATATTCGCTCATAACAGAGTTAAAACGGAGCGCAAATAGCCTCATACGGGGCTCAAAAAATTAAATACAAATTTCCCGCAGCAGACAAATCCCGACGACAGAATAAAACAATTTTGGGCATCTGGGTATTTGGCGAAAAGGGCTAATATGGCTCTTTGGGATTATCTTGACGCAATACAAGAACTTTCAGGCAATAAAAACAACAAATGACCCATTATTTTAAAAGTACGAAATTTTTTCGATAGGGGGTAGTCACAGATTTCAGGGGGTCAGGTGAAATCTGAGTGACACCAGTTGGCTCCGTCTGTGGACATCTTTTTCTCTTGTCAGAATGAAAAGGGAAAAGATGAGATCCCAGCATCTCTGGTTTCGTATCTTGTCTTTTGGGCACGGGGTCAGGCAAACAAACACAACACACAACAACAACACCAAAACAAGACACAAACAAGGAAAAAAAAAAAGTTTTATTTATGTACATACAGGTTTTACCCTGCTTCTCATGTTCGGAACAGCTTCAAGTGTTGCCCATTGAAAGGCAACGGCAATTCAACTCCATCCTGATGAGCAAGAATGAAGCTACTGCTCCGGCGATCTTTTTGATCACAAAAGGCCCTTTCCATAGTGAATCGAACTTTCCATGCATGCCTTTTGTTTTCTTCTTTTGTCCCATAAGAGGACCCAGTCATTAACTTCAAACTTTCTTTCCCTGGCTTTTTGTCGAAGATGACTTTTCACCTTCCTTGATGCTCTGTCAACCTATCTGCAACTTGAGTTTGTACTTCCCTCAGTTCAGTCAGGTACATGATTCTTTTATCAATAGCATCCGTGAATGTGGAATCCTCCAGGGCTTTAGAAAGTCGTAGGGCAGGCAATTCCAAGGTGAGAGGCAGCTCTGTGTCTCTACCATATAGCAGCTGAAATGGGGACATGCCTATCGCCCTCTTTGGTGTGATCCTATCGGCCCATAATGCATCAAACAACTTTTTATGCCAAGTCCTTTGATTTTCTGTTACAAGCTTGCGCACGATAGTTACCAAGTTCTTATTACTAGATTCAGCTTGACCATTCCCTTGTGGATAGTAGTTTGAGGAGGAATGAACAAGTTGAATCCCATAAGTGTAGCAGAATTCCACCAACTCCTCAGAAGAAAGATTCGGAGCGTTGTTGTCTGCTACAATTTTGCTGGGTACGCCAAACCTGACAATAATATTTTCTTTTATAAAATTGCACACTTCGGCGGAAGTGGCATTCTTCACAGGAATAGCTTCTACCCACTTACTGAAATAATCAGTAGCTGTTAGAATGTAATGATGACCGGCGCACTGGAAGCCGGGTTAAGCATTCCAATAAAATCCATACCCCACTGTTGGAAAGGTTCTTCAATCACAATGGGTTTTAGAGGTAATGCAGGCAATTTCACACGCCCAACAAAATGTTGGCATGCTTGACACTTAGCTACCCATTCTGCAGTATCTTGAAAAAGGGTGGGCCAGTAATACCTTGCTCTAAGGATCTTGTGTGCAGTGACTCGGGCTGAGAAAAATGACCACCGCAAGCCATGTCATGAAACTGTTGTAGTAGCTGCTGATCCTGTTGAGCTTTATCCACGCATCTGAGAAATACACCATCAATTCCCCTTTTGTACAAACCATTATCCCAAAGAACAAAATCTTTGGATTTAAGTTTGATTGTTCGTTTCTCTTTTCTGGAAAGTTGATCTGGGCATTCTCCATACGTCAGAAAGTAAGCAATGTTACTGTACCACTCCTCTACCAGATCTATAAACAGTACTGCAGGTAAAATCTTCATCTATCCCATCCTGATCTGCTTCAGGTACTGATGCTTTCATTCTGTCATTAGTTCACACAGACCTCTTCCTCGAACCAGCTTTGTTGGTTTAATATCCAGGTCATATTCTTGACTTTTTTGTCACCCATGTGCCTCTCAATAATCCTAACTCTTGCTGAGTAAGGATAGATTTAACTGCAGTATCTGGAACCAAAACCACAGTGTGCGAGGAAAGAATATAATACCTGAATGCCTTGCATGCCTTCACACTGCATATGCGTGCTTTTCCATTGGAGTGTATTTCAACTCATAGCTTTAAGGGGCGTGCTCATGAAAGCAATAGGAGCTTTCTGCATCCTCTTGATTTTTCTGCATCAGAATATTGCTGACATGGTGTGTTCAGAAGAATAACAATAAAGAATAAATTCTTTACTGAAGTCAGGTGAAACCAAGACTGGAGCTTTCGACAGGGCCTCTTTGATTTTCTCGAAAGCTTCCTTCCCTTCGCTGCTCCATTTAAAATCTTGTGTCTTCTTCATCATATTCGAAATATGACGGGTTAGCTCAGCAAAGGGTAGATACGATACCCTCTCGGTGACCTGTGAAACCCAGTGCGTGTTTGTAAAGGAGTTGGATATTGATACCTATAGGAGTGTTTCCAAGATTTTAAACTTTGAGAAATACATCTTACTTAGGGTTCTTAAAAATATTAAATAAAGAATATACCTTGAAGGATCAACAATGCATGGGTATTAGTGAGTCTTGTACTCTGGCTATAGGTGAAATTTTAAAAATCCAAAAGATAATTATTTAACTATTGAGTGCTTCAAGGACAAAATTCTAGCTTGAAAATTTTAATAGTACTTCTAGAGTGTCAGTAGTGACCTGTAAAGGTGAATAGAAAGCTTGAATACAACCAATTATCACAACTCTTGATAGTGGAAGAACTCAGATTAAGTCACAGAGAAAAGGATTACTTGCAAGAAAGACACTATAAAAAGAGAGCATAAATGTTCAGTATGATTTGGAAAATTTTAACTAATCATCTAATGAAGGTCCTCATTAATATGTAAAAGGAATCAAGTCATGATAATTCTTCAACTGGTGGGTAATTGTGATAGTCTTGTGCCTAGTTGTAGGTGATGATTTGGAGGTCTCAATGCTTAACGTTTCTCATTGTTTAAAGGATGTTCCAAAATATTTCAAAAACTCAAAGGATTAGTTAAAATCATCTGTTTAAGGCTCCACATGATAATCAATAATTTTCCTTACCTTGGAATACTTTAGTTTCAAAGGAAAAATGGCAGTCTCCTTGTAAACCCTGTAGGTCATAGTGATAGTCCTTGGGAGAGAAGTTGATTTGAAGGCCTTGTACTAAATTACAGAGGTTTCAATTTTTTAGATAACATCAATACAACCTAAGGAAAACAAATTAAAGTTATGATATTGGAAATTCATCAAAAATTTCACAGTAGCTAACAGTTTGCTTCTGTATATAGTGAAACAATCAAAAGACCTAGTTAAAGGCCCGATGAGATTGATTTTGGGGAATTATTTCCAAAGGAAGGTCAAATGAAACTTGCATAGAATTGAAACCCCATTAATGGATACTCTAAAATATTTTTTTATTAAAGAAATGAGTGTGTTCTACCAAATGTTAAGTGTGAAAAATGAAAATGTAATGCTAGTAACGGAGAATATGAGGTTATGAAGGAAGTAGTACGTGTAATTAGAGTTGAGAGAAAAAATTAGCACACTCCTGGAGGTTGGAAAAGGGTGCTAAAAATGGTTTGATTTTGTCTTGGAAGCTTGTAGATTGTTTCAACTTATAACTCACCAGGAGTATGCCCCTAGGAAGCCAAATTAACACTTTTGTGAGATAGACGTGAATTTGAAGGTTTTGGGTTGACTTGAACAATTTTGATTGTTAGATGGGAATGATATGATTCTGAAAAACATGTTGAATTGATTACTTTTCCAATTTATATTTTAATCCAAAAATTGTATGTGGAAAAAAAAATTGATTTGAGAAACTGAAATAAATTGTATGTTTTTTATAATAGTATGATATTTGCTTTGATCTAACACAGTGGATGAGTTGTGTTTCATGATTCTCTCCATAACTCTCTAAACTGACATCCAAACCCCTACCTATTTTCTATATCCATCAACCAATCTATCCCATCATCCCCCACCCATCAAAGTTAACCATCTCACTTTGACTAAAAAGTCCCCACATACCATCCAACACCTTAAAAACAAATCTTAAATCCAACATCCTACCATAACCAAACCCATCCTCATCATCCAAATAAACCATCCCATATTGATCCTAACATCTTAAAAATAATTCAACAACTTAGTAAACAAATATCCTATCTTCACTCTTCAATAAATCAATCAAGCCCTAAACTATCATCTCTCAACCAATCTCATCCACAATGTCCCCTTCCTAAGATCCCTACTCCTCACCCCCATTTACTTCCTCTTTGAGGAACCTGAATCATATCAATCCACACCCCCGACCCAATCAACATAAACATATATCCCCAAAAGCTAATTACATCGACTTTGACCACCTCACTAAACTTAGACCTAGACCAAGAGGAACTCCTTTATGTCCTTGCTAATCTAGCCACCCATCCCAAATCTTACATAGCCATATAAAAACCCAACCTCCAAATCCCCTAGCACTCATCATGACCCACACCTTTCTCCCATCAAAACGCATGCACAATCATCCAAAATCTCAATTCCTAAATCTAATCATCGTCAAACATATCATCAAGTTCCCTTCACATACCCACAACAATCCCAATAACTCACCCCAAAATTAGGTATCCCACACATACCATCTTATTCCTCCATCCTCTTCATCTTCATCACCCCAATCTAATCCTACATAATTTCTCCTAGATAGTCCCACATCTCCTAATCCATCATCAAAATTTTCCCCTAAAGCCTATATCATCCCCTCCATCACCTACACCCAATCCTATCAAAACTATCTCATCCACCGTGACTCCTAAATCACCCTCATTCCCTTCTACCCCCAATCCTAAACCATTTAATGTGGCTCCTACACCACCCTCATCCTCTTCATCCACACCTAATCATATATTAACCCCTTCATCACCTAAACTTAACACTATCCTATCCTCTAATATTTTTTCAAATCCACCAACCCCTAATCCTAAAACATCTAACGTGACTCCTCAATCACCAAATCCTAAACCTAACACATCTAATACAAATCCTCTCCACGCCCCATCTCCTACCCAATCTAATGAGTCTTATATGCCACCTTCATCTACTTCATCCCCTAGATTGACCAAATCTAATGTGGTTCCTACACCACACCCATCTCCCAAATCTCCTTCATCCCCAACATCACCCAATATAATATGACCCCCACATGTAACTTATCCCCTTCATCTAAATATACACCATATCCTTCATCTACATCTACTAATACCAAACAAAATCCTAAACCAAAACATTTTACCTCAAAACCACATACTCCAACTAATCCAAAATTGACCAAATCTACTTCGACCTCCAAGCCCAAACCATCCACTTCGGCCCCCAGGGTTAATCCATCCCCTTCATCTTATAAGCCACAAAAATCTAATCCAACTCCTAAATCCAAATCAACCAAGACATATAATTATCCACCTAATCTTGCACCTTTACTTCCTACCCTGCTAAAACCATTTCACTCATTTCAGAGAATCCTTAACCATTATTTTTCATCATCTAAAAAAATTCAACATGATCATCCATCCCCTAATAAAATCACGTAATACAAACCTTCCCAAATCATCTTGGTATTGAGAACACTATAGTTGTGACTTCCATCGCACCCATGGATATTCGACCAATCTTTGCATGTAATTTAGGTCTTATGCCCAAAAACTCATTAACCAAGGAATTCTCATCCTTATACCTCTTTATCTATCACCTTTCCATCCCAATACTCTTCCTAACCATCATCTACCATCTAAATCCCACTCAACATCCAAACATCGTCAGCCATCCAAATCTCATCATACATCCAAACATCCCTCACTGACCAAAAAACCAAAATAAATTTCAGCCCCCATGCTTTGTCAAGTTCATCCTTTTAGAGAATAACAAAATTACAACACCCCAGTCCCATGATGACCAAATGGCATCATATTTCCCATCCACTTCATATCCTATAGCCAAAAATATGTTCTCTAATATGAAACATCAAGGCAAAGGATTAGGCATCCATAAACAAGGCATTCACGAACCCATCAGACTTCATCAAAATCTAGGTCGTTTAGGCTTAGGGTATAAACCTAACACTAACAATGACCCTCCCACTACTCCATCACAACCCATTTCAACCACTCCTCTTGTCAATATTACCAGTACAACCACTCAACCCAATCACAAATCATTTAATCCCCTCAGAAATACCAAACACCTAAAAATGGATTAAGCACATAATTTTTCGCCTATGCACAAATGTTATTTCCTTCCCACCCATCCTCCTTCCATACAACATCCAAATCCCTTTGCATATTGTTGGCTAGATTTTCTGCATAGCATCAAACCTAGGCAGTCATGAGATAAATCTCCCTCATTTAACCGGTGAGGCTCCCGTGTCAGATTTGTCAATATAAATGTGTTTTTATCTATCAAGGGTTTTACTTTAACCACTTAGTTCATGAACCATAACTAAGAAGTTCTGCAGCAAGTAAGCAGCTGTTTAAGAAAGGAAAAATGATAGAAGAAGAAAGTCAAGGTATTACAGAGAATAAGTAAGGAAGATGTGCATCCCAATTAGTAGATAGCAGAGCTAATTGCATGCACATAGAAGAAACTTAATAGATATGAACACACAGAATTATAAAGCAAAGACAGCTCTAGATCCAGATCTAAAATAACACAGTTTATCAAGAGATCTAAGATTCAAAGCAAGAAACAAAGTACACTGTGACACAAAGTTCTCCGGAAACCTGCTCCTTTGTATTCCTCTGCTTCAAGTTGCTCTCAGGGGTTCAGCACAAAGTCTAGAACACAAGATTGCTTCTCACAAATTCTGATCGATCATTAACCCGTAGGTTCTTCTCCTACTTATAGAATGTAGGAGGGAAAGTACAAATAGAAGACTCAAACTGAACTAAAGTATGAACAACAAGTAAAGATGACATTTGGAAATCATCCTCAACTAACTTCTTCTTAAGTGACACATGTATCACTTAACTAATAGAAAGGTTCCATATGACTTCAAGTAATGGTTGCAAAACCAATAACTTAGAAGTTTACAATTTCATCCGAGAACATAGAAAGTAGAAGAAGAAAGAAATAGAAGAAGTCATGCTAGCTGTAACATCTACATCTTCTTCTTGTTCTGATATCTGATATACTTGTCGAACATATAGTTCAGCATCTTTCCATCTGTTTTAGCTACTGCTTCCTTTTTTGTCCTGAATTGCAGCAATCCTTCATTCAACACTTTGCTGCATGCTTCCACTTCTTCCAAACTTGGCCCAAATCTCGCAATGTCTGCCTGCAGTGTCACCAGCCTACTGATAGAGTTCATCGTGAAAGGCTTGGTGGCTTTGTCAATCCTCTTTTGCACCATCAGCAGAGAACCCTCCAGGGAATCATGCACCTCGTTAGAAACAATCCGCACGTATGAAGTAATACCTCCACCCACTCTTTCCTCAGTGAAAGAAATAATATTGTCCGGCAAATCTGATGTTCTACTCTCAAGCGCCTGCATCCTCTTCAGCAAAACTCTGCAGATCTCCAAACGGAAAGATACTGCAAACTCTAGCTGCTTCCCCTTCTCGACTGATCCATCCGGCACAATTTTTTCTACAACCAATACATCTCCCGGCAGCTTGTTTATCTCGGCCAAAATACTCAGGTTACTCTCTGTAACTGTATTTATTCCTTCTATACTTTCTATCAGTTACTTTAGTTGATTTGCTGCATCGTTCATAACCTTTAGGCGGGCTGGCACTTCCCCAAGTTACACAGAAGCTTGACGAATAATCAGATCCTTCCATTCGTCAATAGCCTTTACTTGATTGCTTGCATCTTCCATTTCCTGCATAAGATGATCACTCACCTGCGCTGAAATGGGCTGAACGGAAGGTTTAGCAACCTTGGCTATGATCTCACATAATTGAGATATTTGCTTCTGCAGCTCTTCTTTCTCCTCCTTTTCACTGTCAAGCCTAAGGAACAAAGCATCTAGCAACGTCTGCGTGTCCTACTTCAATCCTTCAGTGGTAGCTTGACCGAGTGGTATTTTGGTCACCGTCACATCTTCTGCCGTGAGTTCCTCTTCTACCTTTCCTTCCGCCGGGATTAATATCTCAGCAAACTTCTCTCCCGAATCCTCGATGATCAACCTAGAAGTTGCTTTAGCAACTTTAGGCCTTCTGTCTCTTCTGCTCAGATCCTGAAGTAGCTGCAAGTCATGTTCCTCTAAGTTCATCTCTACTCTTGCTTCCGGAACCAACTGCAAAGCTAACCATTCCGAGAAATTACTTCTCAGAGAGTGAGAAGTCACTGAGTGCACTACCATCTCCCGCTCTGCATTCTCTCCATCAGAAAGTGCCACAGTATCATGGCTGCCATCCTCTGAAACATCCAAGGACAAAGCTCTTTCGAACTCCGTCATCTGCAGCTTCAACATCTCCTCTGGAACGGGTGCCGAACGAAGTGGCTGCGGAGAGAAGATGAACGTTGCTGGTTTTAATGAAGGCATGGAAGCATCCTGCTGCTGTGGTGCAATAGTTGGTGATCCACTACGTACTGGAGAAGTCGGAGTCAAAGCTATGGTCGTAGAAGTGGTCTTCTCTTTCTCTTGAGATCTTCTACGTACTTTCAACTTCTCGGACCTTCTGCTGCTCTCTCCTTCATGCTTTCGCTTGAGGGAATCTCTTGCGCCGAAGTTGCCCATGATTTGATTCATCAATACTTCATCAAGGCAGTATCCCTTCATTAGCAGCCAGCTCGAAGTACTCACCAACACAGCTCCGGATCTTTCTTCTATTGTGCTGCAGCCGCCATTGCTATCCTGTAGTAGAGCTTTATCTCCTCCCATTTGATGGTAAGTGTCAAGTACCACGTTCCCATCATCTTTAAGATCTGCAGGTATCCGCGCAAGTCCAAAGTCAAATACTTGCTTTGCCGACAGCCTGCTAAAATCTTTCTTTCTGACCTCGTACTCACTTCTGCACTTCATCCAGAAATCTTCTAACGAAGGCACATGTGCGTACTCCTGAGAGATTGTCTTCCTGGCTATTCCAAATGGATCGAAATTAAGCCGTGTAGGGAAGAACTCTTGCTCTTACTCAGACAACATTTGTGCTTCCATCCCTCGAGCTCTGTGAATGTTGATGCAACTGTAATATCCCACAGTGAGTGGGAAGAAGCCCGTAGACTTGTGCCGCTTCGACTGAAGGTCGTGTAACTCCACAAGTTGCCTGCTCAGCTCCATGGCAATCAATCTGTCACTCGAGTACCTTGGCATCTTTGTTGGTTCACCTGAAAAGCTCGTAACCCTGAGGTATGTGAAATCTGCAAACTGGATGAATACACTGCCAATCTTGGACACTGCTTCCCATGCTTCCTTGCTTACCCTGTGAGTCTTCAAGTCTTTGTCTAACCTACAGATGAAATCGTAGAAGAAACCATCGTTGATCACTTTGAAGTCCTTCTTACACGCAGGTACAGTAAGTTGTGGATAGCACTCGAAAATGGGATCCTTGGAAAGAATACCACATCTATCCAGCTTGGAAAAGACACCCTGTGAAGCTGCAGCATATACCAAGTATGAAGTCATCTTGAAGCTGAAGGTACGCTTTACGTTCCGCAGTTGCTCACCGATGTTGCTGCTAATAATTTCTGACCAACTGATTATAGAATCAACCTTGTTGATTTCAATGGTCCTGATGAAAGCATACATCCATGTCCGGAAAGTGTAGGCATTCGCTTCACCATTCAACCTGCATAGCTGACAATATCATCTGCCTCCTGCACCAAATTGGATCGTGGAAGAGTTCTCGGGAACTTGGAAGGGGATCTAGGCTTCTTCATGAACCGGCTATTCATGATGCTCACACAGTCAGCTCTATGCTTTTCCCATCTACTATCAGCATCCTGAATGCTAATAGAAGTCACCACCTTTCGTACTGGAATCTTCAAACAATAATCGAAGAATTCTGCATCCAAACGAATTATTGTCTTTCCCGCAACATCATGCACTGATCTGGATGAAGGATGATAAGATCTAGCACACTCCATCACAAACTCTGGCAATTGGCTGTACCTGGGAAAGCTGCAGCTCGAATAATTCCACTACTTTTGACCGCACGCATGAGTGAAGTCTTTCCAGCTCTGGATCTGTCAATCAAATCAGAAAGAGGTTCTGGGCCTAGATCCGTGTCTCCTATGTCTGAAAGTTTAGAAGCAATGCATGAATCCATCGTGCTCTCTTTTTCATCTCCTTTTGCCATAGCTTTATCAATCTTTGTTTGAATAATTCTTTTTCTTCTAATTTGGCCGGATTTCTTCAATACTGGTGCAGATCCGGACAATTCTTCAGATTCGGAGGATATTTGCAATGTATTGGACATTGATAAATACTCCTTTTCTTTTATAAAGCACTTGTAATTAGTTCCTGCAATTTATTCAGACAAAAATGGCCACCGGAGCATGAATAGTGAATTTAAATTATAAAAATCTGTACTTTTCAAGCCTGCTGCCCCAAAAATTGGTGTTTAATTTGCACATAAAGAGAGCATGAATCCTTTCAATCAACACCTGAGCTCCTGTTACACCTGTGAAAACAACTATGCCGACGAAGATCAACCTTCTCCAAAGCATGCGCCAAATCTGGAAGCTTTTAGCCTTTGTTAGCACTTTGTCTGTGCAAAATCCTTCCTCTAATGGGGGCGCACTTTTTCTCCTAGCTGCAATTCTTTACCTGTGTGTTGAATAATTCATCCATATGGCTGCCCATGCTTATATAACCTTCACAATTCTATAATTAATAATTGCCCTAACAATTAAAGGCAATTAATTAATTAAAAATCATGCTTTTCTCTTTTAAAAATTGCATGTTTAAGGATAGCCATCCAATAAATTAAATTAATCCAATTTAATCCTTCACACAGCACTTAACTTTAGCCTCACAGTGTGCTTTGACCATAGCCATTGAAAATAGAAATTAATTTAATGCATTTAAAATCATTAAATAACTCCTAAATGGGGCGCACTTTTTCCAAGGAGAGGGGCAGCCACTAAATAAATTAAATTTAATTAATTTAATTCCTTTCTTTTATTCTTCCTTTGACTTTTGGACCTCCTCAAGCTTGGGCACACTTTTTCCAAGGAGAAAAATTATTAAAAATAATCAATTTAATCACTTTAATCCATCACCAAAGGGGGCACACTTTTTTGCACATGTAATTCTATTTTTAAGAATTTTTTCATAATGGGATTCTTTACCCTGCCAGGCAGGCACCAAAATCCCATGATCCACTTAAGTGATTTGACTTTTGCAATGGGATTCTTTACCCTGCAAGGCAGGCACTAAAATCCCATGATTTCACTTAAGTCACTTTCCTTTTATTATATCATGGGAATTTTCACCCTGCAAGGCAGGTAATAAATTCCCACCTGCCTGCAGCCTCTATTTTTCCCAATGCAGCTTAAATGAATTTTATAACACAGGAAAAAGTACCCTGCCAGGCAGGTATACAATTCCCATCCTGCCTGCAGCTTATGTTTTTCCCATCACAGCTTAAATCCTTTGTTTTCCAAAAATGCGCCCATCCTCGTAGGGGCTTTTCTGTGCACGACTTCGCTTTTTCCCAGTGATCCAGACCTCCGATGATGACTTCCTCCGGGAAAAATGTGCGTGTATGTTTTCCAGCTGCTCCAGGCCAAAAATCGGGCTTACCCGGCGAAGGAGTTGTTCCAGAGAAATTTTACAGAAAACAGAACGGGACACCACAAAAACACGAAAAATTGCCAAAAGTTACAAATAAAGCCCAAAACTTAAAATAAGTTAAAATCCTTCTGGTATATAGGAATAATAACATATTCGCTTATAACAGAGTTGAAACGGAGCGCAAATAGCCTCATACGGGGCTCAAAATAATTAAATACAAATTTCCCGCAGACAAATCTCAACGACAGAATAAAACAATTTTGGGCATCTGGGTATTTGGCGAAAAGGGCTAATATGGCTCTTTGGGATTATCTTGACGCAATACAGGAACTTTCAGGCAATAAAAACAACAAATGACCCACTATTTTAAAAGTACGAAATTTTTTCGAATTGGGTAGTCACAGATTTCGGGGTGAAATCTGAGTGACACCACATATAATACATTCTTATCATCACATCCATTTATATCCTCTTACTATCCATTCATTTGAAAACTTGATCATATTTCTCGCACATGTTGTAAGCCAATAGTACTTAATACAATCGTGTGACCTTGGTCTATCGTTACCTCCAACATTCCATCACAGTTGTCCTCCTAGAGATCCACACACTTTAACACACGTAATCAACTTGTGGTGAAGACCCTTGGGTGCATCTTTTAACACACTATCCAATGTCATCACTACACTCATTTCCATCCCCATCAAGCCACTAGTGATTTTTAACCCCTTGAGACTTTTGAAGAGAGTGGAAGCTCTTTGTGAAAAAAAATATAAATATCAAAAAGTAAAAAAATCATATCAAAATAAAAAATATCAAATAAAATCCACCTCAATAATATCTCTAGGGGTGTTTCCGGCAACTCTATTAGGGCTATAGATGTCTGTCTGGAAGTAGAGCAATGTTGTGACAAGAATCAAATGCATCTCTGTCGGAGCTATGGACGTCGAGCTGGCAGCAGAGCAATGCACAACTTAACCTTCCATTCACCTTCCATCAACCTACTTGACTTAATCACTCCCTATACATTTGCTAGTTTATCTCTACACACTACCCATTAAGTATTCACTTCAAGTGGTAATTAACGCTCACAATCACACACACTTTGATCTCACACAAACATAAGGCTTGCATGTTTCCAAGTATTTTTTAGACCTTGGTCAAACTTCTATTTTAGTATGACTCTTGCCTTACAACATTTGCCATTAGGCTCATCTTTTATTCATCACTGATGTCAATTTCCTTCCATATATCACATCCACATCCTTTTTCCCTTAGGATCAAATATATGTGGCCAGGAAATGATCCTTTCCTTTTTCATCAAATCCTCCTCATTTCCCTTTTCAATTTTCATCATTATGATTTGGGTTAACCTTACTAACATCCGTTGGGGGCATCATACATTTATATACCTCTCACTTCCTATCCTACCCTACACTTGGGGGCATATTGAATACATCCATCCATTCACATGCCACGCTACTTTACATCTAGGGGCACGCCACATCTATCCCTTAATCCATATCCCCACTACTTGGGGGAATATCTTCTCATCTTCCTTATCCCCCATCTTATCCTATGCCGCATTCTTCATCATATCTATCTCCCATCCCACATCCCATATAATCCTAACCTATCAACCAAACCCTATCCTATCCAACCTATCAAATTTTCATCAATCCTTCCCTTTCATCCTACCAAAACACATTTTGGGACTTAAAGGAGAAATTCACATCCCACATCCCTTCCCATCCCCACCCCATGAGTTCTCTCATAATGAATCCTTTCCTCTTGCATATCATCCATCATCACCCACGTCCCAAATCCAAAAATCTAGACATCCAACTCCCACAATAAAAAAATCCAAAATCCAAAATCCAAAAATCTAAAAATTCAAACATCCAAAATCCAAAATATAAAAATCAAAACAATCTAAAAACCCAAAAATATAAAAATTTAATGTGTGTGTTTTTTCTTGTGTGTGTTTGTTTGCTTGTCTACATTTACATTTTAGCTGATGATATGAGGCATCTTTTCTTTCTTTTTCTTTTCCAAGGCCCGATGATATGAAGGCCCTCCTTCGACCAATTACATGAAACCACTTTTTGGTCCAATGATATGAGGACCATCTATTTTTATAATAATCTAACCAATTATTTTAGGATAGGGGAATTTGGTAGCTCAATCATAATAATCTTTATCTCTTGATGCATCTTTCTTTATGCCACAATATGCTAATGATGATAATAGTGGGAACTTTATGGTATCACACCCCCTTATATATCATCATATTTTAACCTTATCATCACCACACCTAATCATCATCATCATCTAACTAACTGACTGACCTCCTCACCCTCCTATCCAATGCATCCTTTCATATATCAATCAATCTCCACATCTAAATCTTATCATCTCGCATCCAACATCCAAAATCCTCACCCCTTAGCTGGGGCCTCTTCAATCCAAAAACTAATCCTCATTCTCGCATACAAATATCCTCAATCTTTTAATCCTTTAAATCAATCAATCATCCTCAAATCCAATACCCTTGAATCCAAAATCCAAAATATTCACCCTTGTTATACATCGTTGATTCCACCATCTATAAATCCAATATTTTCAAATCCAACATCCTCTTATCCAAAATCTAGAATCTTCACCCTTATCATACATTCTTGACTGGGGCATCCAATATCTCCAAAATCTAATATCTCCTATTCCTCTAATCCTCTCTCTTGTTCTTCTATTCCTCTAATCCTCTCTCCTATTATTCTAGTCTCATATTCCTCTAATCCTAAACTCTCATAATCCTCTAATATTCCCCTCTCCAATATTATTCTCCTCTAATACTCGATCTTCCAATCCTCTAAATATTCTAATCCTCTAAATATCTCAAATTCTAATCCTCTAAATCCTCAATATTCTCATCCTCTAATCCTCTCTCATCTACTAACTTGGGCCCCTCCTCTTTCTGAGTGGTTACCCGCCTCGTTCCTCCTGGCCTAACCCCTCGAGGGGGAATCATATCACCATAATATTCTCTTCTTTTTCTTTTAATTTTCATTGCTAAGCAATAACACTTCAAAGAGGGGGAAAATGTGGACATCTAAAATGTCGACATGCTTAGTTATAACTAATGTATCCCGCAAATAACTTCATTATACCCATATAATAATTAATCACAAGATTAATTATTATTATTAATCCATTTTATCACATTCACCCTTTATCATTTATCTAACATTGTATTTTATCATATTTCACCTTTTAGTCATTTATCAAATATCCCAACACTTCATCATTAATCATTTTCATTCATCTAAAATACCATTTTTATCATTAATCTCATTAATCAGTCATTATATCATATTATCCTATCTAATTATTCATTAACATTTCCTAGGAATTTAATATTCCTACATCTACACCCACCTACCCTACACATCACTACACCTAGCCTTTTCATGTAACCTCACCCCTAAACATCATTTATTAACCTAATATAATCCTAATCTCACCACATCCTCACACATCTATATCTAGAGGCTTCTAAATATAAAAGCCTCTCTAACCTTCTCCTTCCATTGAATTTTTAATTCAATGGAAGCTTCTTCCCTCCATATAATTTGAAATCAAAATCTAGAATTCTCCATTCTAGAGAATTCCAATCCTCTCATGCATTATCCACCCTTGATCTCAATCCAACATGGCTTCATCTTAGCCATTGAATCCTCCACCTGTAAAATATAAATTTATCTCTCCTCCTCCATGAGAGCCAAGTCACAAATTCCTATCAAATATCTTTCATTTTTATCATCCAATCAATCCATCATTCATCCACAATCAATCTATCATCCTTCATCAATCATCTAGCAATCTAATCTATCAAGGGGAGGTGTTGCCTAAGTGATTCCAAAATATGAAGTCAGCCTCCATCTTCCATCCAACTTAGAGCACATACAACCAATCAAAGGAGGATCATTACGATCATGTAGGTAAGTGCAGGTATTATTATCTCCTTCTTTTTCATCAATTTCTCAATCTGAGGTAGTGTATTAGAGTGTTAGAATAGGAATCAATTTGTTTTTTTTCTTGTTGGAATTTTGCACTCACGTCTCTTTTTCATCTACAAAAGGTAACGATGTTATGGGAAACGATGGAAGGATCAAGGCCTAACATGTTTGTGTACGACCATGCAAAGACTTAGATATGTTGAGAAAGGAAGGCGATAAAATATTCAAGCTCCTGCAGATCAAGGGATTGACCCATTTGAGAATACAAGGCTCTTGCGGAGTCCCTATGTTGATGTTGATAGTGGATTCGTTAATAAGGATTGATGTGTCTAGCAGTAATATCTTATGAATATAGGAATATTCTACCCCCATGTGGGAAATTATGGAGTCGTTGTCGGTGCATTGAAAGATGTTAATGATCGGGGAATCTTCCTCTATCATTTCTAGAAATTTATGGAAGAGAGACGAAATCCTTGTATGTTTATTGATATTTAATAAAATCTAGTACAATAAGAATGGCTGCAATATTTATAGATATTGGATAGGAGGATATAGACAAACAAGATGTTTCACAGGTGCAATAATAAACACTATTATAGTAGCTTCCAAAATACATTTGGGAAGTATAACTATATGAAAATACAAACAGATATAATTGTCACAACTATGTAAAAAATTATCCTACGTGAATAATAAAACAATACAAATGGTTATGCACTCATAACCATGTAATAATATCAAACAGCCTCAGTAAATGCTAAATTAACTTAGGTAAACTATGATTTACCTAATATTCCCCCTCTTAATTTTGCATTGTCTCAAGGGATGAGAAGAGGAACTCTTTGAACAAATCAAACTTGGCATGTGCAAGTGACTTTGTGAAGATATATGCTCGTTGTTCAGCTGTTGGTCAAAACTAAAGTTGTATGTCGTGTTTCAAGAAATGCTTGTGTATGAAATGAACCTATACCTCAATGTGATTTGATCTCTCATGAAAAAATGGATGGCGAACAAGTTTGAGAAAACATTTATTGTCTACATACATGGTGGTAGGTTTTTCATGTGGTATTCCAAGTCCATCCAGTATGCAACGTAGCCATATCACTTCGTAGAAAACTTCACCTGAAACATGATATTTGTCCTTTGTAGAAGAGCAAGAAACAAAGTGTTGTTTCTTACTTCCCCATGATATCAGTCCATATCCCAAAAAGAATACAAATCCAGAAGTGGATTTCCTATCATCAATGTTACTTGCATGATCTAAATCTGAATATCCAATTAAGAAGAAGTTATCATTCTTCTTGTACTCTAGACCAAGATCTATTGTACCCTTGAGATATCTCAAGCTCTGCCTTGTTTCCTTCCAATGAAAACCTCTGGGTTCCTGCATGAACCTGGAAATATAGCTCACTACAAATCTTATATCCGGTATAGTATAAGTTAGGTAAATGAGACTCCCAATCAACTATTGATAAAGAGTTGTATCTACCACAGGAGACTGATCTGAACGAGATAACTCCAGTCCCGTATACATATGTGTAGTAATATGTGTGTAATCCATCATCCTAATTTTTTTGAGAGTTATCTTTGCATACTTAAACTGAGAAACAAATATGTGATTCTATTTTATCTGTACTTCTAATTGAAGATAGTAGTGCATGAGCCAGAGATCTATCATGTCAAACAATTGGTTAAGAGCTTTCTTCATTGCATCAATCATCTTTACTGAACTGTCAGTGATGACTAGATCGTCAACATAGACAACAAAAACAACAATAATCACAATCTCCCCCCCTTACTTTTTGAGGTAGAAATTGGGATCATATGGATTTCTGATGAATCCATGTTGAACGAGATGCTCATCAATTTTGATGTACCAATCCTGGGGTTCATGTTTAAGGCTATACAAATATTTCCTAAGTCTACATACTTTTTTTTCTTCTCCAGGTACAACATAACCTTCATGTTGAGTCATGTAGACTTCTTCCTATAGATCTTCATTCATAAAAGCACTTTTCACGTCCATTTGATGGACTTTCCAACCAAACTGAGTAGCTAGAGAAAATATCATCTTGATCGTTTTGATCTTAGCCATAGGAGAAATGTCTTCTCATAGTATATTACTTCCTTTTGTACATACCCCTTTACTACCAGTCTCACTTTATATTTTTCTATGGTCCCATCTACTTTGTACTTTGTTTTGAATATCCATCTGCAACCAATGGGTTTCTTCCCTAGTGGAAGATTGACAAGTTGTCAAGTGTTATTTTTCATCACTGACTGATATTCAACATCCATGGCATCTTTCCAAGATTTCTATTGTAGGGCTTCCTGGACAATAGACAACTCAAAAGATTCAACAACTCTACTCATCAAAGAAAATTTTACTTTTTCTGATTCTTTACTACGAGTTTGTGGTCTAGTGGTGGATGTATCCAGTGGAGCATCCAATTTTGCATCTTGTATCATGTTATTATACCACTTGGTCATACATTGTACTTCTCCTGTGGGTCGTGGTCATGTATGATAATCACCATCATTGTCATCATGAACGGGAACATCAGCTTCTATTTTCATAACAGGTGAAATATCTACATTAGGTGAGTCCGGAGGAAGAGTCTTTACTTCCTTCTTCTCAAAGAACTCAACATCTCTGCTGGTGTAGAATTTTTTTGTCTTTAGATCCACCAATCTGTACCTAAGACTCTCTTCATGGTAGCTAATGAAGATGATTTTTTGTGAATTCATATCCAACTTCTTTCTATTCTGCTTGGGTATCTGCATACTAGCTTTGCACCTGAATACTCTGATGTGTGCAATAGATGGATTCCACTTTGACCATGCTTCATGTGGTGTCACTCTATCAAGAGAAACTATGGGCACTCTGTTCAACAAATAAACTACTGTCTTTGCTTCTTTTTCCCAAAATTTCCTCGCTAGTCCAGAATCATCGATCACGTAACACACCATTTCCATGATAATATGGATTCTTTCTCTCAACAACACCATTTTGATACAGTGTGTGTTGAGGAGGAATTTTTCGACGAATCCCATGAGCTTCTAGGTAGGATTTGAACTCATTACTGGTGAATTCCCCTCCCCCCTCAATCTGAGTGGAGAGATCTGATATGATGACTAGTCTCGTTCTCTATAGCCACTTTGAACTTTTTGAAGTTCTCAAAAGCTTCACTTTTCTTGCGAAGACAAAATATCCACATTTTTCTTGAATAGTCATCAACACAAAGCATGAAGTACTGAAATCCATAATGACTTGGTTGCATCAGACCGAAAAGATTGACATGAACTAGATCAATCTTACCATGAGCTCGATAAGTACCCTTCTGGAATGAAGCTCTCTGTTGTTTACCTGCTAGGTAGTGAGGACACTTATCTATATCCTTCTGGAGAGATGGAAAGCCTCTCACCATGTTGTACCGATGAAGTGTTTTGAGATACTTGAAAATGATGTGACCAAGTCTCTGATGCCATAACTATGCTGAAGAAGAATTCTTAGCCACAAGTTCTTGTTCATCCCTATGGACAAAGTCAAGCTGGAACATACGTCCCACATTGGAGGATTTTGCAATAATTTTTGAGCCTCTTTAGTTGTCTCGAATCAAACACAATTTCTTAACATAATGACTATCAAATTCAATCTTTATATTGTGATCTAGAAGTTTGACTAACTGATAACAAATTATTTGTTAATCCAGGGACATATATTACATCTGATAATCTACAATTACATGATCCAAGAGGTAGAGAAATGTTCCCAATCCCATATACTATGTATGAAGAATCATCACCTAACAAAACATGGTTTTTTGAAGGTGTGTCCCTCATTGTAGTAAACCAGTCTCTATGTCCAGTCATGTGTCAAGTGGCTCCTGAATCAACATACCAAACAACACTAGATGATGTGGATGGTTCACTGGAATGAGAAGTGTACAAGAAGTCCTCATTTTCTTAATGTTCTTACTCAGCTATATTTCCTTGCTGATGGGGTTTTCTTCACCATTTCCCCTTCTTTTTCCCTTGATTGTAGTGTGAATATCCCTTATGAGATAGCTTAGATTTTGAGGTCCAGAATGAGTTGATGAACCTTTCTTATATGTATTGTACCAACAATCTTATACATCATGTCCTCTGTTACAGATAGGGCATTTATTACTTGTTCTTGTCCCCATGATGATGTTGATGTTATTTTTGGGAATTTTGAGAAGAATGAAATTTTCCTTTTCCTTTTCCTTTTCCTTTTCCTTTCTGATGAGAAGATAATGTCTTCTCCTCTTCATCATCTTTATTGTACATTGCTTCTTCTTTTTGCAGTAGATTCACTACCTTGTCAAAAGAAATTGTTTGATCTGACAAGTTTAGTGTCATCACAAAAATGTGATATGAAGGAGGGATTTCTCTCAGAACAATGGGAATGAGAGCTGTATTAGTGACCTCCTCTCCTAGGGCTAGAAGTGAAGCCCTCAATTCTACAACTCTTTTTAAGAAAATATTCCAATTTCTCATTTTGTTTAAATTTCAGTGTGTGTAACTGAATCTACAAATTTAGAATTGTGTTCTTGTTTTTGGCCTCATATACTATGCTCAACTTATCCCACACTTCTTTGGTTGTTTTGGCATCTCGAATGTGGGCTTGCACTTCATTAAACACTGTGAACAATATTACGACTTTGGCCTTCTAATTGGCCATGTCAAATTGTCTCTGTTTGGCAAGATCATCTTGTGACCTGGTTGCTGAACCATTCACAATAGGCCATATCTATTCAAACTCAAGTTGTGTTCTAATCTTAGTCTTCCATGAAGCATAATTATCTCCTCTTAGGAGTTGTGAGTCTGGAAGAAATAACTTAGGGGCATTGGTGCCCATTTTCTAAATTCACTGACAAAGGGTAAGGCTCTTATCACTCCAGGGATATGGTCCCCTAATCTATATACTATCAGTTCGATATACCAAACCTTTCTATATAAGCGTGCCCTTCTGATATACCCGTCAATATGTGGAAGAATCTCTCCTCTTTCAATATACTCTAGTGGTACGTGAAAGAGGCCATAATGTATGTGAAATAATTTGATGCGTGGTACCAAGATAGTACTGAAAGGGGTTTGTGTAATTATTGACACCGGCTCAAAGAAATATCCTCATACGTGTGTGTAACTTCGCTATATACTCAGATAATTTTAGTGTATGGATTTATGTCGTGTAATCATTCACAAATGGATGGGAGGGCTCAAAGTGTGTGCACTATGTCTTTATTACTCCCCATCAATTTATAGGGATGATGCCCAGATGACGTTGTTGCAGCTATATTAGGAGTTAAGTACAGTAGTAGTCGCAATGAATTTACTCGTAAGCATTTCCTATAATTACTCTATATACCAAACGCTTTGAAAGAGATCTGAAGATCTCGTGAGTGTTATAGAACCAAAATTTTACTAATTTTGTTTACAAATCTCTGCCATTTTTTATCAGTTACAATGTTTGTGGTTGAATATGGAAACCTGCAAAATTATTACAAACCACTGAAAATATACAATTACATCCAATATTCCAATAAAAATGAATGGTAGACATTTTTTTCTTTTGTGAGGCCCTGGTGGCCTCTAGAGCTCGGTATGGCTCTCTATGTCAAAAACCGCAAAAACATAGCTTAAAATGCAGTTTCTAGATGTCCCCCCTTTAGAAAATTTGCTCATAATGAAAAATAAAGCAAATTGGGAGAAATTTTTGTTTTACCCCCGAGTAGGATTTTCTTCTCTAAATCTAGGCAGGGGTTTAGCTCTAGTTAAGTGGGTTAGCGATGGTTTTTACAGCTATAGATGGTGGCTTTGCCTCTAACAGTGCCGCTCCAAATAAAAAATTGTAAAAATAAAAGGCTTTTAAAGGTGGTCGAAACTCACAACCTTACTTCCCCAAAGCTTTCCCACTAACCAATAGAGCACCCAATGCATTATGCATTTCAATTGAAACATCGTCTATTTGAATTGTAAAAAAAAATGACTAACCTTGTAAAAAAATAGACATGGCTACTTTGGAGTGTCCATGTGGCATGTATTGGCGGTTGGTGGATTTAGGATTTTTCTACAGAGTAAAGGATTGGATCACCTTTATGCCTCTCCTTTGGATTTTTATTTTTATTTCCATCGTTGTGTTTTTACTTGATTATTTATTGTGCAGGATCCATTGTTGCTTTGATTTTGGCTCACCATTTTTTTATTGTATATGTTGCTAGGGTGTAGATGGAAGGGGAGATTTGTTTTATGGCACACCGATGGCTTGACTCCAGGTGGAGCTTGGGATGATCCATATGGTGGTTTGATCAATGGATGAGACTCGGTCGTTTGATTCTATTGTCTCACCGATCCAACTTGAAGGAGACTCGACTCTGTTTAAGAACAGAGACTCAGTCTACTTTATCGATGTAGAACTCAGTCGATCTATTACAACTTGGCCAACATTGAAACCCAACTCAATTTTCGATCCAAGTCCGAAACTTACTTTGGCTTACGCTCACCTTAGAACAATGCATAGCTCGGCTCAGTTTCAATTCTCACACGTCGTTTGAATGCCTTCAACTCGGCCTGAAGAACTTGCAGCTCATTTTGAATGGAGGGGGACTCATTAGTAGGGGTCAATAGGCTTCCCCTAACTTGAAGCTGGAGCTTGGTTATGAGCTCGAACTAGAAAATCATAATGGCTTAGCTCGATAGATCTTCTATTGACTCAGCCAAAAATCTATGGAAAGGGACCCACCTTGCATAGCTCACTCAAACAGCTCGTTGTGAGAGCTCTATGGACACTTATAGTAGCAGGTGCAAAACTCTGGGGGAAAATTTTATTTATTTATTTTCAATATAATTTTTATAAACTAGATATGGATCTAGGAAGAAAAATTTTCCTAGTGCAGGGGGCATGTGTGCAAAAACCAATTCTTTCTAATCACCTGGAGATCAAACAAGAGGTTGTGGGGATGTAGGGATGGGGCTGGGAAGTTGTAGGAGGATGCACAGGCTCTCCAAATGCTGAAAATGCTTCTCCAAGCTCCTCTATCTCTTCTTCACTCTCTCTGCACACCTTCTCTACTCATAGGGGCTCCAACCTACTCTGATACCAAATATGGAAGAGGGACGGAAGCCTCGTATGTTTATTGATATTCAATCAAATTTAGTACAATAAGAATGGCTACAATACTTTATAGAAATTGGACAGTTGGATATAGACAAACAAGATGTTGCATATGTGCAACAATAAACACAATTATAGTAGCTTCCAAAATACATCCAAGAAACATAACTATATGAAAATATAAACAAATATAATTGTTACAACTATGTAAGAAATTATCCCACGTGAATAATAAAACAATACAAATGATTATGCACTCATAACCATATAATAATATTGAAATGCCATAGTAAATGCTAAATTAACCTAGGTAAACTATGATTTACCTAAAAAATTGAAGAGGGTGGGACCTAGCTTCGTTGTCATGCTGATAACTGACCAGTCCCCAAGGTGATGGTGGAGATTAAAAAAGAATCAGGAATGATAGCAACAGTTTCATATGTATCCATAACCTCATGGGATGGAGAAGATAGAGGATCAATTTCATTGAGAGCTAAAGATGGTGGAAGAGGCTCTACAAATTGTTCTTTATAGGCCAACCTAAATTTTCCATGGGGTTTGCAAGATTGATCAATGACAAGGTCATACATGCCTTTTTCATAATGCCCCATTCCAAATCCTTTCCAGGCACAATGATGAAGATAGGTGTAGGAAAATGATTTCTTGTAAAGAAAGTCAAATCCATTGGTAAATGGTTTTTTGTGCGGTTAAGCATCAATGTGTGAGGAAGGGTGATCGATGCCACCATAGATGAGATTAGTGTGAAGATGAGGTGGACTAAAGGGAATGATATCCCCAAAATTAGGTTGATACATCAGGATCTTTGTTAGGTCTACCAATTCTGATGAGGCGTGGGAAGAGAATTAAGTGTGAGTAGGTAGATACTCCCCCAATGAGATTTGATCCATCACTTTGTCTAAGGATTCATCATTGGAAAGCTTGGATGCGGAGATAAAATGAGCTAGTGGATGCCTTAAGAAGGATCTTGTGTGGGAATGAGCATGTCATTAGTTTGATAAGTCATGTGACATGATTTGAATGGAGAAGAGTTTTGTAGGGAGAGTTAAAATTTTCTCCTCATGTTCATACTTGATGCATCGATGAATGGTGGAAGGAATGCAACACATGACACTGTATCCATGGTCATACTAAGGTAGGATATTTTATTGAAAGACCTCTTCTATGATATTAAATACCTCATGGAGGATTTTTTCACCAATGCGGATGGGAAGAATAACTGTGCCCAAAGTGGGGGAAACAACATCATTGAAATGCGTGAAAGACCACAGGTGATTGGGTGACAATGGAATTAGGGAGCTTAAGATGATCAAAGGTGTGAGATGAGATGATGTTTATGCTATCTCCATTGTCAATCATAAAATGAAAAAAGAATGTGTCATTAATACCCACAGTGATGAAGAGGGGAAGGTCATGTTCTTCATGTGATATGTCAGGGATCTTGGTGTCATTGAAGGATATTGAAGTGGAGGCAAAAAGTGATCCAACAAACAATGGAAAGGGCTGAGCCTCATTGTTAGGAGTGGGGATTCACTTAAGAGATTCAATGAGGGTTTTTTTATGGTCTGGAGAACTTTGGATGAGCTCATAAAGTGACCTATTAAATGGGGCCTGATGAAGTTGTTTCATAACTCTTTGTTCAATAGTAATAGGTTGAGGATCAACTAAGATAGACACTTTAGGTTTCGATGAGGAAGGGGGTGGAGTATATTCACTTGGAGGAGCGATTACAATGATTTTGGATTTGGATTGAGTGGGTGACTAGAATTCATGGGAATGAGAATGGGTCATGACCTGTACAACATTAATAAAGAGAGGAGAACCCTCCTTAGGAGAATTTGAAGTTAGAGAAGGGATGGCAATGTAAGTCTTAGATGAAATAGGATATTTAGATAGCTTGGTAGATGAAGGTGAAGGAGTGACATTGGTCAATGGAAGAGTGGGCTCTCCTTCAATAAGAATGTCATCCTCATCGATAAGGTTATAAATGATAGTTTGGAGGGCCTTACAATGTTTGGTGTCATGTCCAGGTGCACGATGGTATGCATAACTAAGATTAGATTCAAACCATGAAGGAATTAGGGCAAGTGGATCTATAGACATAAAATCACACACTTTGGGTCATATTTAGTCTCGTTCTCATAATACTATTTAGAGGTTTTTTTAGATAAGAAAGTATTGATTAACCCCCATCTCTTCGCCATTTTTTTTATTGATTTCCATCATCATTCCTAAACTCCACCGTACAAATTCCCAGTCAGTTTCAGCCATCTTCCATCATTTTAGCCTTGACTATGGAACCCAGGCTTTAGTACTGGGACACCCATGGGTGCCTTGGTCCCACCATGGACACCCCGATCCTTTTTGAACTTTACCTCCACTTTTTGGGATCTTTCTATCCATTTGAGGTCTTTATCCTTTTAGTGGTCAGCCATTTTAGGGTTAATTACGAAATTAGATCAAGACAACCCTATAAATATAAAGTTATGAGACCATAATGAGGGACAAATCTTGGGTCATCCATCTATTACATTAGAGATAATTCCATCCACATAGTTCCATCACAAGGGAAAAATTTTGGGTCATCTGCATCACACACAACATAGGGGGATGATTTATTTTATTCCATGCACCATTCTATTACATTTTCTACACGTAGTTAGCTTGCTACATCACAAAGTATGACTAGCACAAGAGAAACCTAGGGCATGATCACACACACACACACAGAGAACTACATTTGGGTCTAGAATGTAGTTCATCATTCAGTTAGTAAGTCCACTATTATGGCAGTCGAGGTCAGTCTGACCCTTTCATATGCATGTTTCATTTTTAGGGATTGATGTTTTTTTAGAGTTTTACAAGTATTTCTTTCATCTTTGAATATCAGCGATATATGGAACAGTGCAGAAAAGTTAATGTGAAAAATAGTGAGGGTTTCAGACCATCTACCAAACCTATAAAAATTAATCTAGAGCTATTACATAGACCATGGTGCCCATTTTTCATACCTAAGAGCCTGTAGGTACCCCAGTCCTTCTCTAGGCATCCGAGTCTAGAGAATTAGTCTAGATCCATCCTTTTAAGCATTTCTGCACATTCGTTCCGGCTTCCAGATTCTCTATTCACCTCTGCGACACAGTCCCACGAGTATCTGTTATTCAACTGAGTTCTTTCCTCTTCTCTATTGCATAATATGGTTTTTATTTCCATTTGTTTAGTTGTTTGGGTCATTTACTTACTTCTTCACCCCATTTATTTACTGCATTTTATAGTTTTTTATATCTTAGATTGACTAGTGCATATATTTACATTTTAGTTAATCAGGACCGAAAGGTTCGATAGGTGGAAGGGTGATCGTAGATGTTTGAAGTAGACGTTGAAATATTTATGTGTAAGATCCAATGGGGGTGGTTGAGGAAGGGATTGTGAATGAATCAGCCTTAAGGATGACAGATGAAGGTAAGAAGGATGGTTTGCTTTGAGGTGGTTTTATGGGAGTCTTTAACTCTATCTTGGACTCAAAAGAAGAGGACGATGGTTGTTTTTTTATTTCAATTTTGATTGTTGGTGACTTGGATGGCTTGGATTCTAATTTGACGATGGAGGATGTAGAAGATTTTGAAGGTTGGTTAGATTTTGAAGAAATTTTAGATTGTGTTGAATTTATTGATAATGGGGATTTTGATGAAGGGTCTAAACCTAAGATGGAAGGAGATGCTCCTAAGATTGGTGATATGACATTAAGTTTTTTAGGAGGGTTAGTCTTGAGAGAAGGGAGCTCCAAATTTTTATGTGGGGTGCATGAGATATTTTAGATGGGCATGCCAAGGTTTTTAGACTTTGGTTGTGAGGATTTAGCTTCAATAGGAATGATGACGATTTCAACTGAGGATTATTTAGTAGCATAACTAGGTAATGTGGATTTTTCCATAGATATCAAAGGTGGAAGTGGTTTTCGTATGATGCACTTGACAAGATATAGAGGGGTGGTAGATTGTGTGGGTTTAGGATTTATGGATGTAGGGATGATTGAGGTTACAGATGGGGTAAGAGTGTTGTTTGTAGATGTATGGCATATGGGTGTCTACACAATGGATGATTCAAGAGGTGGTGTGGATGTGGATGTAGGTTTGGAAGTTGATGTAGGCATAGTCGTAAAAGTAGATGTAATTGATGTGGGAGTAGGTGTATATATATGAGATGAAGGAATTGAGGTAGTTATAGATGAAGGACTAGATGTGATGGATGAGGATGCATATGATATGGATGGAAAAGTGGATGTGATTTAATTTGATGGGGATGTAGTGGTTGTAGTCACAGTTGATGTTGATATGCTAGGCGTAGAAGTTTACAAAGTTGTGATCATAGGGGAAGAGTCTGAAATAGGTTTGGATGTAATGGGTAATGAGGAAATGGGTGTAGGGGATGGTGTTGGATTTTGATCTATAACATTAATTGTATGAGCATTAGGTGGTTGTGATGTGGAGGGTGGAGTTTTCTTATTGGGGATAATGATTAGGAAAGTATTGTTTGAATATGCTAATAGGTTAATTAGGGTGGTGTGTTAGGATTATCCACTTGGAGGTCACCAGAGTCTATAAGTTTTTGGACAACGTATTTAAAAGAGTGACACTTCTCAATGTCATGGCCATGAACTTGATGATACTTTCAGTATTGTTCCTCATGATACCATGCTGGTTTGGGGGTGTGATTCATCAAAGGATCGGATGGGAGGAAGTCATGGAATGAGATGGACCACCATTAACTTGTCAAATATTGTGTTATAAGATTCCCCAAGAGGGGTATAGTTAGGAGATGATCTAGGAGCTCTTTACAGAGGCTCCATGTGGGAAGTTAGATGTGGAGGAATATTTAACCACAATGGAATTAGTGGAATTCTTGCATTTGTCACCATGCATGGAGGATTTAGTGAATTCAGATATTAGGTTTGTTTGATCAAAGTTTGAGATGGAATTTCTAAAAGGTGCAGATTTCAAGTTTGTGAGCCATGGTAAAGGCCTCTTCAAAGGTTTGAAATGATTGAATTTGAAGAGTGAAGGAGATGTGACTCACACAAGACCGTGATAAGATTTCAATTAATTCATTCTGTGGAAGAGTGAATGATAGTTGGTTTATTATGTCCATGATCATCCTGTAGTGAAATCTTCAATAGATTTTTCGTTATACTGTCTAATGGCGTAGAGGTCTGTGATAGTGATCTTATGTGCAATATTGATTGAGAAGTGTTCTAGGAATAATTAGGTTAGTTGGGTGAAGGAAAATAATGAATGTTGTGGGATTTTTTTATACCAATCCAATGCGGGTCCGGCTAATGACATGGGGAATGTGCAAAGCATAAGGTTTTGATCATGGGTAATAAGGTAGCATGCATTTCTAAATGCATGAAGATGTTTTTTAGGGATCCCTCTTACTATTAAACTTAGAAAAATTTGGTAATTTCCCAATGAGGAGGATAAGGCTTTATGGGGATGGAAGGATTGATGGGTTCGTTACAGGATTTTTCATATGAGAATGTGGTTTTGGATCCCAAGGTAGTGGCTTCAAGATTTATACATTATACTTAATAACTCCTACAAGGGATCATTATATGGATGGGATTGTGAAGTTTAAGGATGATATTGTGATGCATAAGAGGGTAGCATGGTTTAGGTTATTGATAAGGTTTGATATGTTTGAGGATGAGTAGGTGTTGGATGGAAGTGGTTGATAAGGGGGTATGTAATTAAAGGGTTTTGATTGAATGGGTTGAGATAAATGTTGTTGTTGAGAAATGGGGATGTGGATAAGATTGGTGATGATTGAGTTAGTTCTTGAGAGATGGGGACATTCGATTGGTTTACTATGGGATGAGTTGGGATATAAGTAATGGGTGGTTGGGATACTTGAGTTGATTGATTGGGAAATATGTAGTGAAAATCACCTCGAGGAGGAGGTTGATGGGTTTGCAGTTGATTTATGTTGATGGGGTTGTGAAGTGATCACATTGGCATGGACATGGGAATTGGAAATAAGGGGTAGAGTTGTGTTATGTTGTTTGGATATAGGAGAAAGCAAGTGAGATTCTTGAGAGGATTGGATGGGGGCACAAGTGAGCGTAGTGGATGATGAGGTGATGGGGATAGAAGAAGAGATAGTAGAGGATTTAAAGAAGATGATTTATTAGGATCAAGCTCATGTTGGGCCCTATCAAGTTCACTCATGGCTCTAGGAAAGAAAATGAAAAGTTGTGATGTGAGGACTTGTGTAGATTCACGATTGGAATGGAAGGCATAAATTTGTTGAAAAATAGGTCCATCAATGGGGAGATTAGTGGTCTTATGAAGGATATAGTCATGAAGGGAATCTGGATTATCATTGATAATCTCCTGGAATTCCGCACACCCACGAGGGATGAGAGAAGGCCTAGAATTGTCGATAGAGGTGGTAGAAGGGGGTGTTGCTGGTCTAGATGGAATGGATTGATGATAAATAAAATGATTGGTTTTAACATGAGTGTTAGGTTGGATCAATTTAATTTCTTGAAGAGGGGGAATGAAAATTATGGGTTGAGTAATCGTGGAAGAACTTACCAAAGGAACGGAGGTAAGGATGGAAAGTGCAGAAATTTGTTAGAAGGAAGTGGTAGTGGAAATAGGAACGTTGTTTGATGACATGTTTGTTCCATTTGTCTTGCTTGGGATCTTGTAATAATTAACATGAAACAAAAAATAAACAAAACTATGCTAATTTTTAATTAAAGCAAGAAAATCACACAACAAATTTTTGATTATCTTGATTATTAAAGTTGTGAAAAGAAATGAAAAAATGGGCTTGAAGGGAACCTAGAAAATGGGAAATCTATGGGTGGTTTTAGGTAGTTTTGGTTGGATTCCTCGATATACCTAAAGGTACATGAGGCACAAATATGTGATGACTACTAGTACATGGCTAGGTATTTGGGCCCACCCCCTCACTTCATAGTCCCGTAGCAATAAGGGAGTCGGATGCTTAGCCAATATACTAGTAGAAAAAAAAATTATAATGCGGCCAGAACACCATGGTGACTTTCCTATTGGGTGATGAAATCCCAATAGTTCCACCTAGTAGGAGATGTTTAGATGTGTAAATTAGTTTGTGTGTTCAGATGTGTGTTATGAAATGTATACAACGAGTTAAACCCCCTAGTTAGACTAGCTTTCCAAACAGATATGAAGGGTTATTTTTAGATCCAAAATGAAAGGTGTAGATTAGATGAGGACAATAAAGCAAGAAATTAAAGTACGATGAAAAAGGAGTAACTAAGAAAAAGAGGAATACCTAGACAATGCTTTTCCTTTTTATCTGAATTTTTAATTTTTAAGCAAGTAAGAAAAATCTTATCCAAGCAACATGATCCTACACAAACAAGAAAAGCCACACTCCTACCTATGAGGTTATTAGAAAATAGACCAAAGAAGATGAAAATTAAAGACAAATAACAAAACTCACCAAGAAATATTCAAGTCCCACCGGGCATGCCATATGTTGACCAAATTCTCTCATTCCTGTTTTAGATTAATGAGCTAGTGCTAAAGAAAATAAGTAACTCCAAATATGTGAGGATTTAAGTTACCTTGAGATGGGATGAAGACGTGTACAGGTGCAAAATGAGAGATCCTTCTCTAACATTTGTTACATGCTTTTCCCATAATTCCTTACAAATCATAGAGGTCGATTATTTGTCTAAGTATTTTTATACTGAGGGGGAAACCCAAATGAACCTCACTGCATACAACTCCATTCACTCGGGGGGCATGCGGCTCCTATCATCCATTTTGCATTCCATTCCATCCATCCATAACATGTTGCATATCTTGGTTGCTTTTACTCTTTCTTGCATTTACATATCATCAACACACATACGCACTCATTGTGAAATTTGAAACTTTGTGCTCTAATCCATGAAGTGAAATGTGTTAAAATTTGTGTCAATTTACATTCTACATATTATGGGTTTTTTTTTATACAAACACGCATGTTCTTGATCTCTTTTTGCATGCATAAGTAGAATAAAAATTTGCAATCTCTTTATTTGAAAGTGTTGCTTCTTTCCTTCTCTCTTTTCTACTTATTTATTAATCTTGGGGAACCAAGGAAGATTTTTTTTTTATCTTTGATCAAATAGTTAGTTGCAATTGTGTTTCCCTAGTTAATTTGTCTTACCCTAGTCATATTAATGTAATTCCTCCATGCATTTTCCTAGTTTTCTCTCCTGTATTGAAAGGAATGATTCAACTACCATGCTCACCAATATCCTCATCTGAAATTTTTTTATTTTTTTATTTACACATATTTAGGATTTTGGATTCTGAATAAGAGAACCTCCCATTAAAGAGGAGGGATTGTTGATTGTTCTCAGCAACAAATTTTCCAACCAACAGGTCATGAAGTACTTTTTTGCATGATTCATTTGTCATGGTTGAGTGTTTCAAGCTAGTACAAACTTCATTATTGAAGACTAGTTTTTGGGAAGTTTAGTAGTTCTTGTTCTCCAGGTTTCATGGTGAGAATGCATTGGTTCAGATCTTTCCAGACATGGAGAAGGTTAGTTAAGGTCATGGAGAATTTGTTTGACAAGTTTTTGATCTTTGAAGATGATCATAGTTTCCCAAGAAGATCAAGATTGTTTTGTTGTGTGGTATACCTAATGAAAGTAGTTCTTCATGAGGCCTAAAGGAGAAAGATACTTAATGGAGATATTGTAGAAATAAAGAAGCTTATGTTCTGAGTTACTCATGTTTTTCAAAGGTCATATGATCTATCATAGCTAACCTAAGTGATTTGAGGTACATTTTTGGCTGACTTATCTGGTTTGTAATCAAGATTCATGTATATATACAAGGCATATTATGCATGTTTTAGTTAGTTATGGGTATGAGAGAATGAGCGAGCTATAAGGGATAGAGAGAGGTGTAAGAGGTCTTGTAGACCATGAAGAATATGTACATATTAAATATATGATAAACTTTGAGCTAAGAATTGAATCTTTTAGTGAAGGTGAAATACATTAAAGGGTATCTAAAACACCAAATACCATGCATGGAAGCTTCACAGAAACCAAATAGATCATGATAATAATCCTAAGAAGACCTAGTAAGAGTCTAGGAAGCTAAAATACAAAAAGTAATGAATAGGGGATTATATGTAGAATTAAATCTTGAATTTTGGGAGCATGTTGGAATAGATGGAAGTGAATTATTGAAACCTTGAAACCCTTTTAGTTATCTATGAAAGTGTAGAGGCAGATTTTATCCAAGCAACTTATCTCAAAAACACAAGAAGATCATTTTAGACAAGATAGCAATAGTTGAACTTTGGGAGGTTTTATACCATTTTTGTGAATGTTATAATATAATTTTGAGTGGAGTAATGTTTCAAGATAGTGAAAGAATCATGGTGGTTGAGAAAGACAAAGAAGTTCATCCTTGAATCAAGAATAAGTTAAGCCAACAGTGGACCAAGTAAGTAAGAATTAGCCAAGTGAAAGTTTCCAACATGGTTAAATTATTTGGAGAGATGATTATCAATAGGATGAAGTATATTTGAAGAGTGTAGATGGGAACATTCTTGATAAGGTCATTTTGAGGGATAATTGACAAATTAGTCAAGGTTTTGAGTAAATTTTGATAAGTGTTAGCCCTGATAGACTTTCCTAAAGTACTCAAGTGTAGGGTTATTGTGAAATATTGTTACTAGAAACTCATTGAACTTATTGAAGGGACTGAGTTAGGATTTGGTGCTACATAATTTTGGTTTTTTTGTGATTTTGAGATTGAATGAATGATTATTGTTGTTGCTAATAAGTGTTGTTTGAGTGTGTGTAGTGGAAGTGACAGAAAAGATGAGTGAAGAGAGAAGTGAGAAACTATTCATTGACCATGGGTACATGATTCCATATTGGATAGAGAAGCTAGCAAGTGAGAGAGAAGAGGAAATATCAAAACAAGTGCATGAGAACATAAGAGAACAAGAACATAAGAGAAGACTGACTAAGATGATGGAGGCAAGAAAGGCATGTAATGAAAGAGAGCTGAAGACCACTAGGATTTAATATTCAGACTTGATAGATGAAGATGATGATGAAGAAATATTAGCAGAGATGAATAAAGGGGAAATGATAAAAGAATTGGTGAAGTTGATGAATCACATGAAGAAATAAAAAGAAAGGAAAATAGAGGAAAATAAGAAAGAAGCAAATCGAAAACAAGAAAATAGACTGGAACAAGAGATAAAAGAGATTAGAAAGGACTTTGAAAGGCTTCATAGTTGATAGAAATTGTGAATATGATAGTTGAAAGAAATAAAACTGAATTTATGATAAGCAGAAAAACAAAATGGAAAATTGTGATGAGAAGAAAGATGAAATGGCCTATAGAGCTGCTAGGGAAGAAGGAGAAGAGAAAGCAACTATGAAAAGAGATAAGGAAGGAAGAAGAAAAGCTACAGAAATCAGAGGAAAGGATGAGAAAACAAGAAGAGGAAGTTGTCAAAGAGGTAGTATATGAAGAAACTTAGAATTTATATGAGGAAGAGGTGATTACAAATTTCCTAGGTTGCCTTGGAAAGGATGAAGAAGAGGATAATGAAGCAGAGCAGCATAGTAAAGATGAAGAAGAACTCATGGATGGAGCATTCTATGAGGACAAAAATCCTCCTTATTCTTATTCTAATCCTTCCTTTAAGTGTGTGTATGTAAGTAATGAATATGAAAAACAAGAAATAAAGAATATTGTTAAACAAGAGAATAAAATAGCTAAAAATGAAGAAATAAATGATGATGAAGAAGATTTGACAGCTGATGAAGAGTTTTTATGGCATAAAATCATGCAAGAATCTGATAATTCAAAGTTATTTGAAGATGAAGAAGACTACAAGAAAGTATAAAAACAACTTATGAAGGTACTACAAGATGAAAAATAAAATACAAAACTCATGAAGAAGTCAATGAAGTTAAAAATAAGCAACGGCAGCAGGTTCAAGAGGTTTAAAAGTAAAACATAATGATTGAAGAAGAGAATGAAGAAGAAAAAGAAGCTTATGTAGTATCCCTATTAGAAACACACTTCAATTATGAAAATAAAATTCAATATGAGGACCAGGAAAAGCATTGGATTGAAGAAATAAAGAGTAAGCAGGTTGCAGGAAAAGAAAAGATAAGAGTGAAGATAAAGGAGCAAAGAAATTGGAAGAAAAAAAATACAAGCTATGTGACCTAAAATTTTCCTACCCTTGGAGTATAATGCAAGCGCATCACTCCATGCATATGAATAATGCATAAGGGCATAAAATTTTGGATTTTCATGTATGGTCACGAGCCCTAGGGGTCAATCTAAGTCATTTTGAGGTGTTAGTAGGTGTCTAGGTTCTTCAAATTTTCAAATGTGGAATTTCCCTCCAAAATGATAGTTTAAATTCTAAGGTCCGTTATGATGTGGTTTGAGAACTTTAGTGTGTTCTTAAAAATTGGGAATTATGTACAAAGGGTGGAATGAGACATTATGGGTGTGATTAGGACATTTTATATCATATGTCATAAGGTGAGATAGGCATACTAAACTTAATTCCTTCTTAGAAAAAGTAACTCTCCTTTTACTTGAATGGAATTTCATCATGAAAAAAATTGTAACCGTCTAATGGATAAGAATCTCGAATAGGAGGAGTTGGAGATAGATAAAATTCCTAATGCAACTGAAAATCTTCATTCTATCTAGATTGAATCATTTTGTAAAAGTTTCAAGAGTAAAAAGGAAAGGAGAAAACTTAGACTTCTTAGAGCTTTACATGATTGTGTGTGTTAAATTAGTCTTGTAACTATTCTTTCAATGATTTTTGCATTTTTAGTGTACATGCCTAGTTTCTAAGTTTGAGGAAAGGTGATTTTAAGCACCATGATGGGATTTGAATGTTGAAAAATTGATTTATGATAATTCTTGTACATTGCTAACTTGGTGACAGTTGGACATCTACTCATGATTAGAGTGAATGACTTATGCCTGTGGAAATTTTGATGTATTCATCCTCCAACTAGTAAATTTGTTATGGTGTGAAGGGTTTGAAGAAAACCTACTTATTGTTAAAAATTATTTGTATGATGGATTCTTGAGTGTAATGGTAGCTAGAGAGTTAACTTGTTGATAGGAGAACTTGTCTCAAAAAGACTGTGCAAGAGCAACATGGTGTTTGGAGATGTGTTGCATGTAATATTGAGGTGGAAGATTTATAAAAACCTTGTACATGTAATGGTGAGGGATTTTTGATAGGAAAGAAGAATGGTTGATACCAGTTTTAGTTGAGAAGAATGTAATCTAAAACAAAGAGGTTACTTTTTTTTGGAAAGAAAACTTGGTACAAACCTAGTCTATATAGAAACCTATAGTACTTCATTAGATAATAATGTTTTGATGATGAAAGGAATGATATATATATATATATATATATATATATATATATGGTTCCCAAGGACATGTAAACATTGAAGAAGGTTTGAAATGTAAACAACTTGACATTGACTATGATGGTTTTCATACCCTATTCCAACGATAAGTGCAAGTAAATGTCACATTCAAGAAGGCCTTTAACTGGTGATCACGAGTTCCTGGTAAGATCCTCATTTTCTCCCTTACATCATAGTATTTCACAACAAATTTGGTTTTTTGAATCAACTTCTAACAAAAGATATGGCATATTAAGCCTTCTCGGGCCTGTGAAAGACACAATTAGGGTTATAAATGGAAACGTGGTTTAAAAATATCCAAACTCAATATCTAGTTTTAAAATCTTGTGGATATAACCTTGAGGGGGTTATTTAACTATTAGAAGAAGAATTTTGACTTTCATTTGTGAATCATTCAATATAAAGGTGACAGTTCCTTGATGGGAGAGGAATATAGTTACCAGGCTTAATTAGAAGAGGAACTTTACAAAGGGAGTATATGTTAGCAAATGATTTTGAACCTGAAACTTCTAACAATGAATAATGGGATTAATGGGTGTCTAATTACACCATGAATTTTTCTTGAAGTTGTCTATATCATGAATTAAGCATGACAGTCTTCTCTATAAGACCTAGTTGAGGGTTGCACGTCTAAGAAGGAAAAGTGTTGTACAAAGAGAAGGAAGAAAAGTTAGATTCCCAAATTTTGGGCAAACCTCAGGGTTGATAGGAGAGTACTAAGGTAGAAGGAAAGGTCTGTTGGGTCCATGAAATTTACTCTAGCCATGAATGTATCCAGCTCCTTGTCTTAACGGCAATTATTGGTAAGGGGAGGAAGGTAAGAACCTCGAGTACATTGAATTCATTTTTGTGTTGAGTCTAACAGTGGATTAGATTGTTGAATAAGGAAAGAATGATGAGAGATATTGGAGAGGATTAAGTAAATTACACCACTAAAATTTTATAAGATCTAACAAGAAGAGATCATGAATAGATCAAGGATAGATTGATGAAATGAGACCTTGAATGAATAGTGGATTGTTATATAATTAGAACTAGCAAAAAAATGAGGAATGTAAGTAGAGTATGGAAAAGGTATGATGTTATTGAAGCCATTCAAGGTAACATAGTGACATCAGAGTCAAGATGTGAGAAATTTTAGTAGATCCTAGCCATTATAGGTATGGGGTTGATCCTCCTTGCATAGCTAGATTTAAATAAGTGCCTAGAAACCTTCTTGTGGATTTCAATATATCCTTGAGGCATATTCTTTCTACACCATTAGTGCTTGATAAATTAGGGGTTGGTGCTCCTTTTGGATTTGGTGCTTCACTAAATCTTAATTTTTGTTTTATGAATACAAATATTAGCGGTTTCTCTTCCCATTGAGGGTTTTCCTCATATATGTTGTGTTCATGTGTGTTCTCTATTGTCTGATGCTCATGTGGATGGTTGTTTTGATGGTTTGACATTGTTTATATAATGATGGCTTATTGAAAGGTTTATGCAAGTTAAGTAAAAGTAAAGATAATTGAAGTAAAAATTTAAAGGACGTTGATTCACCCCCCCTAGTGATTGTGCTTCAAAAAAAGGTGTCAATTTTGACTGGGGGAGGATTTTTATACCACATTCAAACAACTTAAAGAATACCTCCTCACACCTCCAACTCTTTCCCTGCCACAACCAGATTTACCATTCCATTTATACATTATTATTACCAAATTCACTCTAGGAAGTATATCAGCTCAACACAATGTGGAAAATTGTGACTTATTCATTTACTATGTTAGTCACACACTTGTCACCTATGAGCTCAAATACACACACATTGAGAAACTTTGTTCCGCTATAGTGTACTCTACATAGAAACTTTGACATTATATGATCAATCATATGACTTATGTTGTTTCCAAAATGGATCCCTTGCATTATATGATGAGAAAAACATACCATAATAGTCATACATCTAATCTGATCATGTTTCTCATTGAGCTCGACCTACAATTCATTTCGCAAAAGGCTATTAAGGGACAAGTGATTGCTAATTGATTGGATGAAGCATTGCTTATTGACTTGCGGCCACTAAATCATGATCTTCCAGACAATTCCATCTTTACCATATCTAAAAACAAAGATTATATTGAAACAAATAAGGATTTTAAAATGACCTTACATTTTGATGGGCCAAAAACTGACCAAGAGAGTGGCGTAGGTATTCTCTTCAATACACCCCAAGGTGTCTCTATTTTTTTATCATTCAAACTTGATTTTCCATGCACAAATAACATGGAAGAGTGTGAATCACTTTTCATTAGTCTCTAATTAGAAATTTCTCTAAAGATTAAATGATTATGAATTGTTGGTGACTCGCATCTTGTCGCCAACCAAATCCAAGGGTCTTACCAATGCCGCAATGACATACTATAACATTATAAGACCCTCATGAATTCATTACTCACTCAATTTACACATTTTGAAATTGAGACTACTACATGATCTTCCAATCAATTTATAGAAATCATGGCTTCTTTAGGATCTTATAAACCTTTGGAAAAATAAGTTGACACTATTCATGTTCCCATTCATGTGTTATCACAACCATATTTTGATCATACCTGTGCACTTGATATTTTTCACATCAAAACTACGCCACCGACTCTTTGGGATGATATTACCTTTCCATTTAGAATTAACAAGGATGAAAAATGTACCTTTCGTCAATGAGCCACTCATTTTGTACTCATTGGATATTTTTTCTACAAACGCGGCTATGATGGAATATTATTACGATGTTTATTACCTTAAGATACTATCATTGCACTCATTAAAGCATGTAATGGTACATTTAGGGGTCATTTTAGTGACATGGATATTTATCAATGTATTCTTCATATCGGTTATTATTGGCCTTCATTAGAATAGGAATCTTATATGTAAGTTAGATGTTATGAGAAGTGCCAAAAGTTTACAAAACTCTCTCATCTTCCCACACAATAATTACATCCTCTCCAATACATTTATCATTTCTCCTTAGGGGGACATGACCTTATTGGTAAGTTTACTCCATTATCTTCTGATGGCCACATATTTATCATTACTACCACTAAGTACTTTACAAAGTGGATTGAGGCCGCACCACTTGCATGACGAAAGGTCTACAAATTGTCAAATTCATTGTGCAACACATCATTTTCCACTTTGGCATTCCTATCAAGATCATTTTAGAAAATGGAAGCTCATTTAATAATAATGATGTCAAAGCATTGTGTGAAAAGTACAAAATATAATATAGTTTTTCCACACCATATTATCCACAAGCTAATGGAAAAGTAGAATCTTCTAACAAAACAATTAAAAAAACCCTCTAAAAGGTTATCAGCACTTCCCATAGAGATTGGTACACATAGTTTCCATATTCCCTTTGGGCATATCAAACTAGTATTTGTATGCCTATAGGGGCCACACCTTTTTCTCTTGTATATGGGGTTGAGGTTGTTATGCCCCTTGAGCTTGAGATCCACTCCATGTGAATCACTCTCAAAGAGTTTATCATTAATGATGATTATCATCATGAGTGCCTTGCACAACTATATCTACTCGATGAAAGGTGTGTCAATGCTCTTGATCATACCATAGTCTACCATGATCACATAGCAAGAGCTTATCGTAAAAAGGTCCACATCTATGAGTTTGATTCATGTGATCTTGTACTTAAATAAAACCAACAAAATTCATCCCAAGGACCTGACCAATGGGACAAGTTTTCCACTAACTATTTTGTACCCTATCATTCAAAAATATGGGTATATCACTTACAAGTTGGTTAGCATGAATGGTAATGAAGAACTTGAGTTGCTAAATTCCATGCATTTGAGGCAGTTTTACGCCTAAAAATACTGAGAGCAATATAACATTTCTAGAAAAAAAATCCAAGAAAATTATTAAATTTTCAATATTACAAAAGCAATATAATATTGCACAAAATCCAAAAACAATATAAAATTCTCAAAATACAAAAAAAAAAGTCGTGTGACTATCTATGTTCATTATTACTTTCATTCACTTTTTAGTGTACATATTCATCCATCCATAATTAAATATATCTAAATTTTACACTTGTATATAAGAGTCTCAATGCTTGTAGGCATGTTGAACTTGGTTTTGACATGTTTTTGTTAGTTTCTGCATGGTTAATTTTGGCCTTCTGAGCATAATATTCAATTCTTGGGGGATTTAAGAACGACTTCATCTTTTGAGAGATGCATGGACTTTACTGATGCAAGAGCATCAACTTTACAATGCTTCTTGGATTCAATTTTATTGTAAACATTTTTAGAAGGTCATGGAGGGTCATTCAATGTGTCTAGAGGTGTTTGAAAGGTTTAAAATTTTCAATTTGAGCTTATTATAATTTTTCCCACCAAAACTTGATTTGAATTTATAAACAAGGTATTTACCACATTTTTTTTTATCATTTTTGGATTTCTAGTATTTTATAAATTATCAATGATGTTTTAGAATGCATAAATATTTTGTATCAAGCCTTTATAAAGGTCATTAATCATTTTTCAAGGTGTTTAAGGTCTAGTTCTTGACTCAAGTTAAGAGGTGTGTTAGTTGTAAATCCTAGTTAGGTCAATAACTAAGAGAATGTTAGTTATCTTGAGGGAGGATTTGAGTAAGAAAAGGATTTTTAGAGTCATGAGAGACAAGGGAGGAAGATTAATACATGAATAATAGGTCCTATTTCTTTAAAGAAGGGAAGAGGATGTATCTATGAAGAAATATTGACAAAAACAAGACTGTAACAATGATGTTGAACCGCCATTAATGGAAATAAAGGAAATTTTGAGCCAAACATGTTATGATTTGAGAAGTAAAGAGCATGTAATCCTTGTAAGTAAGTTATTTCCATGTATTGGAATCCTTTGTGTGGTTTAAGAAAGAACAAAAGATACATTGAAGTGTTAACTCCGATTGTATCATGATATCTCTTGATTTGAATTCCTGAAACAATGAATTTTTGTATATTTTAAAGTGAGTTCCAAAATTATATTTCATTCATGTAGATGTGTGAGGATGACACAGGCTTCCATGAAAATTTTAAGGGCTTAAAACTTATAAAAACTTCTTGCAATGAAAATCCTTAACTATCGGGCAGAGTATAAACCCTAATTAGGGTTTTAGGGAGAACTCTGTGTTAAAGGTCTTACGAAGTGAAAAAAAGGATTAAAATTGGAAGTAACCACCTGAAGAGTGTATAGTTAGATGATAAAAATGTTTTAGGTCTTAACTTTCTTGCATGTACCTGATATATTAGACAGTTAGCTTTCAATGATGATTTTCCTGTTACAAGACTAGTTGTAGACCTAACCATTAAAATTTGAGAGACTCAAGGGTTGAATTGATGCTTGAAATTTGTAAGCTACCATATTGAGAATGTCATGTCTATGAATAATAAGTTTTCAAAGCTTGTAAAGGTCAAAATATCCATTTTTCTATGACAATTTGCACTTATGAGGACTGTCTCATAAACGAGACCTAATTGAGAGGGATAAAGTAACAAAAAGGGATTATTCCTTTGAGTTAAGTCATGAAAGTTCATATACAAGTAAAACATGAAAATGAGTGTCTGAAAATCCTTTTATTTTGATTTTAATTCCTCTACATCAAAACTTATCTCAAGAAAACCTTGTCAATAGGGCTACTAGGAGTATGAGCTAGTATGGAAGAGCAAGTTGTGAAAGGAAAGTTTGTATTGTGAGTTGAGGGATGAAATTTGGTGTACACCATGGGGAGCCTAAAAGGTGATGAAAAGTGTTATCACTTTGTCTAGGGCATGTCCATATTTCTCCCATAATGAATTCACCAATGGCATTGTGCTTAAGAAGCTTACAAGACAATTTTGAGTAGTTTGGCAAGTGATGGAAATATTCTTTGTTTCTAACCATTTAGAGGGTTGAATTTGCATCTATAAAGAAGGTAAACAAATTATTTAAAGCCTAAAACCAAAGGGTAATCCCAATCACCTAATGTTTTAGGCCTATTCAAGGCTAGTGAAGGAAGATCCTCTTGGCAGGGATTAAGGACAATTTTGAGTTGATTATTTACACTAACTTTTTGAAGATTTTAGTGTCTAATAGGGTTCTGTATCATTTACACGCATTTAAAAAAAATTGTAACAATTAAACGACCTTATTTTATGCATGCTATCCAATGGCATATCCATTTTGACTTTCATCTCCTCCATCAAGTCATAGTGGTTCTAAACCCCTAAAAGAGAGATGAATGTGATGTCAAAAGGAAAAAGAAAGAAAAATAAATCCACAAAAGGACACAAAAGAGAAAAGAAAAGAAGAACAAGTCAAATCAGAAAAACTCAAAGCAATATATAAGAATCTCTCAAAGGGGTCTTTCTAGTATCTCTACCAAGGCTATGGACGCCTAGCTAGCAGTAGAGAAATGTTGTGACTAGAACCAAATGTATCTCTATTGGGGATATGGCTGCCTAGTTGGCAATGAAGCAATGCACGACTCAAAATTTATCCTCCACACACTAGATATTATTCCATACATACCCACACATTCATTGGTGTGTCCTCGTCTATGGATTATGAATAGGTTTTCCTCAAGTGGTAATTTACTCACATACACACACACCAGATATTGACAAAATGAAGGCCTAGTAAACCTTGTATTTTCTATATTTTTCTCAAATCATTGGTTTTATCTATGTTGGTCTCACACCCGTTTGCATCCATCCATGAATCCTAGTGCACATATAAGCATTGTCTCACATTACCACCATAATAAATCAAACACATCCATCATTTCATGTGTATATCCCACGACATTCCACATCTAAAGTAGCATGAACCTACAAAACACAAAAAAACAACAAAATTAAAGCATTGATTAAACATTGTATATAGCCATTTTTCCTAACAACACCACAAGCACACACATGCATAAATTGAAAATAATATGAATCGTATTGCACTACAAAAAATGATTATATCAATTTCTCATCTATATATGTATCCATCATTTTGTACATACAAAATCACAATCACATTTTAATAAAATCATGGGGTCGGGCCTAAATCAGACCCAATCCTATTATCACCTATATATGATCTTGTTGGATGTACTAATCCACTCCTAGGAGGACGCATGTTGGTCCTATCTATCTTAGACCTAGAGCTCGATGATCTCAAAAATGGGTACACTCTAACATGTTGGGCATGTACTTATAGTAGTGCATTGTAGTATCCATCTTGTGCACCCTCTCTGGAAATATCTTGACTAACATGAGCCAATGTATCCTCCAAAAGCTCTTAGGCACCTCACTCACATTCATGCACTACCACAACTACCTCTATTTGAGAAAATTTCTATCGATCACACTCTCGCTCGGATACTATGATCTATATATCATGAATACATCTCGTAGCATCTTACTGTACCACCACCTATCCCTCAAACTCATCAATTTGGGCTCAATCCACATCTCAACACCTTTAAATCTCTATCACCTCCCTCCATAGCTCTATCACCTCCCTTTGTAGCCTATCACACTCCCATGTTACCTAATCTAAAGAGGCCAATACTTAATCCACCATAATCTCCACCTCTTGACCTCTATCTCGACAAGGTCACTCTGATAGTGCTCATTTCCCACTACTCTCTCCTATCTCCACATATGATACTAGATCCTTCCCTAACCTCTTCCCATGTATATGCCCTACCACTATATCTATCTTTTTTCCTGGCTCATCGTCCCTCCCTCCATCCTCACTCTCCTTTATGCAAGAACATCATGTATCTTTATCTAATCACCTACATCACCACCTCTCTTCTCACTAACCTTCATTGACTGCCCTACTCCACGTTATTGATTCTGCATCGGTGTATCATCGGTCTCTATCTTTTATGTCTTTATCTCCCCCTCATCCTCCCCCATACCACTACCATCTCATGGATCTCTCATCTCTAGATTCGCCCCTACTACACACCCTCTTAGGCCATATACTACCCACCATATATAAAAATATTGTGTGGTACCTGCATCATCCACTCCAGAAAGCTCTACTGGTACATCACCCTCGTCACCTATCACCTCATACATTGGCACTAGTCACCCATCTCCACTCAATCATGAATATCTAACTGGATCTGGTGGTACCCCCTACCATAGCCCAAACTGCCTCATCATATGACAATACTGAACTGGATCTGTCTCTTGTACCCACCTCCCAATCACCCATTTATCTCTCTATACTCACTGTAGTTGTAATGCATCCTCTCACCATCCTACAAATCCTGCCACATCCATATACGACCTTCATATAATATCACTCGACTCCAAACTCACCAATATCTACCAATAGTAATCCATCACACCTTCTTATGTCCTATGTTTGATTAACTCCCTATCCACCCTCCATCATAGACATAATGGTGACTCCACTGTGAACTGCTCATGGATAGAGTATGGAAACCCATGCGGTCTTTCTATTGGTATATGCTCCCATGCCCACACCTATAACAAGACCCCCATGCTCAAATCCACCCTCAACCGACTGGTGTAATAATGCAACTTTGAATAAATATATGTCAGTAATTCTTGTCCCCATGTATACACTGCACCAGGCTCTATCATCTCTACCAACACCTCACCCAACCCCCATGGGAATGTATAACCTGATGAATTTGGAAAATTAATACTATAAATAATGTTGCACATATATGCCATCACTCGAGTGTAACTACACCTTTATCATACAACTCACAATATTTGAATCCCCCACTCTTAATCTCAATCCCATTTTCCACCAGCCCATATAGCCTCCAAAATATCTCATCTCTCATAGTAGAATATTCCACTGAGACCACCTTCTTACCCTTAATTAGAATGTGGAATGACCTCCATATGTCCTCTAATGTGATCGTTATCTAACCATTCAGCATATGAAATGTGTTTGTATCATTGTCCCATCTCTCTGACAACATTTTCACCAAGCATTTATCCATCCACACCTGCTCAATCCATGTAATATAAAACAACCCCACTCTTTGTAATATGTCCATCTTTGGTTATGTCATTTCCTGTCGTAAGATATACACAAAACTCAAAAAATGATGTCACAATGTCAACAGTGGAAGGACCTACATCACAAAGCATGCACCTCATCAGTCCCATACTCCATCACATCACCCCCTAAATTTCACCTTTGATAGTTCTGGGTTAGTTGTAGTGTGGTCACAACGAGGTTGCAATGTAGTTGCATCACAGTCACAGGTCGGTCGTAACATCCTAACAATCAACAAAAATCAAGACTATACCCAAAAATAAGCTTACTTCTGACAAGACATCTCTCTACCTTAGCATCAATCTCTCACGCTACCAAGTCATATTTACCACACCTCTATCCTCTTCATTCCCCACATGTCCAAATGGGCCATCCTTTCCACCCCACCTCTATATATACTCAACAACCACACCCAGACCACACGTTGGTCTATGTATGGTTGTTCCTGAAACTACCCCTGCACCCCACCTAGCCGCACTTGCAACTAGGGAACATTTATCACCTTCCCTATGCCATCTCACCTTACTAATCAAACCACACTCTATCACCCACCACCTGGTCATACCCATAACCGCATAACACCTATCGATTACATCTGCAAGTAGTTTATCTCTTCACCCCACACATCACATTCCCTGACCCTACCACTCCCCCGCCTACCCCAACTGACCCAACTCCCTGTCATTGAGTCACCCATGTGACTTGGCTCTGGCCTTACCGTGTGCCCTACTCATCCCACCCAACCACCCACCCTATCCTAATTTATACTTGTGACTCACCTTACCCCCGCCCCAACCCTTCCCACTCCCCCCACCCCATCTTGCCTAACTTTCTACCACTAAGTCACCCCTTCAACTCATCCCCGACCATGCAACCCCTACCCACCTTACTCAACCACTAACCTACCCCCTCCCCATTACCCTCACCTATGCATAACTTCACATGATTTTAAGCACAGTTAGGGCTCCTACGTTCCCCCGTGCCTACTTCTCCCCACTGTGGACCTTGGTCACACCTATAACCCCTACCCACCCTACCCACACCGACCTACCCCCGCCCTCACCTCCTCCCAACCCCACCCAGTCACAAGTGCTACTGTGGATCGTTCCCTTTATCTAACCCCCACCCCTCCCTAACCCATTCCCCACCTCATTGGTTACTATGACAACCAACCCAACCCTAACTCATTTCCCTTTACACATCATGCTTGTGATTCCCTTCGTCACCTCACTGCCCCTACTGTCGTCATTATACACTCCCTTTATTACTCTCCCCACTACCCAAAATGGGGCTAGTAGCGGACACAACTAGCCCCTTATTTTAAAAAATCATTCGTTATTCACAGGTGTGACCTGACCTACGCAAGCTGGTCGCACCCACAACTAGCCCATTACCCTTTTCCTCTCATGCAAGTCACAAAAAAAACCAAACTAATAAACATTACTCAAAAAAATTATTTTTCATGTTGCCCCTTCGCCTTCACCATTTTCACCTCAAGCCCTATGTGCGCTCTAGCTCACACTTATGTGCTCTAGTCCTCTCTAGCATGCACTCCACTACATGCATTCTCCATATCAACCTTACACACTCTGGTCCTCCCTAGCACATGCCCCACACCCACTTTGGTTTTCCATTGTGCATGATCCTCTCCACACATGCTCTGGCCTGCCCTCACATATACTATGGTCCCCCCTCATGCACGCTCTACCTTGCATGCACTCTAGTTTTACCTCGTGCATGCTCTCATCTTCCCTCACACATGTTTTGGTTCACCTTCATGTGCACTTTGGTCTTCCCTAGTATGAGCTCCACCCCACATACACTTTGATCCACCCTTTCTTGCGCTCCACTTTACACATGCTCAAATCCACCCTTACACCCCCATCCACAATTATCTTTTCATCATTTGTTTTCTTCATTTTTATTCCACACTCACTCTTCTTCTATCTCACTCAAATTCATCCATATCATCACATTTTCATCTGCACGTGGCTGGGGAAATATTGTCCATGATTTCTCTCCTCGTACCTTCATCAAGATTCATTTTTCTATCATTTATCAACTACCCCTTTTGTCACGTGTTATGCTAGGGTAGCCTATGGCTCCAAAACCTTTCACTTGAGGGGGGATATCATACATTACCATTCTCATCAATCTTATTACATTCAATCATTTAATCATCTTAGTCAACTAACTCAATAGTCTCCTCCTTACATAATTAACCTATCGACCCCTTCACATACTCTGACTGAAGTGGCTCATTGATCGCATTTCATGGTTCCTATCTATCCAGTTAATTATATAATCTCACGACTGTGGAAACCATTGTTATAGGGTTGGATGAACCCCATCTTGTCTTCAATTTTTTCTCTACATCCTGCCTACTGCAACTCGCAGCCCAAAAAAGGGGCATAATGTAGACACTATAAAACACACCTTGCACATAAGGTCTCCTATTCAAAAATACCAAAAACATCATAAAACACCAAAACACATAAAAATCAAATAATCTCACAAAAGAAAATATAAAATATAAAACCCCATAAAATGGTAATAAAAGACACATCATCACTTATTTACTAACCCTCACACACTCACATTTAATTTTATTCATCCCACCTACTGATTTGCATGCCCAATGCACTATAGACCTTTATCATCTCACCCATCCATGCACATTGCACCCATATGTTTCACACTCTCATAGGCACTCAAAAACTATAAAACACCACTCACCCCCATCATTTCAACCTCTAACTCTTTGTGCACTTGAGCCCATACTTGAGTTTTTGATTTTTTCCTCACATATTTTAGTCTGGTAGGTTTTGGAGAGGTGGAGGCAGATCACAAAGGATAGGTGAAATTTTTTGCATGATTATTTTAGTGAAATTTCAACACATGTGTCAGTCGAAACTGTGACTGGCTTGCAATCTCCGTGTGATTTTTAGTGAATAGTAACTGCAATTGGTTTGTTATCTAGTCAGTTATACTTTTCATTTATATGCATTGTTTTATCATTTTTACTTTAATAAAATGTCTTCTATCTCCTTAAATGGTTATGGATCTGACCGAGGAAGGTACCATAGCCACCAAAAACTACCAACATTTCTCCAAGTGTGTTTGTGTGCAGATATTGATTTAGATAAAATAAAAAATTATACCCTCTTAATTTATTAAAGAACCCATGATTTTCCCTCACTTTTTTATGGCAGCGTAAGCCCATTATTTTTAGTAGTATTGATTTAGTTATTATTATATTAACTAATACATCTTGTAGGTGATCTGAATCCATGCATACACTATGAAGTGAATAATGCAACCTAAATGTAGTCCTTAAGTTGCTCATTTTTCCCAAGTAGTAGATAGAAAGTAATAGCCCCCAATTATCCCTTAGAATAGTTAGTAGGTTTTGTATATATATTATTCCTTTACTTAAATTTTGACATTAAAAACACTAGAAGCCGACCCATGTCGATAAATACAATTTTAGAAAAATATGAACAAGCGATATGTAAATTAAGAATGTAAAACCAATTGAGAGGACAAAAGTGCCCATAGGGGGATGACAGTGTCAGTTTCTCCTATCCCCTACTGAGTGCTTATGTCTAAAATAATCTAAGATAAATCATAAAATGCTCAGCTAAGTAACACATTGTGAGATGTCCAAAAGTACAGGGATAATTCCAAAAAAGAAGAGGACAAAAAATATAGAAAGATACAATCATGTCAATGTAAAGCAAAACAAGTGTTACCAATGTCTACTTTTTTTGCTTAGGAATCATGCATAAAATGACATACTAAGGTCATGTTGTGATGGTATTAAGTGCAAAAAAACATTCTACATTTCCCCCACTGTATGTTGGTTAATGAATATTTGGTAACATAAAGTAGATATGAAAAACATACCTTGTGGAGAGTAGAGGGAGATTGTAGCCAATAATATGTCGAATGGAAATTGTAGGATAATTATCGTGGAGTCTAAGAGGGGATTAAGAACCTAGGGGTGAATTGTGTGCATAGTGAAAAGGATACCTACATTTGTAACTGAATGTTTCTTTTACCTTAGCATCTTGTGCTTGAGATTGCTCCTTTTTTCATTTATGTTTCCTTTTAGTGGGATAAGGACGGACCTGCAAAAGAAGAAAAGTGTAGTCAATTTTCATAGTATATGAAATTGAACTTTAACTTTAAGAAAATAGAATTCTATATATATGTGTAAAACAAACAAGTGGTTCAAGGATATAGTACACCTGAATGATGAGAGAGAAAAGATAAAATGTCCATGTGTATTATTTCCTTGGAGAACATTGCCTTGGAGATGGTTTGAAGGGTTGGGAGTGATCAATTTCCAAACTGATGTGAATATGAGGATTTAGACATCCTTGCGGCATAGGAAGAGCATTAGGAGAGTGTTCATCTTTTCCCTCCATCCATGACTCTTCCCCATGGATAAGTTCCACTATAGATGGTAAACAACCCAATAGTAACTGGTCATGGATGACACTTCATTCCAAGCATATCATTTTCCCAGCATATGTCCTAGGTGCTACTCCTTATTATATACCGGTAGGAAAAATGTGATCCAAGAAAGAAAAGTAGTTATTTCTGTTGTTCGTAGTATGAAACATGCCACTAATTTTGTTCCATTGTATTGGATAGTAAACTAGAGCTAAAAAAAATTTGGTGTATCCTTCGTAAAATTGTCACTGAAAAAATTTTATCAACTATTAAATACTTATTTTTTCCCTCAAGATAAAATTTCTCAGCTGGGAAACTAGCACCCACCATTAATGCTTGATTTGAGTGTTTTTGTCCCTCTGTTGTTTCTAGCCCAAGTCTAATTATGAACCATTTTTTGAGTCCTTGTTCTATCAAATTCTGTTATGTAACATTCTACCTTTTATTTTTGAAGTGTTGAGAGGGTGAAATAATCACCTAATGGTTCCCCCCTATTTGGGGTACTTGAGATGGATCAATGTGAGCATGGCCTAAACAAGATGTCTTGAATTTGATGTGCACATCTAAAGAAGGATTCATATGGGGGATAGGGAATGTGCATGGTAACAACCATGGTACATGCAAAACAAGGGAAATAAAACTAACATGAATTATTTGTGATAAACGAACATGGTATAATGTAACAGAAACAATTCAAACATGCAATAACATAGCAATAGGAACAAATAGTAGCTGGTGGGAAATATGGGACACCACACAAGATGTCACAAGACAAATGGGGCCTTTAATACCATATGGTAATCAGCTAGTGCAACTTGAGCATCCTTAATCCTTCCCACCAATGGAACTTGTTTGGATTCCATTAAGTAGCATGTGCCATTTACTTGGGTCAAAGTGAGGCCAAAAGAATTTGTAACTTTTGCTGGCATCACATTATCTGGGGCTCCAGAATCTATAATGCAATTATTCAGCTGGAAACCTTTGATGAGAAATGACAGGTAAAAAGGCTCAACTCTGTTGGCGGTGGAGGCACTGAGGGCTAACATGTTTTGGGAAGGTGGTATGGATGGTGTGGGTAATAGGCCTTTAGAGATTGGGCTTGAAGAAAAAGGGTTACTACCATGAACTACCTTGATGAATCTGTCAAGTTGGGTAGGATGTGTTTGCAGGTATTCAATCTCAGAGAGCTGAACTTAGGTTTTTCTTGCATGCTCCACAAAGTCAAATGGAGTTATGGTAGATGAGGAAGAGGTTCCAGCAGTTGGATAAAGACTTAAATGGCAGAGGTTTTGTTACTTTTGGTGTTGGGTTATCCTTTTAAAATGTAGTGATTGGCTTGGAAGGAGGTGAGGGTGTAGCTCTTGATTGAAATTTAGATGTTCTTGCAGAACCAGTGTTTAGAATAGAATTGTTCTTAACAACTTTTGAGTTGGGAGAAGAATTAGACAACTTATTTGTCACAACGATGTGATCCTTGACAACTAGTGAATCTGATTTCTCTCTAGCTGATTCCATGGAAGGTGGTAATGGTGATCCCTTGTTGATGATCTTGTTTAGTGGAGGATTTGAAGAGCTATCTTCTTTATTCTTCCTAATATCAGTTCCAACTGCTGAGGTTGAAAAATCATTCTTGGACTGTGTACAAGTGAAAAAAAACACATGAAAACTTGGATCTCCTTCATCACCTTCCTCCTCCTCATCAACGTATTCAATCAGACCATTGTACATGCCAACCTCTTCAATTTCAAGATATTTTTCATAGTCATCCATGATTTCTTCTTCAGTTTCCTCAATGTTTGTTACTTCTTCTGATTCCCTAGTGTCATAGATGGCATTGACTACTGGTGCTTCAAGAGCAAGCCTATGAGGAGGTGGAGTAATTCTTGGTCTATCAGGAGGATTTGGTCTCCTTGGAGCATTCTTCATTGTGATTTATGACAGTTGCTTCTTCAGAGAAACTAGGTCATTTGCCATTTTTTGGAACATTGGATCAGTGGTGACTAGATTTGAACTCTGACCCTTTTGCTTCCCATTTGGTCCTTTCACTTTTCCAAAAAGAATTAGATCATCATCAATCTCAACTGCAAAGTCTTGAACCTCCCTTAATGTTCTTGGTTGGGATATTCTGAGGAAGTAACCAAATTACGGTGGCAAAGCACTGATGAAGAACCTTTTCAACTTGTTTTTAGGGGTACCACATCTTCTGGGATCCTTCTTATCAACCTATTATACCTTGCTATAAAATCTGTCATTGATTCAGAGGTCTCCTTCTTCATCTAAACTAATTGGACCAGCAGATCCTGACAATCTTTTATGCTCTTGAACCTATGTTCAAATGCACTTCTTATATCTTCCCAGCATGTGACAGATCTTGGGGGAAACATGTAGAACCATTCAACAACCTTTTCTTGGAGTGACTCCACAAAGAGCCTAACTAAAACATCTTCATCTTCAACTCCCAACACTCCACAAGCAGTGATGAATACTACTACATGTTCTTCCAGGAGCTGAGAACCATCCCCTTTGAATTTTGGGATTTCTTTCTTGAGCCTCTTAGGAGGTCATGAAGTGGTTGTGGAAGAGAAAGTGGACCAGTATTTATTCCCCATGGTATGTTAGGCCTGCATTCCTCATGCTCATGATCACCCATTCTATTATTGTTTCTATCATCTAGTCTTACTAAGGTTGCTTCTGTTGTTGCTCTTTCTTCTACTTCAATTTGGAGTCTTTCTATTTCTTCAAGTTGAGCCCTTATCACCTCTTCAGTAACTGCCTCTCTTTCAAGCTCTTCAAATGTGGGATCAATTTGTCCTCCTTGCCTCAATTGTTGGGTGTATCTTCTATCATCTAACTTGAAAGTTTATGCTCTTCTTTGGGGTGCTGGAATTTGTCTTTGCCTTTCCACTTTGATAGCACGTTCCTCTTCCAGGTTCAAAATCCTTGTGGCAATGAAGTATTGATTGACACTGTCTATTATGCTAAATAGCTTTTCTCATATCAGAAGCAATGTCTTCTTAGATGTGAAAGAGTAAATCAGGTCTCTCAACAGAAGGATTTCCCAGAATGGCCATGATTTACATCCATGAAGTTTGTGTGATTATTCAATCTCTAGAAACTTTTCTTCTAGAATATATTTTTTATTTTATGACCCTGAGCTTGTTTTTAAGTGCAGATGCTACAAAATCTGCCCCACGGTGAGCGCCAAAACTGTTTGCAAGAAAATTTGTCTTGTGGACAAATTTGTGGGTTTCAAGCCAACGCTATGGGAATCTAAGTCCCTCTACTTGAACAATGCATCTTCCGTATGTGCATGTGTGAAAAAGTGGATTTCAATGGTGGCCTTTCGACCAGAGATCCAACAGGGGTACTCCATTGACCCTGTGGCAAAGCTAGCAATTTCTCACTAGAGAAGAACTTTTTCTAAGAAGGGAAAAGGAGTGAGAATGGAGGCAAGAGAAACTAATGTTGCGAGTAGAATATTAGATGCCCACAAACATTAATTATAAATTTCATTTACATGGCTTTATAGTCAGAAGAAAAACAAATCCGCAGGAGAAGCTACAAGACCGAATAAAACTCATTGGTCACAAAGTACCGATTAATTCCTCAACCAAGGAGGAAAAAATTCCTTCTTTTCTTATTGAAGCTCAAGTAGAGTTTGTACATAGCTTGAAAATGGAAAAAATTCGATGAAGAAGAGAAAAAATAGAAAAAGAATGGCGTTTTTTATCTTTTCTAGGTACAAAGCGCTTTGGTCTCTTTTAAAATCAATCTTCAGCCCTTGGAATGACGTCGAGAAGCCATTATATCCTTTGCCAAAATGGTTACAATCTTTACAATTCCTTTATGCCTCTTCAAATTCCTCCATTGCGAAGGAAAACACTTATGGCGGTGTTAAAAACCAGATCTTGCAAAATGACCGTTACATTCGATTTGCCAGTTTAAATATAGACCACTTGATTTGCTCCTCTAACTTTGAAATTGGGTCATCCACATGGTAGGAAAGGGATTGGAGTGGTTACGGGGGAAAGCCCTTTGCATTTTGTTATTTTTTAGAGATTTGGCAATTTGGAAAAAAATTGGCCCACACCCCCGCTTTGACTTTTCAACTTAGACATGTGGCACGTTCTTATTGGAAATGGGATCGCGGCCCTTTTATCCACATTTTAACCCTTTTTTGGAAAAAGGCTTAAAAAATCAAATTTCTCTGCTGACCCGTTGCTCAGATTTGATTAGGACACATGGCACCTTCTGATTGGAAATGGGGGTGGTCGGCCCTTTTCTCAACATTTTAACCTTTTTTGGAAAAAGGCTCAAAAATTCAATTTCCTTCACCGGCCCACTGCTTTGATTTGACTAGGACACGTGGCAGGCTTCACTTTTGAATTTTTTCCCTGCGAGCTTCAACTTTGATTTTTTCCCTTCAAAGCCTGATCGGGGCAGTGGGTTACTTTTTAACTTTTTGCCTCTTTGATAATGAAGCTCAAAATCTCAAATCCCCCCCATGGCCCGCTCATCCGCTTTGAATTTTCAATAGCAGGCTTTGCCTCTCTAATGACTCTGACCACATGGCGATCTAGCGCTGATTTGGTAATTGACCCTTTCTACCCCACCCTGGAGTTGCGTCGTTGCGACACGTGGAGCCGTCCGCTGAGGTTAGACTTTTCAACGGTGATTCCGCTTTTCGGGGTCCACGGGCAAATTTACCATTTTTGCCAAAAGTGGCCAAAAGTGTTAAGTTCACGAAAAAGACCATTCCTCCCCATCCAATAAAATCTGACCACATACCTGTATTTATTGGGGCCAAAATTTGACGGGGGAAAAGTCACCTATCATCCCAACTGCGGGAAAAATACACAGAGGAAGAGAACTTTGTCATTTTGAGTCCCAATTTTTTGAATTTCCTTCACAAACCAAAGACGTGGAGGAAAAACAAAGATTTGACAACCTAGGCCATAGAATAAGCAAACAATTTTGATCACAAATGAGATTGTAAAGAGGATATTTTTGTGCACAGACCGGAGATGGAGAATTTCTCAAAACAAGCAAAACAGATATTTAAACAGCACTAGGGCACGACTTTTGCTAATTTCTTAAATCTCTAACATTGGCTTAAATACCAACAAAGGGCATGAGCTCAAAAAAATTGAATTTGGCTATGGAAACACAAAGCAATTTTCAGGAGGCAACATAATTCAAATTGAATTAAATAATTTGGTGAACCCATCGCTCGAATCCAACCTTGCCTCTAGGATTTTCCTTGTATGTCTGTCACCCATAGTGGTTGTTTTAGTCCCTTCAAGTGCATTGAGCTCCCTCCCTCTTTTCAGGATCCTTCTAAGTCAATGGTTGAATCTAATAACCCCTTTGCTAACTCACATAATTTTCCTCTAGAAAACATTAAAACCTATGATAGCGAAAAATCATACGATGAGGACTCTAATGTTTATCAAGAACAACTAGATAAGCTCACTAATTTATGTCAAGATTTACGTACCAACCCTTTTGCATATTCTGTATGTTCTCAATACCTTACTATTAAACACTCTCAAGATGCTACTTTTGTACCTCTTGTAGGTTCTTCCTCTCCTATCATAGCCTCCACCTAACCCCTTATCATTCCTCTTTCCATTGCTACTACTATCGCTCCCCTTCCTCATCCCAATGCTTCTAATACACAATCTAATTCCTCTTCTGACACCCATGACCTAGCTTCTCTATACCATGATCTACAAAATCAAATCCTTCAACTACAGCAAGCTACTTTACACTCCTCTCAATCTCTTGATTCCTCATTACTCCTTCATACTCCTTTCGCACCCGTCATTTCTGCTTATCCACTCCCTCCTAAATTTTTCACCCCCAAGCTGCCCACTTTCAATGGCCATGGTGGCCCTCAAGAGTATCTCTAATCTTTTCATGTGGCATGTCTCGACTATGCGGATGATCATACATTACTAGCTAAGCTATTTCCTAGGAGTATTCAAGATTATGTTATGTGTTAGTTTTATGATCTACCTATTCATTCAGTAACTTATTTTACACATCTAGCTGATGATTTTCTTGCTCATTTTTCCATCAATATTAGCACTAAGATCTATTATGCACAACTCGCTCAAATCAACAAAGCTCTAATGAGCATCTAGCTGACTATGTTTTTTGTTATTAGAATAACCTAGCTAAGATTACCAATGTCCTCGCTAATTTTGAATTGCAAGATATTTTTGTTCAAATCCTCTTACCACCACTTCAGGAGAGTGTTATTTTTGAGACCTCTCCTTCATTTGATCAATTATGCCATACACTTAAAACACGCAAAGTCAAACTCCTATCTATGGGAAAATTAAAATATCATGATACTCGTTCATCTTCTTCTAATTTTCAAGCCAAATCAGAATTCAAGCCATATCCTAAGCCCACCGAAGCAAAGGCAATTGTTAATGTTTTATCTCCACTTATAAAAGCTTCAATGACAACATCCAAAGTGTACTTTCACTAAAATACCCTATGCATCTTGGATTCTATTTCCTCAACTCATCGAAAGCAATCTAATCACCCTTCCACCACCACTCAATCTTGATCCATCTCGCCCTCATGGCCATAATTATGATGAAAATGTTAAATGTGACTATCACTAATGCATTGGGCATTCCATTGATCGTTGCTTCAAACTGAGACATCTCATTCAAGATATTATTAACAATAATTCACTCGATCTCCCTAATCCATCTACTTCTAAGCTGCTCAACAATAATGAAAATCTAAAAATATTTAATAAACCTTTTCCCAAGCATGACATGCAAGCTCCTAATTCTTCTGTTAATCATACATATTGAGTTGTGCCCCCTCTATTGGGGCCCCTTGAATTCCTTTTCCCTTTCGCTGATGCATCACCACCAATCATTTCATTTTCAGATCATGATTATCATGTTACATTATTTTATAATTCATTACATATCAACGTTTCTATCAGTTCATATACTTTCAATAACATCAAGATCTATCCAGTGGCTCATATCAGTGTGTGATCTATTGCACTTATCATGGATATAAAATGTCCACTCTCTAATATCACATATCCATTTCCTAATTATTTTGGCTACATTAGACTTCTTGTAATAGTTGGGCCTATTACCATGTTGGTGTCATTCGTTGTGGAATATTCAATCAAATGTTATGACATGCTCTCATGTCTACCTTGGATTCATGCTACCCAAACCATTCCCTCCATGAATCATTTTTGCCTCAATTTCATTCACAATAAGCAAGTTGTCACTCTTAAAGGCATTCCGCCATCTACACCATTGCCTAAGCCTAGTCTTGATGATATCTTTACACCAACTATGACATCTAGGCCTCATGGGCCTCTCCAATCTAAATCATACTCTGCACCTAGTTCTCCTATTTGCACATGACCTGCTTCATGAATTTTTCATCCGCATCGGTCCAATATCTCATCTCGTCATCATAAGTCCCATACTCGTGAAGCCCCTTCACATAGGTGTTCACCACCTCCTTCACCACATAATTCTCCTTCACATATACATCATTACTCTTATACTCCACCGATATTAGAGCATCGCTACATGCCTTTATCCCCTTGGATATCAGGTGGAGGACCCTTTCCCTTTACTATCATTGGATATCCTTCTATCCCTCTCACACTTGGGGGCATCACACTTTCTCCCCCTCTTCTTAGCATCATCGGTTGTCTATAGTATCTATTATCACACTTTGTGCTTCACACTTAATCTTTCTCAGTACTCTTACACATCTTAATACACACCTTGTATCACCATTACCCTATGACGCACTCTAGTTCCACGGTTCATACTCAACTGCTTAGGGTCTAAATTTGAAATGAACCTCACTGCATTCACTTTTCATGATCTATCTTTCTAAGAACGCATTCTCAAACACATTACCTAATGACACACTCTTGTTCTATGGTTCATTCTTGATTGTTGAGGGTTCCTATAAATGAACATTATCTCATACACATTTGTTGGTGGGCATGCTACTCCTATCATTTTCATACTTTTCATTCCATTCCATCATACTCATATTGCATTTGCATATCTTGGTTTCATCTACTCTTGCTAACTTGTTCTATTTACATGTTACACTTTTTTTCATGTTAGAAATAATATTAATATGTCATTATCATTCTATATATACACATGCGCATTCACTTGGTCTTTTGCAGTGAATGCGGATCTCTTACAGATTCTTACATGCTACAATGATGCTTGGAATTGTACCTTTTACCACTCCTGATGAGGCTCCTAAGGGCATCTACCTTTACTACTCTCACATATTACATGTGTTATTATTTCATCATTTCCTACTTCTTATTTCTAACACATTACTTCTCATTAATACATACATTTCTTGACATATTTTTTATCTTTATAACATGCTAACGAGTTCTTCATGTGTAGCATTTTCTTTGTAGAATATATTCAACCATGGATATCTGTCACTACTTGCTTTCCATTGCTTTCTATTGTATGTTATTATTTGTGGGATTTTCTCTATGTATTGTGTCATCATTGGTTGCTTTATTTTGGAAAATTTGGCCATGATTGTATTGTGATATTGTGAGCGATGTCCCATGTTTGAAATTCTCTTTTCACAGTCCATCTTGTTTACACACTTGTTTATTACATTGTCTTTTATTGCATGCTTGCTACTTTTTCTACTAACACATGTTACTAGCCACGTTGTCTGCATGTGCCTTGGTTTTTACCATACGCATCCCCTACCCCTACAGGTATTATCCACTTCATCACAACCTCAGGTCCTCTCCTTTGGGCCACATACTCCTACCATCGTCACATGCACCCCAAACAAGGGTGGAATACATTGGGTGAACAAATAACCCCTACAACAGTTCAGAGCTATAGCACAGTACAAAAACAACACAGGAACACAATCATAGAACGACCCAAAATATGACTTGGGTCCAACACACATTATAGACACCAGTTCTCAGACTCAAACACTAGTGTCTGGGCACTCCTGACCTCTCATGGGCATTAATTTCCTGGGGGCATATAAATTCATCTTATAAGATCAACATTGTTCATAGAAGTCTTCATATCAGTGTTATAGTTATATGCATAGTCCTCCAATCATAGAATGTAGTCAATCTCCTATAATTCTGTACAATCAGAAAAATTCAGAACAATAAGGAAAAAAGGAACAATAAGAACTAAATCGGGATGCACCATCCATAGTGGTGCTTATTGGGTAGAGTCATGGAAGGAGAGTAACACTATACCTCTCTCCCCAATACTTTCTCTTTGGCGTGAGATCACCCAAATAACTCGCACTTTGCATAAGATCACCCAAAAAACTTGTTATTAGCATGAGATCGCCCAAAAAACTCACTCTTCATAGCATTTCAAGAAAAAAAATCTATCTTTTTAACTCTTTTACATCAAGTGCACACTTTCCTCTACTACTAATTTTAATCACTTTTACACACTTTAGCACACTTTATTCAGATTTTTCATATACAAAACTTTGACTACTCTTCTTCTCTTCTTTTGCGGGTCCTTCCTTAATATGCAACAAGAAATGTCTTAAAACAACAAATACAAACACAACAATAGGTACAAAAAATGCATATCTTCATCCTTAGGGTCACTTTCCTTTCCTAATCTCCATGTTTCACTTTGCAATCATTCCATGCTTCACTTGTCCACTCTACATGCATTTCACGGTACGATCTACAGGATCATAAGGTACACATTTCTTATTTACTTTATGTTATCGAGTATTCACTCAACAACATAAAGTGGAGGAAAATGAAGACACAAAATCACGCACTTGGGTACAATTCTACATTCCAAAATCATACTAACATTTACATGATTCCTAAGTAAGAAAAATAATGGTTGACAACTATTAGTGGCCTCTTTACTTTGTCTCTTATTTTTTATTTGTTCTTACACACCCTACAACCTAGTTGAAATTTAATTGATTTATCTTTTGTGGCTTCAGAAACCAGTGCCCAGCCAAGACAAAAGCACCCAAGTGCTCTTGTCCCCTCTGGGCGCTCCTGATCCTTTCTCACCTTACTCACTCCTTTTGGGTCTCTTTTATCTTTTGGGCATCTTTTTTACTTCTGGGTCGTCCTTCTAGTTGTCAATTACAAAATTAAAACAAGGAATCATATAAATACATAGTTATGTGTTCAAAATGAGGGACCAAGCACTAAGCATTACTATCACCACCTAAGCTTGCATTCAAAAGGCACCCAAAGCTCTCCAAGGCATTCATCTAGCATCCATTTAGGGGAAAAGGGATGAAACACTGTATACACAACATAGGAAGGGGAAGTTCATTATATTCCATCCACACATTTTACTACATTGCTACATTCTAGTTGCATCCCACTATCAAGTGCAACTTGCATAAGGGCATCCTAGGGCATCATTCTTACACACACACCTCAGAACTAAACGGAGTCTAAGATGTAGTATAATGTTTTGTCGTAAGTTCACTCTTGAGGTGACCATCAAGGTCAGCCTAACTCCCCATTCTGCATTTTCCTTTCTAGGTTTGATGTGGTCTATGGGTTTGTGCGGGTGAATTTCTATTTTGTAGGTTACATGTATCATTGGTGATCATGGTGTGAATACCAGGCGATCAACAGGGAATAATTACGACACAACAGAAACCAAATCCAGAGGTTTTGTGTAGTCACGAGTGCACATATCTGGTCATCGGTGCCCAGGTGCCCTTGTCCTGCTGTGGTGCCCCTGTCCGGCCTTGTTCGTGAACTTCGAAATTTATGGAGATCAATAACAACGATGCTTGCATCTTGTTCACCACTTCTCCCTGCTTAGATCAGTTCTAGATTGCATGAATATCAGCTAAGTCCTCTTATCTCATCTTCTTTCTTAGGGTTTTATATTTTAAATCTTAGTTTGCTTGTGTCATTTTTATATTTTATCATTTATTACAATCAGTTACTCTGCAATACTTAGATTTAATTAATTCAAATTAAATTAAATGAGTCAGTTAGTGTATGACTATACTAGTATTCGACGAAGCAACAATTTGAGTCACGTATTTTATTCAAATGGTGATACCAACAATCCCCCAGATACAGTTTGACACTTATGAGATTTGCAAAAATATAAACCCCAAAGGAAAAAAAAGGAAATTTCAAATAGGTTACAAAACCTTGCAACGTATAATTATTCTGAGGGATTCTAGATATATTTCTCAATATATTGTTCACTTGAGAGCATACAAAATTAAGGGGGGTGTTAGGATAAAAATAAGACTTATATTCGCTAGTTAGGGTGAGTTATATAAGTTAAAGTAATAACAGTTTTTATTACTTTAACTGAATTAGGTGTTACTCATTAGTTGTTAGTTAACTAAGTGATAGGTTTCAATCCCTATGGTTTGTGGGATGATTTTCTAGCTTGTTTGTTCCCAGATCAAATTTTCAACAATAGCTTCATAACAACAGTTAGGGCAATATGTTATTTCTAAATATTGCTTAGTTTAGGATGATTTGATCCATTTTATGTGGATGGATAGAATTTGTGTAATGCCTATATACATTGTAACTCTCTCCATTATTTTGTAATGATTGATTTTCAGAGATTAATAAAATTGTCATAGGTATCCACCTTATTTCATGCATTACATTTGGTATCATAAGATTTGAGGTTTATGATCATGTGTGAGAGTGTAGGAATTTTTAGGAGAGCTGTAGGAGGATTGTAGATAATTGCTAATGAGCCAGGAGGAGCCATAAGCTCCTAAGCTCCCATACTCACGGTCTTCATTACCGATACCAGTTTGCTGTTCCAAAGCATGTTGAGTGATGAAGCAAGACTCTGATAGCAACGATTACTTATTTAGAAAAAATTTCATAAAATTTTTATGTTTTAATCTATTTCTAGGAAAGGAGGAGCCACCCAAGCACTTCCTGCACCATACAACTTTAGTACGTGAGAAATTATGAAGAACAAATTTGTAAAAAAAAAATTGCCCCTCAGTTAGGCGTTTTATCACTAAATTTAGAGAAATTTGTTTAGTTGTAGCTTAATCTAGTAACTAATAAATTTGAAAAATACTGTGTAAGTATTTTGGAGATTGAGTAAAATTTTAGAATGCCATTCTTGCGATGTTTTTGCTTAGTTATATGATTCTAAGAGCGAATGCAATAGGTCCAAGCCTATTAAACCTCTTCAAGGATTCATTAATAACTATGTTTCATCAAAATTTGATATTGTTTGAGTATTGATCTTGAGGTATATAATTGCATCACATATATAAACAAAGTTTCTCTTTAACTGACCCAGTTACACTGGAGCTCATGCTAGACTTGAAATAATGGCCATGAATTTAGGAAATTGAAGAGGAGCCCCTTTTAAACTTACATAGGAACTAACAAATTGCTTTAATTCACTGAGTGTAACTAAAATCCAATTATGTACACACATACGATCGGTAGAGTTCTCATTTGGCCTTGTTTGAAGTTCACTACATTATGTTTCACTTCTCAGCCATGCATACGGTGAGACCGATTCCTCTTCAGGTCAAGAGATCTAGAAACTTAGAAGCGTTTAACAAATAATAGCTAGGCTTAATTGCGACTCTTCTCAGGCCTCAAACTCTGGTTCACCATGTCTTATAAAGTCATTGTGAAGGATACATACTTGGGACAAAATCAACTTCAACTCAAGGTTTCGAGTGGTCATAAACCAATCCATTCTCACTCCTGGTAGTTTTGTTTTAAAAAATTCATAAATGGAGGCTCTTTAACTTTCCAAAAGGTGCCCAAAAGTGTACTATGAAACTGTCATGTCCTAATGTGCTTACCAAGTGGTCTCCTTCCTCATACATAATTACTAAATTTTGGAAACTTAGGGTTACTCTGAATTTCTTGGTGGGCTGATTTACCGCCCAAATAATTATTTGCAAGATTATTAAAATTGAATCCTCCATAATCCATCTAATAACCTTAGGAAACTTCATTTGATGCATAATATAATTTACTAATAAACTTTCCTTAGTAAAAAAGGTATATGAGTTTGAATATTCCCCAAATTATATCCTATAACTTGTACTTAAAAAATAATATATTTACATTATTAAAAAATTTGCCAAATTTAATTTTTGGTTAAAATAATCTTCTAATAAAAATTTTCGAAGCTTCATAACCTAAATATGGTTAAAATCAAGAAAGATTTTAATTAAACTTCCAAATAAATTAGTGGTGAAAACTTTTCCTAAATTAGGAAAACAAAGTAGAAATAAAAGGTTAACTTTGTTTTGAATTTTGGCAAAAATAAAGTTGTTAAATCAAAAGAGATTGTACAAAGTGCCCAATTAAGCAACAAATTTAGAGCATTTATTTTCAAAATCACATTATTTCCTATTGTAAAGTGCAAAAGAGGCCAAAGAGTCCCAAATTAAAAAAAATGCCAAAATTTTCAATTTTTCAAAGGCAAAAAAGGGAATATTTTTCCGCAAAAATAAAAATTTGTAATATTGATCCAGTAGTGCCAAAAAAATTTATTTTTGTAAATAAAGATAGTGCCAAATATTGTAAAACGGCCGGAAAACAAGAGCCCAAAAATCAATAAAATATCAAATTTTTTGAGGGGGGGGTGTACTGCTTTGAGGGGGGAAAGTGTTAATTTTTTCTATTTTTCTCTCATTTTCTAGTTTTCACAATGGCCAAAAATATGGACACCTAAGTTCTTTTATGCCTGATTCTCAACTTCTTCGTACTGATATAACTATGTTGCATGGAAAACTAAAATTTGCACACAACTTGAATTTGAAGATATTTGGCATAATGGTTCTGGTACACTAACACGATCTTAAAATGATGTTACACAACAAACACATTTGATCACAGCAAAATCAAAAATAAAGTTAATAATTTTATTTGGTGTTTCGATGATGTTCAACCTCATATTTGTGAGGCCACGACAAAAAATAAGCTTGGGATAAATTAAAAATTGTATATGAGTCAAAAAATAAGAACACAATACTTCATCTCCAGAGTCAACTGTTGAATTTAAAAATGCAACCAACAAAAAAAGTTGAAACATTTTTTAAAGATTTGACAACTTTGCGAGGCATCACTTCAAGCTCTGAAGAAGAAGTTACTGAACATCACTTGTGCCAATTGTTTTGAGAGCCCTTCCTCCTTCATATAGGATTTTTATGACCATTGTTAAACATAATTGGTCAAACAAAAAATTTTAAATAACTAGTGAATATGCTACAACAAGAAGAACCTATTCACACAAGTACTGAAAATGAAGAACATGACACTTGCTTCTAATAAAAAAGGAAAAGAAATTAAGATAAGTCTTCTAAACATCCTTCGAAGTAAAGGTAACAATCAACAAGGCCAAAAGGCCCAACAAAAATGTCCTATTTATGGTTGAAAAGGACATGAGTTAAAGGATTATTGGTACAACACATTCCAAAAAGGATCATCAAGTGGAAAGAAGAAATTGACAACCAACAATCAAAACAAGGCAAACAACAAAATAAATAGGGACAATAGCAAGGGAAAGTGGAAGAAGAAACCATCTCAACAAGGAAATGTTGTCGAACAAGAAGATCAATATGATGATGATGACTTCTTGTATACTACACAATCAAAGAAGAGTCAATTTCTACCAATGCAATTTGGTATGTTGATTCGGGTGCAACCCACCACATGATAGGAAGAAAAGATTGGTTCTTCACATTAAAGTGACACACCCACAAAAAATCATGTTTCTTTGGGTGATGATACATCATACAAGTGTTCAAGGGATTGGTTCAATTTCACTACCACTTGGAACACACAATTGTAAAATTACATATGTTCTATATGTCCCTGGTTTAACCAAAAAATTTTTATCCGTAAGTCAATTATTAGATCACAATCTTAAAATTGACTTTGATTATAAAGGTGGTAAAAATATGTGCCTAATTAGAGATAAGTCACAAAGCTCAAAAATTGTTGTAAAAGCTTCGAATGTGGGAATGAATGTTTCAGTTGTATTTTATTCAACAAGATGATCAAGCCCTTGTAGCAAAGGATACAAGCGTCAACAAAACTATGGCATAGAAGACTTGGTCATGTTAGTTTTGGCTATCTTGACACACTTCGTCGATATGACATGGTTAGGGGTTTTCTCACCTCTTCAAAAAGGGTATAGATAAGTGTCAACATTGTTTGGTAGGAAAACAACATCGAACACCTTTTGAACATAGTACATTTTCGGCTAAAGCAAAACTTGACTTGGTGCATACCGATCTGTGTGAGACCAATGAGACCTAGCCACTCTGGAGTTTCAATAATTCATGCTCTTTGTTGATGATTTTTCAATAAAATGTGGATATATTGTCTTTGCAAAAAAGACCAAGCTTTTAAAAATTTTAAGAAGTTCAAATCCCTTGTTGAAACTAAGTCTTGGTAGGACCATTAAAACACTCTACTCAGATCGAGGGGAAGAATACACCAATAATGAGTTCAATGATTTTTTGGAAACACATGGCATTCATCATCAAATGGAACCTCCTCATACACCACAACAGAATGGTGTTGTTAAAAGGCATGAAATTGATACTATCATGGATATGGTGCAATGTATGATTGATGATGTAGGTTTATCAAAAACATTTTGGGCTGAAGTAGCTAAAATGACAGTTTATCTACTAAACAGAGTTCCTAATATAGCTCTTGATGGAGTAACACCATAAGAAGCATGGTTAAGGTGATAATCCATCCATTACACACCTTGTCAGTTTTTTGATGCAAAGTTGGTATGCACATTATCTAAGAAATTGAGAACTAAACTTGATATGAAATTAGATAAAACTTATCTTCTTGGGATATAATGATGAAGCAAAGTAGTTATGGAACTTATGGATCCAAAATCTAAGAAGGTTCTACAATAGTCAAGGATGTATGAGTTATTTTAGAAGAAATAAGTAAAATGCTCCTTTCAATACACTCACATGTTGAAAAAATCAAGCCCTATAGTGAAAATAGAGAATGGTGATCACCCTGATAATGACAGTGATGATGGGGAAGATGGTAAAAATCCTCCACCCACAGGAGACCAATCAATGTATGCCTAAGTCGTTATACAAGTATGATGCGATGATGAAAAATTAGATAGTGTCCCCGAAACATCTACCACTAGAATGAGGACTCATAGTATGGCTCGAGAATGAGGTCAATTTGGCCTTAATGAGTAAAGTTGTTGAATCTACTGAATTTTCCACAGTTTCATAAGCCCTATACAGTCTAAAACCTTGGAAAGATGTTATGGATTTACAGAATATAAATCACTTATGAAGAACAACACATGGATATCTTGACATATCTTCCACGAAGGAAAAATATTGATTGGATGCAGATGGATCTTCAAAACGAAGTACAAAGTAGACGACATGAATTGATAAACACAAGGCTAGACTAGTTATTAAGGGATATACTCAAGAAGAAGGCATTTAATATGAGGATAATTTTGCACCCATAACTAAGATAAAAACCTTCAAGGTTAATTATTTTCTCTAGTTGTACACAATGTGGTTGGCAAATTCACCAAATGGATGTGAAAAGTGCCTTTCTTAATGGCGACTTACAAGAGGAATTTTACATGACTCGACTAGAATGTTTTGTCATAATAGGTAAAGAGGAAAAGGTGTTTAAATTCATGAAATCAATGTACTGGTATAAAATAGGATCCCAATGCATGGTACATCAAAATTGACGAGCATCTCATACATCATGGATTCAACAGTGAGTCCATACGATCCTAATCTATATACCTTAAGAATTAAAGGGGGAAGATAGTGATTGTTGTAGTATATGTTGATGATCTAGTCATCTTTGGAAGTTTAGTGAGGATGATTGAGTCAAAAAAGAAATATCTAGCTTTATCATTTGACATGACCAATCTCAAGCTTATGTATTATTTGTTAGGAAATAAGGGATAAAATATGTGTAATAATCCCTCACATAATTGCAACAGTAAAAAACTAAAATGCAGAAAATATTACAGATCTCAAATAAAAGTGCAGAATAAAATAACACAACAAAAAGAGACAGTATTTAATGTGGTTCACCCAATTTGGGCTACGTCCACCAAGAATCACTTGCTCAGATTTTATTACAAGCCACCGCTCTCTCAATACAATACCCAGATCTGTTTGGAGCTATGCTCAACAAACTCTACAGAATTCACACCCGAATTCAAAACACATCTGCAATGTTACATAATCCCTACCATATGCACAAAACCATATAAATAGACAACTACTTAAGTAGTTTTACAAAACCGTGGGTATCAAAACCATGGGCCAAAACCGTCCCATAAACCTATGGGTCAAAATCTCACCCATATGAGAAAAGTACATGTTGTCCCGGTATATCGGGCACGTGTTGACAGCCAAAAAAAAATTCTCGAGGGCTGCACGCCCTTGAACCCCTGCTGCCGGGGGCTGCTTCCCAGACCCCCGAACCTCGAACCTGGCGAGACAACTATGGAAAGTGTACAGTACTCTTAGTGTATAGTCTTCAACACTTTCTCACATGAAAATAGGCTCCACAACCTAACAATCTCCCACTTGGAGACTAGTTTTTCCTCTAAGCAAGCTTCTCAACCCTTCACTAGTTTTCATGAAGACCAACCAAAGTTGAACACAACTTCAGTTTTTCCCTTGTGACCACCTTGGTCATCATGTCTGCAGGATTCTGACTGATATGAATCTTCTCCAGCTTGAACTTCTCTTCCTCCAAAGTTGTCCTGATGAAATGGTACCTTAACTGTATATGCTTCATCCTAGAGTGGAAAGCAAGAGTTCTTAGCTAGGTGTATAGCACTCTGACTATCACTATGCAGCTTTCCTTCCTCCTGCTTATGCCCCAACTCCTCAAGATAATTGTTGTAACCAAATCATTTCATTTGCTTGCCTCTGTGGCAGCAACATACTCAGCCTCTGTGGTTAACAAAGCCACCAGCTTCTGTAGTCATGAAATTAAGCTCACTACTGTCCCACCTATAGTGTAAACATAACCTATCGTGCTCCTCTGTTGTCTACATCTCCAGCCATATCTGAATCTACATAACCACACAAAGTGGTGTCTGATCCACTGTAGCACAAAATTGTCCCCATGGTCCCTCTCAAATACCGAAGGATCCACTTTACTGCCTGTCAGTGATCTCTACCTGGATCACTCATAAATCTACTCACCACTCCCACTGCATAGGTAATATCAGGCCTGGTGCACACCATGGCATACATCAAACTGCCAACCAGCTGATGAGTAAGGTACCTTGGACATTTGGTTTCTCTCCTACTCTGTCTTGGGACACTGCTCCTTTGATAACTTGAAATGGCCTGCCAAAGGAGTCCCAACCGGTTTAGCATCCTACATATTAAACCTCTCCAAGACCTTCTTAATGTACTCTTCCTGAGATAAAGTTAACTTTTGTTCCTTCCTATCCCAAGATATCCTCATACCAAGGATTTGTTTGGCTACCCCCAAATCCTTCATAGCAAAGGATTCACTTAGCTGCTTCTTGAGTACTTTTATTTCCTACATGTTTTTACCTGCAACCAACATGTCATCCACATACAGACAAAGGATAATATAATTTTCATCCTCAAATTTCTTTGTATACACGCAATGGTCAGAATGACATCTAATATAACCTTGCTCCATCATGAAGCTATCAAATTTCTTATACCATTGACGTGGAGCTTGTTTCAATCCATACAAGCTCTTCTTCAGTTTGCACACCATCTCCTCTTTACCTTTGACCTCATAGCCCTCTAGTTGTTGCATATATAGTTCCTCCTCCAAATCACCATGGAGAAATGTAGTCTTTACATCAAGCTACTCTAAGTGCAAGTCTTCTATTGCAACTATTCCAAGAACAGTTCTAATAGAAGTCATTTTTACTACAGGAGAAAAAATCTCATCAAAATCTATACCTTTTTTCTGTGCAAACCCCTTGACCACAACCGGGCCTTGTATATTTTCTTTCCTCCTTCTTCCTCTTTGACTCTGAACACCCACTTGTTCTATAATGCTCTTTTTCCTTCGGGTAGCTTCACCAAATCCCATGTCTGGTTCTCCTATGAGAGCCTGATGCTCCTCATCCATGGCTTGCTCCCACTTCTTCCTAGACATCTACCTGCATTGCTTCATCAAAGCTCTCTGGCTCTCCACTATCAGTGAGTGATAAATAATAAAGAGAAGGAGAAAAATGTTCAGGTTCTCTTCTTACCCTAGAAGACCTCCTCAATATAGGAGTTTGGGGTTCCTGTTGAGGAGGTTCCTGAACTGATTCATGTGTCACTTTCCCATCCGAAATATCCTCTACCGCTGCATATTCTTTCTTGGATTCTTCCCTATTTTCCTGCAACTGCTACTTATACATGACTTTCTCATTAAAGACCACATCCCTAGATCGAATGATTTTCTTGTCCTTAATACTCCAACATTTATATCCAAAGTCATCACCACCATAACCAATGAAAGTACATTTTTCTGATTTAGCCTCTAGCTTGGTCCTATCATCCTTGTCTATATGGACAAACACCTCACATCCAAAGACTCTAAGAAATGAATAATCAACTTTCTTACCATACCAAGCCTCCTCAGGTATGCCTCCATCCAAGGCACTTGAGGGTCCTCTTGTTTATCAAGTACACAGTTGTGCTCACCGCTTCTGCCCAAAAATAAAGAGGCAGTCCTGCATGTAACCTCATGCTCCTAGCACATTCCATTATTGTTCTGTTCATCCTTTCTGACACCCCATTCTACTGCGGAGTTCCTAGAACCATCTTTTTCCTGTGGATTCCATTCTTAGAACAGTAATCATCAAATTCATTACTACAATACTCCCCTCCATTATCTGACCTGAGACATTTTAGCTTAAGACTTGTTTCATTCTCTACCAAGGCTTTCCATTTAACAAAAGTGTCAAATACATCAGATTTGTTTCTAATACAATAAACCCAAACTTTCCTTGTTGCATCATCAATAAAAGTAACATAATAACTTGAACCCCCAAGAGATGATACCTGAGCCGGCCCCCATACATCAGAATGCACCAGCTCTAACTTACTCTCTTTCTTTGTAGGTCCAACCTTGAGAAACCTTACTCACTTCTGTTTCCCATATATGCAGTCCTCACAAAACTCCAAACCTATTTCTGTATATCCAGGAAAATCCTTCTTTATGATCTCCATGCCCTTATGGCTCATATGACTGAGCCTATAGTGCCACAATGTTGTATCTACTTCTGAAGCCACAAGATTACAAACATTAGTGCTATAAGTGGTTAAATACAAGGTTCCAACCTTCTTACCTCTTGCCACCACAAGAGCACCCTTGGTAACCTTCCAAGAGTCCACTGTAAATATCACAGTACAACCATCACTTCCCAACTACCCTGCCGATATCAAATTTCGTCTTAATGTAGGCACATGTCTAACATCCTTCAATAGCCAAGTATTCCCATTCTGCATCTTAACCTGAACAAAACATTTTCCAACTATGCTGCAAGGCTCATCATCACCAAGAAAAACATGCCCAAAATCTCCTTGAACATAATCAACAAAATAATGCCTATGTGGAGTAGCATGGAAAGAAGCCCCCGAATCTAAAACCCAAGATTTAGTAATATTGTGCAAAGAAAGAATCAAAGCATCCTGACATACATTACCCGTTGCCACATTTTCCTCCTTGTTTTCTTCCTGTTGTTTCTTCTTGTCCCAAAGCTCCCAACAGTCCTTCTTTGCATGCCCAAACTTTCCACAGTGCCAACATACTATCTTGCTTTTGGATTTTGACCTTGCCCGATCCTTTGATTTTCCACGGCTTCCTCTATTCTTCTGTCTCCCTCTAGTTTCCACTGTCAAAGCATTCCCTGAAGTAGAAGATTCACCAGATATTTTTCTTCACATTTCCTCACTTAGAATCACCCCTACAACATCCTCAAACTTCAACTTTGAGTTAGCTGGAACCGAGTTACTTACCTCCATTACCAGGCTATTCCAACTCTCAGGTAAAGAGCACAGAACTAATAAATCCCTAACTTCATCATCAAATTCTATTGTAACCGAAGCTAGCATATTTACAACCATATTAAAATCATTTAAATGATCTGCTACTGAACCATTCTCAGACATCTTCATATTAAACAACTTTTTCATTAAAAATATCTTATTTGAGGTAGAGGGTTTTTCATACAACTTCCCTAATGCATCCATCAGTTCTTTTGTAGTCTTTTCCTTTGAAACATTAAATAATACCATAGATGAAAGACACAGCCAGATTGTTCCCAAGTGCCTTCCTATCCAGAAAATCCCATTCCACATCCATCATGCTCAAGGGTTTGTTCACCTTCTCAGACAACGGAATATAAAGATCCTTCTGATAAAGGTAATCTTCCATCTGCATCTTCCAAAGACTGAAATTCTACCCTTTGAATTTATCAACCCTAGATCTCCCATCATCTTTCATAGCTCCCACTCAAGATAAAACTTTCATTGTGATTCAACACTTCAGCAAACCAAACCAGGTTCTGATACCAATTTTTAGGAAATAAGGGATAAAATATGTGGAATAATTCCTCACAGAATCACAACAGTAGAAACTAATATGTAGAAAATATTACAGATCTCAAATAAAAGTGCAGAATAAAATAACACAACACAAAGAGACAGTATTTAATGTGGTTCACCCAATTTGGGCTATGTCCACCAAGAATCACCTCTCAGATTTTATTACAAGCCACCGCTCTCTCAATACAATACCCAAATCTGTTTGGAGCTATGCTCAACAAACTCTACAGAATTCACACCCGAATTCAAAACACATCTGCAATGTTACATAAATCCCTACCATATGCACAAAACCATATAAATAGACAACTACTTAAGTAGTTTTACTAAACCATGGGTATCAAAACCATGGGCCAAAACCATCCCATAAACCTATGGGTCAAAAATCCCACCCATATGAGAAAAGCACGTTTCCCGAACCTCGGCGAGACAACTTTGGAAAGTGTATAGTACTCTCAGTGTACAGTCTTCAACACTTTCTCACATGAAAATAGGCTCCACAAGCTAACATTATTGTCTTGGACTTGAAATTTGGTAAAGAGAGAATCATATATTTTTATCAAAGTTGAAATATGCCAAGACGACACTTGAGAAATTTCATATGATGGATTGCAAACCAATTATCAAACATATGGAGAAAAGACTTAAGTTTTTTTTAACATATCTGTCACCACAAGTAAATGTAACTCTCTATCAATACTTGATTGGGAGTTTCATCTACTTGACCTATATTACGCCAGATATAAGCTATGCAGTCAGTTATGTTTCTCGGTTCATGCAAAAATCCAAGGTTTTTCATTAGAAAGTAGCAAAGTGGATACTGAGGTATATCAGAGGAACTATGGATTATGACCTAGAATACAAGAAGAATGATAACTTCTTCTTGATAGGATATTCAGATTCAGATCATGTGAGGAACATAGATGACATGAAATCCACTTTAGGATTTTTATTCTTTTTGGGATTTCAACTGATATCATAAGGGAGCAAGAAGAAGACTTGTGTTTCAAGGTACTCCATAGAATCATAATATCATGCAATAGGTGGAGTTGTCTATGAATTGATATGGCTCCGATGTATACTTGAAGGATTGACAATACCACATAAATCTCCAACTATCCTACATGTTAATAATGAAAGAGCAGTGAAACTTGTTCGGAATCTAGTTTTTCATGACCACACCAAACACATTGGGGTACAAGTACATTTCATTCATGAGAATGTTCAGAACAACAACATCTAATTCTGATATTTCTCGACAGATATGCGACGTGTAGATGTCTTCACAATCACTTTCTCACGATAAATTTGAGGGGTTCATAGAATTTCTCTCATATTCATTTGATACCATGTTAAATTAAGGGGGGAATGTTAGGATATCATACTTAGTTAATTCATCATTAGACTCATTTGAATAATGTAATAAGTTAAAGTAATTTATTTGTATTACTTTAACTTAACCTGATAGGTGTTAGTTGTCATTAGTTGTTAGTTAACTAAGCGATAGTAATCAATCATTATGTTTAAGGGATGATTATGTCTTGTTTGTTCCTAGATGATTTCCAGTAGTAGCTTCTAGCAGAAATTAGGGGAAATATGTTATTTCTTCATATTGTTTACTTTAGGATGATTTAATCCATTTTATGTGGGTTGGATAGAAGTTTTGCAATGCAGGCCTATATATATTGTAACTCTATCCATTGTTTTTTAATGATTGATTTTGGATATTAATAAAATTATCAAGCTCCACCCTATTTCTACTATAACACGTATGACTATATAAGAAACCATGGACATAAATGTGGAAAGGGGGGTATTGATTTCCCCCATGGATGAAACAGTATGAGGTATAGCATATGATTCATGCATAGAAGTTTGAAAAGTGTGTGAGTTAAGAGCATCATGAATCATTATCAAATTAGCACACTGTGTTCTTACTTGTGGTGAGGCAACTGATGTAAAATTGGAATCAGTAAGCATATGATCATTATAATTGCATCAAGAGTCGTGTCAAGCAACATATTTTAAATCCATGGTCATGGTGACATTATAAAGCAGTTGTGTGAGTGACTCCCAACACCTTAGGTGTTATATATGTAACAACCACCATAGGAGACAAAGATATTGATACATGTAAGTGTGCAACAATATGCATCAGGGATCAAACACCATTTGGATGAGAGGGATATATAGTTAGAGTAGTATCATGCATGTCAATAGAAATTTCATCATATAAATCAATAGCATTATATTCCATTGTAATGGGAGAATGATGTGCAATGTAAGTATTGTCTTCATTATCATGAATGAGAGGGATATCATAAAGATTAGCAACACAATTGAGTGTTATGGAATGGATAGAATGGACTGCATGTATAGTATGCAACCAAAGATGACCTAGGGGGATATTATAATTGAGATTATTAGAAAAAACGTGATATAGAACACTAAGAGTGCAAGGTCCTCCAGTAATGGGTAGAATGATTTCTCCCAACACTCTCTTAGGTGTATTATCAAAACCACAAATACATAGAGTAGATGGAGTTAAATCAACAATAGAAATCCATGTTGGATGGAGAACAGAGATGTTTCATACATTAATACCATATCCATTATCAACTAAAGCACGCTTAAAAAACATATTATGAATGTGAACCTAAATATACAATGGGGGAGCATTGTCAAAAAAATTGGGATGGGATATCCATTGTAAAAATGTAAGGACAAATAGATCTAGAATAAATCAATATGCAAAGAATACAAGCATATATAAAATGCAGACATTATAAGGATCATATGGAAAACTAGTGTTAGATCAATAAGCAGGTTCACCAAATGATTCAACATAATTTAAATCTTAATTAGAGGACTGGACCAAATAAAAAATATCATAAATATGTAATATGCTAAAGTATAATGATGTATAAATACAACCAACGAGAGGATAAGAGTGACTTAGCTAATATCTGACTGTCAAGATTAGATTTAGGCTAAGCTGGTGATGGATCGTGCTCAATCTAGACTGTATGTGTTTAGCCTGGAAAACAATGATCAAATGATATGTGAGACAATATCACCTAGTTCTGGATAGGATCACCTGGGGCACTAGTGTTTGAATTAGGTGCTAGTATCCTAGGAAATATTTTAGATCTAGCTCTTTCAGTGTCTGATAGTGTCACCTTCAAAAATTTTTTTATCACATCTACTTTGTTGTAGGTATATCATGTCGCACTTATAGTTGCAAAACAAACCCTAGATACTTACACAAGCCTCAAACACACATTAGATAGAATAAAATGCATATGCTTGAGTTAGACTAACTTGGATGGTCCCCAATGCTATTTTCATTGAGCACTACACTACATTTCAGACTCAATGTAGTTCTAGTGTGTGTGTGATATAATCATGTCCCTTGAAACTAGGTTGCCCTTGTGTAATTCACACCAAGATATCATACTACAAATACTTTTCCCCCAAGATGATGTGTGTTATGGAATTCAAAATTTTCCCTTTCTATGCAGTGAATAATGTATCCCAAATGCAGACCTTAAGTTGCTCCTTTTTCTCAAGTAGTAGATAGAAAGTAATAGTGCCCAATTTCTCATTAGAATAGTTAGTAGGTTGTGTGTGTGTGTGTGTATATATATATATATATATATATATATATATATGATTCCTTTATTATAATTTCAACATTAACAACACTATAAGCCAACCAATAGTGATAAATAAAAAATTAGAAAAAGATGAACAAGTGGTGTGTAACTTAAGAAGGTAAAAACCAATTGAGAGGATAAAAATCCCACATGGGGACAGTAGCGCCGGTCGCGCTGTCCCTTACTGGGCGCTTATGTGAAAAAGACTCTAAAGATAAATTAGAAAATGCTCAGCTGAATAACATATTGTGAGATGTCCAAAAGCACATGAATAATTCCGTAAAATAAGAGGACGAAAAACATGCATAGATAAACTAATGCCAATGTAAAGAAAAACAAGTGTTCCCAATGTACAATTTTCTTTCTTAGGAATCATGCATATAAATACATTCTAGATGTGTGATGTAACAGTAATAAGTGCATAATTTTGTGTCTGCATATCCCAATTGAGGGGATGTAGTGTAACACTTAATATTGGTTTAGCAGGGGTTGACTAGCAATGGGATTCTAACCTCACCTACACACTATTTTCTTATTTTGTTAAATTTAAAGCTTTGATGAAGGGTACTGCATGTATCTAGGGTTTCCACTTGTTAAAGGTCATTACATGTTGTGTTGAGGTCGTGTGAGCTAGAGTGACATACAATGACACATATTTACATACAAGTGAAGGGGAAAAAAAGTTATAGAACTCCATTGCAAGTAAGTACAATACCCTACAGAAGAAGGCATAACCATAAAGAAGGGAAAAGACAGTATAGTAAATGTACAGTCTTATACAGAGGAAATTTCCAATCACAATATTAAAAAAAAACATTTTCATGTTCAAATCAACTTATTTACCCAGTATTCTATCTAGATCTCCTTTTTTCCACTATGTACTTATACTAAGTCTTCATATAGTCTTGTGTTTTTGAGCTATCATTGTGTCACTTATGATTGCTGCAAGTATTAATGTGTTATTTTGATTTTAAAATTCTTAATGTAATGAACCATTACATCATATATTATTACTCATCACATTCATATATATTTTTAGGGTGTAAACAAAAACTCAAGATGCCTTCTAAATGCATAAGATTAAGGTGGAAGAGACATATAAAGCTTAAAGATCCAAACTATGGGTTTGTATGCATTAGTTAAAGGTAGAGGAAAAATTCACCAAATAATTATTTACCCTCCTCTCCTTAGAAAATATACAAAGAAAATCAAGGCTATTATGGATTATAATTACATAATTACGAAATTGTTTGAGATCATGCATGCCTTTTTCCACCATTATAATGGAGTGTTTGTTTCTCAAGACTCCTCTCCTACTCGTTAGAATTATCTTACTCAATTCCTTCAAGGTATCCCCTACAAGCTTTCAAAAACCCAGAGAGTGGCATGTGATAAACCCCTCACTATGGTTGACCTTAAAAAAATATCATGTAGATGGCCACTAGTGAATCTCCTAGTTGTGATGGCTTTCCATTCTATCAAAATTTATAAGATACAGTGGGACTAACCTCCATAAAGTATACTTGAAATATCTTATAAATAACACTTTGGGAAAAATTATTAACCATGGTAATATTAAATTCATTCCTAAGGGAGGAAATCTAGATCTTATTACCAACCGGAGAAATATCATTTTGTTGAATGTGTCCTACAAGATCATTGTCAAAGATATGGATCTTATATTGAGAAATTCACTTCCTCTCATTATCAAATTAACAAATCATATTCATACAACATAGGTATATTCATGATAATGTAATTCTAGTTTGGGAAGGTATGGAATGGGCTAGACTCTCTAATAAAAAAAACCTTTATCAAAATTAATTTTGAGAAATTCGATGATAGGATTTAATGGCCTTTCATCATTCACATGTTGTAAGATTTGGGATTTGGCCCTAGATTTACGCACACTGTCAATATGTTGTTCCAACATATTTGTGCCTACATCACCATTGATGGATTCAATGCCACATGTTTGGTAATATCTATCAGATAAGGTTTCCTTGTGGTTCCCTCCTATTTGTTGGTTGTTGAAGGGTTTAGCTACCTCCTCACCAATTGTTCCTCTAGAGTTCTGGTTTAAGGTATTTCCCTCCCTCACACAAACCAACAACTCATCAATGGTAATTTTGTATATGATTCCTTTCTTACTCTCCTTGAAGAAGAACATACAGTGGCCAATGTTATGGAATTACTTAACATTTTTTATTTTAGCCTCCACCTCTTCCATCTAGTGGCAAAAACCCAATGTTATATGTAATTTGTTTCTCCTACTCTAGCCTAGATGGAGAAGTACTAATGACAACGGATTCACCCTAAAGTAATTCAAATTCCTTGGAATTCCTTTTTGTTTTCAGATTTTTCATACTGAATTGTGGTCTTATGTGGTGCAGAGAGTGGAGAAGATGATATCTTTTTGCATCACCAAGCCCCTCTCTATGACAAGTAAATTCCAAATCTATTGTCACTTATGTGTACTATTCCTCTTGTTATGCACCCTCCAAAAATGCCAATGGAAAACTGGAGAAACTTTAGAGGGACTTATAGCTAGCTTTGAAGGCATCAAATACTTCCACAAGGTTTCTTGGGACATTTTTTGTACACCTCAAAGGGTCGGGGGCTTGGGCTTATTGGTATCAAATTTCAAGGTCATACCTTTAGTGTTAAATGGATTATCAAAGTCCTGAAGGGTACTAAATCTTAGAATATCTTGTTAAGAAATTACATTATTCAGGGAACCCCCTTGATAAAAAGGCTTCGAGGGGTTTGGAATTTCAAACTATCCTCCTCACTCTTGTGCCTGTCCAAATTGGAGGCACTTTTGTTGCGAAAAGCATCTGGAAAGCTTGGGAGATTCTCAAAACCCACCTTATCTGGGTGGGAAATGAATTTAGAAATGGGCTTTCCATAATTTCCCACTCAATTTAGTGGTCTCCCATTATCAACTTGCATATTTTTCCTCTTAGCATGATCCCCATAATTAAAGGCCTCCAACTCTTTAAAAAGGGGATTCATACCCTAAAGGATATTTTATGTAAGGAAACCATAGATTGGCTTTCTTAGGATAATATCAAGAAAAAATTCCTATTATGTAATTAAGATACCATTCATATCACTGAGATACAAAAAGATATTTTGCATGAGCACCTCCATAAAAATGGACTTTCTTCACAAGTCTCTTTGTGGAGAGACTGAAATTGGTTGGTTGCCACCCCTTTCTGCGAGTATAAACCCCATATTTTTTACCACCTATTACTTTCTCAAAAAATTCCTATCGATTATTTAAATCATTAATGGGACATCAAGTACTCCCTCTAGTTTTGGACCATGTGTTTTGACAAGTTGTGAAAAATCCCTCTTAAACCCAAGAAGGATCACTCTCTCCTGTGCATTGTATACCAAGGAATCCTAGTTGGAGAAAGACTTAAACATATAAGAATTGTAATCCCCTTGTGCCCCACCTACAACCAATATGAGACTATCAAACGCCTTTTGGTTTTTCCCCCTTTCCCAATTTTCTTAGAAATGGTTCACTCTTTGTTTCAACCCTTTCTTTTAGATTTCTTTACATAGGAAATGGTTTTGCTAGGGGACTCGGCCATGTTACTTGCAAAATACAACCAATTTTGGCAATTATTTCAAGTTGATATTATTTTTCATATCTAGAAAGATAAGTTTTAATCATATGCAAATGGATATATGTTTTATATTTCTAAAAAAGTTGACCTTATTGTCAATATGTTACTCCAAATCTAAGTCAAGGTGGGAAAATTTCACTTAGAGTTGGAACAGCTACAAACACTCATCAACCACTAGGGAAAAAAACTTGTGCGATCAGTTGTGAATTACTTGATCTTCCTTAGCATCATCCCCCCTTAGGGTTGTGGCCACAACTTTCCTTGCCACTGCTCAAGAAGTATAGGAAGTAAAAGGAACGATAAATAGATCGTTCAAGCCACAAATAACTTAGATGCTAATAAAACATCACACTCAATAAGCTGAAAACAATTGGTCATAATAAATTTACAAAAACCTTTACAAATAAATGAACAACAATATCATATATTACTATGGAGCTCTAAACAGTACAATGAGAAGGGCCTTGCTTATATAGGAAAGAAATATCAATCTATGAACTATTCAAGGCCATAATCAAACCATAAATCAAGGAAAGAATTAGACAAGAAAGAACTAGTCAATACCATAGATCTAGGAAATAACTAGACAACAAAGAACTAGTCAAGACCATAGATAAAAGAAAGAAATATACCTAACAACTAGATAATATCCTCCTAATATATAAATAAGATAAAATAAATATCCACACATAAGTGGGTGAGGATAAATAAAAGGTAAGGTGAATAAATTACCTAGGTAAACATGAGTTAAAGTAAAAAAACCTACTCTAACACTCCCCCTCAATTGAAGCTACGATCCCAAAATAAAAGTGTCATATCCACAGTATGATTCTCAAAAACAAGGCTTGATCAGGTACTCATGTACAATATATCCATGAAGAAATATTGAACCAAAAGTAGGAAAAAATCCTACTAGAAAGAAAGAGAAAGAAGAAGAAGGAAGATGTTCTCACAAATACCCCCAGGAACAAATTTTGAAACCCTAAGCATGCCACACAACTCAAGGTAGCGAGGTGACTTAAAAGGCTTTGTAAAGATGTCAGCAACTTTTTGTTGAGTTAAAATGTACTCCAAACAAATAACTCCATCCTAAATGTGTTGATGAACGAAGTGTATGTGAATCTCAATATGTTTGGTCCACTAGTGCTTAATAGGGTTGTGAGAAATGTGAATTACACTTTGGTTTTCACACCAAAGTATAATCGGTAAATCTTGTGGGATGTAATGTCCCCTTTTCCAGGACATTACTAATATCTATTTTTCATTTGCATTGTAACCCCTTGGCATGCCTAGCACTACAAGTGGGAGTCTCTTTAGTTAGTTTAATGTGCACATAGGTTAGTTACTTTTATTTATTTAATAAATAAAGTGCACATAATCTTAGTATTAAATATTTTAATGAGAATTTATGTTTTCCCTCTAAAATGGAAAAGGTCGTTCATTGGACATTGCACCCCTTAGTTGTATAAAGGGAGGTCACATTTCCTTTATGGGTTATGTTGATTGAATTTTTGATATCACTCCATGCTTGGAGTAATGGGATGTATGCCCTAGCTTTGAAGCCTTCTTACAATCATTGTCGAGTGAATCTATGCATTGTTTTTTCATTCTAAGTATTGACAACTTGGTTTAGAGTTTTGGTGCATTCATTTGAGAATAAATTTGCATTGTATGTAGAGGGTTTGAAGTACTTTTATGACTATTATTGTTGCTGCAATTTATTTAGCCATAACGACTAGTATTGGGGTTTGATCTATCAAGTTTTGAGGTTATTTAGGATAGATCTATTTGTTTTTGTGTCTAATCAATTATTTCAGATCAAGGGTTGTTTATTTGAGGGTTTTAGAAGGGTTTTATAAGCTGGAAATTATTTAATTAATTTTCCCTAACCCTAGCGACTGGTTTTCAGATTTCAGGGGCAGATTTGAGTGGGTTTCAGTGGGCTAAAATTTTAGTTTGTTAGTTCATTGGAAATCTCTATATTTCTACTTTATCGTGCAATTTGTTTCATGCAAAAACTCAAAGTATTGAGTGAGATATTAATTTTTGATGTTTCAGTTGTTCTGGGTGCATTTTAATTGATTAACTACTGTTATAAAATTTAGATCTGCAGTTTGGGATCAATTTAATATTGAATATGGTTGTAGAAATTAGGAGAAATAAGGAAAGGGTGATTTCATAATTTTTGGAGTGGATTTGATGCCCTAAATGTGTTGGGAGACCTACTTTTTAGGGGAAAATTAGGTTTTCATGTTTGTTATGTGAAATATGGTTTTAGAATATTATTCTTCATATTTTGTGGCCCAAAATCCAAAGTTTGATGATTTTTTCTTATATGGTTAGGCGAGAAATAATTTTGAAAGATTGCAACAGGTTGGGTTTAAATTAGTAATTATTTTTAGCTGTTGAAAATCAGATCTAGATGATATTAGCATTCTAATTAGTCTTCCTATCTAACCCACCACTTTGACATACTCTAACCCCATTTTGGGTTGTATTATTACTGACATTGGGTTATTTGAGGTCTAACTAAGAAGATATAATCTTCCTAGGATCGATTTGGTTAATTAATTTGTAGATTTTAATATTATCCCAAAAGGGGATATTATAGGGGATCCAAACTCTATCAATAACTATTGAAGCCAAAGAATTTGTTGACTTGTTGTGACTGCTACCTTGTACCCTACCTCTGAAGATAAAAGTTAAATAATGTGTTGATTTTTACACACTCAAGCAACTGGAGAAGAACCAAAACAAAAAGGTAGCCAGAAGTGGAATGCGTGTCATCAATAGAACTTGCCCAATCTGAATCCGTATATCCAACAAACTAAGTAGAACCCCTGGTGTAGTGTAGTCCAAAGTGGGAAGTGTCATGTAAATAACGCAAAATCCTTTTAGCAGCCTGTTAGTGACTGTTATGAGGAGAATATGCAAACTGAGATACAAGCCCTATTGTAAATGAAATATTAGGGCGAGTATGTGTCAAGTACATGAGACTTCCAATCAATTGCCTATACTAGGTAGGATCACAAAATAGAGTGGTAATTGTGGAAGTAAGAGTAACACAAGACTAAAAAGGAGATGGAATTCGCTTACAATCAACCATATCAAAACATTGGAGAAGATCATGGGTGTAATTTTGCTTAATCAAATGAATCCATGACTATGTCTGAGAAATATGTAAATCAAGGAAATAATGCAATAACATGGGATTTGTCATGTTGAACTATGTGGTAAAGAGCCCTTTGAATAGCCTCAATATGGGAAGAAGAGTTGTTATTAAGTAACAGATCATCAACATACAAGACAAGTATCATAATATCATCGCCAACATGTTGGAGATATACTGTAAGATCAAAGTGATAGCAAACAAAACCAATAGATAGAAGAAAAGAATCCATCTTCTCATACCAAGCCCAAGGGGCCTGTTTGAGACCGTAGAGAGACCTTTGGAGTATACAAACAAGAGAAGAGTTGTGAACAAATCTAACAGGTTGCTCCATGTATATTTCATCATGTAAATATCCATGTACGAAGACACTCTTCAGGTCCATTTGGTCTACGAGCCACCCCTATGATGTAACAATAATAAGTACAAGGCGTACAAAATCCATCTTGGTAACTGGTACAAAAGTCTCAGAGTAATCAATACCTACAACTTGTGAAAAACCCTTTGTAACAAGACGAGCCTTATACTTGTCAATGGACCCATCAACTGTATATTTGACCTTCAGTATACCCATTTACACCTAACCATATTTCTTCCTTTATGAAGAGATATCGAATCCCAAGTATTATTCTTCATCAATTAAGAATACTCAGATGTTATCACATCATCCCACTCATGTATCCCATGAGCCTGTGAAAAAGACTGTGGATGTTCAAAAATTGTATGACACAAAAGTCCAGAACCTGTAGAATGTGTGTGATGATGCCTAGTGGGTGGAAGATCTTGTCTGAAAGGCGCTACCTCAAAAATTGTAGTACGATCCCACTTGGGCATAATGACAACATTAGTGGGACTAAATCCTCGTTGACATCTATAACCCCCTCAGAAACCTTCTCAAATAAGGGATTCTCAAGATGAGATGACGAAGAAGTAGGCATGGAAGAAGATGAAGAATCATGAGGAGAGAAACACTCATCAAATTGAACATGTTCAAAAAATAACCTCATGAGTATTGAGATCTAAAATTCAATAAGCTCTCATGTCCTCACAATACCCTACAAAGATGAAGGATTCACTCTTCTTATCCAAGTATTTCCTATTCTTCTTTGGCACAAATGCCCAATTATGACTCCCAAAGACTCAAAAAAATGAGACATCGGACTTAGTTTTGGACTAAGATTCCTCTAGATTCAAATGCTCAAGTGTTTTGTGTGGTGTACGATTTTGAATATAGTTAGCACAATTAACTACTTCTGCCTAATATATAGGAGGTAAATATTTAGAATGCATCATGTAGTTAGCCATTTTCTTCAAAGTTCGGTTCTTGCATTTTTCAAAGCCATTATATTATGGAGTATGAAGAACATAATGCTATTGAATAATGTCATGAGTTTTCAAAAATCATAAAACTCTTTGTTGAAATACTCCCCCCATTATCAATGCAAAGGTTCTTCATGCAACTAGGAGATTGTTTCTTGCCCAAAGTTTTAAAGAATTTGAATTGTGAAAAAACATCACTTTTTTACTTGATAAAATAAACCCAAGTACGCCTCAAGAAATTATCAGTAAAGGTAAATGTATACTTAGATCCATTGAAAGAGGGGGTAGAAAAAACCATCAAGTCATTATGCACAAGCTCGAGTGGTAAAAAATATCTCTTAGAAAAATTATTAGGGAATGGATCTTAGTGATGTTTCCTTAATGCACAACAAGGACAAACTCCCTCAAGACAAGAAACTTTAGGAAGACCATCAACCATACCATGATTTCTCAACTCCTTCAAATATTTGTAATTGAGATGTCCAAATCTCTCATGCCAAAGATTACTCTCTGAATTTGAATGAGAAACCAACCTTGTCCCTATAGAGTAAGTGTCATCAAAACCCTCAAAGTGATATAGTCTAGAACCATTATCAACAATACCTTGAGAAACAAGTGAATGAGGCTCTAACAAGGTTCATACTTATGCCCCTTGTGGTGTAAAAGTAACTATTTTTCCTTGACCAGAATGAAAATTTTGATATACAGAAAGTAAATTTGTAGTTATGTTAGGAACATACAGTGCATCTTGGATACTGCCACCATCAAGGTGTATGTCACCTGTTACCTTAATAGAAAGAAAGTAATAATCTCCAACCTCAATTTTAAAAGTAGAAATGAAACATAGAGATACAAAAGACTCATTGGAAGAATTCATGTGATGAGAAATACCCATATATATAACCGAACTATTTGTGTTAGCGTAGCAGCTGGTTAACATGATAAGATCCCTCTCCACCATAAGTTCAAGCTTTTTATGTGATGGAAAATCATACATGCTATCAGAGCCAGACAATTATGTGCACCCGACCTAGAGTAGTACTGGGATGGGTGACCTCTCGGGAAGTCTCAGTGTCATTTCCTCGTAATGCTATTGGACCTAATTGGGTGTATACATGGTGGGCTCAAAGATCACGTGGTTATATTTGGCTCCACAGTGCGGGGGGGGTGGGTGTTGGCGTAATAGCTGGTTAACACAAGGAGATCCCTCTCTACCACGAGTTTGAGCTTTTGGTGTGATGATAAATTTTATAATTTGTAGTTGTTTTCTGAGATCTCCCAACAATATTAATTGTTTTACCATGCGCATTGGAAGGAGGTAGAGTGGAGATAGAGATTTTGTGTTTTTTGATTGCATCATCTAAGGCTTACATTTTCTCCCAACACCTAGTTTCTACATGACCGGTACCCCCATAAAAAAATATGAAATACTAAAATTATTCTTAGATTTAGAAGACTCCTTGGGTTTAGTGTTGTTTTCTTTGGGTTTAGGATCACTTTAAGATGGATAAGGGGTGAACTTATTTTACCTTTTGGTTTTCCCTTGCCCTTAGAATTAAATTCTACTAATTCCTTTTGAGAGGTGGAAGACTAAATGGTAGACAATTTGGATTCTTTCCTAGTAAGTCTTTCACAAAATGTTTCTAAGGTAGGAATTTGGAATGTGTCACCTAAGACATCCATGCTAGAGAAAAAGGTAGAAGAAAATATTTGGAATGGACCTCTCAACTTGGATAGAATTAGGTAAAAACACTCTTCATCTTTCTTATCTCTTCTACTCTCTTTCAATTGTGTCAACAAATGCTTAAACTTAGTAAGATAGTCTATAATTGATAGAAAATTTTCAGGACTAAGAGAGGTGATCTCAATTTCAAGTTGCATGGCTCTCATGTGATCCACCTTACCAAATAATCCCTCCAATTTTCCCCATATTTTTAAAGGAGAGTCGTATTTTTCCAAATGAAACAAAAGACTATCAGTTACATAAGTTCCTATTAAACCCATGCACTCATTAAATTTGCATTGGTACTGAAATTTCTCATATTCTCTAGAGAACATTGGTTGTTATGCAAAAGTTAAAGCCCACAATCCTTTGTGTTTAATGATTGTTTCCATGTGTGGTAATTATGTGTTATTAATAGCTCAATTTGATCTAATGCAAAGGTAGATAAAGACGTCATTCTCAAAATCACCAAAAAGAAAGCAAGAATCGAGGAATGCAACAAGACCCCCCAGATTTGACACTTTATAATTGAGTGTGTGTTACAATATGAAACTTTATAAGTTTAGTACGTTTTTCAAAATAAATAGTTCAAATAGAACAAGCACAAAAAAACACTTTTGAAAAAGATGACGCTCAAATTTGAGTTACCGATCAAAAGGTACAAGCTTATTAATTTTCCACTCTAATATTTATTTTAGTTGGCATTACAAAAAAAAATGATTTTGTCTTCACCACACAAATTAAATCTAAGGGGGTTGGACTTAAGCACCTACTACAAGCTTAAGCGCTTATATGACCATACCATATGATCAAGGGCTAAGGATTTATATAGGAACTCAAAAAACTATCTCCGACAAAGACTGAGTTTACAATCATTTTTGGGGTTTTTCCACATTCCAAATCTAATGGATCCCTATGTTTTGTATTAAAATGCATGCTACAACAAAATAATAAGAAATTCCAAAAAATATAAATATTAAAAACCCTCGTTTGCAAAATAAAACTTACATACAAATGTCAACAACAATCTACTGATCTAATACCATAAAGGAATGATAAACAAATCGTTTCAAGCCATAAAGAACTCAGATGCTAATAAAATATCAACTCAATAAGCTGCAAGCAATTTACCATAATAACTTTACAAAAACCTTTGCAAACAAATTATCAACAATATCATATATTATTATGGAACTCTATGCAATACAATGAGAAGGGTATTTGCTTATATAGGCAAGGAATATCAATCTAAGAACTAGTCAATGTGAAAGATCAAGCCATAAATCAAGGAAAGAATTAGACAACAAAGAATTAGTCAAGACCATAGATCAAGGAAAAACCTATACTTAACAATTAGATAATATCCTTCTAATATCTAAATAAGATAAAATAAATATCCACACATATGTGGATGAGGATAAATAAAAGAGAAGGTAAATAAAGTAACTATGTGAACATGAGCCAAGGTAAACTACCTACTATAACAGGAAAAAGTTATAACTCCCATTCTCAACCACCTTCTTCCTTTCATGGGGGTGGTGGAGGGAGGGGATTTGATTGGTTTAACAATAGTGGTGGTGGTGGTAGTAGTAGTAATGGTGGTGTTAGTGATAGTAGTTATGACGTTCCTCCCCTTGGTGGCGATGGGCGACAACATCTTTGGTGGTGATGTTTGTGGTGTTCCCCCCTCAAACAAATTTCCTCACCTCTCTTTTTCCATCTCTTCTAGGGAGGAAGATAAAGATGATATCCAAGATGGCTAGGAAGGAGTCTTGGGCTAGGACCCTTTTGGAGATGGTGGATGGGGACGAAAACTAGACAATCCTCCACCACCACCTCTAACAACTTCCATGTTCACCATTGTTTCTTAGTGTTTTGTCTTTTATGATTTCTGTTTACTACCCCTTTTTTTATTAAAAAATTTGTATTGATGAGTTGTAATTGTAAACAACATGGGCCATGAGTCAATTGTATTTTCTTTACTTAGACTTGATTTGGAACTTTGGGGTATGTTATTATACCACCCATCTTTTTGTATGATTTAAAATGCATTTTATCTCTACTACTAGAAATTTCACACGAGTGGTGCAATGGAGACGTTGAAGGGGGTGTATTGAAGAACTTAAACTTCAAGGATTGAAATATGAGAGTTGGAAAAATATTCAGGGAACATACACAAAACCTTTCATTCTTCCAAGAACACACATATGAGCCACATGTCATTTATTTCATTTGTTAGAAGGAGAAATGGGGTGTGGTGCAAAAATCAATTAGGAAACACACTTAGGAGATATCTCAGAAAGTAAGGCCCCACTGAATAACACTTGTAATGTCAATAGTCATTTTTACAATTTCAGCCCTTTTGTTTTTTAAACAATCACATAACACGACATTGTTTACACATTTAGGTTGATTGTGCTAAAGGAGCCTATTCAAATTAACATACATTCAACAACATCACAAATTGTGAGAGTAACAACATCATCAAATTGATGATACTTATCTAGAGACCTGGTGAACATTTAATAAATCTAGGCTTTTGCTTTTGTTATGTGGGGAGGTCGAGCCCTTTCCTAGGGAAAACACAATGACTCACACAAAAGGGGGGAAACCTCAATTAAATTACATGGAAATTCACACCGAGTTTGGTGTTTCCTTTGCTCAAGCGCTAGCTCACTGCCATTGAAACATGACATGGTCTTTGCTTCTTTTATGATGACTTGGACATCACGTTGGATACAAGCTTGTCTCGCAAATGTGTTATCATAGTTTGTGGGGCATAATTTTTTTTTTATTTCCACTGGCTAGCAAATAAGTGATTGACCCATACCACATGTGACCACTACAACTAGCATTTTCTCCTCCTTTTATTTTCCATCCCCTACTAAAAATGGTTGTCGGTGCCACTTAGGTACGTTGATAAGCATTGAAAGTGACCAGGAAGTTCCCTTGCTCTCTACTAAGAAGTAATTTTCCCTCTATAATTTTGGCTCCTCATCAACCACACGACATTGAACTTGATATTGTTTTCCTCATTTTCATCATCTGCTCACATCACCTCTTCTTCCTTCAACTCCTTCAAGATTTAATCTGTTGTGTGGAAGGGAACACCGAGAAGAAGCTTCATGCGACTCAACCCCAACTTTAAATTACAATTATATTGATCTCCATCCTTAACCATTCTGCATCCATTGACAAAGTTAAAATCTAGAAAATGATAGTGAATTGTGCTCCATTATTTGCATATATTAAATTTGAGGAAAAATTAAACTTGCAGCGCAATCCAGTAATTCTCTCTTAGGCGTCATCTTATTTACTTCTCTCCCTCATGCATTAATGGGATTTACTTGTAATGTTACATTTTTTTCTTTACAAAACATTAGAAAAAAAAACAAACATTAATGTGAACGTGAATTAATTTCCCCCCTGAATGTAAATTTTGGGAACACTCCATTAACATGTATGGCATGGTTTGGGTAGAGAGGGAGAATGTGCAAGAGGCCGTGCATAGCCACTATTCTAAAAAATATATCAAGGTTGTTAATAATTATTAAAATTAAGCCTTCATTTTTGTTTGCCTTTACATTTGCTTAACACCTGTGTTTGGCCATACTCAAAAAGTAGTTTCCCATGGATTTTTTAATTTTTAATTTTTTTTTGTTTTTTAGAAGATAGTTAGGGATGCCTCTAAAACCTGAAGATGCACTTCCGCCATATGTAGGCACTACCATGCTTTTCATAACACAAGTAGATCTCAGGTCTTACCGATGAGGAAAATGCTAAGTTCTAAATTTCCCATTTTGATAGAAGATGAGAGTATGTTGACAAAGGTTGTGGAGTCTAACTTTACACTTGCCAATTGCATTTACCTGAAAGTTTCCAAGGGCTTTTCAACAAACCCATTTTTTGCATATCTCGTAATCATTGCAGTCTGTGAGACCACTTATCTTACTAGCATTTTGTTGAACAATTCACATGCTTCCACATTTGTAGACATATTTCCTAGGGCACTTATAACTTAAGCATATGTCGAATATCCCTTCTTCACAATGCTTTGATGGATGTTCACAACCTATTTCAAAGCTTCATTTTTGACACATGTTAGTAGTACACTAGAACAAATATGGATTTATCAGATTAGACACCTATTGGCTTTGCATTTGGTGAAACATCATCAATGCTCCCCGAGGTGACTAGGCACTATTATTGTTCTAGTCACTTAAAACTCTGCAAATATGCAGTGCGTTGCTAAAATCTAGCAAACCTCCATCTTTTGCCCTGCCCCTTACTTCTCCACAATTTGCTTAGTGGCAAGTTGGTATGGGTGTGGCGATTGTGATGGGCCTCTCGAACCTATATGCTCTAAGAATACTTGTATTGTTTTTCCCCAAAACTCCATCCTTGGATTTATTGTAGCCGACTCTTTGGGGTAAGACATTGTGCCAATCTCTTTCACTGATGGAAAAAATCCAGGACCCAAAGTTAAAGTGCCCTGCTTCTCCTTATCCTGCTTTCTGGGATTCCTTTTGAAAGGGCTTGCCCATAGAGTCATTAGTATTACATGATTGAGCATCGGTCGCTTGGCGTTGACCACTCAAATGGCATGAATATCTCTCGTGTGACTATTGTGAAGTTGTTTGATGCGTGTTTTGACGCAAGTAATGTGTTGTTTGACCGTTTCTGAACATTACGGACGACCAAGATTATTTCGATAAATGACCTGCAATAGTGAATGAAGCTATACCCTCTAATCTAATAGCACGTGTTAGCCGCAACAAGATAAAGCTTACTTATACAACACCTTTAGTGTTTTTAATAGAGATACTTTTCAATCAAAAAATTAACTGAGCTGAACCTACAAAATCAATCATATAATCCACTTTTACATATTTAAAATTTCTAACTATTTTTCTAACCATCTTTTATTGTAACCATATTGTACGTAACCATATTGTATTATTGATAACCATTAATTTTTTTTCCCACCTGAAAAGTTTAGAAACAGTCAATTCACCTAGTGACTCGACTCCATGATGGAGGACTAGAACTAGCGATTGCACATGAGTTGCAAATTACGCCGGAAAGGATGTCAAACTATTCATGTTCCTTTTGTAATCTCCCATATTTTGTATAGACGATTGTGAGGGATTTGCAAAAATAACATCTAACAACAATCCATTTTTCCAATTGCATATATGTGAAAGTTACCAAGGCATTTTCACTGTCCTTGAGACCACATTTGATTGTTTGAGGCATTACTTCTAAAACTCTTATTTTTCCACGTGCTGGGTAGAATACCATTCTTTGGTTAAAACCAACAGATTCAAGCTTTGATTTTGGTGGATTTGATTTAGGCACACGTGTAATTTATGGGAAAAATAATCATAAACATACATCAAATTTAGCTCAATCTCCATCTACCCTGTATCGGGAAAATCTGCACAAACTGGTTGGGATTGTCCATCATTACCTCTGCAATCTTAACCACATTGTTAATTCTAATTTTTTCAATGCCGCCGTTAAATCAGATAAATTTATTTGATTTGGAGGAGTATGTACATGAGCATAAGCCATTTCCCATAACTTGTTTTTTCTTGGTGGAATTGGGAAGAAATATCTGTAGTAGTTTTTTCTTTGCGGAATCGGGAAAGGATATCTGCATCAGCTTGAGCACTGGGTGAATAGCGTAAGAAAAAGTGTTGGACATGAGTAGATGATAATAGAGGATATATTTGAATGGTTTTGGAGATAAAGAAGACGGCGTGAAAAGAGAGAAGAAACTGTTTAGAACATTGTCCACGTGGTGTGCTATTTCGTCTTCTCTATGGTCCATATTATAAATGTATTATACTCGCAAAGAATTTTTCTAAGTAAATTTACTAACTAAAAGCGGATTCCTATGGAAACAAATAAAATATCTTTAAAATTCATACAGCCCTGTAGGGTTGCGAACACATCATAGATTTATTTATAACCAAACTTTTATCCATCTGTCAAAACCTGAATTTCTTGTGAACAAGGACCAATATTTTTGTAACAAAATAAACAGATTGCATTTATAGCTTGAAATCCGAATTGTTCAGAACATGGGTAAAAATGACTAAATCCTAAAAATACACAAATTACAATGATGAATTGGTTTCTACGTTTTTTGCTCCAGTGTTTCCTTGGTTTCATATGTTTTTCTAGTCCCTGAATTTCTTGTGAACAAGGACCAATATTTTTGTAACAAAATAAACAGATTGCATTTATAGCTTGAAATCCGAATTGTTCAGAACATGGGTAAAAATGACTAAATCCTAAAAATACACAAATTACAACAATGAATTGGTTTCTACGTTTTTTGCTCCAGTGTTTCCTTGGTTTCATATGTTTTTCTAGTCATAGTTTCCTTCACCTTCTGACCTTTATCGACAGTGCTCTCCCAGGCATCGTGCACGTTTGGCCTCCTCTTGTTTGGATAAATGGCGCTTTTGACCTGCGCTGAAATCCTCGTATATTTTCACACTCAAACATTCTGTTTACTTCATCCCTTCAATAGACAGTGATATATAAGCATTTTATGGCGGTTGATATCCGTGTGACAGTTGGAGAATTAGGTTTCATTTATTTCTCCATTTAATACTATTTAATGCCATTTATTGAAAATACGTAGGAAAGACCCCTAACCTGTCGCATTCGGGGACAAGTAGAAGGTTGCCAGAGAAAAAATTTCTAGAAAAAAGATTACCAAAAATTCTCTCACTGAAATTTGACACATTCCAGCAATCTAGGATGCCACTCAATTCATCCCACATTTGTGGTCTGAAAAGCAAATCATCACACATCCATCTACTATAGGGATGATGGATCATAGTAACTGAATGGAAAGCAATCCATTCCACTCAATCCACACGGCATGATCATTACCATATGGTGGATCATCATAAATAATCCCAAAGCCATCCATCCCACTCAATTCATCTCCCTCCTCGATCAGAAAATACCTTTCGAAAAACTTCGGGTTTGACTAGGTACCGCGCACTCAGAAAATCCCTTTTTAAAAAAAAATATTGATTCGTGAGGTCGACAGGTAGAATTTCTTACAAATTCCCTGAATTGGGAACCCATATTTCCATCTCACAAGCGGCGATTGTCAGCGGTAATATACATTGCGTACAGAAGCACCTCCTAATCATGCGAGCGGGTCCCATTTGCACATAGGTATATTTGGGAAAAAAAATACTGAGGTACATGCCATATGGAATTGCGAGGAATAAAAAAGGGATTATCTGCGAATGCTAATCCCGCACGATCTAAACAGTTATGTATCAGTGGCGGTCATATCAGGGGAGGTACACAAACGGGTACAGTTAGTGCCTGTCCGGACAGGACCCACCGCCCACAATAATTATGTCCTTTTTGGTTTTCCTTTGTACTGGTGCCGTACTTATTGTTGACCATGATGAGGTCTTTTTTTCTCGAACCAAGGAAACTCGAAAAGATCAGCTGGAGTTTGAAAGGATTTGGAACCGAGATTGCTCATTCAATTCATGTTCGTTGTTGAATTGATAATGTTGGCTGATTTGGGTTCGTGTTTTAGAAGTGAAATCCGTTTTTTCTGCAGGGAAATTTGGATTTTGTAGGATTGGGATTGGAAAATCTGATGTGGGGATTTGAAGATCTAAATAGAGGTTATCTGAGGTGGGTTTGAGAGGAAGATTGCATTTCAGGGAGGGATGTGACCATTGGGTTTGTATAGTGTAAGCGTGTTATCTGAGGTGGATCTGAAGGGAAGGTTGTTTTTCGGGGAGAGATTTGACTATTGAGTTTGTATTGCTCACCAGGTGTAATTATTTTATCTGAGGAGGGTTTAAGTGGAAGATTGTGTTTCATGCCACAATGTTGAAGAATTTCTTTCCCCACATTACCCTTGTAAAGTATGGGGTAGCAATCGAGTCATTATAAGTGTGAGGGTGGCAGATGGATATTGTAACGATCTGAGGGGTTCCAATAAGTGTGGGTATTTGTATCTGTACCTTTTGAACATCTCACTTGGGTTCGGAAAGAAAAAAAGAATCATTGCTGTCTTACGTTTGGGTAGAATTTCTAAATACGTTTACTCTAGCAAAATTACACCAACATTTTTGGATTTAAGTACCTGGAAAAGCTAATGTGAATATAGAATGGATTAATAGAAGTATACATTGAGCAGCAGATGAAGCAGAGTTAATACCAAAGATTTTGCAAAGGTCCAGCAATTTGATGTAGTCTCTGTTGTCTCCAGATCATAGAGCAGAGTTAAGGTGTGGTTTACAAATTGCTCGTGGATTGGAAAACCTCCAAATACTGGTTTATGATTTCAATCCTTTGCCATGAAGAGAGTGTCTGTCAAGTGCAGCTCAATCATGGGCAACCTGGATGATGAGATTCTTATATCTATTCTTGACAAACTACAGGATCCCGCAGACAGAAAGTCATGGTGCCTGGTCTGCAAGCATTTTTTCTCTTTGGAAGCCATGTCTAGGAAAGAAGTGCAGTTAATGAGGTCAGAGTTACTACCCAGGATTATGCAAAGATACAGCAATATTGAGCACTTGGATTTATCTCTCTGCTCTCAGATCACGGATGAGAGTTTAGGGCATGTGGGTCGCATCATTGGGAATCATTTACTGTCTATCAACCTCTCACAGTTGTGGACTTTCACTCACTTGGGTATTCAACGGTTGGTTAAAAGTTGTCAATCATTAGTTGAGATTGATCTATCCAACTGCACCGAATTCACAGATTATGGAGCTGAAGCTATTGCACATGCCCAGAACTTGCAATCATTGAAGCTAGTGAAATGCAAGCAGATCACTGACATGGGTCTTGGATGCATAGCTGTGGGATGCAGGAAATTGGAGACTTTGAATCTTAAGTGGTGTGTAGGGGTCACAGACCTTGGAGTTGAGCTGGTTGCCATCAAATGCAAGGAGCTTCGGAATCTTGATCTTTCTTACTTACAGGTCTGAACCTGAGTTTATTCTTTGTTAGCTCTTTCTGTTAATCCTGTCTTCTTCTTATGCTTCTGCATTTATGGGTAGGTCTTGCCATGCGAGGGATAAAATTGGGTGATTTGTTTTGTTATGGTACCCTGCCCTATGAAATGGGTAATTCTCTGTTTCAATAGTCTGTGGCTGTTGCAGACGAGACCTTTCCATAGAGTTAGGAACAATTTTAAGGAACCAGACATTAGTATATACTATAGATTATAAGAAGTTAAGAAATCTTGGGAAATATTCTTCAATATCGATTTCTCAATTTTTTTTTGGTTTGGTGAAAATGGATTCAAAGTATCAATTTTTTTGGGTTTGGTGAAAATGGAATCAAAGTCGCAATTTTTTTATGTTGGTATGCTTCTTGTTCGCTGCTAAATTGTAAGATTTGAGTGTTGTAGTTTTAGAATTTACTTTATACGCAGCATTGTATTCTTTAGACGTCATTGCTATATCAGGATGTATCTCATTATTTGCTATGATTGAACACCTTCATCTGGTGATAAGTTTCGAGTCATGCTATTAGTGCTCATAACATGGGGTATAATAAGGATTCTTACCTTAATAGCGGTTTTAGGACTTTGGACTTTGTATTGGTTGCATGCTTTCTGTATTAAGCTCAATATTTAGTGCAACTAAAATGTGATTGAATGTATCATACTTCACACTGCATACTGAGAATATCTCTTTTGCTGCAGATAACCAACAAATGTCTTGAATCTATTACGCGCCTAAGTCATCTTGAAAACTTAGCATTGGTTGGATGTGTTAGTGTGGGTGATAAAGGCCTCATTTATCTCAGGAACAAATCTTTGCAGGTATGAAAAATACATAAATATGCTCCTTTTTTATGATTATAAAAGCTAATGGCAATGATTAATGGTAAATAAGCTTTGCATAATTCAATTTAAAAAATTTAACACATGGAAAGAGTTTCATAATTTAGTCAGTGGCATCAAAATCTGGAAAAGAATGTGTTAAGGTGAAATCTTGGAAGGTGTTTTGTAAAATAAATTCCTGAAGTGAAAATTTATGGAGTATATAAAATTGTGCTCCAGAGGACAAAACTCCCTTGGGAAGAGAAATAATGTATCTGTTACAGGCTTACAGCTATGTAGATCAAGGATGATATTATAGCACTTAATCCCATAAAAGTAGACCATCATATGATCTTAACACAAGGCCCAAAATCTAGGTTAGTTATTTATTGCTGAGCAATTAGTATGCACACATGAAAATGCAGAAATAACTGCCATTCCATACTGCCCTATCAGGTATGAGATGGCTATATAAGAACTAGGTTGTAAAACAAAATCTTTTTCTGTACTAAATATGGCTCTAGGTCTTATAACATGCAATGCTATGTATTTTTTTGTGCAACTTTGATATTTTGACCTCTTTGTGAGAACTAAAAACAACCATTTAGTTAGATAGGAGCAGTTAAGCGTGTCATTTGAACATCATTTTTATGCAAACTGTTTTATGGTGCTTGGTGATTTAGTATTCTAGCAGGATGACACCATATACAATATTGTCCCTAGATGAAGTCTAAGTAGCCATATAGAAAAAAACTACATAAGATGAATTTAGTGCCCATTTGCATGATGCCTTCTATGCTATTTACTGTCAATACACTTCTGCAATGTGTTGCTTGGTGTATCATTACAACAATGTTGCACCTAGATGATGTCTAAGGAGGTCATGTATCAAAGTCTCAAAGAAATAAAAGATAGACCCCTTTTATGAGTCAGGAAATACAATGTCACCACATGTAAGTGAATTCAAGATTGGTGCAGAACTTTCCTATCCCACAAGCATATATTCAGTGTAATTTTGTCATTAAGTTTCTTTAATTTTTCTTTCATCCTTCTACATTTAAAGAAAGTTTATATTTTCCACTTGTACAATCTCATGCCAGATCACAGGTACAGATTGCTTTCATGGGTCAAGTGCAAGAGTTTGGTAGGATTTTAGTGCATCACAATGACTTGTTTCAACTTGGGTTCCATTTTATATCTATTTCATGTATAGCACAATTCATTGGCGCTTTTATGTCTCTTGTCTTCCTTGCTGATCTTTGACTCCTCCTTGGCTCCACTTTAGGTACAAACACTATTGCTTACCAACCTAATTATCAAGAGAAAATTAATTAGCCATTTGCAGACTTAACCATCACCGGGAATTACAGAAAACAGGTAACCAATTTAGTAAAATCCTTGTCAGCTGTCACAATCCAGCTCAGATGATGCATTGTATCCAATGTTTTAAAAATCAGAACCGTACTCGGAACTGGTCGAGGGTTGGACTCGACCGGAACCAGACTGGTTCAAACTTTATGAACCGGTTTACTAAAAACCACAAAAAATTACATTTTTAACTACGTTACACAAAAACGGAAACGGAAACGAATACAAAACGCGGAAACAACAATTTTCAAAAAACCTTTGATACAAAACGTTGCAGGAAACGTCCATACAATATATATATATATGCATAATACTCATTTTATAATTGTAGTCCATAAGAGATAATTGATAAAGCACTCAAAATATTTTGTATTCATTGAAATTTGAACTTCTAAAAAGTCATGACTCATCATTCAACATGGTTACAATTTCAATGATTCACATATACATGATAATAATCTAGATTCTAGAATATATCATCCAGATTCTCATAATCATCTCCATGAACACACACTGGCAGCTCTACTCCCACTAGCTCCACTCTTTCATCCCTTGTGCAAAAGATCCCGATTCTTCTTCATCAATACCAAGCAGTGAAAGTTGGCTAAGAGTAGCCGCAGAAGCATCAAAGTCACTACTCTCAGGATCAATATCCCAAAGTTTGTTGGGACCTTTATGATAGCCTTCAGTCTTGTGTGATGAGGATGCGCAAATTGGAAGTGTACATAACACTAAATCCTCAGCCTTCTTGGATGCTAACTTGTTTCGTTTGGCTGAGTGGATGAAGCTATATGTACTCCAATTCCGCTCTGCTGAAGAATTGCTAGCCACCTGTTACAAAAATGAAAAAAGAAGTTAGAAATTTTTCAATTAGAAATAAAATTAATTTACTAAGTAAGAACTTCGAACATACAATTTTAATTTTTAATTAATTAATAATAAACAAACTTTTGATTTTATTTTAATATTTTATACATGTGAGAGGACTTTAATGAGCAACATGTCGTAAATGTACTTGGCATTATGGCCATCTACATACCACCACATGAACAACATCAGACTTGTACTTGTCAATTGTTGCATCCATTTCATCCATGCTACCATTAGATGAAGAGACAAAGAGCACCATTTCATAGCAGATCATACTAGCTATATCTGGATCAGGAAAAAGCCTCTGGAATGTTGCCTTAGCTCCAATTGCAACTTTGTGGTCATCATATGGTTTTTGCCTACCAGGTAGTGAAATTATTTCACTGCTATAAAATTTGGGATTCAGGGCATAGGCTAGGAGATGGAATGGGGTGGTCATTTTATCCCACCTTCTCATGATCACACTTTTAATTTCAGTGTAGAAGGTTTCTGCAGGATCCTGCTCTTTTTGTTGTATGATGTCTCTATCTTTTTCAAGCATAGAGTCAATGCCATTATAAATCTCCCCTATGCAAGCATCATCTGTGTCTGTATATCTAATCATAGATAAAATAGGCTCAGTAAAACTAAGCAAGTATGCAACCTTTGCCCACTAACTACATTAAGTATAATTGATTTTACTTTGATGCATAGTTACCTAAGACTCCGGGACAGCGGGACGGGGTTTCCGGGACGGCAACTTTTTTTGAAAATTTGGGGACGGCGGGGGGACGGCTAATAAAAAATATATATAATTTATTAATTTTACAAATATAACATGAATAATTCAATAAACTATGACTTAAAATTGAAAGTTTGAAGATTGAAACCATTAATGATTAATCCAATTATTCATCTGCATCAGCTTCAAAAGATTTCGACAGGGATTTAAGAGGTAAGAGTCTTTATTTGAGGTTTTTCATTTTACTTTTTTCTGTTTCCCATTTAAGTAGATCTATATGTTTTGAAAGTTAATACGTTTGTAACATGATTTCATCCACTACTACGTGGGTAACTGCATCTATATGTGGTTGACGTACCTCTTACAAAGCCACTGATTAGAACATAACAAGAACAAGAGCAACTGTTACACTGTTCTCATGATTTTCAAATGCTAACACTCGACTAAGCTAGTTATATCTAGTTAGTGTCTGCTGTAAGTCCACAGAAAACTACAATATCTTTATAGAAAATTAAGCAAGCATAAAGATTACTCATTTTTCTGAATGCCACAACATTGTACAAACTATAATCTCTACTTTTTCCTTTTTAAAAAAATTGTGACTATTATATTTTATATTTGAGAATAGGATTACATACATTCTGATCCTTGCTACATGCAGATGGGTCTGAAGCAAAAACTCCTGCATATAAAATCTTAAATATGCAGCAAACAAACAAAATGTCCTATCACTGAAACAGAAAGAACCATAAACTATCTCGAGATAACCAGCAACGAAGAATTAACAAACACTGGCTGTATAGTGTATGACTGAAAATTTATAAAACTTGGCCTGTTACCATTACTTCATATCATCAGACATAACATGGAGGAGCAACAATACTTCTGCAGTTTATGGCAATTATGAGAAATCTGCATGTTGTTTTTTACTAGAATGTATTAAAAGTTTAAAAAAATATTAAAAGAAGTATTATAAAACTGAAATTCACATGTTTTAATGTTGGAAAAGTGCAGATTTTCTTGGGGACGTTGTGAAGTCCCCGGGACGTCCTGGGTGCGTTTCTGTTTTGTGGGGGATGTCCCCCTTTTTTTCTAGAAATTGGGGACGGCAGGGAAACGTCCCGTCCCCGTCCCCAAGTCCTCGGGACGTCCGGGACATGAGCAAAATGGCCGAGACGCGTCCCCGCGTAACACTGCTTTGATGACTTTTTCTGTGTTTGCTTGCCTCCACACAGACCAAACATCATTAATCACCATAAGCCTTAAGGTTTGTTTTACCTCCACAAGTCTTAAAACAAGCGTGTGAGAGGCAAATCTTGTTTCAACAACCTATTAAAATAAATTAAAACAAGTTAATAAAATATAAAATTAAATTTAAAATAAATTCAATTGATAATTTCATATTTCATAGAAAGTTAGCAAATAAACATTAAAAATTAAAAACTAGGAAATTGTTTCGTTACCTTCAACAACTCCAACGTTGAGAACTTCCTAAAGATAGTCTGAGACATGATGATTTGTGACAAACATTTGAATCTCATTTGCCTCTGTATAAGTTTCTTCTATCCATGGAATTTTGCCAATCTTCTGCAACATCAAATTCAAGGAGTGTATTGCTCAAGGTGTCCAAAAAATGTGCTCATATCTCCCCTCAACAATCATCCCTGCTGCTCTACAATTTTTAGCATTGTTCGTGATGACTTGGACAACATTTTGAGGGCCCACTTACTCAATAGCCTCAATCAAAATATTAGCAATAAATTGAGCATCTTTCACTTCACCCTCACAATCAACAACCCTTAAGAACATTGCCCCTTTAGGGCACACTGCAACAATGTTGATTAGGGGTCTATTTCGAGCATCTTTCGATCCATCTAAAATGATAGATACCCCTGAGTCCTTCTTTCCATGAATCCCTAATTGGTTGCAAAGAAGTATGAACATGGGTCAGTTCTTCCGCCAACAATGATGTTCTCACCTTCTGATAACCAGAGCTTGTATACCCTTGTGGTGCATCATTAATTCCTCTTACCATTTGTTGCCAATAAGGTAACCGCAACACATTGAAGGGCAACCCACATGCATAAACGCATTGAGCAACCAACTCATCAGCAACATCCCTTTTCTCATTTGCAAATGCTTGCTCTAATGGGTCTTTGGTACTTCTCTTTCGTGACAAACACTCTCCCTCTGATGGAGTTTCAACTGCAACATGGATAAATGGATGGTTTGATGGGGTGGGTAGTTTTACAGAACCCCTATTTGGTAAAGGAGCGGTTATAAATCTAGCTCTTGAAGCTGCCAAATCAGCCTCTTGCTCTTTCATATATGCCAATATATGTTTCCCTTCAACCTTGGCACATTTTCTAATCCCCGCTCTCCCCTTCCCCATTAAATGAGCTTTGAGGTGGGTGTAAGAGGGTTTGAATTGTATATTGCAATGATTGCATACCCAAACTCAAGAGCCACCGCCAACAAGGTTCTCCACAATTTGTACATGTCTCCAAAGAGGATCCCTCCCACTGAAGCTGAACTGGATGCCATTTGTGTTTTTATATCTCAAGTTTCAAAGAATCAAATCTACATTGAATTTTTTAAAAACATAAACTTAGATAACAATAAATTATTAAATAGAAGTTAGAACTACACCCTACATATCCTATTCTGCTTTTGATCACCAAGTTCACCGTATAAGTGCGAGGTGAGAGCATACACGGAGTTCGGATTTTTTTAATTTAATAAACAAAAAAAAAACTCTTAAAATAGCAAAAAAAAACCTACGTATCCTTTTCTGCTTTTGATCACCAAGTTCACTGTATAGGCACGAGGTGAGAGCATACACAAAATTTGGATTTTTTTAATTTAATAAATACAAAAGGAGCTCTTAAAATAGCTAAAAAAAAAACTATGCATCATATTTTGCTTTTGATCACCAAGGTCACCGTATAGGTGCGAGGTGAGAGCATACATAGAGTTTGGATGATATTTATAATTTAAAAAAAACAACATATGATTTTTATTTAAAAACCGCAAAGGAAATGTTACAATTTTTTTTTAGCATAGAGTTTTAAAATTACTAAATTAAAACTACATATTGATATTGTGATCAATGATCATGAATGATGTGTGCATTATGCACACATCACTTATTATCATTGATCACATTAACATTTTCTTTATTAAAAAAAACTTGAAAAATAGTAGTGTTACGTGGGGACGCGTCCCAGAGGTTTTCATCATGCCCTGGACATTCGAGACGTCTCAGGGGCTTGGGGATGGGAACGAAATGTCTCGGGGGCTTAGGGATGGGGACGGGACGTTTCCTTGCCGTCCCCATTTTCCAAAAAATAAGGGGGACATCCCCTAAAAACTAGGAACACACTCGGGATGTCTCGGGTGCAAATAGGGTTTAGGGACGTCACGACGTCCCCAACGTTTTTTTACGCCAAGCAAAAGGTAAAACAACTCATATTTTATAATTTTTATGTTTTTTTATATTTTTAAAAACTTTTAATGCTTTCTAATTAAAAGCAACATGACCTAACACCCTAAAAGCAACAAAAAACTTATTAAAAGAGCATTTCACACTCATTCTAATCACACCAAGCAAGAGCAAAAAAAAAAGAGAAGGAAAGAGCAAGAGTAAAAAAAAGAGAAGGCAAGGAGCAAGGAGCAAGGTGCAAAGAGCAAGAGCAAGAGCAAGAGCAAAAGGTATGTACAACTACATACATTACTAATTTATTACCATTCTTTGTTTTTTTTTTTTTTTAATGTCCAAATGCAAAGTTGAAAGTGAAGGCATTGCATTTGCTTGTATTTTTTTTCCTATTTGGATTAACAAGTGATGCAATGAGATAAAACATAAAGGGAGGGCATTTTTATTGCTTGTTTTTTATAATTTTTAAATGTATTCATTGCTGTTTGTTTTTAAAATTGTATTCATTGTTTTATTGTATTATATAGTTATATTGTTTTGTATTTTAATTATTGCAGCTTCAAAATGAGTTCCGATAGTGATTATCAAGCTGAATATGAGGTTGAAATGGGTGTGTAAGGAGAAAGAACACAATCAGAAACACTTAATATTGCTACTAGTTTACAAGGGAGTGTGGACAAGTTCAATTGCCCCTCCTAAATGTTGAAAAAGTATGCTAGGGGGCCTTTTGATAAGAAAAAACCTTTCAAACAATTTGGTCAAATTATGCAAGGTCCTAAATCAAGCATTTCAGGGGGCACTAAAATATGGAAATGCAACATATGCTCATTATCTTGGTCAGGCAACATTACTAGGTTCAATGCACATTTATTGCACATTGCAGGGAAAGGTGTAGGCATGTGTGGACAACTATCACTTGAAGAGAGGTCAGAATTGGTGAGGCTGTATAATGGAGATAGGCCGTCATGTTAGTGGCACTGGCACCCCTTCTAGTTCTGTGAGAATTAATACTGATAGTGTTACAGGTGCATCTTATGAGGTGTCTGAATTGGATGCTTTTGGTAGTAGTAGGGGGAAGAGGAAGGTTGTGGCCTCCGATCCAGTTGTTGAAATGTATGATACAAAGGCTAGAGAAGAAGTTGATGATGCCATTGGAAAATTATTTTTTGCTACTGGCATTCCATTTCATGATGCTCGCTCTCCTTATTTCATGTTGCTCGCTCTCCTTATTTCAAGGAGGCTATGGCTAAGGTAGCCAAAGCAGTTGTGAGTTATGTGCCCCCATGAGACACGAAGTTGAGAACCATAATCTTGGATAGGAACTATTCTAAGGTTAATTTACTGATGGAGGAAATGAGGTGCATATGGGTCTTTTACGGTTACAACATCATCATGGATGGGTGGACAGATATCAGACACCACCCACTCATAAATATCATTGTTTCATGTAGAGAGGGTCCTTACTTTTTGAGGGCAGTTGATTGTTCAGGGAAGAAGGATGCAAAGTTCCAATTCACCATTTTGCGAGATGCTATTGACGAGGTTGGCCCTGCCAATGTTGTGCAGGTTATTACAGATGCATTTTATGTGTGCAAGGCCGCAGGTAAGCTCGTCGAGGCTCATTACCAACATATATTTTGGACCCCATGTTGTGTGCATGCCATGAACAATGCACTAAAAGATATTGGAAAAATTGATTAGGTCAAAAATGTAGTGGTTGATGCTAGAGATGTGCAAATGTTCATCTGCATCCACCATACGTCATTGGCACTCTTTCGTAGCTTTTTGAGGAAGGAATTCCTCAAGCCAATGGACACATGTTTTGCATCATATTTTATTTTGCTGGATAGGATGGCTGAGTTGCAGGAATCATTACAGTGTATGGTCATGACATCAGAATGGTCTAGGTGGGATGGGTTGAAGACAGAGCAGGGGAAGAAGGTGAAAGCAATTGTGGTGAATGAAATATTTTGGATAGATGTGCGATATATCACATCCATAATAACTCCATTTTTCAGTGTGATAAAATATGGGGATTCTGAGAGCCCTAGCCTTGGTGAGATATACAAATGTGTTGATAGTATGCTTGGCCAGATGAAGGCTGCTGTTCGGGCAAGGGACCCCACCTCGGAGTTCTACCATCACCATATTCAACCTATCATTGAGCGGAAATGGGAGAAGTTGAACACTCTTTTACACATGGTTGCATATGCACTAAATCCGAAGTGGTATGTTGAGAGGCCTGGCAAAGTTCTAATAGATGATGAGGAGGTGAGGAAGGGTTTCTTGAAAGCCCTCAAAAAATTTATAACGCAGAGGATGCTTCACGAGTCAGAATTGATTGGTTCAAGTACGCTTATCTGGATGGCTACAAAAAATCATCAAAGATAGACAAGACCACATTGGCACAGGAGAGTCTAGTTAGTTGGTGGCGATTGTATGGACATGCAGGATTGCTACACACACTTGCTATTCGTCTTCTTTCTCAGGTTTCTAGTTCCTCTGTTTCTGAGAGGAATTGATCAACATATGAGTGGATCCATTCTCTTAAGAGGAACAAACTTACCTCTAAGAGAGCAGAGAAACTTATTGCTGTACGTAGTGCCTTGCGTCTCATGGATTGCAAGACACCTACGTACAAGGAGAGCCCAACATTGCGGTGGGATGTGGATCCTGAGGATGCAAGGCAGATTGATGAAGATCAGGAGCAGTGAGGACTGGTTGATATCTCCTTTGCAGATGTAGATGGCGTTGATACAGATACTTCTAGTGAGGAGGAGCGGTTCGCAACTGTTCCTTCGGAGGGCTCTGATAGCGATTTTTGAGTTGTACTTGTCACTTGTCATTTTGGTTATGTAATGTCATTTTGGTTATGAGACATGACATAATATTTCATAACATATGTTATGTGGGTGTAGTTGTACTCTTCTCATGTTGATTATTAAAGAGTAAGAGTAAGACTTGTTTTTAATTTTCAACTTTACTATTTATTATTTAGTCTTTCATTGTCATGTTGATGTTTTGAACATTGAATATAATATATATAGCTGTAGCATTTTGGGCCTTGGCTTATGTGATGAATAATTGGATTAATCATTAGTGCTTTCAATCTTCAAACTTTCAATTTTAAGTCTTAGTTTTTTGAATTATTCATGTTATATTTGTAAAATTAATAAATTATATATATATATATATATTATATAAGTTGTCCCCCTGTCGTCCCGAAATTTTAAAAAAAAATTGCCGTCCCGGAAAACCTGTCCCTACATCCCGTCGTCCCGGAGTCGTAGGTAACTATGAAAAATACTTGGTTTTTCCTTTTTGAAGCTTCCAAATCTGCTTTGAAATTCCTCCTCGATGCTCTTTGCTTTTAGCACCACCTCCTAAACTCTTCCTTCAAGCTACTCCTTGATATCTCTTTGCTCTTCACAATGCTAAATGTTAGTTTAATGAAAACTGAATTTAGCAAGAGAGAAAACAAGAGTGTGATTTAGAATGGACCCAAGAGGTCATTATATAGCTTTTAGGAAGTGTCTTTAGCAAGTCTAGGTAGGTAGATTAGGGATAGGTTTATTAAATGCTTTTATTTTTTATTTTTTTAAAAGTTTTGATGCTTGAAACTTTAAAAAACCAGCGGAAACATGCCAGATGTTTCTGGAAACATCCCAGGCATTTCTGGAAACGTCTGGCATGTTTCAAAGGCATTTCGGTTTAGTTTCGTGTTTCTGAAACGTTTCTACCAAGAACCAGGACCCCCTGGGGCGTTTCCGTGCTCTTGAGATTTTTAATGAAAACAATGTATTTGAAAGATTAAAAACCATGATTTCAACAATTACACACAAAATATGCAAAGTTTGCTCATGTATATACCATATAACATGTAAGAAAGGTGTTAAAAACAAAATGGCATGAACTCCAAGTAAGAATGGGGTTAAAAGCAAAAATTTTAATCAAAAAATTGAATTTTTTATACTCAGCGCTGTATACATGTGTCATTGCACACTTGGCCGGTTCAGGTTGGAACTGGACCAGTTCGATCGGTTTGGTACCGAACCGGCCGGTTTCTTACGAAATCGGTCAGTTTGACACCAAATTGGTCAAACGGTCCGGTTTTTTAACCGGTTCGTGCCTAAGAATGTTGAACCAGTCGAACCGGCCAGTTCCAGTTTTGGTTCCGGTTCAACCGGTTTTTAAAACACTGATTGTATCTGAAAATTTGCATATTGAATTAAACCCACATAGATTTCTATTTACAAAGAACATTCATGTGTGCACAAATTTGCCTTGTTGAGACAAGCATGGTACTGCCAAAAAGGGAACTCCGAAATACATTTTGCATTTTTTGGAATCCTCAGGTTTTTGGAAAATCCTCTGAAATAAGAATGCTTTATCACAAAAGGCTTATCCATCCAAGGAACAATGCATCCGCATGCTTCTAAGTTCTCAATAGACCCTGTGGTTACATAACTCTTAAGAATTCAATATGCTAGAGTTTGTTTACTCACCCCTGGCTTTGGATAGATTGGACTTGAGCTCATGACTCTTCAGTTGAGAGATCGTGTAACTCTGTTTTCTGTTAAGTTATAATATAGTTTGTATAATTATCCAAAAAAACAACAAGAATGGCAGCCACATGAAAATACAAGTGCTTGTACAAAAATATTTGCATCTCTGAAAGAGTGTCAACATGTGAAGTGGTTTGGCTCTACAATACTCCACCAAGTGTGCCATTTTGAGTTTGAGAATCCACCTCCATCAAGCTTCTGCATGCGTGTTGGCTTAAGCAAACAAGACTTCTTTTCTAGTGCATGAAATAAAATGGAGCATCATGTCTCCAAAACGCAACCATCTTTACAATATTTACCCTTACAAATAAATGAATAATAACATTAATGGAGCCTTTTGAAGGTTAGAGTACATCAATAAGCAACAATAGTGCATTAAAAAATGCAGCTTCAACAAAAAATGTAACAACAAAGGTTATTGAAACGTAGAGATACCTAATGTGCCCAAACAATCTTTTCCAACAAGCTGCTCCCACCTTTACTTACATCATGATCGTGATGCCCTTCTTACATGAAGCCATACACCAGAGTTACTAAGTCCAGAAATCCGGATTTGTTCGGGAGGGGAAAAAAACCAAAAATCTGGAAATCTTGAAAAAGTTCCAAAAAATCCAGTTTGAAATATAAATAGTATATATGAGCGCGATTTAAAACCGTGTAAAATTGTCAAATACATTTAAATTTTTTAATAATGTAACTTAAAAATTTTGTTGGGTCTTTTTTTTTTGTGAATAATACAAAAATACAATTTTATTTTTAAATTAGGGTCAACATGGACCAAACTAATCCGGGCCACTAAAAAATCCGGATCAGGCCGTCGTTTGTGGGGATCTGGTCGGATTTGGTAACTATGCCATACACGCAAGACTTTCAAAGTGACAATGGTCAACTGCAATAAAGGTTTGATTATGCATGCCGCAATGATGTAGAAATCCCTCCACAATGATGCTCAAACCCCTATTGCTATCACAAGTAGAATTTGGGGTGTAGACAATGCTTATGGAGGTTATGATATAAACATGTGATTAATGTATAATAAAAAAGAAACAATAGAACAAAGAAATAGTTATAGAGATGATTATTGACATAGATAAGAAATCAAAGAGAGTATTCCATATATAGCGACGAGAGAAGATGATAATAGCTCATTATGTAGTTGAAATTATATCCTCCTATTTATAGCTTAATAAGACTAAAATAGGGTAAATAATGAATAAATATCAAGGGGAGAGACTGAGGCCATCTTAAATGTGGTGGGAATTGAATCAAATGAGATGCCCAGCTGTTGGATGACTGTTTTGTTTTGGTCGAAATAGGCTATAAGGGTTGTCAAAGGCATAGGGACTTTAAATTTTATAGGGATAGAGTGATATCAAACTTTGGGGGAGCTACCAATGGATTTGTGGAGGTGATGGGAATTTCAAGTTTGCTTGCTTGTACAGGATGAGTTGGGATTGAAGGATTTGGAAAGGGCTTACTCCCTTGCATATTTTTAGGCATCTTATTATCTTCCTCACAAGCCTTCTTTCGTAGAATTGGAGGTGTTGGGCTAGTTGGAGTGGGCGGGAACACAACGCCCCTTCTTTCATTCGGAGCAATCTTTGGTTTAACAACTGCAGCGATCTTGCTTTAGAGGCCTTATTCATATACCTCCATGCATGCATTCTCATTCTTGACCAATGCCTTGACATCTGAGGATTTTCCAGATTCATCCATGCCTCAAGCTCCCCTTATTCTTCCTCAACACCACTCTTTGCTAGAGTGCATGGTAGGGTCATGTTGGGCATCGAAAGGTTTGGACCAAAACATATGGGACACTATTTTTGTTCATTTTGAGGGGCTCTTATGGACCGAATCCTTTCTTCTTGATTTGGTTAAAAAAAAAATTGTTTCCTTTACCCTTGTGACACTTGTGGCTGATTGGATAATGGGGGCTGACCACCTTTTGCAAGTCTATCAACTCGTTGGTTATTGAAAGCTTGCATCATCTCCAACACCTTGTCTATCTTGGAAGAATTGGTGCTCCGATGCTTATTGTTGTACTTATTTTATTTTGACTCAGGCCTCTTTACGTTTCCTACCTCTGACATGTTAGCTTTTATGGTTACTGTTGTGGCCTAGGCTGGCCAAGAATCCTATAGTTACCCTTGAGCTGATAACTGATATCAACATCGAAGGCATTAATGTAGAAGCATAATGTCATTTTAGAAACATAATGTCATTTGATCTAGGTGTCAAGCCTCCTCATAGATCTTTTATATGCTTTATGGAATTTTAGATTATATTCTCACACTATCTACTTCTCCTTGATATTAGATAGTTTGTGAGGGAAAAGAGTTCATTTTGGTGCTTTATGAATTCATTCTAGAAGACCTCCTTGAACTTGTCCTAGGTTGTGGTGCTCCTTACAGGTAGTTTCTCATACCACTCCGTAACATCTTTGAATAATTTCACTACCATTACAGAAAATCCAAGGCATGTGATCCAACTTACAGTCTGACATCCTGAACTGCTGCATAAGATTCAAGGCATATTGTGGCTGAGAGACGGAAGTACCACTAGAAGACTCTGTGATCTGAATGCCAAGAAAATAATGAAGAGGCCCAAATTTTCCATCTCAAAAGAACCTTGAAGCGGTAGCTTCATCCCTGAATCATGGAAGGAGAACTACCTATAATAATGAAATCATCCATACAGAGCACAATAACACGAATCTGATTGTCATGATGTTTTTTGTAAACATCATGCTCCACCTCACAACTCCAAAAGCCATTGCTAAGGAAGAAATTGTGGATTTTCTCATACTATGCCTGTGATGCTTGCGTAATCCCATACAAGGACTTCCTAAGTCAGCAAATCAATTGTAGAGATAGGAGTTAGCCACTATATCTTAGGCTTGAAATGCTCAATTTAGACTGTAGAGATGGGAGTTAGCCACTGTTGTCGTTAGAGAGGGAGCCACCTGCTGAGTTGAACTGCAGTGTGATGGAGCCCGAGGCCAGTCAATAGTGTTGGCTGATGTAGGTTTCGAGGCTAAGCCATCAAAACTGAGTTTGAGTTGCCCTGCCTACTACTATATCAAATTTGGAGAGAGTGCAGAGTGTTACTCACTGGATCCGAGCCGAGTGAGCCAAGGGGAGTCGAATGTGTAGTCTGATCCGAGCTATATCCATAAATGGACGAGATGAATTCTTGAGCTCTTCAATATGATTGAGCCGAGCTTGTGTGAGAAGATGGGTTGTTGATTTCCAAGGTTGGGTTCGAGATCGGAGAGAAACGAAGTTGCAAGGGACCCGAGCTCGATCTATGCTGGCTAAGCTAGTTAATGAAAATCCAAGTTGCTCAAGGGAAGGGCCCAAGGAATCGAGCTCGCCCAAAACACAAACAGCTTGTTGATGTAAAATCTCAAGCGTGTCGCCAAATGTATGCAACTCGGGAGTAACTCACCGAGTTGCATGAGGAGCTTCGCGAGCTATGTTGGTGGGAGTTGGTCTATTACCAAATCAACACCATTAAGGCCCAAGGGGCTCTTAGATTGTAAAAAACTGATTTTTTTATTATATATATATGTGTGTGTTTGTGTTTTATATTTCATTGTAAATCTTTCTATAGCACTCAGATTGCAGAAAAATTCTGCAGTTTACTGCGATATAATTTATTTTCTTTCTTCTCAATTGTAGTAGGGCCCACTTCCAGAAGTGTATATTCCTGTTTTAACTTATATCTAGTCTTCCTGAATCTGCAAAGAGTTACCAAATAATTGCAAACCATCCTGCACAATTTCTTAGAAACCAACAAGCTTTGATACCATGTCAAAATAATTGAGGTTACATGATTATATGCTTTCTAATGAATTATGACAAGAACTAAATGTAATAGAGATTTGTATGAATGCAGAATACAGTAAATGATACAAATATTGAAAAAATATTAAACACAAAATTTTAACGTGGTTAAAACATAAAGGTTAAAAACCCACAAATATTGAACTATCCAATAATTTATGGAACTTACAAATTGTTTGACAATTTCAGACCTGGCCTGACATTTTAGTGCGATATAATTTACTGCGATATAATTTCTTTTCTTTCTTCTCAATTGTAGTAGGGCCCACTTCCAGAAGTGTATATTCCTGTTTTAACTTATATCTAGTCTTCCTGAATCTGCAAAGAGTTACCAAGTAATTGCAAACCATCCTGCACAATTTCTTAGAAACCAACAAGCTTTGATACTATGTCAAAATAATTGAGGTTATATGATTATATGCTTTCTAATGAATTATGACAAGAACTAAATGTAATAGAGATTTGTATGAATGCAGAATACAAAATGATACAAATATTGAAAAAATATTAAACACAAAATTTTAACGTGGTTAAAACATAAAGGTTAAAAACCCACAAGTATTGAACTATCCAATAAGTTATGGAACTTACAAATTGTTTGACAATTTCAGACCTGGCCTGACATTTTGTCATGGCCCCTTTTCTAGATTAAAATAACTAATAGTTGGGCTCTGTCATTTCTAATCTTTTCGGAAACTTAATAATAATATTATTATTATTAAAGTGAAAAGTATTTTTAAATACAAAGTAAAATAATAATATGATTAAGTTAGCCAAAAAAAAGTAAATTTATGTTATATTAAAGGCAACTTATGTTTTATTATTATTTAATTCAAAAGGTGAATTTTAATGAAGTCAACGCTAAAATAGATATATAAGTGTTACTTTATTAAAATAAGAAAGGCCCAAAGTGGAGCGCCCAACTTGGGACCTTTATTTCAAGTTTTGTGCAACCCAAAAGCTATAAAGGAGGTCGCTTGGGGGTGAAATGGGGATTATGACTATTACAACATTTTCTATTTTGGAGAGTTGGAGCTTGTGCTTTCACCTTCAGCTATTGGGGACAAAATCTCTCATTGGCAAGTTGTTGAGGACAAAAACCCTCATTAACATTCTTATCTTGGGAATGAAAACCCTCAATTTCTCCTTGGTGGTCTCATACAAAGGTGACACTTGAGCTTCAATTCAGTCAATTAGAGCTAGGGCATGAATCCAAGGCTGTTTTCAGTGGTGGTACAGCTCGTGCTCACATAAAATATCAGATTTTTAGTCTTATCTCAGCTAGTGCAGCCAACATTCAGAGGGAGAAGCATTAGAGGGTGCTACAACAGCGTTTATTTGAGTTTTTCGGGCCATTTAGGGCTCTAATACCATATTAAATTTAAGAATGCACTATTCATATTATTCAATGAGATGGAACTTAGAGGCATTGAGCTTCTTTAATCGTGGAGTTCAGCCATATCATGAACAAACTATTTGAAGTGAGTTGTTTCAACCATAGTAGGAAAACTCGCCAAAACCAAAAACTCGCTAGACCCCCAAAAAAAAAACTCGCCAAAAACTCGCCAATATTCAGCCAATACTCGGGAATACTCGGCAACTTAAAAAATACTCAATTTTTTTTAAAAAACATAAATTTTAAGCAACCCATAGCTACAAAATGTATCAAATGAGCCCATAAAATGTTGGAGAAGTGTTTTCTATTAGATTTGAATACAAATACAATACAAAATCGCATCATCATGCGAATACGACAACCGGCTGATAAGTAATATGAATTTATGATGATTGACATTGAAAAATATCATCATAAATTTCATATCTATGCAAGTTACAATATACAATAAATTACATTTTCCTCTTCCCCAATCTAGAGAAATATTGGGGAGAGGGTCTAGTGCCTCTGGCTCCACTAGTCCCCACACTCGGCTGCATCTCCACGCTCCTCCTAGAAGGCTGCGAATCTGGCTCGATCCTGGAAATAGATGGTGGTGCTGGTGGCTCCTCTGCTGCATGTTGGAGATCACCTCCAAAGATGTCATCCACTCCAATATCTCCTCGGAGTCCTGCTAGTGCTTCTCCCTCCATAGCCTCCCTCTCAAAAGAAGCAATCTCGTCCGCTGTGAATGCAGGGTTTTCCTCTTCTTGCCCAATCCACTCACTGTATGGATCTATCTCATCCAAATCAATGAGCTCCTCTGATGTCGCCTCAACTTTTTTTGTGCGAAGCCAGAGATTGTATTGCACAAAAACCAAGTCGTTGAGTCTTTTTTGAGTCAACTTGTTGCGCTTCTTCGTGTGAATGGCCTCAAACAAACTCCAGTTGCGTTCACATCCAAAAGCGCTACAAGGTTGAGATAGAATTCTGAGGGCTAACTTTTGAAGATTTGGGGTATTCCTTCCCCAATCCTCCTACCAAGAACCTACAAACATTTAACAAGATAATCAAAAATTTATAATTAATTAATAAAATCAAATATGTAACTAATAAGTAACTTGGTAAACATTCTAAGTAACTTGGTATTACCTGGTGACTGTGTGGTTCTCCCTCGAATAGCTAGCACCGATGAAAAGAGTCTCCCCCTACCATGTTTGTAACTCTGCAGCTCTAAAATGACGAGGTCCCTCGTCTCAACATCCGGTATCATCCTCTCAATACATGTCGAAAGGCCCTCCATAACCTCTCCATTCACATCTGTGAAGCTGTCAGAGTAGAAATACTTGGGGTTGAGGTAGTACCCCGCTGCATGAATAGGTTGGTGGAGTTGATTGTTCCACCTCCGATCAATAATCTCCCAAAAGGGACCATATCTGACGATATCCCCCCTGTAATAGTTTTGGATAGACTCTTTGGTCCTATCCATGGCCTCATATACAAACCCCATGGGGTTTTGCTCCCCATCAACCAAATGCAAAACTCTCACCAACGGCTCTGACACCTACACACAAATTAAAATGTAAGATTGCAAACTTACAAGTTACAATACATATTAGAAATGAAATAAAAAAGTGAAAAGTAGAACAATATATTTAATATTGATAATTTAACAAATTAAAATAAAGGAATGAAATATAAATCGAAGTTTGAAATTACCTTGATGATCTCTATAGCTCTCTTTGCAAAGATATCATCAAAAACTATCTTTGCAACTCTCTCTCCATCAGCTTTCTTTCAATATTGTGAGTCTAGCCATGCTTGACTCACAAACATTTGTTTCAAAGATGTCAACAAACTAGAAATACTTTGCAACGTCAAGAAGTTAGTTGCAAACCTTGTGACACCGGCTCGAACAAGTTCTTTCCCCTTTGTGTGTACTCTCATCAAGCTCAGAACCCAAGGGTGATTGTATATGTACTTCGTTATAGATCTTGCATCTTCTACAACCGGCCTCACCCAATCAATTTTGCCTATGTCCTCCAAAAGAAGGTCAATGCAATGAGCTGCACAAGGAGTCCAAAAGAGTGATGGATGTCTCTCCTGCAATAGTCTCCCAGTTGCCACATATGCTGCTGCATTGTCTGTGACAACTTGCACAACATTCTGTACACCAACCTCTAATACAACTATCTCTAACATAACACTCAAATTTTCTGCATTTTTTATTATGTCAGAGGCATCAATAGATTTTAAAAACACCATCTCACCGTTTGAAGCTGCTAAAAAATTAACAAGGGTGCGGTTCCTTCCATCCGTCCACCCATCTGAAAGAATGGTGCATCCGAATTTTTTCCATTGTTTCTTGTGCTTTTCTAGCATGGTAGTGGCATCTGCAATCGCACCCTCAAGTAATTTTTTGCTCAAATATTTTGGAGAGGGTGCCTTGTACCCTTTCCCTACAACTGTCAATGCTGTCACCAAGTACTCCCAGTATGGGCTCTTTGCCACATTGAATGGCAGGTTGTTGTAGTACCAAAAATTTGCACAAGCTTTATCCACTTCCTCGTGCATATCTTTGTTCCAGAATGCACCATCCAATGAAGGTTGTGCTCCAGGTGTGTTCCTTGCCACAAAAAAACTCGGTATGCCTTTGCTCGAACTCGATGAAGATGAGCCTCTTCCGGCTCTTCCTCTTCGTATGCGTGGACCACGAGTAGAGCCCATAATTGTTGCTGCATCATCGTCTAAATTCTCTTCCATTGCAGCCCCAGGTCTAATAGCTTGTGCTATGGCTGCCTTCAGCCTTGCGTTCTCTAGTTTTTTCTCCTCTAACTCTGCCAACTCTGCTTTAATCTCTCGCGTTGCCTCTTCTGACACGTTGGGGCAAACTGTAACATCTCGGCAAGGAATAGTTGAAAGGTGATATTTCAAACAATTGATGCCTCCATTCATTTTCTTGTTACAGAAAGTGCAAAAAATTTCGCCCGCACAAGTTCCACGTACAACATACTTCCATGCTATGGAACGGGCATTCGGAGGAACGGTCCCTGCTAGTGATCCAGATGCCGAACCTGATGCCGAGCCTGATGCCATTGTTAAACTCTAATCTGCAACACAATGCACATTTAAAAAATTAGAAAACGTAAACTTAATTTAATTTTAAAAACAAAACATGCCTGAATAACAAATTTGCGTAAGTAAAAAAAATACATTACAAGCATTCAATTTTACATTACATGTATTTAGAATTACACAACGAATCGATTACAATACACATACATAAAATTTAACTAATTTACAATGAATTTGCGTTAATTAAAAAAAAAATACGTACCTCTAGCTGCAAATGAGTATTAAAAAATTACAAGCATTCAATTTTACATTACATGTATTTAGAATTACACAACGAATCGATTAGAATACACATACATAAAATTTAACTAATTTACAATGAATTTGCGTTAAAATAAAATAAAATTACATACCTCTGGCTGCAAATGAGTATAAAAAAAGTACAAGCATTCGATTTTACATTGCATGTATTTAGAATCACAATAGGAATCTATAAAACCTAAATAATATATTCAAAATTTGGAAAAACTTCAAAGAATTAAAAAAAAAAAAAAAAACCTACCTCCAAATGCAAATCTCCAAATTCTCTCATCGAATTCGCTCCAAAATCCACTCAACACAAGCAATGCAAGCTCAAATGGTTGTGTGAGTGACAATGAGGGAGTTGAGGGCCTTTTAAAGAGCCAAAACCGTGTAAAAAGAATGTTTTTTGCGTGTGAAAAGCATGTATCCGCGTCCAAGCCGCGTCTGGCGAGTATTTAGCACGGGCTCACCGAGTTTTGGCGAGTACTCGCCGAGTTAAGCCGCGTCTGGCGAGTATTTAGCACGGGCTCACCAAGTTTTGGCGAGTACTCGCCGAGTTAACTCGGCGAGTACTCGCCAAAACTCGGCGAGCCTTGTTTTGGTGAGTTTTTGGGCGGTTTAACCGTTTTCAAGGTTTTTTGGCGAGTTTTTTAAAAACCGGCGAGTTTTTGGCGAGTTTTCCATCTATGGTTTCAACAACTCACGCAGAAACAAACTCAAAATAAATAATATACTAACTAATACTATTCTAATATTACATTATTATTCTAATGTGATGTACTAACTAATATATTTCCAACTGTGCACTTATCCTTTTCCCATCATTTTGTGTTGGTTTTTGTGCCCCTATCATTGATTTGTGACATATATCTCCCTTGCCTACAAGTAGTTTTTAATACTAAGTGGCATGGGGTCCACTTATCCTTTTTTCATCTGCATTGGTTTTTGCACCTCTATCATCAATTTGTAACATATACCTCTCCTGTCTACATGGTGTTTTTAATACTATGTTGTTTCTTCGCAATCAAGGAATCAATTTAGTATTAAAACATATAGTGAAATGTTTCATGGGCTATGCCTAATGCACTTAAGATCAGTTGCAGTCCCCATCTGACCTCGAATGGCCTTTACTCCCTTCCTCCATTGGTCATGTCCCTTCTTTACTTCCTTGTTGATATAGCCTTTGAATGAATTGATGTTATTGTTCTCAGTGATATCATTATCTTGATGGATAACTATCTAGTAGGCCACTCCTTTTCAGTATCCATGAGACTGGTGGCTAGTTAGAGGTTTTGTACCTTTGTTCCCATCTTGGCCACTCTCATTTGACCTTCTTTTTGTCCACCAAGGCCTGGAGGAAGGTCTGATAATATGACATGGTACTACTTCTATACGGCTCCTTGAGATTCTCGGGAACAATGTCTTGGACTTTGATCTTCAAGAAGAATAGTAGAATTTATTTTGGACAAATCATTTTTTTTGCCTGGCAGTTTTTATTCACATATCCACAATGCATAATTGATTTATCAAACTGTTAGTCTGTTGAAGCTGAGGTCAAAGTTGATCTTAATTGCTACCCTTTTCAGCTTGGGAGTGGGTCAACATGGCCTCAAGCTTCTTGGGCAGCTTTGGGGAATCCTCATTTGGTAGAGAGCTACCCAGTATTGATCACCAACCTTCCAAAGTTGAAGCTTTGCATCCCATGCTCCTTCTGGAGTTGCCTTGGCAACTTCAAAAACTGCAGGCTTCTCAATTTTGGGTTCTTTTGATCATTTCTTGATGTTGACAGCGAGTTTTGAGTTTTATGAATTTTTCTTGGTAGATCCTTCTGTCTGGAGGCTTGTTGTTGTCACCTTTATCACCGTCTCTACTTGTCCTTGTGCTGGATGTTCCCTTTGGAGTAGGATTCGGGTTTAGCGGGTTGCATGTTGACTATAATAGGTCTCAGGAGTTGGGGGCCTTTTTCCCACAACATTGCAGTTTTGTCCTGTGCTCTATACAATCTGTCAGTCCTTGCGGGGACGTTTAGCTGACCAAAACCTTGGGAAGATCCATGTTTCAATTTTCTACTTCCTCGGGTTTTGACCTAATGACAATGCTTCAGAGAAAATTGGGTATTTCCAGTCCACCTAAATCCTTGAGGATTGCAGGTTGTCATCATAACATGAGTTGGATCAGACCGTGCTTCTAAAGCCCAACACTACAAGGATTTCATTTTTAAACTCATAATATCTTATGCGTTTACTTTTGCTGCTATTCCAGGGCTTCTGATTCTAAATTTAATTTTCTAACTAGTTTAGGATTGTATGCACCAAACTTCTAGCATTACAGAACAAGTAAATTCCAACCTGCATAGAGGTGGTAGGAAGCAAATTACAGTCACAAGATATTTGATCCTCTGGTTATTATTAGTAGGAATCAGTTACAAATAGCAGTGTCCATTTCCTAGTTTTATTGAATAGTCTTATGTAACAATATTTTGAAGCATTGAATATATACAGTGAGTAAACCTATTATGCAGGTTGTAAAGAAAATGTTATAATTTTGGCTTGCCAGAAGTTCTCCAGACCCTAATAAGGCTTACAATGTGGATCTCATCCAGTAGTCTAAAGACAACAATATTTTGAAGCATTTATTATGCTCCAAGGACCAACAGTGAGTAAACCTATTATGCAGGTTGTAAAGAAAACATTAAAATTTTGGCTTGCCAGAAGTTCTCCAGATCCTAATAAGGCTTATGGTGTGGATCCGCTGTCTTTGTCCCCTTTTTGCTATTTCTTGTAATAATTGTGTTTTCATGCAATTTTACTCCATGTTGTGGATGATTTGCAGGCCTCATTTATTCTTGTTATCAAAAGTTTGAATGAATCGCACACTCTAAGGAATTACATTTGATTTACATAAATGTTCTTTACTAAAGATTTGTTTCTGTGTGGGCATTGACTAATAAACATATCATACGGATCTGGTCAAAAGTTAATATCATGCAGATGTGATAAGTTGCTTGTTATATTTTATAGGGTCTGGACATTTCAAAGTGTCGCAATATCAGCTGTACTGGAATAATCAACCTTGCAAGTGGTTCCCCCGACTTGCGCCAACTTACTCTTTCCTATTGTGTACCTGTAAGTAATTCAATAAACACATTAACTTTCTTGATTGCCAAGTATTCAAGTACATAATAACTTTAGTTTATGTGGTAGGCATTGTTTAATAACATAATAATCTATTTCTTTGTATAATGCAGATCACAAGTGACCTTGCAAACTCGCAAACTTTTGACAGACTGCAGATAGTTAAATTTGATGGCTGTAAAATTTCTAGCACTGCACTGCAGTCTGTTGGGAAAAGTTGTAAATATTTAAGGGAGTTGAGCTTAAGCAAGTGTGTTGGAGTCACAGATGAAGAATTGAAAGGATTATTGACATACTGCAGAGAGCTGAACAAGTTAGATCTTACATGCTGCCGTGATCTAACTGATGTTGCTTTATCAGCTGTTGCGCAATCATGCAGATATCTTACATCTCTTAAAATTGAATCCTGTCACTTGGTTACAGAAAAGAGTTTGACAATATTAGGGGAGGGGTGTCCTTTCCTGCAAGAGCTTGACCTTACCGACTGCAGTGTAAACAATACAGGTTCCATTCTTTTTATTATTATGTTGAAATGGTGCATCATATATTAACGTAAAAGAATATTTACAACTGAAGAGCTGTATCAAAAGAAGAGAAAATTGTACAATGTTATACACAATGAAGATTATATTCTCTTCCTCAAAGCAACAAGGACCGCAATGAGGTCAGAGTAGTCCTTAGGCTCAAACTTCTTGACATCCTTGATCAATAGAGAACATTTGGCCAGCAATTGCATATAAACCTCTCCTTTCCAAGTGCGACACAAATCAAACAAAGAACAAGGCTACAACTTGTAACCAATGCCAAATACCCCTAAAAGATCCTCTTACAATAGTATTGGAGTCGCCAAATGTTACTGCCTTCCAGCGAAGACTCCCCTAAAGTATGACTGCTAGCTCAAACTGAACAAACTTCCAACAGGATCTCGTGAAGGAACAGTCCCAAAGGAGGTGCTCGACCATTTTCAGTTTACAGTAGAAGGGACACAGATCATCAGAAGGGCCACTCTTGGATAGACAAACCTTGAAGGGAAGCCCCTGATGGATCACTAACCAACCAAAAACTCGAAACTTATAGGAAACCGTCAACAACCATACTCCATGCAATCGACAAATCCACAAAGCTTCACAATCGGAGGCTATCCATTTAGCATTGAGAACAAGAGCAAGATCACTTCTCTGATGCAAAGTGGAATAAAGACACCGGGTATCAAATTGGGATAAGGGTGACCATAGCTCCACATCCAGTCATGCCAAATGGGTCCACTCATATCAATATTCAGCTTAAAGTGATCCTCTTGAGAAAGGAGGTCTTGAATCTCCCTAATAGAGGACCGGTCAGCAAAAGATAGGGCAAACTCATGAGCTAAAGAACACCAATCTTTCGAGTAGTGAGAGTTGGCATCCCACAAGTCTCTCTATAAGAAAATTCCCTTCTTACTTAACCTACAAGCCTGAAATCAGGGGATATCAGCAATACAAATATCTTGTAGCTTTCAGTTCCAAATAGGTCTTTTGGCCAATTCCCACCTAGACCAATTGCCCAACATCCTCCAAGTGATCAATCTAGCAACTCTCCTCCAGGAAACCCAAATACTCTTGAGAACAAAAGAACCTACAATCTGAAGATTTTGAGGAACAAAAATAATATTACATAACCCAAAAGAGCCTCTGACCTTAGAATGTCAAGCATTGAGTAATTTATGTCCTCATTAGAATTTTCGAAGGAGAGGAACCCTCCAAGCATCGGATCACCCCCTTGGCAGCAAGAATGCACCCCCATGTGGCCTCATCAATCAGCCCCAAACCATCCTCGTCTTTTGGAATGGTATAAATAGGCCACAAAACCATAGGAAGGCCTAGAATTCCACCATATTTAGACCACAAATAAGATCTCAAAATCTGCTCAAGGCAAAGAAATTTTGTCTTGGAGGGGAGCTAACAAGAAACATTGTAGATATGGGAAGCCTGCAGAATTCTACTGAACACCGTCAATTTTTTGTGCAAATGAAAGATCTTTATTGTGCCAGAGAAGAAGTTTACTCTGAAGATGTTGGCAAACCAGTCCCACACAGAAGACAAAGAGAGGTCCATTCTAAGGGGGAATGCCAAGATATCTCACTATAACCCGTGGTCGGACAAAAGACCCCTTAGTAGGAATCCAATTAGGCCGATCATCTCAACCAACCAACAAGAAATCATTTTTGTGATTGCTAACTACAGCCCCAAAAGCTTCACAAAACTTAGCCAAGCAATATTTGGTTCCCTGCAACTGAGTTGTGAGTTGCTTGAACCAAATGAAGCGAGTCATATGCAAAGTGATTGTTGAACATCTTAGAACCATCAGGTAGGGAAACACCTCTAATTCCATTCTGAGTACGATTAGCTTTCAGCAAATACCGCAACGCATCAGTCGTCAGTACACAAAGATAAGGAGCTAGAGGGTAGCCTTGTCCTAATGGATCGATGAAGAACAATGCATGGGGAAAGGACATTATTGACAAAAAACAAAGGAGGCACAAGAGAAAAGAGCTGAAACCGCCCTCACAAATCTCGAGCCAAAACCAAGACAAGTCAGTATCTCAATAACGAAGGACCAATCAATCTTGTCATATGATTTGTCAAAGTCAATCTTTAGAAAAATAATTTGTTGCCGTCTCTCACCCAATCCATAGCTTCCCTAGCAGATCAAACTATATCTAGAATATAACATCCTTTGACAAAACCCATTTTCTCTTTGCGGATGATTCTACTAGCAACACTTCTCACACGAAGCGCCGCAACCTTGGCAAGGATCTTGTAACACTCAAAAGAGTGGTTGGACGCTAGCCACCTATGGAATCCTTGGTTGAAGATTTGAGGACCAACCTAATCAAACCTTGATAAAGAAACTTTGACAACGACCCTGAAGAAAAGACTTCAGCTACTAAACAACTGAAATCATTGTCAACAATATCCCACAATCCCACACACCCTTGTAAAATTCACAGGGGGAGGCCATCAATCCCCAAGGAATTTCCCCATTGTGCATCGATGAGAGTGCAGGTAAACAAGTTTTTCTTTGGAAAATTCACTGTCAAAATTTGCAACGGTCGCAAACAGTCACCTTATGGGGGATTGTGTGGAAGGAGGAAATTCTTGGAAGCCATAACCAAAGATGAGCTAGCACAAGGGGAAAAGATGTTATGAAAGTGCATATGGAACATGTTCCTAATCCCTTCCAAATCCTCCTCCAACAAACCTTTTGGTCTACTTAGCTCCATAATCCTTTTAGAAGATATTTTTCTCTTCAAGCAGTCAAAAAAGAATTTCGATTCCCCATCACCCTCCTTGATGCATTGTAGGCGGGCGCGAATTCAAGCACCTTCGGCAATGCTCCTCTTTACAAATTACATCCTCTAACCGAGCAACTTCTTCCTATAGAGACACATTATGAATATTTTCTTCCAAGGAGATGCAGGCAAACTCCAATTTATGCTTGGCCTCCAAAAGATCACATCGATGTCGTCGAGCAATCATACAACCCCAGCCCTTAATAAACTTTATGCTTCTTTGAACAGCAGCCTCCCACCACAAAATCCAACCTCTAGCTTTACTAGGACATGGCACTAGATTCCAAATAAGATGGACCAAAGCATGAAAATCAGGCGACTGCAAATGAGCAACATTAAGCTTGAAAAGAGAAGATGGCTTGTCTTCTTCTGATTGCCCCACTGTGAGGGAAGTTTGACTTGGGAGATGATCCGAACCAAATGCCCCTAGTAAAACATCTACTAGATGAGAAAGACCTGAAAATAAAAAATCTTGTGAACCATAAAACCAATCCAGTCTTAGCCTGAATTCTGTCCTTCCCCTTAGATTGGAGGCATAAAGAAAACAAAAACTGCAACGCCTGTCCTGGAGCAAGAGAATAACCCACACACATTTGTTGTCCGGACTCCGGATCACCACTGTGCCCCACAACAGACCTTTGCAAAAAAGGAGAGATTGCAAGAACCACTGCTCCACTACCCTGAGGAAAATCACAGGCCTAGAAAGGATCATTCCAGCAATAGCTCATTCAGTTCCACAACTCAAGAGTCAAAACCAATATATTTAACTTCTTGAAGAAAAAACATATCTAGCTTAGCTGTTTGCAACAATCCTTGAGCTAAGACTTGGGAGAGTCATCCCTCTAACATTCCAAGATAGAAGTGAGAACTTCATTCGAGGAAGAGAGGGTTACCTAGTGAGCTGAACCTGTTGCTAATCACCAAAGTAGAAGCATTTTTTCCGGAGAGAAAGCTAAAGCCTCCTTAAAAGATTTGATACAGTGGGCTGGGCTCTCTGAAAAGTTCCAATTTTCCATCCACATGGGAGATGAGACCTCCTGTTAATTGGATTTCACCCTCCAACCTCCTTCAACATCCAATCCCTTTAGAGACATACTAGACTCTGCTGCTGAAAAGGGAACATGCCCCTTACCCTGGCTGTCCTCAGAACCCCCTTGGGGTGGCTGAACCACAATATCTCCATCACTACGTTTTACTTCCCCACTAAAAGTCCCAAAGTTTTGTGGAGTGTGATTTAGCGATTCCTTATTATTTTTCAGTCCCAGTCTCCTTATTCTCCTGTGATGAATCAGCAGAAACACTAGATTTCTTTCCCTCAGGGTCCGACAAGGGAGCCATACTTAATTTAGATTTGATAAGAAAAAGAGTTTTGAGATTTGTGATTTTTACAGTAATGGATTTCCAGTTTAGGGAGATTTTTGTCATTGTCTTATATAATTCCTTTATTTACTATATCCATTCATGCAGGATTGGAATCACTTTCTAGGTGCTCTGAACTGATCACTTTGAAGCTAGGATTCTGTCCAAATATATCTGATGAGGGGATCATCCATATAGGGGCACATTGCTCAAATCTCCAAGAAATTGATCTGTACAGGTGCATTTCATTAACTAAGGGTATCTGCAACATCTTTATGATAATGTTTCTATGAAAAGAAAAATTTAAGTATGTGTTTTGAAGTTGTATTATCCCCAATTTAAGAAGTTCGTAATTTACTAATTGAGATTGTATATCCAGATCTACAGGAGTTGGTGATGCTGGATTGGCAGCAATCTCTAATGGGTGCCCAAGGTTAAAGAGCATTAATCTTTCCTACTGCATAAGTGTTAGTGATGATGCTCTGAAGTCTATCTCACGATTGCGAAAACTTCATAACCTTGAAATCAGAGGTTGTTCTGGTATTTCATCTGTTGGTCTATCAGCAATTGCTTTAGGATGTAAGCGCATAGCTGAACTAGATATCAAAAGGTGCTACCATATTGACGATGCTGGGATATTGGCAATAGCTGGCTCATGTCAGAATTTGCGACAGGTAAGTACATCTTAGAATGCATCTTTTGATTTGTATTCACTTGCATATCTTACATTGGAAGCTGTGGTTTCTCTGCAGATAAATCTATCGTATTGCCCAGTCTCAGATGTTGGATTATCAGCATTGACAAGCCTTCCTTGCTTACAGAACATGAAGCTGGTTCATTTGAGGAATGTAACAGTTAATGGCTTTGTTTCTGCTATGTTGGCTTGCGAGAGTTTAAAGAAACTGAAGCTTCTTGAATGCTTAAAGTTTAAATTACCATGTGCTCTAATTAAGCGCTTAGAAACCCATGGGTGTGGTATTCGGTGGATGGATAAGCCTTTTGTGACATAGCATTCTCATGTCACAGGATTTTATGAGAATGAGAATCCAATGTTTTCAACAAATGTATTATATATTTCAGAGTTTCTTTTCCAGATTGCCCCACTGAAGCAATTTGCACACGTGGGAATGTTCTCGGAAAAATAGAAACTGTGGTGTTTGATAATTCCACAAATTTTCAAATACAGAGCGTCTTCTGTATGAATTATGGCATCTGCCAAGGATTTTGATGTGCGTCTTCTGTATGAATTATGGCAACTGCTAAGGATTTTGATGGTTTGTTTTCTCTTCTTTGTGTTTCCTGATGGCGATAAACCAAAATCATATTTGCTTCTGTGAAGTTGATATGTTTTTGGTAATGGCAGTCTGGTGTAAAATGTTATATCTATCTAGTTCCATCAACTGACTTTTTGGAATTCCATGTCTGCAATAGTTTGGCCATGGCACTCAATTATCTGAAAATATTATTTTCTCAGACTTGAATATCATTGCTATAACATTTAATGGAAATGGATGACATTGTCCATGTATTGAAGATATTGAATAGCTTTGGGCTTATTATCAGTTGAATTGAGTTTAACTTATTGTTTCATTAAATTCCATTACAACACTTAAGAGGCTGCTGGAAGGCATTGGACGAATATCTTCTTGGAAAGCACCAAGCAAAAATACTTGTCATGTTCCTGCTTCACTCCTTAATATATCCCAACTCTTGCCTCTTGCCTTATAAAAACATGCTCTCATGGTTCTCCAGTTTGGTGGAATCGTTCTTTTTATCCCACTTATTATCTGGAATTCTCGGGCAAAGAAAACTTTGATTACAGACTCGACCACATTGAAAGCAGATTAGACTTGTTCAGCTCTTTGCAGATTAGATCCTTTTTAATGGGAAATGTTTGGACATGATGTCCGACAACTTGTCTATCTTAGATGTTCTGAGGAAGCAAAATGTAGAGTTGGAGGAATCTTTCATTCACATTTATGTTGACATCATGATGATCTGTATAGTCATTTAAGCTAATTTTTAAATTTTCTTTGGTCACATAAGTTTATTAATCTTGAAGTAAATTTCAAGTAAGAATCAATGGAATCAAAGGATGAGAACTTTATATTTAGGGTTGCATTCTTTGATGCCTTCCACAGAATGCCCACTTTATGTAGTTGAATTTGTCCAAACAATCAAAAGAAAATTCTACAAGACATTAAGAGGTCGAGGAAGGTAGGATAATGAGCTTAAATGTTCTATCTATGAATCTAGAGTAAGTAAACAAATTGAAATCTGGAAATATTGTTTCAAAAATTGAAATGAGAGGGAAGTTTAATATGAACAAGAAGATAGGAATGCAATTAAATTTGTCCAAACAATCAAAAGAAAATTCTAGGAGATCATATAGGGTCCTAGATTGGTTGGTTTGCAGATGTGCAAGTGAGAGTGTCTTGCCTAGGATCAAACCCTGCCAAGTGCATAAGGCATCTATCCCGATTTCTTGGGATCAAATGGAAGGTTGTGTGGGACCGACTGTAGAAGTAGGATGTTTGCGTAAAAAACTTCTAGGGGTCATTGAGAAGGGGTTGAAGAAGATGGGAAAATGATTGAGGACAATGGGAAAACGAGTTCAATTATGCCAACAGGTGTCTCCTAAATGAGAGGGATGAACCTACTACTTTATTGAACTGTTTGATATCGTTGGTTGGCATTTGTGGAGGACAATAAAATGACAATATAATAGATCTGGGCATTAATTTCCACTGTGCAGGTAAAATTCATATATTTTCCTCGACAGTGACTAAGCAACATTGTTCATGGCATTGCGTGCTCTGTAGAGATAGTGTTTGGCATTTATTATGGTTTGCTGGCACTGTTAGAGAAAACTTACCACTTGTTTTTGCCTAAATGCAAGGTCTTCAGCACCTAACGTTATATTTCTGTCTTTTACAGCCTTTTTTGGGGTGTTCCTGTATGGAAAGGGAAGGCTGAAGAAGCATTGATTAATATTAGTCTTCCATATAGTGTGAGTGCCCTCAAATTGAGCTTTGCACAGCTCTTATTTTTTCCTTGTATTAGAATGTCTATTCCTAGTTTAATTTGAGTCTACTTCATATATTAAAAATATAAGTTGAAAAATATCAACCAAGCATTATCATTAATCATGTGTGAGTAAATCCAATTCAATACTCCATGCTTTAATTGAACATAAAGTTTAGGAAATTGAAAACTGCTACAGATGTAATTCTAAGCACGTTTCAAAGGCTCTCGAATAAAAGATCTACAAATTTTATAAGGAAGCCCATAATCTTGTGTCTGCCAGCAAAGACATGTATTTTGGGTGGTCAAATGTGAAACCTGCAGGTGACTGCATTTGAATTTGACAATGCTCGATAGCTTTGTGAATTCAAAATTACAAAATGATAGGAGTTTGGCATGAGAGTGAGTACTTGGTATATTTAGATAAATTCTTGTTTTCAACACATATCCTCGCTTTATTTATGTCTTACCTCAGTTGAACTACCGAAAAAGCATGATATTGTTCTGTGTATCGTCATTTTGTTATGATCCACTAAGAACACCATATGTAAGCGTATGCATCCATATCTATCTATCCATCCATTTATATACACTAAAAGAATGTTGTTGTGCAGGCATTCACTCCTCCTAGATACCATGCATACTCTGTAGCATTCTATTATGCATGCATTTTGTATATGCAATTATTGAAACGTTTCAACTAATTCTCATGCATGTTAGCAGTTGACAATAGGTATGATCAACTTCTGACAGAAATTTTAATAAAAACTATTACAGCGCAGTGGTTGGGCACATGGCTGTCAGGGATGAGGTTGTGGATTCCATTTTGGTCCAGTGCAGTGCTAACCTGCGTGAGACTCAAGCTCTTATTGAAATGGCGATTAAATTAATAAATAAAGAACTGCATTAACAGAAATTATTTGACAGTGTGTATCTAGGTGTATATTTGTACGTGTATGTGTGTTACTTAACGTATAAATTTTGTGCATTTTCTTTTAGAATGAATGGGGATTTCAAACGACTTTACAGATGGGTTATTTGCAATTCAATTTGCAGATGGATCTCTTTGACGATTTCCACCAGAAGATATGGAAAAGTGCTTTCTTACACCTAGCATGATGATTTTTATTATTTGATTGACCTCCTTTGGACTCTATTTTTGTTTTCTCTCGTCAGTCGTCACCACGTTGTGAAGTATCAAATAAATGGGAATTGTTATTCTCAAAACATCCACATGAACACATAAAAGTTTAAAACATCTATGTACTTACTAGCAATCGCCCTTGAACAATGCAATGGTGACACCAATAGGGAGGTTTTGAAGTTAAAGTTGAATGAGTGAAGGTGAAATATTACAGAGGGAAGAGGGATGAAGAAGTAGGGTATTGAGGGAGGAGAATTTAAGAGGTGGGGAAACTATTGGAGGGAACATATGCAATCTTCTTTTCTTTGGGTAAGTTACCTACGAATCACATGTCATTTTTGTGGACCGCTCAAAGGAGGAGGGTGCAATTTGCAGATCCTTGAGGCAACATACTCTAGAGATAGCTCAAAAAGTAAGCCCTTCTCGTTCAATACTCACAATGTCAACAATTGCTCTTTGCAATGTCAACATGTGTGCTGTGTGTATAGTTAGAGGCAATGCCCTTTTGAGGGGACTTCGCTTACATGTACCGCAAGACACTGTAGAGATAGTGACATGTTGGGGTGACTTCACATCCCATCTCGGACCTCATTGAATTTGATAACCACATAACATGGCAAGCATTGTAGTTTTGCCCCAACTTTATAGACAATAGATTTAACTTGGTAAGGTGGACCAAAAAAGACCTTTTTTTTACCATTGTTCCATCGTCTATTTAATCCATTGTTTGTTGAGTATTAAATTTGTCTTAAGAGTCACCAACATGAAAAGTCTTGCTTTTTAATGCCTCAGTAACTTTTTGAGATTAATGCAATTACATCACTATGTGCTTTATTTACTAAAGTGTTAAACTAATTCAACAATTTTTTTGTAAACACAACGAAAATAGAAATTATTCAACAACAAAAAAACTTGGTATATCAAGAATACATTTTGCACATTTTAAGAGTCAAAATAAGAATTTAATCTAATTGCAGAGTAACACATGATAAAATATGATAGGTATACAAATGTTAAGCACTCAAACAATGCAACACTATGAGCAAATGGGGGAGAGAGATGACTTAGTTGAATCATGTGCAATTTGGAACTAATTTGAGTGGTGTAAAGTGCTTAATAGGGCTCGAACTATGTCGCAACTACTTTGTATAAAATTTGGATTCTGAGAATAATGCCAGACACGGGCCCCTTGGGCTGGACAGGGGCGCTTGGGCAATGATGATTGTTCCTGGGCGTCGGTGACTGCGCAGAAGGTCAGAATCTGTTCTTTCCAGCGTCGCTAGAGTTTCGCAATCACTTCTTGTTGATCACCAAATATTCACACTTGGATCGCCGAGGGTACTTGTAACCTGCAACACAAACCCTAGCTACCTGCACAAGGTCACAAACACATCAAATTGGAATGAAAATGCAATATGTGAAGTCAGACTGATTCCAATGGTCATTCGATGAGTGAACTTATGAACGAGCATTGCACTACATTCCAAACTCCATGTAGTTCTTTGTGTTTGTGTGTGTAATAGTGTCCTTAGGTTGCCCTCATGCCAATGACGCCAAGATAACAAATTATGGCTAGATAAAATGCAAATGTGTGATATGGAATTGAGCACTTCCCCTTCCTATGCAGTGTATATAACCCAAAATGCAGTCCCTTGTAATGGTAGTGATAGTATGCAGATGAGATCGCCCCTTAGAATTGCCAGAATAATAGAGTGTATGTTGTGTATATATTTGGATCTCTTGTTTGAACTTTGACACTAATGACCTAAAAGACCGACTATGAGCTCAGGATAAGGATAAGAAAACCAGAAAGGCCGACCACAAATGTCAAAAAGTGTAAAAAGGAACAAAGAGGACATGAGTGCCTAAACGCTAGTGTCCATAATGGGCGCTAGTGTCCTAGAATAGATGACGACAGATGTGAAAGGCCTAACAGACCGAGATCCCTATGCCTTGACCAGAACTGGGTACGAAAATGACAAATGCGAGAGAGAGAAAGACCATATAAACAATCAAAACAAGTGGATGGACAAAAGATTGTGTTTTCTTACTTAAGATCCATGCATATAACATATTTAATGATATAATAAAATAATAGTATGTGCGTGATTTTGTGTCTACATTTGCCCCCTTTTATGCTATTTGAATGAAATTCAAGTAGTGTAAAGGAAGAAAGGAACATACCTGTATAAAGTCCGCAGAAGCCATATTGCAAAGTGCATGTATAATGTAGAAAACTTGTAGCATGGCAAACCATAGATCAACATTTTGACCCATGTGGCGTAAGTGGAGATAGCGAACAATTGTAAGGAGCACTTGGAGAAATAGTTGAAATGATTTGGATATTTGGAGATTTTGAATTATTGTCGAAGGTGATAGAAGAGGTAGGGAGTGATCAATTCCTAACCTGATTTTGTTTGAAAATGGAAGGATTTGGGCAACCTGCCGCTAGAGGAAGAGTGTTGGGGAGAAATGTCTAGTTTTACTCTCCATCCATGACTACATCCCCAAAAGGTCCAACCGCTATAGACAGATAGAGAGAAAATTTAGTTCCATGTCGTTCCGTATTGAAAAAGGGTTTTTCTCGATTGAAGAAACCATATAGGAGCAATATAGGAAAGATAATGTTGTCTCATTGCCCCCAATCCTATAGTAATGGGTGTTCCGATTTGAATAGTGTTGGATGGCTTCCAAGTTAGGTCATCTAGAAGCGATAGAAATGTAAAGTGACTTCCAAGTTAGGTCATCTGGGAGTGATAGTAACTATGATGCAACGCCCAAGTTAGGTCATATGGGACAAATAGTAAATGTGCTTATTGTACTGATTGATTGATTTGATTTGAATGATAGGAAAATTGCTTTGAGCCTATGTACTTAGTAAATTACTCACGGAGAGGTTTTTGTGCTTTGCCCCTAGATTAGGTCATTTGGGGGAATATATTTGAAATAGTAGAAAATATTGAATGTTGAATAGTGTGATTGTATCTTTGTTCGGATGAGATCGGAGAAAGCTGCAATATTAATATGTAAGGAGTGTCGATTAACTGTATTGTAACTTGAGAGGGATTATGAGATGATCCCGATTATATGCCCCCCCTTTCGACAAAAGGGTGAAGGACGAAGAAATGAGCACTGAGCCGAAAGTAAGACATATAAGATGTTGTAATAGTAAATGAGAAATAGTATTGGATAGTATATAATCGTAGTGTGAATAGATATTGAATAAGATGTGTGCCAAATGTAAATGTGAGATGCTGAAACGTGCATAATACAGTGCTAGAGGAAATTATGATCCGTATGGCACAAACAACGAGTCAAATGGAGTTACGAAGCTCAAAATATAAGCGAGACATTGCAGTGTGTATTAGTTGAAAAAGTGGTTGTAAATAATGATTATAGTATGTGGTAAATAAGAATTACTATATATAGTAAGAGTGAAAAGTGAAAAGTATTTCATTTGTACCTAAATCAGTTGAGATTTGGAGCTTTGAGTTGTGAGGATGCCATGTGTTACAAAAGTGAGTTTGACCAAATTCAAGAGAGTAGTAGCAGTCGTGGCTTTGTAGATGACTGATGAGTTGGTACGTATGATGATTTTTGAAAAAAATCATCAAATGTGTCTATTTTCGTCAATTTTTGAAAAAAATCTGATCAGTTTGATGTTATGAGAAGTGACTTTTGCAATATGTATGATGTACTAATGGAAGGATTTTTTTTCTTTTGTGTTGTGCAGAGGGATATACACTCTAGAGAGTTTCAGGTTGGCCACCATTTGAATACATTGCTTACGTTAGGATTTTCATATGCATAGTGGGATATATCGGACCATGCCGGCCTGCGGCATATTGCTAGACTAGGGGTGTAACGCCCATAATTTTGACATTTTAAAACCACATTAAACCTTAATAATTATCTAGAAAGTTGCGGCAATTTTTTTTTTTTTAAAATATTGCAAGGGTGTCAACCCTATAATACATTTAATTAACTCCTACCAGCAATCTACTACATTACATTAAAAGGAACAAGTCTAGATTAATAATTAAATATTCTTAATCCATTTCTAAGGTTGATACATTTACAATCTGTTAGAAAAGTGTCCATTAATTTCTTTTACTTGGTTAAATAGTTTCCCCTTCTCAAATTAATATTCAAACCCACAATAATTAAACCCTTAACCTTAGTTAATTTAGTTCCCTTAACTTACTAGCTTTAATGTTTCCATTGAATCATTTACTAAAAACATACTAGAAGAGTTACATAATTAACTTAACATACAAGGGTATTAAGTGGCCCCATTCACCCATTTTCACATACCTTTAAATTATTTAATAGTCCATAATATTCATTCTTACCTAACAATTGTAGGGTTGATTCTTAACCCTTGGATCAAATCAATTGTGGCCACTAGATCTTAGAGTTCCAACCTAACCCTAACCATCCTTATGGAATTTTATTAAATCATTTTTCTTGCCCTAGCCTCCTCATTTGGTCTCTTTTCTTTTCTTTAATTTGTAGGTTGGAGGAGTGGAAGCCATGGGAGCAAGGAGGAAGGAAGCCATGGAGGGATTCATTAGGATCAAGCTTAGTTTAGTTTAGTTTATGGATTTATTAAAGCAATGTCTTCCATTTGTTGATTGTAGAGGTTTCCACTCTAAATCTTGAAGTTGTTATTTAGTTATTTCATTTTTGAGTTCTCTATTTGGGCAAAACCCTACTTCTATTTAATCTATGAGATTTGAATACATTTAAATGCCCATTCAGGGATTTATTTACTTCAAACAATGATTTGGTTCCCTTATAGTTTGTTGGTAGTCTCATTTTACATTTTATAGGCTCAGATTTTTACTTTAATCAAGTTTAAATTTGTAAGTCACTGGATTTTAAATTTTTTTTCCGTCAGTGATGAAACCGCCGCCCAAAGTAGGCCGGTGGTCCTAGGACCACCACCCTACCTGGGTGACAATTCAAAAACCACCACCTTGCCTGGGTGGCGGTTCAGAGACCGCTGCCTTGACCTGGGTGGTGGTTCAAAGACCACCGCTCTGCATAGGGCTACGGTCCTGTTCTTCGAAAACAGAACCATCAATTCCACGATTTTTCTAAAAACAAATTTTACAAGAGTGCTTTACAGTTTATCCTTAGCTTGAATTTATGTGCCTAAAGTCACTAGTTGAAAGGTTAAACCATTTATTCATTCCATGACTTAAATTACTAAATTTAAAGATTTTCTATTTCAATAGTAACAAGAAAACAACTACAAGAATATTTTTCCAACAAAATTGCTTTCAAACTCAAATGAAGAAATGAAACTTAATCTATTTCTAAGTATCATTGTTTTCCTTTCCACAACAAGAATGTAATCTTTTAACAAAGTAACTCATTATAATTTATTGCATCCTTTCCATTTCAACTACAACCATTTCCTCAAGGAAAGCACAAGCAACTATTATACATTTAAGATTTACTAAGAATACATTCTCAATGATTTACAACTTCCAAGTTTTCCCTTCATTCTTACAATAATGCAACTTCTACAAATAACAATGAACTTTCCTTTTTCTTTGAGCATATCTCATTTCTTACAATGCGAAAGACTTTCTTTCCAACAATACATTACAACTTAATAAACAAAATATACAATACAACTTTTCTTTTAAATGCAAGGCTACTAGCCTTCCACCTTAAGTGAGAATTACAAGAAAGGATTCTACAATGAAGGATTTCTTTTGACTTCAACAAATGCTCCAAGTCCAAATCTTCAACAAGAGCTCCACCATTTCTTCACTTCAATCACAACAACAAAAATGGGGGAGATGCAACACTCTCCACCCAACCAATAATTTAATGAGGAGAAGAAGTTATCCTCCTCATTGGCCCCCGAGCCCCAACCAAAATGCAATAAGGAATGGATACATCTCATGGCAACTAACACAATGCTTCCACATCACAATAAAAAATTTCACAACCATTTAACACACATTCAAACACAAAGATACAATCACAAGAATGAAACTATCAAAATACACAAGGCTTGAAAATGCAAAGCCAATGGAGCAAGGATCTATGGGGAGATCACTGTATGCCTCCTAATGGGATTAGGTGCCCACCTTAAAACCCTCCAAAATACATCTCAAAACCCCTACACAACTCTTATGCCTCCCTCAAGATCCTCTTATGCCTCCCACATTCTCTTATGCCTCCCTAAAATCTTTTAAGTCTCCCTCAAAAGAACCAAGTAAGAAATGCAAGCATTTTTCTTATAAAAGGTGGGGCACCCAACCCAACTCCCTCCCAAAACATGAAATAAACTCTTATGCCTCCCTACAATAGAAAATCCCCATAGCCTTCTCCTACACCATACTTAGGCATTCTACCCAAGATCCCAACAAGCACACAAACCATTCACTTACATGCAATACACACATATAAAAAGAAAACAAGTAAAAACAAAGTGTAGCTCCTACCTTTCCATAGTAAGAACTTGATCAAAGAATCACACTTCAAGCTCCTTCAAGCTCAATCCAACTCCAACAAGCTCCAAGACTTCAACAAGCACTCCAAAAACTCTCTAACTCCAAAAATACAAGTGCACAATAAAATGAAGTAACCCCCAAACAAACAAATAAACTTGCATATATAGAAAAAGGGAAGAGGAGGGTGAGGTGGCTCCATGTAGGATGCCACATCACTTATCCTCAACTCTACATCACAAGTCAAACCTCAACCCCAATGCACAATAAATTGGTGGTTGAGAGAAATGACAAGCCTCTTACACACTCAACACAAACCCACACCCCCTAAGGACATAATTTAAAACCATGTAAGAAAAGTGCAATAAATGTCACTTTTACCTTACAAAACACATAATGGGGTCTATTTTTGACCCCACAATCCATAGGTAGGGTTGGTATAAGAAATTAAGAGGTGTGGGACAAGCTTAACTTGTCCCACAAGCCTCCAAAAATGGCCCTTAAACCCAAATCCGAATTTCCCGAGTAAGGTAGGGTGTACAACACTCAAAGTCAAATACACTCAACTTAAATCACAAGATCCAAAGGACCAACTACTCTAATAAATGGCCCCTTTTGTCACATCCCCAATTAACTTAATAAACATGATTAATCCATTTAATTAAGGCACATTAATCAACAATGATAAAAATGAATTACATCACAAATTAAATCACATACTTCACAATTAAATAAAAAAAGGGAAATAATTACACACAAAACCCATGGTCACAATTGGAGGTCATCCCTCCATGGGACCCCCTAACAAACTAATAACAAAACATAACACATTACATAAGTTTCCATGGTGACCATTGTTGTATCCATCCAGTATTCCTATGTGGTTGGTCTCCTAACCCCTTTTTGATTGTTGTGATATAATTACCTGCAAAATCACATAATACATCCTTCGGCCTCGTGGCCGCATCAAATACATCAAAGATAAAATATACACACATCAATCAATAAACATCCTCATATAACTAAATCATCATCTCAACTAAACAATGCTATCATTTGTCTAAAATTTCAACATCTCAATTCTACCATTTCATCAATATCAACAAGATCACGAGATTAGTTCAAATGCTAAATCATAGTCAACATGATGAGAATTCTGAATGTCAGTAATATATATGCTAACAACACATCATCATCATCAATATAAAATGTCTCTATATGTCTTCTAAGAATCCACACAAATCATACTATGAATCACAATCCATCAATAGTCAAAATATCTCTATCATCTAACATCATGCTAAACCAAAATGATACAATAATATCCAGGTCTATAGTCAACAATAATCGAAATCAAAATATAATAAGTGTCGAAGAGGAGTGGGCACTAGTACCCCATAATATGCCTGTTTTGAATGCTTTATGCAAGCGATGTTGTGTGGATACTTGTACATTCTGGTTGCCTATTGGTGAGATGACATTAACTTTGGAGGATGTGAACATGATATTCCGATTGCCTATTGTCGGAGAGCGAGTACAGTTGATGAGTATAGTGGATTCCTAGAGGCAGATGAGGGTAACGAGGCGGTATTTTATAGAAACACATGTATAGGAAGAGACTCATATAAGTTTAGATGCGATATTGAGATCTAGTGTTTAGTGGTTGCGGAAGTTTATTGCAGTGATTATGGTGTCATCAGTGGCAATGGAGGGTGGCGGAGTTGGTATATTATACAAGATGCATGATAATTTTTACAGTATAAAAGAGCATAGGACTAGGTATGCATGGGAATGGTGTGTATTGGCTGACTTTGTAGACAATAAAATTAGGTCACACTCCCCTTTGGTCCCTCGAAAAATAAACACCCTTCATCACATTAACCTAGCCATGGCCCCCTTCACCCCACTAATATTAATTTAATTAAATTAATTCATTATCCTCACCTTATTTATTATTTAAATATCTTAATTTAGATAATATCCACACATACACCTCATCTAGCCACCTCACCCTAAGACCTATTCTTAGTAAGTTACCATAACTAACTAAGACTTACTCAAACCCTAAATATCAAAGCCTACATTCTCTCTAACCACATTCCCACATGCTTACAAAAAGCTCCCAGTCTAATCCGCAAGTTAACGTCACGAGATCCTATAAAATCAAGAGGATCTCCCTAGTTTAGTAAACCTAGGAAATCCCGCCTTGACCGATGCCGGTTACCCCTAACCATCACCAATTAAGTTGGAACTGCCGTCAGTCACCTTTAAACCCATAAAACAACCTTATTTCGAAGGTTGGCAAACATTAGCACATCCCTAAGAGATATCACATCTTCTGAGAACGAATTCCAACGAGAACACACATGCAAGGAAGGAGATCAAGCATTTTCTACTGCACTCACCCCCAATAAGGATTTGATCCATCCAAACAAAAAGGAATGCACATGCAGCCCATACAAAAGCTCTCCTACGATTGGTGATCATCTGCAGCCTTCAACCTCTTACCAGCATCTTCATCCCTCACTCATAGGCGTCCAGAACTAGAATCCAAGTAAAACATTATACTCCTTTGGTTCATTTCATTTCGTCATTATATTGTCACCCTTTGTTCTCTCAGCCACCCACAGACCTCCATTAATACTCACCCCTCCATATACCTATTAAAACCTTGCCAAATCCCACCCAAACCACCCAATACCTCATTCCGACCAACCAAAGTCCTTTGTGCAATCAAAAACAAGACCCAAAACTCATTTTGTGGCATTCCCAATTTTCCACAGTAACCGGCGCCGGTTACACCCAACCACCGTCGGTCACCCTTAACCGGCACCAGTCTCTGTAGGGCACGCGACCGATGCCGGTGAAGGGTAAACTGGATTCGATTAGGTCGTGTTTGTTATTAAAAAAAATCCATGTTTTTTGTTATTTATTGGTCATTTAGCTAAGTGAGAAAATGACAAAAAGAGAGAAAAGTGTCCGTACGAAACAAAGCATTGAGTTGGCGGTGTGAACGGCAGGTGATTGGTTGGTGAGAATTAGGTCCACAGGATCAGTGCGAGTGATTTGATTTGGTTGCGGGTAGCGATTTGGTGATGGCAGAGGCCAGAGAGGGATCGAGCAGGCCACCAGTGTAGCGGCCAGACGTGCCACCGAGACGATGGCAGCACGATGAGGTAAGCGTCCAACGCTAGGTGTATTTCGTTAAATAAATTAAGTGATTTACAAATTGTGGTTGTAGTTTTGGTGTTTGGTTTTTTGGGTGTGGAAAAGAATAAAATTTGGGAATGGAGGGAAAAGTGGGTAAAATAGGAATATGGAGGGCAATAAATGGGAGAGGAGGGGATGTGATGAGGTGCAAGGGAGGATTAGGTAATTTCTAGTGGGTAAAAGGGGCGAGGGGGGAAGTTTGTGAGAAAGGGGGGTTTTGGGGATCGCAGGTTTTTACCGCAACAGTGACCAGAGTCAGTCAAGTTTGGTCGGCGTCAGTAAGGTTGAACCAGTATTGGTCACCAAACAGGCGACCGATGACAATTAAGGGGTGACTGGGGTCAATTCAAGGGAACCAGCACCAATCGGGTTTTGGGGGACAAGGGGCCAAAAGTGGTGTGGGCTAGGTGGTTGAGATGGGTAGGGTGAAAATAGGTTGTTAGGAAATGCTAGGGGGAAAATGTGTGTGGGATAAATGTAGATTAATGTATCGTTTGTATTGGATGTAGGGGAGAGATCAGCTATGCATGCGAGATAGGGTTCCACCCCTACTCGTGACAGTGCGCGGCACAACAACCCTCGAGGAGCTGCAACATCTGGAGGTGGTGGGCCTGAGTGGAGTCCAGCAATACCGACATGTAGTCCGGTAGCCTAGTTTGATGGTTGCACTCATCGATAGATGGGATTCCGCGACCAACACGTTCCACTTGCCGACGGGTGAGATCACTGTCACCCTGGAGGACGTGTTCAGGATTCTACGACTACCCATATTGCGTACGCATGTCTACTCGATCTCCTTCGAGGCCTCAAAGGAGCTGATGCTGATAGTGTTTGGCAAGGGGATGGCTGAGCTGACATTCCATAGTGCCAACATTCAATATGGAGAGATGTACCTAGCCCGCCTGGAGGAGACGAGGCTAGTGGTTCTTTTGATGGAGGCAGTGTGCTGCTTTTCACTGCTAGATGTAGAGGGTGGACGTTTTCCCTGATCATTGATGGGGGTACTCCATGATATGATGATAGAGGTAGACCCACTTTGCCTAGGTGCCAACATTCCTGGTGCAGCTGTATAGAGAGTTATGGGCATATGGGTGGCTGCGCAGGTTCAGCCTATGTTGTACCTTCTTACTACACTACTAGGCTTATGAGCACATAGCTTGTGTGTGGCCGGTAGGGATGCCACGAGTTGATGCATTCCCACCAAGATTTGTGCAGGTGGGGTATAGGTGATGGGTGTCCAGCTATTGGGGAGTGGAGATCTGACAGGCCCACACATGATGTGGCCTATTTCCGGTGGTTGTTGGAGGGGTTGTCCGGAGTGGACATTATATGAGGCCATATGTGGGATTCCCCTCATATAGGCATATGCATGAGGAGCTAGCTAAGCTCAAGTTTTTGAGATGGATATAGGGTCGCCGTGTTGGGGAGCATGAGATGATCTCGGTGGACAGAGTCCGGTGGCAGTTCGGGCTATTAGAGGACATACCTCCGCCCTTCCCATAATACCGGAGAGATGACATGGAGAGGCCCTTACCTCTACCATAACCTACAGTGCCCACAGGGCAGGAGGAGCAGGCAATGGACCGGTGGATAGATGACCTGGGTGCACAGACAGGTATAGACAGTGGTGGCTGGATCACTTACGAGCCATACCACCTAGACCGAGGCAGCCAGATCTAGCCACCATCACGGTGTAGAGGGACACCCTACAGGGGTAGGTGGCTACTCTGATTACCTAGTTGGGTATAGTACAAACGCATCTGGAGAGCTCTGAGGCAGAGGTAGCCGAGCTACATGTGCAGGTGGCTAGTTTACAGGCCCATATGGTCAGTGGTGGGGATGGAGATGGAGAGGAGGGTGATGGTCAAATGGCGCCCTTACAGGCACATGTGGCAGGTTTACAAGGCTAGTTGGCCACAACCCAGGCATAGATTGGGGCCTTACAGGCCCATATATAGGCACAGGGGCAGGGGGCACCACCACAGGCGGGACATTCATAGGCAGGAGCGGGACAGGGTCTCACAGGGGGAGACCTATGGGCCATAGACCATGCCTATATCAGGTAGATGCCCTAGGTGAGGCTAGATACTACAGGACCAGCTGATGGTGGCGGATAGACTTCATATCCTATCTGAGTACAGTAGGCGTCGAGTGAGAGGATGAGATGCACTCATAAGTGTGGAGAGCAGGGGAGCTCTGAGGCCAGCAGGAAGGCTACCAACACAGGGAGACAGCTCTAGTTGAGGTGCAGCAGGGACCCAGGAGGCAGAGGGTACATGTGATACAGAGATGGAGGACATCGCCAAGATGCCTGATATGTGGCGCCTATTTTTTTGATGTATGATAGTTAGTTTTGTGATATATACCGGCCTGCGTACCAAGAGATAGTTATATTTTTTATCACATACCGGCTTGCGTGCCAAAGATAGTGAGGATGTATGAGAGGTTTTGTATATTTCGAGCATATACCAGCCTGCGTGCTGAAGATATTTTGTATTGGTTCATTATTTTATTGTATATATGAGACCGGCCTGTGTGCCGATGACATTTTGTATTGAGTATCAGCCTGCGTGCCAATGATTTTGAGATGATGGACATGATGGGACATCCATGTATGTTGTATTGAGATACACACTTATTTATATGATGAGATACATGAGATTTCTTGATTTGTTGATGTGTTGATGAGATTTTTGATTTATTGTTTTGATATGGATGGAAATTAGGTGAGTTAGGCATGATGGAGTCAGGTTGGTTTAGGCATGGATCGAGTCAGGTCTTAGGCATGGATCGAGTCAGGTTTGTTAGGCTGGATCAAGTCAGGTCATAGGCATGGTTGAGTTAGGTCAGAGGCATGGTGGAGTCAGGTTGGATTAGGCATGGTTGAGTCAGGTTGGTTAGGCATGGATCGAGTCAGGTTTTAGGCATGGATCAAGTCAGGTTTTAGGCATGGATCGAGTCAAGTCATAGGCATGGATCGAGTCAGGTTTTAGGCATGGTTGAGTCAGGTTGGTTTAGGCATGGTTTGGTTTAGGCATGGTTGAGTCAAGGTCTTAGGCATGGTTGTGTTCAAAGTAAGGGAAATTATGATTTATTATTTTATGTAATGAATGATAATATGGGTCCTATGTGAGATGTGGTATAATCTATGCATAGTGATGATAGAGAAATGGTAGGCATAATAAATGTATGTTGTGATAAGGATTAAAATATGAAGCAACTTGTTATGTACGTGGTTTAATTTCTAATTGTGGGTAAAAAAGGGAAACTAAGTGAGGTATGATGTAATGTGAGGAACACAGAAGATGAATTGTTGAGGGTAAAGCATGGCCGAGCTATCCTCTAGGGGCCCCATGCCAGTGGAGTGCTGCCTACATAGTCCCAGTGAAAAGGGACCTCAGGCCGATGTAGTTCTCCCATAAGCTAGGGAAGAATATGAGAGGGTGTGAAAATGAGGTGGTAGGTTTTAGGTATGGTGTGGGTTTAGGTTTGTTAGGTGTGGGTGGGTTATAGGTAAAGTAAGATAGGTGATATTGATTGTGGAAAAAGAAGAAAATAGATTACCTCAAAAGTAAGCATCGAGGACCAAGTCCTGTATAAGGTAATCAAAACGTAAACAAGGATGGCTAAAAGAGAAGAGGGGGCAATAAAGCCACCTGATTGGTGAGGATCATACCAAGTAGATCACACCTTGAAAGAGGTGATGAACGTAAGACCCTAAAGACATTGCATGATTGATTGTTCTACGGTGAAAAGTAGTCACATGATCACCAAATGTCATAGTTTCCAAGAAGTCCCTTGAGGCAGTGGGAAATGGGAGTGGGTATGGCTTGAAGGGTGAAAAGTGGGTAATTTTGTATGGTATGAGGTAGCATGCTATTTGGGCAAGAGATCCGAGGTCACAATGGGCAAGTCCATGACTAAAAAGTTTTCTGTGTTGACTTGTATTTGAGATAGACTGATCGATGTGGGAAGTCTATATGGGATGAAGAAAATTTAACTCCTTGAGGTCTTTGTGAAGCTGATCGATGCGGGAAGCTTCGATTGCTCTTGTTTTTTTATTTTTTTATTTTTTTGAGCTTTACATAGCTGTCCTTTGAGGGAGTAGTCTATTTACAGAAACAATTATCAAGAGGAAGATGTCCTTTTGAGGGAGTCATATTTTGAGTGGAAGTTTGACTCAAGGAGTTGTATCCCATATGAGGGCTTTGAAGTCATGGACAACACCAAGGTGGAGAATTAGACCCTTGTTCAAAAGTCAAGGTGAAACAACCATGGGATCTCATCTAAAGGTAGATGAAAAGTATCCATGAGAATCATGCTATGTGTAGCGCCGTGGTACACATATTCAAGAGAAGATAACAAGTGACGGGTACTCACATGATTCTTGTTTAATCATTGGTGAGGTGTATGAAGTGGATAGCACTCAAGGGACGAGCATGGAAAGAGACAAAAGGTGAGGTAGGACTACAAGTCAACAATAGAATGGTCGAAGATGTAAGGTGTTAAGGGGCTCAGGTTCGGGTTTACCATCGAGTGAAGATAAATGATAAACACCTGATCCATAGGTATGAGTCATGATGTATGGTCCAAGCCAATTAGGAGAAAATTTGCCCCGTTTACTTTTTTCTACTTTGGTTATGTGTTGATTTTCTTTTAGGACAAGGTCACCAACTTGGAATGTTTGTGCATGGACATGTTTGTCGTAGGCACGTTTGATACATTTTTGGTAAACTTGAAGGTGATCCAGAGTTCAAGATGACATTCATCTAATAACTCTAGCTGTGCTAAATGGTCCTGACAAAAGTCATCATCATTGAGCATGTCATGGAGAGAAATGTCAGAGTGAGGGGATCTAAACTTCGAGAGGCAGAACAACCTATGTACCATAGACCAGAGAAAATGGTGTGGCAGTAGTGGAAGTGTGAATACTAGTGCGGTATGCCCACAAGGCAAAAGGAATGTGTGTATGCCAATCCTTCCCAGTATCATTAACCACTTTCATAAGAATTTTATTTAGGGTTTTGTTAGTGGATTCAGCTTGGCCGTTGGTTTGTGGGTAATAGGGTGATGAGAAACTGAGCTGAATGTCAAAGGCGTCGCAAAGTTTTTGCAATGTTTTATTTTTGAATTGTTTTCCATTATCAGTGATGAGGCGATGAGGAACACCAAAGTGACAAATGATGTGGTGGTTAATGAACTCACATATTTTCTCAGCTTTTGTGGAGATGAGTGGTATGGCTTCCACCCATTTTGTATAGTATTCGGTAGCAGTGATGATCCATTGATGGTGTTAGGAAGAATGGGGATTGATTTCTCTGACAAGATCCAAACCCCATTGAGAGAAGGGCCAAAGGTCACGGGTGACCTGTAAGGCATGACTGGGTGTATGATGAAGATTGGCATGTTGTTGGAATTTTACACAATGTTTGACGTAGTCACAACAATCATAGTTAAGGGTCGGCCAGTAATAGCCTAGGTGAAGAATACGCTTAGCAACAGCAAGGCCACTGAAGTGACCTCCACATATGCCATCATGAACTTCCTTAATGGTATAAGGAATTTCAGAACTTGTGAGGCATCGTAAGAGAATACCATCAAAGCTGTGCTTATAGAGGAGGCCCCCCATGATGACGTAATGAGAGACCTTTTTAGGGAAGGCACGTTATCCGTTATGGGTGAGATCAGGAGGTAAGATGGAGAGAGAAAGATAGTCAGAGTATTGTTTGTACCAAAAGTCACTCGGGTCCAGGGTAGTGGTTCTGATAGAGTAAACTTCACGCGGTAAATAAGAAGGTGATTGGAGTCATTGTATGGTGATAAATATTTTAGAATCGGTGGGCGAAGCAGGTATTTGGGAAGCCAAGCAAGCCATGGTATCTACAAATTTGTTGGTTGAACGTGGGATGGTTTGAAGGATGTAACAGTCAAAGGTGGTCAAAAGTACATCTACATGATGTTTATATTTTTGAAGTATCTCGTTATGGCATTGGTATATACCATTGACTTGGTTTATGACCAATTGAGAATCACCAAAGATGTTGATTGATTTGACATCTAGGGCGTAGACGGCTTGGAGACCTAGTACGAGTGCTTCGTATTCGGCAATATTGTTTGTACATTCAAAATTGAGTTTGAAAGACAAAGGCATGGGCTCACCATCAAGTGGAATGAGGATAATACCAGCCCCACCCCCACGCTGACACTTGGAACTATTGAAGAAGAGTGTCATTTGGTAAGGGGGTTCGTCTAGGGAAAGGGTAGCAATTGACTCATCTGGAAAGTCAAAATTAGAGGGTTGATCCCAGAAAGAGGTGCGTCAGCCAATTGGTCGGTGATAGCCTGACCCTTGATGGAATTTTGATGAATGAATTCGAGGTCAAGGTCAGCTAAAAGCATAAGCCATCGAGCCACACACTGATTTTGATAAGGTTTGGCATACATGAAGTGTAAGGGGTCGGTGTTGGTCACAACATAGGTCTTGTGGTTGAGTAGGTAATGGCGGAGTTTAGTGGAAATGAAAACTAAGGCTAAGTAAATTTTTTTGGGATGAGTGTATTGGGTTTCATAATCCAAAAGAGTATGGCTTATGTAATAAACCGCCTGCTCCCTGTGTTGTTCATCGCGATGAGCGAGCATGGCTCCCAAGGAGTGATCGGTAGCTGAGATGTATAGGTAAAAAGGTTGATCGTCTTTAGGTGGAATGAGTACGGGTGGTTGGAGAAGGTATTGTTTTAGGGCCTCAAAAGCTTTGTGGTAGTCATCATCCCATTTAAAGGAGACATCCTTCTTGAGTAGATGATGAAATGGTTGGCACCGATCAGATAATTGTGAAATGAAACAGTGAATAGACTACAACTTACCTTGCAGGCTACGGAGTTGTTTAAGGTTAGTGGGCGGAGGCATTTCCAGAATGGCCTTGACTTTAGCAGGGTCAACTTCTATACCACGTAAGGAAACAATAAATCCCAGGAGCTTTCCTGAGAGAACCGTGAAGACACACTTCTTTGGCTGAAGTCGAACGCAATATTTAATGAGGCGGTCAAAAATGGTTTTGAGGACGGCAAGGTGCTCAGAGTGGCGTTTAGATTTGGCCAGGAGATCATCCACATAATCTTCCAATATACGATGCATGATATCATGGAAGATGTAAGTCATAGCCCGCTGATATGTGGCACCAGCATTTTTAAGGCCAAAAGGCATGACTCGGTAGCAGAAGGTCCCCCAAGGGGTGATGAACGTAGTTTTGTGTTGATCTTCTAGAGGCAAGAAAGATTTGGTTATAACCCAAGAAGCCATCCATGAGTGATAGCATCTCATGACCAGTGGTAAGGTCAACCAGCTGGTCAATACCGGGTAAGGGAAAGTCATCTTTCAGACATGCTAGGTTGAGGTCATGGAAGTCCATGCAAATGTGGAGTCCCCCTGTCACCTTAGTGACAGGGAAAATGTTAGAAATCCAATGAGGATAATCAATGGGTAAGATGAAGGAAACAGAAAGAAGGGCACTGAAGTTCTTCTTTGACGAGAAGGGCAATGCGAGGGTGCATTTTCCTCAGCTTCTGTTTGATGGGTTTGGCATCGGGAACAATGACGATATTGTGGACCACTATGGTGGGGTCAATACCAGGCATGTCTGCGTAAGACCAAGTGAAAGCATGGTTATGATCCTTGAGAAAAGAAGTGATGGCTTCCTATTCAGCAGCATCTAAAGATTGACCGATCTTTAGGATGTGCGGGTCGTCCTGAGTGTGAATGTTGATCTCGATAGTCGATTCATTCAACATGGTTTACATCTCAGAGGGTAATGACCAATGAATATATGAGTCTTCTGCACCAAGGTAGGTGAGTATAGATTCATCATCCTGACATTGAATGACGTTAATTGAAGGTGTATCATCATCGATCATTTTAGGATACAGGAAGGGAAGAGTGGAAGGGGCCTCACCCTCACGTTGATAAGTCAAAGGCCCCAAGGAAATGGTGTTTATGAAAAAAAATTTAGGAGGGATAGATTCTGGATCCATCGACTCCATCGGTGATGGTGGTGATGAAGGTGGAGTGGGTGAAGAAGGTGGAGAAGGGCTAATGTCCTTGATGAGTTCAATGCGGGCCTGTTTGGTAGGTGGTTCAGGAAAGCCGATACCACTATGGTTGTTATGTTTGTGGGTGGTGCATGGAATAATGGTATGGCGGCCTTGCTCATAAAATCCAAAACCAAAACCTTTCCATGCACATTGGTGCAGGAAGGTGTGGGAAAAACGGTGATTGGTGAGAGATTGGAAGTCAACTGAAAATGGGTGGGTTTGTGATGGTGGTTCGGGTGTGTAAGTGGTAGTATCAAGTCCCCCATAGGTGAGACTAGTACAAAGATGAGGAGGACCATAAAGGAGGCATTCTCCTATGTGGTGATCATAGATGAGGGTGTTGGTGAAGACTTCCATACTCTTGTGGAGTAAGGAATGTGTTGACACTATATAGGCGGTATTCCCCCAGAGTGAGGCATTGAAAAACACCTTCCAAGGGGTCGGTGGTTGGTATGTAGGTAGCTGGAATGGATGATGTGTCAGAGGTCGACGCGGAGGTGGGGTTAATAGCTTGGGAAGCTAATGGGTTGGCCGTGGAGGTTGTGGCAGTGGTAGGAATGGAGGAGGCATGTGCGGTTGAGGTAGCGGCTGTATTAGTAAGCGCAGAGGTGTAGGTGAAGTGGTGGTGGTTGCAGAGGTAGGTGCCTTAATGGGTATGAGAACATCATTGGGTCAGTAAAGCATGTTGCATGTTTTAAAAGGGGATGGATCAGCTGGAATGGTATAGGTGTGCCCTTCATGTTCAAACTTTACACAACGATGCAAAGTGGAAGGAAAGCAACCCATGACATGAATCCAGGGTCTACCAAGCAACAAGTTATATTGGAATTCCCCCTCCAAGACATAGAATAATTTTGGGATAGTGTGGGGGTCCCATGAATGTGGAGGATGACAGTGCCTAATGTGGAGGTGATAACATCATTGAATGAATGCAACATGACAGGATGTTTATGCATGTAATTATCAGGTATGAACATTTGAGTGAATGCATGGGATGAAATGATATTAATGCTAACGCCCCCCATCAATCATCACACGTCATACCCGTATGTCATCGATGTGGACAGAGATGAAGAGGGTTGGGTCCGGGTCATCATTTTGGTGTGGCACGATCTCTTCCTCTGAAAAGCTAAGGGAGGCTACTTGGTGAGTAGGGTGGAGGTGTGGATAAAGGTGGTAATTTAGTGAGAGAGGCTACATGATGGGGTGTGATGATGGAGGCTACAAGTGTAGGGTCATTGGGAAAAACCTCAATAGATTGAAGAACCTCCATGAGAGCTTGATAATGAGATTCCAATGTTTGGATGAGGTCATATAAGGACATTTTGAGGGGAGACTGGTGTAATTGTTTGAGCATGGTGCGATGTGTGACTCCATTAGAAATGGGGTATGTGGGGCCGTGAATAGTGATTTTAGGCATGGGTGTAGATGGTATGTTGGGTATAGGATTGGTTAGTGGGTCAGTCTCCGTTTCTTTACCTTTATCCTTCTGACACACAGGTAGTGACATGTATCATGTTGATCTGAAGGGAGTTGGAAAATGGAGAAGGTGTAGGGTGAGTGGTATAATGACAATGATGGGAACAAACCTACCAGAGGAGAAAAACCTTATGAGGCTAAGCTCGTCACAACGACATTTGGGTGGTGGCGTGGCAAGTTATTTGATGCAAACCATGTTAATTTTAAATCCTAGAGGTGGTTCAAGAATTTGTGGGGGTGGAGGTTTTGGTTGTTGAGTGGATAATGTGGGAATGTGTGTTGGTGAGGCAAGGTTCATCATCAAGAAGGTCGTCATCGTAAAAGTTGGATTCTGAGAGGACATAAATGGATAAGGACAGTTTTCAAGGCATTACAGTTCTCCACATCGTTCCCTAGACACATGATGGTAGGAAAAAAAATTCTAGTGTCATGAAACCCTTTAGGCTTAGGTTTGAGGGGTTCATAAGGTCTGAGCTGCGGTAATATGATAACAGAAGTCTGAAGGAGGTTTGGTTAATATTTTGGCATAGGACCCCGTTAGCGGGTCATAATGGGAAGTGAACATGGGTTTGGGTGTAGGTACAATGGATTGTTGACGAACGGTCCTTGCAGGAGTGGGAGTGGGTTGAGCCATGGTTTGGGTGCTAGAGTAGTCTTGGGTGTTGGTAGTGTTTTTCTAGGTAGGGGTATTGTAGATGAATGAGCAGGAGGGTGTGTGGTTGTTTTGACTATCTTAATGGAGGGTAACAGAGTTTTGTTTCTGGGTTACACCATTCTTAGGTAAAGGTGATATGGGTTTACAAGGTCTAGAAGGAAAAGTAGATGGGGGAAGAGGGTGAGTTACCCCATGGGGATAACGAGGGTGTTATGAAGGTAGATGATGTAGGTCACACATGGGGTGTGAGGGACACTGACTAAAGTGTAGTGGGTAGTGAAGAAAAAAACTGAGGGTATTGGAGGTATGGTGGTAAAGATGTTTTAGGTGTGGGTGTAAGTCATGTCGGGCACTTGGGTAGGTTAGAGGTCTATGAGGAAGGAGTGGGCTGCTGTGCTTTTGGTTTACTGATGGGTGTAGGTTTCTCGACCACACTAGGAGGTTGAGGTCCTAAGACGGATGGAAGGGGTGAAGGTGTGACTGGAAAATTTGGAGTATGAGTTTCTATGGGCTTGGTTCTTTGGTTTAGGTTGTCAGAGTAGGTGTGGTGTTGACTTTGGAGGATGTAGCTAAATCCAGTTTGATAGATGGATGAGTAAGGCTAGTGGTTGGGGTGACCCCTAAGGTAATGATAGGTTTTGGCGAGGAAGAGGATGTAGGTGTGGGTTTGGGTTTAGATGTAGTTTGGGGTTATGGGTAAGGGTGTATGTTGAGTTATGATGGGTGTCATGGAAGGAATGGTGATAGCGGTGGTCATATCCGGTTTGATTGGTCGAAATATTTTTTGGGTAGATAGTGGAAGTATCAGCAAGTGACATCTGCATCTGTGTTGAGATAGGAATCAAAAGGCACCCACAAAGTAAGGACCTATCCACATGATCTAAGCGATCGGCCAAACGTGAGAACGACACGTCTGAATGGGGGAATTGATGAGGACTTAATGGTAATTTCCATAAAAAATTTCTTAGAGACGGGGAATTAGATAGCTTCAGCTTCCGTGGGTAAGAGAGCCGAAAGTAGGTCCGTAAGGTCTTGGGTAGCTGATGGAGAATGTTCACCAAGAGGTAAGGGTATCCTCAACTGGATTTTTGATAGGGTTTGGAGATGATGGGAGCTCCTCTGTGGGTGGAGGCGGTAATGGGTGCTCCTCTATGGGTGGAGGAGATGATAGGTGTTCCTCTGTGGGCTGAAGAAGTATGGTGGGTATCGGTTCTCTAAGTGGAGAAGCCAAAGGTGAAATGGTCTCGATGTTAGCGGAAGACTCCTCCGTAGGTGATGAAGGAGATGAAAGGTGTTCCTCTATGGGTGGAGGAATAGGTGCGGTGGGTTCCCAACGCGGAAGGAGGATTTCAGGCTAGGATCTACTCTATGGAAGAAATGTGAGGTAATTGGGAGGCGACATGTACGTCATTTAAAATAGCGTGAACCTCGTAGGTATGGGTATCATGAGTTGAGATCTCACCGATTTGATTAGACAAAGGGGCATGATTGGGAAATGGTTTCTTGAAGATGTGTAGGTTTTGGTTGGCAGGTGTGTTAGGATTATCCACGGTTAACTCGCCTTTCTGGAGCATTTCTTGGAAAATGTTTTTGAAAGTGATGCAATTTCCATCACTATGACCCTTTACTCGATGATATTTACAGAATTCATGTTCTTTATACCATAAGGGCATGGGTGAGCCGGGTCAAAACTAGTGTGTGGTTTTATAGGTGGAAGGGTGATGGCTCTGGATTTGATAAGATTTTCTAAGACAAAAGAGTAAGGTTCCCCAATTGGGGTGTATTTCTGTTGTTCTCGTCTAAATTGAAAAGTCTGGATGGGTGAGAGATTGGATGAGGGGGTAGCCTAATTTGACGGATGAGCTGGGCCAGCCTTGAGTACCATTGCGTTAGCGGTGCCCGTAGCTTTTGAATAATTTTTTTGTGGTTTGGAATAAGAAGAGGTATCATTCGACTTGAATGCTGAATTCTTATTGCGTAATTGGATTTTATTCTCTTCGAGGTATCATTCAACTTGAATGTTGAATTCTTATTGCGTGCCCTACCTTACCGTGGTCGGTCGACCTATACCGATGTCAGTTACCCTTGACCGGCATTAGTCACACTCACTTGCATATTGTCCTACATTTTACGCTCTAACCTACCCCTCCTTCCTTTATTTACCTCACCCAACCTTCACCCTGCCCATTTACTCCACCTAACCTTTGGTGTACCAGAACATACCTAAACGTTCCTACACCTAACCTACATTCTGTTTCCTGACCATATCCTATACCTTGGATACCGGAATCACTTCCACCTTGTTTCGATAAACCTATCGACCTTAGACGATGTAGAGTTTGCATGCTCTTCAACCTGGTAGCGTGCTGCAGTTTATACATGTGTGTGCGTTTGATTGTTGCTACCTTTGACTCTGACCCATTACCTACATTTCCCAAGTAGACCTTCAACCCTTTTTTCCCCGTTAACCACCTTCCCCTTTCCCACATTTACCCTTTTATCAAACCACTCATTGATTCTGCCTTCGTCTTCGTCAGTTCCTGGTTTGAGGGGGATCACCTTCAACCACACCTAGGGCAACCACATCTTATTTTTTGTTAGCGTCACTTACCAATACAAGCTATGCAAAAAAAAGGGGCAAAATGTAGACACTAAAATTAGGTCACACTCCCCTTTGGTCCCTCGACAAATAAACACCCTTCATCACATTAACCTAACCATGGCCCCCTTCACCCCACTAATATTAATTTAATTAAATTAGTTCATTATCCTCACCATATTTATTATTTAAATATCCTAATTTAGATAATATCCACACATACACCTCACCTAGACACCTCATCTAGCCACCTCACCCTAAGACCTATTCTTAGTAAGTTACCATAACTAACTAAGACTTACCCAAACCCTAAAGATCAATGCCTACATTCTCTCTAACCACATTCCTGCATGCTTACAAGAAGCTCCCAGTCTAATCTACGGGTTAACGACATGAGATCTGAGAAAATCAAGAGGATCTCCCTAGTTTAGTAAACCTAGGAAATCCTGCCTTGATCGACGCCGGCTACCCCTAATCGTCGCCAGTTAAGCTAGAACCATTGTTGGTCACCTTTCAACCCCTTAAACAACCTTATTTCGAAGGTTGGAAAAAAGGTTGGTGAACATTAGCAAATCCTTGAGAGATATCACATCTTCTGAGAATGAATTCTAGCGAGAACACGCATGCAAGGAAGGAGATCAAGAATTTTCTCCTGCACTCACCCCCAGCAAGGATTTGATCCAACCAAACAAAAAGGAATTCACATGCAGCCCATGCAGAATCTCTCCTATGATTGGTGATCATTTGTAACCTTCAACCTCTTACTAGCACCTTCATCCCTCACTCACATGCGTCTAGGACCAGAATCCAAGTAAGTAAAATGTTATACTCCTCTGGTTCATTTCATTTCGTCATTATATTGTCACCCTTTGTTCTCTCAACCACCCACAAACATTCATTAATACTCACCCCTCCATATACCTATTAAAACCTCGTTGAATCCCACCCAAACCACCCTATACCTCATTCCGACCAACCAAAGTCCTTTGTGCAATCACAAAGGAGACCCAAAACTCATTTTGTGGCATTCCTAGTTTTTCACAGTAACCGGCGCCGGTTACACCCGACTGCCGTCGGTCACCCTTAACCGGAATTGGTCTCTGTATTTTCCCATATAACTCAAAATTGAGACTTATTCACCTAATTCTACATCACCCTCATTCACCTGTGATCTACCTGAGACCTCTGTTAGACCTGCAGAGATCCAGAACCAATTATTTGACCTTCAGATCCTATTCTAACCTAGCTTGTTAGATTAGATCTTTCTTATTGTGATTTAAGTGAGATACCTAAATCATTTCAAATTACAATAGGATTTACTTTATTATCTGCATTAAATTGTTTTAAAACAGTGGCCTGACAGCCATCTAGGAAGTATCACACTTCCCAGATCTAGCACACGCTAGGCAGTTCACTGCACATATTGTTTAATTCTTTTTGGTGGTCTTGCTTTCAATTACAGGTAGTTCCTCCTAGCCAAAAGGAATCTCTCACATTCAGATGTAGATTCAGAAGTCATACGCGCACAACAACCCAACAACCAACATTTCAACAGGTATTCCTCCTACACCCGTTACCTTATCTATTTTGTTAATACTTCAAAGAAACGCTCTAAGAATAAGGGGAAACACACTTATATAAAGATTTATATAGATTCACTCAAGAGGATCATGATAGTGGACTAGGAGCCACAAAATTGTTGCATATATAGGCATATGAGCATATTGTGATACTGAGGCCACTCAGTGGGCCATAGGCTGATTGGGCTTGAACTAAGATATTTTTAGCGAGGTGGGTAGGCACCCGTAGCAGGAGGATGGATACCACCACTTATAGGTCGATTCTAGATTAGATAGGCCTTGAGGCCATTATATGGAGACCATATAGAGACTATGGTTATGAGTAGAGGATGATGTAGAGTTGTGGTGCATTCGGTGCACCATGTGGATAGAGGATCACTCCCTAAGGGTGACAAAGTTGTGCCGAGGTGAACGATTATTGAGACAGTTTGGTATGTCCCAAGGATGTGCCCCTGGAGCCATATGTATGGTTCAAGTCTACTAGAGTGACAAGACAAGCAGGGGTGAGGCCAGGCCCAACAGGAGCACAACTAGTGCATCTTGGTTTGGATGAGGCAGATGTGGCTATAAAGCCTATACATGTTGATGACGTGGGGTGCACCCATGCCTACAATGAGTGGTGGGAGACACATCGATGAGTGTTGCTATTCCTAGTGGTGGTGGATGCAGTTGGTGGACCAGTAGTTGGAGGAGTAGAGGGGCAGGAACTTTCCCCCGATGTAGATGGTGTAGCAAATGCGAGAGAAGAACGTAAGTATTGTGCATTGTAATTTGATAGGTATTGTTTGTTTATTAGATATTGCTAAGGTGTATAATGACTAATGGTGGTTTTGTGAATGCAGGTAATGCCTATTGGTCATTGATTATAGATTCATCGATGAACATGTTGACGTGAAATGTTCCTCCAGATGTGCTCGTGAGAGGTGGTATGCTAGAGAGTTGATGTTATTACGGGTCAACATGCCCATTTGTTCGAGCCAGTGGCTAAAAACAGTAGCCACATGTACCATGTGATTGAGTGAGCATGATGAGGATCGTGTAGAGAACGAGCAAGCTAGGCAAACCATGAGAGGAGGAGCCCTAGCTCAGGATGTTTTTGCAAAATATGTGGACTACATGGACGATTTTCAGACCAGACGGTCGAGGTTTCTATATTACAGAGGCAGTTAGATAGATATAGAGGCCGAGATCAACAATGTAGGTTGACCGAAAAAGCTTCTAGTTCTAGAGCTCCCACTATTGTGCATAGTGATAGCGAGGATGATGTATGATATGTTGCATATGTTGAAGTGAGACATGGGGGTGTGCCCCCCAGTGATTGTATTTGGAGACTTATGTTATTTGATGATGATGATGTGTGTGTGTGTGTGTGTGTGTGTGTGTGTGTGTGTGTGTGTGTGTGTGTGTGTGTGTGTGTGTGTGTGTGTGTGTGTGTGTGTGTGTGTGTGTGTGTGTGTGTGTGTGTGTGTGTGTGTGTGTGTGTTGATGTGGCATTTATTGTTGATGTGTAGTGTTCAAATGTGATGATGATGATATGTTGCTCGCATTTTGGTTTGGTATGTATTGTTGCAATGGTTTTTTTGATTTGCAATACATGATGATGTAGAAAGAAATATATAAGTAATTAGTATAATATGATTTGTATTTGAATGAGAATGAATCGCATAATATGTGATGAATATAAATAGAAGTATGTGATGTAATAGAATAGATAATGTCAAAAGAGTAATAGAATAATGATGCGTTGGTATTAGTATGATGAGAGAATGTAAAAAAATGTTCGTAATAAGTAGAAATGTATGGATGTGATGTAATGTGGTAGAGAAAGAGAAGTAGCAATAAGGATGTGTTGACAATCAAATAAGGATGAGATGTAGAATAATGGTCGTAATTGTATGGGATGAGAATGAAGGGGGGAAGAAGAGTGATTGCCCCCAGTGTGAGAATGAGGTTCATTTATAAATGCCTCCTCAATAGTCAATAATGAACCATAGAACAAGAGTGCATCATCGGGAAATAGGTTTGTCACGTAGAAGGAGATGGTAGAAAAATATATGACATGAAGTGTAACACACGAGTTGTGAAAGAAGAGGTTCATTGATGTATTATTCCCTCAAAATCAAGTGTGAACCTTAGCACGACGTCATAGGGAAATGAAATGGAAAGTGTTTGTCATCTACCAGAGATTAAGAGGCCTGCAAGGCACAAATGGAGCATGTGAAGCAACAATGGTATCAGAATAAGTGCCAAATTGGATGCTAGATGGAATGGGACCAATAATAGAATGTGTGGTGGGAGAAAATGTGGAAGAAAGAGGCTTAGGAAACCAACGAGGTAATGTAATAATGTGTGAAGAATAAGATGATGCAACCATAGGTGGGTTGGATGGAGGACACGAATGGATGATGACCTTAGGAGATGGACTAATTGAAAATTTAGATGGAGGTGAAGGAGACAAATGCACAGAGGTGGAAGCACGCTTATGTGGAATAGGAGAAAGAGAGCGCTCACAAGAGGGTGAGTGGAAAGTAATGACACCTTTGTATTTTTTTTGAGCGATAATGGAGAGCATACCATTCATTATCACGATGGCCATTGATGCGGTAAAAAGTTACAGAAAGGGAGGTCACGTTGGCGTTGCAAATAGTGAGGTGGATGACGCTCAATAGAAGGTAATTGGATTAAGCGCTTGCCAAGTAAAGCATGTAAGACATCATGATGTTTTGCATTATGCGAGAATTGCAATGGTTCACGAGTAGGAGGTGGAGAAAACTTAGGTGTATGTTGATGCGATGGAGGAGAAAAATGATGCTTACGTGGAGGAGGAGATGATGACTATGGAGGAAGATTAATGGATGGAAGAGGAGAAGAAGTAGTAGGAGTAGAAGAAGTAGAAGTGGGTGATATAACATGTGCAACAATTAAATCTTGTTGTAAATCAATAACTTTGTAACATAAGAGAGTAAAATATTCACATGTATTATATAAGAGTTTTTCTTTTAATGCAGGAATCAAGCCACGACAAAAGATGAATTTATTTTCTAAATCAATCGGCTCAAATAATAACTGATGCATACAAGAATTAAAGCATAAAATGTAATCTACAATTTCTTTCTTTCTTTGATGCAATGAAGGAAAACATTCATATGTAACCCTGGGACCATTGTTAGAAATAAATTGTCTAAGAAAACCATCCTCCATATCATAATAAGTGCTAATGGACCCATAAGGAAAATGAGTGTACCATTGGAGGGCATGATCGAAAAGAATATGATGAAATGCTTTGAGTAACAAGCAATCATTAGAATAAGGAGACATGGTAGATTGATAATGCTTAAGATGTAAATAAGGATTTCTAGTGCCATAAAACATGATAAGTTAGGCATGATGAAGTCCTTTGGAAAAACACAATTGTGAATATTTTTGGGAATATGATTGTCATGCAAAGAATTATTGTCAAAGGAAGCATAGTAGGATCTACTTTCAAGAGTGATAGTATGAATTTGATATTGCAAGGTGCCAAAAACATGCACGAGAGATAAAATGTCATGTGAAGGAATGGTAGGTGAAGTAAGAGGCATATTGAGAGGTTGGATCTTTCCATTGTGAGTGATCATGGGAATGTGAGTAGAAAGAGCGGATGTGGAAGGATGAGAAGGAGGTGGAAGAGGAGGGGAAGAAAAATGGAGGCTCTATGGGAATGCTATATGTAGATTTAGAAGAAATTGTAGGTGTAGTAGTAGAATCATCATGAGCAACAAATTCAGAAGAACTAGAAAGAAGTGGAAGAGGAGGGGAGGAACTTGAAGGATCTATAGGAATGGTAGATGTAGACTCAGAAGAAATAACAAGATGTGTGCTAGTGGTAGGAGTAGAATCATCATGAGTAACACCTTCAAAAAGAGAAGAAAGGGGAGTGGTAAATTCAAATTCAACAACATTAAGAGAAATAACATTAGGACTAACATGTTCATGATCGGAAGCATAGTATACATCATTTTCAGACATATTTTTACAAGCAAGTAGTTCATCAAGAATATCATCAACATAAAAATTTGGTAGGAGAACTAACATCAGATCTATCATTGCACTTATTAGAAGCACTTGTGGAAGCAAGAAGAGTAGGAGATACAACTTTACTTTCATTTGGACTACTAGTAGAAATAAGATCATGCATATGTACATTTTCAATATTAGAAAAAGAAGTATCGGCATACATATTATCACAACCAAGAACATAATCAAGCAAAGAAGTTACAGTAATACCATCTATACGAGGAGTGGAAAAAGGTACAGAAACACGGGTGATTGCGGGAGAACAAGGAAAACATGAAGTAAAGTTTTGGTCAGGAGAGACTATGCAAATGCTAGAAATGTGAAAGTTAGAAGGATGTGTTTTTTAGAAAGAAAGAAGTTGTTGGAGGAAGGAAACATCACATTGAGGGTTTCGGTAGAGGTCATGAAATTCAACTTGCACAACAACATCATCGAAGATAGGGTTCAATCATGTATCGGCCATATGGTACTTAGGAGACGAGGACATCTTCTTAGTCATGAGGGTTTTAGGGACCTTAGGGAAAGAGTTTGAAGAAAATTGGGTTCACCAAATACTTTCATAAAATATGAATTTAATATAATTGTAGAGTAACATATTTGATAAAATACAATAGATATACAAATGCTAAGCACTCAAACAATGCAACACTATGAGAAAATGAGGGGAGAGAGATGGTTTAGCTGAATCCTATGTAATCCACAACTGATTTGAGTGGTGTAAAGTGTTGAACATGGCTAGAATTGTATCACAACTACTCTCTATAAAATTTAGATTATGAGAATAATGTCGGACACAAGTTCCTAGGGCTGGATAGGGGCACATGGGCGCTGGTGACTAATCTTGGGTGCCGGTGACTATGTAGAAGGTCAGAATCTACTTTTACCTGTGTCACTAGGGTTTCACTATTACATCATGTTGATCACTTGTATTCACACTTTGATTGCCGAGGGTGCCTGTAACCTACAACACAAACCCTAATTGCCTGCATAAGCTCACAAACACATCAAATTGGAAGGGAAAATGCAATATGTGAAGTTAGACTTAGCTCGACGGTCACTCGATGAGTGAGCTTATGACCAAGTGTTGCACTACATTCTAGAATCCATGTAGTTCTTTGTGCTTTTGTTTATAATAGTGTCCTTAGGTTTCCCTCGTACCAATGACACCAAGATAACGTGATATGGCTAGATAAAATGCAAATGCGTGATGTGGAATTGAGCACTTCCCCTTCCTATGCAGTGTATGCAGCCAAAAATGTAGTCCCTTGTAATGGTATTGATAGTATGTAGAAGAGATAGACCCTTAGAATTTCCATCTAGAATAATAGAGTGTATGTTGTGTGTATATATGAATTTTGACACTAATGACCCAAAAGGCCAACGATGAGCTCGAGATAAGGATAAGGAAACTAGAAATGCCGACCACAAATGTCAAAAAGTGTAAAAAGGAACAAAGAGGATAGGGGCATCTAGAATAGACAGGAGCGCCTGGATGCTAGTATGTAGAATGGGTGCTAGTGTCCTAAAATAGATGACAATAGATGTAAAAGGATTGGCAGAATGAGATCCATGTGACCTTACCAGAACTAGGTACATAAATGAAAAATGCGAGAGAGAGGAAGACCATATAAACAATCAAAACAAGTAGATGGACAAATGATTTTGTCACCAATGAATACCTTTCTTACTTAAGATCCATGCATATAACAACACACTTGACGACATAATAAAATAGTAGTATGTGCATGATTTTGTGTCTACACATAGAAAATTCAATAACTTTAAATATTATTAATAAAATATGTCATGTATATCAACATATGAGACATTAACTTCCAACACACAACTAATCAAAAACATTATCATGTCTATTGCAATAACCAAATTGTTGTAGCAATATTTACAAAATTGAATCTTCAACGTTGCTTAAACAATTCAAAAGGAAAAATATGTGTACACATATTCACTACCCCATGAACTTAAATATTGTTTTAGATAAGTATTAAAGAGATATTCCCTATTACTGACAAAAATAAAATAGAAAAGTTTATAGTGCTAATAAACATTTGAGTGACACCCGTATGAGGTGGGAGGTGAAACAACATGAAGTGGATTGACACATGTTGATCATAGCGGTGATGCTTTTCAAAACAAAAAAACATTCTAGTAGCCACATTAGTGTCATGGGTGGAGAGGTGCACCCACATAGGAGCGAACTAGCTAGATGCATTTGTATAGTCTCCTTCACCGCCCCTTATAGATAGGGAATCTTTGCATATGTTTGTATCCATCACGCTTCTGCCATTTCCCACCATGCCCTCTATCTGGTCCCTACACTTTCATTAATTTTCTCAAGTTAGGCTCCTTTTTCTAGTTCATTGAGCTACTTTCTACTTGAAACCCTAATATACAATGTTCGCAATTTTAACCTCTACCAAATTGTTTCAATACACAAGACATCTATCGCTACACCATATTATTGTCATATTAATTGCAAGTGAACATCTACTTGAATTTTATTGGGTCATCATATTTGGTCTGAGTTCATCAAGAGTTTGAGTCTCTCCACTTAAGTATGCAAGTTTTATCAAGTTCAAGCCGATGTTTCTTGTTTCCTCGAATCCACTTCATCAGTTTATGACTTCATACTGTCATCTTCTTACAATGCATTCCTCTCCATTTTACCCATGGCCCACTCTATCAGCATCGTAATTATGTCAGTTCCTCACAACATCATTTCCTCTATACCATTAAAATTTAAAACAACCATGAACATCAAAGAATTCGTGACCAATAATAAAGAAATCAGAAAAATAGATAAAATCCTCTCACATGTGGCATAATGTTCTTTGAAGGGGATCCAACACATGAAGATAGGGGAGATGGCCAACCCAATTGAAAGCCCAAAGCAACTTGAATCCCTTCTCCATCTCTTGAAACCTTTTTTCTTCCTTATTATTGTTGCTCATGTCAATCCTCCCAAGTCCTGCCAAAGATGGTTTCCATGATTTTGACAAGTTTTTCTACATACACATGTTGGTTGAGCCTCACTATGGTTCTAGAGAGGAATTGGTGAGCGACCATATTTACTCTCTACATCTTACGTATGTATCTGTATTCTGAGATAACATGTTTTGTTTGACATATGATTTATGTGTTTGTAGGTAATGGCTAATTGTAATTGATGTGCTCACTATAAGCAAAACATCAACACATTACACGAGATAAATGTTTGTGCTCAATCACATGTGATCTATCATCGACAAGTACTTTTCCCTGTTTGAAGAAATTCCTATCAGTGTAATAAGAATGTTTAATGATAAGTGCATTTAAATAAAAAATATTTAGGAAATACTATTTACCTAAATAGTTTTTGGCTTTGATGTTATAATATATAACACAATATTTTAGTAGATTGAAGTTAATGGTACCATTAATTCAACATTCATAGGAACTATGAAAAGATCATGGAGCATAATAAAAATAGTGACAAGTGTTATTGTAATGCCCCTTTAATGAGACATAATGAGAATTGCATTCATATTTCTTCTAGTTCCCATTATGTCTTTGTTTGAGTCAATATTGGCTCAATGGATGATGAATTCTACTTGATGTAATGGCGTAAAAGTAGTTTTAAATACTTTTAATGGTGAGTTGGGCATGATGGCCTCTTATTTGGTTCAAATACTTCTAATCCTTATGGGTCGACATTGATTGGAGAGCTACATAGAGTTTAATGAAGAAATATAATTACTTAAAGGTCGACCTATGCTTTTGGATTATGTTTTGATGTTGATGCCACTTGAGGATATATAAAGACATGAAGGATCATTTGAAAAGGTTATGCATGTTTATTCTAAAGATTTATATCTTGGGTTTGTGCAAAGTGTGCCCTACTCTCCACTAAAGACACAACCTTTAGTGTGGCTCAAATTTGAGGACAATAAGCTCCATTGTTGGAAGATTGAGGAACAAAAGTCCTCAAGCTTGAGGGGAATCCCATACGGGGGTTTCCAAAGTGCTTCAAAGTGGTTTATTGTTGGTTTCCCCCCCATTCTTATAATAGGAGACTTGTTTTGGGTGGAGGGTTTTGTACGTCCTAGGGCCAATTTCACTATTTTGGTTTGATATTCTTGTTTGGCATAATTTATAAGGATGCAATATGAGCTTTGGAGAATTAATGTTAATATTTTCTATTTTTTTCCAGCTCTTGGTTTGGGGCTCAACTATTGTTGTCATAAATATTTATTTGAAGTTGTGTTTATTAGGTATTTCTTCAATAATTTATGTATTTGTGATGCATAAATATTTTTGTGGCTAAAATAAATTATTTCATGGCATTCTACATTGATTTACATAGTGAAAAGTGGATTCAAATCTCATAAGTAGTTCGTTTTCTTAGGAGACTACATATTTTGTATTGGTTGATCATTCTAAGATATTCTCAGCTATTTTTAGTTTGTTGTGTGTATGTTTGAAGGTATTTTCAGATCAGATCTTGTGGTGATAGCCGGTAAGCCCTTTTATCCATTTTCATCCTAAAAGGGGACATTATAGTGGTATCAGAGCATCTGTCTTCCCAACCTAAGGGTTTCCTTGCTAGAAGATCAAATGGCGGATAATTATTTTGGTGATGCTAGACTTGAAAAGATTTCCCTACGGCAAGAAAGATTGGCCGATATAATGTCTCAGTTGATCCATACCCTTCAAAATCCGAATGGTGGAAATATATCTTCAAAGGAAGACAATAATACTCAACCATCCACATTGGACAACATTGCTACATGGTATGAGGAAGATAGGGCCCTTCCAGAGAAGATTCATGATGCCATGTAATTTTCTGAGTTCATAGGAGTAAGCAAGGGAAGATCAAAGCCCAAGCCTAGGTCACAAGCTACACAAGAAGAAAAAATAGGGCTGTAAGTAATGGAGAAGAAACAACCCTAAAGGAACCCACGATGCAAGTTGAAAAAGGAAAAATCGTGTAGCTTGAGCCAAAGAAGGAAGAAGAACATCTGAAGTTGTTGGGAATTGAGAGGGAACAACCCATTGAATCCCTAGAAGCCCCCATCACCATTGCCAAAGTAGAGCTCTTGACTGATTTTCAGAACAACAATGTGAAGGCACCAAGGTGTGATGAAATTCTAAAGCATGAACCTAGCAGGGGAAGGGAAATCATGGAGAATGATTTCCAAGGTGAAATTTCCTTAATATTTAATGATGTTTCATTGGTTTCTAATGTGTAGGTGTGGCTAAATGTTGGGAAGAAATCAGATTTGCATAAGAGAAAATATGATGCATTATAAAAAGGTAATCGAATTGTCGTTTTGGAGCATGAAGACAAAACAAATCAGCCCTTGATTGAAGAGGAAAAATCAGATCAACAAAAGGTTGATGAGGAAGGAACCTCATCGAACACTCCTATGGATTTTCATCCTGTTGTAAATTCCAAAAGAACATCTGAGGGTAAGCCACTTGATTTATTATATGATCATATCATATGTATTTTACATCACACTAGGTTATTACATTGCTTTGGTCATCATGAGGGTTATTCTAACAATGACAGGAAGATGAAGGAAATTAAATGGGAAGAGGTTATTCCAAGAATTTCCTATATGTTGGATTTTCATGGCAGCCAAAGGTGTGATGATCATTCTCCATATTTAATGCTCCATGCTCAAACATTTTCAGATTTGTGTCAAGTGGGGAAACTCTCTAATTTTAGTCCAATGTATGGTTTTACTTCAGATTTGTTGCTTCCATTTATGTTATATCAAGATATGGGTCATTATGGAAAGCATACTAGAATGATGGATATAACTTGCAACATAAAACATGTAGACCACTTGATGCAAATTCATATTTATGTGTGCATAAGGGTATGATATCTTGGTAATATTTTGAACAATAGAGTTTCTAACATTGAATCTACTATTGCTAGTTCCTTTGTTATCTCATACCAATAGGAAGGAAAGAATTCAAGATTGGTCCTTGAAGAACATAACAAAAATATTGGCATGACTAAAGGAATTCCACCCATTGATATAGCCAACATGTTGAGAAGTGATTTTGAAGATGAGGGGACAACTCATGGTAACAAAATCACCATTTCTAGATAACCATCTTTTCTTAAGTATCTTCGTATTTTAAGGCTTACACATTATCCTAGAGGAGTTATTCTAAACATAGAAGTTGAACGTATGTGCTCTATATTGAGACTTGAACCAATGGGATTCAATCTTGTTTCACATAGCCAAGAAGGTATGATTGTGAAGGTTGCAAAAAATGATTTTTGGGATTTTGAGCTTGTTGTTATCAACTATTTCAGTTTTCCCTACAATATGTTTGTTGTCATCAATAAGAGGACAACCGTGAGAGGAGATGGTTTCCAAATTTCCAAAGCATTTTCAGCCATCAGGGATTAGTCCCTTCTCACCTCATTCATCATTGCAAGGGCAACAATGTGTTTGATATGGAAATATAGTAAGCATAATAAAAATTATCTGGTTTTTTTTATCATAATGTTTGGATTCAACATAACATGGTTTTGTCGGAATTACATTGCAAAGAGATCTACTATTTTTGGGCATGTAAAGTAAAAACCAAGGATGATATATTTTTATATAATGGCTTCATTAATTTTGATCATAACATTGTTGTCATACACACTTCCAGCTTGCACAATGACACATTTGTAAGCATACAAGGGGATTCAGTCATGGGAAGTGTTGGTTTTAGTTTGTAACATTGTTGGCAATCAATATAAGATCATTTCCATCTCCTAAATCAATGTTGTACATATATTATCATGCATCTCATGCTCCAAGGAATGATGAGGTGAGAAGCATATATTTGATTCAATTTCAAGTTTGTTTCCACATATGGGATATGGGTGTTTTTGTAAGTATTGCAAAAGGAAAAAAATTTAATTTTGAGATAAGTACTTCTGATAATTTTATCATTATGAGTGTCGGGATGAGGGAAAGAACAAATGAACCTTATGGGGAACACAAACATTATGATATTATTTATAGAGGAGATTGTTTGCATCATTTTTATGTCATGCAATTGTTATGTTTGGGTCATCAAGGTAAGAATTTTAATTCTGATTTTTCGATCTATGTATTGCTAACCCTTGGATCCATGAAATAACTAGAAGAAATGTGGAAAAAGGGAAGCAATTATGATGAATTTGCAGTTGTACATATATCAACCATAGGAGGAATTGAGGATGCATCAAAAGGGAAAAATGATAAGATACTCTTGAAGTAAGTACTCCACTCAGAAAAGAGGATGAGTTCACAAATTTTTTGTGCCATCTAATAATTTTGGATATTGTATCTCAGATAAAATTTGTTGGTATGAATGGAAGTAGTAAGAATACTGAATTTTGGGTATTCAAGCATGTTGTCCTTAGCTTCTATGTGATTTTCATAAGCATTTCCAACCCCTTCTTCATGTTCCTATCATATGTAATAAGGTGTCCAACCCCTAACATCATGATTTCCAAAAGAGAAATGCATGGGTATAGTTGTGTTTGGTTCAACTAGAAGGTAAATATGAGAATTAATCCCTTGGGGGGAGTTTGAAATTTTTTTGAAAGGAAAGATAGAAGATTTGCCATCACGTCCTTGAGATATGAGGAAGCAAGGATGTTGAAACCCTTGGTTTTCTTTAATGAGTTTGTTTCACGTGTAGGTACAAACAAGAAGCCAAAGGAGAAATTAATATTCATTTGGGGTCCGAGCACTCACAATTTCTTGAGGACAAATAATTTTGAGTGGGGAGGACTGTAATGTCCCCTAAATGGGACATAATGAGAATTGCATTCATATTTCTTCTAGTTCCCATTATGTCTTTGTTTGAGTTGATATTGGCTCAATGGATGATGAATTCTGCTTGATGTAATGGCGTAAAATTATTTTTAAATATTTTTAATGGTGAGTTGGGCATGAAGGCCTCTTATTTGGTTTCAAATACTTATAATCCTTATAGGTCAGCCTTGATTGGAGGGGCAACGTAGAGGTTAATGAAGAAATAGAATTACTTAAAGGTCAGACTATGCTTTAGGATTCTATTTTGATGTTGGCACCACTTGAGGATATATAAAGACACGGAGGATCATTTGAAAAGGTTATGCATGTTTATTCTAGAGATTTATATATTGGGTTTGTGCACAGCGTGCCCTACTCTGCACTAAAGACGAAACCTTTAGTGTGGCTCAACTTTGGGGATGAAAATCTCTATTGTTAGAAGATTGAAGAACCTTCTTAAGATTGAGGGGAATCCCATATGGGGGTTTCCGAAGTGCTTCAAAGTGGTTTATTGTTGGTTTTTCCCCCCTTCTTGCCATAGGTGACTTGCATGGGTGGAGGGTTTTATATGTTCTAGGTCTGATTTCACTATTTTGGTTTGATATTCTTGTTCGACATACTTTATAAGGTTGTAATATGAGCTTTGGAGAATTAATGTGAGGATTTGCTATTTTTTTTGGACCTTGGTTTGGGGTTGAACTACTATTGCCATAAATATTTAATTCCAACTATGTTTATTAGATATTTCTTCAATAATTGATGTATTTGTGATGCATAAATATTGTCGTGGCTAATATAAATTATTTGTGGTATTCTACATTGATTTACATAATGAAAAGTGGATTCAAATCTTGTAACGACCCAAAAATTTCACACCCAAACAACACAGTAAAATACAGGATAATTTTTTTTTTGACGCATAACACGACACAACATGCCACCACCAAGGTCACAACTAACTCCGTGGATAACTCAATACAAGGATGACCACAAGGGTAACATGGAAATGTTCACACACTCCAAGGATGGTTCACGTTTCTATCTGACAAAACAACATAAGAAGGCACCACGTAACACACCTATAGATAGGGCAAGCCACAATGAGGAAAATTATTGATGGTTATTTATTTTTAAGTAACCTCTTTCGATCCTTAGCTACAGTTTTGCTAAGACTCTAGATATGATTTGTACAATGCTTCTTACAATGCTAAGTTTTCTCAGGCTTATTAAATCTTGTCCTCTTCTAACAACTAACAGTTCGTTTCACCTTAGGGTTATTTTACAAATTTCACCCAAAAAGGAATAATGTTCACTAGAGAAGCTAGGGTTATCATGTTATATAATTCTTTACTCACAAAGATAGTCTCGCCTATGATTTCTTTAAAGAATTCCTGGCTCTCAAGCTGGTAACCTCTATGTTAATTTATTTAAAAATAACTTTTAGTTCAAATTTTATAAGTATTAAACAACCCACGTTATTTTACTTATGTCGCATTATTAATAAGTCAGCAAGATTCACTCAACATTTATTTTCAAGGGTAGAGTTTAATAACACTCCTTCACCAGAACAAAACAAGTTTACATCCACACTTAAAATACCAATAATCCAATAAGGTCGCTCAACAATCAGTAATCAATATTTTAATATTCTCAAGGATGGTCAAACAATCAAAGGTGTCCAAAGTTAGGATGACAAAATCCACAAATACATTATACCAAGACCAAGATCCTCTCCTACATTTTCCACTGTATGATCTCAATAGCTGAACAATATAAAAAGGATTTAAGTAAGAAATTCTCAGCTGAGGTTGATGCACAAGTTTACAAGTCTATCCCTCATCTACTCGCTAACATTCCATCTGCAGCAAATATTTACTAGAGTCAGTTCGCTAGAACTGAGCATGATAAGATATAAACCTCACCTAATAACTTATGCCATCTAGCATTTAAATAAATGAAATTCTGCAATACTCCCTATCAAATAATTCCAAATCATGTATTCAAATTTTAACTGCACATCTCATGATAATATATTTCATAACCATCATTGAACACTTCCCTAAAATCTGCTTACATATGAACTAAAATTCCAAGTGGCTAGAAGATATGCAATCTTAACCTTGCATTTAATCATAATTAAATTACAGTAACAATAGTATCGCTCACCTAATACCCTCAACCTACTTCACATGTAAAATTTCCAATAATATTATCTTTCAATTAAATAAAAGCACCAACGACATTAAGCTTCTCTAATAAATACGAGTGTCAATCATATGACAATCATCAATATTACCCAAGTATCGACCTTTATAGAAAGACAAGGATATGTAAGTATACTTTTGATATTTATCTCACAATAAAAAGAATGTACTTATGTAAACAAGGTTTCCACCAATCAGTAAGTTCATATATTGTTTAGATATCCTATCGGTTGATTTATTATCAAGTCTTTATATGCCTCTATTAGTATAAGAGTCCAACTCGGAGGGATGAATTACGAACAACAATTCCGTCATACTTCGTTAATGAGTAGAAGGTACATTTGGCTAGCTAAAACAGGTAAGCGTGGTCCAAGCCACTATAAATGCAACTATCAACATTATCTCAACTCACAATTGAGATGCAAGTACCAATTTTTTTGCTAACATAGTAATCATCATAAATGCCAGAAAATATTCCACGCGCTAACCAAGGATTGAAATAACATATTTATTCTTACCGGTTGCCTGATAGCATAATATATCATATTATATAATTCCACCTCCACTCGCATATCTCAATTTATGGGTATCAATCGTTGTCCTATATAATGAAGTTAAAAAAAATTTCAGGTCGACCTTTATCCTTAACGTCATATAAGGTATGAACAGTCCCATTATGTTAGATGTCACCTTTACTTAAGGCTGTGTAAGAATTCTTTTTAGGGTAGTTCTCATAACTTCCCTATTCATCTGTTTTCCTACCAACAAGCATTTCAACCAGCTTTGAAGTCAAAGTATAGGATAAATTTATAATCTCATATTTCAAGCATTGTCTGAATTCATATGCCTGAGGGCCATAACATGCCAATCAAACTTGCAGAATATACACATTCATGAGGGTTCGATGTATCCATTATTACTTTAACTGATTCGAAGATCTAAGAAGCGCCTCAAACTTAAGCCATATAGTTATCCACACAAACTAACGTCTTGAGGCTTACCGTATTCAAAAGGGTCACAAAATAGAAACCCCATTAAAACATGTTTCAGGAGCGTTCCAATCTAAAAGTAAGCTCATAGTAATAAGAATAGTAGAGGGCTTGGTGAGGGGTTTTCAATAATCCCCAAAGTAAACGATAATCTAAGGAGTCGGATAGCATCTAGAAGGACCAGTAAGATCCAGTACGACTCTCCCCAAATAGAAGCCTCCAATCCTAATGGGGGGGGTTATACTATTATCAATCCACATTAAAAGACCAACACAGTCTTTCGAGCAAATTTCCCGTTTTCACGCCATGTTTTACATAATAAAAGCAAGACAAGAAAAATTCTAAATCTCATTCACACACTACTATATTTCCTACAAAAACCACTGTTCACAGGAGTAATCATGGCAAAATGATAAACTAACTTTATAAGGTCAAAAAGCGAGAATCACTGGAGAGAGATTAGCTCATGTAAATTGCGATTAAAAGTCATTCGGAAACCCATTTCTTTTGGGCATCTCGTTCAAGAAGGAGTCAACATATATGTATATGTAAAATAAATATTAAATAATATCAAGAATCCAAGACGTTACTTACTTAGTAAAATAGAATCACACATCAACAATCCAAAGGAGACATCACATGTACAGAATTCAACAAAACTGCAGAGATTGATTTATCTAAATACTAAAGTAAATAAATTATTAAGAGAGAGGGTTAGGGCTTATCATGCCTTTAATGCGCTTCCCAAAGCAAGAGCACGCTGAAATTGGCCCTTGAAGGTAGTGATGAGCCGAGGTTGGCTGCTACTAAGAACACCAATTTCCGAAGACCAAGAATCACCGTTACAGCATGCATAGTGCCCCAGTGTACCACCAATCAAACCAGTAACCAAGGGTGCCCTTTCTGAGTTCAAACAGATATCATTCCAGCGTGTCCAATAAGCAACTCCTAACGCTAGTAGGTGTGGCAATCGAACTATTCACTAGCACTTGCATCAAATCCACGTTGGCCTCCCCTCCTTGTATATATCATCTTATTTTTTTTTGTTTATTTTTTTGTGCTTCTTTTCAGTACCCAGCTTTGTGAGCTCTGAGGATGTGAAGAAAAACACGAGGAGAGCTCCAAACCTGGGCAGCAGAATGGCCCATGCAAATTCAAAACTTCCCCTAATAAGTTCATAATTGCAAAGCAAAAAGTGCTTCATGAATATTCTGATATGAAACAGATCCTCCTCTATGAGATTCTCCTCCAATGAGTTGCATCGTAAAACAAGTAAGTATCAATAGAAAATCTTTGTAATAAATTTCATATAGGTTTCCTGGAAACACTCTTACTATCACTTAATCGATTTGGATAAAAAAAATAAAAATAAATAAAACTTGAAGGAGAATCCCAAATTTGAGGATGCATTCAATACTGAACAGGTAACTAACAATGTTGGACAGCCTGTTTGTTGGCAGCGCTCAAAGGGGCTTCTACTATACTGTACACGCCTGCTGCCTGGCTAAGGACTGTTGCAGTCCATTGCTGTGGATCCCCAACAAGAACAGACCCCGCCGCATCCAATGAAAGTGGAGGTAACCCGCCTACAACACCAGCTGGTCGCTGTGCGCGGCCAGCAAAAGAAACCTGCGCCCCCTTCTTCCCCCACGCGGCCAAGGCAGACAACAAAAAAAACGCGCCCAGGTCCTGCGCATTCTGGATACCTTCCTCCACTTTTCCAAACGCCCCCAGCACCAGGCAGTGAGCAGGATTCCATGCGGCCAGGGAAGGTGCCTAACACAAAAGAAAAACGAGCATGACAAAGTGGCAGGCGCGCAGCAAAAGAAGGCAAAATTTTCCAACGTTTTTTTTTTCCACCAATCCACACGCAGTTCGCCCTCCCAAGGTCTCACGCTGCTCAGAGCCGAAAATTTGCAGGAGAACAGCAAGGACGTGGAAAGATACAAGACAAGAAAAGTTGGAAAAAAAAGAAGTTGCGACCAGTAATGGAGGATAAAAAGGCGCCCCAATCCAAGCAAAGGTCAATTTCATCATTTATTTTTACAGTCGACTAGGGCAGAAAACAGGCGGCCCAATTAAAAATCCTCTCACTTCTCACCAACTTGTCAGGCAAAAAAATTGCTTATCCACAAAAATGAAATAAATCTAATTAATCGAAATTTCATTTATTATTATTATTTTTTAAATAAATTCCGTTAGGTCGACAAACTGACGACAGTAACTAACTACGAAGTATAACTGACGTCCATTCTTTTATTATTCTTTTTTTTTGTTTCTTTTTTTCTTTATGTTTTAAAATGCGGGCGACACCTGAGGGGGTTCGAAAAGTACGCTTAGGACTTAACACAAAAGTGACAACAATTAAAAATAATAATAATAATAATAATAATAATAATAATAATTTAATCGGGAGGTCGAGCATGAGCGTGACCAAAACTACGGCAAAAATATCTGGCAGGCAACAAACAACAATCAACAAGAGGTTCGATAAAACAAGAACAAGGTCTTCCTTTAATAGGATAAATCGCGAGGGATGTTTGCGGGCCAGCAACCAAAACATCAACATTGACGCAGGGAAGAAGGCTCGACAAGACGACGACAACAACGTTTCAAAGGGAACACAACGGCGTTCAGCGCTTAGAAGCTCGATCGCCCCGGAATAACAAAGCAAAGACGAATGGGGGGCATTACAAATCTCATAGGCAGTTCACTGCCCTAAGAGACTGTAGATTTTGTATTGGTTGAACATTCTAATATATTCTAAGTTATTTTAAATTTGTTGTGTGTTTGCTTGAAGATATTTTTACATCGGATCTTATGGTGATATATGGTAAACCCTTTTCCTCCATTTTCAGCTCAAAAAGGGACATAACAATTATTCACAAAACAAAAGAAACATTGAATCTATCAATGTGTAATAGATTTAGAACAACCTCAATGATAACATTACTCACTTGAGAGTAATATTTTCTCACAATAAAATTAACCTTGTATAAAAGCTCGTTTGCGGAAAGCCCACTAGGTCTCGACTAATCTAACAAGCTCTTCCTTTGTTTTTTTAAATTCAAATAATATAGTGCACACCGTGCATGATTTCAGATCTATTTTGCTTACTATATGATCCTCAAATTTTAAAATCAACATGGTGGAATCTTTACACAAATCCAACAAAGAACTGATTTTCTTTAAATTAAAAAATGTCGATACTGGGGAAAACATATGCATAGTGACTTTACCTTGGACGAAAAGAGAGACTAGTTTTCATAATAATGTATGTTATATCTCATTATCTACATATGGGATGAAACCTTTTCCAAATTCAGAGAAGTGAAGTAGTAGAATAATATATGCATGATTGGCATATGACATTTATAGCATTGATATCATATATCGTCAGTACCCATCAGGTAACGTACATCAAATTGTGGAGACTTTCCCAAATTGAGGAGAAATGTATCTATTTTGAAGTTTTGGTTTATGGTTGCTGATGGGGAAGTAAAGAGGAAACAATGCGATATTTTAGCTATCCAAAAATGAATGGTGGAGAGGCCGAGAGCCTTCCCAAGCAGACCCTACGACCTGTGTTGAAGGGGGGAAACCTCATGTAGTTTCCCCTTCTGTCCACATTCTCTCTGCCCTAAACAGAAGGGAACCTCTTTGCTAAAAAATACTCAAGTAAATCCCAATTATGGGAGGAGGATAATGTAAGGCCTTTGCTTTGAATTTTCCTTGGAATTTCGTTCAGACGTTGGAGTAGTTAATATTAGGTCTATTGTAGGTCGTGGAGGCGTTGTGGAGGTCGACGATCTTCTGAATTTCATCCATGGTGGCATACTTGTAAAACCCACGTTGGTGGTGAATGATTCAATCGATTTGTAAAATTATTATTTTTAATTTATCATCACACCTACCTAAAACATATTTTGTAACAAGCATCAACCCGTTATAGATCGAATAAGTTATTGTATACATCATCATATGAAGGGGTGAGTCACGAATTGAAAAATAGGGGCGGTCAATCCACAATCTCAACAATGGTGCTCAGTTCACTTAGCGTTGGTGGTAAGGGTTGAAATACATCAAAAGGATGGCTAAGTCAAATGTAGCGAGCTAGCGCTTCTATACCTTTTGTACATGTACAACTCAATGAAGTCCACCTTTGAGATTTGCTTGTAGCTAGAGGGCCTTGGATAGTAGTAGATCGCTAGCTTGAGGACCTAGAGAGATCCTTGGGATGATCTAGATAGTGAAGCAACAATTTACAACCCAAAGTTGAACAATGGAAAGGTTGAGAGCCTTACCAGGACAAACCCATTGACCTATGTCAAAGGGACAAGCCTCAAGTAGTTGCCCTTAACGTCCACATTCTCCCCACCCTCGAATGCAAGAAACTTCTCTACTCAAAATTTCTCATATGGATCCTAGATCTGCTAGAAAGAAAAACCAAATTGCTTAGGCCAATAAAAAATAAAACAATGACGATGAACCATGCAATGCCCAACAAATGCGAAAATGAGAAGGGTGGTTTGTGGTTTTGCGATAATGGTTTGTGGGTTTATGACATGGACGATCGAGATTGTGTCGCGCGTTAATAACCACCCACACCCAATTGCAATTGTTCATTGACTGACACGTATCAAATGCAATTGCCCTAAGACTAATTTGAAAATGCTTATCGACATAAATTTATGAATGCGAATCTCTTGCCCTATAAAGTTTGTAGAGTCTTAATTTAACAATTTGATTAAGTCTACAAAATCTCATATAATAAGACTTATGGAATAAATGCCAACTCAAATGGGGGACAATGGTCATTTTACTGGTTAATATTTACCATTTGGCTAAAAGCAACTACGGGTCCTCTTGAAAATGACTATTTTTGTGAAATACTTATAGGTCAATTCACCCAGATTTTATACAATTTACTTTAATCCAACATATAATCGCCCTATCAAATATATTCCAACCTATTTTGTGACATAGTTTTATCATAATTATTATGCAAGTGTGGGTGTTATTTGTTAGGAAATTATATGAGACATAAATAAGTTATTTTTTTTTGGTATATATATATATATATGTGTGTGTATGCACATGTATATAGATTTTATATTTTATTATAAATATTATTTATTAGACTTTTGATTGAATCATTGATCAAGGGAGAGAAACCAGTCCCTAAGCACACTAACTTGTGAGGTTTCTATAACCACCTAAGCACCATATCAGATTTCTAAATAAACATACTTAGAAAGATATTGATCTCATCTACCACATGGACATATCACATCACAATGTCTTATTTATAGATATAAAATGAAGGCACACCGGTGGTTGGATAATGATTTAATAACTGTCAAAGTTTTAAGTTTTACCTTTCACTGTCTGTATTCAAGCTGAAGTATATTGACTTAATTAAGAACGCGGGAGTTGTAAATGCTTTGGCACGTGCTCCAATACTTGGAAGTTAGATCACCAAAAAATTTGATATTAACCACTCATTGTTTAACCTAAACCACCCTAATTTCCCAGACAATTTTCTATGAGATTTTTCCTGCAAACTAGTCCTGTTATTTCTTGTGTTATACGCCCCCCATTTTCTTTGAATTTGGGTTGTATCTTCTTTGAAAGATATAGTGTGATTGCTTGTAAAACCAAACATAAGTTCATTGTTTTTGTTTTCGAAGGCAATATGTGATATCAACTATAAAAGCTAGTTGGCTATATTTTGACCATGGAAGTAATTGGTGTTAAACTTAGATTTATTTTTGAGGATTTTAATGTTTGAGCTTAAGTAGAAAATGTGAAGAAATTTGTTTTTTAACTTACCATCTCCTTTCCTTTACAACATAATAGGCCTGGTTTGTTAGTATAGGGGTTTTTGTCTGATCATTGGTTTTCTTTATCTATTTTTTCCTTAGGGATGGATTTTTTTCATAGAAAAATTATATTTGAATGATTTTTGGATATGTTTTTGTATTATTATCTAGAAAAATAAATTTTATGCCATTGATGCGGGATTAAATTTGGGTGTATATTATATATATTTGTTGAAAATATGTAGAATAATTTGTAGGGAATTGTGTTTATGCCAAACATGTAGCACCTTTTTCAACCAACCCTATTTATTTTGGTTAAAGCCTTCATGAGAATCCATTGAAGTGATTGTGCACTTGTCATAAAAGTGTTTGAGATTATGTTTATAAATGTTTGAGAGAATATTGTACATGATTACCTTCTAACATAACTTTCTTGGAAATGCAGGTCTATTGCAATTGAAGATATGTAGTAGATTATGTGCGGGAGTTATGTCTAGTGGAAGAAAAAAATTTAGTGCCTTCTTCCACAAAATCTCTCTACATAATGATATGAGCTTGTGATTGGAATCAACAGTGCATGGAACTGGTAGTAGCATTGTATGATATTCCATAAGAAGTCAAGTAGTTTATTCATTTAACACACTTGAAAGAGTCTTCTTTCCATGTATGTCAAATCTGTGTTTGTATAATTGATTTTTCTTTACATATATAACAACTTTGAAATCAAAGGCCCCTGTAATGTTGTTTGTAAACAACAATTACATTTTAAGTATTTTTTGATTGTTTTTTTTTTCTAATATTGAATATCACAAAGAAAGATTCCACTAGGTTCTTAGTATTCTCTTACAATTTATAATATAAATTAGTTATCAATATTATTTTTTTCTATTGGTCTTTACTCTAAAAGTAAAGTAATTCTTACAAATTTATGCAAGTTTTGTTTGTAGGGATTCAAATGGTAGTCAATGATACAAATTTGACCCCTGATTTTTTATTTTTTTGATGTTCAAGGTCATATTTTAGTTTATTTTTCTTGCACTTTTAAAATATTATAAGTAGGTGTCAAACTATTTTTTATTTTTTCATTATTTTATCATGAGATGAATACAAATGCAAGCATGATTTAATTTTCCAAATACACATATTTGAATATGGAACTCGATATTTCATAGTTGACCATTAAGTGTTCTAATGTTGATGAGAAATATGGATTCTTTGGAATGTTAGTTCCTTGGTTTGGCAATACAAACAAAACCTAGGATTTGCAAGTATGTTGGTGTCGAAAAAATTTCCCTACAATTTATAACACTTGCATTTCATAGAGTGCCTAGTAGATGAGAAGTGGTAAGAAAGCAATACACGTTTTCTTTTTCCATAGAGGATGAAAAGAGAAAGACATCTAGCTTAATAATGACATAATCCAAAAAACATTGTTGACCTTACCTATTTTTTTGTGTGAGACTTTTGATTACATTGTGGAATTTTTCCTATTTTGCCCATTACTTGAACATATGTTATTATATAACTTCATCATTTGAACAAATCCTGAATAATAATATACGGTATTATACCTTGGTCGGCCAATCTATTACCAATAATTGAACAAATATATTGATCAATTGTACATAGTATCCTATATATAGTTAATGAGAACTCCTTAATATTAATAAAATATACTATTTACTTAAACTTATGTTTCCCATTTCTATTACATATTTTTGGATTTTGTATTGTTTTTATCTGATCAATGAAAAATGTAACAAATCATGTATGGTACTTCTGTTTTTATCTTTTAGTAAGGATATTCATCAGATTTGGAGATTTGTTGTTTAGATTTTGATACTTTTTGGTACTGCAGTTAGGTTGGTCTTGTACAACTACTATTTAAGCTATCGACATGCGTTTAGGTACTAGGGGAGGGGACTGGTGCCTCTCCCCTAGTCCCTGTATTCTTCACTAAAATCAAGACCCAATTAATTAATTTCAATAGAATAGGTTCCAACAAAAAATTAAAAAGGTTTGATAATTGTCAATAGGGTAAAAATTATCACTTTTAATATGTATCTCAAACAAATAAATATTGAAAGCTTTGATTTACTTAGAGGTCATTCATTGCCATCAGATGTGACTACATTGTCCTTTATTACTGTATCACCATCCCTACTTTCAATGAAATTTAATTCCCCACCACCCACACTATGTTTTTATTTATAGTTATTGGTGTTATGAGGGATATTCATTTGATATATCATCCATGATTTTCAATGCATGTACTAGACTGAGTCAACTATTAGAATGATGCATTATGACCTAAGGAAGCTTTGTTGGTATTACCTTGTTGGCGCTAGGATTTTAAACTACAAATTTTGTTCAATTGTATTCTATATATGCTTGATTTTCTATATGGGTGGATTCTATTGTTGCTGGATTTTTGATGCAAGTAGTCTTTTTGCATGTTGTGTTTGTTACTAGTTTAAGTTATGTAATCTTTTCATTATGTTGACATTCAAATCTTTAATATTACAAGTTAGTGTTATTTATTATGTTGCATCTACGGTCGTTGCTCTTTTCTCTACCATCTATTCAAAAGTAGAATTTCAAATAAGATTATTCGTCTATTGTTTAAAATTATTTTATACTGCATATTATTAGATTCTTTAACAATGATTTGGAGGGGATGTTTTATGAGAAACTAGAGTACTTTGTTACAAACCACATCCATATGTGAAGCTTTCTCAACTATAGTGATTAAACCTTACTTTCTACATGAAGATTGTGCAATTCAATATTACTTATGGAACAATTACCATGAACAACCTTCTTAAGGATTATTGTCATTAGTCTTTGCCTTGCTTTTTGTTCAATAAATATATAAGATCAAAATCAATATAGTGGAAGTTTTGAATTTTATATGCACCTTTTCTTTGGAGTTCCAAATGAATATAATATACTACAAAGTTTTAATTAAACAAGCATTAGATTGGCATTAAATTGTTATAATTTCTTGCAAAATGAGATGGGCTATTAATATTAATTATTATCATAGGTAAACATTAGAAATCAAGTTAGGGATTGGCTCATGTAATCTTTAAAATTTAAATCCATTGGCTAGTCTTGCAGGTTGACTAACATTCTTTGTATGATTGCAAATCTTAAAGGGACAAAAAGACTCTACTTCCAAGGAAAACTAAGAGAGAAAGGAGTTTCTGGCAAAGTAAAGAATGAATTCTCCTGCAAGTCTTTATTTTTCTTCTTTGAGGGAATATATTTTGCTTATGGAGCAAGTAGTGAAGAAAAATGATTCCCAATGAATCAAACAATAGTTGCTGACCTTTGGTAAATTTCATGTCAATCTCTATTATGTTTTGATTTGAATAACACAATAAAATCTCATTATAAGTATATCCTATGATTTTTGGCATGTTTAAATTTGATTATTTAAAAGGCACAATCTTAATTTTAATGTGGAAAGATATGACATTATGAACATTGTACTAATATTATTTTTTCAGCACATTACAACATCAAATGACTCTAGATGATCAATGACATTGAAGACAATGTAAGAATTGTAAAAAATAATTCCCAATCCTTAATATGTAATACATTCCCATTTGATGAGATCTTTGATAAAAGTATAGTTGGGAATTTTCACTAGCAACAAGTTAGTTGTTGTTTAACCATGTATATGTGCAAAATCTAGATAAATACTTCATCTTAAATATTTCCACTCTAGATGTTTACATTAAGGATTTGAAATATATTTTGAATCCAATGTGTAATTCTCTTCATGTCGTGGATGATTCCAAGGTAACTATATCCATTTGTTATTTAATGCTTTGGTTTAAGATTAAAATATAGAATTATTTCTTTATATATATAATTTTCATTGATATAGATCTGGATAAGGACCATTGTAGAGTAATTGGTTTAAGAATGTGCATTAAAAAATAATCGTTGTTTGTAAAGGTAAATTAAATGCATGATATTTAATTTTTATGCACTTTTTTCCAAATTCTATTTTAATATAAGTTAAAAGAGTAGTTTTCAAAAATAAAATAATCACACTTTTCAGTCAAACCAAAATAAGTAGAAAATGTTGTGTGAATTGCTATGTGAATAAGTGGTAATTGGAATCCTTGTTTTCATCTTTAACATTGTCTCTAATGCCCTTTTGTATCAATATACATTGATGAATAATATTAATCATGTTCTATTTATGTGAATATGTTGGTGACCTCTGTGCCCGAGAGACAATATTTAAAAGGGATGTCACATTATTTTTATTTATTGTTGCAACATCAATATTTATCATTGAGAGACTACAACAACCTAGTTCTCCACAATTTAGGAGAAATATCTACGATTGACAACCTAGAATTTTCATCTGTTTTTGAGAACATAGAATTTTTATCTTTTTTGAGCACCTAGAATATTGTCTCTAGAAAGAATTTTTGGAGACAATAATTAAAAACACTCAATTTTAGAAAATACTTGAGACAATACACAATTTTTTCATCTCAACTTGACACGATTACATCAAATATCGTCTTAAATGCTTCTCCATGTAGTAATGTTAATTTTATGTTGATATGATCCTAGTGTGTAGATTTCACTAATAACTTGAGGTTTTGGTAATGGTTTGTTACATTTGGTATCAGAGCAACCACCGGGTTCGATTCATGGAGCGGATGACAAGGAGGTTCGTTGGCCCAGCTTATAGAGTTCAAAGTTTGATTCCTATAGGGGCTTCACAAGGTGGAGTGGAGAGGGTGACAAGGAGGTCTAATAGCCTAGAGTTCAGATTGCGGAGCGTGGTGGGATGATATGATCCTAGTGCATATATTTCACCAATGCCTCGAGGTTTTGGTGCAATGACTTGTTACATATATTGTGTAATAATATTGTCTTTTTTCACTAATTGAATCTAGATCTGCAATAATTGATCTAAAACTCACTTGTGAATTAGAAAAACACCCTAACACATAAAACATCCTAAAAAGATGTGTATATAATTATCCTATTAACACTTGGAAATTCTCTACCAATTATTTATTTGTTTCTTTGTATACGAGCCACTATAATGGCTTGCAAATTATTTAACATCAAGTTCTTTCAAGTACCTTTATGAATATATAATCTATTTTCTTCTTAACCATGATTACTTGTTCATATTATGAAATGTAAAAGTTCTATCTGCCCACATTTTTGTGGGTCGGATCCATCTCTCATCATCATTAAGATCATGACAGATGCCAATGTATAGTTTGTGAACACATGCCTTCATACTTAATTTTGAGCTAGTAACTAAGCCATAAAAATGCAAAGCTTCATAATTGAATTTCATATTAGATCACAAAATAATTAAAAATTGCTAATAGTAACATGCTAATCAATGTAGATTATGTAAACACATGCCCAAAAACATTTATAGTTAGAACATGAGCCATTTTTGGTTAATTATAAGACATGTCAAAAAATAAATCTCCATCATTAAAGCACGAGCAAGAGAATACATGCATGATTAAATGTTCCCTTGTAGCATGACTTCCAAAATAATCCAACAATTGTTAGTTGAAATATCTATCATAAAAATTTGTAACTTTCCCCAATTTTCAACATGTCTTAGGGGAGACGTCCTTACAAAACCAAAATAAAAATAAATTTAGTTCGCAAGATAATTGTAAGTTATTCTGAAAGAGCCAATAGAATAACCAATCAATTTATACCTATGCAGTAAAATTTCCAAATATCAACCAATGAAATTATGCCTGAACTCTACGATTCATCAGGAAAGTATAGAAATTTTCAGGGTCTATTCTTGCAATTATTCACAATAGGGGATGATCGTTAACTAGAAGGGGCTAGAGCAAAGCATTGGCCAAACGCATTTTAATTATTTAAAAAGAATCATAAGCTCAATGATAAATAATATCTCAATTTTATCATAATAAATGTTGATTATTGTGTGCATGTATATTTTGCTTAATGCTAAATCAAATGAAGCAAGAACTACCACCTAAAATAGTTCTACAATTTAGCTAAAACAAAGCATAAACACCATCATGATAAGAATTAAACAAGGGTTAGATGTTAGCATTCATAAATACAAACTTTGAAACTAACAATGCTAAATATCTAAACTCCTCTATTCTCTAACAACAAATAAATGAATGGACCTAAGTAAGCTCCATGACTATCAAAATAGTTGTCCTTAATGTTCCAAGAACCTAGGAATGGGGGCTAATCAAAGTTGGGCTACAAGACCCTTTTGACACCTCCCATATGACCCAAGCACTTTAAGAAAGAGGCTTAACTCTTCAAGATGATGAACTCTCAAAAGGGCAAGGTGCAAGCTCTTAGTCTCTTTGCTATATGCTTTGCATTTGCTCTCTAAGGAGTTTAGGTGTCAGTAAAAAGGTAGGTGGAGGGCTCTTTATATAGCCCAAAGGATAAAAGATTCAACACATTCTCATGAATGTGGGATAAAGGTAAAACATGATTAGGAATGGATAAGGTTGCTTTATTAAAGGTAACCTTACTTTAGAAGGGTTTAATACATGTTTAGCAAGTCATGGGAGTTGGGGGGTATTTTAATTAATCAAAGGTGATTAATTAATAGGTAGATGTAAGCTTATAGAAACCAATTAGAGGAATATTAGTGTGATTTAGGCTATTATAAGGGGATTAAATCAATTAAATATTGATTTATTGGTTAAATGGAAGGGAAAACTAATTAATTAATAATAATTAATTAGTCTAGGTAGAAGGGGTGATTTATTAACGGAAGGTCGTTAATTAGGGTATTTGTTGGATAGGCAACTTAATTAATTAGCTTAGTGTAATTAATTAATGATGATATGAGGGAAAATGAGTGCTTTTGACGATACGTCGTTGATTTGCGAGAAAGGGGATAATTAGCGCAATTTAAGTATTTAAATTGCTTGGGCGTAATTATAGGTGTCTACATTTGCCCCTCTTTGGGGTGGCGTAAGTGATGCCACTTCAAAGATAGTAGACAGAAGAGATTTTGAAGAAATAGAAGAAAAATTAGTAGGAGGGAGAGATGCCCCCTCGAGTGTCGATGGGGGTGATGAAGGAAGTCGATCGACGATCGAAAAAGATGAGAAGTAGGCAGAAGAATGGGGACGAGGCAGGATGCCCCAAGGAGAGGGAGAATTAGGGGTGAAAGGGAAGTGGTGTAGAAGAAATATGGATGAGAGGAGAGAAGATCTTAACCTCTAGCCACTTAATTTGTTTGGAACAAATTTGATGTCATCATATTGCCATAGGAACTACATCATCGGTCCTTATGAAAAATATAAGCATACGACAAAGGTAGAATGACATGAAAAGCCATACTACGAACAATTGTCCATTGCTGAAAGTACCAACTCCACACAACATATAATAATGCAATGCAATACGAGAAGGAAAACAAGCTCATATAACAGGGAAAACAAGTACGAACGCACATATCCAACCCAACAACGGTCAAGACAGTTGTACAAATGTTTTGTTATCAGTGCTGAAGAGATCCACAAGTTCATGATTGACGAAAAGGGTTAAAAATGATGCCCCAAGCAAGGATACATGCAAGGGGAAATGAAAATGGACACGGGGTCCATGAAAAGTGTTTGTGCGCAACGAAACAGCACCAGGCAACCAAAAGTGCCCCAGAGTACAGACGAAGCAAGCAGCTAGCTGTTGTGAATGGTTAGGAATCTGGTGATCCGCGAGTCGTATTAATCGGGGAAGATGTGAGACAAACCAACAGGATATGGAGAAAATACCATGCGCAAGACACAAGTTTCAGCCATAAAGAAGCAAGTTACCATTTTGTAGGGTGTTTTACTTTTTAGGAATTTTTTGAAAAATTTTGCATATTTTTTTTGGATTTTTTTTTTTAAATATTTGAATGTTTTGGTTGATTTTAAAAGTTTTATGAAACTATGTATAGGAAGACGAGAAAGCGTGGATGCCCCCAGTGATAGATGGGATGTACAAGGGCATAAGGCCACATGCATACCTGAAAGGTGAAGATGTAAAAATGTCCCAACGATAAGGTGGGAGTATTCAAAGGTAAACTCTTCACAGGTAGAAGCGGGACCAAAGGCCATTATGGATAGGTTCAACATGATGATGAACATAAACCAATGAAATGCTGGGAAGAAGCAAGGATGCCCCCAGCGTAAGTTGGCCTACAAGCACATGATAGAAAGGAAGGAGAAGATTGTTTTTTTTGGAAGGGGACAAAGGTTTCCACAAACATGGAAAATAAGTAATCTTATACACATGGATGTTCTTAACGAAGTAGAAGAATGATGTGAATGATATGAATGTAGCTTAGAAGCCTCGTGATGAAGAAGTGATTAGCCAAAGGCATAAATTGTGAGACGAGATATGGACTAGAGTAAGAGTCTGAACAAGGTCCAAAAAAGACACTTGGTAACATACTAATCCTGTTTACTCATAGAGATCCAGTGTGTGCACGTGGATTTTATTACCTCTTGAAGTGAAGATTTAATAGACAACAAGTGAAGAGACCCTAGCCAATGTGTAGGAATGATTTATTTTGATAAGTGATTTTGTGAATGGAGGGTGAAAGGATAGCCGTACATTGCTCCGCTGCCAGCCAAGCGTCCATAGCCCCGACGGAGATGTATTTGATTCTAATCACAACATTGCTCTACTACCAGTCAGGTGTCCATAGCCCTGATAGAGATTATTGGAAATACCCCAAGAGAGAGTTATATATTAATTTTCTTTTGATTTGTAGCTTTTAGCTTTTGAGTTTTGTTTGATTCTTTTACTTTCTGAAAACTTATTTCAGCTCTCTTGTTTAACAAGGGGTTAAGAACCACTGATGGCTTGATAGAAGGAGGTGGAAGTGATTGTGATGATGACATTGGTTAGTGTCAACAAATATGTCCAAAATTTCTTCGCAACAAGTTTATTAGATGTTTGAATGTGATAGGATCTCCATGAGGTCAGTCGTTCTTTAATTTACCAAGGTGATAAAAGACCAGGGGAAAACAGATACCATAGAGATAAATGTCACAAAATGCATGCAAATAAGCTAGCCAAAATATCACTGAAGGGATGAAAATGGTAGGAAGACTTGCAAAAGAATAGCAAGGAAGGGAAGAAAGAAATATCCATGTGTATGCAACACCTGATTGCAATGTTTGATCTTTGTACCTTTGATTTTTGTTGTTTTTTAAAATTTTTAGATTTTTGATATATATATATATATATATATATATATATATATATATATATATATATATATATTTGAACCGTTGTTACTAACAAAGTCACTTTGTGTGATAGGATCCAACAACGATGTTTGCGACTTCCTTGATAAGGGAGACTAAGCGTGTTTGTTTATCAAGAGTCATGTTTTCCCCAATCTCGATAATCGTGGTGAGTTCACACTCAACAAAGGACTGTGATTTATCCTGAAACATGGATTTTGTATGCGGAAGCTTGAGTTCCCTATCCAGAGGTTTATGCACTTTATGCCATACTTGATGGTTATGTTGATGTGCGTTCTTGAATCGTGCTTGATTTACAACTTTGATATTGTTCCAGTTGTTGGGGGATTTTGAGCTCTTGGAAGTTTTGACCTGAGCTTGATAATGAACCTGTTTGGGTTTCTTATAGGCTGACGCTTGAATTTTCTGACCTCAAGAAGGAGAAGAATGCGAACATTTACAATTGATGATAGGAACGATAGTAATGGTAGTGGGCTTGCCACAACCATTGATAGAAGAAATATGTGATAGATGAAAAGGATACGGTCCAAGAATTGAAGAGGATGGGCTACCAGGAGGTGAGCCATGGATAGAAGGTGAAAGGCTACTAGGATGTGGCCCAAGAATAGAAGAAGAAGGGCTACTAGGACGTGACCCATAAATAGAAGACGAAGGGATACTAGGATGTGGCCCAAGAATAGAAGAAGAAGGGCTACTAGGACATGACCCATAGATGTAAGATGATGGACTACCGGGATGTGGCCCAAGAATAGAAGATGATGGACTACCCGGGGGTGATTCATACATAGAAGATAAGGAGCTAGTCATATGTGCCCCAATAATCGAAGATAGTGGGCTACTCGAAAATGTCCCACAAATAGAAGAGGGAGGGCTACTAGAAGGTGACCCACACCTAGATGAAGATGAAGGGCTACTTGGCGCTGACCCCACAAGAGATTGTGATTGAGGAATTATGATAGATGAAGAGTTATTGGGTGATGAGAAGATAGGCCATGGATCTATGCAAGACCAAGGAGTTTCATCACATAATGAAGAATGTGAAGATAGAAGAATAAGAGGAGGATCAAGTTGCATGATCTGAGGCTCTTCCTCTGTTTCTTGATTAAAGGAATCAACCTTTTCCTCACAATATGCAGATGCATCAAAGTCTAAAGAGAATCCCTTTTTGTAATCTACTAAAGGAATATCTTCATATGCCCCTATAAATGCCCTGATTGTTTCTTCATTCTGAAAGAGATCAATCGGTATGAGTTGTTGATCGATCCCTAGGGGTTTATTGGAAGAAATAGGTTCACTTGGTGTGGAAGGCTTAGAAGATGTTTGATGATTATTGATAGAAGAAGATGGTGTGGGGGATGAATAATATGTGTAGCTAGATGTCTCAGGAGTAGAAGAAGGTGGTGTGGACCTACCTATACAATGGTATGTCGTATGTAAAATAGTAGGATTAAGTCCAAAGTCTGTAGATTGTGACACATGGGTCGATTTAGATGTTTGTCTCAAAGGACTTTGAGTCACACGAATCTTCACAGAAGGAAGATTCCGTGGGGGTGATTTATGAAGAAGGTCTTGCAAAGAAGGGGAGGACTGTGATTCAAGCATCGCATTAGATGAATGACAAGGTTCCTACAAAGAAAGGGAGGAATGTGATTCAAGCATCGCATTAGATGAATGATGACAAGGGTCCTGCGAAGAAAGGGAGGACTGTGATTCAAGCATCACATTAGATGAATGATGACAAGGGTCCTGCGAAGAAAGAGAGGACCGTGATTCAAGAATTGTATTATACTTCTGATTGGAGGGATTCAGAGTCACGTGTATCTTCAAAGGAAGAAGACGTCGTTGGGGAGACTGATAAAAGGGGTCCTGCAAAGAAAGGGAGGACCGCGACATAAGAGTCGCATTAGATGATTGATGAAGAGGATCATGCAAAGAAAGGGAGGACCATGACTTAGGAGTCGCATTAGATGACTTAGGAGTTGAATTAGATGAATCCGAATAGTAGTTTGGATATGAATCCTCAGGAGAGTCAGAGGAAATATTTGGATTGGAATCCTCAGAAGAAGAGGAAATGTTTGGATTAGAATTAGAAGAAGAGTGGGGGGAACTCGAATAATAATTTGGATCAGACGTGTCCAAATCATACCATCGACTATGAGATGAAGGTGGGGAACGAGTTACTCGTATGGGCTCTCTAGCACGAAGAACCAAACGAGGTTTAGTTGTAATGGGAATCTTTTGTTTTGAATTGCTAAACCTAGGTTCCATATTTTTGTAAGTATGGGGAACCGCACGATAGTCAGTCATTTTTGGCGTTGTTTTAAGCACAAATGTCTAGATTTAGACAGTGTGATGAAACTCCTTCAAAGGGAAGGAAGTGACATGTCGATTTGGGTAGCATAAGGACAACTAACTAGACATTTCGTAAGTATTGATATGTGTGTGTGATTTTCTGAAGAAGGTCTAAGGAAAATAGACATCGTGATGACGTAATATCGATGAGATAAACAGGGATTGTCCTAGAAAATAAGTTTTCTGAATGAATAATCACAAGGAACAATCATGCGAGTGTGAAACACAAAGCCAATCAACAAGGAAATACACCATATGAAAATGTGATGCAAAGATGATCAACAAGATGTTTTCACTTATGCCAAGTTCAAGGAAATGAACAAAACATAAGTAAAAACAAGAAGTCAATGTGATCTCCCAATCAAGATATACTGATGAGCAAGCTCAAACTCAATTAAGACCTATATCTCAAAAAGTGCCAATTACAATTCGTGAATGACACAACAATATCACCAAGATATGTTAACCCACTTTGCTAGAAAGTGAAGTATTGATATCGAGGTGTTATTGATATAACACGCACAAATGGTAACACCTAGCACTCTTTGAAATCGAGGTAATAATAGAACCAAACTAAAAAAGCTCAAAGTATAGCTAGGAATAGTTAAGAATGTGTGCAGCGTAACCGTACAATATAGGTATTTATGTCGAGTTTACAAGAAACAAGACGTAAATATCAAAATTGTAATGATACGAGACAAACAAGCTAACTCCTCTATGGAAGTCTACGGTGATGAACCACGCCTAACTACAATGACGATCTTGACGTGGGTATCAAGATCACAATGGCTACCAAATGACGTGAAAACACCTCCACTCACTTTAGACGTTTAACTAACCCAGCCGCAAACATGGATGGGCGTAAACGGACATAAAAGTGAGAGAAACAGTCGAATGGCAACACAAAGGTAATCACACCTCTTTTGATCAACAAAGTGTCAAAAGAATATGAAGGAAATAAATCAAGAAAAATGACGAAAAATGCTAGCCTCACTTCAGCAGAGTTTCACCTCGCCCTAAGGCAAGTAAAAACTAGGCGAAAGTAATACGTCACACGTTTCTCAAAAAGAAGGTTCACAACTCAACACTATTTTCAAATGGTCAAAAGTGGGCTCCTGGCCAAAGTATATTCTCCTAGGTGGTTCTCTCGCCCTAGGTGTTACAAAGTTGCCACGAGCGAGCGCGATTTACCCCAAAAAGTCACACTGACTAGTTTGGGAGTATCTCGGCTTTACTTTACCCCCTTCAAGAATAGTAGGCAACTAGTGCGTCTACGTGTACTATCACTGGGGTCGCCACAATGGACAACCTGTAACGCTATCTCATAAAGGAATCACTAGTCAAGTAGGTAGTGCGGAGCACTTCCCGTTTCGTCCACAAGGTTCCCTCTTGCGTGGACTACTTTGGGGTTCCTGGAACCACCCCCATTGTTGTAGCTTAAGGCGTTATGCCAAAGGGGTTGATGTTCCAGTTGAGCGGAGAGGGACGTACCCTTTTCTGAAACCTGCAATACAGTGTTTTGAATATGTTGTTCTTTTTATCTTGTTTAATTAGGTGTGGTTTACTTGAACACCTTTTGGCAACCTGTATAACAACTGTATTAGTAGTTTTTGATTTTTTTTTGGTTCCTCCTTTCTTTGACAAGCGTTTTTAGGTCCTGCACTCAAGCGTTAGTAGTTCTCCAAGAAATTCACATTATTTAAAAGAGGATTAAGAGTTGCTTTTGATTCTCAAGATCATCCAAGGATGCAAGAGAAGAGCATACACAACAAATAATCCAACTAAAAAGTAAAGAAAATATTTTCAATCAATGAACCATACAAAATTCTTGATAAATGTTCATTCCCTTAAACCAAAAGTGAAAGATGAAGTTTCCAATTTACCAAATGTTATAAAATGAAGACTAAAGTTACTTTTTGATTCTCAAGATCACCCTAAGGTACAAGAGAAGAGTATACACAAACTTTATCCCAACTATATACAAATGAAAAACTTCAAATCAAAGGACCATTGAAAAATGCTTTGTAAAAGGTTCATTCCCTTAAGCAAAATGAATAATCAAGTTTCCAAGTTTAATCCCAATGTTAACAAGATAGAGATCAAAGTTATTTTTCGATTCTCAAGATCACCAAAAGGTGCAAGAGAAGATCATACACACACTTTGGTCTAAATCGAGTAAGCATGGAAATACAACATTCATCAAAACATTAGACATGTTAGAAAATGACCAGTTTTAAAATAACCATAAAAATCTGTAATTTCTATAATAATAAATCTTAAATTTATGTTTTCATTGCATAGTTAACTTCAATACCTTTCCTAACGCAAAAAAAATGGAGTCATTTCGAGTTCGGGAGCAAAAGTTATGGCCTTCGGAAGATGGGTTACGCATATGCTCTTATGCTCATGGGTATGCACTTGACATGCACTCAAAAAATGTCAAAAAAAAACGTCCCTTAATCTACAAAATGGGTAAATTTTTTCCAACCAAGATTCAATTTTGACAACAACCCATCACATTAATATATGAATAGAAGACTCAACGCTATCAAACATTAACATACATGCTCAAGAATTTTAAGATTTTCAAGAAATTGACAAAACTAGCATGTAGAATGATGAAAAAGTAAGCTCTAAAAATGAAAACATGATGAAATCTTGAAATTTTCTCACCAAGATTAAATTTTGACAGCAACCCACCACATTAATATGTAAATAGAAGACTCAGCACTATCAAACACTAACCTACATGCTCAAGAATTGAAAATTTTCAAGAAATTGACAAAACTAGCATGTAAAATGTTGAAAAAGTAAGCTCTAAAAATGAAAACATGATGAAATCTTGAAATTTTCTCACCAAGATTAAATTTTGACAGCAACCCACCACATTAATATGTAAATAGAAGACTCAGCACTATCAAACACTAACCTACATGCTCAAGAATTGAAAATTTTCAAGAAATTGACAAAACTAGCATGTAAAATGTTGAAAAAAGTAAGCTCTAAAAATGAAAACATAGATGAAATCTTGAAATTTTCCCATCAATTCCAATTTTGACAGCACTTCACCTCCTTATACCTACAAGGAATACCCAACACATGCAAATTCAACAAAACAAGTTAAAAAAACAAGTTAGATCAACATGTGTAAAAGAAGGTTAGTAACCAAAAATAAAACTTAACTACAAAAACTTGAAATTAAGTGCAAAGGACAATGAGTAAGTCCCACCGGGCGTGCCAAATGTGTACATGTATACTTTGTTTAATGCTAAATCAAATGAAGCAAGAACTACCACCTAAAATAGTTCTACAATTTAGCTAAAACAAAGCATAAACACCATCATGATAAGAATTAAACAAGGGTTAGATGTTAGCATTCATAAATACAAATTTTGAAACTAACAATGCTAAATATCTAAATTCCTCTATTCTCTAAAAACAAATAAATGAATGGACCTATGTAAGCTCCATGACTATCAAAATAGTTGTCCTTAATGTTCCAAGAACCTAGGAATGTAGGCTAATCAAAGTTGGGCTACAAGACCCTTTTGACACCTCCCATATGACCCAAGCACTTTAAGAAAGAGGCTTAACTCTTCAAGATGATGAACTCTCAAAAAGGAAAGGTGCAAGCTCTTAGTCTCTTTGCTATATGCTTTGCATTTGCTCTCTAAGAAGTTTAGGTGTCAGTAAAAAGGTAGGTGGAGGGCTCTTTATATAGCCCAAAGGATAAAGGATTCAACACATTCTCATGAATGTGGGATAAAGGTAAAACATGATTAGGAATGGATAAGGTTGTTTTATTAAATGTAACCTTACTTTAGAAGGGTTTAATACATGTTTAGCAAGTCATGGGAGTTGGGGGGTATTTTAATTAATCAAAGGTGATTAATTAATAGGTAGATGTAAGCTTATAGAAGCCAATTAAAAGAATATTAGTGTGATTTAGGCTATTATAAGGGGATTAAATCAATTAAATATTGATTTATTGGTTAAATGGAAGGGAAAACTAATTAATTAATAATAATTAATTAGTCTAGGTAGAAGGGGTGATTTATTAACGGAAAGTTGTTAATTAGGGTATTTGTTAGATAGGCAACTTAATTAATTAGCTTAGTGTAATTAATTAATGATGATATGAGGGAAAATGAGCGCTTTTGACGATACGTCGTTGATTTACGAGAAATGAGATAATTAGTGCAATTTAAGTATTTAAATTGCTTGGGCGTAATTATAGGTGTCTACAATTATATCTAATAATTAATGGGTTTGCCATCTTTTATTTGAATCCTTCAATCAAAATTATGTGTTGGGAAATAATACTAAATACCATGTTCTTATTTACAATACAAAGTCTGGTTTTTAAATGTATAAGTTAAACTATTGAAGGCAAATCAAATTATCCAAGGTAAACAAGATTTACAATATAACTAGTTCTTGTAGTAAATTGAAGAAAAGTTAACTGAACAACAATATGATCGATATATTTGAGCATGGAAAAATTGAATATATAATGAGTGCAATTTATATTTTTTTAGGATGAAACAATAAACTATAATTGTAGCATCAGAGACAATGTCACATGACGATAGATGACATATAATCTATGTTATTATTGGTGGTATGATGCAAAATACGTTATTTAATTTATATAAAAAAGATTGACATGTCATGATGTTATGTCATATCATAATTATTAATATAGGTAGAGGTGTTATTTTGTGGTATTTCAAAAAATACATTAATATGTCATTTTTGAGTAGTTCAATGTTGTATGACACGTCATGATTATTACTAGAGGTTGAGGTGTTTTGGAAGTTTTATTTTATAAAAATATGAGTCAATATGTTATGTTGTAATAAATTCTATGTTGTATGTTATATCATAATCAATAGTATCCGTTAATGCCTTTTGGTAGTATTAATAGGAAAATACAAATATATTTAAAGGTAACATTGAAAGTAGTGAATTATTAGTATATTTTATTGAAGTGAAGATTCTACAACAAGGGCTTGTAGGAATATTACAATTGTTAACCCGCAAGAAATAAGATATTTATTCATTTAACTATTTTTGGATACAAAATATGCAAGTCCAAGTTTCAAAACATAAGAAATTCAACATATAAAAAAAAACTAATTGCTCATTTATTGAAAGTATGAAGAAATAATAGCCTAATTAAGAAAAATTGATTGCTATAGTACCCTAATGGGTTCATTAAATAAATTGTGTTAAATAGTGAGAAGATGTCTCTTTTTCAAATTGGAGTTAACTTTTTGATTGAGAAGTGTTTCTCTGCTAATATCACAAATAAATATAATGCTAACCATATACATATATAGTTGGTATGGTTGCACACCCTATAATGTCAAATGAGGCAAACTCAAGAAAATACAACCGACATGAGAGCAAATTGTTAACAATTACATTTTGATGGATGCCCCATACCATGCTTTAAGTCTCTTATTTTCATATAAATTAGGAATATAATGAAAACGTTGTACAGAGAAACCATACCCTTTCTAATATAATTTGATTGACACCCATACCTTATCATAAATTTATTTATTGCACAAAATAAGAGTATGTTGATAGGGTTGAAATCTTGTTCATTGCATTTAGTGAAAGAGTGGCTCATTGCAAGTAAAACAATATTTTTAAGGAGTTGCAAGTTGATATTCCACGATAACATATGTCATTCACTCATGTAGCATCCATTAAACTATTCCATTAGTGCCAAATCTAGAAAACATTTGTAACATAATTTAATTGTATAACCTAATCAATAAATGTTTGAAGATTTGAGCAACCATTGTTAATCAATGAGGCAAGTTTTCCCTCTTGGTTTGTTATAGATCTGTACATGGAATAGCCCCTTTAGAGAACTTAAAATATCTTCTATTTGTAGGAAATATTCATTTGCATATAATGTTATAGTCGCACTTAGGTCTATTCTATAGAACAATCAATCTAAGGCAATGTAATGGGGTATTGTAACACTAACAGATGGAAGTGTTGTGTTAAACAATTTCAAGTGTATGATAACATCAAGTTAACAACATTTATTTTATTTGATGTCATCAATGGTCTGGAGATGTTTTCTTATAATGCATTTTGTGGTTTGAAGTTAGGGAGTATTTGGTTTACTTGCCTTCTTATTTTGGTTTGAAGGTAGGGTTTTGACAATGCATGTCTACAAATCAAAATGCAAGGATGATGTTGATAAGTAATTTTATATTATGTTTTAATTGCACGATAACATCAATTTAAAAACAAATTTGTTATTTGATGCCATTAATTGTTTGAGGATATTATCTTATAATGCATTATTTGGTGGACTTGCCTCTCGAATTGGTTTGAATATAGGGTTGGGATTTAACAATTGATTTAGATAATTATTAGTTAAATATTATATTAGATAATCTTGTTATTTTTAAAAATAGTTTTCTGTTTTATGCAAATTTTATATGTGTGTGTGGGTGTGTGCTTAAGAGTAGTCATATTACCACCTTTTATCCACATATTTACACTTCACTTTGCATACATTTGATTTCCAATCAAAATTTTAGTGCATACATCACTACTCCTATTGGCATTTCCATTGCACCCTTGAGGTACAAGTTCTAGTTATACAAACTACAAATCTAGAGCAAGAATAAAGTTTCAATTTGAAAATATTACATTGAAAGTATTGATCAATGTTTGGCTTCAAGTTGAATTTTGTACAAATGGGCACTAAAACCATGCAATCTAACCTCAACGCATGGATGAGTTGGGGGACAGTGCAAAATAAATTTTATAGGTTAGAAATTTTCGAATATTGTTCTTTCAACATATATAGATGATATTTAACTAAAAGATACTAAAATATTTATGTAAAATACAATATTTATTTGAGTTCCTTACAGAATTTCATTGTTGACATTTTGATAGTTTTATCTTTCACATTAGTTATGAAAAATAGATATGTAACAAACAATGCAATAATGTGAAACACAATGAACTCAAGTGATAAATTTAAGGGCTTTCATAATGAGAACCTATGTTCAAATGCACAATGGACATGTTACATGTTAAAAAGTACAAAATGTCATGTTAAAATGTACAAAATGTTAAGTGTTGAATTTGGTTAAGTTGCCTCTCCAATTATGGATGTGTTGCACCCCAATCAATAAGGGAATATTTGAGTCATTGAAAAATGTGGTGTACCCCAACAAATGAACCCAATAGTGTGCCATGAGTGAAAGTATTGTACCTCAAAAAATGAGGTCAAGTTCTAGTAATAAATGAATTTGACGGAAGATATATCCCTCAATAATGGCATTTGACCCAAAGGACACTGTGTGTGTGTGTCATGAGTGAAATTATTGTACCTCAAAAAATGAGGTCAAGTTCTAGCAATAAATGAATTTGACGGAGGATTAATCCCTCAATAATGGCATTGAGCCAAAGGAGAGGCATTCTGAGCCAAAGGAGAGGCATTTGAGCCAAAGGAATGTGTGTGTCCTTGTGTGCGCTAAAGCGTGGGTGGGTAAATGCACGGGTCTTTTGTGTTATTGTTTGGGCGTGTGGACGTGGTTCGTTGTTTTGCGGGGTGGCGGGTTTGGGCCTTTTGGCAGGTTGCGGAAGTGGCACTGTGCGTGTGCGGTCCGGCTGTCGTGGCGTGGTTGCGGGGCCGTCGGGTGGCGTGTGCAGGTGTTCTGTGTTGTTGCTATGGTTGTGTGTGTGGTGTTCCTGCGTGGTTTGCGTGCGTGTGTGGATGGTGTTCCTGGTCGTGCATGTGGTGTGTGTGCCTTATGTTGTCTGTGGTTTACTATTGTGTGCGCGCGCGCCGCGCATGTGTGATGTTGCGCGCCGCGCGTCGAGTGTGTTTCTGTGTTTGAACAAGAATTGCAAATGAAATGAACATCAAATGTGTAAATCATCTTGAGGCATCAATGAACCATGTTCAAATCAACATGTTATGTGTTTACACAAAGTTAGGTGTTGATGTAAAAGCCATCATATCCAATTGGGGTGTGATTATTACCCAAAATAAAACAAGGGTAAATGTATATTCATTGTAATGTGGGATACTCCCGACTGATGAGGCTAGGTACATCATAGTGAATGCAACACACCTCAAATGACAACATGTTAGTGTGTTTACCAAAATGTAGGTGGATTGTATAAGCCATCATAATTCCAATTCTTGGTGTGACTATACCCAAATAAACAAGGTAAATGTAATCATTGGTAATTCGGAGATACTCCCGACTAATGAGGCTAGGTTACAAGCAAAGGTGAATGCACAACATCACAACCAATAAGGCTATGGAGCTAGTTATGGTTAAGCGCGTGTTCATGTGCATGTGTGTGGGTGCGTGTGCATGTGTACGGGTGCGTGTGTGCGTATGTGTGCATGCGTGTGCGTGTGCATGCGCATGCGTGCACATGCGTGTGTGTGTGTGCGCACGCGTGTGCGTGTGCGTGTGCGTGCGTGCATGTGCGTGCACGTGTGCGTGTGCGTGTGCGTGTGCGTGTGCGTGTGCGTGTGCGTGTGCGTGTGCGTGTGCGTGGGCGTGGGCGTGCGCGTGTGTGCTTGTGTGTGTGCATGCGTGTGTGTGTGTGTGCGTGTGCGTGTGCGTGCGTGTGTGTGTGTGTGCGTGCATGTGCGTGTGTGTGCCTCTATGTGTGTGTGTGTGTGTGTGTGCGCGTGCGCGCATGTGTGATGTGTGTGCATGTGTGCGTGTGTGTGTGTGTTTGAACAAAATCAAATGAAATGGAACTCAAATGGTAAATCATTTGGGCATTCATATTTGAACCATGTTCAAATACGAACATGTTATGTGTTTACAAAATGTTAGGTGCTGATTGTATAAGCCATCATATCCAATTTTGGGTGTGATATACCCAAATAAACAAGGGTAAATGTAATTCATTGGTAATTGTGGGATACTCCCGACTGATGAGGCTAGGTACAAGTCATGAGTGAATGCAACACACCTCAAATACGAAAATGTTATGTGTTTACAAAATGTTAGGTGTTGATTGTATAAGCCATCATATCCAATTTTGGGTGTGATATACCCAAATAAACAAGGGTAAATGTAATTCATTGGTAATTGTGGGATACTCCCAACTGATGAGGCTAGGTACAAGTCATGAGTGAATGCAACACACCTCAACCAATAAGGCTAGGGGCTAGTTATGGGTGTGCGCGTGTTCATGTGCATGTGTGTGGGTGCGTGTGCATGTGTACGGGTGCGTGTGTGCGTATGTGTGCATGCGTGTGCGTGTGCATGCGCATGCGTGCACATGCGTGTGTGTGTGTGCGCACGCGTGTGCGTGTGCGTGTGCGTGCGTGTGTGCGTGCGTGTGCGCGTGTGCGTGTGCGTGTGTGCACGTGCGCGTGTGCGTGTGTGCATGTGCGTGTGCGTGTGTGTGTGTGTGTGTGCGCGTGCGCGCGTGCGCGTGCGCGTGTGTGCATGTGTGCGTGTGTGTGTGTGGAAAATAAATCAAATGAAATGAACTCAAATGGTAAATCATTTGGGCATTCATATGGGAGAACCATGTTCAAATACGAAAATGTTATGTGTTTACAAAATGTTAGGTGTTGATTGTATAAGCCATCATATCCAATTTTGGGTGTGATATACCCAAATAAACAAGGGTAAATGTAATTCATTGGTAATTGTGGGATACTCCCAACTGATGAGGCTAGGTACAAGTCATGAGTGAATGCAACACACCTCAACCAATAAGGCTAGGGGCTTGTTATAGGTGAATTTAATGAAAAAAAATTCCTCAGTGGTGGCATCTAAGCCAAATAACACCTTGTAAAGGGAATTCATCAAATCGAAAAGAAAAAATACAAAATAATATGAATTGAAAATAATCTCTTAATTGAAAGAAAATTGAACAAAGGTCATGCGATGGCTCAACTAACACTCCTTATGGGGAAAATCAATAATAGAACAAAGACATGTGAACAACATTAATTGAGGTTGGTAGCATAAGGTTGATATAATTTACACCATAACATTGATATTGGTAGGTAATTTGCAATTAACTTTTTTTAGTCTTATTATGTATAGCAATAAATTTGTTATCGTTATTTTTGTAAGGTACATACTTATTACGAAAATTAGTAACACCTTGTGTTTTTTTGTGAAGAAATTCAAACTAAAGATCAATAAATAAACATCCAAAATATAATTAAATATATTATAAATTTAGATCTAATAGTTGTTTTATTTAAAGGCACTTTACTTTTGGCCATATTTGTTTTTGACTTCAATTTGTGTTAAAAGAAGACTTTTGTTACCATGCCTTGCAACTAATAGATACATTTAAAAGTATGAATTTTGCACATGGTGCAAGTTTTTATGTGATGAATATATAACATTTAGGAAATTAGCGATAACAATAGAATTAACATTCACACAATTTCAACCAAAATCAAGTTTTCAATCTTATAGATTGTAGAAATATATAAAATTTAAGATAACCTTGTTTTTTTACTACTTTAGTAATACTTGCAATCAAAAATTCAAGAAAACTTGGGATTTTTTTTTAAAATCAAGAGGAACTCAAAATTATGTGTAGAAATCATGAATTCTGTACATAATCACATCGAATTGAGTAGAAAGATAAATCAATAAAATATTTTATTCGTTACGTAGTTAATTTAATATGCAAGGTCTCTAGATGGAAGGCAATTGTAATGCTTTATAGACAAACTTCAAATATTGAGAGACTTATTCTTTGTACTCCTAAAATCTTATGCAAAATAGTAAAACATGGAATAAGACCAAAACATATTTAATGTTCAAATACACTAAATGCATATACAAATGAAATCTCTAGTATAAAAAACAAGAGAAGGAATTGCACACACATTTAACAAACGTCATCTAACAAACAAAACAAAAATAAAAAAGGGGTATGTAGCACAAAATGTGATTTTGAATGGTGCATATGTGTGGTGTGTATTTTATGTTTAAAATAAAAAATCCACAATTCTAAACTATGAGGAACCACATTTGTCGAAACAAGCCAAAAATCTAGTTGCAAATCAACATTATTTATTTAAGATAGTAAGAAATTGTATAGGAAAATTTACGAATGCTATAAGATAATAAGTTAATGCCAATAACGACATTGAAACTTCCAACTTGGGCAACTTCAGGATAGGTTGCCTAAAAACATGCAATGTTGTGTCACTAGCGTGGGCAAAGCTACCATGATAACAAGAATTGCCTCAAGCACCGAGGAACATGATTAGAGTGGACTCAAACATATTAGAATTATGCCAATGAAAAAGTAAATAATAACATGTTTTGTAACTGGATTTGGAAAAATGAAGAATGTTGGAGATACCCAAGTTGATTTGTGAATAAATATGGAGATAATGATCGAGAATTATCTCTTACAAAACACTAAAAGGGAATCAATGAAAAGATGAGGACAATGCCCCAAGATAAACTTGGAGATGCTTATTTCCTAACAATGAGCAAAAATGTACCCCCCAAGTGAAACATGGAAAAAATTTAGTTTGATTTGTAATGAATGTCATCAATAATTTTCCAATTGTCATTAAAAACATGTTGATGACCATTGACAACACTAGTTGTAAGTATAACAATAAGCGACATGCTGCTCTTTGTAGCTTGGTTTTCTTATTTTTTATATGGACCATGGATATGCATTTGCAAGCAAATGGTAGATTTGTTGGTGCAATATTCTATATGTACTAATATTAAGTTGACTTAGGTTAGTTTAATTGTATTTAGAGAGTCTTGTGCATATCTCTTGGATTAGAATATGATAGGTGTTCAATTAATACTAGAGGTAATATATTTTCCTTCCTCATTTGCACAATGTTTATGCTTGGAGTCATAAATATGAAGACTAATCATGAGGATTTAACCATTCTTACATGGTACCATAGCCTTATTCTCCTAGTTTGAGTTATAGAATTCAAAGTTTTTAATCAAACTAACATTCCCACACTACTTCCTAAGCCCTTAAATAGGTTTTTGTGCCAACCCAAATTTTGGGTTTCTAAGCACCCTTTGGGACAAAACATCAAATTTAGGATTTTTTACTTACTTTTTCCATTTTTTGGGAGAAAAAAATTTAGGTGAAGCCATTATTTCTAATGAATACTATTACAAAATGATTTTTAAAAACCTAAAAATTAAGAGCATTCGATACAAATCTTTAAAGTTTTTTTAGATTTGGAGGGAGATAGGAGTAATAGAAGTTTTTTTTGGCATTTTTTGCAAAAACATGTGACACGACACATACCATTGGGTTTTCTTTGTCAAGAGATTTCTCGAAAGTATTGGATTGTAAAAAACACAACATTGAGGCACCGATGATAGGCATTCGAAGCTGAAAGGTTGATTTAGTGCTTCATTTAGTGAAGGACACTATTCACTAGCCCCTAAGTGCTAAATTCCCAGTCACCCACGCGACTTTTTATACCCAACCCTTGTACACTAGTAGACGTCATCCATATGACCCACGTCTTGACATTTTTGAGACCCCAAGAGCACGCCCTATTACAATGTGTACTTTCTTTTGGGAACTGAAGTCTAGAAGGCCACAAATTTCATTTTGTAAGGGCTTACATGGGTGATTGTTGTTCACCTTCTATGGTTTTTGATCTCTTCATGTTGATGCATTTAGTTTTTCTCAATTTGTGACCTATTGTCCTAGAAAATTACCAATTTTACCGACATGCATTGTTCTTCTTTATTCAAACTTCAAATGACTATAAGTCAATTTGTGCATCGGACTGAGGTGCTAGTATTTCTAAAATTACATATTTTTGTGCACTCTACATTGTCCTCAAATCACATCTGACTTGTTCTATTATAAAATGGTATTTTTTTTCCTTTTTTGTGAATTTGCAATTTGTAATGCACTATGTGTAAACTAATAAGGGGCAATATATTTTCCTTGAACCTCATTTGCGCAATGCTTATGCTTGGAGTCATAAATATGAAGACTCGTCATGAACATTTAAGCATTCTTACATGGTACCATAGCCTTATTCTTTTGGTTTGAGCTATGGAATTCTGAGTTTTTTAATCAAACCAACATTCCCAATCTACTTCCAAAGCCCATGTTATCTTGTGTTTTTGCAAGGGAAAAATTCCACTTGAAAATACAACAACTATACCATAGTGTCAAAATTTTGCATTGTAGACCTTCCCAGACACCCCTCCAGATCACCCTATCCCTCATATCAGGCATATCCTACCATTCCAAGTGGTCTAATGTGTTGTGTCAACATGTGTATAGGATATTTAGGGAAATCATTTTTATTCAAGTGCTTCGAAGTTGGTGCCACTTGGAGCAGATCCTTCAGTAAGCTCAAAATGGCTATTTTTAGCCTTTTTGAGACAGGTGCATATTCTTTGGAGTTGCTTTAAGGCCCTAGATTCATCAAGAGGGTGTATTCATGAGCCAAGATCATCATGCAAGTGATTTTGGAAGATTTAGGGAATATTTGGTGGTTTTGGAGCAAGTTCATCAAAAGCATGGTTCCCCAAGGTACAATGTTAGATACTTGGACAATTTTTTGGAGGATACCTGTCAACATGGTGCTCAAGCGCACTTTTGTGCCCCTATTGTCCCTTTCTACCTTGGGACATGGGGGATAAAAAATTGCACCCCTCCTCCCATAGACTCCATGGACATGCAATATGACCTTGGAAACCTCCAGTAAGCTCCTTTTGGCCTTTTTGTAGCCCCCTCCTCAACTCGCGCATGTGTGACAAGTGTCACCCTAGGGAAAAGTCACATTTTTGTGCCCCCATTGTCCCTTTCCAAGGGGAAAAGGGGGACAAAAAAAATGTGGCCCCCCCCTCTCTCAAGGTTGCCAACATCTATAAAAGCCATACTCCACAATTTTTCATTCATTCCGCCACATTCCTCCATTTGCACCCAGAACCCCTGGAATTGTTTTTCCAGATTCCTCAACTCTCTCTCTCTCTCTCTCATTCACTTCATCTCCCCATGATCTCAACATCATGATTTTGCAAAGAAAAACTCAAAAATCTATGCTCCAGGCTTCATTTTCGTTCAAGAATGAAGGTGTACATGAAAATTAAAAATTCACATATCTAACAAACCATAGTACAAATTGTTCTAATTTTTTTTGCATTCTTCTACATTTTTCAGAGGCCGTAAAAACCCAGGGTGATAGATTTCACATGTACTGGGAGGAATTTTTGTAGCGAACAAACCCCAGTTTCCATGCACCAAAATTTTAAAAGTTAATATCTTTCGTTCCAGGGATCAGGTTGAGCTGAAACTTCAGTGGTGTAACAAAAACAAAATACCCCATTTCAAAAAAAATGATTTCGCCAAAATCCGAGATCCAAAAAGTCAGTTTCTAAAAATAGTAAGTATCTTACACAAGCACTTACTATTTTTAGTAAGTCTTCACAAAGAGCAGTTTCGACAAAGGCAGTGTGCACATGGAGTATCTAGAAGGACAAACATAGTGCACAAAATCAAAAAGGGCGAAAATTTCCATTTTCTAAAAATAGTAAATCCCATTTTCGGGTACAGGAAAGTGCCTTAACAACCATGAAATTCAAATTCACATGTGTCAAACCAGTCTTAGCTCTTTCTTCTGAGTATTCAGATGTGGGAGATAATGATGACACTCACATCGATCTCAATGATCTCAAAAAATGCATGATCAATGATTCCTAATTGTGGTCATCTGTGTCCACATGATGACAAAATCGTCATGTTTTCATGGTCTAAGTGATTGTTCTAGTTTCCTATTTCACATGCATAATCAATCACGAAGGAATGGCGGTGTTTCATGGTTTGGAATGATCGTTTCATATTGCGGAATGAGGCATCCTTCATGGTTTCAATAATGTACTCATCGGTGCTCATCACTTGTATGGGCAGGTTCATCATTCCATGGAGCAATATTTGTCAGCAGTGTGGCCATGCAGCAAAAGTCATCAAAGATTGGTTTCAATCCTCAACTTCTTCGGAGTGGACCTCCATATGCAATGCCCGCAATCATCCAAATGATCATTCAAAAGTGTTTCTAAACACTCAGTTCAAGGTGTTCGTGCATCATCCGGAGGAGGTTTCTCATGGTGTAAAAAGTTCAAGGATCCAGAGTTCATTATGTTGGATTATTTCATTAGTTCATTAATGAGGCTAATCTTCAGCAGAGGCGGCAACTTTATCACCTTTCTTTTTCCCTCTCTTCCCTCCTTTCTCATCTTCTCTACCCCCTTTCTAATTCTTTGTTGTGAGCAATCATGAAACTCGTCCTATTCATTTAAATGTGACTTTAAAAAACATTGTAATAAGTCACCCTTAAAGGGGGCTTAATTTCATTCCTATGTATTCAAAAAGTCACATGTTCCAAAGGATAAGTGAAAGGTCATGTATGTTCATGAGACATTACTTGTGAAGAAACAAAAAAAGATAGCTATATCCTATATTTTCATTCTCTATGTTCTTCTATTTCCCACTACGTGCAATTTTGCCAAAGCATCAATGAAGAAAGGAGTTTCATGCCTTTTTTTTATAAGAAAATTATTGAGACTTTGTGTTCTTGATCTTATCTTGTCTTCTTGCAAATTGCAAAGTTGTTTTTCTTCTATACGTATGTGTGTTGAAGTAATATGATTAATGGTTGTAGGCATCTGATTTTTCTACCTATAATATTAATCCTCCCTCTCTTTTTTCCCACTCCCTCTCCTACTCCCTCGTCAAATTCCTCTCTTGCAAGCAAAATTGCAAGCTTTTGTCACAGGGTCAGTGGAGTGTCCATGTTCGATCCCCGGCCGCAAGGCCACCATAGAGTTAAATTTCACACGCGCATAACAATATGGAGCTGCACCCTTCAAGTAAAGGGACCTAGAATCCTGGAGACATTGGCGGACACCTATTAATTTGTCCAACTAGTAGAGGATTTTCCTAGCCAGATAACTAGATGATACACTTTGTGTGCCAAGGCTTATTATGTGTATTTCTAAGTTCCCAAAGAAGAAGATAAGGTTATAGAATTAATCCTACCATAAGATCAAATTACTAGGATTTGATTATGGAAAATTATTAAAAATCCACATTATTATGACCTGGATGTAGGTTAAAAAGCATCTGAGAACACATTTTTGAAAGTTTTTCAGATATTGGATGGAGAGAGAAGTACCATCCAATTTATGTGGAAGACATTAGTCTGTAGGATTACCTTGGTGACATGTGACATACCATTGGGTTGTGTATTTAAGTTGATTAGCTTTCCTACCAGTGTTTGATCGTTTGGGTCATGAATTTTATGGAACTCGTGGTGAGTAAATCGAAGCTATAAGGATTGGTATTTTCATACTTGATACTAGGCAAGAGGACTAAAGACTAAAACACCATCAAAGCTCAGGGTCCCGATTCACCCATTTTTACTTGTCAATGTAGAATACCAAGGGTTGGTTGTGCACCTATAACTACGATATGACCTGTGATTCGACATTTTTGAGACCCCAAGGGCATGCCCCATAGCCAATGCGTAATATTGGTTACATAATTCCACTTTGGTGAGGCCACAAATTGATCATTTTGTAAGGAAAATGTAGGTGATTGTCCACCAACGGTCTCTATAGGCTATGCCTCTCTGCACGTTGAATGGTGCAACTCCCATTATTTCAATGTGACTAATCTATTTCCTAGAAACTACAAATGTATGCTGGGTTGGACCAAATATGTTTTGTTCGACTTCACATAGGGACTACTCCACTGCCAACCCGTGGAAAAGTGCTTATACAGGGTATTATTTGGAGGAAATCACATATTATTTTGCAGGGGGACATTGGAGAGAAATTAGGGAAGGAAGGATATTGTCATGAGTAAAATTGCCATTTTTTGTAGAGTTGAGCACGTAGTAACCAGAGAAGTTTAAAATTCAATATAGAATAAAGTCAGCCAATGAAGTTATTTAGTGAGATAGAAAAAACCTCAGACACAAATTCTTAGAGTTCAATCTATCAAAATTACAATGCTCTTTTGGATTGAACTATTGCTTGGCACAAGTGCATAATAGTAAGAGAAGTAGAGGAATATAATAAAAGAAAAATGGAATAAATGTAGCTGTGCTTCATTTATATCATGTATTGGTGATACATCTTATTTGCCTTCATAAAACATAGTGGCTACAATCCACTGATCTTCACACCCTCAAGAACAAAAATTTTAGGATCCCCTAGTAGTTGGAGAAGCCATCCTAATGTTATAGCAATGTGAATTTACCTCTCATCTCCCTTAGGAATAGTGACTCTTTATGCTCTAATACTTGCACACTTCAGTGAAACCTGATTTATGTAGAAGGAATTAGCAAAAGAAAAGGTTTAACCTTATTTCTCTTACTAATTTCTGAGAAAATACTTTTATAATTTTAAAATATGTCACTTAAGTGAATAGGACAAAAATACACATGATGTAATCATCAACAAAGATACGTTAGATACAGGGGGGAGAAGGATACTAGTAGGATTCATTAGGAGTTTTGGGGATGACAATTATCCTGCTCATTTCAACATCTACGACATATAATTTGATGCTCTTTTCTGCACTTCGAGTGAAGATCATGATCCAATGATGACACTGGTGAAATTCATTCTAATGCAAAGATGCTTCTCCTTTACACTTTAAACTGGTGGTGATGGTCTACCATCCCAGAAAACTCCTCTCTGAACAAACTGTGAAAATTTGCACCTTGACTCCTGTGATGGTTTGCAACCAATCTAAGGCATATGTTCATGAAGAATTGAAACAATTTCTTGCATAATGCAACCATGATGATTTATGCACACCTTGAGGATGTTTGAAGATGACACTCTGACCAATGATGATCCTCCACACTGATGCACAGGTTTCTCCTTTAAACACCTTTGAACACTGTTTCCCCTTGTATGTTGAACTACTTTGATAATGGTGCACTTCCTACATACATATCCTCAGATACTACCGAGAAGACTCGTTGGATGATGAATACTTGTTTGAAGAATATCCACCAGTGACTTATATCAGAAGATGAACTTCATTTTACATAGATACCTAACTACGCTTCTAATCATGTCGAGACACTATCACAACTTACATGAATCCCAATCCTTCATTATTGAGAGAAATTGAATCCTCACCTTATTTGCATTGTAAGAGGGGATGTTGGTGGAATAATCTATGCACCACTAATGTAAGTTAACTTGACTGATGAATGAAAGCACCTGTGTACACATCAATCCAGCTTGATTCCAGAGTGATGAAAGGAGAATGGGACCAAAAAAATGTCCATCCACCATTAATTTTCATACGACTATTACGTGAAATGAACTAAAATCTAAGTGGGCCATTCAATATTGGCATTTACTAAGTGGCTCACCGCATATGGGAAGTGTGAGAATTTTCTTGAAATTATGACCCAAGGGAAACTTCTGTGAATAACATAATCATTGTTGGATGAGCAAAGGAATGCAGATGTAGACTACTCTTGGATCCTCTTACCCACTTATTATTTTTAGAATATCCACGATTATGGTCTCACTCCCTTCCAATCTCTTTACCCTATTTTTTGCAAGTGTTGATCTAATTTATTAGCGTCTCGATCATGAGGTACATGAAGTAGGGAGTGGTGAATAACCAACCATTTTTATCAGACCTTACTATTTATTAGTAGGTTCTAACACCATAAAAACTTACTAAACCAGAGAGTACTCCAAGTGGTCTGTCCTAGTACTAGATTTGAACAAAACAAACTGGGACGAAGAAGTTAAGTAATTATAATTAGTTGTTAAGTAGCTATTGATCTTAAAGTTGTAGTCATCTAATCATTTTGTTGCCATCACATGTGGAATCTTTGATATGGATAGAAACCGAAATGGATAGGTAAAACCAAAACCTCCCTTTCACTCGTGTATGCCATGACATTCGATTAATGGATTGGGTTGAGATTTTATCAAGTTTTCTTTCCTGAGTGCCTCAGATTGACAGATGAAGAATTGGTTTCATCGGAATAGGTTTTTCTTTTGGACTTTGTATCCACGATTTTTAGCTCGATTCGTCTGAAATCGGAATGGTGGGAGATGTTGAATAAATGAGAATGTTAGGGCACAAATGATGGTGTTTTACCATTAAGTCCATACATAGATTCGTAATTCAATATGCTACCCAAATGATCCCCTGTTAAGGTGTTTGACCCCAAATGGAGAAGAATGAGCAAAAACATCTAGACCTTGATCCATGCATCTTCATAGTGCAAGATACTGAGAAATGTGCTCATCTTCGCAGGCTATTGAAGTCAAGACTAGAAATAACTATGTGCCATGGATGCCTAGGAGAAATAATTGTATCTTTTATAGGAAATATTCCTGCCATGGATCACAGGAAACATGTAGGAATGAAATGCAATCAACCGCATGAGGGTGGATTCCCTCATCTTGCTCAAAAATTCCAGAGTTCTTGTAGTGAAAATCCTTGGAGCAATGTGGTAGGAGTGAAGAAAAGTGTCCATGCAATGTTGGATTTTATAGGCAATGTCTAGAGATTGATTAGGAAGGGGGAGAAAAAAAATTTCCCCCATTGTGCATCCATCACGGAATGGAGACATGGGGAAATCCCCAATTTATTTTAGCCTCGTGCACATTATTCCTATGGTGAGACATGGCACACATGCACAAGTGATAACACGTATGTTGATTGATGTAAGGGAAAAGAAGCCTATAAGAAGTTTCATCCTACAACACAGTTCCTCAGCGGTGGAGACTCCCTCCACATTAAGGTCATTATAACAGAGTCAACAAGACTATACTGGCTAGATTTCCCAATAGGTGGGGGAACAATTTACTTGTCCCCTATGTCCCTTCGGAAAGGGAGAGAGGGAAACCGAAAGTGCCTTGATGAAGTCAATACCATCATATTGGGATCATTTCTTTCAAGTTATACCAAAGGACTAATCAAGATATCTTCTCAACTCTGCATGTCTAAGATCATGAACTAAAATATCCTTATGAATGCTAGTAATTTGATCAAATACCACCATGATTAGGACTTCTCACAAGTCTCTTATCCCATTCTTATTAGCCTTATTCAATGTCATTTCAACATAAGCCAAATTGATCACATTTGTAATGTCATAAAAAAAAATTGTAGATTTGCAATAGAATGCTTAGCTTATAAATTTCATATTTATTTTCAAAAAAATATACATGTATGCACATTTCATAGATTTTTTTTTGAAAAAAAAAATTAAAAGTAAACACAACTAAATATTTCAAGATTTCAAGTGTATGATTGCATAACTATATAATTTGTAAATTTATAAACAAAACAAGACCTTTCAACATGAAGACATGTAAAATAAAAGAGCTCATGATCTCAATATTGCAATCTTTCCTTTCTTTCAAATTTTTGTATTACAAGATTCTTGCAATAATGAAGGGAACAACTTCTCTTAACGTAATAACTTAATGTTTACAAGTAAGCAATCAAATACAAAATAGGTGTTTTAAAAGAAGATGAGAAGCTTCACAAAGCCACATTTGCAGAGATAACAATGAAAGTAATGTCCTCAAAAGAATGAAGATGACCAAGATGGACCAAGATGCTTCAAGGAGACTCCAACATGATCTCCAACTTTGAGTGTACTCTTCCAAGAATGCTAAATCCAAGAGAACAAGGCTTGTTTACCACCCAACCAATAGGAATCATCACATGCCTTTCCATGGTTGGAAGTCATGTTAGCCTCCCCCAAGCCCATGGGAGAGAAGAACTAACTTCCACAATGTGCACAAGTAATAATAGAGTTTAAACACACAACAGGAGAATACATAGAGAACATTTAAACTACTTAGACAAACTACACAATGGTAAAAACAACAACATGAGGAGAAACAAGGTCACCCTCACAAAAGGTGGAAGAGAAGAAGATAGGATGCCCAAAACAAAGGTGTCCAACCATAGGATACACCAACAAATAGCATGTATATACAAACCTCCTTATTCCTCCTAATCATTCCTCCTCCTTATTCCTCCTTTATGTCTAAAGAAATCCTTCTTGGGAGGATTTTCAAACCCAAAAGGGTTTCCTCACCAAGAATGGGGAAAGGTTCAAGCCATATGAACCTTTCTCCCACCTCAAACCATATGAGGGGATGAGAAGGAGACCTTCATGGCTTGACCAACAACCATGAGGTTTGAGAGGGAAATCCCTCTCTCTTCCCCTACATTCTCTAAAAACCATCAAGCCATATGATGGTGGAGAGTAAAACAAAGGAAGAAGACAACAACAAGCAACAAAACTACATTCTTCATACAACATTTACAACACACTAATTTCTATTGACCATTTCTTAGCTAACAATATAAGCAACAACTAAGAGAAAAGAAAAGAGATTAAGAATCCTACCTCTACATATTCTTTCCAAAGACTCTAAGCTCTTCCCCTTTGTCCAAGCAAACTTCCAAGCTCTCCAAAATTCTCCAAGTTCTCCTAAAAAAAAAATGAAGGAAGAATTTCCCCTTCCTTCACACATGAGGAAGAATATCAAGAGGAACCCAAAAGTTTCCTCACCAATAGAAAAGTTACAAGTGTCACCCCCTCTCCTCTCACAGAGTCAAAGATTCCAAAAACCAAGTAAGTAAAATTAAACTCGCATTTTAGCCCTTATCACCCAAAATACTAAAAACTGAAATAAAACAAGGTGGAGCAACTTTTAACAAATATCACACAAACCAACCACCTTACATGGATGGTGACCAAAGGAAGGAAAAATGGGAGGGAAAATCCCTCCAAACCTTGGAAATAGGCCCCCCCTACCTATTAGGTAGGGTCCAAGGGCCCATTTTCATGCTAAGTGAACCCCCAAACTAAAAAGGGGTCACTAAAAATGCCCAAAATAGCCCAATTTCGGGTTTCGCATACTTGGGCACAAGGGTAGAGGGTGTGGGGGTCCACCCAAGGTTCACATGTGGTCCCAAATCCCTTCTACCAACACACACACACACATACACACTTACCCAAAACCCATCACTTAAATTAAGATGAGATTATTAAACCCTTAAACTAGTTTACTTAAATATAAACACACCCTAAACCATAATTAATTTTACAAGACATAATTACATTACAAATTGAGGGTTAACTCATGGTACCCAATTAAATACACCTACTCTAAGGCCTCAAACATTTAGCATGGTTAGTACTCAGCCTGTGGGCCGCTTGTGCACAATTGCGTAGCTGCCCTGAAACCCATGCTCTCCTATCCCTGTCACCTGCACACTCATTGCACACATTAACCGCATCTGTCCATATAATAAACATCATCTATACATCACAATAACAGTGAAACTTATAATGTCCGATCATAATTTACAATTGATAGTGCAATGCATACAATTATCCATATAGTTTGCCATGAATCATCCACAATCAAAATTGCAACGACATATACTTAGGTTAGCATAAAAATCACCATCATTAAATCCAAAACACTATATCATCAATCAAATTAACCACAAGAGGCTAATCATCTAACCGATAAGTCTATCATATAACTCTGTTAGTGTCATCACATCATACGAAATATAACAGTATATGAATCTAATCCAATTGGCGCTACGCGCCCAAAATGCCATAATGTCCAAGAGAATAAAATATCATAGTAAAATGTCCAACGTCTATCAGAGTCTCAATCAAAACATGTCTAGAAATAAAGGAACCAACAGATAACTGGAACTATAAAAATGTGGGCACTACATGTTACATACCAATCCCTTCGACATGAAAAATGTCTACGCGCTCTAAATTTAATTATCCAATTGATATCACTATTGTTTGATAGTATTCAATAAGAGCATAATCTTTTTTAAAATCCTATTCATTTGCAACTACTGCCACATTTGTCTCATACCGTAGTTTTTTGCCATGTTAGGAAAGATCATAGGCATTTTCAACAATCCTTTTTTATATGCCCAACTTTATGATATATAGAAATTGATTTACCAGTAACTCGTTTCAACTTCCCTTTTGACAAAGTAATAGATGCACAATCTACTTGTCTAGAAGTAGATTCACTTGTCCAAGTCTATCAGAGTTCTTCTGTAACAAGTCGGAACTAACCTGATCAAATGCCACGGTTTGACTTTTAGCGAACAAATGTAAAACTTCCATGAAAGACTCGTGAGGGCATCAAATTGTTCATTTGAAAAAGGTAGGGAACCACCATAATGCGTCTTTTCTAGAAACAACAAATTCTTCAGGTACAAAACCCAACTTATCTGTGAAGTTAGATACTTGCTCTTCAAATTGGTCCATAGAACACTTGCCTCAATGGCATTTTGGCCATCAGGTATCAAATCATCTATCACATATAGCTTTGGCATCAAGGCCTCTTTATGATAGTTATAATTTGCTTCAGTGCCAAGAATGATTACATCACAACCCAGATACTAGTGATTGTCATTTTTTTGAAATAGAAAATGTATTGTAGGCAGTCAGCTGTTGTACTTCCAACATAATCAAGTTCTGAATAGTGACCATCATACAGATAGGGACTAACTATTGACCCATAAATCAATGCAAAATAAATGCAAAGCCTCTGTAATAACTTCATCGATTACTACGATGAATTTAATACAGTGAATTCAAAATGTCATACATAATACATTTCTGCCCATAGAAATTTACAAAAATATCGAGATTTCTTGATAACTCACAAACATACAAGAGTTTTTTGAGCATTCTAGGAACATACACAACATTCCTTACGAAGCATTTTTGTGCAATATTTATGATTATACAAATATCTCCTATCCTCTCTACTAAAAGTGACAACCCGTCAACCAAAATGATTGAATAAGAACAATTTGTATATGTAATAAATGTTACATACTGGTTCCTTTGACATGCAAAATGTATAGATATTTTAAATTTAGTGATCCAACAAATGGTAGCACTATTGTTCACTCATGATGCACTAAGAGCATAATCTTCCTCAAATTCTTGTTCATTTGCAACTGCAACCACATTTGTTTCATCTCATGATTTTTTGTTGTGTTGGGAAAGATCATACTATCGTTTCCAACAATCCCTTTTGATATGTCCTATCTTATGATAGCAATGGCATTTCACCTTATATATAGAAGGTGATTCACCAAGAACTCATTTCCACGTCCTCTTTGATTGAGCAACAAATGGACTCTACTTGTTTAGAAGTAGACTCACTTGTCTGAGTCTATCTATGTTATTTTGCAGCTAGTAGGAGCTAACCTGATCAAAAGTCAAGATTTGAATTTCAGCCGTCAAATGTAAATTTTTCACGAAAGACTCATAAGAGCATAAAACGTTTTAGAACAAGAGCAACCAAATTGTTATCATCTACCTTTTTGTTTATGGCCTCAAGTTGGTCTGAAAAAACTTTCATTCAAAAAAGGTGCTCTAACAGAGAGAACCATCCTCATACATCTTTGTTGAAAACAACAAACTTTTCATGTACAAAACCCAACTTTTCTTTGAAGTCAGATACTTTGGAGTCGAATTTTGTGACTCCAAACATTCTATTATGGGCAATCATCTTCTATACCTCCAGCAAAATCAAGTTTTGAATAGTGGCTGTTGTACATAGAGATATTGACTGTTGACCCGTAAAATCAATATAAAATCAATGCAAAGTCTAGAATATCTTCATTGATTAATACAAAGAATTCAAAATAGTAAATTCAAATTTTCATACAAATCAAATTACTTACTATCACCAAAGTTCTAGGAAATCCCTTCCCGTGCCCTACTTCTTCGGTCTTTAAATCAAGTCGACTGCAATCCATTGGAAATTGTGATCTTTTTGCTCACTGGATATCACAAAAAATGACTGCAAAATCTACATAAATTAGATATCTTGTGATATGTAATTTCTAGAAAGTTTGGTCTAGTATCCTTTCAAACTTCGTCCAATTGATCTCTACTTTTCATGTTCTCCCTTCATTGCTAATTCTCCTCACAACCTGACAACATTGTTCTAGACAGAAAACATGTTGTGCACCTTACATACCACAAAAATCACAAAAAATGTGATGGGGACTTTGAAAATAGAGGAAATTATGAAAACAACAATAGCAATGCCATAAAAATTTGATGAATGTCTTATGTGTGCTTTGAAGGCCCTTGCACAACTTATATAGGTGACAAAAATTCTCGAAATCTGCCCCTTTTTGCTATCTCCAATAGTCCACCACCATTTCGGATTGTAGAAACATAAAAAATACATAGGAAAACACATCTTCCTCTACAAAAAAACATGCCTTCGTCTGCCTTCAATCGACTATACATCCAATTTTTCGATCGTGTGCCCTAGCACAAGTATTATTCTTTCATGTTTTGGTATGAAAACCCTTCGCAAATAATGTTCACGAAGTGTCTTCCTTCTCTTGATTCATGTGTGTCCTTGCACAATTTTACTTGGTCTACATTAATGCAGCCTCTACCATGATGTTCTCCTGGAATGTGCCCTAATCATGACTATAACATGAAATGAATCTAAATGCTTCCTCTTTTATAGTTCATACCCTGTTAAGGCTTTCCCAAACTCTCAAACCTCCTCTTCTGCATTTTGCAGTTTGTACCCTTTTCCAAGTCTTCCTTGAACTTTGAGCTTGTTGTTTGTACCCTGCTCCTAGGGCTTCCTCAAAAAATGTCTCTGATATCAATGTTAGAAGATGAGAGAGAATGAAGAGAAATCAAGGGGCACACAATACATTGAGATGTGTGTGTTGATCATATTTATTATGTTGAAAGTGGTTACATTAGTGAGAGGTGGTTAATAACCAACCATTAGTTAACACCTAGCCAATAGTTAATTAGTCACTTGAACACTTTGTATTAACTTTAATAGAAAGTGGTCGCAAAAATTTGCTAGTAATTGTGTTTTTTTTTTTCGTACTTTGATCAAGAGATCACAAAGAAGTGCTTAATGCCCCATAATTCCATGAATGTACTCTTTTCAGTCGATAGTTAAGATGCAAACAATCATACATAAAAGTATGATTGCATCCAACATGCATAAGCATGTATGGAAAACATTTGTACATGAATACTTCATTGGTGCTGATTTCAAACTTCGAACATAGGCAATCAAAACAATATGGACACAATGAGATGTAAGTGGGTTATATGCCTAAATATGGACCAGTTTTTAGAATTATAGGCCACATAAAACATATAACTCCTTTACAAACTATGTTTCACAAAGTGCCCTTTTCCTTGGAGAGGAGGGGGGAGGAAAATGAAAAGAAGATGCCTAGAAGTACTCCCAAATTCTTGGAAAAGATCAATATTTGAATACGAAAATAGCACATGGGGGTGAGGACCGAGGGGTGGAGTTGAATCCCCGTGGAACATAAACTTAAAAAGAAATACATGTCCAACTTATAACTAAATTCCTGATGTCTTTACATTCACACAAAACATATGCTTCACAGCCAGAATGTTACAGACGATATAATGGTAGTTCAACCTAATATCCATCATACCTATTATGTTTCGTACCTTTGTTCCATAACATGAAACATTGGTTATTGCCAGTATTGTTGTTGGTTATTTTCTGGCCCAAAAGGCTAACCCTACAATTTTTAGAAAAGTTTCATGCTCACAAATTTACATCGATAAATTTGAATTTTCCATGTCAATAGCCATAACCAAAATAGAATATGTTCTTTTGGCTGCCGCCTTGGAGTAGCCATAACTGACAACAGCAAACAGGAGTTGCGAGCTTTACATTGCCTACAAAGTGGGCAAATGATCATCACTTGCAATCATCAAAAATTCAATTAACATTTTTATGCACAAATGTGCAAAACATTCCACTACTAGCACCAGTGTACAAGGCCTTAAGGCCCGCAAAAAAGATATGAAATTAAAAGACTTGCAGGTGAGATTCTAAATAATATACAATTTTTTAAAGAGCTCTTCCATAATGTACACGAGGAAAATTTCGAGTGTATGAACACAAAAAGTTTTCCAGGCACTTCATTAACTTCTTGAATGTTCAGGTCAAACTAAAATATGAAAAGGGCTTTGCACGTACTGTAGCAAAGTGCAAAATGCCAGGCTTGATCAAAATGGCAGAGACTGGAGTCCATTAGGAGCTGTCATCCACAAGATATTGCAACTCATCTCCACATGATATGTCAACAACATTAAATGAATCATAATACAAACTGCAGAGTTCAATCTGTGCTGCCAAAGTGATTCAGAAACATGACAGGCACAAGATATACCTCTGATTGCATAAATCAAGAAAGTTAACAGACCACACCAGTCTTTCAGTTATACTTGGGAAGCTTCAAAAGATGAACACTCTTAACAAGTCCTTCACCCAGACCACCAATCTCCTTCAAAATATTTACTGCATCAAAGGCAATTGGATCTTCTTCTTCTCGTTTTCTTTTCTGGCCTACATCCTGCAGATATGAACTCTAATGTCATGTACAGGTAGGACATACAACAAACTAAGTTCTTCAACTGATTTTTTTTTTATTGAGATTACCATTTTAGATGTGCCAGAATATTCAGAACTTAACAGTGAGTTCGTAAAATCCTACTGGAAATGTATTACATACAAAGTTACTGATATAGATTTGACTTTGCTTAATCTATCATATTTTGTGAGCAAACTGACAATTTTCTTCCATGAAACTAGAAGATAAATAGAAGAGCCAAGAAGATGAAAAAGAAGCATCGATACTGTGATTGCCAATCAAATCCTTGAATGCACCTTAAAAACTTTGCAAATCTTATTAAATTTGACTTTTCTCAATTCAGCTCCTAATTAGTAATTATGATAGTCAACGTATCACTAATAATAACATCAACATCCCACTCATAGGCATCCTAGGAAAACAGATTGCAAGAATGGCAAATGCATACATTCATAAGATGTACGACCAATTTCATCCTTGATCAATCACGTAAAATTTTCAAGATATGATGTAGATATAAGATGAAAACTGATTTGTTAGATGCATGCTTAGATTGCAAATTCTGCATATGAGTACACATTGAATGTCTTTATATGCAGAAGCAGGTACAATTGGTTAAATTACATAAAGGTGAATCGCACAAGCTTAATTTATGTTTATAGTAAGAAATGGATACTCCAAATATATTTAAATAGATTGCAACTCAATTTGATGGCAACATATGAACATATATAAACAGAACACTAATGCCCACTTACAAAGTTGTAAAATGCCATCATAAAAGATACTCAAGAACATGAATAGTATTATATATTATCATATGCTACTCCCTAATTGTTACAGTGGTTGGTGGAGGATAATGTATGTGAGGGTAACATCCTTTCAATATGACCATTTGCAGTGATCAGCAATTAATGATGAGCTCGCCCTGGCTTTGCAGCAGCAAAACGTAGACTGCTCATGACATCGGTACTGGAAGTGATTACCTCCACTTTTTAACCCATAATCAAAATTCCATCGTCAGGTGCACAAACATCTGAATAGTAAAGCAGCTCACAGGAACAATAGATGCTAGATTTAAACCCTGGTTCATCCAACTTTTCAACATGGTGTGAGAGCCATGGCTAGAGTTTGACTTGAGATTCAAATCCAAGCTTGTCCAAATCTAAGGTTGAGATCATAATCCCTTTTAGTTTGCTTTGTATTAGCAAAAAGCGTACTGTCACATAAGAGAGATGGGGAGGGGGAAGGGTGCTGGAAGTACCCATAACTTGTGAAACCATAATGAAAATAGCATCATGAGATGAGCAACTACTTCAATGGTAGAGCAGTCACTAGCCAAAAGTATGTACTAGATTCAAACCTTGCCTGCCTTGTCCAAATTTTCAACATGGTATTAGTGCTTTAGGTCCGTTACCCTTAAGGGATGGTTTGCTTTTGCAGATCGCCTTGATCCCTCACAGTCTATGCAATATTGCATGCACAGCACTTGGTACTTCGCCCTGGAGTGTGGTTCACATGTTCTGTAGGCATGGCCTTCAGCTAACTTGTTTTGCATGGCCTCTAGCCTACCGGCTTGGCAAAACATAACTGTAAAGGCCTGCACCTTGGCTAAGTCAAAAAAAAACAAAAAAAAAAATCCTTCCCAGAAGTAACTAAAAATCTAAATAATACCTACCGCTTAGAAACAATGTAATGTCACAAATTACAATAGCTAGAAAATGCCGTGTGGCACATGTACAGATGCCAGCTTGCTTATTATTTTCCCTTTGACAGTTATTAAGGTTTTCAAAAACTTTTCCTGATCACTTCACACCAAGTTAGTGGTGTGGCGGTAAGTGGCTTGGCTTGTAGGGAGTTGGTCGCAGTTTTAAATCTCAAGTAACTTTTTTGGGGTCAGCCACACGACTGTTGATTAGTCCCCAATGGGCTATTTTAGTTTTAGTGACTTTGAGCTTAAAATTCTCCTTTGAATCTTGGCCACTATACCTTTCTTTTAATTTATTCTACTTTGAAATTTGTGCACCGTTTATAAGATATTGTACTTTTTCTCTGCAGCCTTTTTGGGCGTTTCTTTACTTTTGAGTTCATAAATTTTGCATACGATTCAGTAATATTGTTCAGAATATGGGTTCTAATATGCTTAAATATCAATTGAAACTTTGTAATTATATTGAATATAAATTTTAAAAATGCATATGATGAGCTTGACTAATATTTTCACATTCATGCACCTATTAAAAATCACAGATGGAACTAATAAACTACCTAGTGATCCTAATGATTTAGAAGGCCATAAATATAGAAATGCTCGAAATGCCTAGAAATGATTAGCTAAAATTTATGATTCAACAAATGAATCCAGAAAAATCCATATGCAAGATCACCTTAGTGAAATTACATAATGATTTTCAAAATGAGGATGAAGATCCTACCAACTTTAGAACTACTAATTCCCAAATTATTGGTTTAGGAGATCAACTTATTGATAAAAACTTAATACATATTGTCATGAAAATCATTTACCTAAACCTAACATTCAATTTATAACTAATGGATGTCCCTTAACAAGCTTAAGAGTTGATCTTTGATGTTTTTCCTACTCTTGCATGAAGAAAAGCAAACATTGTTTCAATATGAGAATCCTAAACAAAAAAGAGCATATATTTGCCTCCAAACTTATATAATTTCATCATCAAAAGAAATCTTTATGACCAAGAGAACTATAAATTATCAAAGAATGACAAAAGATCTATGTTCCACAAAGACCCCTTTTGGGGGGGCAAGGAAATGTGGGAACACAATGAGAGGATATGCCTGGAAGTCCCCCAAAATCATAGGAACAATATTTTAATAAAATATAGCATGAGGATGGGAACAGGGACGTAACAATTTGACAGATCTACGGGATTGAAGAATGGGAAAATTTCCCCATGAAACATAGAAAAATACAAAAACAAGAGTTCAATCTCAAATGGTTTGTCATTATTGTGGCAACAAACAATGTTGCTAAACATTCTTGTGAAAGGAAAAAAGATCTTAAGAAAAAAGGGAGCAAGCATCATCTAATTTAGAGTCTTCTCAAAATTATAAAAAAATGATAATAATAAGAATTTTTCACTACTTTGCTTGCTTCTCCTCCTAAAGAAGTATGTGTGCTACTAAGCATATGAACTCTATACTTGTTTCCTATAGACACTGATGCTTTAAAAGATGTTTCCTCTTTGGGTTTCATTGGGTGTCATCAATGTTGGTATTCAGAGGTTAATTTGCAACTTCAGTTTGTCAGCATCTCTAATAGTTGATTTCATTTAAATACCGCTTAAATTCCTCTCCTTCCACCCAAAAAAAATGTGATTTATAGAGCTGTCAAGGAAGGCATTTACCGATAATATATTCAGGTCATTTGGACTTTCTACTCAAAATCTCTCAACTAGAAGATGGCCTTCTACCTAGAACAATAACATTTCTTATAGATTGTAGATTGGATCATCGTCTTGCCCAACTATTTCCAGCACCACTGGTGGCACAAATAAAGGATTTCTCTTGATTACTTGGGAGTTTGATCCTGGCAATTACAAGGTGAGTCAAACCATCATATTCCTCTTGGTGATAGGATATGTAGTCTCTATTCAATACATGATGTCGAGAATGAGGGGAACTTTATATTAGATGTCCCATCTCCTATCGAATGTGAGAGAGGTGCTACTATTCCTATTAAGATTTCAAAGGTATTAAACATATCTTGGATGCAATTGTTCCACACACAAATTGTGACAAGTTAGTGAGACATCGACCTCCATCAGTTGCTACTAGGATATCTTTGTCCTCACACTTGTGTAACAAGCATTGTGGATTTACTCGGCGACATAGTGATCTAAAAACTTGTAAGAACAGTTGCTTAATTGGAATTCGCATAATCATAGTGTCATGTGGAGAGGTGTCCCCTGGATTTTGATGACTTCCCGAATGTTTCAGAGATTTGGGGAGTTGGAAGGGATGTCCCCAGTTAAAATCTGACTCTTTAGAAAATTTCCAATGCTTTTACTCTTAAAAATCTGTTATTTTTACTAAACAAATTGAATTATAATCTCAAATGCACCCTAAAAAAAAAATACAGCTTAAATCCCTTTGTCCTACCATCTCCAATACCTAGGTAACTATGCAATGATAGTCACAAGATGTCGTCTTACATTCTATTTCAAAGACAATTTTGAATGGTTATAAGTGCTTGCATTGGTGTAGTGAGTTGATGGAACATAAAACAGAACTTGTAGCAATGAATTATGAATGGAAACAACCAGGAACAGGAAACAAGAAAATAGGAATGACAATTGACACAAAAGCATTTAGACTAGAAACCCTGGTTTGAGAAAAACTAGCTAGAAATACCTAGGATGCATGGATACGCCTAGGCCCCTGTCAAATCCCCCTTGTTACGTATCAGAAACGGATACGATACGATACGATACAAAACGGATACGGATACGTGCCGGATATGTACGAAATACGTCAGGATACGTCACCGATACGTACAGATGTATCCGTGACGTATCTTGGCGTATCCGTATCCTGCAGTAAAACACGTCTTTTTCAAGTTTTATTTCATTTTTAAAAAAAAAATTGACTTTTCTATTCCCTAAAACATGAACAATGAAATGTAAAATCTTAAGTATATTGTATGTTTCGAAAATTTGAACATGGATCCTAGTATATTTTTCAAATTTCAAGTTTTGTTTGTATTCATGTTGACATGATATTTGTCTATCATATGTATGACAGCCACATGATCAATAAAAATGCAAAGTCTTAAGTATATTAAATGTTTTGAACATTGATTCAAGTTTTGTATTACTATTTCAGTTTTTTATGGACTAAAAAATGAGTAGATGTACATAAATATATATATATATATATTCTTAATTTTTTAATATATATGTACGGACATATCCAAGACGTATCCGTATCCAAACCGATACTCGTATCCGTATCCTGGCAACGTAGAGAAATACTAATAACTTCTCTTTCTCTTTTTGGCCAAAAACACTTGACATAAGAGTACAATAGAACAAATACAATAATCACCCTACTGTTTTTTCACTCAGCTCACTCTCTGCAACTTTCTTCTTCTCTCTGCAATCAGTTGAAACCACAAACTCTAACTCTCACATCTTCCTTGCAACTAGATTCTTGCCTCCTATTTATCATGCTTTGGGTGTGTCCTTTTGTACACTAAAGACTCCTAAACAACTCAAAATTGAAGATACACCATCATTTTTCTGTTATTTTATCTGTTCTGTTTTTTCAGGAAAAACATAGCTTTCAACAGGATCCCTAGGGCAGTTTGCAAAACTGCCAGAACAGTTGTGTAACAGCCACCCTGTCTTAGTTGAGGTTTCATCTTATTACAAGAAATACTCATTTCTGAGCACTGATTTTGACAATTCCTGACAAATTCCTAATTGATCTTTGGTAGGATGATGGAGAGTCTTTCTTTCTTGATCCTTGTAAATCATACTCCATTTTGCGAGCCTTTTGGTCCCACAAAAGCTTAGTGGTTGAGGAAATGAGGGAAGAGTTCTCCCACTTTCTCGTTGAGGTAACATTTTGCATGGCTTGATGTCTTCCCTTTGATGCTGACATGCCAAAACTCGTGAGACCCTCTTCTAGTCATAATTTTTATTACAACTCTACATCCTCCTCCAACTTCTTTTGTGCATCCAAGACAAATTCTTCTAGCAATTGTCCTTTATCTTCATCATCCAACATGGATGGCTCATAGGTGCAAGTTCTAATAACTTACCACTGAGTACATCAACATAAAATGGGGGACAAATCAAGATTGAAAGCATTCCCTCCAACCTCCTCTAAGATAGTTTAAGGTCCATACCTTAGACATTAGAGCTTCCTAGCTTGCACTTGAAGCCTCTCTTTGCTCCATCACAATCACACCTTGTCAACTTTGAGCATATGCTCCTTTCAGTTCTAATCATGTCTAGCCTTAGTTTGTGACCTTTTTTTACAGTTCTTTCACCTAGAGATGGATGTATCTTATATTCTCGATGCATTTTGCTGCTCATTTCACATCTGAGTCTCATTCTTCCCTTTCTATTTGCTGTCCCATTGCAACAAAGTGAATTAGTAAACAATTAAACCAAACATGCTTCAAAAGGTACCTTGTTAGAGGATGTGTGTACTGTCATATTATATGAGTGTTGGATAGATACGAAAGACTTGTCCCAAGTCCTTGGATGCTTGCTATTATATCCCCTTCTCAGCCATACCAAAGTCTTAGTCAAAACTTCTGTTAGCTCATCGGTTTGAGGATGGAAAGTTGTGCTTCTTTGGAGTTTGATATCCATTTTGCTCTACAAGGTTGTCCAAGACTTCCCCAAAAAACTAGAACTAGAACCTGTCTGATACAATGGACTTAGGAAAACCAAAATGCACCCAACATTAGAGGAAGAGCAACTCAACTACTCCACGCCCTCTTACTCTTATTGTTTTCTTACATGGAATTAAACCATGCATTTTGCTGAACTTGTCTACAACATCATATGAATAATCATGTCCATGCTTGGACATTAGCAATCCTCCCACAAAATCCATAAAAAACCCTTTCCTATGGTCTAGTAGGCACAAGTAGAGACATGCACATCCCTTCTTTCCTAACCCTAGGCTCAATTTTACAACACAAATTGCATATTCTAATGATTCTAACTACTTTAATATTAGGCCAATACACATACCTTTACAAATGGGCCATGGCCTTTGACAAAACCAAAAAGGTGTGAAAGTTTGGTAGCATGTGCTTACCTCATCAATACAGGTTTTTCTTCCTTTGGCACACAAAGTTTGTCCAACTTGTAGAGAAGCCTATCCTTGAGGTAATATCCACCATTACTTTCAACATCAACTCTATTTTCCTTCAACTTTTAGAATGTCTCCCTCAAATCTTCATCTTGTGCATACGCTTCCTCATAAGCCTCTTTTATGAAAGGTTCAAGTTGTGAAATTGTTGCCAAAGCTGTAACTTGCTTTAAAATTGGTGGCCTACATAACATATTTGCCCCAACATTTGTGCTTCCTTTTTTGTACTTGATCACCAAATGAAATTGTTGAAGAAAACCCATCCACTAATTGCATCTTCTAATGAATCTAACTACTTCTTGCATATTGGACCAATACACATACCTTTACAAATGGGCCATGGCCTTTTACAACCAAAAAGGTGTGAAAGTCTGGAAGCGTGTGCTTACCTCATCAATACGAGTTTTTTCTTCCTTCGGCACACAAAGTTTATCAACTTGTAGAGAAGCCTATAGTTGAGGTAATATTCACCATTACTTTCAACATCAACTCTATTTTTCTTCAACTTCTAGAATGTCTCCCTAAAATCTTCATCTTGTGCATACACTTCCCCCCTAAGCCTCTTTTATGAAAGGGTCAAATTGTGAAATTTTTGCCAAAGCTGTAACTTGCTTTACAATTGGAGGCCTACATAACATATTTGCCCCAACACTTGTGCTTCCTTTTTTGTACTTGATCACCAAATGAAATTGTTGAAGAAAACCCATCCACTTGTAGTGTCTTGTTTGCTGCAATTTATTTTGTACCTACAAATATTTTAGAGGTTTGTGGTTAGTATGCACATTATTTTCTTCACCTAAAAATAATTATTCTATTCTTAATGAATTGAACTATTGTGTACATTTTCTTATCATATACAAGATATCCTCTTTCTAGTAAAAAATACCTTTGAATGATAACAAAATGTCCTACCTCCTTCCAAAAAATCGCTCTCATGACAAAATCACTTGCATTTGTCTCGATCTCGAAAGGTTGCTACAAATTAGGAAGAGCGAGCATTGGTGCATGGTTGATTTTATATTGCAAACATTCAAAAGCACTACCATGTTCCATATCCCAACAAAAAGCCTTTCCATTTGTTGCAAAAGTGCGTAGAGGTGTTGCAAAAGTGCATAGAGGTGTTGCAATTGTGGAGGAAGTTGGAATGAAATTCTTCGAGTACTGTACTGCTCCAACAAAACTCCTAGTTTCCCTAGAAATCCTAGATTGGGCCAGCTAGTGATAGCGTCAATGTTTCTTGCATCCACTCTTAATTTTCCTCATCCAACCACATGCCCAATAGACCAATGATTGTTTTACAAACTCATGTTTTTGCATTTTGCACAAAATTTGTTTTTCTTTCAACTCTTGTGAGACTTGCTTGAAATGAGTTGGATGTTCCTCCCATATAAAACTAAAAACCAAGTATCATCTAGATACACTATGACACATATATCTATGAAAGGCCTCAATACATCATTCACCATTCCTCTCTCATTCCTTTCTAGTCACATTAGTAGCTGTGCAACCTAACTTTTTACAAGCATCAGAACAATCCTATATTTCCACCTCTGACAGATCTTTCAAAGATGCTTTGGAGTTTATTTAGGTCCTTTGTGGTGCGATTCTTCGGATGCAATTTCAAATATTTTACACCAGTAAATCCATCTCTAACATGACGACTACAATGATTCATTGGATCCTTTCAAATATGCAAAGAGGAGGCATTTTTTAATCTTTTCACTTATCCTTTGTGTACGATTTGGATGGTTGATTTTGCTCTTTCTTGGACTGATTTTTCGCTTAAGAGCCCCCGTCCTTGCCTCTCTTCATCAATGTACTATGCACACACAAATGTCTCATCGAGGTCTTTTGGCTTACTAGAGATGACTTGATTCCATATGTGAATGGAGACCGCCCATGTACTTGGTCAAGTTGTCTTCGTCCTCCAAGTCCAAGCACATCAACATGGTTTGTCTATGAAAGTCCATGATGTAATTCTAGACAGTTTGACAACTTCCTTTCTTAACATATTGGCACTTAATTTTTTGATCAATCTTATACACAATAGGATAAAAAATCTTACACAAATATCCTTTAAATTCATTCCACCTAGTTAAAACTTTCCCATGAAATTAGAGCACACCCTTTTATTTCGAGATGTGCAAAAGTAATGTTTTGTGCCTCACTAACATTATGCACACTAAAATGAACCTCCATTTGCTTCAACTGTTTATCTAGCAATTCGGCATCTACTTTCCCTTCAAACACTCTAATCTTAACTTTTATTTCAACCTTGAAAGAATAATGGTTAGATGTTTTTACCTTTTCTTTTCGACATTGCTCCTCTTAACCGGGTTTCTCTCTCTCAACTTCATGGGGTTTTTCTTCTCATATGCCAAACATCTTTGCTAGAGCTCAAACCACAATGTCCAGGGATGTTAGGTTCCTAGCCACGAACTCTTGTTGCATGGCGATAATAACTTGGGATTGTATCTCTATCTCACTTTCCATGCTTTTCTCTAAGGCAGTAACCCATTTGACAAAATTGTCTTCACTTGCTTTGGCCATTTTCTTCACCCCTTTGATTCCACTTGTAAAAATCTCAAATTCACAAGTAACTCTTCCTCTTTTGATCTTGTCATTGTCATACAAATCAACTACAAGCTAACCACAATATCCAGAGATTAAACTTGCTCTGATACCAAAATGATCTGTAAACTCTTAGGTAAGGAATTCATAGAATCACAAGATGGTGTCTTACTTGAATTCTACTTCAAATTACAAAATTGAATGCTCATAACTGCTTGAATTAGTGTCATGAGTTGTTTGAACATAAAACAAAACTTTAGCAATGAATTATGAATGGACACAACCATGAAGAACAAACAGAAAATAGGAATGCAATTTAACACAAAATCACTTAACCTAGAAACTCTAGTGTGGAGGAAACCAATTGGGAGTGGCAATAGCTCAATTTCCCTTTCTTTTCCTAGCCAAAGACATTTTACACAAAGTACAAAAGAACAACTATAGCAGTCGTGATATTTTCTCACTCAGGTCACTCTATGTGCCTTTGTTCCCTCTACAACCAATTGAAATCACTAACTCAACTCTCACACACTCTTCCTTGCAATTGGATTTATGTTTCCTATTTTGCATGTTTTGGGAGTGTCTTTTTGTGCACTAAACGACTCAGAATTGAGGAGACATCATCATTATGCCTTTACTCTACCTATTCTGTTTCTGTGGGGAAAACCTCTACTTTCACAAGACAACAATCAGAGCAGTTTTGTAACTGCCACCCTATTTGTTGGTGACAGTTGTCTGATTACAAGAAACACTCATTTATAAGCCATGTTTTGACTGATTCTTGGTTGATCTCTGGTTGGATGATGGAGAGATTTATTTTTCCCGATCCTTATGGATTATGTGGGCCATCCAGTTCTCTTTTCCCGCAAGCCAAGGACGAAGAAAAGCATGTTTCACCATATTTATCTCTTCCCATGGCATTTCATCAGACCTGGGGACTAGGAGTTATTTCTAGAGACAGCGCCATGCTTCCTCTTATGATAGTCCATCTTGGCCCCTTATTTATGGTGGTGGATTATGATGATTTCAATTCTTCTTCTGTTCTAAGTGTTGATACAAACATGTAATATCACTTGTTTTTAACCTGAGTCTACAAGTTTGGTCTTCACATGGCTATTCATATTTGTAGTGGAATAATGGCTTCACATTTAGCATCTTTGGGTTTACTTCCTCTTGTTATTCTTTCATTTTTTTAGTGTTTTAATACATTCTCACCTTTTCAACTCGGTTTCTTTTTAACCTGGTTCTTTTCCATTGTACTAAATGCACTTTTTAGTCCCATTGACTAGATTTAGTCACCTCCAAGACATTAACATACTTCATTTCTTTCGTTCTTTCCAATTAAAAGGTGTTCAAAATATCAATGTTACTAACGGTACTTTATGTAATGAATGCATGTTACAATATTTAAAATTAAGTCCTCAAATTTGAAAGCGAAATTTTGGGGTTGAATTGTAAAAAGAAAAATGTAGGTTAAGGTGGTTGTTTGCTATTTTCATGTTGTTGTTAAACAACATCTAGATAATAATACTTTGTCTTATGATCTCTATGACTCTAATGTATAGAAAAATATATTTGTTTACACTCAGACAATTTTCATCGATGCAACCTTGAGAATGACACATTTGAGAACAGTTATAAACCTTGTGCCATAGAAATTATTTTGTAAGAATAAATCACGGAGAGCTTTGACTAAATTGCATTTACTTCATAGCAACTTAATGGGGCGATATGCAAACCATTTTTGGCAATGCCACATATGCTTTTATGTCTATCAATGATTGCTTTTGGCATGTTTCGGACTATTTTCTCAAGTCTAAAGATCGTGTTCTTGATAAGTTGGATGAATTAACAACTCTTGTTCAAAAGCAAGGTCCTTTGCACACCTTTAGGACCAAGGATGGTAAATAACATGCTAATATTCTCATATTGTGCTTTGCACAGAAAGAATCATTAAATATAAAAAAGATTGTTGCTTATTCACGTCAACAAAATGGTGTTGTTAAACATAAGAATAAAACCAATACTAAAGTGGTTAGTTGTATTCTTCATGTTAAGAATATCACCGAATAAGTTTTGAGTCGAATCTATTTGTTGTTCTTTTCATGTTATGAAGTGATATATAACTGCACTGAATACTCCAACTGACAATTCACCAAAGTATATACCATGCAAAAAATTAATGTAATTGATATTCAATGGATATGCCCATTCACAATAAACCAAGTTGCACAAAAAACTCATCCTACACCAAAATGACATGAATCATTCAAGAGATGAAAATGTAGGACTCAACAAATACATCCACAAGAAAGTGGGTTAACCTAGGAAAAAATGCTTTACACAAATATTTTTCACACTTTAAGATCAAACCCCTCTGCTCTTCCTCAACCTTCCTGTAAAAACATGAAACATGAAAATATGGAATACAAAAAACAATGCTTGCAATCCATCTTAGTTTAATGGATTCAGGTGGTGCTTGGCCTTCCAATTTGGTGTCCCCAGATTTCACCCTGAAATCTGGGACTACCCATTTGAAAAAAATTCGTTCTTTTAAAAATAACGGATCTTTTCGTGTTTTTATTGGCAGAAGATGTCTGTGTTATGTTAAGATATTCCCAGTGAAACATATGAGCCAATTTCGACAAATACCCAGATGTTGAAACTCATTTTATCGAATTGGCAGATCAAAGAGGATAAAGCAAAAGCTATTATCGGTCTTGCACTTTCTAATTTGGAACGACATCATGTAGATCTGGAGAAATCGTCTAAAGAAATATGGGACTTTTTAAATAGATTGTTTGGGGCAAAAGCAGTGCACGCTAAATTTTCTTTAAAGCTTCAACTCTTTCGAATCAAGATGGACGATGATGTTACTATGTCTAGTCATATAAACAATCTAAAATTTCTTCTTAGATAATTAGCAAAGGAAGCCATTTTTGTTAAATAGTTTTTCCCTCTTCATATAGCAATTTTATTTTTAGTCTTAGTCAAATGCCTTCACAAAGGCTGGAAGATATGATTTCAGCTCTCTTGGCTGAAGAAAAGAGAACTGCGAACAATATAGAAGGAAATTCTTCACAAGAAAGTGCACTATACCCCCGCGTGCGAAATAATAACAAAAAATCAAATAAAGACAAAAGGGAAATGGAATGTTATCATTGCAATAAAAAAGGTCATACAGTGTGGGACTGTCATGTTTGAGCCAATGATGTCCTCAAGGGAATGCCTAAATCCAATGAAGCTAATGTAGCCCTTATTCAAGACCCACTAGACGTTGAAGGTGGCGAAGATTTTGACGATGAATTTGTCCTTTGAAATAAACCAAGAAGGAAAATATGTATTCTAAGAAGTCCACAAGTTGATGAGAAGAAGGGATCTGGTGTAGATAAAGCTCAATATGGATGTTTACCCAGTTTGTTCCAGAGTCTGTGGATCTTGGGAATTATACCCTTACGAGGGCTATGAGACAACTTGATGGAGCTTGTGGATAGCTCAACATGGAATGGTCGTCCACTATGTTGTTAGGAAACAAAAAAGGGTAAGGGTACGAGTACAGGTTCGAAACACGGAAACATCGATTTTAAAAAAACCTTGGGTACTAAACGTTACGGGAAACATCCATACAATATATTATAAAAATATAAATATATATATATATATATATGCATGGCACTCAAAATATTTTGTATTCATTGAAGTTCTAAAAATTCATCATTCAACATGATTACAATTTCAATGTTTCATATATACATGATTATAATCTAGATTCTAGAATATATCATCTAGATTTTCTTCATAATCATCTGTCATGCATCCATGTTTCAAAAATTATTGTTGTAACCCGCTTCATTGTATTCATTTGATTTAGGATTCCTATCGAAAATTCTATTCTAAAGAGTAATAATACACTAAGTCAAAACCTACTTTCTAGCCTAACATTTCTTGGTTTCCGCTAGATTCTTCCCACTTTCTTTGGATTACTATTTTGACCCAAACTATCTTTAGGCTTGTTTAATGTGCCTCCTTGTTAGTATAGTTTTAATGTTATAAGACTTTACAACTGAGCACACTGTAACTTAGACCTGGGTTTGGAAAATTCTTTGAACAAAAATATAGACTATATTTGAAAAGATTAAGTGGAGTGACACACCAACAAACTGGAATAAACTCTTTCTTATAATATATAAGCCGCGAAATGTCCTGGAAACTTCTTGGAAAAGCCAGAAACTTCCTAGAAATGTTTCCAAGGCCTTTTGTACCCGTTCCTGTATCAAAAACATTTCAGGGTGAATACGGGGGGGTGGGGGCATTTCCTGGCAACAGAGGTTGTCCAATAATTTGGGAGATTTGTGATTCGAGAGTTTAGGGAGGTAGAATACAGTAACTCGGGAATTCAGCTTGGGAACAACACCTTTACAAAGATCATGAGGTAGCTTAATGGAGCTCTACCCAGTCAACGAACTGTTGTTCAACAAAGACGCTTCTAAAGAATGCGTACTGTTGTTTTGGTTCTATTGGTTTTTAGTGATGTCATATATGTTTGTTTTTGCTTTCTATAGGGTAAGCCTTAAGAGGGGGTATTAGAATGTAAGGCTTATTAATAAGGGCATCATTAGTTATTTAACTAAAAGATGGTTGTAACCGGTTACAACTATATCAACCACTTTGTAAATACATCATTCATAATATAATGATGGACACACTATCTCCATAGCATGCAATTTGCTTCTTCATTCTTCCTTGTTCACGTATTCCAATAATTTTTAGCCTCAGTCAAATACAATCTCAATCTCTAGACGATATTATTACAACTCTTCTCGTTGAAGAAAAAAAAACTACAGAAGATGGAGAGGGTGATCCTCAAAAAGTAAGTGCATAATATTCAAGAAACTTTCCTGGGAGATTAAATAAAGACAAAGGGAGATTGAGTGTTATTATTGCAAGAAACGAGGTCACACAGCATAGCACTGTCATGTTCAAGCCAATGATGTTCTAAAAGGCATACCAAATGAAGTTAATATAACCCTAGTTGAAGCACCTCCAAATGTTGAAAGTAATTGCCACAACCAGTCGTGGGAAGAGTATAAAAGATGCCATTAAAGACCAATTAGATGGCACATACAACAAAAATAGCCATGAAATACAATGGTGAATTCGTACACGAATCCATAATACCAGATCGAGATTGAAGGACGCTATTTATATCTATTTGAGAGGGAAAACAACCCAGTTCAAGAGAAAAACGCAAATTTTCAGCAACGACTTTCAGTGTTTAGGGAAAACATTATGTTCTAGACATGATTTGCACTTGTAGTTGCCTAGGGCACAAACCACGTATAATTTGCATTCATGTTTCTTATTACCAATCTTCGAAAGCATATTTCTTGTTTAATTTTAAAATGGAAATTCCATTGGACAAATAATTTGAGCTCAAATTTCACACCTGGAAAGTTAAAATACAAATGCAACGAATGAATAAAAATTCATGGGGAATAGTAAATGGGAAAGAAAAATCACCTACAAATGCAACTAAACTGTTGGATTGGCAAAGGAGACACGATAAAACCAAAGCCATTATTGGTATTGCTCTCTTTGATTCTGAGCTACATCATGTAGACTTAGAAACATCATCCAAGGACATGTGGCATAGTCTAAATAAATTGTTTGGAGCAAAAGCGGTCAATGAAATTTTTTCCATAAAACCTCAGTTATTTAGGTTCAAGATGGATGATGGACTCACTGTCAAGCAACATAAACAATCTGAGATCTCTTATCAGACAACTTGCAAAAGTCAAGGTTGTGGTAGATGAGGAGGATGCTAGAGCTGTTTTGTTAAACAATTTGCCTTCAACATACAACAATGTAATTTTTTAGCCTCATTCAAATACAATCTCAATCTCTAGACGATATTATTGCAACTCTTCCAGCTGAAGAAAAGAGAACTACAAAAGATGATCCTCAACAAGAAAGTGCATTATATTCAAGAAACTTTCATGGAAGATCAAATAAAGACAAAGGGAGATAGAATGTTATTGTTGCAAGAAAAGAGGTCACACAGCGTGGGACTATCGTGTTTGAACCAATGATGTTCTTAAAGGCATACCAAATGAAGTTAATATAACCCTAGTTGTAGCCCTACCAGATGCTAGAAGTGGTGAGGCTGATGAAGAATATGTTTATAAAAGAAGCGCCCCGCTTTCAAGACAGTAAGAGATCCAACGTAGGTAAAACTCGACATGGATGGCTACCCAGATAGTTCTCGAGTCTGTGGATCTTAGGAATTCACCGTTACGAGGGTCATGAGCAAACTTGATGGAGCATTGTGGGAGTATCTCAATATGGATGGTTGTCCAACAATTTTGGAGATTCTGCAATTTAGAAATTCAAGGAGCTAAAATTTGGGATCTCAGGAATTAAGCTCGAGAACTACACCTTTATGAGGGTTAGGGAGGCAGCTTGATGGAGTTCTCCCTGGTCAAAACACTATTTTAAAAGGAAAAAGCTTCTAAAGAATGCGTGGTTCTGCTTTGTTCTGGATTATGTTAAAGTGTTTGTTTTTACTTTCTATAGGGTAAGCCTTAAGAGGGGTTACTAGAATATAAGACTTAGTGACGATTAATAAAATATCATTAGATATGTATTAATCTAAAAGTTGGTTATAAACGGTTGCAACCAAATCAACCATTTTGCAACTACCTCTTTCATATTACAGTGACAAACACACTATTTGCTTTGTGTGCAATCCGATTCTCCTTCATTCTTCCTTGTTCACATATTCCATCAAAATGTCCACCCACTTCCACAATTATGCTTTTTCGGGAGTTCAGTGAGGTGAAATCCGGGAATGCAGGATTTCTTCAGAAGCTATTTCCTTTTGAAATAGTGTTTTGACTTGGTAGAACTCCATCAAGCTTCCTCTCTAACCCTCGTAAAAGTTTAGTTCCCAAGTTGAAATCCGGGAATGCAGGATTTCAACTTGGGAACTAAACCTTTATAAGGGTTAGGGAGGCAGCTTGATGGAGTTCTACTAGGTCAAAACACTATTTCAAAAGGAAAAAGCTTCTGAAGAATGCATGATTCTGCTTGGTTCTAGATTATGTTAGAGTGTTTGTTTTTACTTTTTATAGGATAAGCCTTAAAAGGGGGTATTAGAATATAATGTCCACCCATTTGTGTGCAATCCAATTCTTCTTCATTCTTCCTTGTTCACATATTCCAACAAAATGTGCACCCATTTCCACAAATACGCTTTTTTAGGAATTCAAGGAATTGAAATCCAGGAACTCAGGAATTCAGCTCACGAATTACACCTTTACAAGGGCTAGGGAGGCAGCTTGATAGAGTTCTACTAGGTCAAAACACAATTTCAAAAGGAAAAAGCTTGATGGAATTCAGCTCGGGAACTACAACTTTACAAGGGTTAGGGAGGCAACTTGATGGAGTTCAGCCAGGTCAAAACACTATTTTAAAAGGAAAAAGCATTTGAAGAATGTGTGATTCTGCTTGGTTCTAGATTATGTTAGAGTGTTTGTTTTTACTTTCTGTAGGGTAAGCCTTAAGAGGGTATTCGAATATAATGTCCACCCATTTGTGTGCAACCCGATTCTTCTTCATTCTTCCTTGTTCACATATTCCAACAAAATGTGCACCCATTTCCACAATTATGCTTTTTTGGGAGTTTAGGGAGGTGAAATTCGGTAACTCAGGGATTCAGCTTGGGAATTACACCTTTACAAGGGTTAGGGAGGCAGCTTAATGGAGTTCTACCTAATCAAAACACTATTTCAAAAGGACAAAGCTTCTGAAGAATGCATGATTCTGCTTGGTTCTAGATTATGTTAGAGTGTTTGTTTTTACTTTCCATAGGGTAATCCTTAAGAGGAGATGTTAAAATATTAGACTTATTAACAATCAATAAAATGTCATTAGTTATGTATTAATCTAAAGGTTGGTCATACACGATTGTAACCAAATCAACCGTTTTGCAACTACCTCTTTCATATTATCGTGACAAACACACTATCTACTTTGTGTGCAATCCGATTCTTCTTCATTCTTCCTTGTTCACATATTCCAACACAATGTCCACCCATTTCCACAATTCTTCTTCATTCTTCCTTGTTCACATATTCCAACAAAATGTCCACCCATTTCCACAATTATGCTTTTTCTCTATAAATTCTCCCAAATTGACACTTGCAGTATGCACAATTGTTGTCCTCGAAACAATGATCCATCTTGTGGAAAAATATCCATGGAATTTTGTCCATGCTCACCAGATCCTCTATGTTGTTTGTGCATACCTGAAATCCACATGCTCTTCTTATAATTTCCTTTATTGAATCAAATCCAGTCACCTCTATCCTCATTTCATTCAACAAGAGGCATCTACAATTTTATTAGATTTCTCACTTCTATGCTTCAATACAAGAGTATAGCTTGAAACAATTCAACCTATTTCATATGCTTTTTATTCAACTTACCTTGGCTATTTATAAACTGCAGTGCTTGATGATCTGTGTACAAGAAAAACTCCTTCGGAAGCAACTAATGTCTCCATTTTTTACAAGTTTATACAGTTGCATACAACCCTTGGACATACACGGATTATTTTCTCTTGACATTATTCAGCTTTTCGATGAAATACGCAATGGGTCTGCCCTTTTGACTCAAAACAGCTCCTATTGCTGTCCTACTTGCATCACAATCAACTTGGAACACCTTGTTGAAGTTCGACAATGCTAATGCTAGTTGTTTAGTTACCTTGTTCAACTCAAAAAAATTATAAGCTGCAACTCTCCACTTGAATTCTTTTTCATCACATCTCATTGTTTTAGTTATGGGTGCAAAATCTCCACTGAAGTTTCTAATAAAGAGCCAGTAAAAATAAGCTAACCGATGAAAACTCCTGGCCTAAAACATGCTTTTTGGTTTTGGCCATTCCAAAAATAGCTCTTATATTTTTTGGATACATCCTCAATCTGTCCTTTGAGACCACAAAACCCAAATAAACCAACTGAGTCTTCACAAAACTGCACTTGTCAAGTTGATCAGCAACTTCTCTTCTAGCAATCTTGGAACACTTGCCTCAAATGCACATTAGATGCTCTTCATTTGTTTTTTTAATTTTAAAATATCATCCATATAACTAATGACAAACTTACCAAGCTACGTTTCAACACCTTAGCTCTGGAACACCTTGTTGAAGTTCGACAATGCTAATGTTAGTTGTTTAGTTACCTTTTTCAACTCAAAAAAATTATAAGCTGCAACTCTCCACTTGAATTCTTTTTCATCACATCTCATTGTTTTAATTATGGGTGGAAAATCTTCGCTGAAGTTCCTGATAAAAAGCCAGTAAAAATCAGCTAACTGATGAAAACTCCTGGCCTAAAACATGGTTTTTGGTTTTGGCCATTCCAAAAATAGCTCTTATTTATTTTGGATACATCCTCAATCTGTCCTTTGAGACCACAAAACCCAAATAAACGAGTTGAATCTTCATAAAACTGCACTTGTCAAGTTGATCAGCAACTTCTCTTCTAGCAATCTTGGAAAAATTGCCTCAAATGCACATTAGATGCTCTTCATTTGTTTTTTTTAAAATTAAAATATCAACCATTTAAACAATGAAAAACTTACCAAGCTATGTTTCAACACCTTAGCTATGAGTCTCATGAATGTACTCAATGCATTTGTCAAACCAAATGGCATAACCTTCCATTGTCTTGAATGAGGTCTTCAATCCATCACCTTTCCAAATATTGAATTGTCTATACTACTCTTTAAATCAAGCTTCGTGCTGTATTTTGCTCCACTGAAACAGTCCATCAAGTCATTGACTTGATTGTTATCTTGTTTATGGTTCTAGAAACCATGCACATATGTCATTTTCCACCTTTTTTAGATGCCAACACTACTAGAACTACACATGGGCTCAAGATATTCTGAATAAACCCCTATCCAACAATTCTTGCACTTGCTTATTCACCTATTCTTTCTCTATGGGTGTTAACTTGAAGGCTACCTTGTTTGGCACACTAGATCCACGAACCAAATCCATATGGTTTCAACACCTCATTCATGAGTCTCATTGTAATGTCCCACTTCCTAAGATAATCATGACGAAGACCCTTAGCACATTTTGTCCTCCTGACAACTAAGGAATAAACATAAGGGGGAATAGTTTATTATAAAGTGCAAAAGACATTTAGCAAAAATGATTTAGCCAAGGGAAAATGCGACTTGCCTAGGGAGAGAAAAGTAAGTGGGAAAAATCATTTAATAGGGGAAAATCTGATTGGGTATCAAGGGTGGTTATTTGGGCCCTAAGCTCTATAAAAGCAAGTCGACTTGCTTGAGGAGGGCATGCTCGTCTATTTTCTCAAAAATATGATATTGTCTGAAGCTTATAGCTTTGCAATTTTCTCTTGAGGATGAAAACCCTCCAAGAGTTTTAGAGAAAGAGAAAAACCCTTCCTCTAGTTGAGAGGATTCTCCACCTTGGGGTTTCCATTGTGCATCATTGAATTAGCAGTAATTTTCAGCGTGTTTCCAGCAGTTAAAGGAAGAATATTTGCAGATTTTGTCAAGGGTTTTGAAGAAGAAGATTGCTATCAATTTTTTGTGCCCTTTCTTCAGTTGGAGCGACCACTCTAGGAGTTGTTTTATGGTATTTGGTGACTGCTTTTAGGGCTGTTCCAACTGCTGCTATTATATTTGATTTTTATAAATCAGATTGTCTAAATTTCAGTATTTTGGTATGGAGAAAGAACCATTTTCAAATGTGTCAGAGGTGCCTGTTCTACAAAATTTTTATAAATTATTTTCAGCCTCCTTTTGATTCCAAATCTAGCTTTATCTACGTAATTTGGCTCCATAAATCTACTAGATCAGTTTATGGTGCAAATAGCTTGAGTTACCTTATGATTTCTTTAAGTTTCTTTCTCAACCCTAGTCACATTTCTTTATTTAAATTTAGATCTGCATGATACTTTATTGGTATACTTTCCATAAGTTGCATTGGGTGGTTGGGATTTGCCAAAAATCCAATTGGGGATCAAAGGTGTCCTTTTGGGGACATTACAGTGGTATTAGAGCGATATATCCTCCCAGCATGTGAAAAAAAAAAAGAAATCAGATCTAAATGCAACCAGACAAAAAAAATGAAGTGGACTCAGGTTCCTTTTTTTTATGGGACTAATGAAATATCTGCTAGATGTTGGTTGAAGGAATTTGACAGATATTTGTTATGGAATCCTATGTGTCAGGATGATTCCCTCATGTTAATCCTTTAATACATAGATGGAGTAGCACATAAATGGTGGCACCACATGTTGAAGACCCAAGGGTTTGAATCCATTGCTTCACTTGCAGATTTCTCACAAAAGTTTCTAGAAAGATTTGATGTGCAGGATGGCAAGGGTAAGCAAGGAAATGAAGTCATGGAGTCTACACCCACGAAGTAGGACAAATCAGATTTACAGCCAAGTGAAGAAGAAGAAGCTTCTAGAGAAAGAGGTAGCTTCCATTGAACAAAATATTTGTTGGGAAGGCAAAGAGGAATGCAAAATTCAACAAGTTGTTTCAGTCCAAGCGCAGCAAACCACACCTTTGGGGCAGCCAAAGGGATCATGTGGACAGCCAAAGACTTCTTCCACTAGTGGGCAGCAAGGCATGAGGAATGATATTCCTCAAATTATAGAAGCCAAGAGCATGGTAGGATCAATCCAAGAAGAGCAGATTGCACAGGATGAGGATGACGATGACGAAAAAAGGAGCATGTTATTGCAACAGCTGTCTCAAGAAATAATTTAGCCCATTGTTGATCTTGTAGACATCACAAGGTATGGGACAAGTGAGATAATATCATTATTGCATATTTAAATTTGTTTTGAGAAAAATGATGAAATAGAAGATGAAATCTGCAATCTGAAGTATGAGATACCTTGGATACAATCTTGTTTATATGATCATCTTGAGATGAAATCTGCAATCTGAAGCATGTTTTGTCTCTTGTGCATGGCACTTGGACAAACGAGTTTGGAATTGTTAGAGGGAAAGCAATTTTGGGAAGGGAGGATTGTAATATTCCCTTCTCGGTCGAAGACCCTTAGCCCATTTTGTCTCCCCGATGGCTAAAGGATGAGCAAAAGGGTAACTTAAGTCATAATAATTTATTATAAAGTGCAAATAAAAAATAAAAAAATAAAATATTATAAAAGCATTTATAATAAAGTTATTATAGACTTAATAACAAAATAAGATTAGAAAAAGCTAAAGCCACGTTATAAAGTTTAATTTTCCCATAGAAAATGCGACCTCCTTATGGGATGGATCAAAGAGGAAAAACATTAAATGAGGGGCTAAAAGTTGATTGGATATCAAGGGAGGCAAATTGGTCCATTAGCTCTATATAAGCAAGTCGATTTGCTTGAGGAGAGCATCACTTGTCTATTTTCTCAAATCAGATTTGTATGTTGAGCTTTGAGTTTACATCTTCAATCTTCTAGGGACAAAAACCCTTAGAAATTCACTCTTGAGGACGAAAACCCTTAAAGAGCCTAGTAGGAGGACGAAAACCCTTCTGGTTGAGAGGATTTTCCACGCTGGGGTTTCCATTGCAGATCACTTGATTAGTAGTATTTTTCAGTATTTTTTCCAACCGTTGAAGTGGGTAAAAGTGCAGATTTGGTCCAACGGTTTGAAGAGAAAACTGGTGGCTGAGTTTCTCCTTGTTTCCAGCTGGTGCAACTTGCATAGTGGACTATTTTAACGTATTTTGGGTTGTAACAAACCAGATCTAATTCTTGTTATGATTGTTGATTTTCCACTAGCTTTCCAAAGTATCAGATCTGAATATATCTCTATGTTCCTGCTGTAATTTCCAGCCCCAAACCCTAAGGGTGAATTGGTTTTTGGGTTGTTTAGGGCACTTGTGGTTGTCATTAGTATGAATGGGTAATATCATTGCATTCTCCCTATTTTTGTGAGTCCGTGGATTCCAACATTTTTTAGGGAGTTATGAATTTTTAAAGTTGCCATAATTTTCTGCAGACTGGGGTTTCCAAATAAATGCATTTCAGTTGTATATGGGCTCTAAAAATTCATATCTTTGCACGAATATATTGAGGGTGAAATATTATAAGTTTCAACTCAATTTATGGTGGAAAATATCATGATTTATTTCTGATTTTTATAAGTTTCATACCCATCCCTAGTCGCATTTCCCCTAGTAAAATTCAGATCTGCAATATAGATTTTATCATAAATTCTATAATCTGCAATTTTTTGTTGGGATTTGCCTAAAATCCATTTAGGGTTAAAATTTGTCCATTTGGGGACATTAGACTCGTGAATATACTCAGTGCAATTTGATTTTTGTCAAACCACATGGCATATCCCGTGATTCAACAAAATCTTTCTTTGTCTTGACCTAGGTCTTCCATTCATCATCATGAATTCTAATTTGGCAATACCCACTCTTCAAACCAATATTTGTGAAGTATTTCACTCCACTCAAACAGTCCAAGTCATCCAATCAAGCAAATGGAAATCTATATTTGATTGTTATCTTGTTTATGGCTCTAGAATTCATGCACATACTACTCCACCTTTTTTCGGTGCCCACACTACTAGGACCATATTTTAAAAAAACGTTATCAACAATTACTTGGCAGGCCAAAATTTGACTCAGAAATTGGGAATTGGCAATTTATTGACATTAATCAACACCTTTATCGCTACTTTAAAAAAATTACATTCATCAAATAATCTTAAATTAAATGTAAAACATTGTTAAATAACACAATAAGTGAATCTATAGAATACCAAATGCCCATAGAATGTTGATTGGAGAATGACTAGTTGCATGAATTCAACTATTAAATGTGATTCTATCTTTATTTCTATGGCTTTGTATTACTATTGACTGCTCATTTTAAAATTCATGAAACCATAAAATAAAAGTCTGGTTACTGGTATTTATTTCACTAAAATGAATAAGAGTTTAGACTTTAAACTTTTGTGAATTATGAGTCTTGTGACTGTCAATGCTCTGCAATCTGCAAGACGGTATGTAATAACAAATACGTATTAAAACTTAGTTTGAATGTGTATTCATCTGAATACACAAATGAGAATCATGAGGAATGTAAACAAACAAAAATGAATGTTGTCGTTGTGAAACTGAAACCCTAGTAGGCTAAATTCACATTCATTCATAGGTATTCCTTTAAATTTGAAGGGTCGAAACTTGTAGCCCTAGCAAAATATGGGGGACTAATTTGCATGAATTTTCCGAGGATAAAAACACTAAAAAATGCTTTGAAATGACCACATTTTTTGGGTTGCGACGTTTTATACCCAAAACAATAGTTTTCCACGATTTTTTAGGAGTTTTATCGCCAGAAATTTCAAATAAATTGTAATATCCCTTATGGGAACAAAACTGAAAATGTTGGAAATTAGCTCAAACCCCCAAAATAAGCAAGTCAGATTTTTTATGACAGCAATTAAATAAGGACCAATAAACACTCTCGAACCCAAGTGACTAGGAGAGAGAGAGAGAGAGAGAGAGAAATCTACCGTAGAAACACTAAAAAATTATGAGAAGTTATTCCTTGGATTGCCCTTGATTTTAGAAGCCAAAAAAATGTGATCAAATCATTAAACTCAGAATTCTCGAATTTGTTATGGCACAACAATAGCTGAAACTTGTAAATTCAATAACTCTTAGAAAACAAGGAATCTCCACACATGAATACTCAAAATGATCATAAAATTACCAGCAATCAAATGAGACCAATATCATAATTTTCCATCCATGGAACCCTCTCAAAATTGATCCTGAAATATCCAAATGAGTAGATAAAGCTGCCCAATGCCAATAACAATCTAAATATGAAGTATTCTCATAAAATCCGCAATATTCTTCAAGCTCACACAATATAGGAGGGTTTTTCATCCCCCTATAAGCCACTAGAAGGGTTTTCATCCTTCTAGGAATTGCCACGCACTTGAGTTTTCATCCAAGAGTGGAAAACAAGGAGCCACAAGCTCACAATGTCAAATTAGAAAAATGCGCCAAAATAGATGATCCCCAAATGAGCTCCTCTAATCCTCTTTTATACCTTTTTTTGGCGCCACAACCCATAAAGGTATGGCCAACCCCTAATAAGTCATTATAATTTTTTATTAAGCCCCATTAAAGGCATTAAACCTAACCAACCCACTAAGAATGGGAAATGCAAAAATAAATCATGAATATGAATGATGAAAACTGAAATATAATCTATGATCTTCCATTGTTAAATCATGGTATGCCAAGGAATCCTTTATTTCCAATTAATTCAAAAAAGGGGACATTACAATCCTCCCTTCCCAAATTGCATATCCTCAAGCAATTGTAAGAACCTAGATCCCAAATGAATCTTGACTGCTTCTTCTTCGACATACCTGCACATGAAACAATCATATTAAAGAAAAACAAAATTGTTTAACAACACTTTTACATCCCCCTTGTCATGCCTTAGAAACATGACAGCTAGCTCTCTTCTGTTACTTGATGCCATTTCATGATTTTTATTTAGGTGATGACTTCCCAATACTTTAGCAAGGCTGTCCCAAAAATAGTTGTGACCATGCATTTTTCCTTCAAAAATCAGAATCTTCAAATCTGAAAATAACTCACCACAACCTCAGTTCTTTCCTTCTTCCAACTGGAATCTTCCTTCTTCATTTTTCCATGAGGGGATGCTCTTAAAAAATGAAAGCCATACTGCCGTTCATGACTGAAAATGGCAACCCCAAACCCGATTTTTGTAATTTCAGTGTTATAATCATGGCATAGCTAGCAAGGGAAAATCTTAGCAACCCATAGGGAGAAAAATCAAAATTCCCCTAAAGCTTATGTTTCCTTAAACATGTTATGCTAGTAGCCTTTTTCATCAAATTCCATAAGCAAAGAGAAAAATTGAAATTTTTACCTATGTCTTCTTTGAGCCTCAAGGATTTACCCGGATTCCAAGGATGCAAGCAATCTTTGTAACTCTTCTTCATCCCTCTTTTTCTCCCAATCATCATATGCATGGCAATCCCTATCTTGAAATCCAAACTCATGACAAAGAGTTTGTGATGATCAGCCCAACAAAATGATAAGGAAACAATAGATCTGAAATGTGTGAGTACCTTGGACTACCACAAAAACCCACTTTATTGCTTGGAAAATACATAGTGAACCATTGGCAAAGAGTCTTCTTCCCACCTAGCCCCTTATTAACATAGATATGATCACCCAAACATGGCCATGATACATAATGATGAAATAGACCTTTGACATGATCAAATAAGACATCATAGGACTTACCATGGGCTGCTGATCTAAAATTTACAGCGGGTTGAAAGAGGCCATAGACTCCCGGAAATGCTATTGTCTCACATGTGCATCTCCTAACATCGTCCCTCGGAAGATCCACTTCATCTTTCCTTATGTGTTCGTATTTTTCACCCCTTATAGCCCCTTTTCTAGCTTGTTGATCCATATGTACCACCACTTGCCATGTTTTTACAAGGGAACCTAAACAATGTCATATTTTTACCAAATGGCTCAGGACAACAAAACTGAATTGGAGTAGAAGGAAGCAATGAATTTTAGAACACCTTTGTGTAGTAACCCCATTTAGGTAAGAACCAATTAGATGACTGAGAATTGGGCGATGCTCATCCTTTCGGGGATGAATACCATAAGGATATAAATGCTGCTCTGAAAATGTTGCTGTCGACACCTCATAAAAATTGGTTTGGCTGCCCATTGCACTCTTGATTCCCTTCCATTGAACCATATTAGCATACACAATGATTTCAAAATAATTCTCCATCAATGTTTCTTTTAACCATGTGCAAGGAGTTATAATACCAAAGACTTCCTTTCTTTCATACAAGAGGTCAACCGAAACTACATACCCTTGCAAGGAAATGTCTAAATGCCATTAATCATCCCACAAATTCTTCATACCCAAACATGACATGTGATCCTTAAGAACTTTCCCATAATGACATAAGTATGACAGCAATAAAAAAAGAGATAAAATGGCATCATACCTTGAGTTGTTCCCCACATGTTTACCTTCCCATGCCGGATGAGGAGTGATCGAAACATCCTCCCTTTTCCCAAACTTGTGATTTAGAATTTTTTAGTTGAAATCAGCTTTTTTCTTTTCCTCAGATTCAACAAGTGAAGCCTTTTCCGCTTGGGCTTCAACCACATCTTTATGGTGTTCACATAGGCCATCTTCGTAGCTCTTACCGTGCTCAAGGACATCATAAATCTGTCTCTTATTGCCTGTTGTTCTAAACAGACCAGGAAGCTTAATGTCATCATTTTTCATTGGAGAAAGGTTTCCAACCAGCATTTCCTTTTCCCCAACCTTATGAAGTTGATTCTTCGGAATGGGTGCAAGTGTCATGGCCTTAGATCTCTTGACTACCAATTCTTCTTCCTTAATGACTCCCTCTCTTATTGTCATATGATAATTGTTAGAGCTATTCACTTCACCCTCTTCATCCTCAAGCTTCCCTTCATCCTTCCACTCATGCTCCCAAGTTCCCTTAGTACTTTTCAACATGCAACATTTAGAATTCAAGGGAAAATTATTGAGAATTAAAATTTCTTTACCTTCCCTTCCTCTTGGCTCTTGCTTGGCCATTTCTTCCTCTCTGTGTTCTTCCTTAGGGCTGCAAGAAATATCAATGAAGGGTTCACCTTTTGCCATGGTGGTGGGTGCTTCTAAGGCTCCCAAGGGCTACTCCCTTTTAATAACCAATTGTTGCAATAATTCTTCCTCCCTCTTCTCCTTAGGGAAATAGGTATTTCCATCCTTACATGGCGAACTTGGGGTTTTGGTCCCCTCTTCAACAAACTTCGTGATTTCTTCATGTTGCTTGTGTGGCATGTGATGTCTAGGCTTGGGCCTAGGCCTTCCTTGAATCACTCCACTGAATCCAGCGACTGAAATAGCCCCACGAATTTCCCTTGGAAGAGCCATATACTCTTCATAGCTTGTGCCAATATTCCGTCCAGTGGTGGGCCTTGTTTCTTTCTCTGGAATAGCTTCTTCTCTAGGAAAGAAAGTGGGCTTTGTATCGGATCCTCAAGCTAATCCCATTGGTCGCCGTATATTGTTAGCTCCAGATGAGTTACTATCACCATTTTGAACCCTAGGTTCAATGATCCTTTGGAGGGATATGGCAAGAAAATCCATTGTATCCACAAGTCTCCTGTGGCCAGCACAATCAACTTATCAACTTTGGCTGCTTGAGAGTCCATTGTGTTCTCCTTCTTTGATAGTATCAAACCCTTGTTGCCTTCTTTCACCGAAACCCTAGGCCTTTGAGAATCCGTGCTCTGATACCACTGTAATATTCCTTTTGGGGACAAAACTGAAAATGTTGGAAATTAGCTCAAACCCCCAAAATAAGCAAGTCAGATTTTTTATGACAGCAATTAAATAAGGACCAAAAAACACTCTCAAACCCTAACGACTAAGAGAAAGAGAGAGAGAAAGAGAGAAACTTACTGTAGAAACACTCAAAAATTATGAGAAGTTATTCCTTGTATTGACCTTGATTTTAGAAGCCTAAAAAATGTGATCAAATCATTAAACTTGGAATTCTGGAATTTATCATGGCACAAAAATAGTTAACTTGTAAATTCAATAACTCTTAGAAAATAATGAATCTCCACACATATGAATACTCAAAATGATCATAAAAATACAAGCAATCAAACGAGACCAATATCATAATTTTCCATCGATGGAAACCCTCTCAAAATTGATCTTGAAATATCTAAATGAGTAGATAAAGCTGCCCAATGCCAATAAAATCTGAATATGAAGTGTTCTCCTCAAATCTGCAATATTCTTCAAGCTCACACGTTATAGGAAGGTTTTTGTCCCCCTATAAACCACTAGAAGGGTTTTCGTCCTTCTAGGAATCACCACACACTTGGGCTTCCGTCCAAGAGTGGAGAACAAGGAGCCACAAGCTCACAATGTCCAAGTAGAAAAATGTGCCAAGATAGATGGTCCCCAAATGAGCCCCTCTAATCCTCTTTTATACCTTTCTTTGGCGCCAAAGCCCATAAAGGTATGGCCGGCCCCTAATCAGTCATTATAATCTTTTAATAAGCCCCATTAAAGGCACTATACCCAGCCGACCCACTAAGAATGGGAAATACAAAAATAAATCATGAATGTGAATGATGAAAACTGAAATATAATCCATGATCTTTCATTGTTCAACCATGATTTGCCAAGGAATCCTTTATTTCCGATTAATTCAAAAAAGGGGACATTACATAAATTGCCCCAGGAAAAATCGCGATTTACCGAGGCAATTAAACCTTTACTTCTTGGCACACGATTTATTGCAATTTATAGCTGATTAATCATGATTTCTCGAATAGAGACGGGGACTACACATGGGCTCAAGCTTTCTTTAATTGAATCCTCTTCCAACTACTCTTGTAATTGCTTATCCACCAATCCATTCTTTGTGGGTGTTAACATGTAGGCAACCTTGTATGGAAAACTAGATTTGGGAACCAAATCCTTGTGATGGTTGATGTTCCTCGCAGGTGGCAAGCCATCTGATAATTCATTGGAAACAATCTCATCATATTCATCTAGCAAATCTTTCACTTCACTAGGAACTTCACTTGTCTTACCCGCTATCCAAACTTGGATGGGTTTGGGAATGAAAGCAAGGCCTGGTTTCCTTTTCTTTGCCACTTTCTTAAACTGCTTTCCAGAAACAATAAGAACTTTAGGGTTGTTGTTCACATTCTAAAATTTATCCTTCAAAGGGCTCAAGGTATACTTCTTTCTATTCTTCTCAAGGGTGTATATATTTTCCCTACCAACACGTATGGTGTTCCCTAACTCGCCATGATCTACCCCGCAATACATGAATGATGACATACCTCCATGGGCATCATATCACACCAAACTTCATCTCTATTAGACCCAACCTGAAAATTGACTAAACATTGTTCATTTACCTTGATTAAATTCATTGTTGATAATGGTAACACGAATACTTTCGTGTTAGATGAAACAACATATAAGCTTGGGTTGAAAAGACTAACACACCCAAATCCATATAAGTTGTCATGGTTGCAAAAAACAACATCAACCCAAGCTTCAAGTTTGCAAATGGTTTGGAAAAGATTCATCCTTAATAACAGTTAGTTCTCCTTCTTTACAGCTTTTAGCAATACCCACTTCATCACGAATGCTTCTCCATGTTCAGGTTATATTCCAAAGTAGCTAGATATGGCCATGCTAGGTCTTGGTACGGTTTAGGATGTACCAAGGATAGATATGAGCCCTGGTACATTGGGAAAACATGACGGGTACGAGAATCAATACATGCATATGTCGACAAATGTACTCAGGTATTGATTCTTGTACCCTTCACATTTCCCTCACATATTAGCCAAAAAAGACGTTTTTTTCCTTTTTTGGTCAAAATAAAGTAAGAATTGACTTTCAAATATAAAAAACAAACCCTAAGACTAAAATACACCCTCCAAACTCTTTTTAAACAACACATTTACCTCACATTGCATACTTTCTTTCCTTACACATTTTCTCTCTCATTCAAATTTTCAATTGCTAGGGGCTGATCCAAGTGCCAAGTAGATTAAGGAGCTAGCTGATTTGTCTTGATTTTTATATACACATTGTAGCATTTTCTTAATGTGCTTATTCTGAGTTCATCCAATGAATATCATGACATTTGGTATTGAATTATCATAATGTTTTGTAGTTATTTAGCTTATTTTGTTTACTCTATGCATATTATATGGTTAATTTGCTTATTTAACTATATTTTTTATATTTTATATATTTCTTGCACGGTCGTACCTGAAGGCGTACCCAAGCCCCCAAAAAAAATTTGTACCAATGTATTAGGTTCCCATCCCTATATCCGTACCAGTATTGGCTACCTATGGTTATTTCATACGATCAAGCGATGAAACGAACTATTCATCCACTTGAACAATATGAGTGTTAGCTTCATATTTCTTATTGTTAATTTTTGTTTGTGGGCATTCATAAGCTTACAGACCAGCATGTCGATATCTAAAGCATGTACCCACGAATCCTCTTCCTCTACCATATTGCCCTCTTCTTCTTGAAGAACTTGTTCTTCCTATTGATGCATGATTATGATTGTGAGAAGTTTTGGCTTCTTCAATGAGTATGTTATCCTCTTCCAAAATTTAATTGACCTCGTTCCCTTGAAAATTTGCCTCTACCTCTAGTTGGATTTTGTTGTCTTCTTGATAACTTCTTTTTGGCTTTCCATGGTGTGCAATTTGACTATATTCAACCCATCTTTTATGTTGCTTCTCAACCTATTTACATACCTTGCAACTTTATCTTGATATACCTCATGATGACCAAACTTTATGGTTATCTTGCAGACTCCGTGTAATCCTTCACATTGAGTTGTCTTTTCCTTAAGTCTTATAACTCCTTCAGCAAGTTCAACTAATAAAGTAGATGTTAAAAGAGATGTATGTGATGATAGTAGGTTTTGTGAAAATGAATATGTTGGTCCTTTTTCTTCTTCTAAACCCATATCTATCTAATTGAATATGCAAATAAGGAATCTTCTTTTCAGGCATGTGCCGGAAATAGCTTGTGCCATTTTCGTGTTGTTCCACCACGTACCCGAACTAGGTCACTGATTTGGGGGTGTTTCGGTTTGTCCTTTCACTTCATAAATTTCCCCCTAGGAAATGCTTCTTGGTTATGTTGGCTTTTTGTCAGCATTGAGCAAAGTCTTGGAGGTGAACTATTCTCTCAATGGTGGCTCCATCTGCAACCTGGTAATGGTAGCTCGTTCTCTTCGTGCCCTCCATTTTTTGTGCCAAACCCCTATCTGCTGGCACGCGAATGAATTTGGCTTTAGTTATCGAGCTCCCTTCCTCACACCTGCGTCGAACTCCATCTGTGTCGTGCACTCTCCTACCTGCGTCGTGATTCCCCTCGAACTTGTGTTGTGCCCTCCCACGTCGAGTTTTCTTCCTACCGCTCTTTGTGCCTACTACTTCGTCGGCAATGGTGGCTTCACCTGCAACCTGATAATGGTGGCTCGTCCCCTTTGTGCCCTCCATTTTTCGTGCCAAATCCCTGTCTGCTAGCACGTGAACGAGTTTGGCTTTAGCCTTGCAAAACGTGGCCCTCGAAATGTGCCCTCTCTGCAACCACCCTGCATTTTCTAGCCCATCCCATCGACTGTGAACCCCTGACAGTTGGTCTCCCTATGCACACAAACAAACATTCCATTCTTTGTTAAGGTCGTTTTTTCCCTCCCCTCGATCCCCTTGCCCCTGCACTGGTCCATTCTTTATGCATAAACATCCCTCTTACCATACAAATCGACTGGGGGTCTTCAAGGAATCTCCTAGCAGTCCTCTCTCCTTGACACCATTACAGATTATCTTCCCGCTTCTTTCCACAATGTCTCCCTCCAACTTTGCAGTACAGATAACTCCTTCATCGGCAAGAGGACAAGGACAACAAGAGGATGGTTTACCCAGCGTTATTGCAAAGTTGATTAACAGATTGGAAACCTTGAAATCTTCTAACAGAGCTCTCTGGACCAAAGTTTTCGAGCTTACGTCACGGATGGAGAAGGTTGAGGCAAACAACATCTCTTTGCGGAGACAACTTACTGACACCAACGCACATTCCAAACCCACCACGGCCAATGACCAACTACAGGCGGAAATATTAGACCTAAAACAAAAACAAGAGGAAATCTCGAATCAGCATGAAAATCTCAAAAAACAAGTGGACACATGGGCCACATTGTGAAGGGTAATAAAGACAAGAACAACCACCTGGCAGTGGTGGAAGAAGTTGTGGAAGCTAAACTGGTTGACAAGAGAACTAGACGGGTCAGGGAGCTTAACATCAAGGTGCGAGGGCTGCCCACACTCCCTCCTTCTTCAAACCCTTTGGCCATTGCATCAGACTTTATCACAGGGAGTTTGGGGCTGCCTGATGTGTAGCTTGATAGAGCTTGGCTCGGACAGGATTCCACCCTTTTTCTCTGCTTCAAATCAGCGGAAGACAAACTCAGGGCACTCAAAGCCAAGCACAAGTGACCGAACTCAAGAAATCTCATGAAATTGTTATGGAAGCCAGGAAAGCGAGGAAATGCATAGTAATTCGCAACCTCAGGCCTAACATTCAAGACTCTCCTCTTCAGGGATGAGTCCCCGGGTCCGGTCCCGAATGACAGTCTCGTTGGGAGAGGCATCGGAACAAGGGCACCTCTATTACATGCTGGAATGGGAACATGTCCTATTGGTCTTCTCCAGGTATTCTATATGATTCTCTAGGTTTTTCAAACCTCCTCTTTGTCACTAAGACTCACGCGAGCCTTGCTTGCCCTCTCCCGGACATCAAAGGATACTATTTGCTCTCGATATGCATACAGGAGATTCGGAGTTCAGGAGGAGTTAGGCGGTCTAGTAGGGTTGCTTGCCTGGTTAGGGATACACTTCGGAACAGGATTTTTGTGGCCGCAGAGGACAAGTTTGCCTACTTTCTCTGGATTAGGATCAAGGAGTCCTCTTCTCACCTCAGAGATATCTTCATTGAAGTTTGTTACTTCCCCCCAGCCTCCTCTTCTTTTTCCATTCATAATGGCCCAGACACGGACCCCTTCTTCAACCTCTATACAGGCATTTCTCAGTATTCAACAAGGGGGGGAGGCCATCGTATTGGAAGACTTTAATGCACGTACAAGAGACCTCCAAGTTCCCCTACACGACAAGACTGATGACCTGCTCTATACGTCCGAAGTGGACCCCGATTTAGTTAGATTTCAGCTGGATTTAGAGGATATGGCAGGACCTTTGACGTCATACGGTCGACGCCTCCTACAGATGGGGGAATCTCATGATCTGTTGATCATGAATGGCATTCTATGTTTTCTTGACTCACGCTTCTTCACATGTAGACCTCGTGGTAGTGGAGCTAGCGTGGTGGATTACATCATGACTACTTCCAATTTGATTCCCTATATTCACCATTTGTGTGTTTCCCCCATTCCCCTTGCTGACCATGCGACCCTTTCCTTCTCCTTGCAAGTTATCCCCCACAATCCTTGACCCCATCCCACGCCCCTTCCCGTACCATCTAGAAGTTCGATGAAGGTGATCCAGTAGACTTCTCTTTTCACCTTCACCTATTTCTTCCTCTTGTACTCCAATTTGCCTCACTCTCCTTTGACTTGATGTTTGACACCATTTCCTCCACCATTCGTGACGCTGCTTTGTGTTCTTTCCCCCGCTCCACTCCCACCATCCCTTATAATCGGATCTACCCCATGAACCAGTGGTACGATGAAGCCTACAAATCCCTTCACCATCAACTTCGCTTTGTTTTCACACATGCTCTCCCCTCCTTCCCATCTATCAAGTCCAATTACCGTCGTCTCCTTTGGCACAAGAAGCGCACCTTTATCTCTTGTCGTCACTTTGAGCTTCGTGCATCCCTTATACACTCCCCTAAACATTTCTGGCATACCATTCTTCCCCGTCATTCCTCTTTACCCCAGGACTTGCATCCCAACTCCATGTTTACTCATACTTCCACCCTTTACAACATCCCTAGCCAGCCTCAGATCCAGGTTGTGTCCCCTCCCTCTACCTATCATATTTTTACCTACATGAATGTGAAGAAAGCCATTTCAGCCATGAATAGTAGCAAGGTCACAAATGAGGAGGGCTTTAAGGCGAAATTTGTCAAGCACGGTTTAGACACTCGAAACAGCTATCGTGTGCACCTCTTCAATCAGGGGGTTTGTACAGGTTTCCTGAAGTTGTGATCCCACCATATCACTCACCCTATCCACATTCGGGTCCCACTTCTTATCTGAACAATTATAGGATGATCATGGTGGGCCACACATTCTCCAAGCTTTATGCCACAGTTCTTCACATGCAACATTCTGAGTTTCCAGAGCAATAACATTACAGAACCAGAGGGCAGGTGGGGTTCTGACCCACTTACCAGACTATTGACCATATCCTCACCCTTTGAGCCATTATTGAGGCAAGCCACCACTCCTTTGAGGTTTTCTGTTGCTTCGTGGATTTTCGGAAAGCCTTTGACTCGGTGTCATGGGAAGCTTTTTTCCGTAGACTTAGAGACATCAGTATTTCTAAAACTCTTCTTGCCGCCATTATGCGCCTATACGAGAAGGTTTTGGGCCGCCTCCAAACTGCTACCGGTTTTTCGGATTTCATCAGGAGAACCATCAGGGTTAAACAAGGGCTGCCCCCTCTCACCGACCTTGTTTCGTATTTGTATTGATGAATTGGAGGAATTTCTCAAGGACTATATCCAGGAGGGGGATGGTTGCCTTCTTCACCAAGTGTTGATCTACATTCTCCTTTTCGCGAATGATGTAGTCCTCCTTGCCTCTTTTGCGACCACAAACAGCTAACAGTTAACCTTGGCAAAAACAAAGTCGTGATCTTCAATGGCTTGAAGACTTCTGACTTCTATTTCTTCTATAGAGGGGAAGACATTGAGATCACCAATTCCTACACTTACCTAGGAATTTTATTTACCGGGCCCCGTTTCAATCTTTGACCTGTTTTTTAGGCCCGCGTCAACAAGGGGTATGGCTCTTTGGCAATCTTGGAGAGAGTACTTCCACCCAATGTTCCACGACCACTTGTTCCGCCACCACTTCCAGGACATCTTGTCGAAGATGTTTCTCTTGGATTCTCTTGTGAGGCCCACAATTCTCTATGGCTCGGAGGTTTGGGGACCATCCCTGTTTGATTCTGATTGGGCTATTTTGAGCGAGTCCAGATCCTCATGCTCAGACACATCATCAGGTGCAAAGAGACAATTCCACATAATATCCTCTTGAATGAGTTCGGGGCTCGCCCCTTTAGACTAGAGACCATATTTAGCCTTGTTTCGCTTTTGCATCGCATCCGGGGACTTTCAGCCTCTTCTACAAGCAGAGATAGGTATCTTTACCTCGCTTATTGTTCCTCCGAGGCTATTGTTCTTTCTAACCACAGTGGTTATTCTCGCTGTTGGTACGTCGAAGTCTCACGTCTTCTTGGCTCTCTCGAGATTCAAATGGACCGCCTCCCACCATACAAATACTCCATGGACGCTCCTACTCATCTCCTATGGAGGATCTGAACAAAGTTATCAGAGACGACATTTACAGGTAGTTCATCCAGCACACTTAGATCAGCCCTCCAAGTGGGTTACGCCCCAAGATGGCTTTCTATGTTGCACATTTCCTTGAGGTTAATGATGGGCTCATTTGTCGGCGTACGTATATCTCCCAACACTGGTTGCAGGCACTCCGCATATCCCTCAGCCAGTTCAGAGTGGGCTCTCATAGACTTCGTGTGAAGGACCACCAACTGGGCCGCTCGGAGAGGATTTGCAAACTTTGTTCTCTCCAAGAGGTCAAAACAGAGGAACACTTCATTTTCAGGGGGCCCATCTACTATGAGATCAGAGGGAAATTCCACTGCTTATTCTGGGAGCACCCGTCAGTTGCAATTTTCTTCATGTATTGTGATCAGCGGTGTCTTGCTCTCTACCTACAGGAGGCTCTCAAACTTCTGAATGAGATCCTTCATCCAGCACACTTGGATCAGCCCTCCGGTTGGGTTACGCCCCAAGATGGCTTTCTATGTTGCACATTTCCTTGAGGTCAATGATGGGCTTATTTGTCGGCCTACGTATATCTCCCAACACTAGTTGCATGCACTCCACATATCCCTAGGCCAGTTCAGAGTGGGCTCTCATAAACTTCGTGTGGAGGACCACCAGCTAGGCCACTCAGAGAGGATTTGCCATCTTTGTTCTCTCCAGGAGGTCAAACCGGAGGAACACTTCATTTTCAAGTGCCCCATCTACTATGAGATCAGAGGGAGATTCCATTGCCTATTTTGAGGGCACCTGTCATTTGCGGTTTTCTTCAGGTATTGTGATCAACGGTGTCTTGCTCTCTACCTACAGGAGGCTCTCAAACTTCGAAATGAGATCCTTAAGCCCCCTCCCAGATAGGTCGTCACTCAACAAATCACATCTTTCTTTACGGAGCTCCCATCGGAGAGGGGCACTAAGCGGCACCTTGACACCAATATAGATTCTCAGACCAGATCCGTTTGCCACCTTCCAGCCCAGAGGCTCTCATGATCACACTTGGTTAGGGCCCCCCCATAGATGACGGTCAGCCAGGAGGATACAAAGGACTCGTCTTGCCGTCCTTCTCCCAGACACCGACATTCAAGACTCTCCACGATTTCAGCTACAAGACACAGGCATAGCACCAACTACTTCAATTCGGCCTCGGATGCTAGGTGACAACGTCGGTGTTGGGGCTCTTTCACCCCCCTTTTCTTCGGCTCCACCCATATGCACTCTTGTAGCCTTTTTGGCCCTTGCTTCTCCTTATACTTTTATCTTCTCTTCATTCCTTTCTCTTCTTTCTTTTCTTGTTGTTCGGATGACCCTTATGGGTCTCCTTTCTGGATCTTTCGGCATTGTATTGTGCAGTCCCACTGACCTACTTTTGTGGTCATTTGTTGGACATTAATATACATTATCTTATTGTTGTCTTATGTTATTTGTAGGGGCAAAATTCACTAGAAAACAGCACAACTATACCCTAGTGTACAAAATCTTATCCTATCATACCTACCGCAGACACCCCTAGGTCAATCTATTAGTGTCAGGTCCAGTCTTGTCGTTTCAGAGTCCCTTTGTGATTGCCATATATCCCCCTAGGTGATCTAGGAAAACATAGTCAGTCCCCCTAGGAAATTAGGATCTTCTGGAACATCCAAGTATTCAAGCAGTCTTGGGAAGGGCTACCATCAGCCTTCCTAAGACTAGTACATCACCCCAAAGTGTATCGGAGGAACAAAACTCACTTTAGAAGAGTATTCAAGTGCTAAGAACATCAGGGAAATGATTTTGAAATATTCAGGGAAGATTCAGAGGTGTTGGAACCAATACACTAGAAGCGGGATTTCGGGCCTGAACGAGCACGCATCGTGAATGAGGACCGGAGAGTCAAAGTAAGATTCTAGAAGTTCCATGATGACTTGAAAGCACTACAAAGTTTCAAAGGAAAACATTTTCAATTCCCTCCATGGTGGAAAAAACAGGACTTCTTAAAACCTCGCACAGTCATTTTTCTAGGCAGCTCGTTCTTTTGGCGCACAACAAGCGATCTTGAGAAAGAGGGGACCATTTGGAAGAGTTAAAAGAAAATTGGATCTTGGGACCATCACCATTGGATTCAGTGGGTAGTTTGCAGGCGGAATCATATAAAATATCACCCCAAAATTCATCCGGGAGCCCGAGATATGGCCTCCACAAGTTGGTCCCAAGATACGATTTTCCATACTTAACCAATTTTCAAGCAGGACACATGGTAACTCGTAGTTAAGGCAAGATTTTATGTCCCCTTTGTCCCTTTGCAAAGGGACATAAGGGATGGAAATTTCCACCTCCCCCCCATTTAGTCTCCAGGTCATCAATATGACCATGATTTCACCTATTAAGCCATGTTGACTAGTTTGACCATGCCCTCACCTACACCCATGCTCGCCACGTGTCGCCACCAGAATAAGATGGAACTTCATGTCCCCTTTGTCCCTTTAGCAAAGAGACGAAAGGAACACAAAATTCCACCTCCCCCCATTTAGCCTTTTGGTTTTCCATGTGACCATAAATTAGCCCGCAGGTGCTCAAATTTAGCCCCTCCCAAGTTCCTCATCAAATAAAAATATGACAAGTTTCAAGCCTAGGATAAAGGGGAATTTCATGTCCCCTTTGCACCTTTTGAAAAGGGACGAAAGGGACAGAAATTTCCACCCCATCCCCTCCTCTTCCATTTTCAATCTATAAATATCAAGACTTAGCCATTTTTCGCTATTTTTCCTCCCCCACGCCTCCAAATGCTGCCAGAATGCTAGCGCAATTTTTCCAGCAATTTAATTCGAAATTTTTCCAGCAATTTAATTCGAATTTTTTATTCTCAAACAATCCCATAAAGGTTACAGCAATCTAAAAACTCAAAAAAGAACGGATCAAAACAGAGAAAAAACAAGTTTTTTTCGCCCGAAAACTTCTAAGTCACTAGGAGAAGAATTGTTCATATCTTGCAAAATACCCAACGGATCGAGATGTCGTTTGTTGCATTCTCTTAATTTTGCAGGCGCCATGGGGATCCAAAAGGAAGTTTTTCCATGCACAGCCCAAATTTTTTACAGCGAGCAAACCCTCATTTCCCTGTAAAAAAATTAATTTTTTAAAATCTCTCGTTTCGGGCATCGAATCAAGTTGAAATTTCATAGCACTATTGGACAAAAACCCATATCAGAAACGTTTGTTACGTCACAAACCGACCATCAGAGACCCATTTTCCAAAAATAATAAGCCTTCCTACACAGGTGGCTGCTATTTCGGGTAAGTTGTCACCGGAAGAAGCTGCGACGAAGGCAGTGTACACTAAGGAGGAAAGCAAGGTCGGATTGATCAGTTGGTCTGATAAACAGTGAAATTCATCACTTACTACTAAAAATAGTAAGTCTCCCATATGGGTGCAAGCAATTTTTAGTAACTCACCTCAGGAGAGAAATCAAGGAGGAGACAGTGTACACAGGGGGACTAATAGAGGTAGATCACATTGGTGCAGACATTCCAGTCAAAAAATCACCACTTACTATAAATAGTAAGTTTTCTTGTAGGTACTTGCTATAAATATTAAGTTGTTCTAGAAAGCAATTTTCACAAGGGGAATGTACAGGGAGATAAAGCATTCAGGTTGGCATCATCAGTTGGGGTCTAGAGAGGCAAATTCCGACACTTACTAAAAATAGTAAGTTACTCTGTTCAGCTATAGTAAGTGTCAAAGAATCATGAAGTCCAAGTTCACAGAAGGGGCATTCTTCATTGTCGTCAACGGTATACTCATCGGTGTTCATCGCCCATAGATGGAAAACTCGCCAAAAACTCGCCGAGTTTTAAAAAACTCGCCAAAAAAATGCTGAAAACGGTTAAATCGGAATACTCGCCGAAAACTCAGGAAAAAAAGGAAAACTCGCCGAGTTTTGGCGAGTACTCGCCAAAACTCGGCGAGCCCGTGCTAAATACTCGCCAGACGCGGCTAAAACGCGGAAACACGGTTTTCACAGGCAAAAAACACTTCTTTTTACGCGGTTTTGGCTCTTTTTAAGGCCCTCTACTCCCTCATTGTCACTCACACAACCATTTGAGCTTGCATTGCTTGTGTTGAGTGGATTTTGGAGCGAATTCGAGGAGAGAATTTGGAGATTTGCATTTGGAGGTAGGTTTTTTTTTTTTTTAATTCTTTGAAGTTTTTCCAAATTTTGTGTATATTATTTAGGTTTTATAGATTCCTATTGTGATTCTAAATACATGTAATGTAAAATCGAATGCTTGTACTTTTTTTATACTCATTTGCAGCCAGAGGTATGTAATTTTATTTTTTTTTAACGCAAATTCATTGTAAATTAGTTAAATTTTATGTATGTGTATTGTAATCGATTCGTTGTGTAATTCTAAATACATGTAATGTAAAATCGAATGCTTGTAATTTTTTTATACTCATTTGCAGCCAGAGGTATGTATTTTTTTTTTTTTTTAACGCAAATTCATTGTAAATTAGTTAAATTTTATGTATGTGTATTGTAATCGATTCGTTGTGTAATTCTAAATACATGTAATGTAAAATTGAATGCTTGTAATGTATTTTTTTTATTTACGCAAATTTGTTATTCAGGCATGTTTTGTTTTTAAAATTAAATTAAGTTTACGTTTTCTAATTTTTTAAATGTGCATTGTGTTGCAGATTAGAGCTTAACAATGGCATCAGGCTCGGCATCAGGTTCGGCATCTGAATCACTAGCAGGGACCGTTCCTCCGAATGCCCGTTCCATAGCATGGAAGTATGTTGTACGTGGAACTTGTGCGGGCGAAATTTTTTGCACTTTCTGTAACAAGAAAATGAATGGAGGCATCAATCGTTTGAAATATCACCTTTCAACTATTTCCTTGCCGAGATGTTACAGTTTGCCCCAACGTGTCGGAAGAGGCAACGCGAGAGATTAAAGCAGAGCTGGCAGAGTTAGAGGAGAAGAAACTAGAGAACGCAAGGCTGAAGGCAGCCATAGCACAAGCTATTAGACCTGGGGCTGCAATGGAAGAGAATTTAGACGATGATGCGGCAACAATTGTGGGCTCTACTCGTGGTCCACGCATACGAAGAGGAAGAGCCGGAAGAGGCACATCTTCATCGAGTTCGAGCAAAGGCATACCGAGTTTTTTTGTGGCAAGGAACACACCTGGAGCACAACCTTCATTGGAAGGTACATTCTGGAACAAAGATATGCACGAGGAAGTGGATAAAGCTTGTGCAAATTTTTGGTACTACAACAACCTGCCGTTCAATGTGGCAAAGAGCCCATACTGGGAGTACTTGGTGACAGCGTTGACAGTTGCAGGGAAAGGGTACAAGGCACCCTCTCCAAAAGATTTGAGTGGGAAATTACTTGAGGGTGCAATTGCAGATGCCACTACCATGCTAGAAGAGCACAAGAAACAATGGAAAAAATTCGGATGCACCATTCTTTCAGATGGGTGGACGGATGGAAGGAACCGCACCCTTGTTAATTTTTTAGCAGCTTCAAACGGTGAGATGGTGTTTTTAAAATCTATTGATGCCTCTAACATAATAAAAAATGCAGAAAATTTGAGTGTTATGTTAGAGACAGTTGTATTAGAGGTTGGTGTACAGAATGTTGTGCAAGTTGTCACAGACAATGCAGCAGCATATGTGGCGGCTGGGAGACTATTGCAGGAGAGACATCCATCACTCTTTTGGACTCCTTGTGCAGCTCATTGCATTGACCTTCTTTTGGAGGACATAGGCAAAATTGATTGGGTGAGGCCGGTTGTAGAAGATGCAAGATCTATAACGAAGTACATATACAATCACCCTTGGGTTCTGAGCTTGATGAGAGTACACACAAAGGGGAAAGAACTTGTTCGAGCCGGTGTCACAAGGTTTGCAACTAACTTCTTGACGTTGCAAAGTATTTCTAGTTTGTTGACACCTTTGAAACAAATGTTTGTGAGTCAAGCATGGCTAGACTCACAATATTCAAAGAAAGCTGACGGAGAGAGGGTTGCAAAGATAGTTTTTGATGATATCTTTGCAAAGAGAGCTATAGAGATCATCAAGGTAATTTCAAACTTCGATTTATATTTCATTCCTTTATTTTAATTTGTTAAATTATAAATATTAAATATATTGTTCTACTTTTCACTTTTTTATTTCATTTCTAATATGTATTGTAACTTGTAAGTTTGCAATCTTACATTTTAATTTGTGTGTAGGTGTCAGAGCCGTTGGTGAGAGTTTTGCGTTTGGTTGATGGGGAGCAAAACCCCATGGGGTTTGTATATGAGGCCATGGATAGGGCCAAAGAGTCTATCCAAAACTATTACAGGGGGGATATCGTCAGATATGGTCCCTTTTGGGAGATTATTGATCGGAGGTGGAACAATCAACTCCACCAACCTATTCATGCAGCGGTGGGTACTACCTCAACCCTAAGTATTTCTACTCTGACAGCTTCACAGATGTGAACGGAGAGGTTATGGAGGGCCTTTCAACATGTATTGAGAGGATGATACCGGATGTTGAGACGAGGGACCTCGTCATTTTAGAGCTGCAGAGTTACAAACATGGTAGGGGGAGACTCTTTTCTTCGGTGCTAGCTATTCGAGGGAGAACCACACAGTCACCAGGTAATAAAAATTAGAATGTTTACCAAGTTACTTATTAGTTACATATTTGATTTTATTAATTAATTATAAATTTTTGATTATCTTGTTTGTAGGTTCTTGGTGGGAGGATTGGGGAGGGAATACCCCAAATCTTCAAAAGTTAGCCCTCAGAATTCTATCTCAACCTTGTAGCGCTTCTGGATGTGAACGCAACTGGAGTTTGTTTGAGGCCATTCACACGAAGAAGCGCAACAAGTTGACTCAAAAAAGGCTCAACGACTTGGTTTTTGTGCAATACAATCTCCGGCTTTGCACAAAAAAAGTTGAGGCCACATCAGAGGAGCTCATTGATTTGGATGAGATAGATCCATACAGTGAGTGGACTGGGCAAGAAGAGGAAAACCCTGCATTCACAGCGGACGAGATTGCTTCTTTTGAGAGGGAGGCTATGGAGGGAGAAGCACTAGCAGGACTCCGAGGAGATATTGGACTGGATGACATCTTTGGAGGTGATCTCCAACATGCAGCAGAGGAGCCACCAGCACCACCATCTAGTTCTATGATCAAGCCAGATTCGCAGCCTTCTAGGAGGAGCGTGGAGACGCAGCCGAGTGTGGGGACTAGTAGAGGCACTAGACCCTCTCCCCAATTTTTCTCTAGATTGGGGAAGAGGAAAATGTAATTTATTGTATATTGTAACTTGCATAGATATGAAATTTATGATGATATTTTTCAATGTCAATCATCATAAATTCATATTACTTATCAGTCGGTTGTCGTATTCGCATGATGATGCGATTTTGTATTGTATTTGTATTCAAATCTAATAGAAAACACTTCTCCAACATTTTATGGGCTCATTTGATACATTTTGTAGCTATGTGTTGCTTAAAATTTATGTTTTTTAAAGAAATTTGAGTATTTTTTAAGTTGCCGAGTATTCCCGAGTATTGGCCGAATATTGGCGAGTTTTTGGCGAGTTTTTTTTTTTTGGGGGTCTGGCGAGTTTTTGGTTTTGGCGAGTTTTCCTACTCTTGTTTTTCCTCTATTTCCCTCTTGTATGCATTTTGTAAGCATGGTGATCAAAGAGAGCTTTGAATCCTCAATGAATGATCCTCAAAAAATTGTGTTTATGTGGGTTTTGTTTGCTTCACTAATCGCTTCATTGTTGCTTTCGTCTATCTTGGATGTTGAACCACTCCGGTTACTGGGTGTGAGGCTCTGCAATCTACTCACGGCAATAATCTTCCTTGACTAATTTCCCCCCTTTCCCCTCAACGTTGTAATTTCCTCCCTTGTACCCATGTACAAGCACTTTGCCACTAGTTCAGTGGAGTGTCTATGTGTGATCCCCGACCAATTTGGCCACCCACAATATTTAGATAGGATTAGGATTAGTTACATTCAATAATGGGAGTTGCACCATTCAATGCAGAGAGGCGTAGCCCGTGAACATTGGTGGAGACACCTGATTTGTCCACCCGACAAATTTTCTTACCAACACTCATATTATCTTTTCATAAGTTTGATGCTTGTGATAAAGTTCATCGTGTTGACTCTATTGAGTATAATGAAGTCCCTTCTAGTGATATTGATCCTTTTTCCTCTTTATAAGATTCATCTTCTAGAAAAATGTCTAGGCTAGCCAAGAATAGCTCCAAAAAATCTAAAATGTCCAACCACTATTAATGATATTAGGAAACCAGAAGGCAAGAATGCAGCTATACTATTCTCACAGTACAACTTAACACCTTAAGAAAATCAATTGAGCATCTTAACACAAAATCAGGGCCCAAATTTGCAATTGTGAAATCTCTCAACCTACACCAATACACACATAACCAACAAAATCAAATTACCCAACCAGTGAGATCTTTGTCATGGAAACTGCCTTAATCTATATAGTCTAATTGCCTAAAACATGCCACTTTGACCCAAGACATGATAAGATGAAGTCATACAAACAAAAATATATATACCACATCTACAGGTATCCGGTTCTTGAGGTAACATAATATGGACAGATCCACCTAAAATGGAATTAACAAATCTGACAATTTTATATATTGTATTCTCGGTACCATTCACATATTGTAAGATTATGGCATCCAGAACGTGACCGCTTAACTAACCCTTCATACTCAAAAGCTATACATATATGAATTATTCTTGAGAAATGGTACCCTACAAGAAGTGAAAAAGAAATGTCTACCATACCTCTGGAAAGGAAGCTTCCTTGCACCACGTTAATCCCATAACTTCACTTCCAAAAGCATCATGCCAAACATTTAAAACTTTTGGGATGTAAGTCTGCATGGCAGGTGTGCACCAAATTGACATAAGTTTAACAATCCAAAAAATGAATATCAATTGACATAAGCTCAAATTTTATTGTAAGTTCTCCATGCAACAAAATACAAAACCTTTAGGTCATTGAGAAAATATTTCACTGGATCAAAGCCAACTAATAAATGATTCCTCGCTTCGTGAAACCCACTCTTAAAGATCATTGGAGAAAAACATGGACAAAAATCCTTGCTTGCACTCCAGCTGGCCACTTGTGTGGATCCTGCAAGGCATTCACAATTCTATGCTCAATCCAAAAGACTAAAATATTTCAAACACAATGTGATAAGAAGATATTTTAAAAGACACAAATCATAAAATACATGTTTGCCGAGATATGTGACAATAATTTGGGAGACCAACCTTGATTAATCCCAGCATTAAACAACATTTGATTTGGATGGGCCAATTTATCAATATGAAGTTGAATCAATGCATCATAGCACTGTAGGGGTGTACGGAAAAGTGACTGCCAGTTTTTTTCACCAAAATTTTGCAAAAACAATTTCAGTGAGATTTAACAATTTCTGGATAATAATACATTAACCTACACGAGGAATCACACAAGCAACAAAATGTTTATAATACCTCCCACCCATCATTTGCTTCCCCATTCACAATGCGAGTCAGAAGTTCTGAACTGCTTCTAGCATAGGCAATTAGTCTCTTAAGAACCTGGAAAGCATTCAACAATATGTTCAATGGTCATGATGTTTCGAAAGCCTTAACAATTTGTGTATTTAAGTATAGATGACAAAATAAACACATAAAAGCTTCAAATCCCAAAGTGAGCACCAAAACAACAAGTGTCACAAGAGCAGAAATTACTGATGGTAAAAGCATAGGCATCATAAAAGCAAGAGTCAATTGGACAAAGAATTTTTTCTTGATTTAAAAGCGCGATCCTGTACATTTCAAGTAACATAACAGAGATAGATATGACAAAGAAATAATAGCATCTATTGTGAACAATAACAATGTAAAACTCCAAGTGACGGAGAAAAAGAAAAAGTAATATTCAAATCATGGAAATTAATTTCCTCCCTGTTAATCATCAGTCATGAAATGTTTACTTCAGAACCTCAAGTGAAATGTTTCTTTACAGAAAAACATAATAAGCTTGTTACGTAAAACAAAAGTAGTGACCCATTTAAAGGCCTATGTACAGAATTTTCTATACAGTATTGTGGCTTCAGAAGGAGATTGTTTGGCCGTGAGAAGTAGAACAATGTGGACAACATTTAATTCGTTGAGCCCAGTGGGACATGGTCAGGCGGTGAGATGGAGTGATTGCTATAATAAACACCGAGTTCAAGTCCCTCTGATTATGCTCCCCATGTATTTACCTCCTCAGATTAGTCAGCAGACAAAGCCTGGTCCAACTCGGTAGATTTTTGTAGAATAAAACCATAATTGTAAGAAACACAACCTGATGGTCATGATTTCATTTCTTGCACTACAAAAAGGGTTTAGCATTGCAAACAGACCATTTTACGTAGCCAATGATTTTTTGTTCTTTTAAATGTTTTTCAGTCTCCCAAGTTTTTCTGAGTGTTTGCTCATTGCAAGTTAGCTCACCCTTTGGCCTGTTGAAACAATGCCACATCTGAATCACCATTAGCAGTATACATGACTGATGGATCTATAAAAATTTGAAGGGAAAATATATGAAAACAGCAAATTCTTCAGGTATAACACCCAACTCTTCTCTGATGTCATATATTTGTACTTCAAACTGATCCATAGATCACCCGCCAGAGTGGCATTGCGGACTCCTGGTATCAATTCATCAGATGCTGACAACTTCAGCACTAATAGGGCTTCCTTATGACATTTATCATAATCCGCAAAATTAGTAGCAGGCCTACTTTCTTTGCTACATTATTTTATCACAATCACAAAATTCCGCGATGGTCAGTATTTTATGGCTTCAAATATTATAATTTTGTCCAATTAACTTCTGCGCTTACAGCAGAACAAGGTTTTGTATATTCGCCATTCACACCAATTTGAATTTCCAACCCACAAATTAATGCAGAATAAAAAATGAATCAGAAAAATATATAACAGCAGTAATGAGTGGAAATAGATATTACAGCAGACCTGGGCTTGAAATTCTGTTAATTCAGAATTGCTGGCATGCATATTTTATTTTATTTTGACAGAATTACCGTGCACGAATTTTGGTGCCTAGCACCCATGAAATGACACGGTAATACTTGCAAAATTCAGTGCCCTAGAAACGTTTTTCCTCTGAGCAATGCACCCATGAAAATGTCTAAAAACTTGTGCCTTTTCCATGAATTGCGACCAGATTTTCGTGAAAATCACAACCATAATATTTTTTTCCTCAAAAAAATGTGTTGTTAACATTCCATGCCCTAGCGGAATCTCAGTCTTCATTCCCTGCCCTAGCGGAATCTCCAAAAGCATGTTTTCCTTCACTGTGCCCTAGCAGACAAAGATAGAATGAAGAGGAAATCGACTACACATCAAATGAATGTGTGTCCTTCATTTTATTATGATTGGGAGTAGTTACAATGTAGTTGGAACAGTTATGTAACAGTTCATAACTGAAAACTACCAACATGTGTGCCTATAAATATATTCATTATATTTAATAATTTCCTCCCTGTCAATCATCAGTCTGTGAAATGTTGACTTCAGATACTCAAGCAAAATGTTTCTTTACAGAAAAACATAATAAGCTTGTTACGTAAAACAAAAGTAGTGACACATTTGAAGGCCTAAGTACAGAATTTTCTATACAGTATTGTGGCTTCTGAGGGAGATTGTTTGGCCGTGAGAAGTAGAACAATGTGTACAACATTCAACTCATTGACTCCAGTGGGACATGGTCAAGCAGTGCGATGGAATGATTGCTATAATGATCACCGAGTTCAAGTCCTGATTATGCTCCCCATGTATTTACCTCCTCAGATTGGTCAGCAGACAAACCTCGTCCAACTCGGTGGATTTTTGTGGAATAAAAACCATAATTCTAAGAAACACAACCTGATGGTCATGTTTTCGTTTCTTGCACTACAAAAAGGGTTTAGCGTTACAAACAGATCATTCCACGTAGCCAATGAATTTTTGATCTTTTAAATGGTTTTCAGTCTCCCAAGTTTTTCTGAGTGTTTGCTCGTTGCAAGTTAACTTACCCTTTGGCCTGTTGAGACAAATCCACATCTGAATTACCATTGGCAGTATAAATGATTGATGGATCTATAAAAATTTGTACGTTATATCATATATGTATAAAGGCATTTAGATTAAGACATTTCTTGTGGGAAACCTCCCATAGACTTACAAGCATATAAAGAAGATATTTTCATGTACTCAACGACTTCAATGACAATAATGTGTTCCATTTACTTCTCCCTCTTTTCATTCTTTTTATGTCATCACTCAAAATACTAGCCTCAACGTGATTCTTCAACCGCCTTAAGAAAATTCGTTTTGAAGATATCCCAAATCGCCTGTAAAACTAAACAGTGAAGCCATCCATACCTGGGGCTTATCACATTTAAAGGAGAAAATGCAGGACTTTTGAGCTCTTCTTTAGTAATGGGAACCATCCAAATCTTATCAAAAAACTAAAAAGGGAAACTATCCAGATCTGGGGTTCTTAACATTTTATGGAGAAAATACAGACCTTTTGAGTTTGTCTTTAGTAATGGGAAACATCCAAACCTCAATTTGTTGTTGAGTCATGAGCGATGGAAGATTGTAAGATAATCTTTAGTAACTCTTTTCTGGCAATGTTTAGCTCTTCAATTCCGTCTTTGAAATAAGCATGTGTATATTTGTAGTGAAACTGCATCTTTAATGATTTCCGCATCAGTTTTGACAAAATCTTGTTTATAAAGCTAATACTACAATGATAAAAGTGTAGTTTGCTGAAGAAAGTAGTTGTGTTGTATCCCTATTCAATTCAAGACATTCTGGATATCTAAGAAAAAATGAAATGAATTATATTAATGTCCACACTGACCAAAATAAATGAAAGGGCCTCCAAAGCACATGCAGTTGTAATAGAAAAGTGCTAGAAGAGAAAGAACCCTAGGTTCTAGAAAGAACCAAAACAATGTAACACTAAAACAATAAACATGTAAATACGCAAACATGAATAGAGGGTGTTCTCCCAAAGCATATGATCAAAGTATATACACAAATAGCCATTTGAGGAACAGTCCACTCAATGCAGCACAAAGCTGGAAGCCAAGACTGAAAACTAACACTGTCACGCATCTGTAACAAAGATCTGGTCAAAAGAGCTGGCAACACCATAGTCCACTATCACAAAATGGCCTATCCAAGACCTGATAATGACAATGGGAGAATGTCCTGCTAAGAGGGTTGGGTTGGGAAATCATAGTTGGATGTAAAGTGCATCCTATAAAACATCTTATAGCACCCAAGACTAACAATCCATAGATAAAAATGGTAATGCACACCTGTCCCTCTGGCCTAGGTTGTGGGCAAGGAAAATTAGTAGATGCTCAAAACAAAAGAGAAGTAGATCCATAATGCCTAGAATGAAGGTGAGAGGATTGGGGCACCCTACTAGCAACATGCAAAAAAGAGTATCATCTCAGTTAGGAAATCAATCAGTTAGTGCTCCATTAGCGTTTGAATATTGTAATATAATTGTTAGTAAGGTTGTTTAGAACAACCTACGTATTATTGGTGAGTGTTACAACTACTCATCTATATTTGATGAGTAGTTGTAGGAGCTTTGTTAGGACTACTGCTTTATAGGAGAGATAATATCCTATATATGTAACACTCCTGTAATGTGTAAATTATCAAGAATGAATGAAGATTTATGGAGTGTGTCTAATTTCTGAGTTATTGTTCTGAGTTTTATATTAAAGCTCTCACCAAATTATTATCAACTTCGTTGTCCACATCCTTGTGTGAATCAACAATGTCCAGAAGGCACCTAGCCCCTCCAAAGTCTGAGATAAGGCTGAAAGGAGGCAAACAACCAGGCATTTCTAAGGGTTCCCCATACAACCCTATGTGGCAACCTCTCTCAGAAAAAGGACCAGCCACCTCTCATCAAGACAACAAAAGAATGAATATAGAGAACAAACTAGGGGTTATCTATGGTTTAGTCGTTAGGGGGATTATTAAATTAACAGATTATTTGGTATACCCATTTTTGGTTAAAACCAACCTGTCTATTGCAACTCCTCATGAACTATAACTAGAACAAATATCTTTAAAACATCTATCTGAAAAACACCAAGAGATATCAATCTCAAGGCCCTTATCTTGGTTATTTTTAGACACTCAAAACATAAGAGAAGTAGATCCACAACACCTAACATGAAAGTGAGAGGATTGGGGCACCGTACTAGCAAGATGCAAAGAAGGGTGTCATCTCACTTTATTGTCCCCAACATTGTGTGAATCAAAAGTGTCCATAAGACACTTATCCCCTCCAAAGTCTACGATAAGGCTGAAAGGAGGCAAACAACTTGGCATTTCTAAGGGTTCCTTATAAAATCCTATGTGGCAACCTCTCTAAGAAAAAGAACCAGCCACTTCTCATCAAGACAACAAAAGCATGTATATAGAGAACAAACTTGGGGTTGTCTCGGATTTACTCGTTTAAGGAGTATTAAAGTAAAAAATCATTTGGTATACCCATTTTCAGTTATAACCAGCTTGTCTATTGTAACCTCCTTGTGAACTATAACTAGTACAACTATCTTAAATACATCTACCTGGAAAACAACGAGAGATATGAATCTCAAGGCCCATATCTTGGATTTTTTTGCCTACCTCGTTGATTGATAAACCCATTACCTTCTCACGAATTTCCCATTGAATGATGATAAATGTCATCAATCTAGCTTCACGAATGCATTGGCTTGAAGAAAACTGTCTTGGAAAAAAGATGGCCTCTAAATCCCATTGTATGGCCAAGACAGGAGGAATTTTCAATTGACTTTTGTAACCAAAAAGAAAAAAATTCTAAGTGATGCTCAAATGGACATCAAATTTAAGGTATGTGACAGTCAAATGGATGTCAAATTTAAAGTCAAAATAATTAATTGTTAACTAACGGACATTACACTCCACAAACACCCCCCACTGACATTGTAGAGTGCCACTTGGTGTAATAAAAGGAGTCACATGAATGTTATTGTGTGTGCTTCCATTTTCCCTCCACTCATTCTACTCATTTTTCCTCTTCAAATCTATTAACATTCTTGAGTCTAAATCAAAAGTTATACCTTTCCCAAATCTCATAGTAGATAAGCCATCTGAAATAAAATGCTCCTCATTCTCCACCACTAGAGAAAGAAAGAAATTAAATTAGCGTCCACGAATGACCAAAAGTAGGTTAATGAGACTAAAGAATACATCCAATTACAACGAAAAACATTAGGGTAAAAGGACACTAGGATCAAGAAGAACAACATAAAAATTGAAAATAGACAAGGGATAAACCCAACATAGTAAAGCTTTCGACCCATGTGGTTAGGGTGCCAATAAAAATAGCCATGTGGGGTGAGCAAGAAAAAGAGCCTTGAAAAAATACGAGTTGATGAATGTTGGAAAGACTAGATGGTAGCTCTATCAAACCTCTTTGATCATGCCCGAGACAGAATCATCATCTATCATTGTAAAAGGCCCAATGTAGGATCGAAGAACATTCGACGAGGAGTGTCTGAGGCTAAGGGGGCCAAGTTGGGTAATCTTAGGAGGGGACATAGCACTTTCCCTTGAATCCCTCCTAACATCCAAGGCCAAAGAAACTCATGTGGTAGTGAAGAAACTCTAATGCGTGCTTGTCCTCATGGCCTATGAAGTAGATGTGAAGAAGCAAATCCATGGTGTTGAGCAAGGTTGGATGCATGTCACCAAGAGCTAATGCTCAAATCCATGGTGCTCAATTGGGGAGGATTTTTGTCACCCAGAGCTAGTATGTTAGGTCAACTTAGTAGCAATATGTTGAGTTGAGCATCGCCTCACAAACCCTCTCCCCTTAGTGTATGAAGCAACAATATCCAAAGGGAACTTTAATGCCACCAACCTCCATGAAGGGCCAAACGAAAGAGATGATCAACCTAAGGGCTCTGAGGGTTCCCTGAAGGGTCCTATGTTGAAAGTTGACAACCTCCTAAAGAAAATGGGTCAAGCATCGAAGGTTTGGATACTAGAAGAAGGTGGGTTGAGTGCTTCCCGAGTCTCTGTAAAGAAAATTATATCCACCCATATCTCACAATGAATAGGGAATCTGAAAAAATGCTCTTTAGTCCCCACCTCCTAGAAGGAGAAAAGACAACAAATCTGATCTCCACATGAAATATGAGCATGAGACTCAACCTATAACTAGTGTCATGAGACCATTGATGTTGAGGATAATTAGAACAACGAATGACACAATCCGCCACCTACAAGAAATGCTAAATGTAGAACGAAAGCTTGGGGCTAAGCGTTTGAGGGGAGGTCCAAGTGACCCAGATGCACTTGATTTGAGGTCCGAAGGAGACCCCATGGACAACAATCTAAATGAGAAAATAGACGTGTTATGTAGAGAAAACGTATTGTAGATGATAGAGGCCGAAGGATATATCAGAGTGCTTATGCAGCTAGAAAGAATGCAAAGAAAGCAAGAGACACCAGATGTAGAATTGTAATGCAAAGTTATATTTTCCATAGTCTTGTCCAAGATTTAAGAGTTCGGATGTGGGATGTCTACATACCCCTTGCTCACAATTCTCTAACTACAAAGGATAAAAGGATGTCTTAATATACAAAGGAGGAAGATGAAGAGTTAGATGAACTGTTACAGCTTATAACCACTTCATAACTAATCATCAGTCCATCATTTTCAATTTACGGTACCATAGAGTTGCATGGTACAATGTTGACATTGTAGAGCTTTGCAAAACTAGGAGATATCGCAGAGTTAGGACTTCATGATATGCACATGTGTGCACAATATGATGTTAAATCCATTGGTGAAGTCAAACCATGACGCGGATCAACGTCGTGGTGCCACATATTATTTGAGGCCTTGAATCCTCCCAGGTCAATCACCCCTTCTTTACGCGTGCAATTACAAAAGAAGAAGTGGATAACTGTTGGCAACTTGAGTTTCTTTGAACCTTTTTTGCTTGGGAAGGTGTTTGACCTGCTTTGATGATTTGGAAGAGAGGGATCTCTTGTTCACTTGTTTGTTTGAATGTGGTGTCATTTACATGGTGTGAAGTCTAAGCACTCAATTAATTGTTAACCGAATTAAATATTACATGGATTAATTTAAATACATAGCGTTAAACTATAATACAAGAAATGTAAATAACATAGGAGACAAATATTTAACAAGGAAAAACCCCAAAGGGGTAAAAAACCACAGTGAAAAGGTAAGATTCCATTTTCGAGAAACATAAGTTTATAGTCCAGTAATACTTCCTCCATTCACCTCACTCCTCTCCACATAAATTTCCATTCACTGGATTGAATTATTTCTCACCTGACCCCGCGGGTCAATTTAAATGGTTTAAAAGAGTGTCTTCTAGTGAAGCACCCCGACCATTAATTTATTGATTATAAAAAAACAATTTAACCATAAACATAAAGTTTATATTAAATAAATTAAAATATTCAATATTCTAATTTATTTAATTATAAACTATAGTTTATATATATAGAACACTTACTATTAATGTTCTAACCTAGACTGTCTGGAAACGCCTAAGGCCCCCCCGTACCAGCGTGGAAACGTACCAGGTACTGGTACGGGGTACGGTACGCTGTGGGTACGCTTGGAAACGTACCCACAGGGGATAGGGTACGGTCTGGGTACGGTTTTGCCGTACCCAGACTGTACCCTGTCCCCTGTGGGTATGTTTCCAAGCGTACCGGTCAAAAAAAAAACTTGCCAGAGACTGTTTGTTTCCTTTTTTGGCAATTCTTTCCTTTTTTGGATTTTTGGTGGAAAAAATCACAAGCATAGAAAAATTTTTGCCATTTTTGGAAAGGGTCTGGAAAGATGTAGTAGTAAAAACTTGCATGTGCCATAACTTTCATTCTGTGACTTCGTTTCAAGTGTCGTTTTCTCTAAAAGTGTATATTTTCTCAAGCTCTACGCATTGATGGCAATATTTTTCTTATTTTCATAAAATCCATTTTTGCACCTTTTTGTACCAAGCAACTTCTTGCAATCTTTTGAAAGAATCATGAGCTTTGATCGCCTGTAGACAGATTAGTAATTAAAAATACTGGATAGCTTTCCAAAACTCGGCGAGTATTCTCCCATGCTCGGACTAATTGTCCCACCTGCCAGCGTGGATCCATATTTTTCCTGCTTAGTTATGATGTTTCAGGAAATATGTCAGACAATACTATCGTCCTGAGTGGATCAAGGAAGGTCACCATGAACAATCAAAACTCCTTGAATCTTATCACAGTCACTAAGATAAATAACTGTGATAGAGAAATAATAAATTTCAATAAGTATGCAAATGCTTCTTTAAATTTATAATTTATATACATATTTATATATTTATATACATGTATATATAAATATATATATATATAAAACGTACCCAAAAGCGTACCGTACCCAAGATTTTTAAAAATTTGCCATTTCGGCGTACCGTACCCGTACCCGTACCCGTATCTAGACTATCTAGGTTCTAACCCATGGTACGTTTTTGCTGGTGCATTACAATTAGGATTGATTTTTTATTGTTGAAGAGTCTTTACTATGTTTGAAGTGTGCAACAAAAGTAGAAAGTAGTCGTGCAAGAGTTACGCGTTAAAGACTGGATGTAACTGGTGATTGTGTAGTGACAGTACCAAAGAGGACAAAGCTTGCAGTAAGGTCCTATTCATCTTTCCTTCTACAAGTAAAGCCATACTGATCACCAACTTGGAAGGTGAGCAGTGTCCAATGTTTGTCATGGCATTGCTTGTATTTAGTGTTTGCCGGTTCTTGAATGGTTTGCAGTTGTTACTAAATGTACTGAATGTGCTCAATGAATTTAACAGCTTTGTGAACTTGCTTTTGAGCTAAAGGAGTTGTTGCTGTTGATAGTGGTATAAGATAAGCTACATTGATGGGTGTCAGTGGTAAAAACCTTGTGTACTTATTACAGATGATAGTTTCTAATAATCAAAAATGGACCCAAACATTTTCAAAGTACAGTTTCTAAAGCAGAAATAGATTTCTTACAACGTATTAGAATTGCCATCTTGGAGAATCTATCAACTACTACTAAACACAATCATTGACATGTTTGGTAGTATGGTAGTCTGAGAAGTAATCCATGAAAATAGATTCTAACAGTCTCATCGGAATTGGAAGAGGTGTATACATACCTTGCTTCTTGTTGATCTGGTTTGCAATTACAGATGTACTACAAGACCTGATGTATTTAGTGACATCTGACCTAAGATGTGGCAAAAAAACATTACAGCACCATAAGGGTCTTTTCAACTGCAAAGTGTCATGCAACCTTACTGATGTAAGCTTCCCATATTAGTTTCTTTCTCCCTCGTGCAGTACACAAAATGTGACCAAGGTGATATAGGAGACCATCCTGCAAGTAGAAATTCAGAACTGACTTACCATTGAACAAATTCTGATAGATTTCTGTGAAGTTTGGATCCAGAGGTTGGCTCAAACAATCAACTATTGAAATGGCACTTCCCTTCTTATGCTTGATGTTAAGGTGAAACTCTTGAAGAGATGAAGGACATTTCTGATGCCGCTCTTATTGCAATTTGCTCCAAGTCCATAGGAATTGAGAGCGGGTTGTAATTGGTATACCAATAAATCACTAATATAACACTTCAAATGCTTACATAGCTAAACAATAGCATAAAGCTCGTGATCATATGTTGGATACTTTCTTACCAATGCGATGAAGGTTTTGTTGTGGTAAGAAAACGGTTGACCATGTTGAGTTAGGACAGCTCCGAGTGCATGATTGGATACATCACTCTCAATCTCAAATGGTTGTTGAAGATTAGGTAACACGAGTGCTAGCGTGGAACAGAGTCTGAATTTCAATTCTTCAAATGCTTTTTGCTATATGGTTGCCCAAACAAAGGCTGCTTTGGCGGCACCTTTAGTCACTTGATTCAATGGCCAAGTGATGTGATAAAAACCAAGTACAAACCTCCTATAGAAAATTGGATAACCCCAAGTAGTTATGAATCTCTATGAAATCCTTTGGTGTAGGCTATTCCTAGATAACGCAGATCTTGATCAGGTCCACATGAACTCCTTGTGCACCTACTATGTATCTCGAATACTGTATCTCCTGCATAGTAAATGAACATTTTTGCACGTTAGCATATAAGCTTATGTTGCTAGAAAGTGTGGAGCACTTGTTGAGTATGGCGTGAGTCTTCATCCAATGTTTTGTTCAAGATTAGGATGGCATCAAGGCAGACTACAACAAATGATTCTGTCATAATGACATTCATCATTCACATGAATGTCGTGGGTGCATTAGCCAAGTCAAAGGGCATACCCAACCACTTAAACAAACCTTCCTTGGCTTTGAAGGTTGCCTTCTTGAAATATGTAGGTTCGACAAAAATCTTCTGATACCTAGACTTAAAATCAATTTTGGTGAAGAACTTTGCACCACAGGGCTGGTCTAATAGATTCTTGACCCTAGGAAGAGGATAGTAGTTCTTCATCATCATGATCATGTTGAGAGCTCCATAGTTAATGCACAATCTCCATGTTTCGTCTTTCTTTGGTGCAACCGCAATTGTGTTGCCGCAAGATGATGAATTGACCTTGATGTGTCCATTATAAACAAGTTCATGGATTTGCCTCTTGATCACTTCGTTTTCAAAAAATGATAGGTGGCAAAAATGCATTAGAATTAGGTAGTCTTGGTATCAAATCAATAGTATGCTTTACCATGCAATGCATAAGAACTTCCTTATGTGATTGAAAAGTATTCTTGTATCCTTCCAACACGTTTTGCAACTACTGCATGTTTGTTGAAGGAACTTCCTTATGTGATTGAAAAGTATTCTTGTATTCTTCCATTATGTTTTGCAACTACCACATATTTGTTGAACGAACTGTGGTATGAACTGAAGCCATGAGGATGTGTTTCTATTCAGGTCTTCCCATTGGAAGTACAAACTTTTTTTCAAAGCTGACTAGCTTCTTGCTGCTTGGGGCTAATTAGTGGGAGCCTAAATACTACTTCCGGTGTGCGATGTCTCATATCAGCAAAATTTGTGACAACATTTCTAGGATTTGCCTCACAAATTCCATGCTGATGGTAAAAATATGGTTGACCAAGCAAAACATCGCAAACCTCTAATGATGCAAGATCGCAAAGGACTACATCTTGAAAAGGCTTGATTTTGTACACTAGATGACATTGTTAAGTGATGCGTTTCTCAAAACCCGAGCTGAACCATCCAATTGAGTATGGTTGTGGGTGAGGCATAGGTGGCAAATTCAATCTTCGAAATACTTCAAGAGAAATCAGGTTCTTCGGAATTCCATTGTCAACTATAAAATCAATTGCTTGTCCTTTGACCCACAACCAAGAATGGAACAAACGCTCTGCTTCCTCCAAATTTGAATTGGATGAAGAGGCAATGTTCATGGTACCGACCATGGCATTGGGCTCAAAGTCCAAGACTTGTTTACCTTTTCAAGTGTCATGGTGATAGTATTGACTACTTCAAACTATCCAAGTACAATTTTCTCAATGGAACATTCATCTATGGGGTGTATGCTACAATTATGGATTGAACACCACTTGCTAGTCTTGGACCATTTAATCTGATCATTTGACGGTGCCACCTTCTTCAGAGGATAGTGAGAAGGGCCATTCCCATAATTAGGATTCTACTTCATTCCAAGCTAGAAATTATTTGATTGCAACTTGTCTTGAGACTTCTATTCTACTAGGTTATAGACTTTAGCTTGGTTTTGATCCGTATTTGTATGTAGGCTTTCCCCAAAGAGGAGATATGTAGGAAGTCCATATCAGATTGAATGTATGGTCTCAAGTCAAACCTATATTTCAAGATGAGAATTTGTTCAAATTCTTGAATATTCAATTTTGCGGCAAGGGTGTGGAAGGTGTCCATGTATTCTTGAATAGATTGATCGTGGCCTTGGCACAACTATGAAAACTTGAAGCATTGGTCATCATAGTTACCAATTGGTTATTAGATATTTTTTAGTGTTTCAACTAAACCAATCCATTTGTCTACAAAAGAGTCTAAGTCATCTTCATGTGTAGTGTAATAGTTATCCCACCATTTCTTTACAAATAAAGAAAATGTATCAGCATACAAGGTTAAGCCAATTATCTAGGGTATCTACATCAATTTTGCCTCCAAATATAGGGATCTCTAGATTGTGTTGAATCTTATATGGGATGTGACAAAAAAAAAGTCATCGTAGAGGAGTAGGATTCAGAATAACATGTATATGCTTGAGAAGTTTTAAAAAGTGATCAACAATCCCCGCTATTTCCCTACATGGAATTCTTATAATTCTTCTCGATGCTTTGTAAAAGGATCCTCTATAATTTCCTTGAACATATTTGAAGTTAGAGTCTTAGAATTTGTTTGGTCTCTCATCTAAGGATGTGAAGGCAGGTATGAGGAAGACCGAGTTTCAACTCATAGCTTCCTATATTAAGACCTTGTGTGAGTGGGAATACAAACAAAAAAAGTTCAAATGTAACTTCAATATCATAGGGATATGATGAAAAGTGAGTATGTGCTTTGATACCGCTGATTTGGGGCCCAAGAGGACAGCTGGTGAACAACACTATAAGTGCGAAGCTAGATGTGTTATGTGCAGAAAATGTAATGTGAATGATAGAGGCCAAAGGATATATCAGAGTGCTTATGCAACTACGAAGAAAGCAAATAAAGAAAAAGGCACCAAATGTAGAAATGTAATACAAAGTCATGTACAAGATCAGAGAATTCAGATATGAGGTGTCTATGTACTCCTTATAAGTAATTTTCTAACTACGAAGAATACAAGGATTGCCTTAATATACAAATGGGGATGAAACATTGGCTAAACCGTTACAACCGCTTCATAACCAATTATCAGTCCATCATCTTCAGCTGACCATATTGTGGTGCTGTGTGGTACAATGTTGACATTGCAGAGCTGCACGGAGCTAGGCAATATCACAGAGGAGTTGGGACCTCACGGTTTTCACCTATGTCACCGCATTCGAATTCGTGTTCAAAATCGTGAAGGACAAAATTTGTCGCTAAAAAATTAGAGTGGGAAGTGTATCAAAGTCATCCACGATTTCGAACACGAATTAAAAAAAGGAGGCAAGGGCTGGGGAGGGGCAGTGGGGGCATTAGGGTCGTTTCAAATCAATTCTATTTTTTGTTTCTAGCAAGGCATTTGTAGGAATACAATGACATCTTACATGTCAACACGGAATGGCGCAGCAAAAATGCAAAATATCAATATCACAGAGATGGCTTGCTGTATGTTGAATGAGAAAAAATTACAATATGATTTTTGGCAGAAGCAAACATCATTGTTGTGTCCATGCTTAACAGAACAAAATTCGCAAGTACAAAAACTGAGTTTTTAGTTGCACAAATTGTGTTGACACTCTTGATGAATCTACGCATAGGCATGAACATAAACGTCAAAAATGTTTGGGGTCCAAGGCATATAAGTTTTGTGACCCTACTAATGAAAAGATAATTGTTAGTAGAGAAGCATTAGGTGGATATGCTATTCTTTGTAATGAAGTTGAAAAAACTTCTTTTCGTGATTTTCTCGAATCTCAAGGAGTTCCTAAAAGATTGAAACAGAACCAGACATCCCATTGCAGAGCATGGAGTCTTTGGTCACTCAAACCCTTATCACATATGGGAGGAAAAAAGAGAGAACTTGACCAACAAACACGGTCTCCACGTGAACCACAACAAACAGAGCAGAAAAGACCTTAGTATTACATCCTATCGTGACTCAAATCCTTTTGTTGAAGATAGTGCAAAGGAGATTTTGAGTAAGAATAGAGCGAACAAGTGCTTCCATGAATGTGGCAAACCTTGCTCTTATGGATATTATTACGCCTATCATGACTCAAATCCTTTTGTTGAAGATAATGCAAAGGATATTTTGAGTAATATCACGTGCATTAATTTTTGCAACGAGACAACATGTCAGGAGATGAGCCAAAATAACAGTCAAACATGAGATTGATATCCATCCAACAAAGAGTAAAGAATACTAGTGATAATATCCATGCAAAAAGAATAAAGCATACTACAAATAATATCCATGCAAATAAAGGATAAAGATGGAATTTATTCTAGCTTAGTTAGTTACATTGTTAAGCGATAAGACTTAGTTTATTTGAGAGAAGAAGAACAAATAAAGCCATGCAAATCCTATACAGAGATTTGTTATAGGAATTTTTAGATTGCTTTGTGATTAAGCAAAGATTAGTTATTTCTAGATTCCTTTGCAACAAAGTAAAGGCTTAGTTATTTTCAGCAGAGGTTTTCTTGCCTAGGAATCTAGTAAAACACATTGTATAATGACATGATTATTTAAAATGAAATTATTCAATTTTGCACTTAATCGAAGATTGGTTGCCTTCAAATTTGGGAATGGCTTACCTGCAAGGTTGGGTTGTTCTTTTTATTGGATGCAATCAAGGATGGCAATACACCCCCATGCGGGCCCTAATACAGATACAACCTACACTTGATACAATCCTTTTACAAACAAGTCTAAGATATGACTTGGACAATCTGGATGGATTCATATTTATTTGTGGACAAATCCGGGGTGTATTTGGGATGCATACGAGTGAAAACTGTGGTTTTAGCTTTTCTAAAAAAAATCAACAACAAACATAGAGGGACCAATTTTTTAAAAAAAAATACAATGTAAACCCTAAAAATTCAAAAACACAAAAGCTTCATCTTCCTCTAAGCGCAACTAGAGTACATACACCTTCATCCACTCACAAAAGCGAAACAAGTTAAGGGCAAAAATGGTTGAGTTGGTGTATGTACAATCCAACTTGCAGATTCTATCCCATATGCCGCCAGAATACAAGGAAGGGGCGACAAAGCATTGAGATGTAGACCTAGAGAATGATGACTTGGATGCGGACAGCAGGCCTTTCCATGATAGCGAGGTGCTCCCCTCCATTTCCCACTGTCATTACTTGACATGGATACTTCTTTGGACTCTCATGGGAGTGCTAGTGGAAGTGGGGCTATTGTTCCATGTGGTTCTAATGAACAAGTCATAATGGTGTTGTTGATCCTCTACCTCACAATGAAGAGCAATAAGATGAATACTAATTTTGATGTAATAGTTAATATTTATCATGACATTTGGCATCCAGATGGCATTATATAATTAATTTGTAGAGTTGTGTGGTTATTTAGTTTGTTATACGCATACTATATGGCTAATTCCTTTTAGTTTTGATTAGGTTAAGAGTTTTTTCTTTTTTCAATTTTATTTTTTTTGTATGACCGTACCCAAGCCATATCTAGGACCAAAAAAAATTGTCATATCGGCAAATCCGATCCTTCATACATAATGTCCCCAAAAGGACACTTTTGAACCCCAGGTAGATTTTTGGCAAATCCAAACCCCCAAAGACAATTTATAAAAGATATAGCAATTAATTTTGATGCGGATCTGATTTATGTATGAAAAATGCAACTAGGGTATGAAAAGAAACTCATAAAAATCAGCAATTAAACTATGATATTTCCACTCCAATCTGATCCACTAATTTTATAATGCCAAAATATAAATAAAAACCCAGATTTTTGAGACACAAGAGGCTGAAATATTTCTGGAAAATACGCAGACAAGCTGCCCTTAAATATAGCTGAAAATGACACTTTTTGTCATCCAAAAATTGTTGAAATAATTCATAAAAATTTGATCAATTAGCAGCAACCCAAATCAGATCAAAAACACCTTCAAATACCTCAAATTTGCCCTAGAAGTGGGTCGCTCAACATGGTAGAAGGCTGCAAATTAAAAGAAAACACAGCTGCAATCTTTCACTCCAAACCCTTGACCCAAAATCTCCAAATCTTCTTCTTCAACTGCTGGAAACACGCTGAAATTTATTACTACTTCAATGATGCACAATGGAAACCCCACGGTGGAGAATCCTCAAAGTCTCTTGGAGGGTATCTTGTCCTCAAGAGGGTATTTCGAAAGGGTTTCGTCCTTAGAAATATTTTTGACAAAGCTAAATGCTTCAGACAAAATCAGTTTTAGAGAAAATAGATAAGCATGTCCCTCCTAACGGAAGTTGACTTGCCTTTATAGCACTTATGACCCAAATAGCCACCCTTGGTGACCAACCAGATTTTCCTCTCATTAAATGCTTTTTTCCACCAACTTTTCCTCCTCAAGCAAGTCGCATTTTCCTTTAGGTACTTCTTTTTTGCTAAATGTTGTTTGTCTTTTGTTTGGCTTTTTCTATTTTTAAGTTTATAATAATTTATTATAAGTGCATATAATATTTTATTTTATTTTATTTTATTTTTGCACTTTATAATAAAATATCATAACTTAAGTCTCCCTTTAGATTTTTCCTTAGCATCGGGAAGACAAAATGAGCTAAGGGTCGTCGATTGGGAAGGGGATATTACATCACATCCGTACCCATATCCAAAACATATTGGCAACTTAGGTGGTAATATGAGCACTTTTTTCCTAGTTGAGTTTAGAACAACTTAACTAACTAAAATTGTTTCCTTTCACGTCTAATTTATTTCTATTTTGAATTTTCCTAAACAGACTTTTGTTCCTGAATTTTATTAATTTCAGTCCACATTTGTATGGGCACATAACATTTTAATGCCTTGATGAGGAAATACACTTGCGAGTTGGTTGAGTTGACATTTGGCAAGAATCCAATTAAGTGTAAGTGGGTATATAAAAACAAAGTATAAACCAAGCAATTCTGTTAATAAGCATAAGGTTAAGACTCGTGGCAAAAGGGTTTGCACGTGTGGAAGGACGTCAAAAACACTTTCTGGAATGGTGATTTGGAACAGCCAAAAAAGGTTTCTCGTAAAAGGAAACGAAAGGATGGTTTGAAAATTAATCAATGGTCATTTTGCCTTGAAACAAGCCCTATGAGCCTATAATACAAATATTGATCACTACTTGAGGTCTTCAGGTTTCACACAAAATGAATGAGATGCAAATTTGTATGTGAATGTGAAAATGGAAATGTTGTTATCATTGCAGTCTACATTGATCATATGAGCAATATCGTTCTCATGGTGGTCTATATTGATCAAATGAGTGATATTTGTATCATGGTGGTCCAAATTTATCATATGAGGCCACAGACAGCAACTCCATCTCGATGAAGAAGAAAGGCAAACCTCAGCAAAACATTTAAGAACACTGACATAGAACTATTACAACGTTGACACACAATATTCATTTCTTGATTGAAGTATGCCATCGAATAGCTTGAGAAATTTAAACTAAAGACCTGCAATCGTTGCCATACACCCATGTAAATTGGGCTCAATTTGTCGAAAAAACTATAAAATCATTTGAAAAGAAGCAGTATGTGCAACTTGCTGGGAGTTTCAATTATCTATTTTTAGTGAATATGAGAGGGCAAGAAGATAAAAGGAAGGCATTTGCCACACGACACACAGCTTGTGTGGGTCCATCTTTTATTAAGCATAAAAGAAGTAACATTCATGTGAGGTAGTTATACATCGATAATTAAAGTACATCAACAAATAAATACTTATTTAAGATTTGCATAACAGCTTAATCCCCCACTAAATGACTAATCCGGAAACTACTCTTAAGTTTGTCCCGAAATTTTACAAACACAATGGTACCAAAGGATTAAGTCACTAAATAAGCAGATATTAAATTGAAATTTGTGGTCCTCTGACATTTTGTTGTTGTCTAGAGTATGTGGTTTGGTTGAGACATAAGCCAAGAAAAATTGCTAACAGCAACATAGATCTAGAAGTGTAGGCATAATATATATAAGGGTGCCCATCAATTGTCTATATGGTGATTCTTCGACCAGTGATGAATCATTATTGGCTGATAACTTCAGCACAACCTCCATAATTGGAATCCAAAATGTTGATCAATTAGAATAGAACAAGCTTGTGAAGGGTTAACCAATCTACAATATAGATGATCGTGACCATGTACTTGAAAACCTTCAACCTACACCAAGTAAACATCCTCGTTCAAATCTCTAGAAAGAAGCTATCAAAATATGACCATATTTGCAATAGGAGCAAAAATTTCCTCATATATTTTCTTCTATTGTGATAAGCCTTTCACAACAAGAGGATGCTTGTACTTGTCCAAAGTACCATCAGCTTTGCCTTTGAATTGTATGCACCCATTTGTATCCAATGGGTAATTCCACCAATTCACCTAGCAGTAATTCAACAAACTCCCGAGCATGTTGCTTCAACTAGGCATCATATTCTACTTTCACTGTAGTCTCGCACTCTGGTATGCCTTCTACTTAAGAACATCGTTACAATGCAGGCACAATACAAAGGTCAGATGCGAGAGAAAAATGAACATGCTCAGTTGGATTAGTAACCTTATTCTTGGTCCTCCAATCCAGTGCCTCTTTTTGTATGCCTTTTCCTGACATCTCACCATGCAACTCATGTGCATCTTGGATTGTGAAGTATCCCTCTATAATTCTTTGAGTGGTTTTTCCCTCCAACTCACCATGCACATCCTTGATAGTGGACCTTCCCTCCACAATGAATCGTGCATTTGAATGAAGCAATTCATCCTCCTACACATGAATTGTGCATTGCATTGGAGAAATTATCCTATTGGCTAGATTTTCTGCATAGCTGAAAACCTAGGTAGTTGTGAGATAAATCTCCCTCATTTACCGGTGAGGCTCCCGTGTCTAGATTTGTCAATAAAATATGCTAGTATTTATATGGGGGTTTTACTTTAACCATGCAGCTCATGAACCATAGCTGTAGAATTTTGCAGCAAGTAAGCAACTATTAAATAAAGGAAATATCTAAAGAAGAAGGAAATAATAAAAACACAGGGAAGAAATAGGGAAGATGTGCAACCCTATCAATAGATTACAAAGTTGATTGCATGCACATAGACGGAACCAATAGATATTAACACGCAGAATTATAAGCAACAGGCAGCTTTCAGATCTAGATCTAAAATAACACAAAGTTTATAAGTAGATCTGAGACAAAAGCTAGAAGCAAAATGCACCGTGACACAAAGATCTCCAGAAATCTGCTCATTTGTATTCCTTTGCTTCAAATAGCTATCAGGGGTTTCAGCACAAAGTCTGGAACACAAGAATGTTGCTTACAAATTCTCATTTAACCCATAGGTTCTTCCTCCACTTATAGAATGTAGAGGGGCAATTACAAGTCGGAAACTTTTAGTGAACTTGCACATGTGAAAGTTGGAAAGGAAACAACTGGCAATCTCCCTCCTGGAATTCCTTTTTGCATGACATGCATGATTTGCAACTGAAAATAGAACCTTCTATTTTGCACGTCTGCCACCTATCTCCAAGTAGTTGACTTCTTCAAGTAATGGCTTTTAAACCAATCACTTAAGTTGTATAATTTAATTGATCGCTCAATTACTTTGTCGGAGGAAATAAGAGAAAGAAGAAGAAAGAGGAAAGCTACAATCTTGTTTTTTTTCATATTCTGCATGCAACTGATTCTTTTGCCTTTGATTCTCACCAAACTGGATCTGGAAGCAGCTGGATTTGGAAGCGGCTGGATCTAGAAGCGACTGGATCTGGATGCCAATGACTATGATTTGCTTGCGGGTATTGCCTTTGACTGGTCTTCCTTCTTATCCTTGAAGCTTTTGAAGTTCTTCTCCAATGCATGCATCAGTTGCAATGTTTGCCATAAATAATTCATCATTTTTATTTTTAATTGCATATGAGCAATTAAAAATTCTGGAAAGCACTCCGGGTGAATGCAAATTCAATGAAGGCTTCAACTGGAAGATTAGGAGCACATGCACAAGATCTTGGAAGGAATTCTCCATGCACTGACTTCTACACAGGCTGCGTCAGAAACAAGAGGATGAATTTTTGTCGGAAGCTTTTGCAATTATGAGATCTGGATCTAGATCTGGATCAGTGTCTCCGATGTCAGCAAATCTAGAAGTAATGCATGATTCCGCTAAGCTTTCTTTTTCATCCCGCTTTGCCATAGCGGTATCTATCTTTGTCTGAGCAATTCTTTCTCTTTATTTGGCCGGAATTCTTCACAACCGGTGCAGATCTGGATATTTCTTCAGATTCGGAAGATATTTCTTCAGATTCGGAGGATATGTTCAATAATGTCCCCTTTTCCCAATCGAAGACCTTTGGCCCATTTTGTCAACCCGACAGCCAAAGGAAAAATATAAGGCTGACTTAAGTCACAATAAGTTATTACAAAGTGCAAAAAGAAATATTTATAAAATTAATAAAGCACTTGTATTAATTTATTTGACTTAATAATAAATTTGAAATCTCTAGATAGATGCACTAGGTCTAATATTATGTTGTATCCTTTCTAGGGAGAGTAGAAAAAAGACCCATGTTATTTTTGTGTCATCCCTAGGCAAACATGCGACTTGGACAAAGGAGGGAGATTGGAGTTTAGAAAGGATAAAAATTATTACTCTTCCCAAGAAAAATGCGACCTAGTCTAAGGAGAATTTGGGGCACATGTCTAGAAGAAATCACCTTTTGTGATTGGTGGAGTTGGAGGTCCTTTTGGGGCATTTTTCCCTTTATAAGGGAGAGGTCGACTTGAAGAGGGATATCTCATACTTCTTTTATAAAACCTGAATTTTTTATCTAAGCCTGGTGCTTGTTAAAAATATTCAAGAGGACAAAAAACCCTCACTGAAAAAGAGAGGAATTTCCACCCAGGTAATTCCATTGAGCTAGCAAGGATAAATTTTGTATTTCTAGTAGTATTAGTTAAATTTGGAGTAAGGGTTTCTTCCAAATCAAAGTGCAGCAGCTGTAGTATTATTGTCTGAGGTACAGCGACCATCTTTTGGCTGGTATACTATACTTTCAGGGCATGCCAGGTCAGAATTTATTTGCGTAATATTGTACTGAATTTTCTGGGCTTCAGATGAGCAATATTTCATCATTTTATGGAGTTCTTTCAAAGGCATTTTCAGTCCTTTTATAAACAAATTTCTGGGTTATTTTCTAGTTATTATCCATCTTTAAAAGTCAGATTGTCTGCGGACTTAAGCATCAGAAATCTGAGTTTAATGTATACTCTTGCCTCACAGTTATGTGAGATCAGATTCAAGTGGAGTTAATATAATATGAAGGTTGGTTTGTAGTAATTTCTTCCACTACCCTAGTCGCCATTTTTCAACCATTCAGGGCAGCTTACTTTGCAACTTAAATCTGCATTTTTCTTCATATTGTGGCCTTATTAAATTAGCAAAACAGATTTCAGTGGAAGTGCATGATTATATTTGCTTGTTTTCAATGGATCCCACATCTGCCCTAGTCGCTTTTTGTAGATTTAATTCAGTTGGCAGAGCTCAATTTAATAAATATTTTATTCTATTGCTACTGGGCTTTGGGTTTTCCATAAAATCCAATTTGAGTCACAAATGTCCAAAGGGGGACATTACATGTTCAATGTTATTGGACATTGATTTAAACTCCCTTTCTCTTATAAAAGCACCTGTAATGACTTCCTGCAATTAATTCAAACAAAGACGGCAACCAGAACATGAACACTGGATTTTAATTATAAAAATCTGCATATATCAAGTCTGCTGCCCCAAAAATTTGATATTTTGTTTGCATGCAAAGCAAGCATGAATTTTATCAACTTCACCTGAGCACCTATACCACTATGCAGACAATTATTCAGACACAAATCAAGCTCCTTCAAACCTAGGCGCCAAATTTTGAAGCTTCCAACAGTAATTAAACCTTTTTCTGAGCAAAACTCCTCTTCAAATGGGGCGCCAAAATTGCCTGGGCTGCACTTCCTTGCTAAAGAATTAATTAATTCATCCTTATGTCAACCCTTGCTTATATAATCCTCATCATTCTATAATTAATTATTGCCCCTCCTATTCCTGGCAATTAATTAATAAGCTTTTCTCTTCAAATGGGGCGCCTATTTTGTGCATGCTCATGGCTGCCATTAAATAAATTAAATTTATTTAATTTTAGCTCTCTACTTCCAGTTCACTTAAGCTTCACAGTATGCTTTGATCTCATCCACTGAAAATAGGAATTAATTATAACAATTAATACTTTAAAAAGCATTATTCTTCTTCAAAATGGGGCGCACTTTTTGACCTGAAGGGGCTGCATTAAATAAATAATATTTATTTAATTTTAGAATTTCTAATTCTAATTTGCTTTATTCACTTTACCCTTATTGACTTTTCCTCATGCTTGGGCGCCGAATTTGGAGAAGGAATTAATTAATTTAATGCATTTAAAGCTGCCCTTCTATCCCAAAAAGGGTCACACTTTTTGACATAGGCAATTTATATTTTTAAAAGCCAATTTTCAATAGGATTACTCACCCTGCACCGCAGCTCCAAAAATCCCATGATCCACTTAAGCTGTTTGACTTTTATAATGGGATTATTTACCCTGCAAGGCAGATAAGAAAATCCCATCAATGCCTTAAGTGATTTTTTTTAATTTCACAATGGGAATTTTCACCCTGCAAGGCAGGTAAGAAATTCCCGCCTGCCTGTTGCCTCTAATTTTCTCACTGTGACTTAAGTGGCGTTGCTTCCATGGGAAAAAGTACCCTACTAGGCAGGTACAAAAATCCCACCTGTCTGCTGCTACAAAAAATCCCATTGTAGCTTAAAACCTTCTTTTTCCAAAAATGCAGCCTGCCCAGAGGAAGCTTTTTTGTGCATAACTTTGTCTTTTCAGAGAGAACCAGACCTCCTGTGACAAATTCCTTCTGGCATAACGTCCATAGGTGATCTCCAGATACTCCAGGCAAGAAATTAGATTAAACTGGCAAAGGAATTGACCTTGAGAAATTTCACAGAAAACAAAACGGGAAAACACCAAAAATGCAAAACGTTGCCAGAAGTCACAGATAAAGCCTAGGATTCCTTCCTGGTTAAAACCCTACTGGTATATGGGAATATTAACATGTAAGATCACAATAGGGTTAAACCGGAGCACAATTTACCTCAAATGGGGCTCAAAATAATTAAATACAAATTTCCCACGGCAAACCCCAACGACAGAATATAATGATTTCGGGCATCTAGGTATTGGGCGAAATTGGCTAATATGACTCTCTGGGAATATATTGACACAATACAGACACTTTCTGGCAATAAAAACACAAAACGACCCAAAAAGTATGAAATTTTTTAACATGGGGTCGTCTCAGATTTCAGAGTGAAATCTGGGGACACCATATTCTCATGCACATTAATTGTGCATTTCATTGAGGAAATTATCCTTCTGCACATGAGGCATTTCATCCTCCTGAACATTTTGTATAGTGGTTTCTCCCTCCACAACTAATGCATGTAGGTTGATTGTACTAGAGTGAACAAAGCTATGCATGCCACCTTGCCCAATGCTTAAGGCGACTATCTTGACCTATTCCACATCATACACTACACTTCTACCCAGAGAAATTTAAAACATTGTTGGGAATTTCTATTAACTGATGAAAAGACAAGGTTTTTTATTTATGCTAGGAACGTAACTAAGGTTCCTTACCATAAGCTTTTGAGAATTATTCAACATGATGTTTATATCTCCTATCCCCTCTACTACAAGTGACTCTCAATCAGCTAATAAAAATGTATCAAATATTGTTGTATTCACGACATATTGCACATGTCGGTCTTGCGACATGAAAAATGTTTGGATGTGTAGGATCAATGAACGAGCATCTGGTAGCACTATCATTTGAACATGATGCCCCAAGGGCATACTCTTCATAAGCATCCCATTCTTCAACTGCTACCACATTTTCCCAACCTTGCACATTTTTCTTCTATGAAGAAAGATCATATTGCCGCATCTGGAAATCCTTTTCAATATGCCCAACCTTTCTTCCTCCGATATCTAAAAGCAAATCCTTCAAGATTACATTTCCACTTCCCCTTTGGATGAGCAGCAAATGCACTCTTTATTTGTCCAGAACTAGAATATGTTTATGTGCGTTCCTTCGGCAGAAAATGGGATCTAACCTGATCATAATTCATGGTCTAGCTTTCTGCCATCAAGTGTAAAGCCTCCAAAAAAGTTTCATACAAGGGCAGACAACTATAAAGGACAAGCGCAACAAGGTTTCATCCACCATTTTCCCTACGGCGGCAAGCTGGTTTTGAAGATATTTCATCCAAAGAAGATGTTCTAATAGGGATCCATTCTCGCGCATCTTTACTAAAAATACCAAATTCTTCAAGTACAAGACCCGACATTTCTCCAAAGTTCGATATTTGATCTAGGGACTAGTCCAAAGATCACCCACCACAATGGCATTTCGGACCTTAGGGATTACATCATTTGACTAGTGCAAATTAATGCATGTGATTGGTAAGTAATTCTACAGAAATTTGTTGATTACTATAATGAATTCAGGATTGAAGGAGAAGAGCAGATTTAATAAACAAAACTTTGTTAATTTACTCAATAGACATGATACATATTAATAGGATATGATATCTCCTATAAGCTAGGAGGCCTAATAATGCTCCTACAACTACTTATCAAATATAGATGAGTTGTTGTAACACTCACCAAGTATACGTAGGTTGTTATAAACAACCTCATTAATAATTATATTGCAATACTCAAATACTAATGGAGCACTAATCGTATGATTTCCTAACATTCCCCCCCTTAGTGCGAACATGGGGAAAACCTGCCTTTGTACTTGCACTTGCTCATGATCTGGTGATTTTCACAAGATGATCACAAACCTCAAGGATGGTTTTGCAAACAGTTGACCACAAACCAAGAATGGTGGTTTTGCAAATGGTTTACCAACAACCAAGAATGGTGGTTTTGCAATTGGTTTACCACAAACCACAAATGAAGGTTTTCAAGTGGTTTACTTACAACCACATCATGATGTGTCAAGTACTATTATCATCTCTCGTCACATTTCACCGCAAGGAATAACATAGGAAATTCTGTTGAATTATGCTGCTCATACACACATAGAAAATACTGAAAACTGAAAATGGAACATTGGATCATGTTCCCCCCCCTCAATGTGAAATTTCCACTTATTCAATTAGGAACACTACAAACTGAAAGCAAACTGTAAACACACATGTCACCAAACCCTTGTGCGGCCTCGTAGTTGGCAACTAACGAGAGGTCATTGATTGACCTCCAACCTCCATTTGCCTCCATCCTCCGGTTTCATGTTGCTAATTCAGTAAATTTGGCTTTTGATGATCAATGGTTGTCAGGATGTTGGGTACCCAGAAAATGCGTTCGTACAGCAATTTTTTTTATTTGTAAGACTTAAACAATGACATGACTTTTGATAGTTTGACATTGATTTGACAAATTAAACGACTTACATATTACACTTTGATGTCATACATAAATGGTTTAACAAATTTTACAATATGTGACTTTTTAATTTATGATACAATACGATGATGACAAAGACTCTAACAATTTAATGAAACAACAATAACATACTTAGACTAATTAACAATTAACATGACCTAAATGACAAGAAGACTATATTTTGAATAAACTCGCAACCACTTAAGAAAAAAATTTATAAAGATTAATATAACTACTTTTGAGAAAATGACACTAAAAACTCACATTTTATGAGCATCAATTAAAACTTTGACAACCTCTTCCTAAAGACTCAAAGATAATGAAACTAAAAAAAAACTGAACCAAAAATAAACACCCCTGCTTAGAGTAACTCATGAACTTTTTGTTATTTTTCGTTGAGCCTATGAGGTGTCGAACTCATGGCAAGTTGTCCCAATGCACCGTGGTTATGAGTCTAGGGACATAGCATTGGAGGGTGAGCTTGACCGACTTATTTGATTCATTCGCTGTCGATTTGACAGTGAGAGATTGGTTTCAAGCAATGAATAAGATGTGAACCAAATGCAGGATTGAATATGCATGCATTGACCAGATTGCACAATGAAAATAGCTTGAGAGATTGCTCGAGCTTCATTTGAATGAAAATATCAAAATACATAGATTGCTCATCCTATGTCAAAGAGCGCATGGAATAGATCTCCCAAACTGATTCAAAAATGTATATTTCTGGTGCATGTATACTGTAATCCACATTTGTTGACGTCAATGCAAAGGCGATCGACTAATGACAAGTTGTGAGCAGCATGGGAATCACGTGCAACAGGTGAATATCCACCACCAGGAGGAGTAATATGCAAATACCAGATAAGCTCTTTATTCTACACGTTGGTTTTGACAAGTCTCATGCTTCTACTTTAATATGTCGAGGAGATCACTTTCGAGTTTTAATGCAATGTTTCCCCTTATCACAAACACGTGTTGCCAAATTCCTTTGAACAACAATCTCAGCCGTCCAAGTAAGAATTGCATGGAATCTGCATGAAGTGGATCCAATGCCAATGGACACTTCCCAAAACCCGAGAATACCTCTCAGAGCATAACAAATGCGGCTTCAAGTGTAATATAATGACAATGACCCGAGTATTAATTGATCAAATCTCTCTAATGCATGGGCATGCAAGCAAAATCCTAGGAGCAACGTTCTGCAAAAAAATAGAATTGCATCTACAGGAGCAATAACAAAGAAACATTGCCCCTCAACAATTATTTCAATTTTCCATCATAGACCTGAGGGATAATTCGCTTTGATACCAGATGAAGAAGAAGGGCAGATTTAACAAAGAAAACTTTATTAATTTACTCAATAGACATGATACATATTAATAGGCTATGATATCTCCTATAAACTAGGAGACCTAATAATGCTCCTACAACTACTCATCAAATATAGATGAGCTGTTGTAACACTCACCAAGTATATGTAGGTTGTTATAAACAACCTCATTAATAATTATATTACAATACTCGAATACTAATGGAGCACTAATCGTATGATTTCATAACAAGGATTTCATACAAGTCAAATTTTGTGACACCATACAATTGTAATTTTGGCCAACTAACTTATGGCCTTCCAACAGAACTAAATTTTGAATATCAGTCATTACACATACGGTTCCATGCAAATTAATGCATGTGACTGCTAAGTAACTCTACAGAATTTTGCTGATTACTATATAATGAATTCAGGATTTCATACAAGTCAAAGTACTCACAATCACCAAAGTTCTGGGAAGTCCCTTCCCATGCCCTACTTCTCAGGTTTTAAAATTGAGTTGATTGCAATCCACTACAAAGCATGACCCTCCTTCCCGCTAGAAATCACAACTCCAAATAAGATAAAAACGACTACAAAATCTGCACACAAATGGAAACCATGTGATCTGTATTTTTGGGAATGTTTGGTATGGTATTTGCAATTTCAAACTTTAACCTGTCGATCTAGTCTTTTTTCAAGTTTTGCCTTTATTGCAAATTGTCCTTGCAGCCTGTCATGCTTGCAAATCATCCTGCCCAAATCATGATTTTCTGTGTAATCACGATTTTATTCATGTCTTCATCCTCCTCCTGATCCACGATACAGTTTTCCTAAATATTTTCTCACGATTTCTCCTGAGTGTTTTTTCTAGTCCCACTGTCGTTCTGGTCTGGATCTTCAAATCTAATCATATTTTCTCCTTCCCGCTAATGTTTTCCTTTCAACATGTCCAATCTTTTCTATCGTGCATCTTCTTCACATCCTTCACAATTGATTATTTGCAAACCTTTCATAAAATACTGCAATCTGGTCTTCAACTCATGACCAGTGTACAAATTTGAGACCTAAATGCAAAAAATAACTCTGAACTATCCCTTCACAACTTCTGGGAATTAACACTAAACGATGCTTTCGATTTGAGTAGAAAACCTCTTCTCATTGCAATTCATACTGTGGCAATTTCCCTAGGGCTTCCTTGAACCTTGAACACTTATCTTTTCCGTAGTTTGTACCCAACTAGCCTTCCTTGAACCTTGAACACTTCTCTTTTACGTAGTTTGTACCCAACTAGGCTTCCTTGAACCTTGAACACTTCTCTTTTCCATAGTTTGTACCCAACTAGGCTTCCTCGAACTCTGCAACTTGTTCGAACCCTTCAAACTTAAACCCCTCAATCTGGTCTTTTTCACATTCTGCCTTTACTGCAAATTGTCCTTGCCAACTGCCATGCCTGCGAATCATCCTGCTTGAATCATGATTTTCTATGTAATCACAATCTTTTTCACATCTTTGTCCTCCTGATCCACAATATAGTTTTCTTGATTTTCAGGACTACTTTCTCATGATTTTCCTCTGTGGTTATTCTGTTCCCACCACCATTCTACTCTGGATTTTCAAATCTGTTTGTCTTTTCTCCATGTCGCTGATGTTTTCCTTTCAAGATGATTAGTCTTTTTTTATCCCGCATCTTCTTCACATCCTCCATAGTTGATTCTCTGTAAGTATTTCACAAAATACAGCAATTTGGTCTTCAAATCATGATTGGCATACAAATCTGTGACCTGAATGCAAAAAACAACTCTAAAATATTCCTTCACAACTTCTACAAATCTCGTTCACTGTCGAGACAAACTCCTAGTCTCTGTCTTTGATTTGAATTTAAAACCTCTTCTTCTCTTTGCAGTTTGTACCATGACAATTTTCGTAGGGCTTCCTCAAACCTTGAACCACTTTTATTTTTCATAGTTCGTACCCAGCTAGGGCTTCCTTGAACTTTGTAACTTGTTTGAACCCTTTTCCCTAGGGCATCCTCGAAAAATGGCTTTGATACCAATGTTAGTAAATATGAGAGAGAAAGAAGAGAAATGGAAGGCACATGGCACACACACACCTTGTTATGTCCGTCTTTTATACTTAAGAGAAGAGAAATGGGAGTTATATGGCACATAGCACAATTACATCTTGCATGTGTCCCATATTTTATCAAGTATAAAAGAAGTTTACACCCAGGTGAGGTAGCTATAGGTTGATAAGTAAAGTACACTAGTATAGATATCTTAAATACATGTCTAAAAAACATTGAGAGATATCAATGTCAAAGCCTTTATTCTATAATTTTTACATACCATAATTATTAATAAATTCATTTCTTTTTGACATATTTTCATGATTAGTGATAAAATGGTTTTCTATAATTTTTACATACCATAATTATTAGTAAATTCATTTCTTTTTGACATATTTTCATGATTAGTGATAAATGGTTTGAATATAGATACACTAATGTGAGGCTTTACAAAAAAAATGCATAAAAAAGGCTCCAAATCCCACTGTATCACATTCTTACAAAAAAGGAAGACTTCTAAGTGATGGTCAAATCGACGTCAAATTTAAGGTTGTAATTAAAAGTGAACACACTGCATTACAGCGCAGCACCACCACCACCCAGGATGCCATCGTAGAATGCCTCTTGGCATAATTAACTAATATTTAATTACTTAATGTTTACATGATCACTTAATTACTTTAATATCTCTCAACTAAAAGGCCCAATGTCACGTTTGTTGTGCTTGTATTAATCAAGTTTCTGAATTTGCCAAAGCTGATGCATTGGAGCTCAGCCAAAAATGGTTCCAGAAGGATCTTCCAAAAGCAGTTCCAATGATATTGCCAGGCCCATTCTAATAGCTTATGGTAATTGTGGGCAGCGGTACTCCAAATCCACCTCCAGAGACACGGTACCTCCGAGATCACCAATCCCTCTCCACCAAATGTCGCACACACTACTACAGTGGCACAATACATCTGAGCAGATTGGATATGGTCCCATTCATGCGCACCCCAAACGTTATGCAGTTATCACCAATGGCTTCCTTGGGGTCCAAGACACTTACATGCCACACTACTAAGGCTAGCTCACACCCGTGCTTTGTAATATATGTATACACATTCATAGCATTAGATGGCAAGCGTATAGTAGATGATTGACAGGCATACATGTCCCTCATGAGTATGCCATGTACAAAACACGCCATATTAATATAAGTTCGGTTACACTTCTATTATTTTCTTTGTTCTATTTCTCTGGATATTATTGCTTCCGCATATGCATACAACACATCTAAATCCTCATTTAGAGTGTTGTCTACCAAACCTCCTGGGATCCTAAATCAAACAAGTTATCAGGGTGTATGAAAGGCACCTTTGATTGGCATCTCATATGAGAAGAAAAGACTTTCAGTTGAGTGGCTATATAGATGCATATTGCAGATGTTTACACAATCACAAGAAGCCTACATCAAGGCGTGCATCCAACTTGAGTTCTGGAGTGATTTCTTGGATCAACAAAAACCAATTTACAGTAGCTTCATCATCCACCGATGCAGAAAACAAACCATCCATGAAAGCTGCAAATCAAGCGATATAGTTTAAATGAACATTGGGGAGAATATTGAATTTCAAACAATCTTTACAAACACCAGTGACGTGATACATAAAACATTATCACACTGATGAAGAATCCAATCTTTCATACATGGCCATAGCACCTAAAAATGCATTATATTGGGAAACAGGATCAGAATAAAGAGATTGAGTTGATATATTGCCCGAGTTAAGACCAAGGAGCAAACATCTTTACAAATGCACTCAATATAGACAACCCCATCCTTTAGAAAATTGGGGGAAAAAAAGTTTAATGTAATGAAATCAAAACAATTAGGATATTAGTTTTTATTTGGAAGCATGCAATAGAGCCATGGGTTATATGAGTTACTAGAAAATAATTAAAGTTTCAGTCCCCAACTACAAAACTAACTTACTTTGATACAAAAGCATTGTACGAGCCATCATTAGTCATCAATACAACTAGTATAGATATATCTTAAATACATTTATCTGAAATATGCTGAGAGTTATCAATATAGAGGTTTCTATATTAGAGTTTTCACATACCACATTGATTAATAACTCCAATACTTTCTCCACCAATTTTCCATTGACTTGAGAAAAATGACATCCATCTAGCTACACCATTGTGATGGGCTCAAAATAACTTTTTCTTGGCAAAAGTGCACCAAACTCCGCCATGTGGCAAAAAAGATTTAATAATTTTTCAATTGACTTCTCCAAGTGAAAAAATAAAGAAACTTCCAAGTGACGATTAAATGCACATCAAATTTTAGGCTTGAATTTTCTTGTGACAGTCAAATGGACGTCAAATTTAAAGTTGAATACAACAGTGAACAACTCACTTCATTACACTCCACACCCACTGCCATTGTAGAATGCCTCTCCACATAAAAACAAACAATTTTGTATGTGGTTCTTTATCTCTTCTCACACTGCCTGATAACCTATAAGCCAAATGAGCCACTAAAAATTTATGAATGGAGGTAGTAATCTCTAGCAGAATATGTACAGCCATCTTTAATCTTTAAATAGGATATCTTAAGAGCTTCGAAATTGTTAATTTTTTTTATTTTGAGCAGGTGATGCTCAACAATAAAGCATTCACCAGCTTATTACATTTGTCCGAGTTCTGACCTCAACTGTTAGGGAGATCTCCCTACACTCACATGTCCAGATCTACTCCCCTAAGTGTGTGCTACTGCAACAGTTGCATCAGGGGCTGCATGCAATCCCGCCGACCCAAGAATGTGTGTGCTCTTAAACACGTAACAAGCTAGTATCTCCCTCTGATGACATACTAACCTGGTATGTGAAGCGAAATACTCCTACATCTCTACCTCCTCGGCAGCACTTAGAAAAGCAAAAAATAAAAATATGTATGGGGCTATGATAGCATGCAGTGCATAAATTTGTTTAAACAAAATGCACAAACAGAAAAATGCATAAAGATATATAAAATGTTTTGCCACAATTCCACAAAACCATTAATTTCCTTTGGTTTTCCAAATTCATATTGAAACAGCATCATAATGTTTGTGGCACACTTTTTTAGTCTTATAGAGACACCTAAATTACATATTTGATTACAACATGTAGGAAAAACATTCAAAATGTACCTGATTATCTGGGAGTAATGAGTCCAACTTTCAGATTCTGCCAGATCATATGGAGTTGCTATGTACATGGCAGAGCCACCATAAGTTGTGCAGGATCCTCGTTGGAATTCTTTTGCGTTTAGCAGTAAACTGCGCCTGCAAATGCTCACAATATGATGTTGAAAAACAGAGATCAGATATCAAAATGAGTTGCAGATGTCCTCAATAAGTAACTGAAAATTAATATCATTGGTGTTTCATGATGGGCATACCATAATCTGACCACGGTCCTTCAAGGTTAACTCCCCATTTACATCAACAATTAAAGGTGACATAGCCCAATCAAAGTAAGCAATAAGGCGCAAAAACCTGAAAATGATAGCAAGGAAACAAAAAGACTACTTCAGAACACCCATGAAGATAGAAACATCTTCCAGTAAAAGAGGTTTCGGAAGCAATAAACTAAATGGAAACATAAAATTTCAGAAACATGCATATAAGTCTAATGGAAAGAGAAAACAGACACTCAGGATAGATAAATGCAACCAATACAAACTTTTCAGAAAGTGAATGTGCCTTTGAAACAATTATTAACCGAAGATCCCAATCATCCACAGCATTCTACTTGAAACAAAAACAGCAGGCAATCAAAGCACAAGAATAGGAGATCAATTAAAGGAAGACTTTTCACACTCAACAAAATTATTCATCCAGTAAGACTTTGCGAATGGCTATTTTTTTCAGTGTTCCACAGGGACGCGTCCCTCTCCCCCCCCGAAATTGCCGTCTTGAAGACTCCGAACGTCTCTGAGACTTGGGGACGCCAAGGGGACGTCCCCCCACCGTCCCGCCACCCGCTACCAGTCGACTCCACGGAAACGTCCCCGAAACGTTACCCACAAATAGGGGATGTTTTGGAGACGTCCCCACTTTTTGGGGACTCTTGAGAGTCTCCAAGACGTCCCGAAGACTTCTAGAAGTTTCTCGGGCCATCCAGGAGACTCCTAGGCATCCCCCACGGCTAAGGCTGCTTTAAACTTCTTCTTTTTAAATAATTTGTTTTAAAAATTTACACCCCCAACCCTAACCCTAATACTTAATAGGCCCCACCCACCCCCTAAGCACTCCAAAAAAATATAAATAAGAGTTACACCCTCACTCCAAATCACAATAAAAAATTCAAAGCAAGAGTGAAAGCATTAGCAAGCAAGAGTGAGAGCATTAGCAAGGAAGAGGAAAAACATCAGCAACAAGTAACAACAAGAGTTAGAGCAAGTGCCAAGTAATTGTTAATAAAGATGTTTGGAAGACAACCGTAAAACCCAAGGAAGGTTTGTGAGTTGTTGGTCATGTCATTCAATCACCAACACACTCACCACTTTCATATGCATGATAAATGGAATACTAAATCCTTCAACCACTTCCTTTTAAGTTTCCCACCATTTTCATTGCCTTATCTAGTCGTTTGATCATCATGTACTTAATTATCAGGGGTTACACCCCTATGGGTGAATTTGGTTTCGTTGTCTCAATCTGGATATGCTCTTCGAAACCTAAATTTGTCTCCATAAGTACAATATCAAATGTGGCTTCTTACCTCAAAGTCCCCTCTGCTATATTTTACACTTATCCTCCACAACTTCTTCACAAATAAAGTGTATATGGTCAATGCTTGTAGTAGTTGTGAATGGAAAAATTATATAGGGCTTGCAACAAATTGAATAATGAATGAGCATAGATTCTAGAAAAGGTGGGTGTTTGAATTTAAAACCATAAATTAATTAACTAAAATATCTACTTAATTTAACTAATTAATTACTTAAGGTAACTACGGCTACAATTAATTAATTTTTGTAAACTAAATGGTTAAATGGCAATCTTTAAATGCTATTTTATGCTAGAAAATTAATTAGATAAATAAAATTAATTAATGTTCTTTTAGTTAGACACACTTGGCATCTAATATAAAAGAGTCATCCATATACAGAGCTGTAATCTGCAATTTAATACACAATTTCATCCTGAGAATGGATCCGGTAATAAGATCTGAATTGACTCCATGTTTTAAGATGGTTCTAAATTTGAACATGAGTCTTTTCAGAAGCCACATTGTATCACATTGTGGACTGTTGAAGCCTTAAAGCTCTTAAATTGAATATTGGTTAAGCCTTGACTACTAATTTAGGTGAGTTACAGGAGTCCCAACATGAATTTTAATTATTAGCACAACTTTATCTGATGTTTGATCAAATTTACTTTATGATTGTTCACACACATCTTCAGCCAGCTGTAGGCTTGTAGCATCAAGGGAAAGAGCTGACAAGTCCTATGCTTCCAGGTTAAAATCATTCTATTCTTCATTCATTTCATTTTCACCAAAATCTTGTAGATTCTACAAAATAATCATATTTTGACTTCCTTTCTCTCAAGTTTGAAATCTATCAGCCAAATCTTCCTCTAAGTAGGTAGTCACAGACAGTCTCCACATACAAGCAATATGCCCATTGATATACTTTAGCCGCCATAACTCCTTCCAAGCAGGGCATTATATGCTTCCCCCAGCTCAATTGAAAGGATCTTTCAGCCGAGCTATGGCTTTCCCATTTTGGCTCCCTGAAACTCCACGCTCACCTCCCTTTTTCACCCCATTTCTAGCTCCCCTACATGTGGAAACCGCAAGCTCTCCACTGGTCACATTGATGGGCACACCTAGATTGGTAATTGGGAGGGCCAGCCTCCCAGTAAAATGCGTATAATCCCATCACCGAAGTCTGCGATTCAGCCTACCAGAGAATTTGACTTAGCAATTTCTTTCGCCTCAAAGGTAAGCTTTATCATGGTTGTTGACAACCATGAAATCTTCATTGAACGCCAAGCAAAGCTTCTTGACAAATATGTCACACTAGAAGAAGAAGAAGAAGGATATGGTTATGGTTTGAAGTTGTTAGTTTGAATTTTTTTTCAGTCTGCTTTCCTCTCGATGAGATAGAGTGCTTTGGTCTATAATGGTGGAGCTGTAGTCTAAATCATCAAGTCCGTGTTCGTGTTCTGCGAGGATAAAATTCAAAACAAGTTCGTTACCGGATAAAATTTGGGAAAAAGAAATCATCAATAACTTCAAGTTATAGAAATCTATATATTTTTTTAAAAAATTATAGAAATCTTCAATATCATTAATAATGGCAATCAAAATATGCAATGTATTTAGCCAAGATCAAGATAAGATTCAGTCCATGAGAAAAAAATTACCAAAATAATCACCTTAAAAATCCTGTTACACGAGAGCAAGGAGCACTGAAAGGAAAAGGCCTCACAAACAAATATGCAACTAATAGCTCCACAGCTTCATCTGCCAAAAATCCTGAAAACAGGTGCGAACAAATCCATCTTTTTGCAAGCCTGCAAAATTGTGTAAAACAAAAGAATCTACTGATTATTAAAAAACAAAAAATCAGATCCATACAAATGTTTGTTTGGACAAAAGCCATATGGAAGGAAGCATGACAGACTAACCGAACAGTTGGACTGTAAGTTGGATGAAGTCCCTGCAAACCATTTAGCATGCTTGAATGTTGACTGCGCAGGAGCAAATCATTTTCCACGGGGAACAATTTGCTCCATGGTACATTTCCAGTTAGTGGCATACCAAAGACACCTAAGCACACATCATTTGAACACCATGAGTACATACAAGAGGTATATTAATGTCATATAAGAATAATTTAGAATGCTAAGACAGCTCGTATGATCATTTAAAAGCAAAAGTTATGAGACAAACAATGGCCACAAATAAAGTAACACCTTGCTTCTTTAATAAACTTTTATCCTTCTCATACAAAATCCTTAGGCGAAAAGCAAACCCAGCCATCAGCAAATCTACAGCATTCTCTGCAGCAACAGGGAATACACCCCAACACTTCTGCATGCTGGAAATCAGAGAACAAATATATAAGCTATAGAAACACTCTGAGCTAAATATGAACATTAGTTTGTATCTACATAACATCTAAACTTTCCGGGAAATGTAAAAGGAGTTAACAGCATTGCCTTCTATTATCATCACACTTTTATAGAATCTCAAACATTATCAGCATATCTACCAATTACCTAGACAGCATACCAGAGATGTCATCCTGCATTATAATGCAATGACATTTGCAACTAACATGCGTATACAAAGCTTATCCTACCTTTCAGCAATTTTCAAGCAGAAAGCAGACTTGGTTTTCTCAACTGCTATATCACCAATCGGCCACTTCCCAGAACCTTCCAACTAAAATTTATCAAGCATCACAACAAGAACTAAATAAAATTGAAGTTACATAAATAATTTTAATTGAAGATGTTTGTACATAGCATAGAAATTTTCAACTGCTCCTGCAATCTCAAATAATCAAACTTGCACCAATCCTGAATAGCTGAATCTCACTTGAATCATGACCTCCAGAGGTTGAACACAGGTTGAAATTAATTTATGAGACTTTTCTTGTTGTACTTTTTCTTTGGCAAGAGGATGAGGCATAGGAGGAAATACAGAAGTGTGCCTGAACGCTGAGGTCAAGAAATATTACAAATAAATCAATACCTTGTTAATTACAAATAAATCAATACTTTGTTATATCATGTCAAGTTACTTACAATGTCCTTAATTGATTTAGTTTCATAGAGTTACACCAGGATCAAGATACTATCATTACAAGGAACAAAATACAACTTAATGGTAGAGAGTAAATGTTTTAGTGACCATGTTGGAACATTGGAACAAAGTATTATACTACCATAGTTTCCTTATTCAAAATAGGATAAACTAGAAAAATCCATTTACTTTTCATGATTACTTATTCTTTACAGTTCTTCAACATTACTTTGAATCTGCTTTCCCCATTCCCTAGTCTAACCATTGAATTTGTACTAACAAACAGTAGCAGAAGTGTAAAAACTTCAAAATGACAGATGGGCCTTCATACAAAATAAGTACCTATTAATTACAAGCAAACTGATTATTGATAAGGGTTATTTACATCTTCAAAAACCACCAACCGTATGTCGATAGAAGCAGCCAAATAATACAAATAACTATAGAATTTGTTGATAATGTATGGATAAAACTGCATAATAGTATTTTCTTTCCAACATTTTGAGTCCCATATTGGACTCGTCATCAGGGAAAAGCAGCATATGCTTGACAATAGAATTGCTAGCATACATGAGAGAGAAGGACCAATTTTGTATTTTTTTACTAAACCTATTTCATCAATGAGCAGACAACCTTAAAAATAATGCATATTCTTAAACAATTTCACAAATAGACCAAAAACAAAATAGCTATTTGAAATGGAAAATAAATTGTATAAGAACTTATGACATGCCTGAATCCAGTGGTTGCACACTAGAGATATTCAATGGCAATCCCTCCAAAACCCGCAACCGCTTGGATAGAACATCAAAAGCATCCAGCAAGTTTGAAGTGTAAGCAATTTGATCTGCAGATTAATTCAAAATTTACGCTTCAAAGATCCTGTTATACAAGACTTTAGTGATGTATATATCAAATCAGGAGCAACAGTTGAAAGCAATGTTCCATCAAGTCCCCTTTATGTTGGGGTAACAGGGAAATGGAAAATGGAGATGCCTAAAGGTATTTCCAAAATCCTTAGAAATTATATTTGAATAGGAAAATAGTCTGTAAGTGGGGGCAGTTCTGGCTGCGTGAGAAGTGGAAGGAGACCAAGGTATGGGAACACAACCCTAGGGAACATTGGTTCATATCGTCAACGTTTAGGATATATAACCTTTTTCTGCAACATAAATGTTACATATCTATCTTACAACTATATTCCATAAGGGATGCTCCACGGGCCTTTTTTGAAACCATACATAGGGAAGTTACAAATGAGACATGGCCTCCCTGCAAAGGCAAGAATATCTAACAACCAGGCTTTCCTATCAACTCCCAAAGAGTATGACATATTTCCAAAAATCTCATTCTAGATATAATATGGTCTGTCAAGCAAATCTTATAAGAGTCAAGCTCTCCGACTCCAGAGGAAAATCATAACTCGGAATTATCTTGCATCTCCTTTTCCAGAGAAAATAAACTAGAAAGTGGTGATTAAGTATAAAAGAGCTTACCTTTACCTCCCTGCATTAATGAAAAATCCAACTGATCTGTGACAATACAAAAGTTGTGGGAGGACAAAGATAAATGTCGACAAAAAATGTGCTCCATTATCTTCTTTATTACGAGATGCTTCTCCCACTGTTCACACTCCCATACTGTCCACAAAAAACAATGCTTGAATTTAAAATTTCAAAACATGATGGTTTCATGCCTGATTCTATATTAATATATATAGAGACACACACACACAAACACTTTATACTTTGTGTATATTACTAACAAAGAAGAAAGTACCTGCAGTTTCTGCAATCCTCCCATCCTTAAATCGGCGCAATTGAGCTTTGTCTCCCCAAAAGCTCCTAAACTTGACAGACTGTCCCCAAACATTATAAAACCATAGATTAGTTCAAAAAAAAAGTCACCGTATAAATATGGTCCAACGCAAAACGAATGACCATTACAGAGCTGCATACCTCATCTTTGTTGTCTGCACTTGGACCAACATCAGCCATTCGAAAAGCTTTCTCAAAATTGCTTACCAAAATGCCAACAAGAAGTGGAATTTTCCCTAAGCACGCATGACCCTGCATATTGAGCAAAGAATGGTCCCAAACAGATGGGATGACAATTTTATCCAATGCCTACCAATTGCAATCGTTGTCCATGTACCGACAAAAGAAGTGATATCCGGAAAAATAATGTAATGCACGCGGTGCAGAAAAAGAATTTTATCATGATGAACATTATGTTTTAAAGACCTCGTTTATGTTCCAATTTGCAGGCATACTTCTAGGAATAACTCGAATAAGGCGTGCCCTTTCACCCAACCCCTTCGAGAGTAGTAATTCTACTTCCTTTTCATATACTCTCCAATCTTCCTTGTCCAGGCAAAAGTTAGAAGACTCCCCATGCTCATTCTCCATTGGGTTGATTCTGTAAAAGACATAGCATTCAGTTATAAGCACTGATAGTTATCCGCCAACTTCCTATGATTGGAGAAACAGAAATGAAGTTGAGTGAAGCAATTTTTTCCCAACAAGGCACATGAATTTACAGGTATCATCTACAATTATACTTGTGCACAACTTTCAAATAACATACATAAAAAGAGATCCCAAAAGACAGCAATGAAAAATATAACCTCTACTGATGACAGAAAATACATTTATGAAGGAGAGAACATCTGGGCAGGACAAGATATTTGTAAAGGAACCCATGTGTATATTACAAGCCGTTATCCAGCACACCATCGTACTGACCATACATAACAATTGAATAAAATTTAAAAAAAAAAATTCTGACAAATCTTGCAGGCCTCTAATAAAAATCTTGGAATATGGATTTCCTTATATAAATAGAAAAGGGGTCAAAAGAGACATTTTCCCACCCTTTCAAGGGGTTACTACGATGAGATTTGCAAACATAGCCTCACTCAACCTATTATTTTCCTCCATTTATCCATGCACCATTGGCTTTCAAAGTCCATATAATTTATCAGAATATGAAATTGAAGAAATTTTTTGGATTAATAATCTTTTGTCTCCCAACATCTAATCACAAACAAATTGATAAGGTTGCATTTTACAGAAAATAATGGGAGTAAAAGCGTGATCTTGCTAATATATGCTTTTAGAGACTTTTCACAACTGATCTAAGCCATGTTTACCATAAACCACAAATAGGAACTCGTACAGTAGGAAACAGGATTTTGAAGAGGGTTGTAGCCAAGGACCAACACCGACCAAAACTTTTGGTGGAATAGTAAACTGATAACATAATAACAAACAAAAAATGGAAAAGAAATGGGACATGAAATTAGAAATTGAAATTTGAATTAAAAATATGTAATTTGAAAACTAACAAGTCGTTCTCTCCCTCCACCTTTTTGAATTCAATGACAGTTACCTAAGACTTTGGGACGAGGGGGCGGGGTTTTCAGGACGGAAAAAGAATTCCCAGATGTTGGGGATGGTGGTAACACGGTTATCAAAATAATATATAAATATCACAAATATACAGCAGATCCCCTAACCCTGCAAAAAACATGAAAGATTAAAATTTCAGCACCATAACCAGCAATATTACCAAAGGACATGCATCATTTCTTTATCATGTCACTTATATGATTATATCCTCAAATTAAAAAAATAGCTTTTTGGAACAGTAGAGGCCATGCAAACTACATGAATAGCCATCCATAGACAAAAACCGGCTAAGATAACTGAAAAACATTAAAAACTTAATACAAAGTTGGCCTCTAAAACATCCTAATATACTGGGAAAACCTTCATTATCATGCATAATGAGGCAGAAAGACTTGCACAACAAAATTTTGAAACTAAAGAAATCCTTTAAAAATATGCATTTGAATTTATAGATGCTATGGATATGTATAAGAAAGGCTAAAAAATGTAAAATAGCAGCAACCTCTTGTTATAATATCTTCTTTTGGAACCTACATAAAACGGCAGAAGTCCATTTCTTGGGAAGGTAACTTTGCATGTTACTGCATAACATATTGGTTTTCATTTTTCCCTTTTCAGAGTTATAATCTTTCATGTTTTTAATTTTTTTTAATGTATTTTTTAAATTTTTTGGGGCTTTTTTTACATCAGGGGCTCTCGGGACTTTGGGGACCCCAGGACGTCCCTTAACCATCTCAAGGACATCACGGCATCCCCGGTGGAGTCCATAAGATCTTGAGGCACCTGGAATGTTTTGCGGACGTTCCACAAAGTCAGGGAACGTCCCCAAGAGGTTCCTTTCATTTCTGTATTTGGGAGGATCACAAGGGGGACATTTCGTCCCCGTCCCAAAGTACCCGAAACATTTGAGACAGCTTAGAGATGGGGGGTGTGCATCCCCTCATAACTTTGGTTCACTGCAGTGACTTGGGAATTTAACAATTTTTAAGGTAAGCAGCAAATTAAATATCTTTTTCATAATCATGCACCTTTGGGCCATAAACTCTTTAGAATTTTTAATTAGCCCTTTGTGATGTCTAGGACTTTGAGTTCAAGACACTCAAATAAGTAATTTAGTCCATCTACTATTCTCCCAATATAAATTTTTAAAATCAATGAATTGCGATACCAAAAGAAAAGTTAACCTTATTGAAACTTTTAAATTTTTATGCAGAGCATTTGTTTATACTTAATAATAAAATGTTTTAAAGAAAAAGTAGAAGCCTGATAGACTTTCGGAGATGTTAAGACGAAAAGAGGGAATTTTATCATTGTGCATATGACCAAAACTAGGTCAGTTCTGATTTTAAAATTAGATTCAGCAACACTAGAGAAAGATTAGGGGGAAAAGACCCTAGGTTATGAAAAGTAACTAAACACTGAGCATTAAAAAAATGTAAACATAACAAAAGGGGTGAACCTACAAGATTTAAGCCCCAAACTATAAGAGCTAAGTACAAACAGAAATGATAATGCAAGGACATTAGGATTCCTCAATGAAGCATGGGGTGAAAGGGGGATGCAAGTTGGTTCTTCTCGCATGAGCCTCGATGTAGGCATGTGACGTGACTAGTCTCTCGTCTAGATCTCCCCCTCCATCAAAATCAACCCCTATCACTGCAAAATGGCTGATGCAAGAATTTATAATTATCATTAGGGTATGGTAGACAATACCCAGAGGAAGTCGAGTAGTTCCCCTAAAAACTCTCCTACCATCCATCGCTAAAAAGCCTCTGCTGCAAGAGAAAAAATAGAAATGATTGCCTACTTTTATGACCCAGAATGTAGACAAGGGAAAGGCCCTTGACACCAAATGCAACAAATCCACCCCACCTACAATGAAATTGGGAGATCTGGGACATGTTGGATATAATACACAAACATGAATGTTGTTTCATTGGTCTGACGCAATCTTTGTGTAAATCAATCATTCAACAAGCATTGACCGCCTCTAATTGTAGTGGTCTGCAAGAAATAATAAGCCTAACAATTCTACTAGGTCCCTTGTATGGATTTGCGTCTAAGAATGAGAACCTCCAAAAGAAAAAGGACCAGACACCTTCAATCAGGATACTTGACGAAAATGAATAACGAAATTCCCAGGTCTCTTTACAGACAATGGTGTCTCCCTTGAAGCTTCTAATAGATAGGACATCTGAAAATAAAGTTCTCCACGATCGACACCGCACAAAGGGGGTAAAGGGAGCTAATCTTTTTGCCACACAAAACATGGTGATTAGTCTTAACTCATAACCAATGGGAGCACACCCTCAGTTGGCAAAGAGGGATCTAAAAGCCATGTGACCAATGATGCTAGAGATAGTCAGGCTAAATGATGATGCCAATTACAACGCATAAGAAATGTTTTACATGAAAGGCTATACTTGGAGCTGAGAAGGCAAGGATGGGCATCTAAGGAGTTCCCATAAGAAGGAAGTTGATTAATAGAGATGTCAATATATTGAAGAACAAATTGCGCTCAAGATACTAACAATGTCGATGTCTTGTGGGATTTAAACTTTTAAAGAGACAATCCTCTCAAAAGCACAAAGAGATAAATATTGGTAACTTGTTTTTCCTAAAGTTAAGTCGCCCACAAATTTGAGTCTATCAATATAGAAAGTAAATGTGAACAATACATTAAGGAACTAACTATTTGCAACGGAACATATGTTGAAACATGCTCCTATATCAATATAGAAAGTACATGTGCACAATACATTAGGGAACTGACTATTTGCAACCGAACATGTGTTGAAACATGCTCCAAAACCCTCTCAATAAGAGCCCAACCAATAGATCCCAAACTGACTCCCCAAACCTCTGAACCATAAAAAACATTAGACCTAATAATTACATTTAAGAGGCACACCTTTAAAGGCATTTCATGGAAATGTACCGAAAAACAGATGCTCTAAAACAGAAAGTGAGGTATATCCCTTGCAAAAACGCAATTGTGAGGCAAACTTAAGACTAAAAAACAGTCCAAAATGTTGGGACTCCCCAATAAGTGTAAGCTAGTGAGATCTCCATTGCCTCTAGTGTGTATAAGAATTTGACACCTGGAATGGAATTCCTTATAGGTGTTTACGCACATGGCTTTAGTTTTACTAAGATTAGCCGCAAGTTGGAAAATCTCAAAAAACAGGTAAAGGGTCATGTTTTCCCTGTAAGTTGTAATTGTCACTGAAAGAGTATAGCAATCATAAAAACCGTAGCACACAACTGTTGTCAACATAAGTAAGTTGAATAAAATCATCACAACGATCTACGTAAACTAGAAGGAGATGACAAAAGAGGGCACACATGCTTAACTCTAATGATATTCTTTACAGAGTTAGAAACCATGGTAAGTCCAAAATTGGCTGTTAACCATCTCATATAGTTCTATGATGGTAGTAGTGAAAGAATCAAAGGCACCACCATCATGCAACTTCTGGAAAGCAGATGTTACATGATAAAGTCATATGCCTCCCTAAAGCCTACGAAGTGGAAAAATTATTTGGAAGACCATAGGCAAGTCTCATCAATACTAGTGTAATCTGTAAAAATGTGGTCAATAGCCTAAACTAGAAAGTAATTTTTTTGGGGGAAGCACCCATTTGGAATTCATTTGTCCATGTCAGTAGTTGAGTCAACTTTGATTGCAAGCATTTGGCATGAGTTTATATTTAAGATTTGACATGCCACATGCTCACCCATGCGAGAAAAAATGTATTATGTCATGCAGTGTATGACCTTTTGTGGACAGATTAAGTTCAAAATATGGTTTGGTAGTTGTGTAGAGTACATAAGTGGGCTCGAAAGTCATAATCTTCTCTCTATATATAAAGTATTTGTGTTAATTTTTTGTGCTTTTAGAATCAAGTTTATGCTCATTGTTCATATTATTCATGTGTGTGATTGCTCTCCCTTCATATTGGTGATGAATGAATCGGGTTATGCTAGGAAAACTTTCATTTTAGAGTGACGGATGACACTTACACAAGGGAGGCAAAAAGAGAAAAGGCCTCATGAGAAAGAAAGCAACTACATGAGGGCAACATGCCCAAGATATAAGTACATGTCATAGTAGAAGCAATTCACCACCATGAAATAGGGAGGGCTTCCAAAGGGGAAGTGACCACATGGGGTAATAGGCTCATGTTGTAAGTGCATGACATACTATAGGCCACGGAAGAGCATGGGACACTACAGGGTGGATTAACATTTTCTACAAAAGGATTATGACTTGTTTTCTAAAAATTACAACACTAGATGGATTGATAAGCCCCGAAAAACTGCAAGGGGAGATTCCTCTTTAAAACCACTCAGGTAGATTTATTGGTTAAGATTCTTTTGCTTAAGGGGACATCTTCTATGTAATTACATTTTCCTCATAGTAACTTGAAGATGGGTCTCATAACCCTCGAAAAAATATGTGTTTCAATAATGGAAAATACCATAGTTACCTAAGTCTTGGAGACGGGGGGATGCAGGTACGAAGGGACGGGGTTTCCGAGACGGAAAAAAATCCCAAAATTTGGAGACGGCTTTTAAAATAATACATAAAAATTAATAATTGGGATTTAAACAGTATTTAATGTATTTTAGGTGCTTTCAAGTTTATAATTTGATGTTCTTGGTAAAAATAACATCTTTTTAAAAGTAAAAACATCATAAAACTTTTGAAAGATTTAAAAAAATTGGGGACGTCCCCTCCAAGTCCCCAAGTCCCTGAAATGTTTGGAACGTCCAGGACGTCACCAAAATCTAGGGAACACGTCACTGCGTAACACTGGAAAATACATGTTAGGGCATCTCAAGGCATCGTGAAACTTTTCCAAAAGTTTCCTGCTCTCTCTTGGCGCATTTTTTGTCATTTCTTACGTCTTCTCTTGTTATAAGACATCCAAACTTGACGCTTAAGCTTGATTAACTCTCACTGCAATCCGAATACACAATTGTGATCAACGACCTTCAATGCCTTCCATATGTTCTTTGGAGTCGCTTTCCCATGTAAATAGTGATGGAGTTAATCAGCAACATGTCATTCAATGTTGACAATGCATGACCCTCCATGACATAGAATGCAACCTATTTTTCTTCTTTCTTTTGAGGAATGGTTCCATTAACAATTTGTCAAACAACTTTGGCCATTAAGTCAAGTTGCATTTCATTTTCCCATTAGTTATGTCCATGGAGCACAATTTCAAAGGTCAGCCATCATAGGAGTGACCCCTTTGTCAAAAGTCTCCAAAATCCTCTATGTTATACACCACTATGTAGAGTTCAAAAAAGGAATAAAACGAAGTTTATATGACAAAGTTATGTCCCTTAGCTCATTAAGTGTCCTTTGCTTTACTCACCACTTGTTTATTTATAATTGGTCGGATTCCATTGATCGAATTGCCTATAAATAGGAAGATAATGTGGCCCAGTACCACTCAAAACACATGTCGGCCACTTGTTCCCACTGAATTCTGCCACCTCAATTACCAACTCAACATGCATAATGCGCAATGTGTTTGAATCTAATAACACCACATCAACTCAAATGCCACGTCAACCACCAAAACACTAAATGCAGCCGAATATAACTGTCAGTGCTCGAACCCCCCACCTCGCTCATGCAAAGCGCACGCCTTAAGTGATTGGGATAGGCTTTAGGCCTAACCCCCCAATGGCACAAAGAGTCAACACAAATCGCCAATCACGCAACAACTTGCAATTCTCTATATAACCAACCACTATGTTGGTACCCAGATTTAATCTCCTTCAAAGGCCAAGCACCATCATGGATTTGACAAGACACTCAAAGGCAGATAGATGATTATGTATGTCATTTTGTAGCCGGGGAAGCAATCTATCTGACTTTTTAGCACTCAAGCTTTGAAAGAAGTGGGTAGCACCTTAAAAGGATGTGATCTTATCCTAACTATTTTAGGTTGTGCCTTTCAACCAAGGTAAGAGAACCTATTTTGTAACCTCTATTATTGAAGAATGTTGGTAAATCCTTCTTTTGCACAAATTTTATAGAGAAGACCTTGGGAAAATATGATCAACACACCAAATCTGACTCTTACGAGTTGTCACTTCCAGATTATGGAGATATTTTCAATACAAGGCAAAGGTTACTAAAGACATTTGGAATCCTGATTGTTCTGCATATTTTTTCAAGTAGATTTTGTTCCTTTATTGATACACAGGGCAAACAAGGGTAGTTCAGGGTGGATCATTCGTTTTTTTAAATGATTTTGGTGGGAGATGAAGCAGGATAAAGTTGATTATACCGGATCTTTGGAGGGACTTCACAACGGAAAGCTTCAGAATAGTCAAGACGTTCCTTCAACCAAAAGGTGTGCTTCAATGGAGGCCCAGATCAACACGTTTTCACATAATCTTTGGGACTCCAACACGAAGGCTCGAATTGGAAGACTCAATTAAACACTAAAGTTTCTAATTAATCACACCTAAGGTACACCCGAAGACTTACAGACAATCTTTATCAACAAATGCCAGTGAATTGATTTTAAATTTGTTTATCTCATCCAAGATGAAGGCTCTTCTTGAAATGAAATTGCAAATACCATTAGACTGTCACAAGGACGAGATCCTGTGTGATTTCACAAAAATTTTACAATAAGATTGCAATAGGAACGAAAGAAACTATTTGCAGACATTCTGAAAATAAAGCAGACACAAAATTGCTAGAGATTAGACACAAATTAATTCCAAAATTGCTTAGAATCATCAGCAGGGGAAAGCTTCCAAAGCAATCTCAGTGCTTGTCAATGGCTATACATCTGCAACCAGCTTGACACGACAGAAAATCTAACACAAAATAAAATAACAGGTAATCTCGGCTTTGGTCTCTCGGGAAGACGTCTTTCTCAATTTTTTTCTCAAGAATTCATACTCCGACCATTTGCAAGAGTAATCTCATTGCATTTATACATTTTTGCTTACTCAATTTTCCCCCCAAAAGAAAATAATATTCGAGGGACCTTTGCTTGTTACCAATTTGTTTCAGACAACGATGCTTAACAAATTCAGATCCGAAATCTGACAGGTGGACCAATTGTGAACTGATTACGTTTCTTGGGCCCTCGACTAATGACTAGGATGCCATGCCACAACTTTTCAGAAGTCCCTTTAATCATTCTGATTTTGTCATGCGAGAAATCCCCTTTTTAATCAGTTTTCGGAGCCTCTACATAGCTAGACATGACAGGTCATCCATTTTTGCTCTCAAGGCAATGCCTTTTTCACCTTGTGCACCTGCACTTTCATCATTTCATCATTTTTCCCTCTTTTTCCTCTGAAATTTTACTCTGCAACTTTTGGATTTGGCATTTTATGTTTTTGCACGAGCCCGAGCGAAAATCCACTTCAAAAGTACTTCAGATTTACAAATTGAGCTCCCCAATTAATTCAATTGAACTTTGCAGACTAAAACGACACAACTTTGCCAAAAAATTGATGAAGAATGATGCAAAAAATGCATCTCCAAACATCTTGGAGCTTTAATGGTGGCAAAATCAAATGAAATGCACAACTACCATTGATCCTGCCTTTCAACTTTTAATCTCAGCCCTCCACATGGCAAAATGTGATTGGAAATTGGCCTGGGAGCATTTTTTTGACATTTTATAACTTTTGGAAAAAAGTAAAATTTTGACATTTTTCTCCGCCCTCAGAAAACGGGCTTGACACGTGTCCTAATGTGGGTCCTAGAGGAACCGCGGCTTGATTCTACTATTTTACCTCGTTTTTGGAAAAAAGAAAATTTTCCAAATTTTCCCCGTAGCTTCGCCCTTCCGCCTTTAGCTTCTGATGTGGGTCTCAATGGACCTACACTTCATTTTTTCACTTTATACTTATTTTCCAAAAAGGAAAAAGTTCCACATTTTCCCCGCGGGCCCGCACCTCCGTTTTTTACTATTTAACGCTGGCATTACTTTCCTGTGGGGGCCACGCTTCAACTTACAATTTTATCCCTTTTTACAAACAGCAAAAAACCTTAAATAACCCCGAAGCTCCATTTCTCCATTTCCCCGCCTACTACGTGTCTCAATGGCACATTTGAGGTCCCGAAAAGTAGAGACCCCAAACAAGCGCGAGCTCAACACGTGTCTCAATCCGACAGTGTCTTCAAGCACCAACACGAGGAGACAGAAAACATGACAAAGGCCGCAAACTGAGGAAATTCAATGACAAACAGGGCGAGACTAATTTGAGCACCAAAACACTACATGCACCCTAACAACAAATAACCATTTGTTGTTGTTTGCTTAGCCACAGCCCCCTGTTCCCCAATTTGACTACATGCTTAGCCTCTTAGCCCCCAAACCTTCCAACATTGATATGAAGGCTCAAACAGAGGATTTTTTTGACAAACCAAAAATTGACCCTTGAACGATTTTTCGTAAGGAGAGAAAAATGCAATCAGATCTCAGAGATTCCACCTTCAATTATGGGTTCAGAAACACTAACCTTCTTATACAGAAAAATCCTTATGCAAAACAAGAAAAAAATAGCTTTTCTCTTCAAACAAGTTCTAAACATCTCCCAGTTTGCACAAGATTTTGAAGATCTACAACAAACAAATCCTTTAAAAACATTATATGTTGTATTATGATCTCCTCTTCAGAAATCCAACTAGTATGAAATAGACTAGCTCGACCAAACTCCTCTTGTTTGCCAAAATGCCTTTACCACAACTTGTGATTGCAAAGCAACAAAATCAATGCAAGTTACAAAAGAATAACCTTTGGTATGATGTTAGTGTTTAAGTGCAATTTCTCTAATAAACAGAATGAAAATAATCACACGCAATGAACAGAAATATTAAGAATGTGTTGCAGAATCCCCCAGGATTGCAATATCACAATATATTCAATAAGAAAATAGAATTACAACTATATAAAAAATGGTTAGGGATTGCCACTTATAAATTACCCATACAATTAATAATGTGTAAGGTGAGAGCCTAGACACTGACACATCCAAATGTACTTTACAAATTACGAACATACAAGGGTCTGATAAGAGAGATTTAACAATTTTTGCTCCATTGTTGTACCTTCGAAATTGCTATGAGTCACCAAGCATTGGATTCCAATCAATCAAGCATTTTTTAATTTTCCAAATAGCATGTTTGGATAAGGATTATAGATGACAATACCAAGATAATGGACGTTGTTTACCTAGTGAGAATATGGAAAGCAATTATTTCTTCATATTCTATAATAGCATGCATTAATTGTCAAATCCTTTCTTGTCAATCTTGGAGAAATATGAACAAAAAAATGGTTTTGAATTTTTGCAAGAGAAATTCTTAAGAATTATCAAAATATACAACAATAAAGGAAAAAGGCTCCTTGGAAAAACATTGATGAGTGGATAATCTTCCAATTATTCTAATATAACATATATTACAATACCCCAACAAATGCTTTACCATGGGTCTTATAGCTTGCAGTGCACCTAACAATAACCCTCTATGTAATGTCCCTTTCTAGGACAAGTTAGGAAATAACATAAATCTAATCAATTTTCCAAAATTCATATCTTTGGCTAAAAAAGTCCAAATGAGCTGAAATTTTAGATATTGGGCCACAAAAATATGAAGAATAATATGCAAAAATCAGATTTTGCACAGCCAACACAAAACCCTAATTTTTCCCTAAAAAGTAGGTCGCCCAGCACATTTAGGGCATCAAATCAACTCCCAAAAAATTATAAAATTAATTCATCCTTATTCCTCGTAATTAATTAACCAAATTGATCCTAGGAAGATTAGATCTTCATAGTCCGACCTCAAATAACCCAATGTCGGTAATATTACAACCCAAAATGGAATTGGAGTGTGCCAAAGTGGTGGGTTAGATGGGAGAACTAATTAGAATTCTAATAACATCCACATCTTATTTTTAGCAGTAGTTAATTAATTAATAAATCACACAGAATAGCTGAAACTTAAAAAATTAATATCTCACAAAATACTAGGAGTTTTGGCATGAAACAAATTGCACAATAAAGTAGAAATCATGAGCTTTAAATGAACTAACAAACTGAATTTTCTGAACACTGCAACCCACTCAAATCTGCCCCTGAAATCTGAAAACCAGTAGCTAGAGTTAGGGAAAATTAATTAAATAATTTTCAGCTCTTTCCAAACACACCGAAATATTAGCCCCTTAATCTGAAATATTTAATAACACATGGCAGATTTCAGATCTAGCATTTATGGCATCAAAACATGATCAAATCATCACCAATCCAAGTTGCTATGGTAAAAATAGTTGTAGCAATAACAACAGAAATAAAAGGAGCAATACCAATGACTTTCACACTCCAAACTTGGCACCAAAATCTGAAACAACTCAAGCAATAATGACAGATCTGAAATTTACTTGAGAGTCTTCAACAATGAATCTAAATGAAGCTTACATTGAGAGAGAGCACAATGCAAGAACTAGGGCATACATCCCAATACTTCAAGCATGGAGTGAAATCAAATGATCAACCAACATAACCCCACTAGAGGAAATGTGACCTCATTTTATAGAGTTAAGTGGTGCAATATTCAATAAAGACCGACCTTTTCCCTTTTGGAGGGAAAACATAAACTCTCATTATAAAATAAAGTCTCTAATAAACTAAGACTATGTTCACTTTATTATTTTTAATTAAATAATAAAGATATTAGTCTATGTGCAAAATTAACTAACTAAAGAGCCCTCAAGGGGTTACAAAATAGATAACAGACATCTTAGGACAATTTTCGAGCTCAATCCTTGAACCCATTGGGTTGAAGGTCTTCAAATCTTCAATGTGGAAAATGTCCCGAGAAGGGGACATTACACTCTACTTGAGTGCTTTGAATATACGGAAATTTTCTGTTTGCAAAGACTAAGTTAATGGATGTGGAACACTTCATGTAAAGAATGATGCTAATTAAATTGCTGCAATAATTAGTAACATATGATTTGAAATAAGCAATGCATTAATTAGTAACCATCACTTATTTTTAAATAACATATATTGCAATACCCCAACTCTTAGAACATAAGGTTTACTTTTGCGATTAAGCAACTATTAGTTATGTATTAACTAATGTTTGGTTATAACCTCCTCGACCATTTTGTAACTATCTCTTGTATGATAAAATGACAAACACACAATCTACAAAGTGTGCATTCTGATTCCTCTTTATTATTTCTTTGTTCACATCTTCTAACATTGGTATCAAAAAAAATTGTTGCTCGATATGATTTGCACTTCGAGGAAGCTCATGGATTCGAGTACGGACAAGCAAAGAGAAGGTTGTGAAGATCAAAAAGAAGTCATTTTTTTAAAGGAGGAACTGAAGATATAGTCCCGAGGGTAGAAGACGCCATTAAAACATAATAAAAACAGACTCTGCATAATCATTGTTTTAAAGGTCGCAATTTTTGAGTGTTTTTAAAGTTCACAGGTTACAAATACAGAGGAGATTATAGTTGACTAGGTAAAAAGGCCAAGTTTACAGTCCAATCACGAAAAACACCATTCTAGGTCAAAAACACAGTTGTCAATCGTGAAATTGGGCAAGGACACGGGACAAGAAAAATACAATTGCATATTCAAGGGCATATTTAGTCAAAAATGTGAGGGCATTTCCCCAATTTGTCTAAAAAAATCTTGTAGATTATAGCCAAAACAAACACAAATTAGGGCATTCACGATTTCTATAAAAGGACAGTTGCTAGGGCACGACGAGATGTGATTTCTTAAATATCATTTGAAGCCTTTTGTCTGGCGTTTTATTTATTATGTATTATTTTTGGTGAAAAAGAGATTGTGTATGACTGCACTACTAAGGCACAATTTATGTTGTGTTTTAAAATGACTTTGAGGGCATTTCGAAGTGCTAGGACACAAAAATACAGCCAATTTTGGTCGGCAAAACTCAAACATTATAATTTGTTTTCATTGATTTCTGGGTAAAAATCCACATACAATACCTTTTGTTGCATTGTTTTTCATGTCAAAACTGCTACAGAGATTTTTGAGGTATTTGTTTTTAGAATGGAAATTCCATTAAACAAATATTTTGGCGACAATTTTCAACATGAGAGTGCATTATACTCAAGAAATTATCGTAAAAGATCAGATAAAAACAAAGGAGATATTGAATGTTATGATTGCAAGAAAAGAGGTCATAAAGCGTAGAATTGTAGGATTCGGGCCAATGATGTTCTCAAGGGAAAATTCAAAGCCAAACCAAATGATGTTAATATAGCCATTGTTGAAGATCCGCTAGATGTTGATAGTGGTGAAGAATTTGTTGATGAATACATATTTTAAGAAGTTGCCACACTTAGAGGGCAAGAGATATAGAATAGATGAAGTTCAAAATAGATGGCTGCCCCGTTAGTTCAAGAGTTTGTGAATCTTGGGAATTATACCCTTATGAGGGTCACGAGACAACTTGATGGAGCACTATAAATATAGCTCATTATGGATGGTTGTCCAATAATTCGGGAGGTGAAATCTGAGAACTCAGGTATTCAGCTCAGGAACTACATCTTTACAAGGGTTACATGGCAGCTTAATGGAGTTCCACCTGGTCCAAGAATTGGTTTAAAAGATCATTTTTTTGAAACATGTGTGGTTCTATTTTGATCTGTTGTTTTAATCTTTTGTCAATGTGTTATTTTTGTAAGCCTTAAGAGGGTCATGAGACAACCTGATGGAGCACTAAAGATATAGCTCATTATGGATGGTTGTCCAATAATTCGGGAGGTGAACTCTGAGAACTCAAGTATTCAGCTCAGGAACTACATCTTTACAAGGGTTATGTGGCAGCTTGATGGAGTTCCACCTGGTCCAAGAACTATTTTAAAAGATAAAGTTTTTGAAGCATATGTGGTTCTATTTTGATCTTTTGTTTTAATCTTTTGTCAATGTGTGTTTTTTTGTAAGCTTTGAGAGGGGGTATTATAATATAAGGCCTGCTTTTGTGATTAAGTCACTACTAGTTATGTATTAACTAATGTTAGGTTGTAACCTCCTCAACCAATTTGTAACCATCTCTTGCATTATAAAAATGATGGACACAATCTACGAAGTGAGCAATCTGATTCCTCTTCATTATTTCTCTGTTCACATCTTCTAACACCAACAAATACTTTCCCATGGGGCCAATAGCTGTGGCTACACCTAACAATAAACCTCTACTTGAGTACTTTGAATATATGGAAATTATTTGTTTGCAAAGGCTAATTTAATGGATGTGGAACACCTCATGTAAGGAATGATGCAGATTTGATTATCGAATTTATTAGTAACATATGCTGTGAAATAAACTAAAGATTAATTAGTAACCACCATTTTATATGCTTGTTTAATATAAAAGAGCACCTGGCATGGTAATCAAACTTTGCAGGGAAGTCTATTCTAGTCATGAACACCTCTTCAAACCCCTTGTCCTTACATGTATTCATGTATGTTAATGTCCGTGCTGCCTCATCCCTGAGCTAAATTACATAATAGTATTAGATCGTTAGTATGTAAATCAAGAAAAAAGCTTTAACAAAAGAAGGGAGGGAGACAAAACATAATGACAAGAAGAGTCGCGAATAAAATAAACTAAGAAACAATAGTTTACCTCAATAAATCCACTCTTGGACATTCGAAATGCCATGTTAAGGTATCCACTCGGATCGCAAATTACAATGTCAAAACATTGTAGAAGTGATTTCTTTTGCTGAAAAACATGACCTTTCACACTTCAGTGACTCTTTACCTAAGTCCATATACAATAAGCATTGATGTATAATATTTCAGAAAATAAAAACCAACTATCTACATAGGAAATTAAATAAAGGTTAGGAAAGGGTCTCTACTTGCAGTCATATACTTGAATCAAGCGGGAAACTGATGAGTAAGTTGGTATAGGATTATAAGTACATATTTCATTTATTATTTTTGTATTCTAGCAATAATGTTGATACAATAAGAATTATTCATGTTTATCGATTGAAAAGAATTTTATTTAAGGTTGTAAACCACAAATATTTTCACTACTCAATTCCTGTACCAAACCTAAGATTCATCAAGCGTGGGGAAGGAATATTGGATTGACATATTAAATAACTAAGCCAAATCTATTTGGTGAAATCAGCACCAAAATATCCAGTAATTATTATTAAGAGTGTTAAGGGGGTACTTGTCCCCTAGATTTCGGCAACGTCTCGGTTATTTCCAGGAAGGGAAGGGCACGTGATAAATTTTCTTAAATTTTTTTATCTTTTTGACACTTTACCTTAAAATCAACCCCTTCCCAAAACAAATCTGTTATTTTTACAAAAACATTGAACCCTAATTTTGAAAGTATCCTACAAAACTTTAAATAAAGTCTCAACCCCTAGATTTCATTGAATAAACTCAAAATATTTATATATTACTTTAATAGCTGCCCCCAAACTCCGATGAATTTTTCGCCATCATGGAAACCCCATCTATGAGACTTGGGTGACTATGGTAATTAGATAATCAGCATGAAGTGCCTCATGTAAACTGTTCAGGCCAAAACAGAAGATAACTTAGGCACTCAAAAGATCACCATGATGGTATCACGACAGATTAGCAGGACTTCCTAATAGTAAAAAGTGTCAAACAATGTTCATAAGTCCAAAGTTGGCAAAATTGAATAAATGCCATGTGTGAATACATGGGAAAATAGACATCTCAAACAAAATTTTATGTTATGACTTATAACTACAGATGTTGTGCATGAATTCCTACTCCTACATACACTAAACAAGGTCCATTGCTGCCATGCATCTTGAAATGATTGATGATTAGGTCTTCCTGGAGACATGCTAGATGTAATACTTTTAGAAATTGCCCATTCCAGTATCTGTTGTCATACTAGCAGTATATGTGAATCGGATCCCAAGACATGCCAGGTGAACAACACTCTAAATTAGTAGAATTCAGATGTGCCATACGTAGAAAAAATTACAAGTGAGAAATCATATAAATGCATTCACTCATAAACCCAAAAGAAAAATGTAGAATATAGTAGATGAGTATTCAATGCCAAACCAGAAAAGAACCATAAAAAAACATACATAAATTGGAATAAATGCATCGTACTCTTATCCTGTAACATAGAATTACTCAAAGATAAATTTTCCAGAATATATACACGGACAACCCAAGGAGAATACACAAGGGAGCTCCATGAACATGTGCCAGAACACAACATAAGTAGGAAGGCTCTCGAGAAGGTATGTCAGTTGGACACTTCTCTTATCAGACACATGTACTAAACCCCAATTTCCTAGCCATAAATTAATACTTATACAAACACCAAGTCGGTACCCATGCGTTAATCATTAGTTCTTTTAGTCGAGTACAATAAAACATAATAACTCTTGAGTAGGCCAAGAGCATACTATGCTATGCTAAAAATGGCGTCTACAGAACAGAAGTCTATTAATTTGAATGATGTACATGACATTCTCTTGAAGGAAATGAATGAGTGTTTGTCTTCTTTCCCAGTAAAGAAGCACACATTTATGCAACTATGAAATAAAGAAACATCAGTGGAAGATGGAAGAAGATAAATTGGTTTGTGTGTATAATACAAAGAGCTGTAGAAGAACTGACTTGTCTCAAGAATCTGGGAAACCCTTGAACAGGTGTCTTACTAGTGAGGAGATAAACAGTCCTGAGATATTGGATGGTGACCAAACTATGGACCGCATAGAGTGATTTTGTGTAAACCAGATTTCTAGAAACTGATCTGATCTCACCATATTGAGTTGTTCTGCCACCTTTGAAAGAGTAAAAGAAGGAAATATTTGTATTGCTTTTCAATCGCTTTAAATACATAGCTATAGGTGTTGGCTTTAATGTTTGTCGGTGTGATGCTTGAACAGGGAATCACTTTTGGAAACCTATAATTCTGGCCTTCCGCTGTGATGATGATGCCATGTGGTTATGATATGCAGTTGGCTTGGCACTTCATATGAATGTCCATCTGTGGTATGCCACAAACTAGCTCATCTCAAAAAGGTTAGACAACATATGAACATTGACATTACTAAGAAATGTGTATCTCTCTACCATTACTAAGTCACTCTAGATTGTAGATTGACAATGACGCATCGCTGGCAAATTAAGCTTCCTGACTACATCCAATGTTACCGAGCTCTTTTGACCCCCAATATCATCAATGAATGTAAACCCAGTCACTATTGGGAAACATGTATACCTTTAACATTATTAAGCTACTCAAGTTTTTATGGTTGAGGATAAGGCATCGATGGCAAATTAGAATGTTCATGGCTACATTTAATGTTAGTCTTTTTGCCCCCACTATCCTCAATGAAATCCAAAGGTTGTCCTTGAGCCTAACTATGAATGGAAGAAATTCTCTACATCGTCATAGTTGGGGATAGGCAACAATGATGCGACTCTTGTTTATAGCATTACAACAAAAGGATCCACAACAATTATTGGCTTCTCAGCAGGTGGCATCTCACCTAGCTCCTTGGTAGGTGACTACTTTTAGGTCATTAATGTTTTTTGAGCACAACATTGCATTAGAATAACTCTCTACATGAAAGCACTTGTATCATTTACTTGCCTTTAATGGTTGTATATTCTTGTCAAGGGAAGTTTTCTTTGGCATTGGAGTGGTCTCTTTCTTATTCTTTTGCTTGAACTTCTCTTTAATAACTATTGTATGTATAAATGCTTCTCATATTATTATAACCTACAACAATTTCATCAATGCCTAAATGTATGTACTTTATGCAACTCATGAATGAGGTCCTTAAGTCATTTTTGGGTAAATTTTTCATAGTTTATCTTGATGCCATTTGATATCCAGTAGGACAAAGGACCATAGAGAGTGTTGCAGTGGTTGCAAGAGAAGCTTCCGGTGAATTTGAAGAAACATAGTTTCACGAAAATAGAGCTTTTGTATTTGGGTTTTGTAATATCCAAAGAAGGTTTGAAGATGGATCCAGAAAAGGTAAAAGGAATATTGGATTGGCCGACTCCTAGGAATACTTTTGAAGTAAGGAGTTTTCATGGATTGGCGAGTTTCTATAGGAAGTTCATTTATAATTTCACCTGTCACAGAGGTCATGCAAGGAGATAAGAAGGAAGTTGCATGGATAGTCAAAGCATATGAAAGTTTTCAGAAGTTGAAGAGGAAGGAGACGAAGCAGCCAGCATTAGCATTGCCAGATTTCACAAAAGTTTTTCAGGTCAATTGCGATGCAAATGTTGTAGTAGTGTTGTCACAGACCATTAAAATTTGTAAATTTTTGAAATTTTTGAGTCATGGGTGAGTCCTTTCAATTTGAGTCACCTTTGCCCAGTGTTGAGTTAGTGTTTAATGAAGGGAAAAAAGGAGTTAGTCATTTTTCTTGGTTTATGGGTTCTAAATCGGCAAAGTCGGATCCTTGAGGAACAAGAGGAACCATTCCATCATTCCTCCTGTTCCCCGAACTTCCGCCATCTCCACTCCATCGGCTTAGTCGGATATGTCAAGCCTTGGCGGTACTCGTGGCCTTGTTCCGTTGTTCGTTGCCTTCGCCGCTTGGCCGACATGCCCACCTCCTATCTACGTTGGCTTTATCACGCCCGATGAGAACCAAGCAGAATTGTTCTTATGTTCCGTCACTTACCCACCAAACCGCCTTTGTCGCGTATTGGCTCGATCAGTTAAGTCACTCCCGGTGGGAACCATGGGAACTTGTTCCCTATGTGCCCCATTTTCCCCCATCTCCATTCAATCAAGCAAACCGGGTGTTTTCGCCCCACGTGGAACTGTTCCCTCGGGCCTACCACAAGCCGATTCATCAATTTAATGGCCTTCGGGACATTTATTGTGGTCATTTTGCCACCCATTCTCGAGCCTATTTAACCCTACTTTGTAAGTTGTCCTCATTCGCAAATTCAAGAGCTCATTCTGTCCTATCAGTTTTCCGTCCTCTAAAAGTGGTTTTTCAGTCATTTTTCCTCCATTTTCTAGTCGTTTTCAAAAATTCAAAGTGCATTATGATCATTGAGAGGTCGCCTTCATATTCATCCAACCGGTAAGCTTTTTCATCACGATTTGACCTATTTCCATAACATTCCCTCGTTTTGGTGCCCTTCTCTGGTTCGTTGAGTTTTTCCTATAAGAGCCTATTCTTCTTTGCGTGAGTTCCAAATTTGAGCAAGACGAAATTCCAGTATGCTAAGTATGAACCCATTTCCTCCCTTGAGACCTCAGTATCTGAAATTCGGGACAGTGATATTAAACATATGGACTTGAATGAATTTTGGGCCACGATGAGAGATGTCAATCCAACCCCATTGGCTCAAACAATACAAAGCAGTGGTCTGGCCCATGTTGGGGACTTTCCTAACTCTGTGCAGTGTACTAACACCGTCTTGGCTTGTGCTTCTTCCTTTGATCCCCAAAACAAAAATTAAAAGACCCACAAGGGCAACTAATTGCTCAGCTAGATGCTCATCACATTAACTTGGCCCTTGGCATTCCCATGTTCGACAATTCTGAAGTCCTAACTTGGTTGAGGCACAGAAGGCATTTGACTTGACTTTGAACAAGTATCAGTCAATGATTGCCAAGTCCTAGTTGAAAGTAAAGAAGAGAGGACCATATAAGTTACCAAAAACTCTCTACAGAAGTGACTTCATCGAAGAGTTGTTTGATATCATCACACTCCTTGCAAGAGTAATGGGTCTTCCCTCAACTAAAGAGTTTCAAGACGGGATGTGCATCTTTATCAACTTGACTTGTGAAGGTAAGCAGACTCTCAAATGGGAAGAGATTATTTATAAGAACTTGACCCAACAACTCACTCGTGTCCACCAAACCAGATCCTTTCATATGACTTCCTACTTAATCTATACCATTTTTGGGTACAGGAATTGGATTGTGTAATGTCCCCAACTGGACACTTTTTAACCCCAAACGGATTTTAGGCAAATCCCACACCCAAATACAAACTATAGAAATGATATCAAATTTTTAGAATGCAGATCTGAATTTTATCTATAAATGGCGACTCGGTATGGAGATGAAAATCCACAAGATTTGAATAAAAACCACTGAAACTTGAATGGAAACAAATCAGTAATATTTATAATGATGGAATCATAACGAAAATACCAGATTTTATCTTCAAATAGGCTGAAATTATTTTATTAAATTTTTGCAGACAACTACCCTCAAACATAGCTGAAAATAAAATTTACTTGGCCCAACAAAAATGCAACCAATTGATTTTGGCTTCTAAAATTATGGCAAAGTTGTTGGTGATGAGATCCGAAACAGCCGTGCCCTAGAATGTACCTAACTCCACCCACAGGGGTGTAGATAACCCTAGATATGGTTGCAAATGAAGTCAAAAAATCTACAACAAGCTTCCATCTTCAAACCCTCACCAGAAGTAACACAAATCTGCAAATCTAATGCTGAAAAACACCAATAAATCCTTGATCCACAAAGGAAACCCCTGAATAGACAATCCTCTGAACTAGAAGAAGGGGTTTCGTACTTCCACTAGATCTCTTAGAGGGTTTTCGTCCTCAAGAGATTATTTCTAAAGGTTTTCGTCCTTAGAAATATTTTTGTTAAGCTCAAAGGCTCAAACAAAATTCAGATTTTAGGTAAAATAAAAAAACGTACCTTCAACAAGCAAATAAACTTGCTTTGATAGATGTAATGGGCCAAATAGCCTCCCCAACTTCCAATAAGATGTCACCCTTTGCATTTAATGTTTTTTTCCGCCTTTTCCATCCTCCAAAGGGGTCGCATTTTCTCCTAGGGGAGAATAATAACATAAAATGATATTTCCTTTTTTTTCTTATTTTACTTTATCACTTTATAATTTTCTTTTCTATTTTTATTTTGACTTTATCATTAATAAATTAATATAAAGTGCTTATAATGTTATTTTATATTGCACTCTTATAATTAATTTATTCTAATAAGTTTCCCTTTATAACACCCTTTAGCCGTCGGGAAACAGCATTGGGCTAAATGTCTTCAACCGAGAAGGGGATATTACAAAGAAGCCATGGGAAGACATTAGTATGGATTTTGTTTTAGGATTTCCTAGGACACAAAAAGATTTTGACTCCATTTTTATTGTAGTGGACACATTTTCCAATATTGCACACTTTATGGCATGTAAGAAGACAGTATTCGACACACATTGCAGATTTATTTTCCAAGGAGATCGTATGACTACACAATTTATTGCATAGCATAGTTTAAGACATGTTAAGGTTGTTGGACATTTCTAGAGGACATGACAGAAGGAGTTGGATACGAGGTTATAATTCAGTTCAGCATATCATCCACAGACAAATGGACAAAAAAAAGTCGTAAATAGAAGTTTGGGTAATCTTTTAATATGTTTAGTTGGAAATAAGCCAAGGAAATGGGATTCAGTACTCGCACAAGCAAAATTTGCATATAACAATTCAGTGAACAAGAGTATAGGGAGAACACCATTTCAAATTGTGTATGGTAGCAGTTGAAGAGGAGTAGGAGAACACCATTTCAGCTTCTGCACTCTTTGAGAATGAGCAAAGAGTGTAGAAGCTGAAGATTTTGCAAATTTTATGTATGAAGTGCATGAACAAGTGTGCAAGCAATTGGATTAAGGTAATACACAGTATAAGCGACATGCAAATATGAAGGGAAGACAAGTAAGATTTGCAAAGGGTAGTTATGATAAGTTGATGTGGAAGAGGATAGGACTGGGAAGAGATATTGAAGATGCGACATGGAACAGTGCAGCTGAAGTAATAAGACATTGAATACCATTTACAACGCTTGCATGGGCAGGAGCTTATGGAACATTTTTCTTACCCGAGGTGTATGATGTAGGAGCATCCAAATTCACAAGCAATTTGCATCAACCAAAAACAATTGGAGTACTTGTTTGCATGTTTTCATAGTTTTGGTGATTTGTGGCATATCCAAAGGATTTCAATAAGTTATTGTATCTTGTAGAGTCCAAAACCTCTTTGAGATGGTAGTGCGAGCTAGTATTTCAATGACACGACCAAAAATGTATTTGTTAATAGAAAAGGCCATGCGCAAAAAACAAAAGGTCAAAATTCATTGTGGAATCTCCTCAATATGCATGCATCTTCAAATGGATAGCTCGATGCTTTAGATGTTTGGTGCAAGGTTTGATCACTTGGCACAATATTGGGGGACTTCAAACATAACACTTTACGTCACCCTTAGCTTTGTGTACAAAGGATCACATTTTAGAGGTTCACATTAACAGCAGAGATTCATCTCAATGGCATGCAATGACCTTTGAAACCACAAAGTCATTGGAATTCATTTGAAAAAATATGCAAGGTTTCACTTGGAGAGCTTATATGCAGTCATGTGGGCGAGAACTTAGCATGTGTGTGGTCTTTGGAGCACGAGTATTCGAATTCAAATTGATCCTTGTATGGGAGGAGCCAACAAAGATTCACTTAAACTATAATTGTAATTGTTTAACCAGCTTGTGTTCATCGAGTAATGTCGTAATTGTAAATGCATTACAGAAAATTTGGGCCTTATCTTGCATAGATGGTTGGGACACATTTAATTTACGAGGCTTTAATAAATGTCATATGGGTAGCTTCTAATTGTGAGGTGATGTTGTAAGTAGGTGGTGCTTGGTCCTATCAGAACTCACCCTTAGGATTGAGCGAAGAAAAGTTTCATTCAGTTAGAATTCAGGGAGTAATTTCCTCTTAGGATTGTTAGAATTGGGTAGCTTTTTTTTTTGGTCGATCCCTTAGATTAAATGTATTGTGTTGTTGTATCACCTCAGAGATTGTGTAGAGGTTGTATTTTATTTCCAAACGATCTCAAATCTATGTAAGTTGTGGTTTCCTCAGAGATGATAAATAAAATGTGGTTAATCTAATTGTATCAGTGCACAAAGGATGTGAGTCAGCCAAGATTCATGTTGTTTTATAACGATGTATGGTCTAAGGCAGTTCTTAATTTTACTCCTTAACCACGGCTACATCAAATTCTCCTTCTCTCATTTGCATGTTGATTAACTAAATCCTAAAGTCCGCGACTCAATCACATTGTTCCTTGTTTGGAATGCTCCCATTTCAGCTCTAGTCACATTGTTCCTAGTTTGGAATGCTTGTACTTGTTTTGCTGATTACTTTTTCTTAAATTGCGGAGGGTGGCTCAAAGGTACTTAGAACCATGATGTACCTGTAGGGTTAGCAACGGGGTAAACCAAATGTAAGCCACTATTAGAAATGGAGTAGCTACGAATGTAAATAGAATGACCATAGGGGCAAGGTTTCTATAAAAGGTTTAAGATGGTCATAGGCTTCCTTACTATTGTTTGGAAAATCCTAACTAAAGGGCCACGACCTGTAGGTTTGAGTAGAGATTCATTGCGTAACTTTCTCTAATTGTAACCTTATAGCATAATTCAGTATAATTTCACTCTATAACGAGTGCTTCCATTAGTATTGTCTTTAAGTACAAAGAGGGCAAGTTGCTCCCAAGGAGGTTCTCATTCTACTAAGAATGCCTAGATACTCGAATAGGTGCATGCTTCTTGATGCATTGCAAAATCAGTCCTGTAACAATACGATTGGCTACTTCTTGATAAAACATATCTATCACGGATGATAAAATATAACTAGTCTTAAATTGGGGAAAACATTTCTCAAAACTTTTATCTAAAGGCTGATTAGAGGGCATTTTTTCACTCATGATATTTATCCTCTTTTGCGTTTCTTATTGTTAGCAGATAATGATTCACTGTCATTACTATCTAATACCATTAAAATCAGATCCGGTCAGTATACCGATACAATCTCATCATGTCATTAAAAGAGTTGGCAAGACTTATAGGAACTGATCATCATTACGAGATATGCCATTCCTATAACTTGGACACACGTATTTGCATGCTGAAAATGGATACGGATACGACGCATCTCCACTACAACCCGGATATCATACCTGGCTGTATCCGCATACAAGTTTGTAATTGGGTCATATCAGATACAAACAGATATGATATGAGGGTTGTTTGTACTTATATTTGATTTAAAAGTTTAAAAACTCGAAAAAAACTAGGTAGCCAGTACGGGGGTACGGTGCGGTTATGGGTACGGGGATCCGGTACGCTGATACAGCAATTTTTTTGGTGGCCCGGGTATGGCAGTACAATATACATATAAAATATTTAAAATATAGCCAAATAAGCAAAAATTCAGCCTTATACATGAATAGAGTAAACAAATTATTAATTAAGTGAAATAGCCAAATAACGTATTAATAATTCAATGCATTTTGTCATGATATTCATTGATTGAACTTCAAACAAGTACATTGTTCAAACTCCAAATGTTACAATGTCCAATTATTAACATAAATAATAACAAATCACATAACTGGACTGGAATTCTGGCTATTATCAGCTCCCTTCAAATCTGGCAGTTCAGATTCCTTTGGGGTTTCTCTTATTATTCCTGCATTAGTCTTACTTGCTAGTGGAGATGATGCCACTGTGTTTTTTGATCCTACATTACCCAAACACATCTCAACTGTTGCAGTTTCAGCCATTGTTTTAGGTACTTCTATGAAGTTTTACCAGACTTGAATAACTTACGTAATCCCATCTATTGACTTTTATCCCCAAAAAATTGTTTTTTTTTTACGAAAAAGTAAAAAAATAAAATTAAAAAATTGTTGTCTTTACTGGTGGGTACGCTGTGGGTACGGCTGGGTACGGCCAGGGTACGTCCAGCAGTACCCAGACGTACCCGGGTACTGCTGGACGTACCCTGGCCGTACCCGTACCCGTACCCATGCCCTGCAGGGTACGTACCAGCTACCTAGGAAAAAAACATGAAAAAGGCTAAAAAGACGATAAAATTTGCAAAATTTCCCTATTGATGCTTTGGATTTGTACCCTATACATGTACCCACATTCCAAACATTTAGCATAGGATTTATGTTGTGTGCATCGACGGCTTAGCAGAGAACCTTCAGAGACAACTGATTTTGTTCCTAATTCTAAAGCATGAAAACAACCCTGACCTGACCCCTAAGCTATCCTAAGATACTTTGCAGATAGGGAAATACCTGAAGGGAAAAAGGTTTAGGGTTAGAGAAACAAAAAAAAGCAGTAATGCACCAAACTAAGAAGATGCTTGAAACATTGTATTTACTTATCTTATAGTCACAATCATCAGGTCAATATCCAATACAAAGCTTTGGTGATCATAGTCGATCAATAATTGTGAGAAGGTGAGCTCCATCCTATGGAGTAGCAAGACGGGACCAAAGGGCTGAACTAACACCACATATAATCCTACGAAAGCTGCACTATCACGTCACTCCAGCTCACATTTACAACCAATCCACTTGAAAAGGATGTATTACATACACTTATAGAGTGTTCAAGATTAGCTAAACAACTGTAGGCTGAACACAAATGTTTGTCCAAAGCAAATACAATATTTACAAACAGACTGAACTCTTAGACTCTAAATCGGGTGAGAAAATTAAAAGGCTTGATGATTTTACACTCTAAGCTCAAGCTCTTTATAGAATCAGAAGAAGAGAGAATAGCGGCAAAATGCATTTATCGCAGCTGCCTGTCATTTGAATGTTGCCCATACTTTTCCAGCGACTGCAGGCTCAAACGATCTCTTTGGCAGTTGTTTGTCTCATTGCTTGCCTGTAGTTTTGTCATCAGTTGTGAATGAAAAGATATCTCATCAAATAAGATTTCTCAGAGATCTGCATCTGTGCCTCGAGCTAATCCTTGTACTGAATGTCAACCGATTTGGTACGAAGCTTATGTTCCTTGAGCAAAATGCCATCAAGAAATCTTTAAGCTTACATTTCCCAAGCTTTTCTTTTTTGGTGACTGAGCTTCTATCCACCTGCGTAGCTTCCCAAGAGGTCCACCTGCAGGTTGACAGTTTTTGGTTGATTCCCCATCATTGGATTATAGACAAATCTGACGATAATCAAGCCTTTTCAGGTCAGGTTGATCAGCTTTAAAATAATCAGTATCAGCCATTACATTAGAGACAGATCTACTACAGGCAGGCTATACAACATTTTAATGCCAAGATGGTTAAAAACATTGGGAAGGCTGCAAAGCAGAGCTTTAAAGCCTTAAGTGAGTCGAAGCTATCTAAGCACAAGCTACAGCTAGAAGAGATATTACACTTGTGGCGGCTCACAGGAACACTTAGTCTTGCTAAGTGTAGGATCCAACTGCCTAGTATCTGTCCATTGGGCAAGGAGTCATAAAAAACCTCTTAACAAACTACTCCTCTTTGTCTATCTCGTTTTAGTTTAGGGACAACACCCGTCCATAGAAGCATTCAACAGGCCCTTGAATGACTGAAGTAGATTCAATGAGGAAGAAGTGTCTGAATCCTCCTTGTTGAACATACCTAATCTCTCAAAAATGACAGCATGAAAGAGAAGCTTTGTATAAGAGCTAGATTTCAGAGAAGAGAAGCTTGTTGAAGAATTTTTTTGCAGTAGTTGTGCTCTTTCTTGCACACAACTCAAAACTTATATTCAAAAGAAAAAAAACCAGTGTTACGCAGGGACGTGTCCCCCCCTGAAAACCAAATGTCCCGGACATCTTGGGGATGGCGGGATGGCGGGTAAATGTCCCCCCCACATTTCCGAAAGGGCAGGATAAAAGGGGGACATTCCTAGGACGTTCCTGAATATCAGAGGGCATTTCGGGGACGTCCCCCTTCTTTGGGGACGTCAAGATGTCCCCGGGACGTTTCAGGGACTTATGGGTTTTTTTAATTTTAAAAAAAATTAATAATAATTTCTTTGTTATTTTCTTTTTAAAAACGTTTGCCGGTTAATCATAACCCAACTGTATTGTATTACAAAGACATATTAAGAATCAAGAGTGATATATGAATACCGAAATTTTCGAGCACAAATGCACATGGTGGACTGTCACAACATACCATAGTTACCATGTTCGTACGAACACAGGGGAAATTCGGTTCGGAACGAATTTTCAAGGAAAACCAAACTTGTTCGCTAGGTTCGTTTGGGTCTAAAAAAAAAATTTCCTTTTTTGGCAAAAAAAAAAATTTAGATTTTTTTCACAAGGACAGATTGGAAAGGGTCCGGGAAGATGTAGCAGCAAAAACTTGCATGTGCCATAACTTTCATTCTGTGGCTCAGTTTCCGGTGCCGTTTTCTCTAAAAGTGTATATTTTCTCGAGCTCTACGCATTGATGGCAATATTTTTCTTATTTTCATAAAATCCATTTTTGCACCTTTTTGGACCAAGCAACTTCTTATTATTTAGAGACATTAATAATTTAATAGCAATATGTACAGATTAATACTTAATAATAGTAATACCTGAATTTATTACCGAATGTTTAAGTTACTTTAGTAACTAGTTACATAAATTTAATTATTTTAGGTTTAACTTTTAGTATATTATTAATAAGTATTTTAGTTTTTATAATTTTTTTGGTAATTATTCATATTTTATATTTTTTAAAAATTTATAATTTTTTCGAGCCAAACCGAACCGAACCGAACCGAATTTTTACAAAATTCCGAACTTCCGAACTTTTTTCCCTATCCGAACAACCCGAACTTTTCGAACATGGTAACTATGCAAAATACTATGAAAACCAGCAGCATACATGTTAATATTAAAAGTTATATGGACATATAACATTAGTATAAGATAAGATAAGATAAGATAAGTATATTAAATGTCCAACAAATGACCACAAAGTAGGTCAATGGGACTGTACCATACAATGCAATAAAGAGGCAGCAAGGGAACCCAAAAAGGTCCAATAAAACAAGAAGAAAAAGAGAAGAAGCTTGGGCCAGAAGGGATGGGAGAATGCAGAAGAAGAGAGTGTACAAAAGAAGGAGAGTGGGGTGGAGGGAGAATCCTCAACACCAACCCTTTAAACTGTCATCTGAAGCTGGCTGGAAAATTTTGGTGATATGCTGATGTCTAGTGTCAAGAGCTGGAAGAAGCTTGGTACACATACGCCCTAAGGAAAGTCTAGCTCTCTAATTAGACCTAGTGAATTGCCGTCTATGGGGGAGGGGCTCTTGGCCAAGTCTAAGTCCAGATCCCTCTGGTCTGGGAAGTAGCTTCCCTTGTCCTGACATATTTGGTCTGGGGTTCTCTACTGGGGAGCCCCTGCTTGGTGCCCCTCTCACTGGGGAGTGCAGCAAAGTAGGAGTTAATCTGTCGAATAGTAGTCTCCCTAGAAGGGGGATGGAGAATCCCGTCGTAAAGCTTAAAAGCTTCCTGATAATAGAGGGCGAGACACCTCTAATCATAATACTTGAAGAACCTCATGAACGTTGGGCGTTCATGGAAAAGACAATGAAACCTCCCTCTGATCTCATATAGATAGGGCACCTGAAAATGAAGTGTTCCTCTGTCTCAACCTCCTAGAGGGAGCAAAGCAAGGAGATCCTTTCGGACCGGTCCAACTGATGATCGCTCTCAACTCGAAGCGTGTGGGAGCCAACTCTGAACTGACACAGAGATATGCGAAGAGCATGCATCCAATGACGGGAGATATAGGTGGGACGAGTAATCAATCCATTATTGATCACGAGAAAGTAATAGCTATATGTATGTTATTGAGTTTTTAATATGGATGTCTAGATGTGGACTGTATGCATACGGTGGACTGATATATAAATATGAACTGTTATTCATAAAATTTCTAAAATGTATCTCTATATTTTTAATATTTATAATTTTCTATATTATTTTAATAGTCGTCCCCCCGCCATCCCAAAAATTTGGAAAAAAATTGTCGTGTTGAAAACTCCATCCCCGCGTCCCACCATCCCAGAGTCTTAGGTCACGCTGGAAAAAAACACAAATTTTTTCAAGTGAAATATGTAGGGTGATGCAACAAGCATGTTAGAAAAGGGAAATCCAACTCTAATAATTTACAATATGTCAATAGCTGAGCTAAAGAAAGCCATTGACGGGAGGGGAGAAACAACCACCCTTCATGATGTTTTGTTGCCATAGGAACGACTTTGAGGTAATAGAGGGCGACCATGAGGAGAAGGAAGAAAAAAATTAGTTTTTGTGCCCCTTCTCCTCCTCTATCATCAGCCCTAGCAGAAATGTGGTTCTATTATAGCTTGATCTGAGATTCTTTGTGCTCTTCCTCTTGCTCTGACATGAGTAGAACCGATGGCTTCTCTTTGCTAGTCTCCATTATAGAGATAGCTAGATTTTTTGTTTAGTCAACTCCTCTATCAAAGACATTTTTGCCTTTCGACAAGGGACGTTTCTTACCCTAGGCAATTTTAGGGCGCACAATGGGGAGGGCACCATAATTTCTACAAAAAATTGCAAGTCAGTAGTCGGCTCTAGCTCTGCCATAGTTAAAGTTTTGCAAAAAAATTAATATTACCGGTTAACCTGAACCGGCGCCATTGCCCAATGTGGAATGCCCACAGCCCATTCACATATATATAAACAAATTACAAAGCCTACTGCTTAAAGGTAAATGAAAACCATAAGTTACACTGTACAGTCTACAGAAATATCTAAAACTATAAACGCTTGTGGTCTCTGAAGTTTGAACTGTGAACAGATTTTGATAGGTGACAGTGTTGAGCCGCGCGACGGATTGTTTTTCTTGTGTTGTGACTTCATTGACCTGTCTTGGAGCGTTTGTGGACACCTGTGCAGCATGTGAAGGATTTTAAATTTTTACCTTCTTGGAAACGCTAAAAGATCATAGTTGAGGCAAGTAGAAGGTGAAGGGAATGTGTGAAAGTAACTTGGTGCCCACATTATAGAGTTTATCAGGTATTAAAACCAGATCTGGTAAGGTGTGTTGGCTGTTATTGCCATTTAATCATGCAACATGCTGCACACTCAAAACTCTTTAGTCTTTACAAATTACATTGCCGTAAACTAAATAGACAGGAATAATTCAAATTTCAGTTATACCACCAGTGGGAGGAAGATTTCAAAATTCAACAGGAGCTCGCATTAGATCTTTCTCCAAAGTCCAAAGCCTAAAGGTTCCTTTTAAATCAACATTGAATCTGGTAGATCATCTCAGGGGGAAGAACATAAAGCTGAGTGATCAAACCCTAGCTGCTCTAGCCTCTTAGTCTTATATTTGATGTTGCAGAAATTTTGTTCTCAACTGCATCAATTATATATTGCATTTTGATTTAATTATTCTTATTATGTAATTGTATTTATTTTATTTCACTTTTGTAATAGTATTGATTATAATTTATAGCATCAACAAGTATACGGAGGGTAGTTAGTGTACAACCATTATATAGGACAAGTGTTTAGTTCAAATGGATAAAACTAAAAAATTAAGTGGTGCTCAATTTCGAAAAAAAGCTAAACAAAAAATTGAGGAGGAAAAAAACCTTTTGAAAAAGATACCTAAAATAAATATATTTTTAAGTGCATCAAATGAAAATTTAAAGTCAAATGTAGTTTTTAATGAAAATGAGAATTATTCTTTGATATATGAGGTTAGTGACAAAAATAAACAATCAGAGTCAATAGGAGATGAGAACACACAAGAAGAGGAGAACAATGAAAATACTATTGTTAAACCCATCGTTAATGAACATTTCATTGTAGATCCTGATCCTGCAAAATGGGTAATAGACAACGATACAATAGAATATATAATTTTAAATACGCCAAAACAAGATATGAATGTTGATTTTTCAAATTCAAAACACCAATACTCAGATTGTTTCAGATATCTTTCTAAAGATTTGTTTCAACGGAAACTTTTAAACAATGAACGAAAATTAAGAGAATGGTTGCTTTACTCAGAGTCAAAAGGAGTTGTTTATTGCATTCCTTGTCGCCTTTTTCAAACAAAATCAACCACATTTTCCAAAACTGGATTTAATGATTGGAAAAATGCATCGGCAAGTTTGAGAGAGCATGAGGATTCCCCTGATCACAGGACTTCAGTTCTTAATTTCATCACTTGAAGTAATGTTTTGGGAAGAGTTGATTCTACACTTGCAAGTCAATACCAAAATGAAGTAGAGTATTGGAGGAATGTTCTAAAGCGTATTGTTGCAACTGTGAAATTCCTTGCTACTAGAGGTATTGCCTTTCGTGGTGGTGACAATTTATTAGGATCTTCTAGAAATGGAATTTTTTTTAGGGTGTTTAGAACTTATTGCAGAGTTTGACCCATTTTTGGCAAATCACATTTCACAATATGGAAATGCAGGTAGAGGAGTTCCATCTTATTTATCTACGACAACATGTAATGAATTTATTGACCTTATGGCACAAAAAGTTATAAACAAAATAGTTCAAGAACTCCACAACGCAAAATATTTTTCAATTATTGTTGACTCAACGCCTGATGTATCTCACACTGACCAGTTAGCATTTGTGGTAAGGTACGTTTCTCAAGAAGGAATTCCAGTTGAACGATTTTTAAAATACATTCCTTTGGTTGGACACAAATCATGTGATTTAGAAGCTTCTGTACTAACAACTAGATGACTATGACATCAATATCAAAGATTGTCGGGGGCAAGCATATGATAATGCAAGTAACATGTCTGGAAAATACACAGGTCTACAAAATAGGATTAAAAAGCACAACTGTATGGCTGAGTTTGTACCTTGTTCAGGGAATTCCTTAAATCTTGTTGGATCTTTAGCTGCAGAATGTTGTACAACAACTATAGATTTTTTTTCACTACTTCAACTTATTTACACTTTCCTAAGTGCCTCAACTTATCGGTGGGAAATTTTATTAATTTTTTTGGATGGAATTTGTCCCGTTGTAAAATCCCTTTCTGAAACAAGATGGTCAGCTAGAGCTGATGCAGTTAAAGCACTTTTCTTGGGATATAGTAAAATTCAAGATGTTTTCCTAAATATAGCACAAGACAAAAATCAAACAACTACCACGTGACATGAAGCAAAGTGTATTCATGAAAAACTAGACAAGTTAGAAACTTGTGTGATGTGTTGTATTTGGCATAGTATTCTTGAAAGAATGGATGCAACTAGCAAATATCTACAAAAGGTAGACATTGACTTAACCATGGTTGTGACTCAGTATAATTCATTGATAAATTATATTCAAAATATTAGAGAGAATTTCGATACATATGAGCAACATGCTAAGATCATCAGTGGAAAAGAAGAGTATGAAATTGATAATAAAAGAAAAAAAAAAAAAATGTTCACTTTGATGAAATGAGAGATGTCGAAATTCCACAAATAGGAAGGGATCGTATGAGGGTGGAGGTATTCTATGTTATTATAGATAACTTAATAAGGGAATTATCAAGAAGAAATGAAGCATATAGTGTGTTAAATGATAGGTTTGGATTTTTGAACAATTTAAAAGATCTTGATAATGAGACAATATTGAAATGCTCTAATTCTTTAGTAAAAATATATAACACAGACTTGGAGACCTCCCTTGACATTGAATGCATCCATTTCCAGGCATTAGCAAGACGTGAAAACTTGACAAGTATATCGTCAATGTCAAAATATTTAAGAAAAAGTGGACTAGACACCACGTTCCCAAATCTAGATGTTGCAATACGAATGTTTCTTTGCATTCCTGTTGGAAATTGCAGTTCTGAGAGAGCATTTTCCACTCTAACAAGAGTAAAAAGCAATTTAAGGTCAACAATGGGTGAAACTAGATTAAATAGCCTTTTTATTTTGACAATTGAACGCGACATCGCTACAACAATAAATTATGATGATGTCATTGATAGTTTTGCTATGGCAAAGGCAAGAAAAAATCCTTTATAGCTTTAATTGAATGTGTTAAAAGTTATACTATAATTGTTTTAAAAAGATGCACAAACAGGTGGGCGGTTGGTCCCAAAGGGGGGCGAGGGGGGGGGGGGGGCGTACGCTCCGAGTACTGCCTAGGGCGCTCTGAAACCTTAATTCGGCCCTGCTTTTGACTTCAAGGGTGACTAGAAACTTGTGTATGATGTCTTGATTCTTCAATGAGTCTCGATCATGCTCTCGAGAGCTCCTTTTATTGGAAGGAGAGACTATAGAATGAGCCTTTATACTAGTGGAGTTGCTAGGTGATATGGAATGCTTCAAAAAGTTGAAAACATAAGATATTTGCCCAGGTCTAGCTAACATATGGGCAAATGCAAAATAATGATGAAAAAGGGAGGGTGTAAATCCCTTTTTCCAACGTAGAAGAACCGGTTCGAATTTTCTAGCCATTACTTCTTTGTGGTTAGAAAGAAAGAAGAGTCAAGGAGAAGAGCAGCAATTAATGTTCATCCATTTATATGTATTTTTTACTAATAAATAATTATATAAGTATGGGGGTTGGCCATAATAAAACAAAAATGATATTAAAGGGGTATGCCAAGGCATATGAAAAGACATGTCTTTTGGGTTTTGGCACCAAGCTAGGGAAATCATTATAAATAGGGGTTTTGGGATTCATTTTGATATATCGACTTGACTTGTAATTTCCAGATTTTGAGATAAATTCTCATATCTTCCATTTGGGACGAAAGGACCCAATTGAGGACCAAAGTGAGGGACAAAAACCTCTCACCTTTGTCTTTAAACAATTCAGATTTGCAGAATATTATTTTATAGAAGATCTTTTTGGTGCCAATTCTGATTTTACAAGTGTATTTTGCCAATTCGACTTGGAAGTGATTGAATTTTAAATTGTTGTAAGCAAATAATATCAAATTAATTGTGTAAACCAAGTCGCCATACATTTTCAAGTTAAAATCTACATTTGCATGCAAATCGAGGCAATATTTCATGCTAATCGAGCCCTAAACCAGCTGCTGCAATTTCGAGACTGGATAATTAATTCCAGCAGTTCCACTTTGCCTAAATTCAATTTGATTTTGCTTGAACTCAATTCAAAAGTGTTTGATAATTATTGCTAAGGGTTTCCAGGTATTTGTTGAAGACATTTTGCACTTATTTCCATAAATTTCCTTCGCTGCAATAAATTTCCAGTCTGCTGCAAATTAAAATCAGAATTCTGGAATATTTATTTAAATTCCTCAAAAAGGGCCATTACAAAGGGATTAGTAGCCACTTTTTTGTATTCTGAAAATAGTAACACATGAAATTGGAGAGACTTCTAGAGGCACCTAAACTAAGAATTTTGTAACACCGTCAGAAGATAAATTGTTACATTTTGAATCTAGTTTCTAAATATGTATTTTTTACAATAGCCAAATCAGATATGTAAAATTTACACATTTCTAATAGTGACATAGTTTTTGTGAAAACATAACAAAAGCACGTGTATGGACACTTTTTTGGAGTAAACCAATGGATTTGCCCCAATATGAAATTACATAAATGGATGCAAAAAATGTTAAAGATTGATGAGAATATTTTTTCTTAATTTATCAATTAATATAGTTTTAAAAATAATTTTACAAGTCAAAAAGTAGAAAAAATGAAACACAAATGTACAAACACTAAATTTTGAACTGGAAACTTAATAGAATTGATTTTTTTAAAAGAGTAACCAAGATGTGTAGATTGTTAAGATATAAGTGTTCCAATTACTTGTAATTGTGACGAATATTTGTATCGGTGCTCCATTAATATTTGTATGGGTGTAATTTAATATTAGTGAGTATGAGCATTAGTTAAATACTATCATATAATATTGTAGTGACTTGTTAATACAACTCATTTAGATCTTAGGTAAGTTGTTGGAGATGTTACAGCAACTCACGTAAATAGGAAATTGGCTAGCCTCCAAAAATCAAGGGGTTGGTCAGGCTATAATTATGTAATGTATGTTTTGCCCAAGGAATAGAACAAAGAATTATTGTTTGTTGAAATCGTGCAGTTCTACCAAAATTAACATTTGGTATCAAAGCGGGCATGTCTTTGTGAATAATAATCCAAGGCAAAGCCACACAATGCTTCTTGGTTGCTCCTCTGATGAAGATGTTATTTTCTGTGAAGAATCTATATCCCTCCGTACGCTGCAGAGTACTCCTGTATACATCAGGCTTGGACTTGTCTTTTTTAGCTTGTCTTAGTGTAGTTAGGTTTGTTCAAATCTCTGCCAATAAGTGCAAATTTGTGTGCATACATTTGATTATCATAGTTTAAGGAGAGAACCAGGCGATCTTTCAAGAACATATGCGTTCTCCAATCTCTAGTATGATTTGTGGTTCCTAAAGTCGTCCGTCATTGAGGTTTGTAGGCATAAGCTGAATTCTTCAAAAAGTTGCAGTCCACTTAAAAAATAACTACACAAGAGACTTGTATGCATAAGCTACATTCATAGATCCGAAGGACGCAACATGAACTTTTTTTGCATTAGATTTGTGGAAGTTGCATTGGATCTCTATATACTCTTGGCATCTGTTATTCCTTTGAAACACTTCACAGCTCACTAAGACTCTTACCACTACCATTCAAACTATTTAGACACCTTGCGTTGGGTCATTTTCTTGGACAATTGTTTGCATTGGAGCTCAACGAGTTCAGAGGGCTGTTTGCTCCCACTGTTTATCACTCGACAGCAAAGCCAACATTGCAATCGGCATTTTGACAGCATATACCAAAACGTGATTTGTGCATTGTCTGGATTTGGACTTCAACTACACTGCCAAAAGTGTGCATGGCAAATGCCACTTGTCTCCAACAAACTATAAGCTTGAGACCTCACAATGCACATTTCCCACGGTTTCATTTAGATGAGGTTGTGTAAAAGTTTAAATATTATCTATTTTAAGGCTCTTTTAGCTCAAATGGTTAGTTGATAATCTTTGATAGAACTTTCAAATAGGTCGATCGGGGAGTCAAACCATGTAAACAAAGGTGATTGTAAAATGCTTAATGAGGGATGTACCTCCAGAGTTTTAAGGGAAATCCATATTGTCGGGGAAGCCCCGTTGAAGTATTATTCCCACCAAAAGTAACTTTCACTATTACTTTTTAAATATAATGATCTCTATTTCTTGGCATCTGTTATTGCTTTGGAACACTTCACAGCTCGCTAAGACTCTTACCACTACCATTCAAACATTGACACCTTGTGTTGGGTCATTTTCTTGGACAGTTGTATGCATTGGGCTCAACGAGTTCAGATCCAGTTTGCTCCCACTGTTTATCACTTGACAGCAAAGCCAACATTGCAATCAGCATTTTGACAGCATATACCAAAACGTGATTTGCCTGCAGTGTCTGGATTTAGACTTCAACTACACTGCCAAAAGTGTGCATCAAATGCCACTTGTCTCCAACAAACTATAAGCTTGAGACCTCACAATGCACATTTCCCACGGTTTCATTTAGATGAGGTTGTGTAAAAGTTTAAATATTATCTATTGTTAAGGAAAACTTAAGGCTCTTTTAGCTCAAATGTTTTTAGGCGATAATTTTGATAGAACTTTCAAACAGGTTGATCGGGGAGTCAAACCATGTTAAACAAAGGTGATTGTAAAATGCTTAATGGAGGGATGTAAACAGAATTTTAAGGGAAATCCATATTGTATTTGAAGTATGATTTAAAAAGTAATTTTCACTATTATTTTTTAAATATAATGTTTTTAAACATCATTGGTAATTTAGATTCAAGATATCATTAGAGTATTTGTGGTGTCATATCAAAAGCCATCAAAGCATAAAAAAAATTGCCTCAATTTAGTTCATTGACACTATTGGTGGAATCCAAAGTCTAATATTGTGGGGGGCTCTTTTCCTTTGACATGATCATTGAGCTTCAATTTCACATTCCACTGAATTAGCATCCTATTGGAGGGTGGAGGCACAAGAGGTTAGAGGTCGATCAACGACCTCTTGGCAGCCACTAGCGACAAGGCCGCTTTGTGATTTGGTGGCATGTTTTTAAATATGCTTTTTGTATTGTTTTTTCCCTTTTGTTGTGTTCATTGTGTTCCTATTTTCTGATTTGTTAAAATAAAACCTTTGTTGCAACATTGGAAAAGTAAACATGTTTGTTAAGACTTTGGCTCTTGGTGGAAGGAGAAGATTTCGAGATAAACTCAAAATGGATTGTTGTCTAGTCAACTTGGGAGCTCTAAGAATCGAGAGTATTTGCAATGCAAGAGTTCAAGGAAAGGGGTTTGGGAACTGTCCCATAGAATTCGGCACGGGAGTTACACCTTTCCAAAGGTCACAAGACAGCTTGATGGAGTTGTACCTAGTCTAAGTAGTGTTTTCAGGGAGCAGCATTTGCAAGATATGTTTCTCTTCTCCCTTGTTCGCACTAGGGGGAATGTTACGAATATTTGTATTAGTGCTCCATTAATATTTGTGTAAGTGTAATTTAATATTAGTGTGTATGTTAGTTAATATCATATAATATTGTAACGAAGTTGTTAATACAACTCATTTAGATTTTATGTTAGTAAGTTGTTGGAGATATTACAACTAAAAGTAACTAGGAAATTTGGCTACCCTCCATAAATGCAGGGGTTGATTAGCTTATAAAGATGTAATGTATGTTTTGGAGGAATAAAACAAAGAATTATTGTTTGTTGAAATCGTGCAACTCTACCAATTTTAACAGTAATCAATTGGTTAACCGTCAAAGAGTTATTAAACTACTAGTAAACCTACATGTATGAACCATAATGAGTTACGTTATGTAGAAGTTAAGTAATAATTAAAAATAACAATTTAGTCTTTACAAAAATGAAAACTAGATTCTCCCCTCTATAAACACAAATAATTTTTCTTGAATACATGAAGTTGACAATTGTTTTGTACTTGCAAAGGAGAATAATTCTTCTTAATTCTCCAAAAGCCATGTTGGTTGATCTGATGTAGGTTTGACGCCTAAGTTCAGATACCCAAGCCAAAATTCAAGGCTCTTTGGGTGGGGAAAAAGTAAAAATAAAAATAAAAAAAAATAGGGTGTACATGCCCTTTGCAAAGGGCGCATACACTTTGCAAAAGGCGTACACCCTTCGTAAAGGTAATTTTTTCCTTTAATGGATAACAAAGGGCGTACAACCTTTGTAAGTCATTAAAAATAATTACAAAGAGCAAAAAACTACCTTTACAAAGGGTGTTCGCCCTTTATATTACAAAGCGCATACGCCCTTCTATAATTCATTAAAAAAAAAAAATTTACAAAGGGCACACAACCTTTGTAAATTTTAGGTGTTTCTAACAATGACATAGCTTTTGTGAAACAGAACAAAAGCGCATGTGCACAAACACACTTTTTTTGGAACAAACCAATGAATTTTCATATAAAATTTCATACAAGGATGCAAAAAATGTTGAAGATTGTTTAGAACACTTTTTCTTATTTTATCGATTAATATAGTTTTAAAAATAATTTTACAAGTCAAGAAGTAGGAAAAATGAAAATACAAATGTACGAACACGGTTTTTTTGAGCTTAATAAATTTGTATTTTTTAAAAGAGTAGCCCAAGATGTGTAGATTGTTGAGATATAAGTGTTGTAATAAGTGGATTAAGCATCAAAGAGTTATTAAACTCTTAGTAAATCTACATTTATGAGCTATAATGGGTTAAATTATGTAGAAATTAAGTAAAAATTAAAAATAACAATTCAATCTTTTAAAAAATCAAAAACTAGCTTCTCCCCTCTATAAACACAACTAACTTTTCTTAAATACATGAAGCTGATAATTTTTTTATGCCTACGAAATAGAATAATTCTTCTTAATTCTCCAAAAGCCATGTTGGTTGATCTAATGTAGGTTTGAGGCTTAGATTCATATACCCAAGCCAAAACCTAAGTTTGTTTGGGAGGTCGGAAAAAGTAAAAAATAAATTTAAAAAACATAGGGAGTACGCCCTTTACAAAGGGCACATGCACTTTGCAAAGAGTGTACGCCCTTTGTAAAAGTAATTTTTTCTTCTTTAATGGATTACAAAGGGCATATAGCCTTTGTAATTCATTTTTTAAATTTACAATGGGCATATACCCTTTGTAAAAATATTTTTAATTATTTTTTAATGATTTACAGAAGGGCATACACCCTATGTAATACAAAGAGCATGCGCCCTTTATATTACATAGGGTGTGCACCCATTATATTACATAGGGTGTGTGCCCAAATTATATTATAAAGGGTGTGTGCCCTTTTGGCTCATATATGCCAAACCTATTCAAAATAGGATCGGCTAACGACTTCCAAAAGATGTACGCTCTTTTTGAAAAATCACAAAAGTGGCCACTAAATTGTCCATCATCTTTGTGCATCTACCCATACACATCAAGTTTGAAGAAAAGTTGAGCTTTTAATCAAGTCCCATCAAGTGTGCCAAAACTATTGATGCTTTGATTTGTACCATGAACATGCACTAGCGTTCCAAACACAACATCCAATCTTTTCTCAGTGTGGGTTGTGGCTTCACAGAGAACCTACAAAGATAATAGGTTATGTCTCTAATTTAGAATGCAGAAAAAACAAACCTAAACTACCCTTAATCTACTCTGACAAAAAGGAAGTGTTCAAAGGAAAAAAACTAAAAGGAAAAAGGTTTAGGGTTTGAGAAATTTAAAAAAAAAGCAGTGATGCACTAGACTAAGAGAAATATCTAAAATATTGTATTCCTTTATCTTATAGTCACAATCAACAAGTAAATATGCAATACAAAGTATTGGTGAACACAGTTGATCAATAATTGTGAGAAGGTGAACTCCATCCTGTGGAATAGCAGGACGAGACCATAGGGTTGAACTACCACCACAAATAATCCTATAAAAACTATACTATCAAGTCAAGTCACTCAATCTCACATTTACAACCAAGAGGCTTGGGAAGGGTGTATTACGTACACTTACATAGTGTCCAAGATCAGCTAAACAATCGTAGGCTTAGGATAAGTGCCTACGTAAAGCAAATACAATAGTTACAGACAAACCAAACACCTAGACACGGGTGAGAAAACTAAAAGATTGATGACATTACACTTTGATATTAAGTTCTTTATAGAATCAAAAGAAGAGAGAAGAGCAAGAAATGTAGTTGTTTGTAATTGGAATGTTGCCTATACTTTCCCAATTGTTGCAGGCTCAAACAATCTCTTTGGCAGTTGTTTATCTCCTTGCTTTCCCATAGCTTTGTCCTATTAGCTTTGAATGAAAACTTAGTTCATCAAATAAGATATGTCAGAGATCTACATCTACACCTCGAGCTAATTCTTGTATTAAATGTCAGCTGACTTGGTACAAAGTTTGTTCCTTCAACAACACACCGTAAAGCACTCTTTTAGCTTTCATTTCCAAAGCTTTCTTTTCTACAGATTGAGCTTGACAATCTCTACTTGATTCTCCACAATTGGAATATAGACAGGTCCAAAATGTAGTCGAGCCTTTTGAGATCGTGTTGATCATCTTTAAAGTAGTCAGCACCTACTATTAGATTAAAAATAAATCCATGGCAGGGAGGCTATTCAACTTTTAAGCACAAGGATAGTTGAAAGAGTTCGAAAGGATGCGGAGCGTAGCTTTGAAGCATTAATTGAGCCGAAGCTATTTAAGCACAAGCTAATGCTAGAAGATACATTAGCAATCCCCTTCAAATGCATTTTAGTGGCAACACCGAGGATGTGGAAGTGAATGAGTGATGATTCACTCTTTTCCCTAATAATTTCATATTGGCTCTACTCAAAATGGTATTGTTTCATTTGACCTGTTTCCTATTGCCAATTCTGCTTCTTTTCTTTCATTTCATCTATTTTCCTTTGGATTGCACAACTTGCATATTTTTAATTCATGGAATACAACTTCCTACCTTTCCCACACACTAGGAGCATGCAATTAGTGTGCATTATATATAACATTTGATATAAAATTATGTTTAGTGGAATGATTAAAAAATGATGAAATTAAACATTAAAAATATTAATACTAAATATTTGATAATTTAGTACTGCTACGCAAGGACGCACCCTATAATGTCCCCCTTTTTTATAAAAAATTAAAAAGAAGATAAAATTGATATGCACATGTAATTTTAAAATAAAATTTTATAAATTGTGCAAATCAAAATAAAAGGGGCAAGTTCGACTTCACCTTGAGATAATAAATGCATTTGTTTTAAAAAGTAAATCAAGTGACTAGGCAAGTCGCATTTTCCTGGAAGCATTTAATAATTAATATTTGAGACAAAGTGATTATTCCTAAGTATGGGTCGACTCATATGGGCATCTTTTTAAAATCCCTATGCATTTAATATTTGTTGTTAGTGACTTTCAGGCACATTTTTAAATAAGATTTCCTCCTAGATGATGGCGCCAAAGATGGAGAAGAACTTTGGAGGATGTGCAAGCAAAAGCTATAAAAGAAGATGTGGTTACTCCTTTTTTGGCATGTTGACGGTTTATAAAACTTATATTCATGTTTGAAGAAGGGATGTATGCCCACTTATGATCAAAACAAAAGGTGTTTATTAACACCACCATTTGTGAAGTGTGTGTGCCCATATAAGCTTGAAGTAATAAGTTTTTGCACTCATTTCTCTATATATATATAAGGCGCCATTTTTGGGAGAAGATATAAGCTTGCTTTGAGGGTTTGGAGTGTGATTTATGTTGAATATCTTTTATTATATGCTGTTGGTTTTTACTCAATGAAGTCGACTTGTGTGGGCATGTGCTAAGAGTGTTTGGAAGGGATTTTGAAGTAATTATAAATCTGTTGTTTTAGATTTATTAATTGCAGATCTGGAACTACATTTATTGACTCTTAAAGTGAAGAAAAAAGTGTTGGAATTATGTTGCAGATTTTACCCTAACCCTAGCGACTGGGTTTAGGATTTTAGGGGCTGTTTCGAGGGGTTTCTAGTGCATGATAAGATCTGATATTTATTGTGAATAGAAGCTCATAATTTTCCCTTTCTACTGCACTTGGTTTCAATTCAAAAGAGTTAGTATTTTGGAAGTTATGGATTTTCAAAGTTTCAGTTAATTTTCAGCAGTATTATTTATTATTTTAGTTCTGCAAAGTATATTGGATAGAGGAGTATAAATACCGACTGGATTGTCCATCTAAACCCTCACCTTGGCTCACTCCAACCCTATTTGGGTTGTATTGAAGTTGACACTAGGGTTAGTTGAGGTAAACCTAGGAGGGTTTATCTTCTAAGTTGTTTGTTTTGCAAGTAATTAATAATAAATCATTAATATCCCACAAGGGAATATTACAGTGGTTTCAGAGCTTCTTTACTCTTTTCATGTAGGTGTTTTGTGTATGCAGGGTGATAAGTTGTTTTATAAGAGGAGAAATAAGGGAAACATGGATGAAGGGGGTTTCACACCGGATCAAGTAAAATTTCTACAAGAGCTAATGCAAGGATGTGGTTTGGAACTTCAAAAAACCACAAGTGATCAAATGACCAAACTAATCACAGAAGCTATGGGAAATGGCAAGACGCCAAACTCCAATGGCGAAGGGAGTTCCCATAGTGGGGAGAAGAATTCAATACAACCCACTCCTAAGTTCTTTAAGGGCACTTTCCTTCCTAAGGAGAATCATAGAGCTTTCAAAGAACCTTCAATGGTGGAAATCATTGAGGCATGCAACAAGGAATACGGCACTTTGCATCCGGCCACAAGGGCCATACTTACTTTTAATGACTTTTGTGCCTTGAAGATGGGAAACAAGACCAAAAGAGCCCATAGGCAACAACATGCAGATATCCAACAAAGGTTGGGAAAAGTTTCTCTACCAAGCTTTGATGGAACCAACAAAATCACGGTAAGAGCTTGGTTACAAAAGATGGAGACCTATTTCTCCCTCAATCCCATGCAAGAAGAAGAAGCCCTCAAGTTTGTTACTCTTCACCTGGAAGGCATGGCACATGAGTGGTGGTTTCATTGTATGCACACCCAAGGACACGACTTGATCCATACAATGGAAGGATTTAGTCACCGGATCATGGAAAGGTTTGATAGGAAAGATCCGGAGCTTCATTTTAGGGAATTGGCCCAATTGAAACAAATAAGTAGTGTTGAAGAATATGTAGCGGATTTTCAAAAGGTTGCAGTGATGGTACCAAATGTCAATGAGAGGTTGATAGTTCTCTTTACAGAAGGCTTGATAAAGCCATTGAAAGGTTTGGTAAGAGCTTTTAACCCATTTACCTTGCAAGAATGTATTACTAAATCTCTAGATTTAGAATGTGCAGCTTACAAGGTGGGATTATGGGCCAAAAGGACAGTAACTCACAAACGCTGCCCAAAAGTGGATTTAGAGGACAGCCAAGGTCCGATTTACAGCAGCCCCTTAAAGTGCAAGGAGGGCAATCCTTTGGGTCATCAAAAGAGGCCCCAAGAAGACCGAACCAGCCCTATGTTCCGCCACATAGGAACCAATTCCAAAAGGGTTTGCAAGAAGATGAGAGAGATGAGCTAAGACGGAAAGGATTGTGTTTTGATTGTAAGGCTCCATAGGTAAGAGGTCATAATTGCAAAGGTAAAGGGCAAATCTATTTCATTGAAGTAATAGATTCAGATTTTGATTTAATTTCAAATTCTAATGATACTAATGAAGTGGTAAATGAGGTGGATGATGAGCATGTACAAGAAGATGAGGAAGAAGTTGAAGGAACATTGGCAGCCCTTTTCGGCACTCCTAAGTATTTCCCTTTTTGAATGGAAGGTATGCTATACAAACAAAAGGTAATCATCCTCATTGATAGTGGGGCCACTCATAATTTTATTAGTGAAAGATTGGTAACAAGGCTTGGCCTATGTAATGAAGTTTTTCAAGGTTTCAATGTTACCATAGCTGATGGATATATTTTAACATACTCTAGACGGATTTCCAAACTTTCTATCACCATAGATGATTATGAGCTTGTTGATGATTTTTACATGATTAATATGGATGACATGGATCTTGTGCTAGTAGTGCAACGGTTGCATTCATTGGGGGATTTTACCCTCAATTATAAGGACTTATTGCTCAAAATCATGATTGGGGAAAAGAGCATCACTTTCCAAGGTATGACAAGACACTCTACTCTTTGCAACTATCCTCCAAGGGAAGTAGACATTTGTTCTGTATCTTTTATATCAGCAGATTGGAAAGACTTAATCATCCTTGAATATGTAAAACATCAGTTTTCTAATGATATGGTTGAAGGGTTGATTGTTGATGAAAGGTACAAGGTGGTGGATGATCTTATTCTTTACAAAGGAAGGGTGTATTTAACCCCAAAATCAGAGGCTAAAAATCTGATTTTAAAATCAGCACATGATGCTCCTACAAGTGGACATCAAGGTTATTTCAAGACCTACAAATTGGTAAGGGAAAGATTTACTTGGAAAGGTATGAAAGGAGATGTTCTTAAGTATGTTAGAGAATGAGTTGTGTGCCAAAGAAATAAGAATGAACATACTTTTCCAGCTGGTCTTTTGCAGCCCCTACCTATCCCCTCTCAAAAATGGGAGTGTGTCCGTGGACTTTGTTACCGGATTGTCCAATGTTAATGGTAAGACTTGCATGTATGTAGTAGTGGATAGACTCACTAAGTATGCTCATCTTTTCCCACTTCCTACTAAATTTGATGGTCCTATGATTGTTGATTTGTATTTCAAAGAAGGTTTTAAATTGCATGGTGTGCCTAAGAACATTGTGAGTGATAGGGACAGCAGGTTTATGAGTCTCTTTTGGCAAGAATTATTCCAGTTAGTTGGGACTGAACTCACTCCAAGTACTAGTTATCACCCACGAACGGATGGACAAACTGAAATAGTAAATAAATGGGCAGAAGGGTACTTAAGATATTATGTTTCAGGGCAGCAATTAGCTTGGGTAAAATGGTTGCATCTAGCTGAATTTTGCTATAATACTACACATCACATGTCCATTGGAATGTTCCCTTTTAAGGCCTTATATGGTTATGATGCTAACTCTTTCATGGATGTAATGATGACAGATAGTAGAGTGCCTAGTGCACGAGAGTTGGTGCAACAAAATATTGACATCATAAAATCTCTCAAAGAAAATTTGCACCACGCCCAAAATAGGCAAAAATTGTATGCAGATAAGCACCGGAGTGAGAGGACTTTCGACGCGGATGATTGGGTATTTCTTAGATTGCAGCCCTATAGGCAATCTACTCTCAAGCAAAGTGGCAAGGAAAAGTTGAAGCCACGTTTCTATGGGCCCTACAAGGTTACTAAAAGAATCGATGAGGTGGCTTATGAATTGGAGCTACCCGGGGATGGTAAGATTCATAATGTTTTCCATGTTTCTTGCATTAAAAAGGCACTTGGGCAAAATGTTGTTCCTTCTTTGGAGTTACCTCTTTAGATGAAGAAGGTAAATTGATCTTAATTCCGGAAACCATTATGGAAACAAGGGAAACGAATTTAAGAAAATGTGTCATCAAAAAATACTTGGTCAAATGGAAGGACCTTCCATTAGAGGATGCTACAAGGAAAAATGCTTCAATTTTAGAGCATCCAAGTCTACAATTGCTTGAGGGCAAGCAATTTTGGGAAGGGAGGACTGTAATGTCCCCCTTTTTTATAAAAAATAAAAAAGAAGATAAAATTGATTTGCACATGTAATTTTAAAATAAAATTTTATAAATTGTGCAAATCAAAATACAAGGGGAAATTTGACTTCACCTTGAGATAATAAATGCATTTTTTTTAAAAAGTAAATCAAGTGACTAGGCAAGTCACATTTTCCTAGAAGCATTTAATAATTAATATTTGAGACAAAGTGATTATTCCTAAGCATGGGTCGACTCATATGGGCATCTTTTTAAAATCCCTATGCATTTAATATTTGTTGGTGACTTTCAGGCACATTTTTAAATAAGATTTCCTCCTAGATGATGGCGCCAAAGATGGAGAAGAACTTTGGAGGATGTGCAAGCAAAAGCTATAAAAGAAGATGTGGTTACACTTTTTTTGGCTTGTTGACGGTTTATAAAACTTATATTCATGCTTGAAGAAAGGATGTATGCCCACTTATGATCAAAACAAAAGGTGTTTATTAACACCACCATTTGTAAAGTGTGTGTGCCCATATAAGCTTGATGTAATAAGTTTTTGCTCTCTCTCTCTCTCTCTCTCTCTATATATATATATAAGGCGCCATTTTTGGAAGAAGATATAAGCTTGCTTTGAGGGTTTGGAGTGTGATTTATATTGAATATCTTTTATTATATGCTGCTGGTTTTTACTCAATGAAGTCGACTTGTGTGGGCATGTGCTAAGAGTGTTTGGAAGGGATTTTGAAGTAATTATAAATATGTTGTTTTAGATTTATTAATTGCAAATCTGGAACTACATTTATTGACTCTTAAAGTGAAGAAAAAGTGTTGGAATTATGTTGCAGATTTTACCCTAACCCTAGCAACTGGGCTTAGGATTTTGGGGGCTGTTTCGAGGGGTTTCTAGTGCATGATAAGATCTGATATTTAATGTGAATAGAAGCCCATGATTTTCCCTTTCTACTGCACTTGGCTTCAATTCAAAAGAGTTAGTATTTTGGAAGTTATGGATTTTCAAAGTTTCAGTTAATTTTCAACAGTATTATTTATTATTTTAGTTTTGCAAAGTATATTGGATAGAGGAGTATAAATACCGACTGGATTGCCCATCTAAACCCTCACCTTGGCTTACTCCAACCCTATTTGGGTTGTATTGAAGTTGACACTAGGGTTAGTTGAGGTAAACCTAGGAGGGTTTATCTTCTAAGTTGTTTGTTTTGCAAGTCATTAATAATGAATCATTAATATCCCACAAGGGGATATTGCACACCCCCTAGATTTTGGTGACATACCGAACGTTTCAGGGACTTGAGGATTCGGAGAAGGTGTCTGTAATTCTTTGTATTTTAAAAAAAAAAAATTACGATGCTTTTACTTTTAAAAATCTGTTATTTTTACAAAACAAATTGCATTCTAATCTCAAAAGTACTCTAAAAAACATTAAATACAGCTTAAATCACTAAATTTCATTCAATAAAATTTAAATATTTAAATATTAATTTTTATATATACATTTTAATAGCCATCCACTTTCTATACCCAAAAAATGGGCAAAATATTTGACGTCCTAGAAGCCCGTCCCTGAGACCTGGGTAAATATGTAAATTAAGTAATTCTATGAACATTAAAATTAATTTGGTTATCCTTTAATTAAGCATTGATATTCTTGAAAATTGGTATTGAACAATTATCATTTAATACATTTTCATTTTAAAATTATGTTTTAGCAAAACTGAGGAATTATATGATAGATATAGGTTAAGTACAAATTTTAGATTTATTTATAATTTGATGTATAATCCTTTAAACTTGAACTGCTAATAAATTTACCAATATGAATCAAATTTTATTTTAATCTAAGGAATTGAAGCATTTCCTTTTAAATTAATTAATGCTTTGAAGAGAAGCATTTATTAAAAGCCAAATATTGATTGATCTCTACTGTTAATTGTAATTATGGGGTTTTTCTATATAAGGAACCCGTTTATCATCCATTCATAAATCCTGATGATGAATTACATTGGGTGGTTCAAAATGTCGATTAAAAAATTATTGTGTACACAATTTCTCCAAAAGCTTATCTTCTTAACACTAAGGATTGTGGAAGCTTGAAGTCTATTATAATTTCCTTTTGTTTTATTTTAATTTATAATTTAAATTGTAATTATAATATATATTATATACATACATATATGCCATATCCAACCGTATCCATATCAAGTGGTCTACAAAAATAGTTGTATCCCTATTTGTATCTGAATCCATATCCATGGAACTACAGAACTGATGGAACAATCCTTGAGGATAGCAGAGTGTTTTATGCTCTCCTGAAATCAAAGGTTAAAGGTCGCCAGGAAAAGGTCACAGAGTTTACAATATGGGCCTCACTACAGCATTTGAATAAAATCTGACAGTGAATCGTCAACATGTGTAGGCTACATGTTCTGAAAATATAGACACGTCACTACATGTGCAAGAGGACTAGTAATATGCTACTTGTATCAAACACTGGTAATTGAGATCAAGAAAAATCAATACATAATCATCCAGCATGCCTAAGGGGACACCTACAGCATCTGATGCCCAAAGGTCACCACTTCGTAAGGGAACAGATCAACCATATCGAGTTGGAATGCTGGGAATAAATAACAAAGTTTTCCCCAAAGGTTTCAGAACAAGGAAAAGAAACATTCACAGATCCCAGAATAGACCAAACATCTAAAAATGAACTGATGCGATCTTCATCTCTTGAAGGGCACCAAGTTTGCAAATCGTGTTCTCTTGAGGGATATAATCGTTAGCAACAATAAATAGCTGGTGTGAGAACACTGTCATTTTTCTAAAAGCATGCCTAAGCCCATGAGACTAGTGTTGTATCAGGTAATTCTATTAGAAAATATTGTCACCAGACACAAGCCATCTGTAAGAGATGTTCTGCAGAAAAGGATGACTTGGGATTAAGGCACTAAGGATGAGGGAGCCAAATTACCTGTATGAATCATCATCAAATATCCTTGCTAATCACTCAATTAATGTTCTGCCACGAGTGAATTTTTATAACATTGTCACAATATTCCACTTCTACCCTTCTTTAATTCAATTAAATGTATAATTTCAAGTCAGCTGGACATACTTTGGTCATTTTTAGACATTAATATTATTTATTTATTTTCACTGTTTGAGGCATATGCGTAGAGATCCACCATCATTTATGTCAGTGGTGTTCTTTCCCCATGTCTTTGTCAAACGAAGGTATATTCTTCGTTAAACTTATTTATATCCATTTTGTATGAAGATTTTCTTAGTTTTCCTTGACATTGAAAACAAAAACTTAGACATAAGAAGCAATAGACAAATAGGAGGGCTTAAAACATGCAGAGAGAAAAAAAACAGTTACTGTCAAAAGTATATCATACCTCCGGTGACAAATTGCCAATGGATTTTGCCTGCATGAAAATACCCTTCTCCAAGGTACCCGAAATTGCTGCCAATTAGAAACACAATGTTAGAATATACAATTTGGAACAAAGATGATAAATCTATTGAAGAACATAATGCATCAATTCTTACAAGGCATTGACCAGTCATTGATAAATGTAGAATAGCTTACACAAGGGAAAGAGAGGAGAAAACTAGTTTTGAATGCAACATGGTGTAACTCAACAGCATCGTTGTTCAGTGGACAAGGACAGGCCTAAATAATTTGATATATAGCCCTTCAAAAAAGAACCTAATTTTTAGAGAATATCAACCTCCCTAGGAATTGTGAGGAAATATGTCTATCAGAAAGACAAAAACATAACAATTGAATGATAAAATAGTTTAGCTCTTTATGTGAAAATTCAGTCATAAAACCAATTCAGACACCATGGAAAAATTAATAATTTAGATATAGATGCAATAAGGATAAAAAAGGTGACAGCTATTTTACTCATTTTATGCTATGACATGTCAGTCCACGCAGTGATACTGAAAATCATCACAGGTAGTCTATTCTTTCTATCCACATCAAATGACAAAAAGGCCAGCTAAATCGACAGATTACTGTTTTTACTAAGTTAATGCAAATGATATAGCGCAATCATATTCAACAACTTCACATCGTTTAACCTATTAAAGACACACCTACAGCATAGGCACCTAGATAAAAAAGGCATGGTTACCACCACAAAAATCAACAATGCTACACTTCGCTAGTTGCACAAACCAAGGATTAACATCATAAAAATAAAAAAATAATATTTTATGTCACCAAAGAATAATTCCTTATTTCAAGCTATGTTGCCAAGAAACGAGTCCAAGTACCGGTACGAAATGCGAAAACATCGATTTTCAAACAAAACTTGGGTACGAAACATTACAGAAACGTCAATACAATATATTATTAAAAAAATCAATATATATATATATATATATGCATAGTACGGATTTTCAAAATTTTAGTCCATAAGAGATAAAGCACTCAAAATATTTTGTATTCATTGAAGTTCAAAAGAATCAACATGGCTACAATTTCAATGTTTCATATATACATGAGCTCTTAGCTCTTAGTAACACCTTGTATTCTCTTCCTTCAAACTGCTCCTTGATGTCTCTTTGCTCTTCACAATGTTAAATGTTAGTTTCATGAAAACTGAATTCAGCAAGAGAAAGAAAGGAGTGTGATTTAGAATGGACCTTAGATGCCAGTATATAGCTTTTAGGAAGTGTCTTTAGGAAGGTTGGGTGGGTAGATTAGGCTCAAAAACAATGAATGCTAAAAAAAGTGTTTTTTTTTTTGGCTTTTATGCTCAGCTTTTGCCGCGGGTACAGCCCGGAAACACCCTGAGTACTGCTTGGAAAAGTCTCGGGTATGGCAGAACAGTACCCGAGGCTTTCTGGGACATACCTGGTCTGTACATCCGTTTCGGGAATGTTTTCCCCCGTTTCCGTACCCATACCAAAAACGTTCCCAGGGGGTACGAGTAGGAGGGCGAACCCCAAACTACATTACTCAGAGGGGGGCGTTCACTTCAAAATCTAGATAGGGGGGCCCAAACCAAATATATAGAGAGTATTCTGTATAAGGTGACTTCGAAGCAAATCCCCTATATATATAAAATTGGGGATTCTCCAAGATGATCTAGTGCATTTCCATGCTCTATAGATTTCAAGCAAAATATTGCTTTCCATTGCTATCTCACACAACCAATATTAAAGAAGCATCGAGTTCAATAGATATTACCATTCTTAAGAAAAATACTGAGTCGATGCTTACAAGCCTCAAGATTATGCCCAAATTTCAAGATTCAAGTCTATTATTGATCTACTTTTGGATCAAAAATATTTTGTTGAAGACGGACTTGAGCAAAAAAAATTGAACTGCCATTGAGAGCTTAGAAAAATCAGCAAAAGAAAGATTTTCTGATAGTGATAAAATATAGGCCAGATGATAAGATGACATCCAAACAGCCAGAAAATGATGAAAAGTCAAATGCAAGAGAAAGAGGTCAGAATTTAGCTGCAGAAAAGGGGAAAATATTTATCTGATATGCATCAAGAAAAGTGCAACTGTTGTTATTGGGGCGTTGTGCCACTTAAGATAGATGGTTTTTGGACATGTGAACTAGACAGTGACGATCGTTGGCAGTCAATGTAAACTCACATAGAAACCTATCTGGAAGCAAGTGGAAAATTTTGCTAATTCCACTATTCAGGATTCGGCAATTGGAAACTCTAGGAAACAAATGACAAGGTGTGCTGTAGATTGCCAGTCCCAAATAGTGAAAGGTGGATGAAGTTGTACAGTTCGAAAAAATCTGTATTTGGGATGTACGAACATTGAACAACGAGATACAAAAGAAGTACACCATATCTTGAAAATTTCAAAACCCAAAAGGCAACTTTAGTTTGAAAAATGCATAATTTCTGCTCGGCACTTGATGCTCAGGACATTCAAGCAAACAAGATGCATTGGAGAAAGTGTCATGTTGGGACAAAATTACAAATGGCCTCCCTTCCTTCCAGGTGCACCACTAAATGCTCTACCTTTGAGGCACTGACCATTCACATGTTCAAGTGTTCTCCTAGGTACACCTTTGGACACTCTACCACTGCCAGTCTTACACGTGTTCAATTATCTTCCAAAGTGTGGATTGATCCTCTAACTTAGAAGGTTGCCTTTAATGTCAGACATGTGATCAAGGTAACCTTAGATATGGTTAGTGGTTGGGTGGTTAAACCACCATAACCAAAAATATGATACTATAAATGTGCAACATAAACATGATGTGAGAATTCAAGGTTTCGTATAAACGTCATCCCGTGCATATTTATTTGGTATAGTAAATAATATAATAACATGTTCTTTCCAATATTATCATCTATTCATGCACATGTACAGACATCTAAATACTTTACAGTTCATGTAACTGAACCATTTGTGTCATCATAAGTAACATATATCTTCCATTTGCAAGAAATGAATCTTTTGTATCGTGATAATCATCATCCATATCCATCAACCAAATCTAGGAGAAACAATTAAAGAATTCAAAAAATACCTATGAAGTCAATGACAACACGAAAAGCCTGAAGCCCTGTCATCTGCATTGTGATGCGTTGGCCTCCTGCTCCTGTTGTAAGGTATGCTAGAATCATAGACATTAGGAATCCATTCAAGCAATCAGGTGCATTGATAGAATTTCTTTGTCTAGCCCAAACCTGAAAGAAATTTGCCCATATATTTTAAGAAAAAAATTGAGCCACAAGAATAAAACAAAGGTATACAAGGGAAAAAACTTAACAGTACCATTCATTTGTAATTTGGAAAGGACGGGCATCAAGTGGTGCTAAGCCTAAAACCAATTTGAGAAGTACCAAAATATTGGTTTAATCAAAGTTTAAATACTCACTTTCAATAATAACAATGCTTCGACAAAAGACTCTGATCCAGAAATATTCTTTCGAAGAAAGGCAGCATGTTCCTCTAAAATCAAATCTTCCAATATGGTTGCATTGTAATAAGGTGTAGCTTGTGCCACCCCTCCTATTAAGATGTCAGAACAGTAAACACCTTGTTCTTTTGATGTCATCTTTTACAAGTTGGCATAGTGTATTCTCTAAGTAGTGTAAGAAATAATTTCAAGGACATTACAAGCAATAACGTAACACTTATCCTATGCAGCCCATTAAGTTCCAAAATTACCCAGCTGAAATGCTTAAATATAATTGTGGTTAGGTACTGAGTTTTAAAATTCCCTTGCTGAAATGCTCATAAATTATTGTGATTAGGTGCTAAATTTTAAAATTACCCTGCTGAACTGCTCGAACATTATTGCGACTAGGAGCAAGCTTTGACAAGTCAAAAGTTCCAGCTGTAATGGTTGGAATGATACGTATCACAAAATCATTTCCAATATCACCCTCTATTCCTCCTGCACAAAGAAAACATATTTTCAATTTCAAAATATTCAAAGCAATCAGAATTTGCACTAAAGCGTTTTACTACAGACAGCTGATTAAGATTTTACCAAACATCGTGATATACATTATACTAAGTTTAGAGTCAAGAACATATAGCTGACTATTGCTATATCCAGATGCTTGCTTAAAGCCTTAAACAGAAGCTACAATCTCTATAGCCAAGGAATGACATCTAGAAATGTGACAAATTCTATTGCCCGTAAAATCATTGGTATATGTATGTGCAGATAAGAGGATGGAGGTATATGTATGTGCATATATACATATTTATATAGAATTTTGTAAAAACAGGCATGACATAAGAAAATCAAAGTTTGGAGGGGCAACAATATATTTGTTGAAGACGAATGATGATAAGCATGGCTCTTTATTAGAAGAGAATAATATTGTAATATGATATACTTAACCTTAGCCACGTATATTGAGACAAGATCCAAGAAAATAAAAGACACAACTTAACTCTGAAAAATGTTTAACTTAGACATATAACGGATGGGAATCAGTAAAGTGAAGGGGGGTGGGAGAATGGGTGGCATAGGTGCAAAGAAGAGTTATGAAAATATCAATAAAAAATAAGACAAAGGTTGTTAAAACTGAAAGATAGTGAACTAAGGAAGGGGGTATATCTATGCGGTCGTCTCTAAAGTGCCCAAAAGATTGGGCCACATAGAGATAAGTAGTCACAGACATAGGCACACAAGGTCTTAATTTGTTAAAATATAGTCTTGGTATGTGTGAACATAGATTGATTTCTCTAAGGCAACATATCTTTGTACATTTTCAGGCATGCTCTTGAGATCTGGCGAAGTGATCAAATCACTTTTTTGATTGTCATTAACTGCATCCTTGGCCTTGAGTCTCCAGCTATTTCCTTGTACCGTTTGTATGTTGAAGACTCTCTTGTAGGTCCCCCTATGTACCTGATAATCTAATGTATCATAAGCTCATTGTTCCAATTGAGAGAATTCGTGAAAAAACCCTCTCAATTCTTGTGTTGCAACCTCAAGGTCGTATTAATAAGAATTTAAGAGTCACCTGCAATGATGAGTTTTTTTTGTTAGAATATTACTAAACTGCACCCTAATTCTATGTTGCTATGGGATTGTATTCCTATGTTTCAATTGTAGCATATGATTGGCATACGCCATACACTCGTGGTCACAAGTTATTCCTCCAATCCCAAATTGCCGTAGATTCCTCCTGGAAGCTCCATGAAAATTAAATTTAAGAGTCCCCTTAGGCGGAGGATCCCAGGACTGTTGGAGCTGAATTTGCATATTGTGGCTAGATGCAAATCATGCATGTTAGTTGAGGTAAACACGTGATAAATTTTGGAAGTCTAAGAGAGAGAAATACTCCTTATTTTAGCTGGTGATGATACGCTCCAAAAGGACCTCTTCTCTTGAATAGATTTCAAAATTACATTGTGGTTTTTCCCTCCATAAATTCCAGATTACAAATTCGGGGAGCAAAGAGTTCCCTGACTAAATAAATAGCATATTTGTTTCTGGCTTCAACCACTTGAAAAGAAGTTGTAATATATTTTTGTGTGCAGTCGTGATGCAGTCAATGTTTGAGGCTACGCGTGGTAGACCGTCAATTATGAATAACTGTATTGTTGTAGCCGACCTTATTTTGTTAGTCTTTTGTTGGCTTTCGTTAGTTTTGTCACATGACTCTTAGTTATCTCAGTTGTGATGTTTGGATTAACAGATGACCGCTGGATCTTGTCCTTCGTAAAGCAGATTGTATGTCAGGGAAAGGGCACCTGTATCAGGTCCTCCATGGACTATAGGAATTGTGCAGAGAGCTATCTTTTATGAATACAAAGAGGCGATTGTTCAGATACTCTACTTTTTCATGGTATGTTATGCAATTACCATTTTGTGTATGCCGTTATTGATGAGTCTGATATCTCAGTAGACATTAATCATACTACAGGCGTGCCTACATTACTTGGCCATACTTCCAATGGATGAAGAGGTAGTCAGTTGTTTTTGTATCTTCTTTACAATTCAGGCACATTGATTCTGATAACAACTCTTTTTGTATATTGTCAAGAGTAAGGATCTTTTTTTAAATAAGACTAAAGCTTCTTACCTTTGGCCAGCTATGCAAATCCCATGTTTTCTGCACGCTGCTCTATTTTATCTTTGTACTTTGCTTCGTTGGTTCACTTCTAGGATTTTCTCTTCCTAGAACTTTCTATTGCTAAAGTAATGGTTGTATCCTTCAGTCCCCTTGACTTACTTTTGGTCATTTGTGGACATTAATATAATTTCTTTCTTTCTTTCTTTCTGCTCTTTATTTTGCCTGAATGTAGTACACTGCGTTGAGGTGTAATTTCTACAAGTTGCAACTCTTTGTGAACTTTTGTTAGGCCAAACAAAATTGTCCTTTGCAGCTCTATGGATAACACACCTATGCCTTATAATTTGAACCAACACATGACGCTTAACTCAGGATCCTCTGTAATGTCCCTTATTGGGACTTCAACTGAAAAAGGAGGAAATCACACAAACCCCAAAATTATTAAATTCAGATTTTAGACCAGCAAACTAAATTTTATGACAGCTGGATAACACCAGTCCAAAAAGAAAGGAAAATAACTCAAATCTCATCAAATAATCCAACCCAAATATAGACAAATATTTTAGGAAAAATTTAAGCCACTTCCCAACATAAAACTTGATCAAACACACAACTGGAAAATTAATTAAGTACAGCTTACAGAAATTATGAAATGAGGGGTTTCTAAACCCCAATGTCCACAAATTATGATAGATTCCAGCCTTAGAAAATATGAGGAGTCCAAATATTAAAAAAAATCTGAATTATGTGCCCTAGCAAGCACCCAACAACAACTTAACCCAAGTCACTCCCTCTAGGGAGAGCTCCAAAATGCATGCAAACCCTTGCAGATGTTTTCCTTGGTATTTTAATGTCCAAATCTGCAAGAGGTCTTCAAAGATGTCTTCACTTCACCCAAAAATGGAGGGTGGGTTTCCGTCCACCAAGCCACAAGGGTGGGTTTCATCTTCCTTGGAAATGTCACGCTAATGGATTGTCACCCACTAGTGGAATGACAATGAGCAATCAGCCAAAGATCAAATGTAGAGTAAATGTGCCAAAGATAGATGATGAAAATGAAGTCATAAGCCTCCTTTTATAGCCCTTGCTTGGCGTCAAAGGCCAAATAGTAAGGACCAACCTCCTCAGGCTTCTTGTTATCTTTTAATTTGCGTTTAAGACCCTCCAACCCAGCCGATCTGCCTTATTAATGCAAACACTAAAAGAAACATCAAATCTGATAAAGAAAACTGAAAATAAAAATGCAATTTCTTCCCTAGCTCAATCAAGCTTCATTGCTACGGAAAGGGGATGGCAAGAAGTCCACTTTTAGGCTATTATTTCAAAAAAGGGGACATTACATCCTCAATGCCCAATCTATTTCATGTAACCTCATCCTGACTCCATCCAATAATACTTCAAGAGGATAAAATCAGCAGCTTGTAGCAACATTTCCCACTTGTCATGTGGTGAATAGTTGAAGGAGGGTGAGACCATTCTGAATATGTTTTGCTGTGGCAGAAATTTCGTAGTTCCAATTGGAGTCATAGCAATCCATTTTTCCAACAGCATATTTGTGAGCATGATAGATATGTGCATTGTGTTTGTGCCAATGTTTATATCCCAAACCAATTTCATTGCCAAATCTTCGTCATTGTTTGATGTTTAGTCCTCCTCTTTACTTTAGTTGGGTCATTGTCGCCCAAGATACAAGTAGGTATTTTAAAGAGTTATCCACCCTTTCAAGATGAAGTTTTTTTTGGATTGTAATGATTTGATGTTCCACCCTAAAAGACATACAAAAGGGTGATAGCATATACAATGGGGCAGCCTATAGGACGGTATAAATTTATTGGATTCTCTAAGAAATACCAATGTACCCTGGGGACGTGCCCCTTGTGTTTTTGGGTATGTCCCCTATAGGGGACGTTTTGGGGATGCGTGGATGGGTAGGAAATGTCCCCTAGACACCTAGTAGTCCCCTGGCCATACGGGGGACAGCTAGCCATCCCCTATGTCCCAGCACTCACAAAAACACATTATTTAAGAAAAAAAAAATTGCAGGTTTCATGAGTTATGACTCCCCTACAGCTGCACAATCTGCCATCAACATGATGAATGGATTCCAAAAGAGTGGAAAGAAGTTGAAGATCCAACTTCAGTGAAATAACAAATAGACTAAGTCTTATTGAATAGACATGCCCGTCATGCAAAGGGGAGGTTGGATGGATGGAGTTGTTGTTTACAAATTGAGACTGTTCCATTCAGCATGTAGCAGTTGTATGCCCCATTTTTTGTGGGTTAAAACATGGCTTGATGTATGATATTGAAGGGAGCAAATGAAGATTGTGGATGCTTATATATGCGTCTCCAATTCTGTCATATGAAAAAGGTGGGAAGCAATAGCTCCCTTTGGTGAAGATTGAAGGCTTGAAAAATCATGTCATTTATGTGCATATTGCAAAATAGAACATTGTCCCTTTTATAAATCGCTTTTTTGGAATAAACCAATATATCGTATTGGTTTTGGAACTGGTTTTTAGTTTTGTTACTACTAAATTAATGTAAGATTATTATTGTTATGCATTGCTACTATTTCTATATTACAGCGTTTTATGCAGCAGTGAATTTGAATGTGTCATGTATATGCAATCGTTCAAGGAAAACTTTGTAGACCACTGTGTTTTGTACATGTAATTATGTAAATTACTTGTGTTGAACTCTCCTACATAAATGGCAGTGTAATTATTATATATAATAATATATACACATTGAATAATATGTGAAATCTCAATTCAACTCTAATGTTATGCAATAAGGTTCTATAGCATATATGATGAATGTCTTATCAATATTATCAAGTGAATATTTCGAAGTTCCTATATTTTTAAATTTCCCCTATTTTTAATAGCCGTCCCCTACCATCCCCTGCCATCCCCTAAAAAATGGCCTCCAAAAAAATCTGTCCCGGAAACGCATCCCCCTGTCCCCTACCATCCCCCTACCGGAAACTTGGTGGAACATAAAGAAATACTAATTGGATCATTTTATTTAGATAAGTGAAAGGTATTTATACAAGTGCTTCATCCTATAATCTAGGTGTCAAGTCTAATACTAAGCTATAGTGACAGTGATGATGTACTCCATCTGCGTATGTAGTCTTTTTGGTTCTTGGTTTTGCCGCTATAGCAGACAAACAATCTCAAAGTTGGCGACGAACTTGAGATCATAATTGGCCTCCTACCTTTGTTTTTCTCCAGCCTCCTCTTGACTTAGCTTAGCTAGCTAGGTCGATATCACTACATGTCGCATTGCAATAGTTCCACGCGGATGGATGTCGGGTTCTCCCGTAAATGTGTCCTTAAAAAGATATCTGGATTTGACAACTTACAAACAACACAGTTGGTTTATTCAAACTTTAAATTAACATGAGACTATACAAGGAAATTCAAATTTTAACTATATTTGACTGTAGCTAAATATGTGAAATCGACCACTTATTTAACTGAAGACTATAGAAATGACATAGGATAACTAATGACACAATAAGGGAAAACTTTAAACTATGTGTAGAATTGATTATAGCTAAATATGTGAAATCGACCACGTATTTAACTGAAGACTGTAGAAATGACATAGGATATCTAATGACACAATAATGGAAAACTTTAAACTATGTGTAGAATTGACAAAATATTTAAAATTTTAAACCATGTAGAATTGAAAAAATATTTATACCTAAAATATTACAAAATAAATAAACTAGAAATTAACTATATCATATAGACTTTAAAAGCTGAAAACAATGCTAAGTTTGACAAACTATATGATAAACAATATTAACCAAAATATAAACCATATTAACAATGTCCATAGCTTTAATTGTTAGACAATATGCTGTTGAGTACTCGAATCAGTTGCATGTGAAAGGCTTAGGTGTTAGATATTATGTCACTGAGTACTCGAATCAGTTGCACATGTAAGGCTTAGTTGTTAGACATTATGTCGCTGAGTACACAAATTGGTTGCACGTGAAGGGCAAGTGTGCATGACGGTATAACAGATACGTGAAGCCTGCACAAGAATATCAGGCACAACACGGGTTGTACATGATGCCAGGTGATGGGGTCATGGATGCACGAGTATTGACCGGTGCACGAGGGAACAACAAGATCATTGTTGGAGAAAAATGCAGGCAACACGGAGATGAACACATGCTCGAATTTATATGAGAACATTCAACATCAAGGTTGTCGGAGGACAATGATAGCAGAGGGCCGATGTGCATATAGAGGATGCTCGTGAGCGGCTGAGAGAAGACTTGCACGAGGATGACAATGACAGATGTATGAGCATGGTGATTGGGATCTCATGATGAAACCATAATACTGCATGAATTGAAGGTTGGCGGTGATGACGATGCGCGATGGGTACTGACGGAATGAAAACAGATATTGACGAATGCACGGTCTCAGCACAAAAATGCACACGGGGGTGGCAGGTGAGGTTGCAAGCATTGGATGGGTGGATTTTCTGTCCGGACTGCAGCAAACAGAACTACAATGGTCAGCAGGTTTGTACAACAACACACAAGTATACAACAAATTACTTTTAAAATATGAAAATATATTAACTTTTTGCAACAAAAAATTGTTTAAACAAGGATAACACGGAGTTTCAAATGACTGTAACTGGTGCTTGGAGGGGCATTTTCTGATGAAACAAAAAGCTAGCCCCACTAAAAGTGACACTTTGGACGGACTGACAGCATCACGATTTGACCAACCCGCTGTAATACCTTTAAGAAATGCTAATTAGACTATATTATTTAGATAACTGAGAGGTATATATGCAGGTGCTTGATCCTATAATTTAGGAGTCAAGTCTAATCCCTTCTCCATTTCTCTCATTACTTCCTATACTCACTCACCTATTATAATCTCAATGTACACACACACTCCTATATATTATGACTAATACAAGATTAATACATCATTTGAACTATGATTTACTAATCTAAGATATTTCCGATCAGATTCTACCTGCCAAATTTAGTCATTTGCTGGTCCATTTGCAATGCTTTGATTGAATTTTGACCGTTTTTGGTGCCCATATTTCTTTAGAAGGTTTCTAGTGTAGTGGAAAGCCCAGATATGTCATATAGGCTAAGTCACAAGGTTCGAGTTCAAGTTTAAGTTCAACGAGGATAAAATTCGGTTCAAATAAAGTTCAAAAAAAAAAATCGCCAATAAGTTCCATGAATAGAAAAAAAGAAAAACATTAAAATTAAATAACAAATAAAAATAAAAATAAAAAACATTATAAAATCATTTAAAACATCATTAAATATATATATATATATATATATATATATATATAATTAAATAAAAGCTATTTCATATTATATTTAAAAAATAAATATAATAAACAAATTAAATTATAAAAAATTTTAAACCAATTTAATATATATATATATATAACAATGTTAAAAAGATTAAAAAGTTTGAAAGAAAATAAGAAAAAATAATTAAAAGTTTAGAAATAATAAAGAAGATTATAAACTAAAAATAAAAGAAAACCTAAAAAGTGGTTGAAACCAAAAAGGTAACATAATAAAAAGTAAACTAAATTGAAACCTAATATGCATCGTGAATGTTAAAAGGCAAGAATAATATGCATCACAAAGAACAATGGAAGATAAAGATAAATATATTAATGTCCAACTAATGACCACAAAAGTAGGTCAATGGGACTGCCGCCCAAAACTGTATACAAAGTGTGAGTGGGGACAACTCAAAACGAGTTCCCAAAATAGAAGAAAGGGAAGAGACAAAACAGAAAGGAAACCAGAAGTCAAAACCCCCACAGGTGGGGGCAAAGGAGCAAGCGGGGGAGAAAGACGAGAAGCAAAGAAGGGAATGAAGGAGGGGGCAAACGAGGACTAGTGGTCTACTCAAGAATGGTAGCCACATCCCTCCTATCATTCGAGGCCGACGAAAATAACCTCTTGATGGATTGGCGACCCGAAGAGGGGGGCAAAAACCTCCTCCCCTGTTGATATCTGAGACTGAAACGTCGGCCAGGGGGGCGAATGGAGCTAGGCTACCCTCTAGTACAAGTGTGCTTCCGATTCTACTGGTGGTGACTGGGGGAAATGTGAAAGTCCAACTGGGGACGAACTGATCTATGCACTTTATCTGGGTCAGAAAGGCTCTGATGTTTAGTTCCTCCACCTGCTGGTGTAAAACGAGAAAGAAGGTTGTAATTTGTCTCGCAGGGAGGACTCTCGGAGGGGGATGAAGAGTCTAGTCCCGGAGCAACAAAGACTCACGGATGTAGAGGGCAAGACACCACTTGTCAATATATCTGAAGAAAATCGGGAGAGTTTGAACCCCACTGAAGAGGCAATGAAATCGTCCTTTGATCTCATAGTATATGAGGCAACGGAAGATGAAATGAGTCTCGGTCTCCACCTCCTGAAGGCTACAAAGCCTACAAAGTTTGTCATCCCGAACAATGTGGTGATCAGTCTCACACCGAAGTCTATGGGAGCCGACTCGAAACTGGCCCAGAGGTATGGGAGGGCATGCATCCAATGACGGAAGGTGTACTAGGGGCGAATGATGAGTCCATCTATGATCTCAAGAAAGTGTTGTGCATAAAAGGACATCTTAGGGCGCAAACCCTCAAGAGAGTTCACCCAAGTATTCTGAATGAAGCTCCTGTAAATATCATCCTGGATGGACCTGTTCAACACTTGCTTGGTGGGCAAAAGATGAATGGGAGCATTCAAGGAATACTAGAAAGGGGGGAGACGATCAATCTGGATACCAACTGAACCAAGGCCCAAGGCCGAAGTCTCATAAAACCAACAGCCATATCCTGGGCAATACCCACGGAGGAACAATAAGCGAGATACGGATACCCGTCCCGCTCATTGGAGAGATCACCAAACCTCCTGATACGGTGAAGAAAGGTCAATATGCCAAATATAGTCTCCAGACGGAAAGGCCGAGCTCAGAACTCCGCCAAAATAATATGTTGGGTGGCCATTTACTTGCATCTGATGAAGCAACGAAGGAGGAGAGTCTGAATCCTCTCAGCAAAAGCCCAATCGATGTCTAAAAGGGACGGCCCCTAGACAACAAACCCATAGAGAACAGTGGTGTAGATGAGGGAGTTCATAAGAAACATCTTAGAGGAGATGTCCAAAAAGTGGTGCCAAAAGCACTGTCTCTCGAGAATGGCAAGAGACCCATAACCTTTATTCACCCTCGGCTGAAGAGCATGCCTCATACTAAATCTAGGCCCTAAAACCTGGACTCACAGATAGGTGTATGTATTAGTGATTTCAACCTCCTGCCCCTTGAAGAAGAAATGGATGTGTGATGTTTTCAACCCGTTGAAGACCATGACCTTGGTCTTACCTTATTTTGTGATCTTTGAGTAAAACAATATCATCGGCAAATAAGAGAGTGGAAATCAAGACGTGGTGAAGAAGGCAACCATCCCCTTCCTGAATGTGATCCCGATGAAAAGATTTCAGCTCATCAATGTAAATGCCAAAGGGGGTAGAAGACAGGGGGCACCCCTGTTTAACCCCAATGGTGCTCCTGATGAAATCACACAATCCGTGAGTAGTACGAAGACGACCAAGGACGGACTCATAGAGGCGCATGATGGCGATAATAACAATCTCAGAAATACCAATGTCTCGGAGCCATTGGAAGAGAGCCATGCGAGGTACGGATTCAAAAGCTTTTCGAAAGTCTACAAACAGCAATAAACTTTTGAAGAGCAGTGACGAGCCTCCTCAATAATAGCCCGAAGGGTGAAGATGTTGTCGATGGTGTGGTAACCAGGGCAAAAACCAGCGTGACCTTTGACTTTGAGCTGCTTCTGCTCCAAAATCTCGGACAACCTGTGGAGAACTGTAGCATAGAGTTTGGAGAAAGAATGGCCCACCATGATAGTCTTGTAGTTGTTTGGATCAAAAATGGACCCAGCTTTGTGAATTGGGTGAATGAAATGATGTGACCAAGTAGGAGGGAAACCCACGCTAACCACCTGATTGAAAAGATCTGTCAAATAGTTGCCAAAGACCTCGAAACCCTGCTTGAAGAACTCCGCCTGGAAACCTTCCACATCAGTTGCATTGCTACAGTTCAAAATCCTTATTGCCTCTTTGATATTACGGTGAGTGAAGGGATTACCAGACGGCAGGATGCCAATCTGGATAGACTACTGCCCCGGAACATCGTAAAGGGTAGAGGTGTGGGAAAAGATGGAGATAGGATCGATCGCCATGGAGGAGGGGGAGTGGCGGGGAAAGACAGTACGCCAGAAGAACCGAGGGTTAGTCCTAAGGGAAGTGGAAAGCATATATCTGTGGTGGGAAATGAAGGATCGCTTCTTACGGCGGAGAAGGCACCGGTAGGTAACCTTAAGAGTGGAAGAGGGGAGGGCATGGGTAAAAGCCTGGCGAAGGCGACGGTGAAGGGATTTGCACTCTACATCAAACCATTGGTTCATGGGGCAAGATTTAGTAGTACTAGTGGCCGAGGGATGGGTCGTGGAGCTGGGAAAGGATCTCAAGGTAGCCTCCCACATTGCAGAGGAAAGGCATGTGTACTTGGCCTCCACACTAGGCAAGTTTGAGAAGTGGGGCTCAGAGGGGAGAAGGTCGCGGATGTGGGATGAGTAAGACCCGTAATCCCCTTTATCAAATTGAAAGGAGATGCAAGGGGGGTAGTGGGGAGGGGGAGGAGGGGTGGTGGTGGTAAGAGGACTGGCGTCTAGAGAGAAAAACAGGATTGCATGGTCGGCAAGGGGAATGGGGGAAACAGAGAAGGAGCTGAAGAGGGGTGAGATATCCAGGTTGGCAAGGACATAGTCTACCACACTAGTGCCCCTGCCATGGGGATGACATGTGAAGAAACGTGAATCTGGGAAACGCTCGATCCCGTTAAAGATCACCATCCCATGTGACTCCCTGAGCTGGAGAAGGAACCGTCCATAAGTTGTGAAAGGAGCATCTATATCCTCAGAAATCCTATGCAGACCAACTGACACGAGGTCAATCCTCTGTGAACGTATCCTCTAATCTGTCATGGAGAGGGACCTGTAAGTGTCTGGTACGGGCATTAAAATCACCTAAAATGATAACCTCCCCTGCAACAGAGTACTCACTAATACTGTCGTATAAGTCAAAGAAAGGATCACCATCTGGGCCATTGTGGATGGCATAAGGGGAAGCAGTCGGAGGAAAGTAACAAACATCTATATAGAAATCCCTAGAGAATCGAAGTGGCCCCACTAATACAAATCCACATGTACTTGGCAGACCCATCAGAACCGACCATCGAGATCCTGTTCTGGAGGGAGTCCCTATAAAGACAAGCAACCCCACCAGAGCCTCTGACACCACCCGAAGTTCGAGTCTCCTGTCTGTAAGCTGATAACCAAAGAAAGCCAGTAATACCTGGGAGAGGACGAATCGGGCTCTCGTGTGTCTCTGTGATGAAGAGAATGTCGGAAGCCCCGAGAGCATCTAACATAAGGCCAGGGGAAGACCAAAGGGAACCATTCCCATTCCAGCAACTGATAGATAAGCCTCTGACCTAACTCTTCTCCCTCTTGGCCCATCATTGGGTAGCCCCTTGGCGGGGCTCCCAACCAGGAGGAGGAGAGTCTCTAATAACAGCCCGGAGATTCCTGATAACCACCCATTTACATGCTTTTCCTTGCTGCCATATCTTGCTCCCTAGAGCGTTTGAGCTCCCCAACTTGTGTCCTGGTGAGGTCTTCATCAAGGAAGACCTTGTCTGGGCGTGAAAACAGAACCCTCTTAGCCCTGAGAGCTCGCAATCTGTCAAAAGTTGTCCTAAAACGGATGAAAAGAGTGGAATCATAGCCAACCCAAGTTCTTTCTAATGTAATGTCAGAAATTCCCACAGTATCAGTGATAAAGGAGTTACCAACCGTCAATGGGTCTTGTGTCGGTGTGGGAGGTGGGAGACCCCTCACCTTGAGGCTTAATTCCCTGTCACACCTAGTACCCTCCTCAATTAACTTGGCCTGCATAAAGGCCTCAACCATAGCCAAAGGAGAGGGAACATTGCCTTTCCCACTAACAACCTTGGTCCATGATTTTGTTTCCAGTTTTAAGGAAGCTTGGTTATTTCTGATTTCCTCCTATTGAGACCGGAGGTCAACAATTTCTGCGTGTAGGGCATCATTAGGGGAGCTAGTATTATCCGTGTTGGCTAATTTTTCTCTCAAGATGGCAATCTCAGACTCAACATCCGCGACCCTGTCAATAAGTGTACAGACCTCAGTTTCGAGTTGTTGATTGGCATTTTCAACTTTCTAGATTCGGTTGAGAAGTTCCAATAAAATGTCCGTTGTACTGCTAGAGGTGTTACCCCGGGGATTCCCAATCATGCCGCTATGAGTAGGAGTTTCTGGGGTCATGATTGAACTAGGGTAGACCACCTGAAGAGGGGAGACGCTGAGAGGCGAACTAGAGACTGATATGCATCGTGAGGAAGGTGGATAAAGACTCGACCGACGGTAATGGTTGAGGCTGCCACGCGCTGCTATTCCAATGTGAAGAATAATAATGGAAGACTGTCGACTATCCACGATTTCTTCTTGTGCCTCTCACAGCAACGTTTATATTCCCGTGACTCTGCCAACGCAGCTACAGCAAGTACAACCTAAACAAATGCCCATAGTGTTGGCGCCAATATCACGGTGTATTTTTTGTTGCTCGACCTAAAAAATATTTGATGTGTTTAGCAGAGTGCGAACTGCACAAATTTAAATGAATTTTTGGGACACCATAAAAATTCGACGAATTTCGAATTTTTGGCCAAAAATTCGGCGAACCTTGTGACTTAGGTCATAGGTTAATTGCCTTCTTGGAATTGCAATATCTGAAGAGTCTGATTTTTGGACTATATTTACATTTGCAAAAAAAGACATAATGTTTGTAATTGTTTATTAATTAGCCTGAAGCCAATTGGTACCAATTGAGATTTTAGCAAAGTTGAGTAATTACTAATTTCCCTCAAAACCAAAAGGAACATCAGGGTGTCATCAGCAAAACGGAAATCAGTGTATCTGTGTCCTCTCTCACTAGCGAGATGCCCATAAACTTTACCTCTTCCTTTCATTGTATCGAAGTATCTTGTTAGGAGCTCTCCTAATTATTACTATAAATAGATAAGGGCTCGAAGGGCCTCCTTGACGCAATCCTCTAGTGGGCTTGAAAAGCGGCCCAATTTCCCCACTGACGAGGACTGAAAATGTGAGAGTAGCACTAAAACTAACAATTGAAACAAATACCTGAAAGCTGAATCGAAATGCTGTGAGAATCCAAAATAGAAGGAACCGTTTACATCTATCAAAAGCCTTCTGCAAATCCAATTTTATTATGACTCCAAGTCTATATTGAATGTTTGGGGAATGAATGATTTGTTGAAAAGCAAGGATGTTATCTTTAATGGCCAACCAAGACAAACAATGATTGTGTCCAATCTTGGGGAGGAGATGTTTGAGCCAGTTGGCAATGAGTTTGAAAACAATTTGGAGGCCAAATTGCATAAGGCAATGCATCAATATTGGTCCAATTACATTATTTTTTGACAAAATATTGGACAAGCTTCGTAGAGTTCAATGTCTTTAACATCTGCTTGTTTTTCCATGACTCTACCATAAGAGCCATAAAATCAACTTTGATGAGATCCCAGAAACTTAAATAAAATAGTTCCGGGGAACCATTTAGCTCCTCTTCAATGACAAGTCTAATGAAGTTAGTACTTTCCTCTTATGTAATCAGCTTGGTAATATTCTTGATATCATAGTTGGCTGCGATATAAGCATTCTATCATAATTCAAGGGCGAGGTATGGTGTTGATGTGATGTCTACTGATAACAGATTTAAGAGAAAAAATTGTGTTTCATGATTCACATTGCTGAATCCATGTTTCTATGGACCTTTGTCTCCAGTAGTTGTCCCCTTTCTTTTGAAGAGCAGACAATTTATGGACTGTGATTATGTGGGCTTCCATTATGCTGTGTGTTCGAGATAGATATTTCTGGATCCATTATGTTAAATAAATTTATGGACTTTTATGGACTAAGTGTTGTTCTTGGGCTGCCAATGTTTTTGTCAATCCCATGTCGCTTATTTTCTTTTGAAACTGTCCCAAGCTTTGGCATGCTTTGTTGACGGGTCTTTCAACACACCAGCTTAAGGGGCAAAATGCTCTCTCGTTTTAAGCATTATCCATCAGGCTACAATACAAGTTACAGATAACCATTCAAAGGTTCAGAAAATATGCATTAAAATTTAAAACAGAGGTAAAATTCATATTCTAATAAATAAAATCCAGAAATGGCTGAAAGGAATGCCATTAATCCCAAAGATTACTGCAATTAAAGACACATTCAATTCTAGAAAACAATTCCCTGTATGAATCATGTAGCCCATTTAACGTGAAAACAGTGAAGGTTCAAATTCGTGATAAAGGATGCAAGGCATTTAATCAAACAGCTCTATGGGTTAAACAACGAAAAACCCAAATAACCAGTAGCATTTCATAAAATAGAGATGAATTTTATAAGTGAAAAACTCAAACAACATTAACCCAAATGGAAATTCAACCATAAAATTCAATGAAGAATTACATTTAAATAACAACAGTTTCAAACTAAAACAGCATGGCACAAATCAATTTCACACCAAGTTACCAGACCATGCATTGCCGAAAGAAAACATTTAGGAAATCATAATTTAAACCCAAAATATCATTTTATTTGCATTTCCGACAGAATATATTTAGGAAATCGTACTTTAAAGTTTAAACCCAAAATATCATTTTGTTTGGATTTTCTTTTTTTAATCAAATTAAGATTAGAAAACCACAAAGCTTTCCTCTCCAATATGCTCTCATATGCCCAAATTGATTACACACCATAATTACCAGATCATGCCTTGCCGAAAGGAAAGATTTATGAAATCATACTTAAAAACCAAAATACTTTTCTATCCGCATTCTCTTTATTTAATCCATGCAGGATTACAAAACCAGAAATCTTCTCCTTTTCAATCTGCTCTCAACATCCCTCCTGCCCTTGGCCTACCTTCCCATCCCCCGAATTCAAATTGCCACACTTATAAAATCAAGTACAAAGTAGACTAAGGAATGTGAACCAGATGGTTGTGATTGTGTCTCTCCAACTTCTGCTTGCTTTCTTGGTCCTTTTGTCTTATTGTGTTAGAAAAGTGTAAAAAATTTATTAAAGATTAATTTGTTGGAATTTACTCCGGATTTTTTCTTGTCTTTTCTAGCTTCATCTTTGACCTCTTAAATTAGCCATGCTTCGCTCGAAAATGAATATTTAATTTCTGGCAACAACTAATGACTAGAGAAGATTTCACCCTTCGCAGAGTTTATTTTCATTGCAAAGCTAATTTTACGCTGCTCTTTAAGCTTTGTTGTGCTCTTCGTCATTTGTGAAGCTCTGATTTTCCTCTCTTTCCAATGCTTTGCACTTAGAGCCTGGAACAAAAATTGGAATGCTACCTCCATTTTAGGAAAGCCAAAAAAACATCACACAATATAATCAAATAGAAACCAAGAATAAAGAATGAAATGTTAGGAAATATTAGTGGCCCATTTGATATATTTGTTATGAGTGGAATAACATGAGTGTGGGTTAATATTGTTAGAATATAAGGCTTACTTTAATATTGAATTAAATAAACTCACTTTTATGACGCAATAGCCTTAGTTAATTATTAGGTGGTTGGGTAGTTATTAAATGATAACTTATTTCTCATCCTTTACAAGGAGATGTGTATCAATGTAATAATTATTCTAATACCTTATATCATTATCAATATACCTTGTTTTTATTGATAAATCTTTTATGGTATCAGAGAGAGGTTCGTACTTGAAGGGGAGGAAACTCAGGAAGTTTTTCCGTTCTAAGGATTCTGAAATAAGATCGAAGAAGAATACCACATTGCTCACGAACACCACTCAACACAAAGGGCGCGTGACAAAACTCAGAAGCCATGAGAGAGTTCATGTGGGGCACAGGATACAGTTCGCGTAGGGCAAGGCAAACCGTCTGTACTTTCGAAATCATGCCATGTGCCTCCGGTAGGAACTCACCTTGTCCAACGTCAAAGTTTGACTTTCAGCCATCAAGTGGAGGGCTTTCACAAATGACTCATAAGAATTCGGTAAACTGTTTAGGATCAACGCCATCGTATCATCATCATCTGTCTTTTTGTTGATGGATGAGAGCTGATCTCGGAGGTCTTTCATCCGAAGTGCTCTGACAGTGATTCACCTTGTAACTTCACTGAAAACAGCAAATTCTTCAGCTACAGTACCAGACTCTTCTCAAAAGTTTGATGCTTGTCTTTCAGACTCGTCCATAGCCCTCTTGCCTTAGTGGCATTCCAGACTTCTGGTATCAAATCATCCAATACCAATAGCTTTAACAATAGGGCTTTCTTATGATGTTTGACATAGTCTGCGAAGTCTGCAGTCGGTCTACTTTCACTACCCGTAATGATTTTGTCACAATCTCTAAATTTCACTACGGTCAAAAAATTATGAATCCAGACATTAAAATTATTTACCATCTATTTATGTGCTTCTGGCAGAGCAAGGTTTTGGATGTTTGCCATTAATAACCCCAAATTTAAAATGACCACGAATAAATGTAGAAAAATTGGAAATGTGAGGCAATATTCTATCTTCTAGCACGGAATTCAATGCAAATATGAACAGTATAGTTCTGAACTTTGAATAGGCAAATTAATGCAAACAGAAAAATACCCAGTTGAATTTGTGGTGTTCTTCACCAATTTCTCAGAAGCTGCTCGCCATGCCCTAGCAGAGCTTTACACAACTTGTACCTGATTAGGGAGAGATTAAATACGATTTTGGACTGATACCCTTCATGTTTTGCAGGATTTCATGCCCACCAATCGACTGAAAACGTGATTCTCGTTCGAAATGCTGTGAAAAAACACGATCTAACTGGTAAATGCATTTTGTCTAGGTCTGCAAGTGCAATGACATTTTTTGTCCTTCTCGCAATCTGCAAAGTTCACGACAGCCTCCTCACAATCTACAGAGTTTATTTCAATTGAATGTGTGCCCTAGCAGGGATTCTTCAAACACTGTGCCACACTCTCGTATTCGTCAAAGAGCTTCCTCATGCAAATGGCTCTAATACAAATGTTAGAAAACGAAGAGAGAGAGAGAGAGAATGAAGATAAACAGAAATGCACACTTTGGAATATGTGTGTCTATTTATTAGATAGCATAGTGTGTAGTTACAAGAGGTTACAGCAGTTTGGAACCAACTGGAAGTTACGTAGCCATTTAACAACTCATAAGTCTATATATTCAATGGGACAAGGCTCCAAAGGAAACTTTTATAGGGGAAAAATCTGGATGTTTCTCATTTTAGAGTGTTTGGGAGTTCAATTTTCATTCATTTTCCATAGGAGAAGAGGCCGAAGCTTGAACCCTCCGGTTTGAAGGGTTTTCTAGTTGGTTACAATGAATCCTCTAAAAATTACAAGATACATGTTCCTTTCAAAGGAATATGTAGTGAGTCGAGGGATGAGGATGCATGGTATTCCAGGTCCTAGCCTCCTCGGAGCTTCCAACAATAGTTGTAGACTACACTTGCTGCCCCAAGTGTTTATGCATAGGTTTCAGGATGTACAGGTTCAGATCAAGCAGGTTTCGGTACAGGTACAAAGACAACTTTACCCCTTAGCACAACAAGGAAGCCTAAATGGCTTCAAAACACACTGCAGGAGGCGTTGGAACAAGTTAGTGCTCCAAAGAATTCTTTTCAATTAAATTGTCCTCCTAAGAAGTTTCCCAGTTATGTTGCAATGATGTCTTCCATCATTGATCCAAACCATTCAGTTATGAGGAGGCAGCAAGTTAGGAAGTATGGCAAGATGCCATGGAGTACGACTCTGTAATGAAGAATGTTGTGTGAGAGATAGTGTTAAGACCAATGGGGAAATAAGCGGTAGATTCCAAGTGGTTATACAAGCTGAAGCATACAGCTGATGGTGGCATAGAGAAATACAAGGCTCAATTTGTGGCTAAAGGATTCTCTCAAAGAGAGGAAGTTGACTATGAGGAGACATTTTCTCCAGTTGCTAGGTATACTTCTATGATGACAATTAAGTCTTGAGCAGCTAATGTTGGTTGGCAGTTATATTAGATGGATGTTAAGACATCTTTTTTGAATGGCCTGACTGAGGAAGAAATGTACACTAATTAGCTGAGAGGATTAGAGATTTGTGTGCAGGTTGAAGAAAGCTCTTTATGGCTGAAGCAGGCACCCCATGCTTGATATTCTGGGGTTGATGAGTACCTATTAAGTTAGGGCTTCACCAAAACAGCTACATATTCCAATCTGTATTATTCATTTGATGGATCTAATTTGTTGGTCTTGGTCCTGTATGCAGGTGACCTAATACTTACAGAGAATTAAAAGAAGCTCATTGCAGGGTCCACAAGAGAGTAGGTAAGAGATTTTGACATGAAGGGCATTAGGTTGATGCACCATTTCTTGGGTTTAGAGATGTTGCAGAGGATGTGAGTTTTTCCTTGAGCAAGGAAAATACACAATTGATATTTTGAAGAAGTTCCAAATGATGGATTGCAACCCCATTGCCACTCCTATGATACTGAAACTGAAGTTACACACTGGCATGGATTCAGATTTGGTAGATCCATCGGTGCAAAGGCAATTGATTTGGTCCTTGATGTAACTGGTTCATAAAAAGAAAAGATATAAGCTTTGCAGTGAACACTTTGAGCCAATTCACGGTTAAGCCAAGGAAATTCACTGGGTTGGTGCAAAGCATGTGCTTCAATACTTGAAGGGCACTGTGCACTTTGGCTTGAGATATGCAGAGGATGATGAGTTGATGCTGTGTGGATTCGTTGATTTTGATTGGGTGGGAAATACAAGTGACAAGAAGAGTACTTCAAGGTGTTGCTTCAGTTTGGGTTCGAGTCATAACCTGGTTCAGCAAGACACAGACTTCAGTGGCATTGAATTCAGCAGAGGCAGAGTACGTGGCAATCTGCACTACTTGCTGTAAATCCATCTAGCTTTGCAAATTGACTAGAGAGCTCAAAGGTGAGAAAATGAAGCCTATGGTCATTTAATGTGACGATCAAAGTTGAATCAAACTCTCTAAGAATCTAATATTTCATGACCACTCCAAGCACATTGACATCAAAGATCACTTTCTCATTGACAGAGTTCAAATGGGAGCAATTACTCTAGAGTCTAGACTATGTTATGACAAATCAACAAGTTGCAGACATTCTGACAAAGCTTCTAGCTAAGGGGAAGTTCAAGATGTTTTGGGAGAGACTGTGACTAGTGGAGAACACATTCCTCATAAGAGAGTGTTAGATTATGGCACTTCAAAATGCAGGCTCCAAGCACACTTCAATAGAGAATAACAGTCCTATTCTTGGTTGTCCTAATCTCAGTTGTCCAAATTTAACAGTTGCTTTTATGTAGTTTGTTTTCTAGTTTTAGAATAGCAATTCTTTATTTAGCAGTTTGCTTTTGTAAAGTTTAACTTTGTCTATCCAAGGGCGCAGATCCCTAGGATAAATTAGGCCAAGGATTGATTTAATTTCAGGATGGGTCCAGATTTAGGATCCAGGCTATTTAGATTCTCTTCTTCGAGCATAAAAGAAGGCCTAGGATACATGTTTTATTCATTCAGTGTGTGTTTTTCTAATGTGTTCCAAAGCATTGTAACTTCTCTTTTTCTGATTAATAAAATGGTGATATGATTTGGAGCAGATCTAAGTATTTTTCAGTTAGTGTTTCTATATTGTATATGATTGTAGAGGCTAGCATTTAAAGTTCATAAATTTTGATTGGCTTTCAGCTTCAAACTATCTAGTTGAGGGTTCTTTAAGATTAGAGTTTGCTTATCATGGTTTAGAGGAATTTTCAACACAAATCAAAGGTAATATGTTGAGATGATATTGGAAAGTTTCAGGATGCAGGATATTAAACAGGTGTGCACCCCTTTCCTGAGGGTCAGATATTATCCATTGTGCAGTCTCCCACGACGTAAGAGGAGTCAAAAGACATGGATTAGGTTTTTGCAAGTGTGGTGGGAAGCTTGATGTACACAATGGTCTATACAAGACCTGACATTGCACATGCAGTGGGAGTAATGAGCAGATTCATGTCCATTCCAGGGAAGGCGCATTGGACAACAATGAAGAGGATCTTAAGATATCTGTGTTGGACTCTAACTATGCACTTTACTGCCAAGGAAGGCCTATAGAGAAAATAAGATGTTGAGTCTACATGGCTTTGTGGACTCGAACTAGGCTAAAGATCTTGAATGTTGAAGATCTACAAGTGCATATGTGTTCACCTTGTTTGGTGGAGTAGTTAGTTGGATGAGGAAGCCGCATGCAAGTGTTGCCGTTATCCACTACAAAAGTTGACTACGTATCAGCTACTCATGCAGTCAAGGAAGCGGTATGGCTTCAAAGGATGTGTGCAACTGTTGGGTTTGTTCAAAAAGCTACAAGGATAAATAGTGGTAGCCAAAGCACAACATGTCTGGGAAAGAACCTTGTGTATCATTCTCGGATAAAGGACATTGATGTGTAGCACCATTTTGTAACAAAAATGGTGGAAGGAAAGAAGGTACTACTAGAGAAGGTTGACATGGATGACAATGTTCCAGATTCATTGACAAAGGCAATGAATACTAAGAAATTTTCTTGGCGCAGGAAATCAATGGGCGTGACTGCCCACAATTACTAAAAGTACGGATTCACACTCCCTTATGCAAAGAATTCACCAGAGGGAGATTGTTGGATATGTCGCATACTTTGCTTGGATTTGAGCAGGACAGCTATGCATAGGTTGGGTGGTGCATACAAGGTTTGTGCAGCACACTTTGCACAGGATATGTGCAGAAGAATAACTATGCGCAGGGATCGGGGTACACAATAGTTGATTTTGCAAGATGACTTCATGTTGGAATGTTGTGCTCAAGAAGGTTGTTGAGTGGTGCACAGTGACGGGGCATGCAGTATGGTGTTGCAAGGAGTTGCCCAGCACAGTAATGCGCCTCATGATTTTCCCGAGGCATTATGCTACATTTGTCAGACCATATCTATTGATTGGAGGTGTGCAAGCAATGTCTTGATAATGCTCTAACATGGATTTGTTGAGGAGCAGTTATGTCATGATCACTTTTTTCAATGGTAGGTGAGACTCTGCAAATTCATCTATTGTGTGTACATTACAAAGTGAGGTATCAGTATATAGGGACACACCCTTGTTAAGGAGTGGTTGGTCTATACAATTGTAAGATTGTAAATATAAAGATACAAAATAAAGCATATGCACTGTATGATAAGTTACAGAACCTTGAAGTGCATCATTGCATTGTAAACAGTTTAGTTAATACAAGTGAATAAAGATCATTGGTTGATTTCTTTACCTAGAAGGGTTTTCCTAGATGAAATTTTGTGTATTGTGTGTGCTTGTTATTCTCACGCTCCTTTAAGATTTTTTTTAGCATAGCTCCTATATGTTTAATTTATTGGGCACGGGTGGCTTGATCTTAATAAGCGGAGTTTTAAGGTTAAGATCCCAACAAACTCCAACAACATCTCACTGAGTTGAAGAGTTTTCTTGAACTTGCTAACTTCTATTGTAAGTTCATCCTTGGAGTTTCACACATCATGGCCTCTCGAGTAGATCATGCACGCCAAAGTGGCATCTCACCAAGTAGAAGAGTTTTCTCAAACTTGCTAACTGCTACTGTAGGTTCATCCTTGGATGTTCACACATCATGGCCTCTCAACTACATCATGCACGCCAAAGTGGCATTCCATTGGACATTTGTGCAATAATCTGCATTTGAGGAGCTCAAGCAATGACTTTGCGTTGCACCAGTTTTGACCTAAGTCACCGCATTCGAATTCGTGGAGTATAAAATTCGTATGAAATTCATTACTAAAAAATAGAGATAAAATTCGTGATTAAATTCAAGTAAGAGAAATTATGATAAAATAAAATTATAAAAATAAATATTTATGTTTATCGTGATATAATACATTTAAAACTAAACTAAATTAATAATTTTTTTAAACTATACATTTAAGTTTTATTTAACTTAAAACTTGAAGTATATATTTTATGATTTATAAATGAATATTTTTTAAAAAAGCAAAAATTGAAGTTTTATTAAATTGATGTTTTATTAAAATCGAAGTTTTATCAAACATAAAACTTAAACTAGATATATATATTTTTAAACCACATATTGAGAGCCGGGAGTGGAGAGTCAGAGTCTAGCGGCAGCAGTCGATGCTGGGAATTGGGGTAGTTGGGTCTCGGGCCCATTCAGTTCAGAATCATAGCAGACCGTTCAGTCCATAGAATCGCAGTTCACAGCCTTTCCAGAAACACAGTCCCATAATCGCAGAAACGCGCGTACCAGAATCACGGCCTTGGCGTTCAACAGGGCCTTTACAACAGTCGTGAAACCCTTGGACAAATGTGAAACAAATATAAATGAATTTTTCAATGCCATTTACCCTTGGATTTTTTTTTTGTGTATGAATTAATTCGCAATTTAGGGTGAATTTGATAACTATTATACAGATTCAGTGAATTTCAAATTTTCTAGTTGAAATGCACCGAATGCGGTGACTGAGGTTTTGACAATGCCTAACATTGTCCACCCTTTGAAATCCAAACCGAGGCATCTAATTATGCACTCGGTGCAGTACTCATACAACATGGACATCTAGCTACCTATCACTCAAAAACATTCAGCAACACTATACGGTGTTACTCCACCTACAAAAAAGAGTTGAACACGATCGTTCAAGTAGTTAAGCATTGGCAACACTACATCTTGGGCAAGGAAACAATCATACATTTTGATAATAAACTGCTTTAGACCTTGCATACACAACAAAGTAAGGTGTCCTGCAAATGCCAAATTTAGACACCCGTATCAGCTAATTTTATTCGTACAGGGAGGTGATATTTTAATTTATACAATGGTAGGTATCGTGTTTACCAGAATATAATCACTACATTCTAGCTCCTATCCCTCATCACAAAACTATTCTACTAATGTGCAATAACAATATGGCACTCAAAATTATAAACAAACTAAAAAAGAATAATCTGATAGTAGTACAGTATCCTTGTAACTTACCTCCGTAATCTATCTTAGTGCATTTAATCTTCCTATGATGTAATAAATAATTTTATCTAAAATTTCCCCCCTTAAGGCATCAGTCGTAAGAGTGTTAGAGGGGAATTTCAAAATGCCTCAAACTTCACACATGCAAATGATTTGGTGAAGATATCTGCAACATTGATCTTGAGTGGGGAAAAACTAGAGCTGAATATTATGTTCCCCAAACATGCTCTCGTATGAAGTGGCACTGAACGTTAATGTGTTAAGCTCATAGAAATACTAGATTACAAACAAGTTGCAAAGCACCGTGATTGTCCACAGTATAGGATCATTGATTGTTTTTATGGTGCTCGCAGTCCTACCGGTACACAACATAGCCATATCGCTTTGCAAATAGCTCCACCTGCTGCACAATATTCTGCCTCAGTGGAAGATTGAGAAATTGTACTTTGCTTCTTACTTCCTCGTTAAATTGGACAAAAATCCTGATAAGAAAAACATATCCAAATGTGGGATTTCTTGTCATTGATGGATTCCTGCATGGTATGCATTAGTGTAGCTAGTCAAAAAGAATTGATCATTCTTCTTGTACTCCAAGCCATGCTCCATAGTACCAGGGACATAGCTCAATACTTGCTTTGCTACCTTCCAGTGACATATTTTTGTTGCTAATGGATTTTTGATAAAAAACTCAAATAAAATATTTCAAAATCACCTTATTTAATCATCCCATAGCTAAAAGCCACTATGTATAATTTGAGAAAACTGCCCCTCTTGCTTGCCACTTATCAGTCTCTGATATTTTTGGTAAAAAGAAAGATGTTTGTTTAATGAGTTAAATAAGAAAAAAGTTGGATAAATTTAAACCTTGAACCTATATTCAGAAAGTAACAATGTGATAACCAAGTGGACTAAAGACTCCTTGTGTGTGAATTAGAATGCCTTTAATTTTAGTTTGTTTTGCATTTCCCTTTTCTTGTGCAAATCTTCTTGTTTTCTTCCTTACCTTCAACCCTTCAAAGATGCTCTTTACATTGAATTGTGCCTTTGGCAATGCCTTCTATCCTCCACGCCAGTTTCTCCTCCATTTCCCACACTCCATGCAATCCCCAAAACTTGAAACGTTCTTTCCATTCATTGTCCTCGATGCGGGCTCCTTGTTGGACTATACCCAGCCTACATCACCTTGCTGCCACTTGATTTGGATCTCTGTGTGCGTGCTTCACACATTCTACTCTCACTTCACAATTATTGCCCAAGCTTTAACCTGGCTCCCTTCCACACATGGCCTTCACCTGAATGCATGTGACCTTTGTGTGGACCTGCCTAACACCTGCTCTGTTTGTCGAGTGCTTTATGTAATAGCTAGGGTAGTGCCTTAACATTTCTTAAGCCCTCCATCAGACTCATTCATAGGGTTGAGCCTTCCTGTATGCTAGTACAACCCTTGGGATGCGTCCCAAGCTCCCTCGAACCACCTACACTCCTCCACACCTTGCTGCTGCTTTGCTTCTCCTTGGGTTGCATTCTCCGAGAACCATCAGCGATGGCTCCTCTTTCCCCCAACTTCACCACCACTCAATGGTGCCCCTCTCTTACAGGGGTGACTGCTGCAAATGCACCACCCTGACTCAGCTCTACTAAGTGTTGGCTGCTCATGATGCCATTGATGCAAATTCTTTATTTTTTTAAAGCATCACTCCACCACCCAGCACCACCAACAATGCCACCAATTTGAAAACTTTTGCTCATCTCCAACAGTTAGAAAGGAAACTTTTCAGGATATTCTAAATTTAAAAATTCAAAAACGTATAGAAGAAGCAGAATTTACAACGGGGAATTTTGAAAACACATAAAACGCGACCTCTGATACTTTTCTACACAAATTCCAAAAATGCACATCATATCCATTCCACCTGTCAATTGGAGCTTCTGTGTTAATCTGCTCCTTTTGTCCTCTTATGGACCCCATACTCCGTGATCTGACCACACTCTTCTCAAAACCTCTGGGGTTAACCCCTAAGCCTTTGCTACCATGTTACAACAGACAATAATATCCTCGGATGATCTGCCTACCCCTCACTGAGATTAGTGAAATAAGATTGTTAAGAAAAGATCCACATCCACATTACTCCATCAACACACCATAAAAAAACTTCACATAAGCTCCCCTACTCCATTAACACACCAAATAAATCTTCACATGAGCATCCACAACAACCAGCAATGATAACATGGATAGATAGAGAGAAGCACACAGAAGATAGAGATTGTATAAGAAGTGTACCAATTATGACCTTATTTACAAAACGTGGGGTGAGGTTCAATATAATCACCATAAGATAGGACCCATAAGATAAGATAACCGAGGTACATGGAGAATATTCCGAAATTGGACCCAATAAGACAATATCTCCTAAGAGCACCTGCAATCAGTGATCTAGGAACCTGACAAGGCAGGATTACAACAAGGTGCAGCAGTATTATGCGCATACACTTTTGAACAATGTCCCTACAAAAATCTCTCTTAACAATCTTTTTGACATGATCTTACAGTGTTATCAGATATTGGCCAACAATATATCAATACATACGGGATACATACTTCCCCACAGTGATAGAAACAAACTATTCAGATACTAAGTGCAAAACTCACAACAGAAAGATGAAAATAAAAAACATATTTTAATAAGGTCATACATAACAACAGAACTGTCTACTAGACAAAGCAAAACTGCTTAGGAGACCTATACACTTTCTAGTTACAAACACACCATCTTGGTTGCACAACACCTCTTTACACCAGTCCCTATATCACCACCACCTACTTGCAAGCTAACACTCACTCCTATCAACTGGGCACAATACAACTCGGTAACATAAATACCGCATGCAACCAATTCCCTACTTCAAAACTCACTCTCCACTTCCCTCCATTGGATACATCTTCACCATTCAACAATACCTTCTAACACAAAAACCTAGCATCCTTATCTCTCTAGCCAGGTTGCAGCCTCCCACCTCTAAGTTTTCGCCTTATGACATACCTCCATTCTTCTGGCTTTTCTTGGACCTCTCACAAGATTCCTTTTTTATCTGCTATTTTAAAACCCCACTTCGCATCATTTATTTTCTATTTTAAAGATGTACATATGTAATTTGTGTAGGTTTTCTATGAGCATACAGTTTTATTATTTTTTAAAGACATTTTTAATTGTGTCCGGAAAAGTTCACTGGGCGCATCCCTGATATTCACAAGTACAAAAAACTGTGGCGTGAATCTAGAGTATTGTAATGCCAACTCTATGCCTTTGGACAATAAGCAAGTAAACACTGAAAAGAAATTGTGCTGGAATTGGGTTTCGCATTTTTCCCAGAGATGCATATGTTTTGCATAGAGACTAGTTCCCAATATAAGACTGTCTATGTTTCACAAGACATTATTGACATGTGGTCATTGCATCAGCTTGCTCATTTAGCACCTACATTTGATAATTTAATTATAGATTATAGCTAGTCTATGTATCTCCATCGCCATTCAGTAAGGGTGCTCAGTTATATGGACACCTATTCTGATCCTATCATGTAAAGCCCGTACAACGATTATTATATATTTTTGATGTACACAATATTTTTAATCATATGAATAGAATATGCAGCACTTTCAACAAAAATAAAGAGCATTGTAGTTGAGATCACATTTTATCTACTCAAATAAACTGAAAGTTACAAATGTCAAAAAGTGGTATCCTTAATAGAAATTATGATTTCAAGAATCATACAAACAAAATTCCATCATCTATATTCTTTAATTGTCTATTATTCCTCGACTCATAATCAGAAATACCGGGAGTAAACCTGGATGGATCACCAAAAATTGGCTTCCTGGCATCATCTCGAAAGGTTGACCATTCAATTTGCCTGACCAAAGAACATGAGTGTAGATGTTTTTTAATCATTGAAAGATAAAGACACCTCTTGGCATGATATCGATGGTTCAAAAAATCTTTTCCATAAAAGCATTCCTGCGATTAATGTCACAAAAATCAGATGAATGATTATTAAAAAGATACATCAAAGATTTATCTGGCTTATCAGTAAAATAAATGAGAGCTTCAATTATTGGAAAGCAGTAAACATGTTACAGAGAAATTCACCTTGGGCATTCGCACTGCAAGATCGACATTTACAAATGGTTTTGCTACTGCCTTAAGCCTGTAGCTGCCAACAATTTCCACACAATCCGGCTTCCTGAATTTTAGATCAACTTTATCACTAGGGGCCCCCAAATATTTGATAAAAGCAGCAGCTTCTGTTGCCTCAATCTGACATCCAAACCAAGCCAAATTCCAAAGATACATTTTCCAATAGTAACACAATCAGTGAACATCTGAAGGCATAAAAGATTGGTATGTGTATTTGGTAAAGCATATCTTTTGAAAGTAAAAAATGACAAACAGCTGAATGAATAGGAAAGAAGTCAGCATTTCACCTCTAATTCATTCAAATACGGTTAGATAAGAAAGATCTGCCAACAGATGTTTATTTTCTTTGAGAATTTTAAGCATTTTTTCTGATGTACATGTTTAATAGAAAAGAAGATGCTTTAAAACTAGCTAAATGAAAATAAATAATCAGATAATTTTCTAAAAACTAACTTGCCAAAAACCACCCCCACCATAGGGGTAAGTGGGAGCAGGGTCCCTAGAAGCAAAGTTAAAAGGACCCCTCAGCAACCCAATATAAAATTTAACTTCAACAAAGCAGCAAAAAGAAAAATCCAACTCAGCAACACAATCGTTATTGCAATTGAAAAGCTACTTTACTATTCAGTATTGATTTGTTTACAATGACTTATAATTTAGCTTAAGTACTAGCAGTGATTTGTGGTTTACAAGTGGCAACATCCAACTCTTCATTGGATGTTGAAAGTGGAAGGAGATTCAAAGTTTATCATCAATTTGGTCAAGAACAGGCATGCTGTCATAATTGTGGCTTCAGTCAGCTGTGAATAAAATTATCACTCTTTGTAACCTCTTCAGCAATGTCTCTTACTCCCACACTAGAGAAGACAATAAGGTTGTCAATCTCCTAGCAAACAAGTGGGCAGATTCATCTCAACATAAAAGCACTAAAACAAAATTCCCCTTGATTATTACATGCAGTTAATGACAAATTACAACCTGCAATTTTCTTTCTCATGTACATGTTCTCACATGATTTAACTTGGAAACTGATAGACTGGACCAGTGCTTGGAAGCCATGCAATTCTTATTTGACATAATTTGCAGTTTGTGGAATGAGTTCAAAAATTCCAAAAATTTCAGTGGTGAATGTGTTTAATATCTATCCTCCAAATGTTTTTTCTTTGCTGCTCGATTTATGTGGGGTTATTGGGGTTGTGTTTAAGATTCATCAGTTGTGGATTTATGTTCTGTCCTTGGATAGTGAGGGTTTGTACTTCTCGTTTTGAACCTATATTTCATATAGCTCTCCACTCCATATGGGGTTTGTAGGATCTTTTAACCTTACATGCCTTTCCTGCTTTTGCTCAAATGGCAGATTATGGAGCAGATGGAATTCCTCAGAACAAAAATGCTGACTTACATTCTGAGGGGCATTGGTGGTTTGAAATTACTCCAATAAACTGATAAAGCTTTCAATAGCAGGAGAGAGGCACGTCATGTAAATGGGGCCACCTGCCTGGAAAAGATGGGGCAATACTCTTAGCACATACATTCATATTGGGGGTTTTGATAAAATTGAAAATGGAAAGCAATGCATTGCCTTAGTTTAGACAGGTCAGGAATCATTTTCAATTTATAAGAAGTGTATAGATATTGGTGGTGATGGGGAGGGGGCAGCCAGCAGTATGATTTCTCCATAAGATTTGTGGGATTTACAAATGGCATGTAAACAAAGTGTAGGCTGAAACAACCCTCACATCATAGTTCTTCCAAAAGATCAGTTACAATTCAAATTGATGATGCTAATCTTCTCGGCGATGGGATGAGATTTGAGAACTAATAAGGCTTTGATATCGATGTCCACAGCAACTTTTAAAAAAATACCGTAAACCTTTAAGAAGCCACTAAAAGGTTTAATTTCACAATGCAACAAACAAAATGGGGAGAGATGAAGATCGAGCACCCAACAGTCTCGCACTTATCTTAGTTAATTTATGAATCTTATGACATCATGAATTGATTAACATTTAGCAAACTAAACACATATAATAGAATTTGTTCAGTGCAATAATAAACTTACAATATACATGGTAAAGGTATTAGACCATACTCGTGCACCTAACACATTAGCAATAAATCCTCATTAATATTGCTTTAATGTCCATGTCTCGCATTCTTCAATTTACTTTGAACGGTATCTTGGATTCATTTTGCTGTTAGACTTTCCTGTATTGCATGTTTTTGTAGTTCAGTTGCTAATTCCAGTTCTTTCGAACGTATGTGTTATAGAATTGTCTTTATTCATATGGCAAGTTTTTATTCTTCATAAATTAATTTTATCTTTATGTCATGCCCATGTTGTAGGTTTAAGGTTATTTTTTGAGTTAATATTGATAATCACATTTTGTTTGCCCCAATCTTCGCAGTTTATTTTTGAGCTCCCTTTGACATTTGGATCCTGAACTTCTTGAACTGTAGCTGTCTTTCTGAAACTTGTAATATAAGTGCAGAGTCTAGACAGTGTAGTAGTTGATGATAAGTGCAAAAAAAAATGAATAGCCCGTAGAAAGGTATTTGAATTTTTGGAAAATTCAGTAATTATAGCTGCAATGCTTTAACTGGTTATTATATTAAGTGGTAAAGAATGTGATGCACGTTTCCTTAGAAAATTCAATTTAGTCCTGTGGAACTCTTCATGCTTTGCTATATGCAGAGGAAATTTGGATAATCAAGTTACGTGCCTGCAACCTTGATTTCATGTTGTGAAGTTTCTAAGGGATGCTAGACTTGATCAAAGAATATAGAATTTCGAATAGCCAAGAATTTTCTTTATGGGAGGATTTGGGAACGTAATACAGAAGGCAATCATTCCTGGTCATGTTTGCATTCACACTTCAGCGCCTGGTCTTTCGCTCCTGCTCTTGTCAAAGATGATCTGTTACTAGGCCATATAAAGGGAACAAAAGACCCGAATATTGACTGGTTGCTCAGAATGGTGCTGGAGGAATAGTTAAACATGAGGAAGGGCACTTGGATCTAACAGAACATCAAGCGGATTAGCAAGAGGGATATTAGACTACACGAATGCCCAAGCATTAAACACAAAATTAAAATATTGTGAAAAGTTCAGGCTGGTTGTGTGGTCAAAGAAACACGGTAAGGAAGACAATACTACATCAATCCATACAACCCCACATATAAGCACCATCACAAAACCTACATAGTGGTAGAAACCAAGTAGAGGTCAAAAATGATGATAGCTCAGTTGAGAACTAGCTCACATTAGCTCAGGTGTGAGATGGATAAGATGGCCAACACCCAAAGAAGAATGGGGAGTGAGAATATGCTTATTTTGTAACTTCGAGGTGGTGGAAACAGAGTGGCACGTCTTACATAAAAAGAACATTGACAGATGTATAGCCTCAGTAATGCTAAAAATGGGACAGTTAACACTCAAAAAGATTCAACTCATAATTTGTTGCTTAGATTGAGTCTCAACAGAATAGACTTGAAAGTAATGTCAATATTATATGATGAATGTTAGACTGGAAATAAAAGTTTCTTTACGACATTGTTTTAAGATGATAATTTTTATCGCACGTATGCTATTACTTTGATAACAATGTTCAATGTTGGAGATCTCATTGGGAGATACATTCCCATGGCTAACAATTGCTGAAATTTCATGCCTAAGAAGGATTATATTTTACTGCAAAATCAGAGACTAAGGCTATATGTTAATGCTATGCATTTTTCTGCGCTTGTCAAATGAATTGTGAGCCCTAGCTCCCACTGCCGCCTGTTGTTCTCTGGCTCTCTCTGGTGATAGCACGGATGCCAGACCCTTCTGGTCCGGACCAGGGCCCCCCCCCCTGGGGCCCTTTCCCCCAAACCACCTGATGCCTGGAACAAATTAGTGGAGGGTTCCACCTCTGCCCCGCATACAGACAAATTCACGCCCACTCTTTCTGATGGGTCCTTTACACTGCGCATTCCCACCCATATCACAGAGGCAGCTGCTGCATCACGTGATCTCTCACTGGTTGGTAAACTGATGGGCCCCAGACCCCCTTTGGAGGACATTAAAAAATGGGCACGGTCAAAATGGCACCCTTGTGGAGTGCTGGAAATAGCAGCAATGCCAAACGGGTTCATTCTATTCTCCTTCAGCATGAAAGAGGATTTCGCAAGAGCTCTTCTTGGAGGCCCTTGGTTTTTTGGCAGACGGGGCTTCTACATAAGGAAATGGTCTCCGGGCTTCAATCCCCACACGGAATCCATGACCCAAGCTCCAATATGGGTTCGCCTCTCGGGTCTTCCCCTGGAGTTCTAGCATCCTACTGTTATAGAAGGTATTGCTCTCACCATAGGCTCTTTAATAGCTATAGATCAAGCTACTAAGGCTAAAACTAGATTCATCCATGCCCATTTTTGTGTTAATGCTGATGTCAGCTACCCTCTCCCTAAAGAGATTGAGCTACTTTCAGATCTAGGGAACTGGAAGCAAAATATTGATTATGAATACATCCCCCAAGCCTACTCCTTCTGTAAAAGCATTGGCCACAGAGCAGCTGGATGCCCTTCCAAGCCTTAGCCAAAACCTAAACCCCAAACTCCCAACCCCAAAATCAAGAAAACCTATATCCCAAAATCATCTTCTGAAGAGATACCGAGCATACCCATTTCTAACTCTTTTGCTCTCCTTGAAGAAGGGGAAATTAATGTTGACTCTCAAATGGCTACACCCACCGATCCCCCATCCTCCCCCCAAGTCTCCCATCCCTTCGTTAACCCCCACTACTCCTCTCCTCCCCTCCTCTGTGGAGGTTTCCCTCTCCTTGGCTGCCCCCTCCTCCCCTCCTTCCCTTTTTCCCTCTCCCCGCTCCCCCCTCCCCTCCTCCCTTCCCCCCTTGTTGCTTTGGATCCCCCTTCCTTGAATCTCCCCCCTCGGTCCCCCTTTTCCCTCCCCATGTGGACTCCTCCATCTCCCCTTTGGCCCTTTCCTCTGATGACAGTTTCAATCCTTGATGGACAAGAAGCAACAACAAGAAGCCTGATATTGGTATTGAAAAACCCAGGGGAAGAACTCTGAGTAATGTCAAGCTGCAACAAGAAGTAGCTCTTAATGTCACTCAAGGTACACAGAGCACAATCAACATGGTAGTAGGGAACAAATCGAAATCTAAGAAATGAATATCATTTCTTGGAATATAAGAGGTCTCAACTCTCTCTAGAAACAGAGAGTCATCAAAGATATAAAGTTTCAGAATTCCCCTGATATCATAATGTTGCAGGAAACTAAACTTAAAAAAGATGATCACCTTCTGAAAATCTGGCCTACTGCTACTTATGAATCTCAGCCCTCGGCTGGAAATTCTGGTGGTTTATGCACCCTTTGGGATCCCAAAAACTTCAAAGGTGATTGTCTATTCAAACACCCCAACTTCTTGTGCATGCTCTTCCAAGAAGTGGGCTCTGTCTCCACCTGGATTTCCATCAATGTCTACGCCCCCAACTTGGAATCCCAGAGGGGAAAACTATGGAAAGACATATCTGATTTCATCAGTAATTACAGCAACATCCCCATTTTAATAATGGGTGACCTCAACTGCACCCTTTTCCCTTCGGAAAAACAAGGAGGAACTCCTACTAATCCTTCCAGCATGGAAGCTTTGGCTGACTTCATCAGGGACAATACCCTTCTTGACATGGATCTTCATGGCTCCTCTTTTACTTGGTCAAATCATAGATTGGGCAGAAATCACATTCAAAGTAGATTAGATAGAGCTCTGGGATCTCTCGAATGGATCTCTCTCTTTCCTGACTTCTATCTTTGTTCCCTGCCTAGGGCGGCTTCCGACCATAGCCCTCTGCTGCTTAGTGCTAATCATAATCTGAATATCAAGAATCCCCCCTTCAGGTTCGAGCTAGCCTGGCTTGAGAATAACCATCTAAACCCTCTGGTTGACAAATGGTGGGATTTCAATGTTGAGGGCTCCGATATGTTTAAATTTTCCAGCAAACTCAAAGAAATTAAAAAAAGCTCAAAATCTGGAAGACCATGGTTTTCGGCAGTATCAAGCTCCGCAAGCAGAAGCTGAAACAAGATATTGCCAGAATATCTTCTCAAATGGAAATTGAAGGGAGATTAGACCACCTTCACCAAAAAGAAATCTCTCTCCTTAGTGATTATCATAATACTCTTCAAGAGGAGGAGACCTATTGGAGGCAGCGTTCACGAGCCCTCTGGCTTGAACAGGGAGACCGCAACACCAAATTTTTCCACACCACTACCTCCAAGCATAAAAGCAGAGACAAGATTCGAGAACTGGTGACAACCTCAGGTACCTTATTAACCTCTGACTCTGATATATCTCATGAGCTTGTCTCCTTCTATTCTAATCTCCTTCAGGTAGATCAACCTCCTACAGAGCAATCAATGTCAGCTATGATTCAACACATTCCCCAGCTTGTGTCAGCTGAGATGAATGAGAATCTTACCAAAGCTTTCGCTATGGAAGAAATCCAAAAAGCCATTTTTTCCATGAAAAGAGACAAAGCTCCAGGCCCGGATGGCTTCCCCGCTGCTTTCTTTCAAGTCTTCTGGGAAACAATCAAGCAGGATCTCTTCAAAGTGGTTAATAAATTCCAGAACAGTAACAAGCTTCTTAAAGAATGGAACACCACCTTCTTAGCTCTGGCTCCTAAAGATCAGGGATCAAAGGTTGTCTCCAATTTCAGGCCGATCAGCCTCTGCAACACTGCCTACAAAATCATCACCAAGATGATGGCCTCCAGGATTAAACCCCTTATGAATAGCCTCATATCTCAAAATCAGAACGGATTTATCAGTGGGTGGCTCATCCAAGGTGGCATTATCATGGTCCATGAAGCTATTCACTCGATGTATCTTTCAAAGTCTCCTGGAATGATCCTAAAGCTTGATATGCAAAAATCCTTCGACAGAGTCAGCTGGCCTTTCCTGATTAGGATCCTGGAAAAATATGGTTTTGATAAAAGATGGTGTAGCTGGGTTTACTCCTGTATTGTGACACCTTGTTTCTCCATTCTCATGAATGGTATTCCTACTGGCTTCTTTAAAAGCAGTAGAGGAATCAGGCAAGGAGACCCCCTGTCCCCCTTCCTCTTCGTTCTGATGGCGGACTCCCTCAGCAGAGCGCTTGAGGCTGCTAAAAGACATTCAGTCATTTCAGGTCTGAAAATCACCTCCAGCTTGCCTTCGGCCACTCATAGCCAATTTACAGATGACACCTTGCTGTTGAGTGCTACCTCTGTGATTGAAGTGCGAGTGCTCATGGAAATCCTTAACCTCTATCAAGCCACTTCTCAGCAAACCATTAACTTCAACAAAAGTAGCATCTCATTCATAAACTTTGCTCCCAGGCTTCAAAGGAAAATCACTGATATCTTTGGCTGCAAAATTGTGGACCTCCCGGCCTCATACCTTGGCGTTCCCCTCTTTAAAGGGAGACAAACAAAAAATCTCTGGAATCCTGTTATTGAGAGATATCAGAAAAAGTTAGCAGCCTGGAAAGGGGCCCTGCTCAGTCAGGCTGGAAAACTGCAATTGGTGAAAGCTACTCTCCAGAGCCTACCTACCTACTTCATGTCACTTCTCAAATTACCCACTTCAGTAAAGGAGACCGTGGAAAGAATCCAAAAGAACTTCCTTTGGTCAGGGGCAGAAGAAAAAAAGAGGATCCATCTGGTCTCATGGAATGAAGTTTGTAAACCAACCTTTCAGGGGGGTCTTGGTCTAAGAAGGATGGCTGATATGAATGTGGCTCTCCTTGCAAAAATTGGCTGGGAAGTCGCTAAAGGGAACTCAAACTAGGCCCAGCTCCTTAGAGCTAAGTACCTTGCTCCCAATGAAAATTTAATCTCCTCAACTCTGATAAGAGGTTTGGCCATCTGGAATTCAGTCATTAGCTCCCTCCCCACTATCCGAGCTGGCACCAAATGGAAATTTGGAAATGGGAGGCTTATCGACTTCTGGCATGATCACTAGATGGGAGAAAAACTGTTGAACAACATCTCCTCTTGGGACCCTATTAAAATAATTCTCATCCATAGACTTGGCAGGATGGTCTCTGGCTACTAGACTGAGGTGAACACTATACCTACATGGACTATCCCAGAGTGGATGGGAATTAGGGAACAACAGAGGAAGCTTCTGTGTAAGCTTAGGAAGGAACTCTCTTCAATATATATCCCCTTTTCTCGGCCTGAGGATGAGCTTATCTGGCCACTCTCTCCTTCAGGTTCCTTTTCAGTCAAAGCGGCTTACCTCTCCATGCCTCGGACTAGCTCTGGCCCTCCCCTTGCCAGTTTCTAGCTGAAGGCTACTATCCCCAAAATAGGTTTCTTCTCCTGGCTCTCTTCAAAGAACACCTTCCTCTCCAGAGAAAATCTGAAAAGAAGAGGTTTCTCTCTTCCCACCCGATGTGTCCTCTATGAAAAGGAAATGGAATCTTCTTCCCATCTTTTGATCCACTATCCCTTCTCACAAGCTATCTGGCAATGGTTGTTATCTAGGATGGAGGTCTGTTGGATCTTTCCAGAGTCCATTCAGGATGTCCTCATTCAGTGGTGCTCCCCCTTCTCCCATCCAGCCTTGGCTTTGGCTTGGAAGCTCCTCCTTCCGCATGGCATCTGGGGAATCTGGAAGGAAAGGAACAAAAGAATTTTTAAGAATCAAAGTCTTGAATCTGATCTTTTGGCTAGCCAGATCGCTATTTCTTTCCAGGATAATTTCAACTCTCACTACTGGATAAAATATCAGCAAAAGATTCAAATTTGTAACTCTTAGCAGTGGCAGCTGTTACTGGTTAATCTCCCCACCAAGAAAGCCTCTTCTACGAATCGTGATGATGTTTGATGGCTCTCCCCCCCCTCCCAGCTAGAGAAAACTTAACACTGATGGGGCATCGAAAGGCAACCCTAGCAAATCGGGTGGTGGAGCCATCCTTCGTAACTCCTCCGGCTCTATCCTTGCTGCCTCGGCCCACAATCTTAATGTCAGTACAAATCATCGGGTGGAGGCCATGGCCATCCTCAAAGGCCTTGAGATGGCTCTCAAACTTGGCAGTGAGCCTATCCAAGTGGAAAGTGACTCCCTCAATATGATCAAGCTCCTACAGTTGGCGGACTCAAGTCAATGGTCGATCCAGAATATTGTTGCGGATATTCACATTTTGCAAAGGGGATTCCAACAAATTTAGTTTCAGCATATTCTTCAGGAGGGAAACAAAGTGGCGGACCACTTGGCTAACATCAAGGTCCTTCTCAAAAATACTCAAAATTGGCATGATAACTTCCCGGCTGACCTCCTCCAAATTACTCAAAATGATCTCACCTCCTAATGTCAGCGGGTTTGCGGGAAAGGCTGACTTGGGTGTCAGCAACATCTCTTTGGACCTCCATTATGGCAGCGGTAATAAATCCTCATTTAATAAGAAAAGACCCTTGGCTCAACAAGATTTTAAAGGGTGAGATGCATCATGATTCCGCTGATTCTCGCATGCTTAGTGCCATGCATCCCAATAAACTCCCCAGGTATGAGTGGAAGAGCAATTATGTTGATGAGATTGTTGCGCATAGAGGGCTATTTAAGTCCTTCCTGCGTCCCCTCCTCACGCAGCTCCACTCTCGTAATCAAATGGGTGGTCAATTGAAGCGTATTGAACCCGCCTCATGCAGCTCGATCAGGGAAGATGAAGAAGTGTGGAATATCCTCATGGACAATGGGATTTCCACCTTCCTTGAAAGAATGGCTGGACATTCTGCCCTAGTTTCATATATAGTGATGGTGACCTGGGCAAGGGGGAGAGTGCAGATTAGTAACACGGTTTTCCACATTTCAACGAACGCCATTTCCACTGCAACTGGTCTTCTGGCTGTTGGTGACATCTACTCCAAATGCTTGCTACAGGCTAAGGTCCAAGATTTCACTTCCCCTAGGGAAAGACTGGTGAAGAATCTCTCTGGTTACACACGAGAGTCGCTCCCTCCCCCGTGGGACCGTATCGCGGAAGTCATAATGAGGTATTTCACGATTGATGGTAGATACCGTCTGATCTTTGGGCCCCATCTGTTCATTCTCTCTCACTTGCGTTGGGGAAAGAAAATAAACTTGGCCGCTTTCCTCTATCAGTCTCTGGAACATTTTGTGCATTTGGCACGTGATGGGGATGGGGCCATTCTGCATCAAGGTTTGTTGTATCTAGTATTTTTTGTTGCTTCCCCCCATACCGAGCTTGTCCACTTTCCCCCTAGGTCAGGGTGGCACCACCGCTCTCCCTCCCCTTCCCCCCTGCCCCTCTCCTGTCTCTCTCCATTCGTCCTACTGCCGCCGTCGCCTTCACATTTCTTCTGACTCTGATTCTGACGTCGCCATCCTCGGCTCCTCTCATGATGCTGCCACCCCTTCCACTCCCCCTGTTTCCCCCCCATCCTCATATCCAATCCAACCTTCTCTTGGAGGATGCTGCCACCAAAGTGCCCTCTCCGGTCCCCAGCCCCAATGTTTCCCATGCTGAGGACATTCTGGGCCTTGCCCAGCTTTACCCCGACTCCCCTAATTCTGTGCAGATGGAAACAACTCAGTATTTTGTTGACACTATCATCCATAATGTTGGGGATGATTTGGATTCGGCTAACAGTTCTCCTTAGACTAACTCTCCACTTTCACCTCCAAACCAGGATTTGAACCCTCCTGAGCCTGTGGTTGCTGACTCTGCGAGGGATGAGCGCAGAGTGGAATTGGTTTCATCTATCCTGAGCAAGCTGCAGAGAGCCTTCACCACTCTAAAGGCATGGGAGGACTTCACGGATATCACCATACAAAGCCATTGCCAAAGACTGTGCAGAGCTCATTACTCTGGCTGAAAAACTCGCTGATGATTCTGGTTGTCCTAGTGCAAAAAATGTTGTAACTAAGCTTAAAAATCTCATATAATGTTCTCTTTGTAATTATCTTTTTGCTGTCATTTCCGCTCCCTTTTTTGGAATCTCCTTAGGGTATCTTCTCTTTATGATATTAAATGCTATATCTAGCCTAATGGGATTTTTTGTACAAGGTTGGGGGACCTTCTAAAACCCTCCCTTTAGATCCTCTTTGTCTTTCTATATGGAGTGATCTAGACTAGGATAGTGAAGGGGGGGGCATACTAAAGATGTACACCTCAATGTTTTAAAAATGGGAACTGGCCGAGGGTCAAACGATAACCGAACCGGAATCGGACCGGAATTGGACCGGTTTAAAACTTATGAACCGTTTACTAAAAAATACATAAAATATTACAATTTTAATGAAAACAAGAAATTTTAAAGATTCCAAACCAGATTACAAACAATTAGAGACATAATATGCAAAGTTTTCTAATGTATATACCACGTAAGGGTAAATATAACAAAACGGCACCGAGTGCACTACATATCCGAAACAAAATACATAAACAATGAGGCTTTAAATGGCCTATAGAGTCCAAAAAACAATATGCTACAAGATACTACATGTTTGATATCAACCATCAAACTCGACACCACTACTAAGAATGGGATCCTCATCCTCATCAAGGTCATCATGTTCCTTTGGCTCAGACACATCGAACTCCTCAAGGACATCTACACTAGTTGTAATACCACGGCTAGTGTTTGCCATGTCTACTGCTACTAGTGGTTCATCATCCAAAGCCATCCACCCCAAGTCATTGGGATCAAACTCTACCATGTGACTCTCCTCTACCCATTTTGAGGTTCGATCAATATCATCCAAGACAATGGGATCTGTATTAGGTATCCTATTCAATAATTGGTTGCGCCTTAGCCGGAGGTTGTATTGCACGAAGACCAGATCATTTAACCGTTATTGTTCCAAATGGGGTCTGAATAACATCATTTTAGGGTTAGGGTTGGAAAAAGGAAACTTCAAAGCTAAAATTGGAAAAAAAAATGTTTTAAGGCAAAACATGCCCCTTAACTAGTTTGCACCAGTCCAATATGGAACAAACCGATTTGACTGGTTCAGTATTGAACCGGTAGTGAATCGGCCAGTATCGTACGAAACCGGTCATTGGTTCGGTTTTTCTAACAATTTGCATTTTTTTAATGAACCAGTCGAACCAAACCGGAACCGGAACGATTTTTAAAACATTAATACACCTTGAGGTTGTAAGTTGCTAGGTACGTGGAACTAGGAATACGATACTCCACGCTCTATAGGAGATATAGGGTTCCAACGCCTAGATCTAGAATAGGGGTAGCAGTGTATAACAAGTTCCCAATAGTAAATTGACCATAGTAAGGTTGTAGTCAGGTTGTGATCAGGGCGTAATATGGTAAGGATTTTTACACTAGGATTGTAAAAAATTAAAAATAGGTTGTAAAGATTGATAGGTTGTATAAAGGTTAAAAGTCCCAAAATGGGGATTATAAGGCAAGAGCCAATAGAGGCCTCCATTCAACTAGGTGAGTCCCCTCTCTCTGAACAATTTTTGGATGCAATGGAGGCCTCCATTCAAACATAGCTCCCTCAAGAAGATTTGGTATCTTACTTTCCCTCATACTTTATGAAGTATATGGAAAGAAATAAATAAGGGAGTTTTTGAAGAGCATAGCAATAACCATATCTTTAGGAGATTGATACATGAAATTAAAAATAATATGAGAAATTACAGGCCATCCAAGAAACATGACATAAATGAGAAGGAACTCAAGATTATGAAAAATTAGAATATTTTTGTTGAACATGATTCCACTTCGAGAAAATATATAAATCCTGAGAAGATATAAATCCTAAGAAGAATGTCAAATGGTTGAATCCTCCCACTGGATGGACCAAACATAATTTTGATGGTGCCTCTAAAGGCAATCCAGGCAGGGCTGGTGGGGGAGGGGTTCTCAAGGATAGCTTTGGCAACATAATTGTTGCGTATGTTGGTAGTATGGACATACAAACTAATCCCTATGCAGAAGCCCTTGCCGCTCTTTGGGGGATTAAACTTGCTAAAGAGATGGATATTTCTTGCTTATGCGTGGAAGGGGATTCGCTGAATATAGTTAATTGTCTAAAGCACAAAAATACCTCGAATTGGTCCATCAAAAATCTCATTGATGAAATTGACTTCATATCAAAAGACTTTATGCACTGCATATCCACCACATTTACCGTGAAGGTAATAAAGTGGCTGATCTCTTTGCAAATATTGGAGTTAATTTACCAAATGTTAGACATTGGTTTGGGGTCGACGGTATCCTAAAGAAATCCTTACCATCATTGATAAAGAATGATATTCCCTAGGAAGAGATGCTTAATCATAATAATTAGAGGCAAATCTAAGGCTTACATGTGCAACACGAACCGCATCATCAGTAGCAAGCCTTCTCACACTTCACCCAACATTAAGGGGAATCTTGTCACCGCCAGTTTACACCATATCGCCCACTACCTGGTTTTGAAAGCAGAGCGCAATAAGGGGAAGACTGGTGTAGCAATGGGTGGAGAACCATGCAGAGTAGAGCCCAAGCCTAATGCTAAGTGGAAAGCTAACAAAGAGCACTGGAATATTTCATAGATTGGTGGGTTTGCTGACTTCCTCGGCCGTCTTTAGGGCCATGACCCACATTTATCTGCAGAGTTCGCAAAAATTGGAATGATAGAACGGTTCAACTCAGGGATCAGAATATTGAAATCACAGAAGAACTTATTTCTATGGTGACTGGGCTCAGTATGGAGGGAATCAAATATTACAAGAATACATTTGACGAGGAGGTTGAGGAGCGTAAATTCCTTAAACCAGGAGAGCAGCTTATTCCATTGTAGGGCAGTTATTTGCGGGACTCTTTCCCTAAAGCTTTTGAGGAAGTCTGTAAGATCATCATCAGCTTCATCACTTTGGAGGAGAGATTCCATCTTGTTTGAAGCTTCCATCTGATCTTTCTGAATCACTTCAGGCACAAGATTCTGGTAAGTTTCCCTTTCTTCATTCTTATGTCTTTGGAAAATTCAATAATAGATGTCCAATGGGGTAAGAGAGTTTATCCTCTGCATCAAGCTGTTATACAGCTGATATACAACCGTATCACAAGTGGTAGACCAATACCATCTATCTCCCAACCCTCTTCTAGTTCTACCCCTAACCTCCAGTATAAAAAACGCAACAAGGAGTTAATCATCCCTCATAGAGTCCTAAGAAGTCATAGTGACAAAGGCAAATAAAAAATGGTAAGTCCTGATGATCAGGATCAGACTCACACTAACAATGACAGAGCTATTGCTGCCCAGAGCCTCTTCTCTATGGGGAAAGAGCTAGAAAATATTAAGCAAGGCAGCAGGGATAATTACCTCCATAATGAAATGGATCTCCATAAGGATGTTATAAAATGGAGGAGAAAGGATTTAAGAGTGATGAAGGAGAATATTAAAGGCCTCAAAGGTATGAAGAAAGATGAAACCAGTATCGGCAGTCACCAGTGGCAAGAGATATATACTAAAGTGAACAATATGGAAGAAAAGCAAAATGCCCTTATCTGCTTCAATTAGCTTCTCATGGAATGCAGGACCATTCAAGCCAACATGATAAACACGCTCATCTCTTCTCAACACAAAAATTTTGCCAAAAAGCTCGCACCGGTGGTAAAACTGGTGACCAAACTGCTAAGATACAGCAGGAGATGCACAAAATGTTGGAAAAAATCAAGGATGCTTCCAACAACTTTCTGAATTAGTTTGTTGTTTGGCCTGGGATTTCTTGCTGATTTTCTGCTGATTTAGTGCTGTTTTTATGTTGTTTTTGGACTGTTTTCTCTGTACTTCTGTGTGTTGTCATTTTGATCTTATGGATGTTAAATATTTTATCTGAGTTTAAGACTCTTTCGTGTTCTGATTTTGTAACAGCGTAGGGTCCCAGCCAAAAAACCCAACCTTTACCAACATCAAAAAAAGGCAAGAGCCAAGAGATAAATAATGCAATAGATAAACAATATGATGTCATATTGTAATTTATGTGTGAACACATCAAACAAACATTCAAATTTGAAATGAAATAAAGGAAAAACAAGGTTAGAGATACATACTAGATTAAAGACACCATTGGCACATTAACTTACCCCAAGGGTCAGCAACACCTTATGAGAGAGTTGATGTGGGGGACCACAAACGAATAGAAGAAGACCCGGAAAAACCTCTAGTTGAAGACTCCAAAAGTTGGGCAAACCATGGTAATCGCACCTCCTATACTTGTAGATCCCAAGTACCAAATACCCCCCCCAAGTGTGCACTCCAAAGAAGACAAATAAGACCAACTTCAAGAGCTCTAAGGCTTTAAGGGCATATTGGCAAAAGCTAGCAAACTGAATGAGTGATGAAGATGTGTTAGAATGAGTGCTCAACTACCAAGTATAAATAGCAGCATGATAGCATTTACAGTTGATGCTAGCCGACAGTATTGACCATGATCAATACCATCAGCTGTGAAAAACCGCTCGCCTGACACTATTGACCATGGTCGATTCCGTCAACTGTGAAAAAATGCTCACACGACACTACTGACCATGGTCAATACCATATGCTGGGGAAATTTGCTCGCCTGACAGTATCGACCACGGTTGATACCGTCGGCCAGCAAAATGCATAGTCATGGGGAGGTCAAACAAGCACGTCAAATTGATGGAGGGAAACTCAAAGGTGCTAAAAGGAGATGACATGACTACAACAAGATGGTAAGGTGATGTCATAAAGAGGCTATAAAAGACGACCGTATAGATAAGAAAACATGTGAACTGTGATATAATTGGGTTGCACATCAAGGGACTTTGAAATTTGATTGAGAAATTTATCAGAGTTTAGAGCACGTAGATCACAGTCGAATGGCGATCAGGACATGAAAGAAGTCAAGTATAACTACTCAAACTCAGAAATTTGGAATATAGACCTCCCTTTTTTGTTGCATCATTTTGCGGGTTATAAGAAAAACATTCAGAATCTAAACTCTGCATTTTTTTGCATTGAATTTTGGGTCAAAAAATTAAGTATTTGTGACAAATGGTCAATATTCAGAATCTTGTTCTACCAAAGGCATAGAAAATTGACTGGTCAAAATTACAATGTCTGGAATCACAAAATTTGACTATCGCAAAGTATCAGGACTAGATAAAATCATTCTTGGCACTAAAGGAAGGCCTGATGCAAACTTTGCAGATTAGGACAAGCAGCATAAGGAGGCCTTGTTGTTGCTAAAGTTATATGTGTCCAATTATTTTATTCTCAAGGTCGGCAACACCATTGAGGCAAGTGTGTTATGGACTAGTTTGAAGAACAAGTATTTGACCTCAGAGAAAAGCCAGATTTTATACTTGAATCTATTGTTTTCAGCAAAGATGCATGAGGGTGGGTCCCTCTCAAAACACCTCCTTCAGATGAAAGATCTCGAAGACCAGCAAGACCAGCTCGGTTCCATCAACAAAAAGGTCGATGATGACAACATGGTTGCTCTTGTTTAGAACAATTTGACACCGTCGTATGAGTCCTTTGCGGAAGATTTAAATTTAATGGTTGAAAGTCTGACTCCGACTTTTAATCGAGTAAGTTCCTATTTGCTGCAAAAGGAACGCGAACATACTCAAGCAAATGAGTCTAGTTCTGAATAGGTAGAGATGGCGTTTATTGCTCAGTCAAAGTGAAAGTGGAAATGAATTCAAGGTGAATCATCTTCCAAATATTAGGTGAAATGTCATTACCGCATTAAGGTTGGGCACATCAAAAAGGATTACTGGAAGCGATTGTATGATCTTTCCCAACACAGCACAAACATGGCAGCAATTGTAGATAAATGGAATGCTGAGAACGAGTATGCTCTCTATGCTCTCATGGCATCATGCTCAAATGACAGTGCTATACCAATTGTTGGATCATTGACTCTAGCGCATCAAGACATTGTTTGTGTTGAAGGGACTAGTATGTAACATTTACTGCAAATACAAACTGTTCTGATTTAGTTGTATTAGTTGATGGGGGATCACTTGCAGTAGAAGGGGAAAAAGATATTCATATGGTCCTCAACAATGCTCAAAAACTCTTCGTAAGTAATGTTAGGTGTGTTTCTAGCATGCATAAAAAATCTCTTTTATATTTGTCACTTAACAGAAAATCTCAAAAATTCTGTAAATTTCTCTGGGCAGAAGTGTATTGTATCGAATGTCAAACAAGAATGAGTAATTTCCCAGGGCATTGGACAAGGTGACCAATATAGGCTTGTTGTTTCTGCCACAGTTGACTTAACAGCACGCATGGAGGGAGACTCCACCATTTAGGATGTGTTGGAGGATGAAATTCCTCATAGGCTTGTTGACCCTACTTCAGTCAACTTGCACTCGTTGTGAAGGGAATATCCACTATGCAAAAAGTGTGAGAGGATGCAATGCCTTGGGAGGATGGCATTCCGCACTCAAAGGAGACTCCACTATCCAGGATGCGTTGGAGGCGTATGGTAAGATGGTAGGACACGCCACTCAATCACAAGAACTGGCTCAAAGGTTAGTAGAGCATCGACACTTTGCTCATCTTGTTGCAAAAGGCTTTTCACAACAGGGGGAAAAAGATGAGCAATAGGAAGGAATAGATGAGACGGAGATGATTATTTCTCCTACTACTACACAGCGGGTTGTTTCTCCTCCTACTGCAAAAATGGCTATTTCACCTACTGTGGAGTTAGTTTTACTCCTACTGTGAATACTGAAAGATGGTCACATTTCAATTGCTTCTCTCCAAAATTTCAATGAGGAAGTCTACTTAGTGCTGCCTGAAGATTTTTGGGCACCTGGATGTGTTTATTTATTTGGGTTGTAGATTCATTGAGCCCATGTACGGACTAAAGCATGCTCCATGAACCCAGTACATTCTCTTTGATCAACATCTCCAAGATTTTAATTTCAGAACTATGAAGGTCAGGCTGAAATTATCAGCAAATGATGACCCTTCATTAGTCAATGAATCACTCTACAGATAACTGGTGGACAGCCTTATGATCCTATGTCCACACAACCAAATCTTTTTTTTATTGTTACCTATCCTTCTCACTTTTTGTTTACACCGAAGCTTCTATGATGGACAGCAGCAAAATGTCAGAGGACTGCCGGTTTCATATTAAAATATAAAGAGCAGCCTGTAGATTTAATGACTAAACCTCTTGGTCCCATGTTTTATGTGAAGTTTCAGGACAAACTTGGAGTTGTCTCCAGTTTTGTCATTACAGGAGGGCATTAAATGTATTTAATATATATTTGTAATATGTTAGTTACACATTAACTAATTATCGGACATAAACAACTGTAACTATAACTCCCTTCTACTTAATATTTGTAATACGTTAGTTACACGTATCATAGTGCGCCTCCTCATTTCTAATCATTCTCTCATATCTTCTAACAACTGCATTTAAGTTAAGGTCAACTTATCAAATCCTATTCAGCATGCGATCAAGGTTTTCCCAGCCATTGGCATATAGAGACAGGATTTGGAATACGAATATCTCCCTGTCAAATGCTTCAAGTGCAGGAAGATTGGCACAAAGCAAGGGGTTTCGGAAAGTATGACACAGTCATGAAATACCCCCAACTGCCAATAATACAGGAAAAGAGCGAACAGAAGAAAAACATATAAGTTTGGAAACCAAAGATCACTTCAGAGCTCCAAAAGAAGGATTTAAGATCAAGAAACCATGACAAATTCTTTGTTGACCACCATTCAGAAGAGAAGAAGAAGACACAAGATATCTCTGACATCGGAATCACTGGATATCTCCAACCAAGCTGTTTGTCCCCTAACAAAAATCAATGGGTCAATTCCTAGAGATGAAGTAGAACCTGTACTTTGAGAGGCTAAAGAGGATAGGAGAATGATGGGTAAGGAAGATACGGGATCAAAAGCAATTCTGGAAGATTGGACAGAAATAATAGAGACAATTCCAAGGAAGTCAAATCACTAATCAAGGAAGCCATAGAAGAAGGAAGAATAGCATGTAAGGAAGATATGGGATTGGCATATGTTAAGGAACTTCAGTCAATCATAGCAAAGGATGCTCAAAAATTTACCAAACAACACTCAGAAAAAATTAGGAAGAAGTCAGAATCAGGTGAAAAACTACTCATAGCCAAGAGAAAACAACAAAGGCACACTAGTAAACTAGTCACAACCCCAGGACAAGGGTGAAACCAGATTCAAGAACCCAGAATGTGAGGGTAAGGAAACCTAATGCATACAAAAGAGAGCAGGAGACCCAATTAGGCCTGGAAAGTGGGCATCAAAAATCCTTCGTAGACTTCATCAGGGGTGAAAGGGAAAAGTGTTCTGCCTACAGGCCATGGCAAGTTGGAATGTCAGAGGCTCGAATGCCTTTGACAAGAGTTGCTTAGATAAGCAGCTTATAGGAGAAAATAGGCCAAATATCCTATTACGTCAAAAAACTAAAATTAGTGCTCAAGGGTTTAACAAAACAGCTAGTAGTATTTGGAACAAAGGGGCCTGGGTAGAAAACAGTTCAAAAGGAAGTGCAAGTATTTAATTGTAATGTGGAATCCAAATCCTTTAAAGGAACATTCATAATTCAAAATCCAAACTGCATAAATATTCAGTTCATGGATCTCAAGGAGGACACGGATTTTATCTTATCAAATGTATATGGACTCAATATAGATGAAGAGGAGAGACTTGGAGATATTAGACGCACATAGAAGGGGATGTAAAGGCAGGAAATGAACAGTACAAGGGGACTTCAATGTTATTCTTAGATCCATTGAAAATTAGGGAGGCGCGATGATTTTTTCTCAAAGCAATATTGACTTCAATTCCTTTTGTGTCAAGTGTGCTCTAATAGACATTGAGTCAATAATTTGTCTGTCCACTTGGACAAACAAGCATCAATCAAGGCAACCAAGCAAACATGAAGAGGCTTGACAGATTTCTTATCAGCCATGAGTGATTACGGAAAAGACTATATAGCTATCAGAGGTATCCCATTTCCCAGGGTTGGATCGTTGGCCAATCACCCTACTAGTGGAAAGAGACAAGAACCCAAACAGGATCCCTTTCAAAATGGAATTTGTGGTTCCAAGATCCCACTTTTGAAAAAACAAAATTGGTGGAAGACAAAGGCGAAAGATTCAAAAAGATTCACTCTAGCCAAGAAATAAAAAATTGTCAAAATACAAGTAAAGATATGGAATAAAAAGCAATTCAGGGACATCTTCCATGAGAAAACAACTAAGAACCCAAGAATAGATCAAGGAAAGATTGCAGAAGCACATGTAACTCCGGATCTCGTGATACAAGAAAAATCTTAACGGTAGAATTCCAGCAGGCTTTAAGAATGGAAGAAACCTATTCAAGGCAGAAGTCAAGAGTCAAGTGGCTCAAAGATGGAGACAAAACACGAAATTCTTTCATCTTTCTACAATGGTGAGAAGGAATGTGAACAAGAAAGAAAAGACTGCCACGCCATCATGGGAAGTTATCTGAAATAACTCTAGTATAAAAGAGGAAGTTGAAACCTTTTTCAAAGAGCTCTTATCATCAAAAGAGAACCATTCAACTGTTCATGATGATTCCTGCAAAACATTCCAAAGTTGATTACACCACAGATCAAGATAATGAAAGGCTCACGGAGCCAATTAATGAAGAAGAGGTCCAAAAAGCAGTATTTTTTATGGGAGCAGGCAATGCCCCAGCCCGGATGGTTTCCATGTGGGGTTTTTTCAAAAGCTCTGACACGTTGTGGGTAAAGAAATTTGGGAAGCAGAGGAAGAATTCCAAAAGAATAAAATGATGCCAAAGGAATGGAATAGCCACTTTCTTGGCCTTATTTCCAAAAAAGAGGAAGCAAAATATTTACCTATTGCATTGTGTTATACAATTTACAAGATAGTCACTCGGGTTTTGGCTTTAAGACTAACGTTTTCCTTGGAAAGATCATTTCTGAAGAGGATAGCAGATTTGTGGCAGGAAGGCACATTCTTGACAGCATCTTTGAGGCTCACAAGACTATCCCTTCCATAAACCATGGGAAAAGATAATGTAAGATTAGCAAGTCGGTTATGAAAAAGGCCTACGATAGAGTGAAATGGGACCTCTTGATGAAGGTACTAAATAATTTCAAGTTCTTAGATGAATGGACGAAGCTAAGTTTCAGGTGCATCACATTACCAACCTTCTCCATTCTGATTAACAAACTTTCTGCAAGGTACTTCCAAGATACTGGAGGTATTTGACAAGGAGAGCCTATCTCACCTTTTTTCTTCATAATTCTAAAAGAAGTTCAAAATTAATAAACTGCTCAGCCTCCAAGAATAAGCCAAAAGGTATGCAATAACCCTTAGTGTAGAGCCTACATGTGATTTACAATTTGTAGATGACATTGTGCTAATGGGAGTTTCCTCACAAAGAAGCTAGGGAGATAAAGAGAATATTAAAAAGATATGAGGAAGCAACATGACAAAAGATAAATGCACAAAAATCAAAAATATCTTCATGAATGTCCTTAAAGATCTTCAAAGGAAAATTAAGAAAATATTGGGATTTGAACTAGGTCATCTACCCAGCTCTTACCTTTGGAATGCCACTCTTGGAAAGGAAAGCATCATGGGAAATTTGGAAAGCAGTGGTGGACAAAATTCAAATAAAATTATCATCATGGAAGAAAGCCCATATGATTAAATCACCCCTTCAAGCAATGCCTGTCTATCCGATGTCGCTATTCAGCATGCTAACTTCGGTTGCAAAGAGTATTTCCAAAATCCATATAAATTTCCTCTAGAGTGGGTTGAAAGGAAGAGAACAATAAGCCTAATGTCTTAGAAGAAAGCCTACAGACTGAAAAGCATGGGAAGGCTGGGATTCGGACTCTGTGAGAACATCAATGAAGCTCCAGGAGCCAAGCTGAATTGGAGAGTTTATGCAAAGAACAGAAACCTATGGAGCATAATCCTATAGAGTAAAAATCAAGATACTTAGAGAGTTCTTCGCGTCTTAACACGGGAAACCATCCCCTGAGGATCTACTATATGGAATTTTATCAAGAAATGTAAAAGCCTAATCACACCAAATCTAAGGTGGGTTGTTTTGAATGGTCATCAGGTGCATTTCTAGGAGGATTTATGACTTAAAAGTACCCCACCAGGCCAAGATGGGTTCTTCCCAGAACTAAGAGAGGACACAAATTACTTAGTGGAGGACAAAGGTTACTGACTGCATATCGAAGAATGATGGTTTCTGGCATTGGAAAGAACTGCATTGGCAAGGTAAGGAATTAGAAAGGAAAGGCAAAGTTCTGAATATGAATCATCCACCTTGCTTGCTCATAATAGGGAGAGCAGCAAAATATGATCCCCATGAATAGGATCGAAACTAGTGCAACCCAAATATCCTACGAGAGTTACAATACTCCAAATATAAAACAAACTAGTAACAATAATATCCAAGTGAGTTGTCATATAACAACCTCACTTGTTACATTAAAGCTAGGATAAATTAATAAATAAATTACCTGTTGTAATTTTTTATTCTAAAAATCCCTTGGGTCTATCTCGGTTGAGGAAGCCTGCAGAGAAATCATTCTGGCAAGTCAGAATGCAGGAAAATTCCCTTGCAAGAAGGTATGGCTCCACAAAGGAATTACAAAAGAAAATAATTTTCTATGGTTGGCTGCCCATGGAAAATCTCTAGCCTTTGATAGATTGATGAAGCGTGTGTTTCCTGGAGCAATGCTCGCATTTAAATCCTTTGTCCCTATGTTCAAGGTATTTGGAAGGTCTTCTTGGCGAAATGGGAGCTTAGTTGGGTCTTTCCAAGCTCGGTCAAGCTCCTCTTGAGAGATTCTGGAAGATAACCCCTGCAATAATCTGGAACTTGTGGCTTGAAAGAATGCTAGGATATCCAAAGACAAAATCTCCACCGACTCTACAATTGTGAGGGACAACAAAAGGGCACACTTTCAGAGCTTTCCAGAACTCAGCCTATAAAGGAGAAGGTGATCAAAGAGGAGGATATTAGATGCCGCAGCAAGTGGCCAGTATTTGGGTGACCAGATTAGTCCCCTTCCCCGGATAATGGGGTTGAACAGATGAAGAAATTGGCAGTCAAATGAGCCCCTCAGCCCCCAAGTTATATCAAGTTAAATTTCAATGGGACAGCTAAAGGAAATTCACAGCTGGCAGCAGATGGATGTGTGTTTAGAAATGAGGAAGCCAACTAGAAATTGTGTGCTCATTAGATTTCAGAATCAATACCAATAATCAAAATGAAGCTGTAGCACTGTTGACAAGGATCACACAGCAATCTTGAAGGGATCGTGGATGTTGTTGACTCATTATAGAAGGGGATTCACTTTCCTAATCAATGCAATGAATAATGGTAAGGTATCCTCTTGGCGACTCAAGGAAACTGTCAATGAAGCCAAATGGCTCTCTAGTAAGTTTGACTCCATGAGCTACCAATACATAAAGAGAAGAAAACAAGACTGCAAACAAGGTAGCAAACTTAGGAGTCGAAAGGAAACAAGGCTGTCCCCTCATGAAGTAATCAAAGAAGGTGGCAGCAATTTAAAAATTTGTCATCACGTGTATGTGTACATTTAATCTGCGCAAGAGATTAAGATGCCTACTTTGCACAGGAAGGGGATGCATCTTAAATAATAAATATCAAGTCTTTGTCATTAGACTATACTTCCTTGAGTGTATCAACCTCTCAGCTCTGGCATGGGTTCTAAGGGGCACTGGTTGTTTGCAAGTGCACCCGGTATAGGTAATCTCAAGCTACACTTCTTCTACTTGAGAAAGGTAATAGCTTGAATTAAGCCAGCTTCTTTAGAATCTGAATTTCTGATTATAATGGGCTACCCAACCAGGTATGTATCCACTTCATTATTAAGAGTTGTCTTCTATAAATATAGAAGAGATCATTAAAGTGTGAGGCTTAGATGCTCCCACTCACAAAGAAACGATGAGGATCTCAGAATGTAAGAAAGGTCACAATTGTAGGAATTTTTCCCTCTTATTGCCCTCACCATTGCTGGACTCCCTAGTTTCTATGATTTGTTTGAAAGGACCTATGAATAAAGGGAAAGACGTCACAGAATCCTCCTCCCCTGGTCGTAGGTCTGTCACTCTCAACAGGAGACTCCCTCTCTAGACACAGGGAAATTGGTTGGAGATGGTCGTACTTGGTCTGGAGCAGAGGGCTCCAATGCTGAGGATTTAAATTAAAATTTGCTCTTCCCTCGATCACCTCATTCACTGCGATGCAGTCAGAGGTCGGCTCCTTGTTCGTGTGACAGTTAGGAGAAAATTGAACGCAGATGACATTGTGTCCTGCTCAAGAGCTAGCACAAAAAATGATGAAGGATACTGATATGACTTATGGTTGTAGAAACGCATATGACATGGTTCACGATATGTCTTCTGCTGTGATGATTGCTGTAGCCGGAAGCTCTTATCAAGTCAACGGAAATCTGGTGGTAGCAGGTGCAAATTAAGATCATTCACCAACTGGCCAAGAGCAGGGTGGGGCTGGATACTAATAGACTGATGCACCCTCAGATCTGTGTCAACAATATTGCTGCTGCCATGTCCATCCCTCTCATTCTCCACGGTGTTTGAGGATTCGGACTCGGAGGACAAAGAAGAGGCTGGTCCTGTTAACACCATTATCATATATTAGTTTTATGTATGTGAGGTGAACATTTTGAAAATCATTACAATTCTTGTTAGTTTGAAGATGATGTGGCGGTAATGAAGATGTGTACAAGACTTGGAAGAATATTATCCTTGGAAGGTAGTGGCCTTTTTTTGTTTTGTTAAAAAACCAACATTCAAAGCTAAATACTAGTTTAAGTATTTTGTTTTCAGTTTCAAAAGGATCCTCTGCTTCTATCAGTACTTTAGATCACCTACATTTTCCGTGCATGCCTATAGCTTGCATGGATTGTACAGGTGGCTCTCGATATCTATTATGCTTATTGATTAAGATCTCAGAAATGGTAGCTAAATCTGTATTTGCATTATGATAGGCTTTTCTGCAAGATTGTTTGAGCCAAAACACACATACCCGCAGGTGAAAATTAGAAGCTTCTAGTTCTGCATGCTATGATAGTTCTTCATGAAGCCACGTGCATTTTTTCCTGGTTTGTGTGTGAGATTGCTTCATTCTTTTGCCGAAAAAGGTATCTTGGTTTTGTTGGATACGGAAGGAACCGCTGACTTCGGTATAGTTGCGAGCAGATTATGATAGGCAGAGGCAAGAAGTTCTCTGTGCCCATTCACTCAGTAAGAATAGATGTATACGGATCTGCAAATTTCTTTGGATAGAGCAGATTGTAAATGATTTTAAGGAACGGTTTTTTTTATCTTATTCAAGAGTTTTCCTTAGTGTCTGAAGAGATTCTACAGACTTTCACACTTCTCATGCACGCCATTGTATAGAAACAGAGTATTGAGGTGCCAGAATGCAGATATGTGACTTTATATACATTTTGACTCATTTCGGTCTTACTGCATCTCTGAGAAGAAAAAACAATATGTAAGGAAAAACTCAGCAAAACATGTCTAGAAAGCGTATCGTTTGCGTGGTAAGAAGATCTTTGTAGATGGCAAGTTGTGATTACAAATGGAGCATGAGTGAGAGTAGGATATGGTTCTACAAGATTAGTGTAGGGGATATCTTAGAGGTTGAAGGAAGAAAATACCTCATTGCCTTCCTTCAGTCACAATTTGAGACTGTGAAGTTACTCCAGGTTATCTGCATGATGATATGCATTCATAATTTGAGGTCCTGGCGAGCATTTTCCTATCAGTGACTGATTTTTCATTGCTTATTTTTGCAGGGCGAGGGTCCTTCTCCTTATGTGTCTTTAACAAAAGAAAAAGAAAGGAAGGATTCAGTATTGAGAATGATTCGCTGATCACAGAGTTAAGCAAGATATTTTACATGATTTCAATACTTAACATGTCCCCTACGGATTTGATCATAGACCTATTTTAAAAACTATTAAAAAGCAAATTCCTTGACTTTAATCGTAACCAATTTTCAGGCCCTTGGGTTTTTTTTTTCTCTAATATGTCGTAACCATGTATGTTCCTGATTGATGATCAGGGGCTTTCAATAGACTGGCCAATTTTGAACTAGAAAAGAAATTATCCGAAACCTAATTACAGGTATATAAATTGTTTTTAAATAATTACTGGATTAACATCGTAAATGTTTTTGTCTGACATTTCAAGTGAACTACCTCACTCGCCATCGTCCAGACATCAAAAAAAACATCTACGTGGTTAGTTTGGAATTTATTTTTGAAGTGCTATCCTGCAGAAGTCTTCTTTATAAATTTTAAATTGATTTAATTCTAAACATATGTGTATATTTAGCTGAACATAAAAGCTCTTTAAAACTGTAAAATGGAATGAGCTGAAGAGGTAAAAGATTCGGGAGCTCATTCTGGAATTCTAAGTACAAATGTACAAATTCAAGGAGACAATATTAAGTGTGGAAATTAAATAAGATATCTGCATCCAATTCAATTCACCGGGTACCCCAATGGTTGAGGCCGTGTGCAAGTCCCGTGTGAATTTGATGGAAGCGATATATTACCCTAAAAAATTCCAAACAAACAAACAAACAAAAATATATAGTACGGTAAAACTAACCTGTTCGTCTGGAAGATGGAGCAAAAAATCTCGGATAACTGCAATAGCTTCGTCCAAGGACTTAGTCTTTGTATAGTCCACACTTATTTCCTTTATAAGCTCCTTCACTTTCAAATCTGCCAGTTCAGACTCCAAAGTGAGCGCCATTATTATGCTCTGTGCCTCAACACAAAAATTGCTTGCAACGTTCTAAAACCGTTCGGAAATACCAACAAGGGTTTAGGGTTCAGGGATTAAGGTTGAGCCCTTCACAAAGCCTCAAAACCGTCAAAAAAGGGTGGGTAAAAATTTGCATGTCAAAACAAATTAAAATTTAAAAATCGTTTCACAATAGATAAGTGAAGGTACTTTTAAAAGTGTCAAAAGAATGGAAGTATGGTGAAAAATGCTTCTCAACACTTTGTGTAAAATTTTTTAATTTAAAAAAAATGATGACTTCCAGAAACAACAATCACCTCCAGCTTTCTAGGATCTGCGTGTGACTCACTGATACGTTAGACAATTGCTATTAAGTAATTATCAAAAGTTTTAAAATAATAAATATACTACTATTGTAATAATATTAAGGTCAAATCCCGAGTTTCTAGCAAGTTGGTGATGCCAACTCAACGAATACTTGAGCACAAATACATAAAAAGCAAAAATTTAATATTACCGTTTAGGGTTATGGCCTTTGCTTGGGATTCATTCAAACATTTTATCTGTCACCTTATATTTTTTCTACGTCTTTATTGCAAGAACCACCTTGAGAGGCGGAGAAAAGAGCTAGGATCGACTTGCACACAAAAATCTGCCCACTTGGGAGCCTGCACAACATGATTTGGAACAGATTGAGCGTGTAGAGTGGCCACAATCTCGATATGAGCTGAGATGGATATTTGAGGTTGGGCAGAGCTTGGAGAAAAGTGTTGAACCGATCTCAAAGGGTGACTTCAATTCGTGACTCGCAATGTAGGGTGTCGAGAAGGCTCTATGTGAGCCATGTTGGTGCCAAAGGGTGGGATGGGCTCAGTAATGATCTCGATCCAGATCACATAGATCAATTCAAGCTCGATGTGTAGATAAGTTAGGGATTGAGATGATTGGATTAGCTCGGTTTGTATCCAACAGAGAAGGAGGTTGAGGAAAAGGTAGTTGGGACTTGCTTTTAGGAAAAACAAAGGTCGAGTCACTTGAGGAAATCACCCATTATGACCATTGTAAAGAAGAATCGAGCTAAGTTTTGAGTTTCTCCGTAATGCAAAGGTTTATTGGACTTATCTGAGATGGCAGAATGCAAGGCAGAGGAGAAGAGCTCTTTGTAAAGGGGGCAAATATGCATAGATAAGCTTATTTGTCCATTAAAGTACCCCTCCAAGTCATCATTGATATCTTCTCTCTAATCATTGTTCAATAGCAGTGATGTGGAGGCCAACAAGAACAGTTGTGCTCAAGACAATGTGGCTCAACTATATGCCTAAGGAGTTGAGGGAGAGGGTTATGGATAGATTCAGGGAAGATTATGAAGGGTGAGTGTGATTAATAGAGTAGTCTAATTTGGTAATACATCATTGGTGTGAAGTAGATCTGAATGCATACTATGCATGAGGTGAAGCTCTTGGCTTTGAAATTTGACCAAGAATATCTCGATGTATTTGTCGGTGACATGGTTAGTGTGGGTGTTTCTATGTATAGATGCGCATTTTCTTTAATTTAATTAGAAAAAATCTGAGATAATGCCTTTTACTAGTGAAAACTTACACGGGTTTTAATTTTAGTGGTTAAAATCCGAATGATTTTTTTATTGAAGTGATAAGAATCCAAATGGGTTTTAATTTTAGCACTAAAATCCAAGTAGAAGCTAAAGTTATTTATTTTATTATTTACAATTTTTTCATAATGATTTTGATAAGAGATTTCAGTGTCACACACACACACACACTTTGATGGTTTTTATGTGTTTACTGATCTACATGTCTTCTCGTCTAATTTCAATTGTTTGTTTATGTATTTAAATATTGAATTTATTTAATGCTTATTTTAGTTGTGATGATTTTTTAGAAAATTAGAATATTGCAAATTTGGGCTTTCATTACATCATAATTTGATTATTTTACCAATTTAAATCCATCTTAATTTTACACCATTTTGATCAAGAGGTCATTTTGTTTAGATTACTGAATTTTTCCTTTTTTAAGGTGTCAATCAACTCGTATTGATATTATAAAAAAAAAACAATTTCTCATTTTAAAAAATTATTCTTAATTTTTATGACGTGGATACTTGATTTATTCTTGTCATATGAAGTGTAAAATATTCATAGTACTTTTCATCATTGAGGGGTTGGTCCAATATTTTCCCTCCACAATAAAATTCAGACTAGCGCTTCAAATTTGATACCTGGAGGGGAGCATATTTGAAAAGCTTTTAAGGCGCGGGCTAATATTTTTGAGTTGTTTAAAACCCCTAACATTGAAGTGTTAAAATGTTTAATGTATACTTTGGTTTTACAGATAGAAAAATCATTATTGAATGAATGTAAGAAAGAATTTATAATGTCCACCATAGTGTATGAATGAATGGTGAAAGATTTTAATAACCTCCACGAGACCAAGCAGTCTATGGGACCAAGAGCAACAAAAAGACCAATTTGAGCCAACACAACAAACTAACATTCTTACTAAATTTCTAGCCCCTTCTCAATGTTAAGTCTTCTACTATGGATCTTGATTAGGAAACTAGTTGTTTTGTTTAGCCTTGCCTCCTCAAACAGGTCGGTTAGGTTGTCGATTTGTAGGTTGTCTTTGTACTTGATACGAAAGTCACTGTATGTTGCATTTTATGGGATCGAGAGCACTAACAATTTGTGTGGCAACGAGTTCATGTCGATAAATCAGTTCATGTCAAGTTCATGACGATAAATCAGTTCATATCAAGTTCGTATCGATAAATCATTTTTTAGTTAGACAATAATTTAGACATTTTTATTGATAAATTGAATATATATGTGTTATAGTAATTTTTTGTTAGTATTTTCTTAATAATATAAGATCTTCCGATATTGTTTTCCTTGAAACTCATAATGGGATATTTTTATATTTAGGGATTTGTATGGTTTCACCTTAAGATTAGGGGTTTATCCTTTTGGTTTGTAGCTAACGCATGTGTTCACATTTTAACTATTTTATATTATGAATCAAGAAAATCCAAATTAACAATTTTTGTGATTGGTAGTTTTCTAATGATCAAAAGTGCTTTCTAGCAAGTCGTTTTTTCCAACATATTTTGTTTTGTTATGTTTTTATTATTTATAATTTGTAAGTGGTGTCACTCAAATTTCACCCTGAAATCTGTGACTACCCTATCCGAAAAAAATTCGTACTTTTAAAATAATGGGTCGTTTTGTGTTTTTATTGCCTGAAAGTTCTTATATTGCGTCAAGATAATCCCAAATAGCCATATTAGCCTTTTTCGCTAAATACCCAGATGCCCAAAATTGTTTTATTCTGTCGTCGGGATTTGTCTGCGGGAAATTTGTATTTAATTATTTTGAGCCCCGTATGAGGCTATTTGCGCTCTGTTTTAACTCTATTATGAGCGAATATGTTATTATTCATATGTGCCAGAAGGGTTTTAACTTGTATTAAGTTTTGGGCTTTATTTGTAACTTTTGGCAATTTTTCGTGTTTTTGTGGTGTCCCGTTTCGTTTTCTGTAAAATTTCTCTGGAACAATTCCTTTGTCAGGTAAGCCCGATTTTTGGCCTGGAGCAGCTGGAAAACATATACGCATATTATGCCGGAGGAAGTCGCCATCGGAGGTCTGGATCACTGGGAAAAAGCAAATTCGTGCACAGAAAAGCCCCTGCGAGGATGGGTGCATTTTTGGAAAACAAAGGATTTAAGCTGCAAGGGGAAAAATATAGGCCACAGGCAAAGTGGGAATTTTATACCTGCCTCGCAGAGTACTTTTTTCCTGTGTTATAAGAGTCACTTAAGTTGCAGTGGAAAAAAATAGAGGCTGCAGGCAGGTGAGAATCTATTGCCTGTCTTGCAGGGTAAAAATTCCCATGATAAAATAAAAGGAAAGTGACTTAAGTGAAATCATGGGATTTTAGTGCCTACCTTGCAGGGTAAATAATCCCATTGTCAAAGTCAAATCACTTAAGTGGATCACGGGATTTTGGTGCCGGCCTTGCAGGGTAAAGAATCCCATTGTGGAAAAAATTCTTAAAAATAGAATTACATGTGCAAAAAAGTGTGCCCCCTTTGGTGAGAGAATGACAGCCTTAAATTGATTATTTTAATTAATCTACTATCTCAAAAAGTGCTCCCAAGCTTGGAGGAAGTCAACAAGTCAAAGTTGAAATAAAAGAAAGGATTTAAAAGCATTAAATTTAATTTATTTAATGGTTGCCCTCTTCCTCTCAAAAAGTGCACCCCATTTGGGTATTATTTAATGTTTTTTAAGGCATTAAAACATTAAATTAATTTCTATTTTCAGTGGCTATGGTCAAAGCACACTGTGAAGCTTAAGTGAAGTGATGTGTGAAGGATTAAATTGGATTAATTTAATTTATTGGATGGTTGTCCTTAAACATGCTATTTTTAAAAGAGAAAAGCATGATTTTTAATTAATTAATTGCCTTTAATTGTTAGGGCAATTATTAATTATAGAATTGTGAAGGTTATATAAGCATAGGCAGCCATATGGGTGAATTATTCAAATCACAGGTGAAGAATTGTAGTCAAGTGGAAAAGTGTGCCCCCATTAGAGGAAGGATTTTGCTCAGACAAGGTGACAACAAGGCTAAAAGCTTCCAGATTTGGCGCATGCTTTGAAGGAGGTTGATCTTTGTCTGCATAATTGTTTGCATATGTGTTACAGGTGCTCAGGTGTTGTTGAAAGGATTTATGCTCTCTTTATGTGTAAATTAAACACCAATTTTTGGGGCAACAGGCTTGAAAAGTGCAGATTTTTACAATTAAAATTCACTATTCGTGCTCCGGTGGCCATTTTTGTCTGAATAAATTGCAGGAATTCATTACAGGTGCTTTACAAAAGAAAAGGAGTTTTTATCAATGTCCAACACATTGCAAATATCCTCCGAATCTAAAGAATTGTTCAGATCTGCACCAGTATTGAAGAAATTCGGCCAAGTAAGAAGAAAAAGAATTATTCAGACGAAGATAGACAAAGCTATGGCAAAAAGAGATGAAAAAAGAAAGCACGATGGAGTCATGCATTGCTTCTAAACTTGCTGACATAGGAGACACAGATCTAGGCCCGAAACCTCTTTCTGATTTGATTGACAGATCCAGAGCGGGAAAGACTTCACTCATGCGTGCGGTCAAAAGCAGTGGAATTATCCGAGCTGCAGCTTTTTCCATGTATAGCCCAATTGCCAGAGTTCGTGATGGAGTGTGCTAGATCTTATCATCCTTCATCTAGATCAGTGCGTGATGCTTCGGGAAAGACAATAATTCGTTTGGACGCAGAGTTCATCAATTATTGTTTGAGGATTCCAGTGCGAAAGGTGGTGACTTCCATTAGCATTCAGGATGCTGACAGTAGATGGGAGAAGCATAGAGCTGATTGCGTGGAGCATCATGAATAGTCGATACATGAAGAAGCCTATATCTCCTTCAAAGTTCCTGAGAACTCTTCCACGGTCCAATTTGGTGCAGGAGGCAGATGATTTCGTCAAATTGCTATGCAGAATGAATGGCGAAGCAAATGCCTACACTTTCAGTACATGGATGCATGCTTTCATCAGGACCATTGAAATCAACAAGGTTGATTCCATAATCAATTGGTCAGAAATTATTAGCAACAACATCGGTGAGCAACTCCGGAACGTGAAGCATACTTTCAGCTTCAAGATGACTTCATACTCGGTGTATGTTGCAGCTTCATAGGGCGTCTTTTCCAAGCTGGATAGGGTGTGGTGTTCTTTCTAAGGACCCCCATTTTCGAATGCTACCCGCAGCTTACTACACCTGCATGCGAGAAAGACTTCAAAGTGATCAATGATGACTTCTTCTACGATTTCATCTGCAGGCTAGACAAAAACTTGAAGGCCAACAGGGTAAGCAAGGAAGCGTGGGAAAGCTGTGTCCAAGATTGGCAGTCTATTCATTCAATTTGCAGATTTCACATACCTCAGGGTTACGGGCTTTTCTGGAGAACCAACAAATATGCCCAGGTATCTGAATGATAGATTGATCGCCATGGAGCTGAGCAGGCAACTTGTGGAGTTACACGACCTTCAGTCAAAGCGGCACAAGTCTATGGGCTTCTTTCCAATCACTGTGGGATATTACAGCTGCATTAGCATTCACAGAGCTCAAGGGATGGAAAGCGCAAATGTTATCCGAGTATGAGCAAGAGTTCTTCCCTGCACGGCTGAACTTTGATCCATTTGGAGTAGCCAGGAAGACAATCTCCCAGCAGTACGCACATATGCCTTCATTAGAAGATTTCTAGATGAAGTGCAAAAGTGAGTACGAGGTTAGAAAGAAAGATTTCAGTAGGCTATCAGCAAAGCAAGTGTTCGACTTTGGACTAGTGCGGATACCTGCGGATCTTAAAGATGATGGGAATGTTGTACTTGACACTTACCATCAAATGGGAGGAGATAAAGCCATACTGCAGAATAACATAGGAGGCTTGCAACACAATTGAAGAGGAGGTCGAGAGTTGTGTTGGTGAATACTTCAAACTAGTTGCTGACGAAGGGATATTGCCTTGATGAAATATTGATGAATCAAGTCACGGGCAACTTCGGTGCAGGAGATTCCCTCAAGCGAAAGCACAAAGGAGAAAGCAGCAGGAAAGTCGAGAAGTTGAAAGTACATAGAAGATCTCAATCCAAGGAGGGGATCACTTCTAACGACCATGACTTTAACTCCAGTTTCTCTAGTACCACAATGCTTCACCAACTATTGCACCGCAGCGGTAGGATGCTTCCATGCCTCCACTAAATCCAACGACATTCATCTTCTCCCCTCAGCCACTTCATTCAGCGCCTATTCTAGAGGATACGCTGAAGCTACAGATGGCAGAATTTGAAAGGGCTTTGTCCTTGGATGACTCAAAAGATGGCAGCCATAACACTGTTTCACTTTCTAATAGAGAGGATGCAGAGAGGGGAGATGGTAGTGCACTCAGCAACTTCTCACTCTTCGAGAAGTAATTTTCTCATAATTGTTAGCTTTGCAGCTTGTTCCAGAAGCGAGAATGGAGATGAACTTAGAGGAGCACGACTTGCAGCTACTCCAAGATCTGAGCAGAAGAGACAGAAGGCCTAAAGTTGCTAAAGCAACTTCTAGGTTGATCATCGAGAATTCAGGAGAGAAGTTTGCTGAGATATCAATTCTGGCAGAAGGAAAGATAGAAGAGGAGCTCACGGCAGAAGATGTGACAGTGACCAAAGTACCACTCGGTCAAGCCACCACTGAAGGATTGAAGCAGGACACGCAGACATTGATAGATGCTTTATTCCTTAGGCTTGACAGTGAGAAGGCAAAGAAAGAAGAGCTGCAGAAGCAAGTATCTCAATTATGTGAGATCATAGCCAAGGTTGTTAAACCTTCCATTCAGCCCATTTCAAGAGCAGGTGAGTGATCATCTTATGTAGGAAATGGAAGATGCAAGCAATCAAGTAAAGGCAATTGACGAATGGAAGGATTTGATTATTCGTCAAGCTTCTGTACAACTTGGGGAAGTGCCAGCCCGCCTAAAGGGTTATGAACGATGCAGCAAATCAACTAAAGCAACTGATGGCAAACATAGAAGGCATGAATACAGTTGCAAAGAGTAACCTGAGTATTTTGGCCGAGATCAACAAGCTTCCGGGAGATGTATTGATTGCGGATCAAATTGTATCGGACGGATCAGTTGAGAAGGGGAAGCAACTAGAGTTTGCAGTATCTTTCCATTTGGAAATCTGCAAAGTTTTGCTGAAGAGGATGCAGGCACTTGAGAGTAGAACATCAGATTTACCAGACAGTGTCATTTCTTTCACTGAAGAGATAATGGATGGGAATGTCACTTCATACGTGTGGATCGTCTCAACTAAGGTGCCTAATTCCCTGGAAGGTTCTCTTCTGATGGTACAAAAGAGAATTGATAAAGCTACCAAGCCTTTCACGATGAATTCTATCAGTAGACTGGTGGCGCTGCAGGCAGACATTGCAAGGTTTGGGCCGAGTTTGGAAGATGTGGAAGCGTGCATCAAAGTGTTGAATGAAGGGTTGCTGCAATTCAGGACAGAGAAAGAAGCAGTGGCTAAAACAAATGGAAGGATGCTGAATTATATATTCGACAAGTATATCAGATATCAGAACAAGAAGATGTAGACATTACAGCTAGCATGACTTCTTCTATTCTTTCTTCTTCTATTTTCTATGTTCCCAGACGAAATTGTAAAACTTCTAAGTTATTGGTTTTGCAACCATTACTTAAAGTCATGTGGAACCATTCTATTAGTTAAGTGATTCATGTGTCACTTAAGAAGAAGTTAGTTGAGGATGATTGCCAAATGTATCTTTACTTGTTGTTCATGGCTTTAGTTCAATTTGAGTTTTCCATTTGTACTTTCCCTCCTACATTCTATAAGTAGGAGAAGAACCTCTGGGTTAAAAGAAGGAATCAGAATTTGTAAGCAGCAATCCTGTGTTCTAGACTTTGTGCTGAACCCTTGAGAGCAACTTGGAGCAAAGGAATACAAAGAAGCAGGTTTCTGGAGAACTTTTTGTCATGGTGTACTGTGTTTCTTGCTTTGAATCTTAGATCTCTTGATAAACTTTGTGTTATTTTAGATCTAGATCTAGAGCTGCCTTTGTTTTATAATTTTGTGTGTTCATATTTATTAAGTTTCTTCTATGTGCATGCAATTAGCTCTGTTATCTACTAATTGGGATGCACATCTTCCCCATTTCTTCTCTATATTTCCTTTACTTCCTTCCTCTATAAAATACTTCCTTTCTTGAACAGTTGCTTACTTGCTGCAGAACTTCTTAGTTATGGCTCATGAATTAAGTGGTTAAAGTAAAACCTCTGATAGATAATAACACATTTTTATTGACAAATCTGACACGGGAGCCTCACCAGTTAAATGAGGGAGATTTATCTCATGACTGCCTAGGTTTGATGCTATGCAGAAAATCTAGCCAACAGTAAGTGATGGACATATAATGTAGGAGATTTCCATTCTCTACCCTAACAAATTCAGAGTGGTGTATGAAAAGTTACCTATTTATTATCTTGCCCCGAAGGTAGGTAAAATGACTTTAGTTTTCCTGTCAGATCATTTCTCTTTGCAATCAATGTCTACCACCAGGAATATTTCATTATTGGATCGTAGTTTTGGTTCAGAATAATCTTATTCATAAATTTTAAATGTCAGTTATGTGTCACTTGATTGGGTTCTTGACTCTTCCCTTTATTCTTCATAAAGAACTAGGCAAGAAATTATTACAAAATATTTCACACATTATAGTCCTATTGTTGCCATTTCACCATTATTGTGCATTTTTTAGGCTTTCTCTTAATCTCAACCGGAAACCAAATTTAATCTTTATTTAAGTTTCATTGCATCGAAAGGCCAAGCATTAATACGACGACAATATAAAATAGTGATAGGTACTATATTTTGACATTAGCTATTAATTCCTATGTTTGTCATATCAACATTAATGGACATAAAAAACACAGGAAAGTAGATAATAAATCTTTAAACGAAGCCAAAAATATTCAAAAAATGGCAACTTATAGTCAAGTATATAACCATGTGAACCCTAAAAATGCTTAGGAAAGAGGGTTTTCCATACCCCTGTGCAGGTTTTGTGTGAGTCTTTGTTTATATCGTCTTGGTGCTCATTTGTTAGGCACTTCCTTGCAATTATTAGTTCTAAGGTTTTCTTCAATGTTTGTAGGATGGTTATAAGTGCACAAAGACATTTCAACATCAACCTCTATTGTTTTTTAGGGGTTTTTTAACCAAAATATTGATTTTTAAAATATTCCTTTTTAGGGTTTTGCTTTCATCATTGTTTATGCATTTTATTGAGTATTGTTACATTCCTTTATATTTTTCCTAATTCTAAATTTGTGTTCTCTTAATGGAGTCTAATTTGTATCATGCCACCACCATGGACCATGATCTGTTGTAAAAACAAAATGTTTCATGATATTTAAATAAGCCCATTAAAAACCAAGTGTAGTTGAGGGAAAATATAAACTTACGGTTATCTTTTACTGACTTGAATTGGGTGTTACCATATTTGTTGTGCTCCTTAAGCTTGTGGATGAAAAACCTACTAAAGACTATATCATGTTGTGTCTTTTCTTGTGGAATATAATTTTGAAACCAAACAATCATCCTAAAATTTAAGTTGTTTGTCGAACATGTATACGAGTGTGTTGTTTCCACACCAACATTTAATAATTCCTCCCAAAAAATTCTTCTTATTTTGAAATCCATCTCACATATTATGTGCCTAGTTCTCTGGTTTTTACCATGTTTATATTTCTAGATTTCTATTGTGTTGTGTAGCACCATGCCCCTTTCCCCTTCATTGAATATAGACCCTCTAAAACTTGTGAATTTGCCCAAGTGAACACTTTTGCAACTTGAAAGATCACATGTGATCTCATGTTTATTTTAATAAGGTGATTTTCTTGATGTAAAAGTGCTTCAATGGCTACGCTTAGTGCTTTCATATGCACAAGGCTCTAGAATTCAAAGGCTACAATAGTTTACAATGTAAAATGATTTATATATGTTATATTAACTTTATGCAACATGTAGAGACCTTTGTGTAACTTATATGATCATCTTTATGTAGCTCCATGCTATTGTACCATCTTAGAATATCATTTAGTATAGCATTGTGGGACCTTACAAAGAATTGTGAGGCCTCATTACACTGCAAATAACTTGTATTGGATGTATGTAGCATCAAGCTAGCTTTGTGTCGTGCATCACTTTGAAAACGTTTGTGCTTACTGTGCATGATAATGATCACCCTCACATAATTCCAAAAGGCTTTGTGTGCCTATATTACCCTTCCCATGACTCAAAACATGATAAAAGGAGTACACATGAGACATTTACATATTATGTAGCTTGTGTTAGCTTTATACGTCCCACACAACCTTTCATCAATAGTGTGTGTCTTTGCATAGATCACAAAGCACTCAAGACATTTGCTAGTAACCCACACAACACCAAAATGGAAACAAAGTGGCCATAGATCTTATGGTTTGAGGATGTATGCACAAATGAGGGCCTATTTCATGAAGGATCCCAAGGAATAAAATTAATGTGCCATGTGTTTTACATTGCACAGCCTCATTAGCCTTTGCACAAATCAATTTTGGTTTTACATGGTGTGTCATGTCTTTGTATAGCCTATAATATTCATTACATGGCTTATGAGACACCATGAGAAGTATGCAACAGCTCATGCAATAAAGAAATAATCTTGCATGCCTTAGCCCTAATTGGTTATCAAAGGAAAACCACCCCTTAGAATCTTCTTCCTCCTAGAGATGATTAGCTAAAAATCATAGAAATTGATTTACTAAAATGTGGTAAAATGGAAGTTTATCTAACTAGGAACAACAATAAATAACAGTAAATAAATATAGAAAGTGACCCAAGCAAATAGGTTAATGAAAATAGAAACCTTAATATACAAAGAAGGGTTGGAAGGAGCTTAGTTGATTCGGTGAACTTGTTGGACTGTCTCGTAGAGATGACTGGAGAAACAAGAGGAGGAAACAACCATGCCGAGGTCTAGAAACTTGCAGATCTCGGCAATCTGAGTGGATTGGGGCACCTGGGAGAGGATTAGGGCACCTGTGGGTGCCTTGGTTTGTGTGATGGGTTCCTTGGTCTGTGTGGGAGGTCTAAAAACCAAATTTGTAGGGTCACTAGATGATCTGAAGCCTTTGTTGCCTTTTGCACTAATATATCTGAATTGTGTTGTATGTCGTCGATAGTTGGCGATGAAGAAAAGACTTGTAAAACCCCAAGATAAACATCAAACCCTGAAAAAGAAAGATGCATATAAATGGGTCGAACTGACCTCAACTACCACAATGGTTGACTTACTAACTGATCGTTGCATGACATCTCAGACCCAATGTAGTTCTATGTGCAAGTGTGTGTAATCATGCCCTAGGTGCTCTTATGCCAGTCTCACTTTGTGAAAGTAGTGAACAATAACTATGCGTAGAAAATGTAGTAAAATGGTGGATGAAATAGAATAAACTTCCCTCATATGCTTGTGTGATGCAGATGAACCAACCTTGTGCCTTATGATGGAGCTAGATGGATACAAATGGAGCCTTCGATAGATACAACCTTAGGTGATGATAATAGTGACTAGTGTTTGGTCTCTCATTCTGGTTTCATAACGTTATATTTATATGGTTCTCTTTATTGGGGTTAATATATTAATCAGATCTAAGCATAAAATCAATCAATACGGAAAATAAAAAAAAAACAATACACAAGATTTAACGTGGTTCACCCAGTGTGGGCTACGTCCACCAAGAAATAACCAATTTATTATCACAGAGGAAATACAATGAAGATTTGTAATCTTCCACACCTTCTTGGATGTCCTGTACTTTCTTCTCTACAAATTTCTCTTTTCTCTCAAAAGGAAACTTCTCTCTATTCTCAATTGAATTATACCTTCTAAACCCTAGCTTTATGCTTATATATGCATCTACAATCTTAGGGCACTTTAGCTATGCAATTACAACCATTAGATTCACTTTACAACTAAAGATAGATCTAATTCCCACAACTTAATTATAATAGTCACACACAGGTAACCAATGTCAGTTAGCCTTAACCGATGTCGATTAGCCCTAACCGATGTCGGTTCCTCCTTGCCTGACCGATACCGGTCCATGGGTGACCGACGATGGTTCGTCAACCGACGCCGATTACTATGTATTCCAACAAGTCTGCAAAAGCATGTAGTGAAGCGATTAAGCTCCACAACTCAACAATCTCCCACTTGGAGATAAATTGTCTGCACTGTACCGTACAACTCCATCCTCTGATCCTTTCCTTTGGCCTATTTCTCCCTCTTCAAGTCTCAAACTCGAAGACCAACAGAAGTGGAGTGTAGCTCCAACTTCTCCTTTGCCAACGACTTTGTTAGCATATCTGTAGGATTTTCCTTTGTATGAATTTTCTCCAACTTCAGCTGCCCATCCTCCAATACCTACCGTATGAAGTGATATCTCAACTGAATGTGTTTCATTCTAGAATGAAATTCTAAGTTCTTTTCCAAATGAATTCACACTTTGACTATCACTGTATAATCTACAATCCTCTTTCTCTTTTCCCAACTCTTCCATGAACCTGACTCATCCATATCATCTCCTTGCTAGCTTCTGTAGCTGCAACATACTCAACCTATGTAGTAGACAGGGCCACAACCTTCTGCAATCTAGAAATCCAGCTAACTATCATGCCACCTACTGTGAAAACATATCCAGTGGTGCTCCTCCTACCATCCAAATCACCAACCATGTTTGAATCCACATAGCCACGTAAAGAAGTATCTGACCCTCCATAACATAACTACATGTTGGATGTCCCTCTCAAATACCTGAGAATCCATTGGACTGCTTTCCAATGCTCTTTACCTGGATTAGCCATAAATATGCTCACAACTCCCACTACCTGTGCAATGTCTAGTCTGGTACAAACCATAACATACATCAAGCTCCCAACTGTTGAAGCATACAGAACTCGTGCCATGTACTCAACCTCCTCGTGTGATGTAGGACACTGATCTTTCTCAATTTGAAGTGTCCAACCATAGGTGTACTTACAGGTTTTGAATTTTACAAATTAAACCTTTCCAACACCTTATTGATATAATGCTCCTGAGACAAATACAACTTCATGTTTCTTCCTGTCTCTGTGAATTTGCATGCCAAGGATTCTCTTTGCAGCTCCCAAATCCTTCATTGCAAATGTGTGAGCTAGCTTTTCTTTAAGCTCACCAATGTCCTACATACTAGATCCTGCAATAAACATATCATCCACATACAATAACAAAATAATATAGCTCCCATTTCCAAGCATTTTGAAATAAACACAATGGTCAGATTCACATCTCAAATAACCATGCTCATGCATGAAACTATCAAACCTCATATACCATTTCCTTGGAGCTTGCTTGAGCCCATATAGGCTCTTTTTCAATCTGCACACAAGTTTCTCCTTACCCTTGACTTCATACCCAAGTGGTTGATTCATATAAATCTCTTCCTCTAAATCACCATGAAGAAATGTCATCTTGACATCAAGTTTCTCTAAATGCAAATCCTCTACTGCAACTAAACTCAATACAGTATGAATAGAAGTCATCTTAACAACAAGAGAAAATATTTCACCAAATTCAATACCTACTTTCTGTGCAAATCCTTTACTACAAGCCTTTCCTTGTATCTCTTCTGTCCACCCTCTTCTTCCTTGATCCTGTAAACCCACTTGTTCTGCAATGCTCTTTTACCTGCTGGCAACTTAACCAAATTCCATGTCTGGTTCTGCTCTAAGGAGTCCATCTCCTCATTCATGCCATGCTCCCACTGCTTGTGGGCTTTATCCTGCATTGCTTCTTCAAATATTTCTGGTTCACCACTATCAGTCAATAATAAATAAGACAAGGAAGGTGAAAATATTTCTAGAGGTCTACTTACCCTTTGTGACCTTCTCACTGAGATTTGGGGTGCCAGAGGCTTAATTTTCTCATCCTGTAGATTTGTATCTACTTCTGAAAGTGACTGACACTAGTCACCTTCTACCGATGTCAGTTCGGCTAACCGACACCAATCTGTCTCTTCTGTAACCGATGCCGGTATAGGGGACCGATGTTGGTTAGGGGTAAACCAATACGGTTACTGTGTAAACATGTAGGTGTTAATTTTGAATCTGAGAGTTCATTTTCATCCACAAAATTCTCCACCTAGTTCACCTTTGGGTACCAAAACTTGATCCCTGTACATTCTCTTTTCATTCCAATCAATGTCATGAACTCTAATTATCTTAGAACCTTCTAAATCCCAAAATTGGAATCTGAAATCACCAGAGCCATAACCAATGAAAGTACATCTTTTGGATTTAGCATCCAATTTCTTTCTATTTTCCTTATCAATATGCACAAAAGCTTCTGAGCCAAATACTCTAAGAAAATAAATATCTACCTCTTTTCCAGTCCAAGCTTCTTCTTGGTATTCCACCATTCAGTGCACTTGAAGGTCCACAGTTAATCAAATAAATTTCCGTGTCTACTACTTCCCCCCAAAACTGTAAGGGCAATCTAACATGTATCCTCATACTTCTAGCACGTTCCATGATTTCCTGTTCATTCTCTCTGCAACACCATTCTCCTGTGGTGTTCTAGGAACCATCCTTTCTCTGCGTATTCCATTTACTGAATAATAATCATTGAAAGCCTTGTTGCAGTACTCACCACCATTGTAAGATCTAAGGCATTTTACTTTGAATTTGATTCATTTTCAACAAGGGCTTTCCATCTTTTAAAAGTTTCAAAAACATCAGATTTATGATTAATACAATAAACCCATACCTTTCTTGTGGCATCATCAATGAAAGTAACATAGTATTGGGATCCTCCATGAGAAGCTACCTGGGCTGGTCCCCACACATTTGAGTGTACAAGCTCTAATTTATGATTCTTCTTTGTTGCCCCAACTTTGAGAAATCTCACTCTCTTATGCTTTCCAAAAATACAATGCTCACAAAAATCAAGATCTACACGTTTCAGATTTGATAACTTACCCTTTTCCTTTAAGATCTGCATTCCTTTTTCACTCATATGGCCTAGCTGATTGTGCCACATGCTTGTATCTGAATCTGAAGTAGATAGAAATAGAAAAGGAATCAGTAATACAGGTAGATAAATACAATGATCCTACCTTCTTGCCTCTTGCTACAACAAGAGATCCCTTGGTAACTTTCCAAGATTCGGCTATGAGTGTAACCATGCAACTAGTTTCACACAATTGTCCTATAGAAATTAGATTTCTTTTAAGGCTTGGAACATGCCTCACATATTTCAATATCCATGTATTTCCATTCACAATTTAAGATGAACTTCACCTCTACCAGTAATATTGCATGGTTCATCATCTCCTAAATAAACATGCCCAAAATTACCCTGGACATAATTTATGAAATAACCCTTATTAGGGGTTGTAGCATGGAAAGAAGCTCCTGAATCTAAAACCCATGACTCAATTTTATTATCCAAGGAGAGAATTAGGGAATCTTGCATTACCTCTTTTGTAGCAACATTTTCCTCTTTACCTTTCTCTGGTACATTCTCTTTGTTTTCCTTGAACCAACAATCCTTCTTTGCATGACCTTTCTTTCCACAATTCTAGCAGATTATACCTCTACCTCTGGATTTAGATATACCATTCTTAGACTTTGATTTCCCATTATTCTTACTCTTGGATCTCTCCTTCTCTCCTTCCCTTTTTTCTACATTCAAAGCATTCCCAGATGATGATTCTCCTGTACTTTTCCTACGTATTTCTTCATTGAGGATTATACTAACCACATCATCAAACTTTAAAACATTAGTAGCAGACGTTGTATTACTAACAACCATTACCAAGTTATCCAACTATCTGACAAAGAGCATAATAATAAAAGTGCTTTCACTTCATCCTCAAATGGAATACTAACTGATTTTAATTGATTTACAATAGATCAAGAAATCATTCAAATGACTTGATGCAGATCCACCTTCTTGCATCTTTAAATTAAATTTTTTTTTCATCAAATAAACTTTATTTGAAGCACTAGGTTTTTCATATAGATTTGCTAAAGATTTCATCAACTCTATCATAGATTTTGCTTCGGTAATATTCGAAGCCACAGATGCTGTCAGACTCAATCTTATAGATCCCAGAGCCTTTCTATCAAGAATTTTCCATTCTTCATCAGTCATCTTTGCAGGTCTTGCCTTCTCATCCAATGGTAAGTATAAATATTTCTGATACAGATAATCCTCCACCTAAGCATCTTCCATAATAGATAGTCATGACCATCAAATTTATCTACTCTGAATTTTCCTTCTTCTCCCATTTCTTTGCTCCCACTCAATCAGAAATCCCTCTATGAGTAAATCTGTCAACACACACAACCCTCAAACAAAGATGCTCTGATACCAGTTGTTGGGTTAGCACATCGAGTTGTACAGATATATTAATCAGATCTAAGCATAAAAGCAATCAATATGAAAATAAACAAGAAGAAACAATACACAAGATTTAACTGTGGTTCAGGTCAGTGTGGGCTACGTCCACCAAGAAACAACCAATTTATTATCACAGAGGAAATACAATGAAAATTTGCAATCTTCCACACCTTCTTGGATGTCACATACTTTCTTCTCTACAAACTTCTCTTTTCTCTCAAAGGAAACTTCTCTCTAAGTCAATTGAATTCTATTTTCTAAACCCTAGCTTTATGCTTATATATGCATCTACAATCTTAGGGCACTTTAGCTATGTAATTACAACCATTAGATTCACTTTACAACTAAAGATAGATCTAATTGTGTAACTTAATTATAGTAGTCACACACAGGAAACCGATGTCGGTTAGCCTTAACCAGTGTGTGTAGATGAACCAACCTTGTGCCTTATGACGATACTAGTCCATGGGTGAAAATGATCCTTTCAACCGATGTAAACTTACTGTGTATTCCAGCAAGTATTGCAAAAGCATGCTAGTTCCCCATTATGGTCTCATAAATTCATATTTATATGGTTATCCTATTATAATTTCATAATTAATCCTAAAAAAGAAAAACAACCAAAAATATAGAAAGCTCAAATGGCTAAACATTTCCAAAAAAGTGGCGGGAAAGTGTAAAAAGGATTACGGCACCCTGACTAGGATAAGGGTACTTGTTGGTGCCCCAAAGAAGTGAAAAGTAGCACTAAATGAAATAAATAACCTGTGAAACTATGCGGTGAAGGTTGGGAATGACGAAAAAAGTAAAAAAAAAAAGGCCAAAAGATGGGGGTTAATTAGTACTTTCTTCACTCAAAAATAATATGAATAGTAGTATGAGACTGTGACTAAATAATACCAAAAGTGCATGATTCAGTGTTTACATTTTCCCCCACTTTATGTTGGTGAGTGAAATGCTCAGTAATATTAAGTAAATAGAGATGTGTACTTGATGTCCATGTAGAGTGATGTAGAAGATGTGCCAAACGAATAAAAAACCGTGGAGTGAAAAAAATATGAAGGAGCATGTAAACTAAAGATGTAAAAACACAAAAAAGTCATGAGAGTGAACCTAAGGTGGAAACCTATGTGTAGCTTCCATTGTGTGTGATTTACCTGCATGTTAGTATGGTGTGTGTTGCAACAAAATGTTTTTGCTGATGTATTGTTTTTCTTATTGTTGACTACTTGCTTCTGATACATTCGGACTTACATGAATAAGATGATCAAGTAGTCAAATATGCTTGTATATATCTAAAAAAACATGTATATAGTAAACCTAAAGAGTGAAATGAAAGTATGAAAAGTGTAAAAGGAACATGTGTACCTGATCTGTGATGAGACAAAGGGTGTATAGGGAGGAATTCTATTGTATCCTCGAACCTTTAACTATTTCCCTAAACATGTGTAAAGATATTTATGTACTGTTTGGTTTTTTGGGTTATCCAACACCATTGGATGAAGTAGTGTAGAGAGTAATTCCATTGTATCCTCTAACATGTAACTACTCCCCAAAATGCTAAGGACTACCATATACTTGTGAAAGCCATTGTTTACAGGATTTTTAGACTAGTCTTAACCCACTCGTTGTATAACCCACAATGCCAATGGCAGAAACTAAAATGACCTGAACCAATGTAGAAGTAATGTATAGTATGTAAACCCCAAATGATGCCCCCCTCTTTAGGGTCACATGCAACATCGCTTATAGGATTTTTCGGCCAAAAATGAGGACCAACTGCTTGAACTTTTTCCCTATAAGGGGAAGGGAAAACGCTTGGTAGAAACCAAGGAGCCCACAAACATGAGCCCATTCAAAGACAAGTGTTAGTACAAACAAACATGTTGGTATTAGACAATGTGTAATATTCAAAAATAATGTATAAGGTACCAAGCAATGTAGCAATGTAAACATGCAAGAAGACAAAGTAAGAAATTATAAACAACAACTAGCCATGGAAGTAAATAATCATGCAAAACAAATGTTGCACATGAAGTACCGATTAGAGATCTTTAACAATGTAGTAATGTAAACACGCAAGAAGACAAAGTAAGCCACACAAAGCAGGCTGCAAACATGGGACATCACTCACAATGTCACAAGACACGGAAGGACATCGTGGCCACATAAAACAAACAAGTATGCACACCAAATAAAGGGCAAGGCCCGCATACAATAGCAAACAAAACAAGAAATTACAAACAACAACTAGCCATGGAAGAAAATAATCATGCAAAACAAATATTGCACATGAAGTACTGATTAGAGATCTCTAACAATGTAGTAATGTAAACACGCAAGAAGACAAAGTAAGCCATACAAAGTGGGCTGCAAACATGGGACATCACTCGCGATGTCACAAGACACGGAAAGGCCATCATGGCCACATAAAACAAACAAGTGTGCACACCAAATAAAGGGAAAGGCCTGCATACAATAATAAACAAAATAAGAAAGTATAAACAATAACTAGCCATGGAAGCAAATAATCATGCAAAACAAATGTTGCACATGAAGTACTGATTATAATCTACTAAACAATGTAGTAATGTAAACACGCAAGAAGACAAAGTAAGCCACACAAAGCGGGCTGCAAACATCAGACATCACTCACGATGTCACAAGACACGTAAGGCCATCATGGCCACATAAAACAAACAAGTGTGCACACCAAATAAAGGGCAAGGCACCACATACAATAACAAACAAAACAAGAAAGTACAAACAACAACTAGACATGGAAGTAAATAATCATGCAAAACAAATGTTGCACATGAAGTACCGATTATAAGCTACCAAACAATGTAGTAATGTAAACATGCAAGAAGACAAAGTAAGCCACACAAAGCGGGCTGCAAACATGGGACATCACTCGCGATGTCACAAGACACACAAGGCCATTATGGCCACATAAAATAAACAAGTGTGCACACCAAATAAAGGGCAAGGACCGTGTATAATAGCAAACAAAACAAGAAAGTACAAACAACAACTAGCCATGGAAGTAAATAATCATGCAAAACAAATGTTGTACATAAAGTACCGATTATAAGCTACCAACAAAGTAAGCCATACAAAGCGGGCTACAAACATGGGACATCACTCACGATGTCACAAGACACACAAGGCCATCATGACCACATAAAACAAACAAGTGTGCACACCAAATAAAGGGCAAGGCCCGCATTCAATAGCAAACAAAATAAGAAAGTACAAACAACAACTAGCCATGGAAGAAAATAATCATGCAAAACAAATGTTGCACATGAAGTACCAATTATAAGCTACCAAACAATGTAGTAACCTAAACATGCAAGAAGAAAAAGTAAGCCATAGAAAGTGGGCTGCAAACATGGGAAATCACTCGCGATGTCACAAGACACGCAAGGCCATCATGGCCACATAAAACAAACAAGTGTGCACACTAAATAAAGGGCAAGGCCCACATACAATAACAAACAAAATAAGAAAGTACAAACAACAACTAGCCATGGAAGCAAATAATCATGCAAAACAAATGTTGCACATGAAGTACCGATTATAATTCTAGAATGTTATCACCCCCCTTGAAAATAGAGATCTCTTAAGGAGTCCTTCAAAGGAGGAAATCCGTTTTGTGGTCTTTGATATGGAACTGGATAAATCTCTGGGCCTGGATGGTTTCCCTGCCTTCTTCTTTCAAAAATTATGGGAGGTGATAAATCAAGAGGTCATTGAAATGGTCCAAGAATTCTTCAACAATGGTCATCTTTCGAGGCAAATGAATAACACTTTCCTGGGCCTAGTGCCAAAAATTGTTGGAGCTAAAGAAGTTAAGGATTTCAGACCAATAAGTCTTTGTAACACCAGTTATAAATTATTGACTAAAATCATAGCTGGTAGGATTAGAATGGTTCTTTCTAACTTCATCTTGGGAAATCAAGGGGCTATTGTTCTAGGAAGGAAAATCACTAACAACATTATTGTGATTCAAGAAGCCATCCATTCCATTGAAAGCTCTGGTAGATTGGCTACGTTTCTTAAGTTGGATATGTATAAAGCCTATGATAGGATTACGCGGTCTTTCCTCCAGGCTATCCTGTTAAAGGTTGGTTTTGATAACATTCTAGTAAATATGATAATGACATGTATATCCACTGCTAGTTATTCAGTTTTGGCGAATGGTAAACCAGAGGGTTTTTTCCAAGCAGGTAGAGGTTTGAGACAAGGTGACCCTCTTTCACCTTTCCTTTATGTTATAATGGTTGAATCTTTGAGTAGAATCTGTCAACATGTTATGCTTTCTAACTGTATCTAGGGTATAAAAATATCTAATGGTCTCCCCTCTATCTATCTCAATCAGTTTTTAGATGATAATTTTATGATGGGTAAGGCCTCTATCCACGAAGCCTCCAATTTTAAGGTGGCTCTTAATGATTATGAATTGGTTCCGGGATAGATGGTTAACTTCCATAAAAGTGTTGTTTTTTTCATCAATGTGGAGAAGCAGGTTCAATCCAGATTAGCACGTATCCTGGGGTGTAGGATTAAGCATTTTCTGAGAATCTTATTTGGGTATGCCCCTGATACAAAAGAATCTTGACATTTCGGTTTGGAATGCTCTGCTGGAAAGAGTAAATAGTAAACTTTCGTCTTGGAAAGGTCTCTTGCTTTCTCAGGCTGGCAAGATTCAATTGCTTTAAAGCTCCCTTCAAGGTATACCCATTTATGTGATGTCACTTTTCAAGCTTCTTGCTAAAATTATTGGGTCCTTGGTGAAAATCCAGTAGAGATCCCTTTGGATGGGTGCTGTGGAGAAGTTTAAATTCCCTCTTGTGGCTTGGGAAAAAGTCACTAAACCAAAGCTTTTTGGGGGTTTGGGGTTAAAAAATATCTCTCTTATGAATGAGGCCTTGATTGCCAAAGCTGGTTGGAGGATTGCTAGAGAGAAAGGTCTCTGGGTGGAAATCATAAAGATGAAATATTTGTGGAATATAGGCAGAATGGAGTCCTTTTTTAATCAAGAAAATCTTCCTAGAGGGTCTTCTTTTTGGAACTCTTTTGTGGCCTCTAAAGAAATCTTAACCAAAGGTACTTTGTGGGAGATAGGAAAAGGTAATAGAATCAGTTTCTGGTATGATACTTGGATTGAGGACTTCCCCTTAGCTAAAATGGCAATCTGGAAAAGGCTTTCTTAGTTCTTTGAGGAAAAAGTAAAATTTTGGATAAGAGACTTCTAGATTTAGGAGGATACTATCAGGTGGGAAACCAGTGACCCTCCTTCGGAATTTGATGGAGATATCCAACCCTTTTGGGTTCTCAACAATAAATTAATGGATTTCCATATCCCCATCTTTCAGAGCAATGAGGACTCCATTAAATGGAAAGAGGAAGATTCAAGAATTTTCTCGGTCAAATCCGCATATATGTTAAATTTCAAGGATGATCTGCAAAAAGACTATTTGGGTAAGGTTTGGGTGAAGGATCTTATCCCTAAGGTTAATATCTTTTACTGGTTGGTTGTCCAAAATAGAATTCTAACTGTGGAAAATCTCTAGAAAAGGGGAATGAAGCTACCCAATAGATGCTCTCTTTGCAGCAAAGAGGAGGAAAATGTCAACCATCTTCTCCTTCATTGCTCCTTCTCCCATGATGTTTTTGCTTCCATTCTAGATCTGTTCAATATCCAATGGATTTTGCCTTTGACTATTGAGGACTATTGTTTTCAATGAGAGAGTCCCTTCTACTTTCCCATCTTGGTTTGGGCCTAGAATATTGCCCTCCCTCACTTTTTTGGGGTTTATGGAAGGCTAGGAATGATTGTATCTTCAGGGATCAGAAAGCTCTTCTCTTGAAAGTTAAAAGAAAATTTTTGGCAGCCATTAAGGAAAATATCAAACTCTTTAAAGGTAAGGCAAAGAAACCCTTCCCAAAAGGGGAGCAGAAAGTTCTTGATAAGTTCGGCCTTGGACCTGTGGAATTACACAATCCTAGAAAGAGCTCCATTTGGATCAGGCCTGAGGAAAATGTTGGTAAGATAAATTTTTATGAGGCATCTAAAGGGAATTCGGGTCAAGTTAGGGGAGGTGGAATTTTAAGAAATAATGAAGGTGAATGGTTTTTTGTTTATGCTGGGCCATTACGACAGAAAACAAATAATATGGTGGAAGCTAGAGCTCTCCTTTGGGGGTTTTTGTTGGCCAAAGAAAAAGATTTCAAGGACATTCAGATTGAGGGTGATTCACTCATCATTATTAATGCTCTTAACAATAAGGGATCCATTAATTGGCCCTTAAGAAATATCCTCAATGATGTTAATGAAACTTTAAAATGTTTTTTAAAGATTTGTTTTAATCACACTTTGCGTCAAGGAAATAAGTGTGTGAATAAGATGGCTAATTACGGAGTTCATAGTCATGATTATAAGATCTGGTGCAAAGGAGATGATTTGCCCATAGACATTAATGAAGTCATTATTAGAGATAGAGGGCACTAAGTTTGATGATGCTGGCACAAGTGATCTCCGATACTGTGACAACTTACATAAACAAATCTATTCCTCGGGTTTCGTTGGCATGAAAGGAGGTCTAAATTTGAGAAGTGTTAGCGAACATGGGAAGTTTGGTTTTGTGAAGATGGGTGGTGATATAATCAAGGTTGAACTGGTTAGCCATAACATTGAAGCTTTTAATCAACATTTGTGGAACAAGCTTAAGATTGGGGGTTTCAGTAATTTCATTGCTAAATTACATGGTCACGACCCTTCCTTGTCAAAGGACTTTAGCAAAGCTTGGAAAGAGGGAAAGTTCAAGGTCAGAGGAATGAAAATTGAGGTTTCAGAGTCCATCTTTGCCCTTACGACGGAGATGAAAATGGACGGGCTCAAAATATTTAAGGATAGAACCCGCAAAGAGCATGAAATTGAGTTGTTCTTCGTGGGTAAGGAAAGGTGCTCTTTATTTACTAATGGTATTGCCAGGTTGTGTATCTTGGGAATATGGAGAGAAGTGTGCCTTAAAATCATGAAATATATCACTTTGGAAGGGAAATACTGAAAAATCTATACTCATTATATGACCCTTCTGAATATGTTTCATCATAAGGTCATGGTGAGAATTCCTTTTTTCATGTTTATGTCTTTGAAAAATTCTCTAATGACGTTCCAACAGGTGAAGGTGGAGATGCCTTTGCATGAAGGGATCATCCTCATGTTGTTTGAAAATGGGAAACCTATTATGAACTCTTCTCTGGAAGATAAGGTGGAGGAGGATGATCTTACTCTTGCGGAATTCCTTACTAAGATGAACACTGGGAAATGTAAAAATGTGGGGGAGGACTCTAAAAAGGAGAAGAGTGAGGAAGGTCATGGTGAAGCGAGCACCTCGAGAAAGAGGGGTTGTGATGGAAATTTTAAGGGTTTCGAGGAGTGGAGTAGAAAGGTGCAGTATTTAGAGGGGGTGCTTCAAGCGATGGAGGAAACCAATGTTGGTCAAAGGGAAACCACGTTGAATGTCATTAATGTTTCTAAGAAAATTGTATCAGCCCAGGTGAAGTCCAAACAAAAGGTTATGGAGTTGGAGTTTCAGGTCAAAAATTTGAGTGATAGGTTGGAAGGGATGGAGGAAGCCACTAAAAGGAGGAATTTCAATTTGTGCATCAGTAGTTCCAATGACGAGCTGGAGGAAGACATGAATGACAAGGGTACTGAGGGTGTTGTGATCAAAGAAAGTCATGCTGGAAGTAGTGAAGTTTTTCCTAAAAATTAGTTGGGTATTTTTGGACTGTTGGCAGACTTTTGGCAAACTTCTGCAACTTGATGTTTTAGGGCTGGTTTCTTTTCTCTGTTTTACTCTCTGTCCTTTTTTGGTTAAAGTCCCGATCTTCATTATCTGAGGTAAGCATGTTTAACTCCTTTTGAGGACTTTTCTATTTCTTTCTAGCTCATTGGTTCTTGTTCCTCTTTTTGTAAGGCCCCTAGGAGCTAATCCCTATTTTTACCTTATCTAATAAAAATGAAGTACCGATTAAAATGTAAAAAAATAACTCATATGCCAAAAACGTGTATAAGCAAGTAATGTAAAGTGCTAAGTACAAAATGAAACAATAGCACTTGTGAGGGATGAATGCGGATGCCCCCAACGACTAATGTAGGATGGGTAGAAGGTGAACATCCGTTGTTACATGCAAAAGACCTATATTTGCGATCACAACTAAACAAAGGCATGAATACACATGTGTGTATGGTATATATAAATGACATATAATAGATCTAACTAGCATGTTTAGTAAAACAACTATATATAAGAAAATGCAAGCAAGAGAAAAAATAACCAAGATATGTAATATGTTGTGGATGGATGGAATGGAATGCAAGATGGAATGATAGGAGCCGCGTGCCCCTTGAGTGAATGAAAATGTATGCAGTAAGGTTCATTTGATTTTCCCCCTCAGTAGTCAAGAATGAACCATAAATGAGAGTGCGCAATCGGGAAATGGTTGAAATGTGTGTTGTGTCTAACACATTGTGATGAATGTGTATGTGTGTGTTAATGAGATGCGACCTAGAAATGAAGTATGTGTGTGACCCCTATAGCCGAAGCGTACATCACGACAAGATGATCAAAAGAGTGATGATGTACCCTAAAGCATATATCACTACTAGATGAATAGAGGGAGTGGTGATGTAGCCTAAAGCGTATACCACTACAAGATGAATAGAGGGAGTGGTGATGTATCCTAAAACATGTACCACTATAAGATGAATAGAGAGTGTGGTGATATAGCCTAAAACATATACCACTACAAGATGAGAGATTAGGTGACCATTTAGCCTATACCGTATGTCACTAACCTAAGAATGTCGCATGATGGGAGGTCAAACGATGAATACTTAAGTATGATAAGGTCCAATTTATTTGTAAACCCTTGGTAGTCAAGTATGGACTGAGGAACTAAAGTGTTTCGTAGGGTAGTGAGTGCATCACGTAAAAGAATGTGTAGTATGTGTTATTATAATAGTTGACGATATGATGTGTAAGATGTATAAAATGCAATGTATAGTGTGCAATACAAGATAGACTAATAATGTGAGAGTGCACACAATGTTGTATGTAGGATGAGTAATATGTGGTGCTAGACTCTAAGAGCGTGATACATGTATGATGACGACTAATATGATGGATGATGTGTCGATTCACAAATGTCAGAATGATATAGAATAAATGTAGAGTGTATGATGTAAGATACAAGACATATGATGCGAAATGTGTGAGACAACACAATGTGTAATACCTATTGCACAGTGTGTGGGGTTCATGTGTAGTATGTATCCCTCAACAGTCAAGTGTGAACCAAAGCACAAGAGTTTGTCATGGGGTTATGATGATACTAGTGTATGTTGTGCATAAAGATCTAGGTGTGAAGTGATGTGAATATAGGATGCGAGTGAATGATAGAGGGGGGAAATAAGTACGATGTCCTCCAAGTGTATTATGATGATGGAGATCTATGAGAGGTGTCATGTCATTTTGGAAGAACGTTGTATGTGTCATGATAAGAGAGATGGCCAAAACAATGGTAGGTCGAAGCAATAGTAGGACCATGCGATGGTGGCAGAATTTTAGGTGTGTCTTGTTCATCAGTATGAGTAGTAGCTTTGACAAAAGTGATTGGTTTTAGCGTATGTGGGATTGATGATACTGGAGAAGACTTGATAGAAGAAGAAGGTGGACTGATTTTGAGAGGTGGTTGCATAATTTCACTTGGTAATGTTGTGGATGACTTGAGAGGAAGAGGTGTTGCACTGATTTTAAAGGAGGTCGCTTATGTTGACTTGGTGATGCCTCAATTTTGAGGGGTGGTTGTGTTGGTACCCAAAATTACACCCACTTGGGGTTAAGCAATTTTCAACAAGTGAGTTGAAGAACTTCGAGGATGGCAGACTGGAAATGAATGTTGTTTGTAGCTGAGGAAGAAGTCTGAAAAACTTGTTTGGACTTGATCTTAGATGGGTCGGGTGACACGTGAAAAGGGGATGACCTTCCCTACTGCATTTAAATTAGAAACCGATAAAAAGGAATCCTCAAGCTATAAATAATGAAATAAATAAAGGAAGAGGCAACATTTTTTTTGGGAGAAAAAAATGGGAGCCAAGAATTTAGAGCAACATATTATTTTGGAAGAAATTTGCAAGTAAAGGAGTAGGTAAGGAGCTAAAAGAAAATTTGGGAAGTGCACAACAACTAGAAGGAGACATAGCAGTTGGAGTGACAATTTGATATGTTGTGAGAGCTCTTTATACATACAAATAAATAAAAAGTGCAGCTTGAACGTGTAGGCATTTTTTATGAATTTACTTTGTGAACATTTTTTTTACCCGATTTTATTTCATGCTTTATGGGTATATATATGGCTATGCAATTTTTTGTTCCAAATAAAACTCTCTACATTTTTACTTTATCAAATGTTCCTAATGTTTGCCCTAGAGTATGTTGATAAGTAAATACTAAATAATGAGTAATTATATATTTACAGGATTATGTTGACAAGTAAATAGTAAATAATCTGTAACTATATATTTACGGGAGTATGTTGATAAGTAAATACTAAATAATGTGTAATTATATATTTATGGGATTATATTGATAAGTAAATAGAAAATAATGTGTAATTATATATTTACGGGATTATATTGATAAGTAAATAACAAATAATGTGTAACTATATATTTACGGGAGTGTGTTGATAAGTAAATACTAAATAATGTGTAACTATATATTTACGGGAGTATGTTGATAAGTAAATACTAAAAACAATATGTCTTGAATTTTTTCACTAATGATATGTTTTAAGAAATGATAATTTATCTTAATGGCATGTCATTCACGTTATAATATGTAATTTTTAATTGTAAATGTTTTAAATAATGTCAGGTTTTGTATTTATATTTATCCACCCAAAACAAAAATTTTTATATGGGGGAAAAATCAATATTCATAATTTAGTATGTTGATAAGTAAAAAAAATAAAAAGAAATGTATTTAAGAAGTAGTTATAATTCATGAAATGAAAATACATGTATTCTATTACTTCAAATAAATTCAATAAAAAGAGAATGGAAATATAATTCATTTTAATCATTTAAGGTATATGGACATAAATGATTATAAAGATTATGAAAATCAATGTGATTATATTATATTTAAAATTAACATGTTACCTAATAAGTAAATATAATTAAAGTGTATTGATATATCGCGGGAATTTAAATTTCAAGGAAATCAATAGATGAGTATTGGTAATTAAGTAATAATCTAGAGGTACATGGAGATATGATTATAAATGATAATGTATTAGTATATACGCAAGCTAATTAATCTAAATTTAAAATTCCAATCTCTGAGGAATGTATTTTAAATATGATCATGAGTGTATTGATATCTGGGATCAATTAGTATTGTAAGTGATTCTTGTCAGTTTCTTACCCTAGTTTAGAGTGGCGATAGATCCAAGTTCTCGTTACCCATCTCAATTTGGCGATTTGACGAGGATATAGATTATAAGTAATTTGATACAAAACATTGACATGATTAGATATATGTCTAAATTATAAACAAGATTATAATCATGCAATTTGAGAAAGAATATATTAAATCAACGATCATGTACAAGTAAATCATTAACTATTCCTAGGTGGGTGTTTTAGCACGAATTCACCTTTACCAAATAAACTAATTGGTGTTAAAAGTCCCATGTGGATAGTCTCAAACTATGACATGAATTTAATAAATGGAAATCTAACATCTCTATGTTATATTACAAAATGTATGGATACGTTCTCTTCTATTGCTTATGCTTCCACACCTTACAATGAGTAGTCAAACTTACTATGTCTATCATTATCATACAAACCATATAATTATCATTAGAATCTTGTTTTCTTGAATTTAACAATCCTCAGTGAAGCAAGGTAAATAATACTTTGGTTCGTCGATACAACATGCTATCACCCACATACCTATCAAAGTTATTCACATATTAAGTCTTTGTTTACCTTGGGGAGATCAATTATCGTCCAGTATGGGGTTAGGAGGGATGAGATGAATTAATAGCTATGAGTAATGTATAGTGAACGTTGGAAAGTGAGACTAAAAGGATAAGGGAATTAGTTTAGTCTTCACCATGACTCAGTATGAGTGGATATGGGTCCTTTCGTGGGGTTACCAAAGATTGACCCAATGTTTGGGGTTACCAGGCATACCTCGTATATGAGTTAGGATACATCGGGGGTAACCCTTTGTAATCTAAGTCTTATGGCCATAAGTAATTAATACTTAGTATTAATAAGAATTTAATTATTCTTTTCCAGTTCACCATCCTGTATTACATCATGACTGGTTAGGTCATATGATATAGGGATTTGTATACATGGAACACTCTCTCTTTTGGTATCAATTTTTATATCTACCTTCTTCGTGAAGGGTAGGGCCACTCTCGGGATACGAGAGTTTGTGTGGGGGAACCAAACTAGCTCTATGGTTGGAGGAAAAGTGCTATGATGATGCTCTCCCTCTCTTGCTTCATTACTGCGACCTCGACATGATCTCCAGTGTTATCTCGATGGTGCTCACATTGAGAATTATCCTTATGTTCTTCCATATCAGTGTCTCTTAGCAAAATATTGTATTCTTATTTGTAATATGTATTGTAAAGTAAACAAAAGAATCATGTTGAGCATAATGATTATGTAGTGTACTTGAAAACTAATATGTACAAAGTTGAAAACACATAATATTTTGTACCATTAGTATCTTTAATGCAAAAGGAAATGGGTAATGAATTATCTCATATGTCATTACATTCATATGCTAGTATGCTCTCTATGCTTAGTGAATTGAACAAGGTGAAATGAATTCATTTTCTTATGTAATTATCTTAACTGATTACAATAATATTAGTCAATTGATTAAATTGCAAATAGATGATGCCCTTTGATTATTGTACTTTCCCTTTAATAAACAAGCATTAGTTGTTCCCTTTGGTTTCTACCTCGTGGATAGTTTAAGTTAAGAACTAGGGATTTGATTCTCATCTTTGGTGGAATTATATGGAAATTCACATAAAGGAATGTATATAAATTAAATTAAAAAAAAATTAGGGTGTTTTTATAGTATTCTACCAAGGGGTTCTTACATTTTGGTATCAGAGCGTAGGTTCAACATGCTTAGACCTAATGACACCCACTACTTTCTAAGTTGTGTCTCATTGGTCCCTTCAGGTAGTGATGGCTAGGACACGAGCTAATGGGGAGGAGGACCATCAAGGAGATGAACTTCAAATTAAGGTTGATCAAATCTTAACCTTGGTATCTAACACCCAGGATAGGATTGGTGTCCTCGAACAGAGGATACATGATATGACACAAGAAGATGACCAAGGGAATGGACAAGATCAATACCACCCTTAAGAAAATGGAAATATGAATGAATAAAATCCAAGTCAGGTGAATCAGAACCGAGGAAAATTTGAATGACAAAAATGTACCCCCACCTAAGAGGGCACAAGTTGAGATAGAACTAGCTAGAGACTTGAAGAGGATAGCTCCACCAAAGTACAATGGGATGGTACTCATGGAGATGGTGCAAAATCTTGTCTCATTGAAATGGAGAAATATTTTGAGCTTCGTAACTTCTCGAGGAAACCAAGGTAGTTTGGGGTGCATACCAACTCTTTGGAGAAGCCTCAACATGGTGGGAGAACTTGAAATTAGAAAGAGAATTAACTTCTGAGAACACCACATGGGAACAATTTGTTTCCTTCTTCTGGAAGAGATGGCTACCTTAACTATACTTTGATGGAAAAATGAATGAATTCCAGAACCTTAGATAAGGAGATATGTCTGTTACTACTTACTGGGAGAAGTTCACATATCTCCTTAAGTACATACCATAGTATCAAAAGGATGAAAGGTTTAGGATCAAAAAGTTCATCTTAGGCTTGAACCCTCAAATTGGAACAAATGTGGACATCCATGGACCCACCTCCATGGACCAGGTTTTTGAAAAATCCATGAAGCAAGAGAAGAAACTAAAAGCTTTAGCTGCAACAAGGAGAGATTTCAAGGAGGAAGAGGACAACAACATCAAAATTCAACTTCATTTAAAAGTAAAAATTGGAAACATAATAAAAATGGGGGAAATAGGAACATATGGTCTAGAAGGAATTTCAAATCTGGGAACTCCTTCAAGAAAAATGGTGTGCCTAAGGGTAGGAATGAAAATGGCAACAATAATGGAAGGTTTAACAATGGAGGAAAGCCTCTAGAAAAGAAAGGTCCAGTGGGAGGATGCTTTAATTATGGAGGTGATCACTACGTCAATCATTGCCCTCATAAAACAACTAGTGGAAATACTAAGGCACCTCTTCCAAGCCAACAACAAGTGTTCCAACAGAAGATCCATGCAGCAGTAGATAACTGCCAAGCTGATTTTCAAGTGACACCAATAGAAGCATCAAATAAACTTTTTGGCTATCCAGTTTCCTATTCTTATTGATACAGGAGCATCTGAGTGTTTTTTAGCTCCTGAGATTCTTAGTAAAATTTCTAGAAAAGCTGGATATATGGAAAAATCTTGGTCAGTTCACTATGGGAACCGAGCAGAGAGAAAGGTAGAGCAATGTATTTTTGAGGTTGAGTTAGAACTTCCAAAATTTGTGACTACAGTTAACTTATATGTTGCACCCTTGGGATCTTATGATGTTATCCTAGGAGTTAATTGGTTATGGAAACACCGTGAAAAAGTTGATTGTTTTGCCAAGGATATTGTTTGTCTTGATGACAAGGGTTACCATGTGCATATCCATGGAATCAAAAGAGAAGCGATTCTAAGGAAAATTTTAGCAATGTAGTTAAAGAAATCCAAGAGGAAGGGGTGTGTAATGCTTTTAGTCCATATCAATGATATAGAAACTGAAAAAGAACCAACTCTTGAAGATTACGCTTTCCTCCAAGACTTCAGTGATGTTTTCCCTGATGAGTTACCATGACTTCCACCTTGTAGAGAATTTGATTTCTCCATTGATATTGTGCCAGGATCATAACCATGTTCCAAGGCACCTTATTGAATGACAATAACTGAGTTGTTTGAGTTAAAGACACAATTACAAGAATTGTTATCTAAGGGTTTTATTCGTCCTAGTGTATCCCCTTAGGGTGTACCCGTGAATTTTTGTTAAGAAGAAGGATGGAACTCTTAGGCTTTGCATAGACTATAGGATGCTGAATAAAGCTACTCTGAAAAATAGATACCCCTTGCCACACATATATGATCTATTTGACCAAATGTGAGGGGCAATAATTTTTTCAAAAATTGATTTGAGATCAGGTTACCATCAACTCAAAATTTGTGAGGAAGACATTCCAAAAACAACTTTTTCAGACTCATTATGGGCATTATGAGTTCATTGTACTTTCTTTTGGACTCATGAATGCTCCAGCAACATTCATGAATCTGATGAATAATATATTCAAGGATTATCTAGATAAGTTTGTGTTAGTTTTTCTGGATGATATTATGATATATTCAAAAGAAGAAGAACACATTGGGCATTTGAGATTAGTGTTGGAAAGGTTAAGACAACATAACTTTATGGAAAGTTGTCAAAATGTTCTTTCTTCCAACAAAAAGTAAACTATCTAGGCCACATTATTTCAGTGGAAGGTATATCAGTTGATCTAGCTAAGGTACAATCTATCATGGACTGGCCTTCCCCAAAGAATGTGCATGAAGTTCAAAGTTTTATGGGCTTTGATAGGATATTACAGAAAGTTTGTTGAAGGATTCTCTAAGATAGGGAGTCCAATCACATCCTTGCAGAAGAAGGGTAAAAAGTATGTATGGACTAAAATTTGTGAAAAGGCTTTCCAAATTTTGAAAGAAAAGTTGACATCAACACCCATCCTAAAGGTACTTGATCCAAATGGTAATTTCACGGTCATCACATATGCATCTGGTGAAGGTTTCGAGGGTGTTTTAATGCAAGATAACCATGTGGTGACATATGAGTCTCAAAAAATCAAGCAATGAGAGTTGAATTATGCACCACATGATTTGGAGCTTGCTGCAATTGTCCATGCATTGTGAATGTGGAGGTATTTCCTTATTTGAAAGCCATTTGAGCTCAAGACTGATCACTTAGGGCTCAAGTATATCTTTACCCAGCCAAACTTGAATGCCCGCCAATGAACATTGGTTGGAATTTTTAAGTGAGTATGATTTTAAAATTAGCTACATAAAGGGGAAGGAAAATATAGTTGCAGATGCCCTTAGCCGTCGTCACTATATAGCTATTATGATCACAGTGAGACCCACTTTTAAACAACAAGTTTTAGATCAATTACCATCTGATGATTTTTATAAACAAGTCAAGGCTTCCCTTGAGGCTGATAGTCAAGATCATAGGTATGAGGGCTATCAGATTGAAATAGAAGGTCTCTTAAGGTTTAATGGTAGAATTTATATTCCTGACCATGGTGATTTACGAATCACAGTTTTTGAGGAAGCACATTGTGCTCCTTACTCAGGTCACCCTAGTGTGACCAAGATGATGGTTCATATAAAACAATTGTATGTTTGGCATGGGCTTAAGAGAGATGTTACTAGCTTTGTAACAAGGTGTTTGGAGTGTCAACAAGTTAAAGCTGAGCATGTGCATCCAGGGCTACTTTATCCCCATGATGCACCTGATTGGAAGTGGCAAACTATCAGTATGGATTTTGTTCAAGGGCTTCCGATGTCCAAGAATAAACATGATGTGATATTGGTAGTTGTTGAAAAACTTACCAAGGTTGCACATTTCATCCTTGAGAACTTGAAGGATGATTCACCAATTTTAGCAAGGAGGTTTGTATAGGAGATATTTAGGCTCCATGGAGTACCTGAAAAGATAATTTTAAATCGAGACACTCGTATGACGTCAAGGTTCTGACAAACCTTGCATGCAGCTTTAGAAACAAAGACTCAACTTTAGTACATCGTATCATCCTGAAACCGATGGGAAAACAGAGAGAGTTAATTAAGTACTGGAAGACATGCTTCACATGTATTGCATGGACCAACAATACATGTGGGAGGTGTACTTTCCTTTAGTAGAGTTTTCTTATAATAACTCTAACCATTCCACTCTTGGTATGGCACTGTTTGAAGCAATTTATGGAAGGAAGTATCATACACCTATCAGTTGAGACAAGAAAGAAGACCGTGTTGTGATTGGTTTTGAAATGCTTCAAGAAATGGAGGAGTAGATAAAACTAATTAGAAAGAGATTGTTCAAAGCTGCAGATAGAAAAAAAGTTATGTAGATAGAAAAAGAACCCTAAGAACTTTTGACGTAGGAGACAAGGTTTTCCTTAGAGTCAAACCCAATAAAAGCTCTATCAAATTTGGTAAGGCATCCAAACTTGCCCCACATTATGTAGGACCCTTTGATGTCCTAGAAGTTATGAACCCATTAGCTTACAGGATCACTTTACCTCCATCTCTGTCTCGACTCCATAATGTTTTTCATGTATCTTTGGTAAAGCGATATCATGTTGATTTGTCACATGTAATTGATTGGAGATTATTGCAGGTTTGGGATCCAGGGGTGGTTCTGGTATAACCCCTTCAGGTAATTGATACTCATAAAATCACCTTGCGAAACAGGGAAGTCTCCAAGTGTAAGGTCTAATTGGACCAATAATCTAAGGAGAGTGCAACATGGGAAGACTATGATGAAGTCTTCAAGACTTTTCGACATCTATTTGTTTAGTTTTATTTTCAGTAGTCATCGGGCCGATGCCTTTTCCAAGGGGGAGGGATGTCACATCCCTGTCTGTATCATTGAACTTTTGATGTAATAATTGACATATGTGATTGATTATGTGGAACTATGAATTATTATTATCATGCTATAATGTTTAATTTTATTTATTTAAATGCAATTTGGGATAAATATTATCATTGACAGTTATATGATTAACACTTCCTCTATTATATCATGATTTGATTAACTACTTATGTGTTATTGTTATGAGTTAGTTGCATGATATATTTCCTTTGGGCTAGAGGGAGAGCATCATCAAAGAGAGGAGAGTAGATAGAAAGTTATGGTACTAAAAGAGAGAGGGAAATATGTACCCCTAAACCTTAGCAATGCCGTAGTTATACCACTTGTAAAGGGGTAAGATGTTTTTATCATTTTACATACAATTTTTGGTATGTCAATTCACCTTAGTACTTTGTAGCATGTGAAAATATGGTAGAGTTTTAGATTACCTTGTTAAATTTTGAGTATTTATATTAACTTAGGCCTGGCTATAGGTCCACCTACATACGAGGTTTGTAAAATTATAATTGTTTGCATGTATCATGTTCTTAATCATAAAATAATTACAAATATTTAAATTAACAACATTTTCCAGCTAATACATTTAAAATATAATCGTGATTTATAATATAAATTAGTATTTATATTATTTTAAAATTATAGTATTTATATTATTTTAAAATTATACATAAAAATAAATTAATACATATTTATTGAATCGTTATTATTTTATAATGGTGTTTCCATATTTTGAATAACACTATTGAAAAACTATTGTTACTTATATATATATATATATATATATATATAGTTTGAAAAAATAGGTGGATGTCAAATTTAAAATATGACAACATTAATTATTGTATAGAGTGTGATTTCGTTAAAAAGTGCGAAAGATATGGCCATCTGAGTGACTGTAGCTCATTTGGTTTTCACAGGCTTGCTTTGTCTCAACGAGATTGAGAATTAAATTCCTTTGCTGGAAAAGTCAATTTAATAATTTAATCCCTTTCTCCAGTGTTTTCTACATATATTTAAAATATTTGGGTATTTAAAGTCATGGGGTTTCACCTTGATTTACCTCATGTGTTTCAATGTGGGAGGAAATTGTTTAGTGCTTTGGGTATTTGAAATAATGGCCAGCTCGACACTGACTCGCCGAGCTGACCCGTTTACTACCCCCTCGAGCTTTGCATTGGTGCCAACGTAAACTCACCTTTTACCTAGCACCAAGTCATCCTTATACCTATGACGAGGACGATGGTCTTTTGCATTGGGGATTTCGTCAGTTGTTACCGTCAGCTTGCCACATGGGCTCACCTCACGCCACCACGAGTCTCCTGTTTTCAATCTACTGATCTGGATTTTGAATGTGTCGAGCTCTTTTTCTCTGCCAACTCATTGTATTCCACCTCAAGCTTGCTTTATTTCCTATCTCTTTGAGTGTCGAGCCCTTCGACACGTGGAGGCCACACGTAACTTGGGGTCTCCACTTCCCTTTGACATTCTTGGAAATGCACTGAGGGGCCATTTGACAACCCCCATGTCCCTACTTGCTCAAAAAACTTGGCCACATTTCTCCGCTATGCCCACAATGGGATAATTAGGGACTTTCCGAGCTCTAAAAAACTCATCCAAGTCGCTATGCATAGGCCGGCGACGATCTTGACCTAATCGTCTGAACAACTTGGCCCTCAAATTTTCTTCATCGAACTGAGTTTGCTGCTAAGTCTTCCAACCATGCTTGTTCTTGATTTGATCTTCCTTGTGTCTAAGAAATCTCATTTTGGCATACCCTACTTCTCCATGAATTGTTCGAATTGGTTGTGTCAACCTTGAGTTGGTGAACAACTCACTCCTTCGAGTGAGTTTGGCATAGAGTTTAGCGTCTACCGTTATCCAACACTCGACCATACTGCATTGAGATGGCTTGATCCAATTCTCGGTGTCCTGATTGTGGTACTTCTGCTGTGGCTCGAGATGTCAGGCTTCATTCAATAAGCCCAACTTTATGATCTATATCATCGCTTGATACGTGCCCAAAATCACTCACAGTTACATGAAGTAACTCCCTTTGAATTTGGTTCAAGTTCACCCTAGGGAAGTAAAGAGAGCTAGACCTAAAAACACAATCGAATCAGTTTGTAACGACGAGAGAGCTTAGGGCACCATAAGGTTTGGGTAATTCAGCTTTGAATGCAACTCGATGAGTAATATTCAATATCTCAACTCTTTATCTAAACAACATACAAATTCCTCCTTTATACCCGTAACTCAGTTTTCATATAATCTAAGCTCAACACACATTCCTCCATGAAGCTATAACTTAGTCCTAATGCAGTGAGCTCAATCAACAGGTTTAGCTCACTTTTGAACTTAGTGAGTCCAAAATCATCTTAGTTGAATTCCTTTTCTAGCTTGGTGGTAGTGCATGGATTCGAGCTCGATCAAAGACCCAAATTGTAACCTTTCCAAAATCCATGTGATTTAGGATTCCTCATACTCAGGGGCCTATACAGTGAGTGGAGATGCTTTTAGGAAAAATGTTGGGTTTTGCATTCTCTTACCAAGCAGGTCATTTAATTAATTACTACAATAAGATTGTTTGTTATAAAAATTCACTAGGGTAGTGAATTTAGATAACAGTTCCCAAGCCTTGCATTTATTTTTGTGAATATAGGCCATAACATTGCATCCGAAGACATGAAAGTGATCAAAATCAAGCTTGCATCTAAACCAAGCTTCAAATGGTGTCATATCTCTTACTGCATTGTGTGGAACACATTTATGAATGTAACACACACAATTCACTTCTTTGGCCTAATACTGCAGAGGAGGATATTTTGAGTGAACCATACAAGTGGCCATCTCCTTAAGCATTTGGTTATTTCTTTCCACAAATCCATTTTTCAAAGGGATGCAAGCAATTATATGTTGTAAAGCAATCCCTTCGGAGGTAAAAAATATTCAAACATATTTCTCACATACTCGCCTCTTTTTTCGGTTCGAAGAAACTTGAATGACCTTTTAGCTTGTTTCTCAACAAGAGCCTTAAAGTCTCGAAAGTGATCAAAAACTTAAAACCTTAGCTTAAGAAAATACACCCAAGTGTAACGAGAAAAGTCATTAATGAAGGTTGGAATATAAAGAGCTCTATTAAATGAAGGAGATGGGAAAGGGCCAGAAATGTCACTATGAACAAGATCCAAAAGACGAGTAGATCTCCAAACATTTCCTTTGTCAAATATTTTTTTAGGGTGCTTCCTAAGGGCACAGACCCCACAAAGACCCTTATAAAATCTGACACGGGGTAACCCATTGACCATTTCATTTTGGCTCAATTTTTTAAGGTAACAATAGTTAAGATGGACAAAATGCTCATGCCATAGCTTACGAACCTCATCTGCATGAGTGAGGAAGGTTGTAAACATCAAATCAAAAGTAAAGTGGGAGAAGTTATACAACCATAAACGGTGATGTGCCTTTGCCTCAGCCACAGTAGTGTCAAAGTGAAGCTCACAAATAATCACCGAGTTAGGACCAAATTCCACTTGTATTCCTTCACCAAGGTGAGTGATTTAGTAAACCGATAGGATATTGGTAGAGAGATTAGGAATAATCAACACTTATTTAAACGTTCCACTATCCATCTCTATTGATTCACTACCGAAAACTGCCACTCTAGTGTCATCACCCAACGTTATTTGGGACATTCCACATGGTTCAATGTTGAAGAACTCAACATGTGAAGAAGCCATCTGGTGTGAGGCACCAAAATCGATAATCCATGTTGACGAAGGAGTAACTCTAGCTACAAGGGACTTTCCTTTCTTCTTCTCATAGTTAGACTCTTTTACAGTGGAAGACTCAACTTTCAGAGCATTGTGTTTGATAGACTTAAGAACACCTATGTTATTCTTCTCAAGTAAATGAGTTAGGTGATCAATTTGTTTTATCATACACTGATGCTCTTCATGGCCAGTCTTCTTGTAATAGGAACACTTAAACTTTTCCTTCTCCACTTTATGCTAAGAAGTTGAAGTGTTCGTGTTAGATTTGGTTTGGGATTGGTTTCCTTCTTGGGTTGGTCCTTTTTCTCTTTCTTCTTTTTAGGTTTCTTTCCCTTACCATTACTTGCTATAAGTTCATGTGACTTGGATTTGAGAGTTCCCATTTGAATGAGTTTGTCATATTCTTGAATGAGCTGGGATGAAAAACTGTCAAATGAAGGAATTTTCTAAGTACTTCCCATAGCAGATTTTGTAGCGTGGAAATTCAAAATGAAGATGGAGTATTCGGTACCTAACTTAGAAATAATCGATAAGATCAATTGGGAATATTTCTTCTCCACTTGAATTTCCTTTAGAAGTAATCTAGTGTGGACGAAATTTGATAAGAATTCCTGTAGGTTTTCAAATTCACTAGGATTTAATCCTAGTAGTTAATTTTACAACTCATGCGCTCTCATGTCATCTTGTTGTCCAAACATACCATCTATTGTTTTCTACACTTCATTAGGTGTTTCAGATGACTCAATATAGAATAAAAATTCAGGAGAAATAAATAAATAGAGAAGATCTAAGGCTTCATCACATCAACTCAACCACTTAGATTTTTTGAGCTCATCATCAAGTTCAGTCTCAGCTCCCATGGTGATGTGAAATAACCATTTACCCCTTAGTTTCATTACCATTTTTTATCTCCATTATAAAAATTTGAATGACGTAAGCAAAGGAATTAAAAGAACATCCATCGTGAAGAGAGAGAAAGAAGGAATACAGAAATAAATGCAAAGAAACACAACCACCCAGAACAATATTATCACCACCCCTGATTTTGGCACTTTATAGTTTAGTACATTGATTACAATCAAATGTGAATGTGTGTCATAAAACATGTATTCACTCACCTTGCAGTTAGTGTAATAACACGTAAGTGTGGAGACCAAAATCAAGTTTCGGGGATCGTGATAGTTCATCACCATAAGCAAGCAAAAAATGAGCTAAAAACAAGAGAAGGGGAGAGAAAATCTATGTTGTTTGAGAAAAAGTGTCTCACATCGTAGTAGAAACCCCATTGCTGAAAGACTCTGACATATGTGCTCATAAGTCCACAAACAATAATAAGGATGATACAATACAAAAAGGGCTCAAAAAATTCCAAGGAATCTCCAGGATGCCAAAAACGCTCCCAGAAGGCAAAAAAATGCTAGGAGAGGCACTACGCACTCCAACAAAAAGTTAGTAGCTAAAAAATGTCCAATAACGCTAACAATCGCTCTTTGAGTTCACCCAATCAATCTAATTTAGAGATTAAAAAGGATAAAAAGCAACAATAACGTTGATTAAATGATTAAACAACTACTAATTGATTTGAATTACAAAGCCTAAATTTAATTAAGATTCCCTAATTAAAAATTAAACCCTCAAATAATTAATAATTAAGCCCTTAATTTAAATATTAACTCCCTAATTGACCTAAGAAACCCCTTGCTTTTAATTAAATCACCCACTCTTAACTTTAAAAAAACAACACCTACCTTTAAAAAAACCACCACATTTAAAAAAACTAAAATTAAACAATGCTTTGAATAGTTTAAAAACCTTTAGATTAGAAAAAACTATGTTAAAAAAAAAGCACAGTATTTGAAAGGTCAAAGGTGAGGGGATTGGTTAAATCTTGGGATGTGGGCCAAGTTAGGTGGAGGCAGGGCTAGGCTCAAGGAGAGACTCAACATGAAACATATGGGAAGAGATGGTTTGTAGGTAAGGCAAGCGATTCGATAGAGTGGGAAGCAAAATGCAATGACCAAGCTGAATGGCTTGACGTAGGGACAAGGTTCAATGGTTGGTGAAACGACCCCAATAAGAAGCATGGAACATGAGTATGGGACGAGCACACGACACATCTAGCTAGCTTAGAAAACAAAAAATTGGTCGAGGGAAGACTAGGGCCGAGTTGGATAGGTTGTGCAAGCAAGTCCAAGTAAGCACACATGACACAACATAGCGGCTGAGCTTGTAGTCCAAATGGGAAAATCGACACATTAGGGTTTTAACAGTTCAAGACCGAGTAGGGGATGAGTTAAGACAAGGCATGCCAACCCATTGGGCTGAGGAAATAACAATGAGGTTGAGGCAATGAAAAAAAATGCACAACACGCAGGTTAAAGGTTTTACAACCCAAATTTCCGGGGTGAAAATAACTTGACCCAAATGCAAGTAAATACACCAAAAAACCCAAAAAATTATATCACAGGAGAGGCAACTCAGAATGCAAACACGCTAGTAAAAGACTTAACAATGTAAAACATCCAACTTGCTTGAGTATCCTAACGTAATGCAAAAAAAATGACTTGATGCAAAGAGAAGCTCGTCAGAGGAGCTCACCGAGCTTTACACGAGCTCAATTGAGATGACAGGGAGGTGAGGAAACATAGGGAAAGACAAAGGGGAAGAGGCCTGGGTGGATAAACTAGAAAATTTGTCAAGAAAATTTGTACTTTTAATGCAAAATGATAAAATTGATAAAACCATAAATGAAGAACCTACCTTCAAGATTTGTTTTTTCCTCCAAAGTTAGTTTGTAGCTAGCTAGATTTGGCAGAGAAAACCTTCAAACCATGCACTTGCAAAAACCAGAAAACCAACAAAAACTCCAAAAATGAGATTGTTAAACCAACTAACAAGATTCTAAAAAGATCAAATAACTTGCACGAGAAGCAATAAAACTGAAACATAAGTAATCAACACCCAGAATAATCGAGTTCATGTTTACCAAATAATGGCCATGATACCATGTGAGATTGTTCTACAAGGAGCAATATAGAACCTCATGCACATCAAAGAGTTTGCACTCTAACAATGACGTTAACGCTCCAATTAATTAGCAAGAAATCAAACAAAAAGGAAAATCAAGCATGAAAGAATAATTCTACTCATTCTCATAGGTCAAATAGAAAGGGTACATATATAAGAGTGTTGTGTAATTACCTTAATGAAACAGGGACACATGAAACCCTAATGACCTATGATCTCACTCAGCGAGATGACTAACCATGTGAGGTGGACAAGACGTCGAGTGACGACAAGGGCAAGTCAAATACACTACCAAGAGATACCCCCATAGAAAATGATGAACTCAAGGATGGAATCATGAATCTAAAAGAGAACATAATTCCTATACGTATGATCTCTTTTGAGAGACTCTTCAATAATTATACATAATCCATGAATGCTAGAATTTTCGTTTAAGCGACCATGGGCCACAAAACAACAATATGCTCTCTTGAACTTGGGATCATCTATAAAGCTACACTATGTAAAATATTGGCCTTGATTTGTACTAAATGAGGAAAAGGAAAATATTATAATGTTTCTCATGCACTATCAAAATGTGATTGCTTGGTCCTATGAGGATATGAAAGTATATGATCGTAATTGTCATAACCCATACCATTCCATAAAAAAATACCATAAGCCCTTCATATAGAGGAAAAGGTTGGTTAATCCCATGCTTGAGCCCCTCATCTACAAGGAATTCTATAAAATGCTCGTAGCTAGGATTATATTTCTAGTTTTCCTCTCCACTTAGGTCACCAAATTGGTCTTTGTCCATAAGAAAACTCAAGAAACCATACTCTGTGTCTATTTTAGAATTCTAAAACAAATCCTTAGACAAAGACAGTTATCCCTTGTTGTCCCTAAATGAAGTTATTCATATTG